>OX457029.1:30118851-31423851 GCA_949752745.1 Protula sp. h YS-2021
TGTTTATGGTCAATTTGATGCCTAAAAGAACAAATGTGGACCGAAATTACTTATCGTGTCACGTGCCGTTGAAGTTAAGGGTGGATGTATAGTTAGTGGTGCTGCGTAGTGAGGATGTACCGCGAGGTGAGGTGTGCACGGAGGGTGAGATGGGCCGTGAGGTGAAAGTGTACCGCGAGGTGAGGTGTGCACGGAGAGTGAGATGGGCCGTGAGGTTAAAGTGTACACCCGAGGCGAGGTTTGCTCGGAGGGTAGGGTAATGCCGCATCGTGAAGGTGTACCATGAGGCGAGGGGTGCACGCAGGATTGGGTGATTCCGCGTCGTGAAGGTGTACCATGAGGCGAGGGGTGCACGCAGGATTGGGTGATTCCGCGTCGTGAAGGTGTACCATGAGGCGAGGGGTGCACGCAGGATTAGGTGATTCCGCGTCGTGAAGGTGTACCATGAGGGGAGGGATGCACGCAGGGTTGGGTGATTCCGCGTCGTGAAGGTGTACCATGAGGCGAGGGGTGCACGCAGGATGGGTGATTCCGCGACTACTTCGTTCGCTTGTAAACACACTAACTGCGGAGATGGGCGAGCTTGCGTGCAGGCGAGTCCTGTGTGAACTAACCTACGACAAAGCCTGTTCTTGTGGTTGTGCCAAGCAGATGCACACGATGCTGCACACGATGTAAGAGATGTAGAAATGCTTCGATTTCAGTTCGAAGCTGTTCACACCTACTCACCAAAGCATGGCTCGTTGAAATCGTAGTTTGTGTTGTGGCATCGCATTAGAAATGAGTACTTCGCACCGAAGTAAGCACAATGAATGGTTAGTGAGACAACACGTAATGTGGTAATTGTAAATAAATGCAGCCGTGATTACAAGACCGAATAAATAGACATGGCTAGTTTGTGCTTGGCGGGACCTTCATCCAGTGATTGATGGGAATTCCGGGCTAATTTTGCTTGGTGGTCAATTATAGAATAGAGCGAGCTGGTAAAAGGAGCTAACCAATAACGCAGGGGGAGGTTTAAACAAGGCCAGGACCATTTATCAGGGCATTTTGGGTCACAGTAAACTGAATGATCCCGCAATTCTCACGCAATCGTTACGTCTGTGTAGAACAATCAAATGATTTCTACTGATTCTGTGTGCAGTTTCTCGCTTCTGTGCCCCCCCCCCCCCCACACTGTTGTCAAGGAGGGACGTTCTGCCTCCCGTCCGCCCGTTCGCCGGTGGGACTGGCCACCAGGTCACAGGATGCGGTTCTTGTCCCGCCGACTTACACAGACCGCCACAAGGCTGGCATTACCGGGCTCCACATAGCTCCGCAGTGACCTCGTGCGGTCCAGATGAAAGGCAGGGGGTGTTGTTCTGGGAATTAGAGGGTGACACTTTCTGTGTCTGAGTGCGTTTGCAGTAGTGTAATGTAGTGCAGTTATTTGGGACTTAGAGTCTCTGTTACTGTTGGGGATAATTAAACTTAAGTTCGAACAGTGAATTTATGCGCTAGTTTTCAAGTGCTGTACGGACATCAAAAAACACGATCGTTATTTGCAATGTTGTTATGAAAATGTAGGCATAATGAACAATATAAATATAGGAACAGTGAACACTGTAAATGTACACATAATGAGCATATTGAATGTTGGCATAGTGAACAGTGTAAATGTAGGCACAGTGAACACTGTAAATGTACACATAATGAACCCTGTAAATGTAGGGATAGTGAACACTGTAAATGTACACGTAATGAACACTGTAAATGTACACATAATGAACACTGTAAATGTAGGCATAGTGAACACTGTGAATGTACACATAGTGAACACTGTAAATGTACACATAATGAACCCTGTAAATGTAGGCATAGTGAACACTGTAAATGTACACATAGTGAACACTGTAAATGTATACATAATGAACACTGTAAATGTAGGCATAGTGAACACTGTAAATGTACACATAGTGAACACTGTAAATGTACACATAATGAACACTGAATGTAGGCACAAAGAACACTGTAAATGTGCACATAATGAACACATTGAATGTAAGCATAGTGAACACTGTAGATGAACACATAATGAACACTGTAAACGTGCACATAATGAACTCTGTGAACGTAGGCACAATGAACACTGTACTGTAAATGTAGGCATAGTGAACTCAAGGAATGTAGGCATGGAAATAGATTAGCTGTGTGACAGGCACGGGCTTGCGGAGGAGCTATGAACGTCATGACGTGGCATCGTCTGTCGTCACGAATGAGGCGTGGCACACTTGAGATGGAGAAATGATTGCTCTGCACTTTGTCCATCCACTTTTCAGGAACCTTGTTCTTTGAAGTTACTAATGTTGTGTTTATTTTATTAAATGAAAAGAAAAAAAAATCACGCCCCAAACTACACCTGCTATTCATTTTCTTCATTTCGGATTTACTGTTGGTGAGATTTGCAGTAACAACAATTTGCATTAGCAACCTTATGAGTTGACAGTGTACGATACTTGACACTTCAGAAGTGTTTATTACACAGGTAGTACCATCATGCATCCGTATTGTTTTTCCGCCCGCCCACACAAATGGCTTGTTTTTTAAGCCCGTTCCCTCACTGGCCTTTGATGAAGTCATCAATTGAGTTCTGCGCTGTGATTACCTCAGTCCGTCGTAGAGTGCTCATTAACCAGCCCTAATTACACTCAAATTCGAAACTAGTAGCTGCAATAAATGAAGGTCAAATTATTTTGCGATATAGATTCAAATTGTGTATTGCAGTTACAGAGCACTGAGTATGTGAGGCTGCTTATTCCTTATCAGTAAAAAAAGAAATAAATAAATATGTCACCAAAACACGCACACATTGAATACATATAGTTGCAAAATAATGAGGGGGTAATGGGGTGTCATAGTTTCCGATTGGAGGCAAGGGGAACTGTAACTCCACGGTTTTTACTCCTGGGATGGGATGGTTTACATGCTACGTTCATGCGATCCTTGGAGTCTTATATACCGTCTGATTAACTCCTGACTTCTGGTACAAGTGTCGGGCTGTGATTGAAGGCTGCGACCATTCCTATGTCGCGCGTCCGAATGCTTGTATGCAGTCTCGTACTGACCCCGAGGAACAAGCCTTGTATAACCGTCCCACAAAGTGTTGACCCCGAGAAACAAGCCTTGTATAACCGTCCCACAAAGTGTTGACCCCGAGAAACAAGCCTTGTATAACCGTCCCACAAAGTGTTGACCCCGAGAAACAAGCCTTGTATAACCGTCCCACAAGGTGCTGACCCGGAGAAACAAGCCTTGTATAACCGTCCCACAAGGTGCTGACCCGGAGAAACAAGCCTTGTATAACCGTCCCACAAAGTGTTGACCCCGAGAAACAAGCCTTGTATAACCGTCCCACAAAGTGTTGACCCCGAGAAACAAGCCTTGTATAACCGTCCCACAAGGTGCTGACCCGGAGAAACAAGCCTTGTATAACCGTCCCACAAGGTGCTGACCCGGAGAAACAAGCCTTGTATAACCGTCCCACAAGGTGCTGACCCGGAGAAACAAGCCTTGTATAACCGTCCCACAAGGTGCTGACCCGGAGAAACAAGCCTTGTATAACCGTCCCACAAGGTGCTGACCCGGAGAAACAAGCCTTGTATAACCGTCCCACAAGGTGCTGACCCGGAGAAACAAGCCTTGTATAACCGTCCCACAAGGTGCTGACCCGGAGAAACAAGCCTTGTATAACCGCCCCACAAGGTGCTGACCGCGAGGAACAAGCCCAGTATAACCGTCCCACAAAGTGCTGACCGCGAGGAACAAGCCCAGTATAACCGTCCCACAAAGTGCTGACCGCGAGGAACAAGCCTAGTATAACCGTCCCACAAAGTGCTGACCCGGAGAAACAAGCCTTGTATAACCGTCCCACAAGGTGCTGACCCGGAGAAACAAGCCTTGTATAACCCTGCCATAAAGTGAAGGGTCACGAAGCACCCGCGCTACAGTTTGTGTAATTACCTCGTCTTAACGTTTTTTTTTGGACAACTTAAAACCTCGTTGGTGTAAATATACTTTGAAGTTATGCAGTCCCTGTTTTGGGCGTCGTTCGTTTTTCCCAGTGTGCGGCGCAGGATATGACGTGCTTTCATTGGGAAGTAAGTTTTAGGAATGCTGTGGTCCAGAAACTGTAGATAAGCATTCTGAACCACACTTGGAATGGACATGAGTGTATCGATACCGAGCAGCTCCTGTAAGGCCGTAGTTTTTCTTCGACTTGTGTGCTGGAAATGATGGTGTCTTGCAGCAGGCCTTCTAAAGCACTGCATCAAAGACCATTCCTTTGCTGCCGCAATTACATAACGTTAAACAACTCAGTAAAAAAAAAAGGTCACGTGTTACTTTGACCGCATGACTTGAAAAAACAAATATGCACCTTCGTTTGTTTTTCCGCACAATGGCGCTTTACTAGAGGGGAGGGGAGAGGGAGTTGAAGCTTCGAGTAAGTTGTCTCTTTGCATCAGTCTCTTCCTGAAATGTCGTGTGCTGACGGTTAGCAAATTCTTTGTTTGATTTGATTTCAGATTTGCTGGGGCGTGATGATGTAGTCAGACTACAGATATTAGTGGAGGCGAAAGAGCAGTTTTGTACAGATCTTGAGAACATGCGTGTAACACGTGTGATGTTTCGTGTGGCACGTGTCGTGTTTCCTGTTAAGCGTGTGACGTTCCCTGTTATACGGATGCGTTGCTTGTTATATGGGTGATGTTTCCCGTTATATGGGTGATGTTTAATGTTATATGGGTGATGTTTCCTCATTTGAAACTTTCATTTTCTGATCCCAGTTAACGACTGCATTTAACAATATATATACGATAAAAGCTGTTCACAGGCACAGAATGTGTACAGTGTAAGAGGAACAGCGGGTACGATAAAAACTGTGGCTCCAGCCGGTCTAGTCTATATGCCAGTAAAGGCTCGTGGAGTGTACGGTATGCCGTGAGCGGGAAAGGCGCGCGCCCGGTCGCTCAGGCGCGTGATTGCGATCTGAAGGCTAAGAGGATATCTTGTTGGTGAAGTCACACAGTCTCCAGTGACTGCGTTTGATACAGAGAATTGCTAGTGGGCGCATCGCGGGCATAATCACTGCTGATGAATTTAGGTGTTCCGGACGCCATCCGCACCCATGGCTTTCCTTGGTTGGTGATCCATGAAAAGGACGTATGGAGGGTTTGCGGGGGGGGGGGGGGGGGGGGGAGGGCGGCCTGGCGCTATGGGTGTTACGTTCAGTTGGATGACATCACAAATTTAGTTTTGAGTTTGGGGGGTGGGGGGGGGGGGCGGAGGGGGTCAGGAAGCCTTACATTTTTTATTGCATATGTACTTTATCGAAAACCTCTAATAATTGAATGTGCAATTACGCCTGTAACTGTTTCATTGTTCTTATTGCAGTTCTTTGTAACCAAGGGTGGAAATTTATCCACTTGAGCAATGCGTTCTTTCGTATGTAAATATTTTTATCCGCCGGGAACCGGACGGATATAGTTTTCATTCTGTCCGTCTGTCTGTCCGTCCGTCGAGCCGTCCGTCCGTCTGTCCGTCTGTGCAATTTCAGTCTCACGCGCCTACAGCCCGCATTAGTGGGTGGATTGATTTCAGATTTTACCCAGGGGTGCTCCTAAGCATCCCGCAGTGCAGTGACCAGGATTCGACCGGATCCGAGCAAAATTGCCAAAATGGCAAAACTTTAAAAAATTGCAGACACTGAATAAGGACTTTGCATAACACACATCAGTCTCACGCGCCTACAGCCCGCATTAGTGGGTGGATTGATTTCAGATTTTACCCAGGGGTGCTCCTAAGCATCCCGCAGTGCAGTGAACAGGATTCGACCGGATCCGAGCAAAATTGCCAAAATGGCAAAACTTTAAAAAATTGCAGACACTGAATAAGGACTTTGCATAACACACATCAGTCTCACGCGCCTACAGCCCGCATTAGTGGGTGGATTGATTTAAGATTTTACCCAGGGCTGCTCCTAAGAATCCCGCAGTGCAATGACCAGGATTCGACCGGATCCGACTAAAATTGTCAAAATGACAAAACTTTAAAAAATGGAAGAAATGAATTAGGAATGAGCATAACACATATCGGTCTCACGCGCCTACAGGCCGCATTAGTGGGTGGATTGATTATTATCTTCACATCAAATCAACCATGTACCACTGGCTCTACAAACCTCTACTTCACTGACCACAAGGCCGTATGGTGTTCTTTGGAACAGTTGTTCACAGGAACATCATAATCAGGTATACAATTTGCGCGAACCCGGCGGATTCATGCTTCTCGAGCGTCTAGTTTTTGCTGAAAATTGACGTTCTATTTATTTTTTGTTTCATGTGGTCAGTTTTTATAAATAAAATATGAAGGAACGGGAAATTTATGTATTTTGTCACGATTAATGATCATGTTTAAAATTCTTAAATGTCACTTGTCACAAACTCGTGGAGAGGTTTGAAAAGTGTACCAGTTGATATATTTATTAGACTTGATGTTTGTCATGTGTCTGTCTGATTGATAGTGTTATTTAGTTTTCTGCATGGTCGTCGCTCTGTCTGCAAGGTGCTGGGAAAGCATTTAAGTGAGTCACTTCCGCAAACATCTAGGCAAGTTCCGGAAAATATCGGAAAGTAGTAAAACTGATGATAGATCAGTCATGATAGATTTGGTAAATGGGTGGGTTAGTAATAACTAAATTATTATACATTTTACATAAACGCAAAAAATTTCAGACGGATATTCGAAAGTTGCGGAGATTCCCTAAAACTTGCCAAAAAAAAAAAAAAAACTTAACTGCACAGTGTACCCATCTGTGGCCGTGCAAAGAGATTACCAGGCTTCTGAAGGTTGGTGATTCTTGTAAGTGGTTTGTGTGATGTGTTTTGCTCAATCCTATGGTTAATGATAAATGTAAGCTACTGAGGTACGAAAATGCGCCGAAAATGACTCACACTGAGTGATGAAATAAAAAAAAACGCATGGGAAGTTAAGGTTCCATTTCATGATTTGATAGTTTGGTAAAAGTCACGGGGCATTTTCTTGCCAGTCCTTCTGTTAGTAATTCTTGAATGTCGAAGTTGTCCAGACACTTAAACAGATAGAGATAGACAAAGGCGGCTGTTCATGCAGGGCAAACAACGATACAGACATTGCAGATAAATTGTGGGGGGTGGCGGGGGAGGTGGTGGCCGGAAGACGTAAATGAACAATGGGGATCGTCTCCGTCCTCGCTCAAAGAAATCAAGAATGTCTCCGCGAGAGTGAATATCCGTTCACCTCCTGAATGATGCTTTCTGTGACGACTGCTTGTGACGACGTCTTATGACGACCTATGGCGACGTTGTCTTATGACGTTATAACAGTTTATAGCGACAGCCTGGTACGAACTTTACAGGTACTTATTGTTCTCTTGCCTCCCTTCCCCTCCTCCCACCCCCCCCCCCCCCCTGTTTAAGTACACTGTTCTAATTGCAATTTTTGTGACCAAGTGTGGAAATTTATCGTCTTGAATTGCATTTTGAGCAATGCCTTTTTTCGCGTGTAAATATTTCATGCCAAGAAATGATGTTCTGTTTTATTTTTGTGTCACGGGTGGTGAATTATTTTATTACCAATAGCTGTAAGAAGCGTAATGCGTGTCGTGATGTAATCCGTTTTTTAATGTTTAATGTTTATGAGTGGTAGAGTGTTGGATAAGACTTGAGTTTGTTTAGAGCAAAAGGCCCGACATTTGTGCGTACGTACTTAATGGATGGTCATTTACGTGCGTTGTGTTGCGTGTGTTCTCCGTCGTGATGGCCCCTGCTGGTAATGATTGCCGACAAAGAGTCGTCAATAATGCATGTTTTTCTGCCCATTTGGCGTTCTGGCGTGAAACGGTCGGTGTCCCCTGCCACTCATTTTCTCATTAAGCAATAACGACTTTTTCCTCACATTGTTTCTCCGGGGACTTCTCCTCCTCCCCCGGCCCCCGGCCCCCGCCCCGACCCCGCCCCACACAGTGGCTTGTGTAGATGTATTTTGTGTGGATAGGATACGTATGAAATATAGAAGAGAAGCATTTAAGTACATGCTGTAGCACTGTGTTTTATTCATCAGGATCCGCCGCACTAATTCCTCCCACCGACCCACCATACCTCACCTTTATTTAAACGATCTTTTTTTCTGGTTCGAAATCGAGCCATTGGGCGTAAAAACACTGGTGGCAATGGCGGAGAGTGCTACTTAGGGAGTCAGTCGGTGATTGCAATCAAGTGCGCATCACGGGAAATCAAACAGGCTGCGAGCTGCTGTGCTTATACGAAACATATTGTAACATGGCGTTTCTTATGTTAGAGTGAGTAACAAGACTATCTGTCCTGTTTTATGTTTCCACTTCCGGCATTGCAGCGAGTGGTTACCCCCCTCCCCCCCCCTCCCCGCCCCCACGTGACGAGTGAAATATCGGCCGTCGGCATTGGTATTGACGATTAGTTCAAGGGCTACTTATACAAAGGCATTTAAAATTACTTTGTTGAACGAATTATGTTGCTGGGTTGTTGCTGACGGCAAGCGTTTGTCAGCATTTATTAGTATAGCCGTTGATGGCGTTAAGTTTTGTGTATTTTTTGGTGTTTACACGTTTTACCTGCTATTTTTGTGTAATTTGAGTATTTTTTTGTCAATGACGTCACGTACGTATATCTCTATGAGTTATATTAGAAACCAAAATTAATAAAAGAAACAAATGACAATCGTGTTTTTTTTTATTCATTAGTTACCTTTACGGAAGGATATATTACGAGGAAGGATCATGGAGCTGCATGCTTTGTACTGGATTCGGGTACACGTAGGAAGACTGTGAACGAGGCGACTCCCATAAGTGCCCGAGTCCATGACGAGGCACCCCAGCCCCTTATTCTATCCCAGTTGTGAAATAAACATACACAACCACACTCAGATAGCCAATCAGATAGCCGGAAATAATCTATTATCCCTCTTTTTCCCGGTTCAGCGTTTTGGGGCTATAAGGTTCGTCCTTATAAGACCTATAGTAACATTTCCATCACTTCGACGCTAACTGGATTTGACTAATTGGGCTGTTTTAATACCGTACTGGCGACCGTGATACTCCAGGTGAACTCATTAAACTGTCAGTATTACATGCCCGCCGTACGAATATTGCTGCAGTGTAGGGGAATATCCACCTGCTGTTGAACGAAACTCTGGTTCAGGCTAATGCGAGAGGAGATACTTTTTTGGTCGAATAAACTTCAATATTCGTGTGTCCTCGGCGGTACCCTCTCAGTCGGCAGGCCGTGTCCATCACTTGTGAGCTTATCCATCGTGGTCATGTTTGTAAAGACGTTTTCAAAAATGCCACTGCTCATTCAGAATATTTCTTGTCCGACTGTTGTGTCTCCCCGACAAAGGGGAGACAGTGTTCGTACGTTCTGTGTGAGCACATGTATGGGGGTTGGGACAACTCGACCCTTTGCCAACTCGGCCCTTCGCTAACTCGGCCCTTTTTGGACAACTCGGCCCCTAATCCTTGGGACGACTCGGCCCCTTGCGAAAGACGACTGGGCCCCTAACTGCCAACTTGGACCCTAATTTTAAATATTTCTCAAATGAGACCAGACGTCTGTTCAACAAAGAGTAAACCTAAAATTACATTTGAATTTTTAGTTCAAACGCGTACCCATTTTTCTTAATGTGAAAATTAATTGCAACTTCGGAATTGCTAATATCTGAATCATTAAAAGGATATGAAATGCTTTTTAAAATTTCCATTAAAATGCAATACACATTATTATCACACGAATAATTAATTGCAATTTTGATATTGGTAATTTCTGAATCATGATAGGGACATAAAAGGCTTTTGAAATTTCTTTTACTGTGCAATGCACATTCTGATAAAAGGAATACTTAACTGCAATTTGCAAAATTAGATTTCTGCTGCGATGGTTGTCAACAGAATTCATCCGTCATCATGGGCAATGCGAAATCGGCAACGCAGCGTTTTGCTCTGCCCATTTTGCAAACAAACAATTCAATACTATCGAATTGTACTGCAGATGAATCGATGCCTGTACTGACTGCAGGTTTGCGAAGTTCTATAAAAACTTTTTACACACCACCGAAAGATTCTATAAATTTTTTTTGAGAGGAGAACGAACGAGTGCGGCGTATGACGTCATCGCGTAAAATATGAATATATTTTGAAGATCTTGTGTGCAAAATATCTCGATAACGGAAAGTTCTATCGACTTCAAATTTTATATGGATATTCTTTGGGTCAGTCGGACGGTTCTTTCAATTTTTGACGCATATCACGAGATTGGGGCAGGCGTATGACGTCATTACGTAAGTATGACGTCATTACGTAAAAATCTTGTGTGTAAAATTTCTTAGCCGCTGAACATCGGAGAAAGTTGAAGCTTGTGGTGGGATTGTTGCTTGGTAGGTGGAAAGATTCTAAAAAATTTTTACGAGAGTAGAACGAACGAGTGCGGCGTATGACGTCATTGCGTAAAATATGAATATATTTTGAAGAAAATCTTGTGTGCAAAATATATCGATAAGTTCTATCGACTTCAAATTTTATATGGTTATTCCTTGGGCAGTCGGACGGTTCTTTCAATTTTTGACGCATGTCACGAGATTGGGGCAGGTGTATGACATCATTACGTAAAAATCTTGTGTGCAAAATATCTCAGCCGCTGAATATCGGAGAAAGATGAAACTTGATGAGATTGTTGCTTGATAGTCCGAAAGATTTTAGATTTTTTCGCGAGTACAACGAACGAATGCAATGTATGATGTCATCACGTAAATTATGTATATATTGTGAACAAGATGTATGCAAATTATCTCAGTGAGGAAAAATCGTACTGATTTCAAATTTTACATGGGTATGGTTTGGATCAGTCGGACGGTTCTTGCAACTTTTGACGGATGTAGTGAAATTTAAAAAGGCGTATGACGTAATTACGTTAAAATCTTGTATGTGTACATTTCTCAGCCGCTGAAAGCCGGAGAAAATTTAAACTTGTTGGGACTGGGGCTTGATGGGTCCGAAGGATTCTGTCGAATATGCCGGAGTAGAGCGAAAGAAAACGGCATATGACGTCATTGGGCAAAAATATCTCTACAGCGGAAAATCGGATCGACTGCAAACTTGGTGTAGTTATTCCTTGGATAAGTCGTATTTTAAAGATTGAACTCACGGGAAGTTAAGAAAGGCTCCAATCGCATGAAAAGTATTTTGTGATATATTTTGCAGTCGCTGAATCTAATACTTACCCTCCACAATGACTCCCTCTCCACCCCGTTTTGTCGGCTCTTTTGTTAACTAAGGACAGTTATTAACTGCGCGTGGGGTTTCAGCGCTTTCCAGAAGATTCTGCAATGTTTCTGCATTCTTTAGACTTACTTGAAAACATCAGAAGCACTGTATCATTGAAACACCCCAGCATTGAAACACCACATCATTGTATGGGCCCATCCAATGGCTGGGCTAAATCAATACAGAGGCTATTGAAACAGCACATACAATTTCTCCCCATAAAATACGACTCCGTGAAGGAAACCCAGCGCATAGGGAGTTCGTCTCTAGCCTTAGTAAAACATTTTTTTTATATTTAGATTTGGGTGATATTTTTTCTTGTTAAAAATTGTTAATTGACGAAACAATGACTTGTATTCCCACCGCCCCCCCCCCCCTCCACCACCCAATATCTTTATCTCAATATCTTACAGTTTTTTTCCATAAAATATATATAAATACAGGTCTATTCACAAATTGTTCCAGAAAAAAGCTGCAAAATTTTCTTTTTGGCATATATATATATATATATATATATATATATATATATATATATATATATATATATATATATATATATATATATATATATATATATATATAGCCTTCATCCACCCCCACCCCTCCTACGCAGCAAAGACAAACTGTGTTTTTTTTTTTGTTGCCTTTCCCATCGGCTTTGTAATTAAAGCCTTGATCGAAGCAGCAATATGAGCAGCATTGTTTTGGTTTTGAGCGTTTCTTTCAGCTTAAAACCGCATAATCTAGCATTTTGAAGTAAAAATTAGTTTGGTTCCTCAGTGCCACCAGCGGGTCATCAGTGCCACCGGGTCCTCAGTGCCACTTCGATCGGGACCTCATTACCACTGGTGGTACTGAGGTCCCTAGTAGACGGTGACCCCGCCTCGTACAATTCTGCCGGCCTTGCATGTGCTGTTTCCATGGATGGGGTATTCATATACAACTCTCTGTAGATTTGGCCCATATTCTTGATCAGATGTGTTGTTTCTATGGGTGGGGTATTCCTATGCATCTGCCTATAGATTTGGCACATATTCTAGATCAGATGTGTTGTTTCTATGGATGGGGTATTCCTATGCATCTGTATGTAGATTTGGCACATACTGATTCTATATGTGCTATTTCTGTGGCTTACAGCTATAGGATGGGCCCATTCTACACCCATCAACCATTAAAACAGCCCATCTTGTTCACAACACAAGGCAGTTTGTTCCCATTTTTAAGGGGAGAAGAAAATATGTGCTATTCCTAAAGCCAAATATGGGCTGAAACAATAGAAGCGCAAAACAACGAAGATGGGGTAAATCAATACCTCGCTGTTATTGGATGGGCCCATCCTACGGATGGGCTGTTTCAATACAACAAGCACGATTATCGATCATTTCTCAACATTACGTGTAATTGACCGTTTTATGCGTTACTCAACTGCAGTTATCAACGTATTTTCATTCGGCTGCCAAGCTGTTCTGTGTCATCTAATATCTTGCGTATGACAAGCAGCGCACTATTTTGGCACCAAAATACCACCTACTCTTCTACCGAGGTGAGTCATGTATCTTCAATGCTTTGGCGGATGGGAATGTACGAAGAAGACAAGGTATACGTTATGGCTATAAGTGCACAAACCCTAAACGTAACGTTGGCTAAAATGTGTTGGGTTGCCTTTGGAGTCGTAGCTGCATTAGGCAGCTGAGGTAGGGGTGGTTCAGATTTGGGGAAAAAAACCTATTTGTAACTGCCACATTCAAGATCGAAGAGAAAAGACCAAAAAGACGTAAAGTAAACCCTGTTTGTGGTGACCACCTTACAGCCCCGGATGAAAAAGCACTTGCAGTAAAACTGCAGTAGTGACCAACTCCGAACCCCCGGATAAAAAGTACGCACAATAGAACCTCCCAAGTGACCACCTTCTAGACCCGGATAAAACACCTGAGTCTAAATTTGTACGAAAAAGAGGATTGAAATACCCATAAATCAAGTTACGTACCCCTTTCAAAAATTGGATAAAGGTGATAACCCAACTACTGGGCACATGGAATAAATACATTTACATAAGGCAAAAGTCTTATTATTCTGAAAATAGCACAAACTTGTTCAAATAAACTTAGTGAAAGGGCTGTCGCCGCAAAAACGAAAAATGGTTATTGGAGAATTATGGGCTTAGTCGGGGAGACATCTGTTTTTGTTTACAAAACAAGAAATTTAATAGATGTCGATTGAAAGTTTCTAACGTAAGCCTGTACATTATGTTTTGTGTGCGTGCGTAGTTTTAAAATTCGGCAGGAATGTTCCCTTGATAATCCTGGCGGTCTGGCCAAAATTGGCAAAATGGGCGAAATTTCATGACACACAAAGCGCTACTCTTACCACAAATCTCGTCTTTTGGCTTTAGAAGTTGACAGGAATGTTGCTCCGCGGGATATTATCCTCCAGACTTGCATTTTTATACTGAAATTTACCGAAATATTGACATGTAATACAATGTTCCCCACAGTTCCTGTTCCTGTGCGAAGTTTTATTTGTTCAAAAATTGGTCAGTTTCTTTCTTGTATGTCTTCGCTTTAACGGCTCGGCACAATGTACACGGATAGTATTGCTGTTTGTCGAAAAGCTCAGGGGCTGAGACATTTGGTTAGGTCGCTCTGAAATTTGATGCTAGTGTTTTCTGCGTGGTTCCCGGTCAGATTGGCACGTTAGAAGGAATTTTAAAACACAACCTGTGAATTTTGGCTGATTTGATGTGAAATTTGACGTGAATATGTTCCTGACGGTCTTGCACTCGGATTCTGTTCCAAAAAGATTGTTCGACGACGGGGAACTTGACCATGTTTATAGCTAGATTTTTATCTGGCTATAGCTATTACTAAGCGAGACTGCCCACGCATAAATCTTGTGGAAATGATGTACTTCATCAGTGGGTGGTTTACAGTTACCTGTAACATTTATGACTCAAGCTGTTGGTGGAACACCGTATTAAAAACAATACTTCTGATTACATGAAAAGGCGTTGAAAAGTTTGTTGTTCTTACTAAAAGCAACTCTTTAGACATTTTATCACTGATTCAGAGGTTTTGCAAGTATAAGTGAAGAAATAGAATGTGGAAATAATTCCGCCTTAAAAAGCACGCAGAAAACCTGCGATCAGTTGCCGAAGTTATAAGGGAGAAAATGGAGAAAGAACGGCCGCGTTGACGTCAAATTAGAGCCAGTCAAAAGCATCTGCATTTGACTTAGCTAACACGAAATTCCCAAATCAGGTTCAGTCTTCGACTTACGTAATGAACTGAACGCACCGGGTGATTACAGGTGGAAGCCCAGAATAAAGATTGATGAAGTATTCAGTTGAAATCTGGAAGGAGCAATAAAGCCCCATCACATGAAAACGCAATTAGCCCGAGACATTTTGAGCCATTTGTCACCGATTCATGATGACGTTAACACATTGTCAGCAAGGGGTTACGCTTTCTGCCACATTTTGCTAAACGTTCTGACCCACATGCTCGTAAAGAACTGAACAAAACCCTCTAAGAAAATATGTTTTATTAGTTACACCCCGTGAAACGGAAGGATATAGATTTGAGCTTGTCTGTCCGTCGAACCGTCTGTCCGTCTGTCCCAGTGGATGGTAAGTACCTTGTGGAGTCTTCTCTATTAACTAAAGTGGTTACAGATTTTTTTCATCATTCATATAGCTAATGACGAGGGAATGTGGGTGTGCAACGTCAAGGTTTTAGTTTGATCTATTAAAATTGTCAAAATTACAGCCCTCTGAATATGGCCTAAATTGACGCTTTCGAGGGTGCCTTGTGGAGTCACTTCTCTATTAAGCAATCACGTAAGAGCTATTATTCTTTCACATAGGCAATCTTTAGTGTATGTATATGTGCATCGTCAAGGTGCCAGTTTGACCGATCAAAAATTGTTAAAATTACAGCCCTCTGAAAATTGCCTGAATTGACGCTTTCGAGTGTAACATGTGGAGTCCACTTCTGTAGTAAGGAATCATGCAAGAGCGATTATTCTTTCATATAGGCAATCTTTAATATATGTAGGTCTGCAACGTCAAGGTTCCAGTTTTATCGATCAAAAATTCTCAAAATTACAGCCCTCTGAAAATTGAGTAAATTGACGCTTTCGAGGGTATCTTGTGGAGTCCATTTGCCGATAAAGGAATCATGTAAGAGCAATTGTTCTTTTAATTATGCAATAACTATGGAATAAAGATTTGCCACGTCCAGTTTCTAGTTGGTCGATTAGAAATTACCGAAATTATAGCCCTCTGAAAATGGGCTTAATTGTCAAGGAAACTTATTAAATGGCGTATAGTTAGTTATTAATTTATTTTGACCATGCGTTTCACGGGGGATCCTGCTGCTCTCTCACAGCATCTAGTTGTACACAACATCTTCGTGACACAATCAGGGCAACAACTTAAGAATAAAATCGAAACAGCGCAAACTGACTACATTCTACTTCAAGACCTTAAATAAAGATATCAAATTGTTTATTCTGAGATCTAACTTATACAGAACTCCTTTAATGGTGTCCATTGATGCTGCAAGACTTAAACACAATTGTGTTCCTTTTAAACTAATATCCGGTTGCAAGCAATGAAGATTTCTTTAAGACAATGCAAATCGTCCCTTCGATAAATCATTCCTTTTCAATACTAAAATCTCCCCAAACCTGCCTGCTTCGAGTATTGAACAAACACAAAGATGACAGACGTAAACGGAAATGTTGAAATCTAGTGAAAACAAGTGATTCGTGTAAAAGCTTCAGTATCTGTTTCAGGTTTTCTAATTATTTTGGTTTCACATATGGATGATAAAAATAGTCTAAACGCAGTCCTTAACATAATTTAATGAAGAAATTTGAAAGTGATCAAGAAGATATATTCATCCTGACTTCTCCATTTTAAAGGCCGCACATTTCCATTTAAACAAGCCTCGGAAGTTATATCAGCCCCTGGCGACAATAACTTTTAACCTTTTGCACATCTGTTGCAGACATTTTAATTATATTCAATTAAAACTAATTTTCAAGATTTATTAGATTTCACAACACACAAAGATCTGGAGTACTATACATTGAAGTAAGGAAATTTGTATGCATGAATTGAATAGATGGGAAATTAATATGCTTTCCCTCAAACACCAAATCAATGTTGTAAGTGAAAAGTATTTTATAAAAACCAGAATACAAATATTAAAATAGGAATCGACAACAAACAAATTGAAGTGTAAATAAGATAAAAAAACATTTGATATCATCATTTGGCCTTCTTGTTCATTCACAATCATGCGAATTTTAGCAGAATAATATATATTCATTACAAATTGTAAGCAATGTTCCACGGATAATACTCGGACTCAATGAAATATTTGGCGGTTTTGGTATCATACAAAAAAGCAATATTTTCAAATGACAATAGATGACCGTAGACCTTTCTTGATTTTCCGTGAAGTCTATTACGTACACACTCGCTATTGCTATTTTTACTTATTAAACATAGTTTTCCGTATTTTAAGAGACACAAAGGTCTTTGGTAGCAGCAGTGGAATGAACAAAGAACTAACAGATCAGTTCTACCATTGTGCGTAAATTGCCTTCCATAAATAATGTTCAGGACAATATGATAATACACAGAAGTCAAAATAGGATGTGCATAATGTCAGTCACAAATATCCTTCAGAGCGAATCTGCACCCGAACGCACACAATGTCAGAAACGGTAAGCACTGAAACATTATAACAGACTGTGTCCAATTTCCCACTTCATCATTTTATAACGAACACAGTGTCAGAAAGGGTAAGTACTGAAACAGTATAACAGGCTATGCCCAACTTCCCACCATATCATTTTATAACGCACACGGTCTCAGAAACGGTAAGCTCTGAAACATTATAACAGACTGTGTCCAACTTCCCACTTTAACATTTTAGAATATATATGATTTTCATAATATGCGATTTTAACTGCAATATTGTATTCTTTTCTATTTACTTAACAGTAATAACACAAGTGACCCTCAATGGGTTTGTCTTCGTGGTTACACAACTTACACAAATAACTAGCCAATTAATAAACCAACTTATTAAACATACTGTTTAACACTTGCTTTTCCAAAAAAGAGGTACTCTTACGGATCTTATTCTATGGATAATATGTTAAACTTTTAATAAATTAATGGCACTTCAGTCCACACCATAAGTCGTAATGTAAAATCAACAATTTGGGAATTATAGTTGTGACTGGCAGAAACGAAAAATCTGAATTTCTATCGGTTAAAAAAATAATCGGAAGCAACAATATCTTTATGTTTAAAGCATTATCATTCATGTGCCAAGTGAAAAGAGGCATAGAATTTTTCAATCAGACAAAACCTTTTTTGTTGTTGGAGAATTAAAAAACGATAGCTTTCTTTTAACTATGTGGTAAAATAACAAGGGTGCAAAACTAAAAAATGTTCACTTTTAAAACAGAACTTGCAACTTTATTAAAGAAACCGATGTAGATTAGTTACAGCTGATCTCATCGCAATGCACAGGAATCTACTCAGAAACAAATTAATTCACAACAAGACCGATTTCACCACCGAGAGCGAAATTAAACTTTGTGATGCGGGAGAAACTGTAATCAAAATAAAATTTATAAAACAACGAAAACAGAAATGCTTGATTGGTTATAATTTGTTATATTTTAACCTTTCAACGTGTTAAGACTAACATGCGAATAGTGTAAAGCTCAGTATACCGTTCATGCTCTTTGTTCGGTCTGGTCTTGTGTATGGTCTTAAATTTCAATTTATTGCATATAAAAGTGAATTTAAAAACAAAGTAGAGGATGATAAACCAGAAATGCCAGTGTGCCTCTCCCTTGTTTAGTCCTCATTGCCACAACTATCTCGGACTAGTTAGCCAGGACTATTGGCAAAGTGGAAAAAATCAGATGTAACGCATCAGACGAATTCAATAAACTAAGTGTGATAACAGATGTATTTCTTAATACATGACCCAAATACTAGATTACTTGTGACACTATCAGTGGTTTAAAGCCGTTGATATATATTTCATAATACAGAATTTAATGCCTCTGTCTTTATATATTGCCGATTGCAGATAATATCTACTTTTAGATAAATTTCACAAAGAAATGTACCGAAACTGTATATTACTATATGTTAAGTGTTACGATCGTTTCACAGTGACCAGAGCGCAACGAATTCAAATGCATCTTGGCATAGAATTGATTGGTCCTGCATTTGGCACCGAAGCAAAGCTGAATGGAAATCCGTGGAGAAAGAGAGAGACAGAGAGAGAGAGAGAGAGAGAGAGAGAGAGAGAGAGAGAGAGAGAGAGAGAGAGAGAGAGAGAGAGAACGAAAGAGAGAGAGCAAGATAAGTACCAAACAACGAAGTCTTTCGGCAAGCTGGTACGAAGGTATAGAAGTCAGCCTCATTCGCGGACAGTTGTGCTGGATGGAACACGTTAGGAGTCTTGACGGCTCTCGAATTCCCAAAGTTAAGTTCCATGGCCAGCGGAAAGAGTGATACCGGCCGTCCGTGTATTCAATACAAAGACACTTAAGTCCAATCTGAGCTCGTGTCGTATAGACACAAAGGACTGGAAACGCGAGGCGCAGTCAAGGGGTTTGCGGAGACATAGCAGTGAAAAGCTTCGAACAGAGAAAAACAGACGATCTGGCAGAGAAGTGTAGACTGAGGAAGAGCCGCTCCAAACTGACTCCAACGGCAGATGGTGACAAGTGCCATCAGCATATATATATATATATATATATATATATATATATATATATATATATATATATATATATATATATATATATATATATATATATATATATATATATATATATATATATTCAACAAATTTAAAAACGCACCCAATTTCTTTACATTGCCTCATTACACTCACTTCCTGTATAGAACTATGCTCCCAATCAAGGTGTTAATTGAATCGGTCAAACTTTTGTTGGTAATACTCGATTACCGGGAACTAAAGGACGCAGAGCGTAGGCACCCCTTTGCCAGCTATTGCGTGCTCAAGTAATGCTACAGTCACACACGGCCGGATTTCGAACCTTGCCCATTCGGAATTAAAACCGTATCGACCCGGTTCCACCCGTATGGACCCGCATCGTAATGCGTGCCAATTCCTGATGGATTCCGGTGGCTACGATACGGCGGAGAAAAATTTTTGGTCGTGTTCAAAATTTTTGCACGGATTTCAATTCCGTGTTGAAAGCCGTATTGACCCGTTCGAACCGCATTGACCCGCATCGATCCGCTTCAACCCGCAGCGTAAAACCGCATTGACCCTTGTCGTATACCGCATTGCCTTCATGCAACGGATTTTGACAAGGTTTACATCCGGGTCGCTACTGGTCGTAGCGGGTTGACACGGGTCGACAGGGGTCGAAAAGGTTTTACTTAAGGATTTAAGGCGGATATCTATTAGGGTTGGTTTCCTTCCGGGAAGAAAGGTATTTCTTCCCTTCCCTGGGAAGAAATAGGGAAGAAACTGGGAAGAAATGGGAGAGATACCTTTTTCCCAGGGAGAAAAGGAAGAAAGTGAGAAGAAAATAGGAAGAAACCTACTTTGTCAAGAAAATATCAGTGCAACGTACTATCTATTTATTGATTTTACAGAACCAATATTTAGTGTGTTCTAATGTACTATCAAACAAAAAAACGAAAAAGAAACAAACGAAAAAATACACCAAAACACATTGAAGAAATAATGATCTTATACCATGTGCTTTTCAAATGTTCTGCCGCAACACCCTTATCACCCCTTTTTAACCTTAATACTTAATCCTTCAATTTAAGGTAAACACAGCCTTTGTCTTTTGTTTTCACTGGCTCATTAAGAGCAAACAAAATGATACACTAATTTCTCATGCACAAAGTCAAAGTTTAAACACTTGACCAAAACCGAATATTTCACACTTTGCATACACTTTCTTGTTCTTGATCACTTGGACAAAATGTTGCCATAAAGAATCTTTGGGTCTGCCGCCTTTGAATATGCTGGATTGTATGAATGTATGAATATGATTTTAAATAAATTTTGCCCCTTATATATATTCTGATTTCTGGAGTTAAGTAAAGTTGATTTACTCAGACAAAACTGTTGAGTTACTCATTCAAAGTCGTTCCATTGGCTGTTTGTTGAGTAAACACAAAAATTTCTATAATTATCATTGACCATTTTATGTGTGGATTTGTGTCCCCTTTGTTTTCTTTACATGAAAGAAAAAGATATGGATTCATGTCCCTTTCCAAATCGCGGATTGCAGAATTGCACATGTTTCCGGAGTACATAAAAACAGAGATGATGGCAAGAACCTTTCTCTGATCCCTATTAATCCTAGTTATTACATAGAAGTTTGATATGTGAATTCGCCCCTATTCAAGAAATACTCCGAGTGCAGCTTAAGCAAATAATTTGAAAGAAATTCCATATATTACTCCTTTTAAGGTTTTTTAGAAATTTTTTATACTGTTCAAGACGGTCAATAGGGGTCAAACGGGGTTGATAAGGAATTAATACGGTTCGATAAGGGTTGATAAGGGTAGATGGGGGTCGAAGAGGGTCATTTTAGGAGTGTTCAAAAGTCATATAAATAGGAGGGGCTCCTCTACTCTACATTCATTCATCATCAACATGAACAAGAAAGAAGTAGAACTGATGTAGGAGCTGCTGGAGCTCAACAGACAGGTAACAGGCGTTGTTGGCAATGTCCTGATGCACGTCTTGCAGAGACAAGAGGACAGAAGCCGGCAGAGATGGCACAGAAGGTGGTGGACACGACCTTGGATCCTCAGGAGACCCATCCTGGGCAAGTACGACAGTCTTATGCCAGGGCTGAGACAAGAAGATCCCCAGACGTTCAAGAACTACACCCGTGAGGCCCCCACCCCTATGATGAACTCCTTCTGAGGTTGCAGCCACGACTCCAGAAGAAATTCACTCACGGGAAGGAACCTATCGGGCCTGGTTTGAGGCTGGCACTCACCCTACGCTTCCTGGCAAATATTGACCCCCACACTCTATCGCCTGTGACTTCAAATCCGGTTCGTGACCCGGCCGTGTGTGACTGGTGCCCCACAACACCATCTCGGGAACTGTGAGGCAAGTATGTGATGCCATTGTGGAAGAGTACATGGAGGCGGTCCTGGACACGCCCGTGCAACCACACCAATGGGTAGAGGTAGCTGATGAGCCAGCGGTGCGGTATTTTTTCCCGGCATGCGAACCGCATAGTAAACCGTTTTGACCCGTTTCGATCCGTGTCGACCCGCAGCGACCCGCAGAGGCAAACCTAAAAGAAACCGCTGTGACATCCGGTCCCTCCCGCATTGACCCGTTTCGACCGGCAGCGACCCCTACCGACCGTACGTGCCCTTTTCATATCCCCATGGCCAACTTTTAAATCCGCGTATTACATACCCTGCCAGTATGTAAATTACCCTCCATTCTGGGACTAATCCGGCCCATTTCACCCGGATCAAATCCGGTTCGTGACCCGGCTGTGTGTGACTGCAGCATAAGAATTGAACTTACACGGTTAAAGTTGGAAATCATAGCCGGCATGCTGTACGAAATTTCAACCTGATCTGGTAAGCCTAAGTAATGCCAAGACTGGCCGCAATTCAGGGCGAAAGCCCGATCGGGATGCTCTAAATTGGAAATTCCGTCTCGGTGGTAAATATAACTTTTGGAGTGCATAGTTCACAGTGACATGCCTTAAGACCTGTTTAGAGGAAACGCGGACCTCCGCAGACCGCCGTTGACCGCCGATTACTGCCCAGAGGCAGGACCAAAGATTGCAGCTGTCATCTCTTATAACGTTTTCTTCGGGCAACAGACAGGCCCCTGTCGAAGATTGCTGTTACCCTGAAGGCGCGCACAATTCCAATGGGTTAATGCACATCTCCACTGGATAATAGACAGTAGAACCAAGTTCTGTATGCAAACGAATCCTGTTTTTGCTTAAATGAAACTGACGGAACACCGCGCGCTTGGCGCCGAACGAACGCACGCTCATCGCATAGCGCGCGCTCATCGCACTGAACTCCGTATTGTCAACGACATTCTTAACGCTTAACCATCTTAACCATCAGCGATCCCTTTTGTGCATCAAAAGTGTCTAATTCAACAGCCAGCAGGACAACGCACGTCCTCATTCCTCGAGAGGGACACAGTAGTAACTCAGTATCTTCAAGCGCAAACCGTCAGGGTCTTGTCATGGCCCGCGTTTCACCGAGTCTTTCGCCGATCGAACACGCGTGGGATATGATTCGAAAAGCCTGGCGCGAGCGCACCATCCCAAATGAGACACTTCCAGAGTTAAGGCAAGTGCTTGTTGAGGAGTGGAATAGCATTCAGCTTCACAAAATAAAGAATTTGGTGAGATCCATGCAACGCAGATTAATTGCAGTAAGGAACGCTTGTGAAGGATACACTCAATATTAAGAGCGTATGTTTAATTAAGCGTGACATTGTCCATTTTGACGCAAAGTCGAATTTATTTTCAGAAACAGAAAGCTTAACATTTCAGCTACTTAAATATACTGAGACTTAATTGTTCTTTCTCATATCGCTTGGTCGTGGTGTGTTTTGTCGAGTTTGAGGGGCATAAGTCTATCGGGTATGCCTCTTGCTGGTGATTCTAGTTTGTAGGTAATACTCGAGCGGATTTCAAAACCCATGGTCAATATTCTAGACTCGCCTCGGGGATTACGTTTCCAGGAGAACGTGTTTCCCATGCCAACATGCTCTAAATGTCCTTTTTCTCATAGACGAGTATCACCCAGAGCTTCTGTGTCAACGTTGTAGTCTTTCAGTGACTTAGCAACGACTTCGTTCGTCTTTTGATTCCGCTGTTCGTTGTCAATGAACGTCTTACGTTCCAAGATCCGATAGTCAGTCCTTCCTATGGCGTATTCTTTCTGTCGCTTGCCTGGATGCCCAACCAGGCCAAGGGTAGAGTATTCCAAAGCAAGCGATGTTTAGGACTCGTTTTTTGCTCCTTCTCCTGAAAACGCCTTCTCTGCCGTTCAAGGAGGATACAAACGGCCATTCTGCCCCTGTCTAGGCCAAGCGACCATCGCCGTTGAATTGCCTACGTGCACAGTTATAAATAGAGGCTGCCAGTGACACCTTCACCTGCCTCCGTTACCACTTCTCCATCACCGAGGGACCTTTGGTTGCTGTGACGACCTGCACTTCAAATAAGCGAGAATTGTGTGTGCACAGCAAATCCCATTTTCCGAAATCCGAAATATATTCAAGGTTGCGTAAGAGACGTTAATTGCGCGATGAAAAAAAATGGGTTTCGGTAACCAAAATCAGTGTCTAAAAAGCCTTTATATTAGATTATGTTTAATGGATGTTAAAGACGTTGAGTAGGCATTGATTTATGGTCGCACATGAAATCAGAACCAAATTACAACCCGATTTAATGTTGTGGAACTGGGCAAAATCTATTGCGTCTCTTCAACGTTGTGTCAAATACGTTGCTCTAGGGTCGCAACACGTCAAAACCAAATTACAACCAGATTCAATGTTGCGATTTAGGGGTTCTGACGCAACCTCAAATCGACGTTTTATCGTCGCCAAAGTGTTTACTGGGATATAGAATGTCAAAAGCTGTGTTACGCAGAGTTTTGAAGCACTTGACAACTTGTCATGAGTTTTAAAAATATTTTTACAGAATGCTGTATTTATAAGAGTACAGAATCTATTTTTTATGTGACCACAAGTGTAATTTGCGCTACTCGTTGCCGAAAACGGTCTAGTTTGTTAGTCTAACTCTGGTGGACGCACTTCATCCTTGGCGTCGTTAGTATCGTTACTGTTCAATGACTTGGTACAACGACGTGTGTGTTTGGGCCGCGTGATTGACGACGACTGAAGCGTGGGCAGGCCAACCATGGTATCTTAGGAATATCGATTTCCCTTTATCTATGCTCTACCGATCTTTACCGACACCTGTACAAAAGCTCCTCTATCAACGCTTATTCCGGGTCGATTTCCGGCGTCTATTCAACGCTGGGAAAAGATCGAGTTCTGATAGCTCACCTGTTTAACCGACCCATAAAAACGCCAAGAGCTAAATATAAACTAACCCCCCCCCCCCCCCGTTTACCTGAACGCAGAGTGCAGTTCTGGAGCAACCCCAATTTTTGTGGGAAACACGGTGTTCTAAATGACAATCACAAACGTTGTTTACGAAACTGGCACTCTGCACGGACTGCGTCTGGCCTCAGAATTACACCCTTATTCCTCATTGTTTTTTATTTTTGGACACGAGTAGATAGGAAATGGGCGAGCTGGCACACCTTTGTGCCAGCTTGCCCATGGGCGAGCTGGCACACTCTCATCCAAAAGTGTGCCAGCTCTCTCATGGGCAAGCTGGCACAAAGGTGTGCCAGCTCGCCCATTTATGAAAGTGTGCCAGCTCTCTCATGAGAGTTCTGCCCCAGTTTGATAAGAGAGTGTAGTGGAGACAGTGTAGGGGAGAGTTGACGATGACGAAAGAAGAACGTCATTTGATGCAAGGATAGCGAGAGCGATAGCGATAGTGAGTGAAAGTATGTTTCCGGTGAAAGGTCTACGTGTCGAAAGGGTGTGTGGAGAGAGAGTTTTTTTTTTTAAAGCATTTCCCATTCTCATACATACACCAAACACGGTTTGCTTATTTCTTAATAGTTATAGATAAGTTATATGTTTGTGGTTTATTTTAGTTTTGGTACGGTGAGGACCTTGTGTGATGCTTCTTTAGCCGGCGATGTCTCTTTTCTTACCAAAGCGGTGAAATTGGGTGTTGATACTGAAAATCCCTTTACGTCTCGTAGAGGAACACCTGTTAATCCACATATACTTCTTCCCATAAATCCGCATCCTTCTTTGAAAAAATGATAAGCCACCAGGCGTTCCTGTGTAAAGAACTCGTTTTTATATTTTTTTTGACACGTCCGCTCTCTGGAAAGCTCTGCAGGCAAATGCAGGCGGAGATGACGAAATGTGTGAAACGTCAGACCACCCCCCCACCCCCCCCCACCCCTCCCCAATCGCGTTTTCGCCGTTGGCGTCTCGAGTGAAAGAGGCTGCTTACGGGACACACTGGGGGAAGAGTATATACACAGCAGCAACACTTGCTTGACGTTTGGCGTTTTCGCCGTTAGCGTCTCGAGTGAAAGAAGCTGCTTACGGGACACACTGGACCACGGTCTATTGAAACGTCAGACCACCCCCCCCCACCCCTCCCCAAACAGCCGAGACGTCTCGAGTGAAAGGGTGTGTGTGCGCCGAGACGGTTGCCGCATTGCAAAGCATGTCAGACCACCCCCCCACCCCCCCACCCCTCCCCAAAAAGCCGAGACGTCTCGAGTGAAAGGGTGTGTGTGCGCCGAGACGGTTGCCGCATTGCCAAGCACGTTAGACCACCCCCCCACCCCCCCCACCCCTCCCCAAAAAGCCGAGACGTCTCGAGTGAAAGGGTGTGTGTGCCCCGAGACGGTTGCCGCATTGCAAAGCATGTCAGACCACCCCCCCCCCACCCCTCCCCAAAAAGCCGAGACGTCTCGAGTGAAAGGGTGTGTGTGCGCCGAGACGGTTGCCGCATTGCAAAGCATGTCAGACCACCCCCCCCACCCCTCCCCAAAAAGCCGAGACGTCTCGAGTGAAAGGGTGTGTGTGCGCCGAGACGGTTGCCGCATTGCAAAGCATGTCAGACCACCCCCCCCCCACCCCTCCCCAAAAAGCCGAGACGTCTCGAGTGAAAGGGTGTGTGTGCGCCGAGATGGTTGCCGCATTGCAAAGCACGTCAGACCACCCCCCCCACCCCTCCCCAAGCGAGAGACGAGAGAGTGTGACGAAAGAAAACGCCATATGATGCAAGGATGCTGCTGCATGGATTACGATTGCGAGGGATTGCGAGCGAAAAGTGTGTTTCCGGTGGAAGGATTGGGAAAGGTTGTAGAATGGTGCAATGGTAGAATGGTATGGGGGGGGGGGGGGCTTGTGAAAAAAAAAAAAAGCCGAGACGTCTCGAGTGAAAGGGGGTGTGCCGTGCCGAGACGGTGTGGAGATAGAGTTTTAAAGCATTTCCCATTCTCATGCATACTTTTCCAAACAGAGTTGTTCTCGAGTGAAGGAGGGTGTGTGTGCCGAGACGGGGTGGGGTGAAAGGGTGTGTGTGGAGAGAGACAGAGAGAGACAGAGAGAGACAGAGAGAAGAAGGTGTGTCTCGAGTGAAAGGGTGTGTGCCGTGCCGAGACGGTGTGGAGATAGAGTTTTAAAGCATTTCCCATTCTCATGCATACTTTTCCAAACAGAGTTGTTCTCGAGTGAAGGAGGGTGTGTGTGCCGAGACGGGGTGTGGGGTGTGTGGGGTGTGGAGAGACAGAGACAGAGAGTTTTTTTTTTTTTTGGAAAGAAGGCGTGAGTGTCTCGAGTGAACGAGGGTGTGTACGCCGAGACGGGTGCCACATTGTTGAAACGTCAGACCACCCCCCCACCCCTCCCCAAAAAAAAAAAAAAAAAAAGCTGAGACGTCTCGAGTGAAAGGGGGTGTGTGTGCCGAGACGGTTGCCGCATTGCAAAGCATGTCAGACCACCCCCCCCACCCCTCCCCAAGAATCTCCGAGACGTCTCGAGTGAAAGGGTGTGTGTGCGCCGAGACGGGTGCCGCATTGTTGAAACGTCAGACCACCCCCCCCCCCACCCCTCCCCCAAGAATCTCCGAGACGTCTCGAGTGAAAGGGGGTGTGTGCGCTGAGACGGGTGCCGCATTGCAAAGCACGTCAGACCACCCCCCCACCCCCCCACCCCTCCCCAAAAAGCCGAGACGTCTCGAGTGAAAGAGGCTGCTTACGGGACACACTGGGGGAAGAGTATATACACAGCAGCAACACTTGCTTGACGTTTGGCGTTTTCGCCGTTGGCGTCTCGAGTGAAAGAGGCTGCTTACGGGACACACTGGGGGAAGAGTATGTACACAGCAGCATTATTGCTTGACGTTTGGCGTTTTCGCCGTTGGCGTCTCGAGTGAAAGAGGCTGCTTACGGGAGACACTGGGGGAAGAGTATGTACACAGCAGCATTATTGCTTGACGTTTGGCGTTTTCGCCGTTGGCGTCTCGAGTGAAAGAGGGGCTGCTTACGGGACACACTGGGCCACTGGGAATCGCTACCAGTGCCACTTGCTTCACCGTCTCGTTTCGTTGGCGTCTCGCTTGACTCAGCAGCGGATGGTTGGGTATAAAAGAGGGGGGTTGTGTGTGGACCTTATCAGTACAGTGTACAGTGTAGCAGTGTACAGTGTAGCAGTCATGGAGAACAAGACAAGGAGCGCAACAAGCAACGCAGCGGCGGCAGGCAGGCAGGCAGCAGCGCAGCGCAGCAAGCAACAGCAAGCAACAGCAAGCAACAGCAGCAAGCAAGGATGGCTACGAATTCAGACACATCAGTGTTTTGTCATGAGTGCAAACGGACATTTCCATTTCTGGACTTGTATGTGGCACATACATGTAAACCAGCAAGGTTGAAACGTGCTATAGAAGAGCTTGTTCAGCAAATAGAAGTGAAGAGACAAAAGACGATGGAAGATAGCATTATCAGATCTGATCCGTTCCTCTGCGGTGAATGTGCAAAGATATTTCCATCTATGGATGCGTTTGACACACATGTATGCAGGATGCTTCCAAAGAGAGTACAAGTAGGGAAAGGGAGAAGAGTGAGTCTTGGTGAAAATGCACAGGAAAGACGGTTTGAGCCTGAAGATGGATCGGATTTATTACTTGAAATGCGGCAACAAGAGAATCGGATTAAGAGACATTTGTTGGAGACCTTAAACCATGGCATGAAATGGTACATTGTCGTGCATGCACGCTTCAAGAAACTGACGGCGAATGCTGAAGGTGTGATGGTAGAACAAGTGGATAATGCTTTTATCAGCAGTCGAACACATATAGCTTACAATCCAGAGGATATTGAACAGGACTTGCCAGAAGCCTATAAAGAATTGTTTACCAAGTTTGATGAACATGAGCGACAAGGGTCTGGCTGGGTGTTGGATAACATCCTGTATATTGAAGTGCATACAGCTACATCAGCACCTCTGGAAGCGAGCAGTTATATCAAACTGCCAAAGAGAGTGAAGAGTACAAAGGCTGTGTTAAACATCAAGAATGAAGACAACAAGTGTTTCTTATGGTCCGTATTGGCGCACCTTCACCCTTCAGATAGAAACCCACAACGTGTGAATCATTACAAAGCATTTGAGAACGAATTGAAGGTGGAAGGTATGACATTTCCGACACCGATTAAGGACATTCCAAAGTTTGAAAAGGAGAATGATGTGTCCATCAACGTGTTTGGATATGAACAGGACGTCGTTGTTCCGATACAACTGAGTCGAAACACCAGCAGCGCTACTAGCAGCGTGAGAGAAATCAACTTACTTATGATTAGCAATGACAAGACAAGGCATTATTGTCTCATCAAGAATTTCAGTAAACTGATGGCTTATCGATCAAAACATCATGGAACCACATTTTATTGTTTCAACTGCCTTCACGGGTTTACACGACAAGATCTGTTAGACAAGCATCGCGAAGTGTGTGGCAAGCATGGAGCGCAACGTTTATCATTCCCCAAGGAACCCTTTATCAAGTTTAAGAATGTAGCCAAACAACAGCGAGTCCCTTTTGTGATTTATGCCGACTTTGAATGTTTCACGAAAAAGCATGAAGAAGTGAGGTACCAGCATCACCGTCCAAACAGCTTTGCCTATGTGGTTGTGAGTCAGTATGAGACACGTGCCCCAGTCCTGTATCGAGGAGACAATGCTGTGAAAGTCTTTTTAGACCATATGGTGACTGAGCGTGATCGTATTGTGCACGGTTTACAACAGTCAAAGGAGATGGTGATGACTCGCGCAGACAAAGAGGATTTCAGGACTGCAGTCGACTGCTACATTTGTCATGAGCCTCTAGGAGCAGATCGTGTGAGAGATCATGATCATATCAATGGCAAATACCGTGGAGCTGCACATAGTGAATGCAATTTACAATTTCGATTTCGAAAGGATCAACAGGGGGATAAAGATTCGTTTATCATCCCTGTCTTTTTCCACAATTTGCGAGGCTATGACAGTCATTTGATCATGGAGGAAATTGGAAAGTTCAAAGATGAAACGCTTACGGTCATTCCCAACACCATCGAGAAATATATTGCATTCACCATGAGCAATCTGAAATTTACGGATAGCTTTCAGTTCATGAGTACTTCTCTACAGAAGTTAGTCTCCAACCTGGCGGCAGAAGGGAAAGAGAACTTTTATCACATGACCTCTCACATTCACGAGAGCGACCAGCAAGAGTTACTGTTGAGAAAGGGAGTGTACCCCTACGATTACGTGGATGAGCCATCCAAGTTTGCTGAAACACAACTGCCGTCCAAGGACAAGTTTTACAGTCAGCTTAGTGAAGAAGGTATTAGTGATGAGGATTATGCACATGCACAGAAGGTGTGGGAGACATTCAGGTGTACCACATTTGGCGAATACCATGACCTGTACCTGAAATCGGATGTGTTACTGCTAGCTGACGTTTTTGAAAACTTTCGTCAAGTATGTCTCAACACCTATGAATTGGATCCTGCCCACTACTATACAGCGCCGGGACTGTCGTGGGATGCGATGTTAAAAGCGACAAAGGTGAAGTTGGAATTGATCAATGACATTGACATGTACCAAATGGTTGAACAAGGCTTACGTGGAGGAATATCTGTCATCACACACAAGTATGCGAAAGCAAATAACCCCTACGTAGCAGAGTATGATCCCACGAAACCGACCCATTACCTGATGTACCTGGATGCGAACAACCTGTACGGCTGGGCCATGTCACAAAGCATGCCGGAAAGTGGATTCATGTGGGTGAACGAGCCAGAATCCATTGACTTCATGGAAGTGGATGAAGAGGACGAGATTGGCTACATTTTAGAAGTGGATTTGGAATACCAACAGACCATTCATGATCGTCATAATCACTACCCAGTGGCTCCAGAGCGGAAAAGTGTGAAGGTGGGAGAATTATCAGAGCATAGTCAGAAGCTACGGAAAGATCTCAACATGAAAGACAAACCCAGTGAAAAGCTTATTCCCAACTTGTGTGACAAGAAGAAATATGTACTTCATTATAGAAATTTACAGCAATATGTGTCACTGGGATTGAAAGTCACGAAGGTGCATCGTGCCATCATGTTTGCACAGAGCAAATGGTTAGCGAAATACATCTCGTTGAACACGGAAAAGAGAAAGTTGGCCAAGAATCCGTTTGAGAAAGATTTTTTCAAATTGATGAACAACTCTGTGTTTGGCAAAACCATGGAAAATGTGAGAAAACGCATCCATGTGGAACTCGTTCACCAGGAAAAGCGGTTCAAGAAAGTTGTAGCCAAACCGTCATTCCACCAATTTAGAATTTTCAATGAAGATTTGACCGCGGTACATTTACACAAAGTGGATTTGCTTCTGGATAAGCCCATTCAAGTTGGCTTCACCATTCTCGACCTCAGCAAAGTGCTCATGTTTGACTTTCATTACAACTACATCATGACCAAGTATCCCGACACCAAGTTGTTGTTCAGCGACACCGACAGTCTATGTTACGACATAGAAACGGATGATATCTACAAGGATATGCAGGAAGATGCCAACTTGTTCGACACAAGTGACTATCCCCCCAATCATTTCCTGCATTCCAACGTGAACAAGAAAGTGCTTGGGAAAATGAAAGATGAGACGGCGGGCATTCCCATTGAAGAGTTTGTTGGACTTCGGCCGAAAATGTACAGCATGATGTATGGTGGGAAAGAAAAACATACGGCTAAAGGTATCACTTACGCGTGTCAAAGACGGATGAAACATGAGCAGTATAAAGACAGTTTGTTCAACCAAACGCAGATGATGGTGACAGGACACACCATTCGAAGCCATGACCACCAGATTTTCTCGGAGAAGTTGAGGAAAGTAGCTCTCTCCCCCTTTGATGATAAGCGATACGTGTTGAATGATGGCTATTCCACTTTGGCGCATGGGCATTACAAGACCGCAGCAGCGGCAGCCAGGGCGGCAGCCAGGGCGGCAGCCAGGGCGGCAGCCAGGGCGGCAGCAGCAGCCAGGGCGGCGGCAGCAGCCAGGGCGGCAGCAGCCAGGGCGGCGGCGGCAGCAACAGTATAAAAGGGGGGGGGACTCTCACCACAACTTCAGAGTGAGTTGAGAGTGAGAGTGAGTTGAGGGTGAACATGAAGAGATCTGCAACAACGGATATGGATACTCTAGCAGATACGGTGAAAGACTTGAACGTGAACAATCCCACCACCGCCACCACCACCACTATCAAGAAATTAAAAGTGGAGACGGCGACGGCGGCACCACCACCACCACAGTCGTGGGATGGAATGCTTTCTCTAGGCAATGGAAAGTATATCAAGATTATGAAACAAAGCAATGAAGGTGTGGTGAACATTCGCAAGTACCTCAGAGATGAGGGGACTGGAAGGAACCGTCCTACGAAAAAGGGTATCTTGCTGACCATACCTGAATGGAAAATGTTGAAGAAGCAGGTGAAAGAAGTGGATAAAAGGCTTCGCAGACAAGACGACAACGCATAACCAGGTAACCCCCCATCATGAATGCACTCATGTTAAACGATGGTGTTTACCTTAAAGTCAATGAGAGGAATGAAGTGATGATGGGTTCTCGGAGATGTTCTGCTTATCAGTTTAAACCTGAAGTGTGGAAAGACTTTAAAAACATACCGCTTGAAGCTGGGTTTAAACGCAGACTTGAAAATAAACTGGAAGTGACGGTGGCTGAATATGATTCTAACATACGTGTGACATTCTGTAGAAATCTTTTACAGGATTATCCAAAGGATTATAAGGGAGTTGTGCCAGACACACCCTATGCACAGTTGATCTTCTTTGATATCAAGAACTGGCGCGCAATCTTACGATTCCTAGAAGCTATACAGCATCCACTGTTCGACATCCTCCGAGTATAAAAATACATGGACGAGATGGAAGACGACTATTTGATGGATTATGAACCCATGACATATGGGTTCTCCTATCTGAGAAACTTATGTGATGACATTGTGTTACGGCATTTTGGACAGTATCTCGTCCTATCGCTTGATGACCAATCCGTGTTGAAGGATCACCTAGACAAGTTGAGAATACCCGGCTTTCTCCTAGCAGTCTCGGATGAATTAGAAGTGCGTGTGACTGAGAACGGTCTAGACGTGTTTGTACAATTTCGCCAATATGACGAGCTTACAGAAGGCTGCGACATCATCACCCTCAGCACCGTGGAATGGAACGCGCTGTTACACGCATTGGATTGGGAAGAATCTTCTGCTTGAATTCAAAGAGGATGGAATACAACTCAAGCGGGGTACCAAATCCATTGAGGTGACACAGCCTATGCGGCTGATGGACTTAGAAGAAGGATATGAACTGAAACTGTCTGAACATGAAACTGTTAAAGTGATAAAGTTTGGTGATGTGTGTTATGTGAGCTTTCATAGCATTTACAAACGTGGATGTAATGTCTATGATACCTATATTAATTTAAATTGTAATGAATGGCATGCATTGATCCATGTATTGAAAGAAGAAACTTGTAAATAAAAATCTGTAGATAAGAAGTGTGGGGGGGGGGGAGTTTGGAAAACACAATAAAACAAGATCAGTTTGAAACTTGAGTCTTTTTATTTTCTTCAACAACTTAACTACAGCTTAACTACACCCCCCCCTTCCCATTAATAAAACAATGGTTTATAATGTCTATAGACAAAATCCTTTACAATAAAATCCCCATCCTTTCTTTTTAATATATTCACAATGTCAAACATACTCTGGCCTCGAGCTCTATGCCATATATAATAGACACAATAAAAACCACACGCCGATGATATCGGCGTTTGTAATGAGATGGAATTATACATATAGTCCTTTCTTAAAAACGTTTCTAAACGCTCATCGAGAGGGAACAGTCCATAAGAGTCAAAGTATTCCACAGGGTCTTTGTCATAATACACTGCCACCCAATGCTCTCCTGGTTCATCTTGATCGTCGGTGTTGATGACATAGGCACCACGTTGTAAAGACGGTGGTAACTGGTCCATGGCAAACACACCTTGAAACAAGTCTTTGGTCGCGGCATCATGGCTCAGGATAGCTTCGATCTGCTTCGTGTTCATGACTGGTAGTCGAATTGGATGCTACGATTGGCACTGATTTCGATAATGTTGTCAAATTCAGCATAGACGATGACATTGATGGTAGGTTGCAAAGCCCTAGCAAAGTTCATTTCTAGCCGCAAATTCCCAAGCTTGATCAGGGGAAAATGATCAGCTCCATCATAGTCCGGTGTTAAGTCGAACGAAAATAAAGAATACCCTCTAGGCCAATCTTCCCTTTTTATAATGGAGCTTTTCTCACCATTCAATCGGTCAAACGATTTGTAAAGCGTTTCAAAAGCGTCTAGGTACTTGTCCTGTGGAATGTCAAGCTTGAGCGGTTTGGACAGGACTGGTTCACCATCCGTGTACAGTTGCATATAGTCCAGATCAAAATGTTTGAAATCATATGGATTCCTCGCGACTGACCCACCAAAGGCTTCGTTATGAACCAGACCAATGACAATACGATGTGGCAATTGACCCAAAAAGATGTTGTCTTTCACAAAAGACTGAAACCCTGCCGGAATGGCCAAGACTTTACATTCTTTTCTAGTGATGATGATCTTGGCAGGACTTTTCAGCAATGCGTCTGTATGCCCTAACTGAATGCCTGGACTCACCCTCACTTTGCGAATGGTTAAAAATGCCTCTTTCACTTCTACCTTATAGGTAGTATCTGCAGCCATCAATACATAATCATCTTTCTGTCTATGGAAACGCAACTTCAAACTGATGCCATTCGGAAGATAGCGATCCTGCTCAAACAAATCTATCCTTAAGCCACCTGACAGCATAAACTCACGGCTGAGACGTGTATGCAAATAACGATGGTGTAAGCCATTGTTTCCTTGCTCAGCTAGATCACTACCGTCGGCATTGACATGAAACCCGGATACATAGCGTTCATGATTAGGCCTTTTCACCTCATGACTATTCATCGACCCAGCAGTATCCTTGTACATGAGCCGCAGAGAGCGCTCGGAATGGAGACTTTCTTCCGAATCATGGATGAGATGCGAGATCATGCTGGTATACCCATGGGTGTTGTTACTATGAGATACCAACCGATCATTCAGAAACAATTCAATATTAGACCATAGCCCGTTAAACACATCATTGATGCAGGAGACCTGGTCCTCTGGGCCACACGCTGTTCCATCAGCCTTTACAATGCGGCATACAATATGAAGTTTGCTGTTCTTTAAATCCAGATATTCTTCTGTACTCGCAGGAATGTAGAATTCTATGGAAGCACCCTCTCTAATGGTCGTCAGTGGTTGATAGTCAACATTATAACTTTTCTCTACAGCCGTTTGCGTTGGCGGTACGTGAAACCATTCCAATGGAGAAAGAGTGCATTCGCATGAATGATTGTGAATGAGAGACATGATTTTAAAAGATATCTCTTTTATGCTTTTTTGATGTTATCCGTCTAGCTGTTCTTCGTCTTCTAGCACGTTTCATCGGCTGCACTCTCTTTTTATGTACATCACCACCACCAAACACACGTTGTGCTACTCGGCCCGTAACATCTTTCGCAACATTCTTTGCAGCCTTCTTAAGATGTGGCGCAACGATCTTAGCCCCAGCCTTAAGTAGCGGAATAGCTCTACGAGCCAATGATCCGAGTATTGAACCAATACCATCCCCATATTGAATTCGCGCTCCTTTGAATCCTGGCAATTCTCCACCCACTTGTCGAAGAAAGTGGTTGCGATATGCAGACGGATCGTGTGTGTAGGCTTTCATAGTGCTTTTGGTCGGAAATGGAGTTTACAAATCACCTTTCCAGTTTGAAATGGAACAGTATGGCCTGTGTCGTCCTTTATATTCATCTCTATCATGTCAAATTTGGATGTGTTTACAGGAACATAATGCGGTTCGTTGTACGTTTTCATAACAATGTCACCATCATGGCCTTGTATCCCAACAGAACGTAGCAAAGGCACATAATAATCCCCAACCACTTGTGGTTCACAAATACTACAATACACATACAGTGTATAAAACCCCTGTTTCACATCAGCTTTATGGTCAGCTCTACCTGTTTCAGTATACCAGTGATCTGGGATAAATCCTAAAATCTCAGCTAATCCAGTGGAGAAGGACACTTCATAGCCATAATCGAGAAATAGAAAAACACGTCGTCTAATTCTATCATACTTTAGCCGAATAGCTTCTGTAAGTTTCAGAGTATTAGTCGCTTCTTCATTGACTGCCTCACATAGTTCTTGTATGGTTCTATAGTAGCCATAAGGAATATCGAGAGTGCTAAGAATAGGATCATCGAATAGTTCTTGTCGATACTGAATAGAGTAGTCCATGCCCTGTCTCATCGTTGACCATGTATGCGGATATTGAATTTCAGCTAAAGCCACTTCATATCGTCCATTCAGATAGATGGTTCGAGGCATACGAATTTGATAATTCGAAGCCTTGTTGTTGGGATAATAATTCATACTCGCATTGCTAGGCAAAGTAATGTAAAAGCTTGTCGACTCCATGGTGGTGGTCAAATGGTATGGGTGCGTCGTCGTCGTTGCCTATATACCTCATCAGGTACCTCGGGACAGCGCGCGCCATTCGACCAAGTCTCATCCTCATTCACATAGTCTTTTATTTCTCCTTCGCAACACGCACTTGTACATCGGATCTTCACGGGAATAGTCACGGGAATAGTCGAGTTCTCTTCCTGGCCACCACCACCACCACCACAACACCATAGCTCTTTTGTTAAAACTTTTCCCATCCTTTAGGAAACTGTCTTTGCTGACGCTGGTTCATTTCTGTGGCAATGTCTTCACGAGTGGTCTTTTTACTAAACGTCGTTTTTGGAATATTCGCATCGACAATTTCCTGGATAAACGGATGCCAGCCAAGGGGTGGGGGTCTTCGGTCTTTTCTTCTTGTCGCCACCAATGCTTCTTTCATCAAATCAATCATGTTAGAATTTGTAATGACATCGCCCGTTTTCAACACAAGTTCATCCTTCTCTGTCCATGTCGTACCATGTTTCTTCAGTTCTGCTAAAAGTTGTATCACTTTTCCATGATAGATAGGTTGAAAATGACTTAACACTCGCTTTTCTAGTGGTGGTGGTGGTGGTGGTGAGGGTGGTTGTTGTTGGGACTGACTTGTTCGTAGATGACGGCCAAAAAGTTGAGACATTTCCATAGCCTTTTCACGTGTTCGTTTCCCACGTAAAAGTGTCTTGACTTTTCTTTTGATGCTATGTTTTCTCCCCTTCTTTTCTAATAACAGTTTGTATTCCTGTTCAGGAATGAGAACCATTTTCATAGCATGCTTCATTTCAACAGCAGCTTGGCTAACAAGGGCAATGCAAATCTAGCAACCACTCCAATGAATCCTCCTTTCTGATTCACCAACTTCTTTTTTCGTCGAAGGGATATCTTCTTGTCTGCCAGAGTACGTAGGGTATGACGCTCACGCTGGAATACCTTATACCGTTTTGAGCTTAAGGGTAAATGTCCCCTTAATATATTCAAACAAATTTCAAACAAGCTCGTTAATTCCTCCTTCGTAGCTTGCTGTAGCAAGGATTTACGCCGTCTAGACCCACTACGTGCAAGCAAATGAAGGAAAGGCTGGTTCGTTCGAATGCGTTTAGACATCTTGACTGTGAATGGTTAAATGACTTGGTTCTTGGTCATACACGGCTTTATCAATATATATATAATGTGTATCTTTTGGTAAAATGCCTGTACGAATACGCAGTTGATCATTCGTCTTCGGCTTCAAGTCAATGAATAAATAACCATGGGGTTTGCTGGTAGCATCTTGATAGGCTTCTATGAGAAATTGAGCTCTTCCAGGATACATTTGCCGCGCCAATGTACTGACTTGCTGACTGTCTCTCGGATTTTTAAACAAAATGATATAATGGGTATTCAAACTAATATTGCGCATCTCTTTCCCATGATGGAATAAATTATGCACAATAAAGATGATACTTAGATTTTGATGACTGCTACCCACACTAAAGAGACGTGTCATACGCTCATCGCTATGGCATTTGGTCATCAAGTCATCAAGGATGAGTAAGTTTGGTTTTTTCGGGTTAAAACGCTCTTCAATGTCATCTGGAATGCCTTGGTAAAATGTCACACCTTTCATTCCCTTGTACAAGGGCTGATCGGCTGCATAGAGCCATAAAATGTTTTTCGGAGAGGGGTGAATCAACTTTTGTTCGAGAATTTCCCTGACCAGAGACGTCTTGCCACTGCCTGTAGGTCAAGAGACCAAGCATGTAAAGGGATGCTTCATCGTTGAATGTCTGTTTCTTTCACCCAAGTGTTAAACTTGTTTGGCCAACCTAACCACTTGACAAATAATTCTTTCACACCTCCTCGCCTTTTACGTGTTTTCAAGACTTTTTCAATTCTGTACACAGATTCAATATCTTTGGTCACTTTCTGCAGTTCTTCCTCATAGAAATGCCCATCAATATCTTCGTCTAAAAAGTCTTTCACACGATACAAATGTATTCCCTGCTTCTTACAACGATGTGTGACAATGAAGACTTCTTGCGTCCATTTAACGTGATAATCCCGTTGAAACACATATTTAACGTGGGAAATGCGCACATAATCGCCAATGTTGAACTTGTACTTCTTCTTCTTCGGTTTCAATTTTAGTTTGTCGACATACATATACTTCCACACTTTCGATTCGTTGTCTTTGCGAATCTCGGCTGGAGCATACTTATTCGGGAGGGAGCCATGAGGTCTATGGTTGTAGTTGTACACCAAGTCTGGAAGGATGTCTAAGTAACGGTAAGTTTGATTATGTAGAAAATACCGATACATCATCCCCTTTAGAGTACGAATGACTCTCTCAGCAAAGTTGGCTTTGGTTTCATTCTTTGTGGTATAGGCATGAATGCCCTCTTTCTTCAAAAATGCTTTGACCCATCTGTTTTTAAATTCCGTGCCTTTATCGGACCTTAGAGTGCGTGGCCTTCGGGGTGTGTCATGAAAAATTTTTTGAAAGGCTTGTATGACGCTGGTATGTGATTTATTAGGGATTGGCTGTACCCACACATATTTGGAAAACACATCAATGACAATGAGTAAAAAGCGTGTGCCATCATTATAAGGAGCTATGTTTCCCATATCAGCCAAATCCACATCCCACATGTCATCAATGCCTCGTGTAATCACACGTTGTCTTTTGAACCTGTATTTGACAGGTTGGAGTAAACTGAATGCATCTTGGTCCTGTAGCCATTTCTTCACTTGCGACTGTGTCACGGGTTGATCATGTTTTCTTAAGATGTGATACAGTTTGTAAGGACCAGCAAATGCCCCGGGCTGTCCAGGTTTAAAGTACATATTGGTCAAGTAGTCTTTCCACGTCGACATGGTCACACCGAATGAAAAACCACCTTCTCAACAGAACAGCTTTATTATTTAACCGTCAACCAAAACTTAACTCCACAAGTTTTTACAAATCAAGTATAGATACAATGGTGTGAATCACTGGAGACCATTGGTCTTCAATGAATACTAGCCAATGACTGAGTTCATCAAGTGTTATCGTATCTACACCATATTTCTCACAACGCTGATTTGCATTCTCTAACACTTTATCTAAATGAATATAATATTTAGCTTCATTCCAATAAGTATAGACACATGCAAAATGACAAGTATGTTCTGAACACTCTTCAAGTTGGCAAGCAGGACATACTAAACAAGCAAACTTTTTTACAGCTAATAACATTTCTTCACAATAAGCTTTTTGCACAATATATTGTCTCAGTGTCATGTCCGCCATGATACAGCGCTCTATCTAGCGCGCTCTCTCTCTCACTCAGTCTTTAGAGTCCCCACACTCTGCACAAGTTTGTCAAGTTCAGTTTGGGGTTCTCCACGTCGCCACACCCGTACACGTCGGACTGGTGAGCGGCTGAGTGAGCGTTCTCCACGTCTCCACACCCGTGACACCCGTGAGCGGACTGGTGAGCGGACTGGTGAGCGGCTAGGCGGCGATGGCGGCGACGGCTGAGTGAGCGGTGATGGTGGAGGCACAGTCTCTTTTATACCCCGGTCACACAACAGTTCCACAAGATTCTCCATGGTGACTTTTTTACTCTAACATGTCTTCCTCCTGCAATAAAATATGTTTTAATATATCTGCTGCTTCTTCTATCATCTTCTTTCTTTGTTCACGTTGAAACCACTCACATAAAATTAAATTTGCTAGAAAGAAAAACATTGCTGCTTGCTGCCGCTGCTGTGCTGTGCTGCTGTGCTGAGTTAGAGTTGTTAGAGTTGTTAGTGTTAAAAGGGGTTTGGCTTACCTGACAAGGCTGACAAAGCTGCTCGGTTTCTTCTTCCTCCTCCACCTCCTCAAATCCACAGCAATCTCTCAAATAATCCACCACGGTGTAATATGCTTCTACATCATTGCGGGCAGAATAGAGTGCAGAATCAAAGTCAAAGTCAGGATCTTCTTCGAGTCCAATTGTGGCACATTCTCCAAGAAATCGTGAATAGAGTTCAGTCACATCAAGACTGTGATGTACAACATCCCAGTAAGCGTCCAAGTGATAAAGCTGATAGTCTGGAGTGCCGCAGCAAGCAAGTTTAGCAATCATCAAGTCAATATAAGCTTTTCTAAAACATGCGTCCATCTTTGCAGTGTGTGTGTGTGTGGTGTGTGGGGCTTCTACTGTGCTTTACAGACCTTAAGTACTCCACACTTGCCGCAGAAGTTGTTTGGTTCACACATCATGCAATTGTACTTGTGGCAGTGGCAATCATAATCCTCCATATATCCGCAAGCACCGCAATAGTCGCACGTAAGTCCAAGTTGATTCTGTACATCCATATTCTCCAACTGAATTTCAGCCTGTCTTTTCTTGGATAGCTTTGACACCTTCATCCGATCATCCTTTTGCAGCTTGATGATCGTTTTCTCACCATAGCATTCCGTACACGGCGGTTCAACTAAGGCTGAGTTGATGTGAGCCATCTCCCGAAGCAGTGTCTCCCATTCACCATCATTCATGTTGATGTAATGTGTGTATTCTTTCCCTTCAAACCGTGATGTACGCACGAAGCTCACATAGCGCATGCCTTGATATGAAATGACTTCAAGCCACTTTGTTTCCGTTAAGTATAGTTTGAAGCCAATGTCACGGCATTTTTTCACGTTCTGACACACAATCTTCCACAAAGATGGTGAATAAGCGCACCATCTCTCTCCACGTTTGATGCGTAGAAATAATCCATATTGTCCAGACTCCACAGTAATGGTTAAGTTTGCACTAATTTGAAAACTGCTGCTGCCGCCGCCCTGGCTGCCGCCCTGGCTGCGCTGCGCTGCTGCCTGCCTGCCTGCCGCCGCTGCGTTGCTTGTTGCGCTCCTTGTCTTGTTCTCCATGACTGCTACACTGTACACTGCTACACTGTACACTGTACTGATAAGGTCCACACACAACCCCCCTCTTTTATACCCAACCATCCGCTGCTGAGTCAAGCGAGACGCCAACGAAACGAGACGGTGAAGCAAGTGGCACTGGTAGCGATTCCCAGTGGCCCAGTGTGTCCCGTAAGCAGCCCCTCTTTCACTCGAGACGCCAACGGCGAAAACGCCAAACGTCAAGCAATAATGCTGCTGTGTACATACTCTTCCCCCAGTGTCTCCCGTAAGCAGCCTCTTTCACTCGAGACGCCAACGGCGAAAACGCCAAACGTCAAGCAATAATGCTGCTGTGTACATACTCTTCCCCCAGTGTGTCCCGTAAGCAGCCTCTTTCACTCGAGACGCCAACGGCGAAAACGCCAAACGTCAAGCAAGTGTTGCTGCTGTGTATATACTCTTCCCCCAGTGTGTCCCGTAAGCAGCCTCTTTCACTCGAGACGTCTCGGCTTTTTGGGGAGGGGTGGGGGGGTGGGGGGGGTGGTCTGACGTGCTTTGCAATGCGGCACCCGTCTCGGCGCACACACCCCCTTTCACTCGAGACGTCTCGGAGATTCTTGGGGGAGGGGTGGGGGGGGGGGGTGGTCTGACGTTTCAACAATGCGGCACCCGTCTCGGCGCACACACACCCTTTCACTCGAGACGTCTCGGAGATTCTTGGGGAGGGGTGGGGGGGGGGGTGGTCTGACATGCTTTGCAATGCGGCAACCGTCTCGGCACACACACCCCCTTTCACTCGAGACGTCTCAGCTTTTTTTTTTTTTTTTTTGGGGAGGGGTGGGGGGGTGGTCTGACGTTTCAACAATGTGGCACCCGTCTCGGCGTACACACCCTCGTTCACTCGAGACACTCACGCCTTCTTTCCAAAAAAAAAAAAACTCTCTGTCTCTGTCTCTCCACACCCCACACACCCCACACCCCGTCTCGGCACACACACCCTCCTTCACTCGAGAACAACTCTGTTTGGAAAAGTATGCATGAGAATGGGAAATGCTTTAAAACTCTATCTCCACACCGTCTCGGCACGGCACACACCCTTTCACTCGAGACACACCTTCTTCTCTCTGTCTCTCTCTGTCTCTCTCTGTCTCTCTCCACACACACCCTTTCACCCCACCCCGTCTCGGCACACACACCCTCCTTCACTCGAGAACAACTCTGTTTGGAAAAGTATGCATGAGAATGGGAAATGCTTTAAAACTCTATCTCCACACCGTCTCGGCACGGCACACCCCCTTTCACTCGAGACGTCTCGGCTTTTTTTTTTTTCACAAGCCCCCCCCCATACCATTCTACCATTGCACCATTCTACAACCTTTCCCAATCCTTCCACCGGAAACACACTTTTCGCTCGCAATCCCTCGCAATCGTAATCCATGCAGCAGCATCCTTGCATCATATGGCGTTTTCTTTCGTCACACTCTCTCGTCTCTCGCTTGGGGAGGGGTGGGGGGTGGTCTGACGTTTCAACGGACGTGCTTTGCAATGCATGCAACAATGCGGCACCCGTCTCGGCGTACACACCCTCGTTCACTCGAGACACTCACACCTTCTTCCAAAAAAAAACTCTCTGTCTCTCCACACCCCACACACCCCACACCCCGTCTCGGCACGGCACACACCCTTTCACTCGAGACACTCACGCCTTCTTTCAAAAAAAAAAAAAAACTCGCTGTCTCTCTCTCCACACACCACATCCCCCCCCCCCACCCCGTCTCGGCGCACACACCCCCTTTCACTCGAGACGTCTCAGCTTTTTTTTTTTTTTTTTGGGAGGGGTGGGGGGGGTGGTCTGACGTGCTTTGCAATGCGGCAACCATCTCGGCGCACACACACCCTTTCACTCGAGACGTCTCGGCTTTTTGGGGAGGGGTGGGGGGGGGGTGGTCTGACATGCTTTGCAATGCGGCAACCGTCTCGGCGCACACACACCCTTTCACTCGAGACGTCTCGGCTTTTTGGGGAGGGGTGGGGGGGGGGGGTGGTCTGACATGCTTTGCAATGCGGCAACCGTCTCGGCGCACACACACCCTTTCACTCGAGACGTCTCGGCTTTTTGGGGAGGGGTGGGGGGGGTGGGGGGGTGGTCTAACGTGCTTGGCAATGCGGCAACCGTCTCGGCGCACACACACCCTTTCACTCGAGACGTCTCGGCTTTTTGGGGAGGGGTGGGGGGGGTGGGGGGGTTGTCTGACATGCTTTGCAATGCGGCAACCGTCTCGGCGCACACACACCCTTTCACTCGAGACGTCTCGGGTTTTTGGGGAGGAGTGGGGGGGTGGTCTGACGTTTCAATAGACCGTGGTCCAGTGTGTCCCGTAAGCAGCTTCTTTCACTCGAGACGCTAACGGCGAAAACGCCAAACGTCAAGCAAGTGTTGCTGCTGTGTATATACTCTTCCCCCAGTGTGTCCCGTAAGCAGCCTCTTTCACTCGAGACGCCAACGGCGAAAACGCGATTGGGGAGGGGTGGGGGGGGGTGGGGGGGGTGGTCTGACGTTTCACACATTTCGTCATCTCCGCCTGCATTTGCCTGCAGAGCTTTCCAGAGAGCGGACGTGTCAAAAAAAATATAAAAACGAGTTCTTTACACAGGAACGCCTGGTGGCTTATCATTTTTTCAAAGAAGGATGCGGATTTATGGGAAGAAGTATATGTGGATTAACAGGTGTTCCTCTACGAGACGTAAAGGGATTTTCAGTATCAACACCCAATTTCACCGCTTTGGTAAGAAAAGAGACATCGCCGGCTAAAGAAGCATCACACAAGGTCCTCACCGTACCAAAACTAAAATAAACCACAAACATATAACTTATCTATAACTATTAAGAAATAAGCAAACCGTGTTTGGTGTATGTATGAGAATGGGAAATGCTTTAAAAAAAAAAAAAACTCTCTCTCCACACACCCTTTCGACACGTAGACCTTTCACCGGAAACATACTTTCACTCACTATCGCTATCGCTCTCGCTATCCTTGCATCAAATGACGTTCTTCTTTCGTCATCGTCAACTCTCCCCTACACTGTCTCCACTACACTCTCTTATCAAACTGGGGCAGAACTCTCATGAGAGAGCTGGCACACTTTCACAAGTTGTGCCAGCTTGCCCATGAGAGAGCTGGCACACTTTTGGATGAGAGTGTGCCAGCTCGCCCATGGGCAAGCTGGCACAAAGGTGTGCCAGCTCGCCCATTTCCTATCTACTGACACGCATTTAACACATATGTAATACCAAGTGCCCCCCACCCCTCGCCACCCAGGTGTTGATCAAACATCTGGTAGCCTCGTCTCATCCACATGTATTCGACGTCGAATATTCTCTCTCTCTCTCTCTCTCTCTCTCTCTCTCTCTCTCTGTCTGTCTCTCTCTCTCTCTCTCTCTCTCTCTCTCTCTCTGTCTCTCTCTCTCTCTCCACCGATTTCAATTCAGCTTTGCTTCAGTGCCAAATGCAGGACTAATCAATTCTATGTCAAGATACATTTAGCTTCGTTCCGCTCTGGTCACTGTGAAACGGTCGTAACTCTTAACATATAATAATATACAGTTTCGGTACATTTATTTATAAAATTTCTCTAAAAGTAGATATTATCGGCAATCAGCCCTTCATCATTTGGACCAAGGATTAAACTAAAGAAAAAACAAGCAGTGACATGAAATTCATCCATTTACAATCGTGAAATTTAATTAATGATATCAATGATATCAGTCCGTACCAGTGACCACACAACACTAATTAGACGGACAATCGGATTCAAGCCGACTGTAGTCCCCTGAGGATATTTCAGCCACATGTGTATTCCGTTATGTTCGTTTTAAATAAAGAATTGTTACATTTACAAATTTCTCACACTGTATACGTACACAATTGTTTGATTTGGTGTATTTCGCTGGACGCGGAAACGACCCCCTGGAGGAAGAGGTCGGAGGTACACTCGGGTACACATTGGTTACCATGCGCTTCCATGGTTTTGTAAAACGATCCCTGAACGCAGAGGGCTAAGTTTGGAATAATACGCTCTTTTTGACCAGAGCAGTTCTGAAAGAAGCCCCTTTTGTCCGATTACTGAATGAACATTAACACCCTCTTCTTTTTGGCACTATGCGAGGACCGCGTCTGTCTGCAGATTTACCCCTTTTCTCCGCGGTGTACTTTTTCTTTCTTTCTTTTTCTTGACATGCATGGAACAAAATATACCAAGTGCTCACCCCCCCCTCCCCCTCGCCCCCACAACGCACGCACCTTCTTATGGGAAACGAGGAGTACATACTTCAAATACCGCCCGCCCCGAAAGTACAATTTGTAACACGTATGCTACGACATGGGGATGGGGGCGGTCATTTTATTGGTCAGTTCTCGCGTATCTAAAATACCATTGGCATGTGATGAACAGTTTTTCCATGAAGACTGGTAAATCCAAAATGGGCATTACCTCAGTCTGCAAATGTCAACCGGAAAATTAGATAGTAATTTAAAATTAAGACAGGAATGTGTGCTATTTAGCATCCGGAAGGTGATGACGAAAATCACGTGTTTTTATAAACACGTGGCTTCAACCGGAAAGCATGGATTTGTTATTCCACTTTGCAATGCTCAAGCGACATCTGGCGTCAAAGACATATACTACCACCATCACGTAGTTGCCCTTATATGCAAATTGCCGCAATCTCATTTGCAATGCTGATGCCAACGTAACCTGGCAGCTTCTCAATGAAGTAGTACTGCCAAGAAAAAAATTGCCTTTATTTGGCACTACACTGACAGTGAAAGGCTGCTATCAGCTGATTGCTAATGCTCCACAGAGTCACCGCGTTCTGCTTTGGCATTGGCTTAGTTTTCTTTGGCAATTACTCTACCTATCAAAAGGTGTCAATATTTTGATATTTTGGTTACGTTTTTCCTGTGAGACTGAACAACATTCAAACCGCAACAATGTCATATTTCTTAATTTTGGTTTTGCAACTTAACCGATGAGGTTATGACCACATTTTAACAGCCCAAATATTGCTACCCTTTCTGCTCACACTCAAACATTCAACACCAAAAATGTAATTGTCTTTTTGCATTTTTTTTCGTTAATTTCTGTGGCATTATTCTTGAAAAGAGATTTAAATTCTTCTTTTATTATTAACTATGTTAAATTTTTATGAAAAACAAACAAAAAGGCTTTGTCTTCCAAATCCAGTCACAACACGATCAGAAGGCGATGTTTCAGTTGGACTACAATTTCTATTTTTGGGTATGCAGTTGGACTAAGGTTCAGTTGGGTTTTATGTACACTGAATTTCAAAGATTCTTTTTTGTTTAGATTACAGAAAATTCAATCGGTGTTTGAAGTGAAATTTCAAAAGCTTTCAATGTACACAAAATATAGCAAACCGCTTTATTGCAATTACAAATTTCAACTGTAGACCAATCTATGTAATCAAAACATGAAGGCTTTTGAAATTTCAGTTTAAACACTAATTGATTTTTCTGTAATCTACACATAAAAAACCTTTGAAATTTAGTGTAAATAAAATCCAACTGAGCCTTAGTCCGACTGCACACCAAAAATTTATAAATCGTAGTCCAACTGCAACGTAATCTGTTAAAAAGTATATGCCCAAGTATTCCTACGCGCCAACTTCACTGTGTGTTCTCTGTAACCGAGTATTCTCAAGGCACTCAGACATGTCACTTTCTCTTAGAAGACTATTTTCGACACATAAAAGATAACACGCTCAGGGCTTATTTCTCTAAGTCATTTTCACCAGCAGACGTCACTATTTCTTTCATGTGCATGGCGGAGAGCACCGATGACCCCAGTGATTTTCACCAGTAGATGCCACTAGAGCTTTCACATGTGCATGGCGGAGAGCACCGATGACCCCAGTCATTTTCACCAGTAGATGTCGCTAGAGCTTTCACATGTGCGTGACGGAGAGCACCGATGACCCCAGTCATTTTCACCAGTAGATGTCACTAGAGCTTTCCCAGGTGCGTGACGGAGAGCACCGATGACCCCAGTCATTTTCACTAGCAGACGTCACTAGAGCTTTAACATGTGCGTGACGGAGAGCAGGCCCCGATGAACCCAGTGTTCTTGTCAATAGCAAACTCTACCTGGGAACCCCAGAAAAAAATCCCCTTGAAAAAAACGCCCCCCCCCGGAAACCCCCCCCCCCCCCTATGTGCTTAATTACGCTTATTTTATCAGCCATTTAGGCGACTGGCTATTTAAAAAAATGTATGCTGGTTTTTATTTTGTAAATAACTTGGAGCAGCATACACCCGGGGTGAAGAGGGGGCTTGGTACCATGCGTGTCCATGGCCTTTTGAAAAGACCCTAAACGCAGAGTCCTAATTTTGAAATAATACCCCCTTTTTAACCAAACGAGCAGTACAATTCTGAAAGAAACCCCCTTTGTGTGAGAAACGCAGAAAACAAAACGAAATTCCTCGTTTTATACAAAGTTGGCAATCAACATGGACCGCCTCTGGCCTCAAATTTAACCCCACCCTTTCCCCGCGATTATTTTTTTTTTTTACACGCATGATATCAAGTACCCCTCCCCCTCCCCAAGCAGACAGTAGCATTAAAACCATTAGTCCAGTGTTCCAGACGGTTACTTGGTTACAATATTCATTAACGTGAATTTGCATTGGGGAGGGGGGTTTTTCCGGGAGCAGCAAAAAATCCTGTGTGGGGGTGATCCACAGATACCAAAATGGGACGGGGAATTTTCCGGTCGGAGGGGTTATGCTACGAAAAAAATGCCACACCCCTACCCTTCATGAAAAATAGGCAAGATATAAAAACAGATATATACAGTCATACCCAGGTTATAGGAGCAGCAGTGGGACTGAACTGAAGTAATCCAATTTCCAGACCAGTCATGTTGGTGGGGTACCTAATAATTAAAGAGATTTAGAATGTAAGTGTTGAAAAAATAGTGCCATTTTGTAAGGCGGTACAATTTGGGGGGTATATTCAGACTGGCAATCCTGATCAAACCGCGCGGTATGGTTGCTCAGAGCGCTGCGTTACATTCTTCCCTGAGTCTCGAATTAATCAGATAAAGCGGGTCTGCACACAATGCAGTTGGCGGTGATGTATTGAAACCGCTGTAAAAAGTGTCCTTCGGGGAGCCGTGTGGCCTGATTAAGTTACCATTTTGGGTGGTCTCATTTTGTGTCCTGATATAAATTGGCAATTTGTTCTACCCGATAAAAGAAACTGAGTTGCAATATCAAGAAAGTTAAGTAATCAAGCGATGCAACGAATAGCAATGAGTTTTTTTTTTCATTGAGTTTTTTTCTTTCAGTTTTGCGTTTATATTGGAAATGTTGGCGTGTAAAAGGTCTTGCAGAAAGCTATTTGGTATCCACTATGAAATACTAGGCATGCTTTTGCATAGCTATAGGGTTATGAAAGTTGGTGCAATGTTCACAAGACATTTATGGTTAGACCATATTTATGAATTTTCATTTTTCTGTTCATTTGTATATCGTTTGTGATCATTTTAAGACAACATTTAGACCCAGCATTATGCCTGATTAATTTTACATTCAATCCTCTCACATACAAGAGTCCACTCCATCTGACCTTTATTATATTTTATCATGAAACGTAGAGGTAAAACCCACAAACACATTAACGTCAGAATTAAAACAGTGCATTCGTAGGAACACACATGTTCAGCGAATAACAGACATTTGGTCTTAATCTGTTTATGTGTAAATTTTAACAATTGTTTTAGTAAGGTATTAAAATGTCGACTAACATGGCACCAAGCAATTTGAACCCTAAATATTGTCCTTGAATCCACAGGCCAAAAAAAAAAAAAAAACAGTGCACGATACGCATTCAGGAAAGAGATTTCCCGAGGCATCGTGTTGATGATCTCAAGTTGTCGATCGATTGGAAAGTCATCCGGCTCCTGGGAACAGTACCCGCGTTGCATTCTGGGTAGTGTTCAAAAGCTTAAACACCTGGGGAGAAAAAAAAGAACAGTTGTGAAGAACGACACCAATGCAAACCTGTTAGTTTTCACGGTGGCTTCTAAATTCCCCTGTCCTTCAAATAAATGGATATGTGTAGCTACTTGAGCCAAAGTCAAGAGTAGGAGTCAACAAGTGCATTAACATTAAAGCCTGATTTTGTTGAAATGGATTTCTTTATGAGAGGAAGAGCTAAAATTGAGTAAAGCTAATTCACTTTTCTTCTTTTGTAAAATCCTCACCAATAGATGTTTTGGCAGGTCTGAAGCAAATGAAATAACTTTTAGCAGTTAAGTGGCTGCGCTGTGAGTTGAAATTAGGCTTTAATAGAATCTGATGTTGTACCAGTCAACAAAAAGCATTATTTTTGACGGGTTTCTTTGTTGTGTGAGGTTGACTCCTTCCTTAGATGCTAGCTGTGCTGTTTGAGTTTGTGGAGGTAAATACAAATAATAGCATACCTGAATACTATCAGTGACATTTTACGATGACATTCTTTGGGTATCAGAGCCACCTTTCATACCGAGAATAGAACTCGGACTGATCCACTTCTCAAAGTAAATATCCTGAGAACATGTGGGAAAAAGGTGTGCGCCTCTAAAATTGTATCATTTTACTTCATTCATACTTGACATCAGCGATAATGTGATTCTTTATTTTTAAAATGCTGTCCACAAAACCAAAGATATTGTAAAGATATCAGTGTCGCCACAAAATCAGAACTATTTTGTGATGTTGCATTAGTTTTGCGCCGAAGTCCATGAAATAACATCTGTATTTCTTATTGTTATGCAACAAAAATCACTTTTCATAGGGCTGGATTCGACTGACCGATTGACTGATTTGACCGGACGGTTACGACTATAACGCTTATGTACACTGCAGTTGAACTGAGCTGGAAAGCGTTTTGAGTGGACAAAGGGACGCGACTGGGTGTTTGTTTGGGAGAAATCTGGGATAGGAATCTTCTGAGTTTTGACAGTAACGCTGATGACACGGCTACGCATTGCAAAGACCATAGCACAGGAAGGTTGGTATCTTGATTAGCCATGCTTGTGACATGTCTACGTATTGTGAAGAACGTGGCGCCGTTATTATAAAACAGATGACCGCTGAGAGATCTATCTGCCATGTATAAACACAGAGCGGGTGGATATTTTAAAAAAAAGTAGTCCATCACTTTTGTGAGTACTATTGTCGTGGAATCCCCAGTGGGTCTGCAGAGTAAAAAGGTGTTATGCACAGCAGACCGAACTGCCGTAGAGGTTGGCTGTTGGACAACAACGACATAGCACAAGAATGTTGGCGTCCTAGTTAGTCATGCTTATGACACGGCTGCTTACTGTAAAGAATATGGTTCAGGAAGAGTGGTATCTTGATAAATGATGATAAGACATTGATTTGAGATCTCAGTCATACAAATAGCGTTTTATTGTAATATGCCATTACCATCTTACATTCAAGCTACTATTGCATAGAAAACTGCAGTAAAACTCATCAAGGGATCACATTATACTTCCATTATATTTAAAATGCTTATTTCTAATAAATTGGGATGATTCAAACAACATTAAATGTAAAAAAATCTCCATGCCGTAGGATACTTGACATTTTCAGAAAATCTAAAATGTAACCGTTGCCTAAAATTGGGCGATAACTGAGGAAGCTATGGAGCAAAAATCGTAATGTGCAGTGGGAATAACTAGAACAGCAGTTTGTGAGCCCATAGCAAGAGTCATACTTATGTCTGATCGGGCGCTCGCAGCACTGCACCCAGGGTCCATGTCAAATTCCCTGAATATGTACTGTACAAAGAATTTTTGTAAAAAGCATCCTTAGTTTCACTTCTCGAAGAAGATATACTGGAGTGTTTGATTTACTGTTTTTGCACGTGTATGGAGTTGGCGGAGGGTTTAGTTATCCAAAAGGACTTCTTTGGATGAATGTAAAGTTCAGCAGATTCCATATCTCCATTGGTTTTTAAGTAGTTGCAGATTGCTATCTGCCTAGATTGTAAACCTGACAGAAAACTAATAGAAGAGCAACGAATTCCCATTTGATACAGATGGCGTTGCAATAGGTGCAACAGTTTTTATTCATTCAAAACCAGTTCAAAAGCTTTATTGTATAGATGTCTTATTTGGAGATCAAGAAACAGTATACCGTCCCCAGTGCCTATTGATTCCCACTTGGCTAATTATGAAATACAGATATTCTATGAAATAAGTCACTTGCTTTGTTTTGAAACTTAATTACCGCAAAGCTGGGTCGAAAAATTCATATAAAAACTAATTTCGGGAAATGTATTTTAAAATTTAAAAAGATATGAAGGTACCATTTTTTTTACTAAAAATAATTAGAATTATTTACAACAGGAAAAAATTATCGTTTCTGAGAAAGAAGCTTAGAGCATCCTGACCAACTGTGGTGTATGTAAACAGCTAATTTCTAACCAACATTTAAAAAATAAGTTACGCAAATGACTTTTTATTGAAAATGCTATTATTCAGATAGCTTATCTGCTCGACCAAGATAACTGAGAATAAGATTACAAATATTGAGACATTCAAAGAAATCGAACATGCAACATTTTCTCTATAAAGAAACTCAAAATTTATTTACATGCAATACAGTGCCTGTGTAATTTTCTTGAGTCTGATCTTACACACAGTGAACACATACTGACTCAGTTTCCACCTTCCTATAAGCCAGACCTTTTAGTGCTGGCATCTTGCCTCGACAGTCCAAGTGGGGGCCATGCTGACTAAGTTTCCACCTTTCTGTAAGCCAGACCTTTTAGTGCTGGCATCTTGCCTCGACAGTCCAAGTGGGGGCCATGCTGACTCAGTTTCTACCTTTCTGTAAGCCAGACCTTTCAGTGCTGGCATCTTGCCTCTACAGTCCCAGTCGGGGCCATGCTGACTCAGTTTCCACCTTTCTGTAAGCCAGACCTTTTTGTGCTGGCATCTTGCCTCTACAGTCCAAGTGGGGGCCGAACAGTGCCATTGCCATGCATTTCTGAACGACAGTAGCGATACTATCGCCCGACAAAGCTCTGTACGGCGCACAAATAGTAATAAAGACTTAACTCCCCGATGTCAAAAACTGTCACTGCACTGTATATACATTTGAATAAGGCAGTCTATTGGATCCAGCAACTTATCATGGTATAATGGTTTTAAATCTCGATTACTATTATTTGGCAAAAAGGCCTATAGTCAATATTGAGCACAATTTTCGGCTATAACCGAATTAGCATAAACTGACGATATGATAGCCTAACATAAATGCAAACCCTGATAAAGCTTAACAATTCATAGCTAACAGGTTCAATGCAAGTTCATATTTTGAGGCTGTACTTACAAGTGACCTATTAAAGTGCAGAGGAAAGGACCTTATACCTCTTGTACCCGAATTTACTGGGCGGAAAAAAGATCCGAATTGTTATTGTCCGAAAAATGTAGTTTCCTGTAGACGAGACATATTATGGGTACCAGCTTTGGTCTCTTTTATCGATGAGTAGATATAAAAAACCGCGATAACAATAGAGTTACAAGGGAGATAAAACTGACCCCGACTTCCACAGAATTTCTGAGATCCGACAAAACACGGCTTTAACAGTTAAATGTAGACGGAGAATGAATTAATTTGATTTAGAACCCTGCACGCTCTTCCCAGCGCAAATTTAACATAGACTTCCCACACACTCTCCAAGCGTACAGCCTCCAAGTTTGGTTTTTAACAGTTTCAAGTTTCGGTCTAGAACCCACAAATGTTTGATTTTGATAATTTTATGACGGTTTGAGAAGGAAACCGGCTAGAGAACAGAACAATGGCTTGGTCGGTCGAAATGCTAATATTAGCTTCTACCTGTTGAAGCTGAATATCGTAGAAGTTGCTTGTTCAACAATGATCACATCTAAAACTTCAGAAATAGGAAAAAATGTGGATAGACGAAATTGTTGTGTTCATTCAAATCCTGTTGGGCTGAATATCCACGCCTCTCTTTTAGTATTCTGTAAAAAGATAGTTGTACACTGGCAATATTATTTGGAAGGTTTGCAAGCTGGTCTATAGTGCAGTCAATGCATGGAACAGGGCGGGGAGTTTTGATTAGCGGCATACTGCCCATATTGTCGGCTTGACAGTTTAAAGAATCTTCAAGATGCTTTGCGCCCAACGTTATAGTCAATTCGTGTCTCACAACACACATTGGATTTTAAACATCCCTCAAAACTTTCGACAGACATCCCAAATTATTCAGATAAGCGACGACGTACATATTACCCGTGAAAATCTGTATGTGGCTGGCAGATAATAAGTCTTTGAAGACAACACTCTCAATACGACAGTTAATATTCCGCCTGATTTATGTGAGCAAAAACCTCTGATTTAGTCCATAAACTATGGAACTTAAAGCCACAGCTTGAATAGTTGCCCTTTAAATACTGTTGTTGTACTGTTGTACATGTAATCACTCATCAACTTTATTTGAAGCAGAACTGTCACAGAGTACTTTGCGGTATTTACAAGAGTATTGAATTGATGTGTTCATTGGGCTTTATACCGCTTCGTGCGGCGTTTTACTGAATCCCCAGTCAGAGGGGAGGTTTGATTTTGTGCATTCTATGTTCCTAAGCTCGTGAATATTATCATTTTTGCGTTTTCTTCACTTCAACATCTTATTTCGCACACAATTTAAGTCTCTCCTCTAACTTATTCACTTTATCGAACTAACAAGTGCAAATTTTAAAGAACTTCATCCATTTTGCAGGCACCGCCCCATTAGCTGAAGTATCATTAAATAACAGTGAATTCATTTACTGTAAAGTAAATCGGTATACCTAAAAGGCAATGATATCTGCAACTGCAATTGAGCTGAGTTTGTACTTCATCACTATCTTTTCTTAGTTTTATATTCGGAATTTCTAGCTTCTCATCCTGGTGCTCAAATGACACTTTTCGAATTCAAAATCGATAACATAGCCACAAATTGTTTTGCTTGGTATTTTTATTTTCTTTCCCCTGTAAATGCTTCTTTCTATTACGAGTTGATTAAGTGGGAAAATAATAGTTCATACACAATTGTATATTTTTGTATTATAGTTAGGCATCCATGTTTTGTTGTGTTCTTGTCGTGCTTATTTCCCCACCCCACTTTGCTGACGGATGTTGGCAGATGTATGGACACGTTTTTTGTGTTGTTTCAATATAGAATAATGTGATCTGATTTTTTTACCGTAGTAACCTTGTTGAAACTGCCATTTCGTAGTTTAGGAAATCGTGTCCTGGACGACGAGGATAAAGATATTCTATTTCAGTATGAATATTGTCTCTAGAAAACGTCTCGATAGTGGTAAGAGCGGAAAGATGCTCTGTATGTTGTTTTCAGCGTCGTAGCATACCTGTGAACATGATAACAGCACCCCTTAATTGTTGCCCAGCCGGGCCAACGCGTTTTACATCATCATGTGTCGGAAATACTATTCGTATTTATCGTATTTAGTTTATTATTTATTTATTTATTTTAATAAGTCTGTATCCAAATTAATGAGAACAAACGAAAAAATAATGACTGTAACAGTATAGTATAGTATAGTATAGTATAATAAAATTGAAAAAAAAAAATTCTAGCGTTTAAAGTGTTACGTTTCAAAATCTGCTTTAACGCCTTTGTGCTTTAATGAGAGTTTCATATCTATCTGTTGTGCTCACATTGGAAATTATTTACTGTACTTCAACATAGAGTATTGTGGGAAAAATAAAACGTGATCCTCACCTGAGATATCAACGGCCAATGCTCAGCAAACGACTTTCAGGTTTACCTTGAACTAGTATGTTCTAATTTCTACCCGCTTTCATATCTAAGGAATATTAGTTGGTCACATTCATTTTGTCAGGCTCGCAAATACTCTGTATTTGTTGCAATAAAATTAGTTTGCATGTAGTTAGATATTTTGCAACTGGAAAACCTTATATTGAACAAATGGGTACTTTTGATCACAAATGCATTCGTCAATAATTACGCTTGGTGCAAGGCAGAGGTATTGATATATGACGCAAGTATCTTAAATGCGTAAGATACAGAATTCATATAAAATTTACCTATCCACACCCGGCTAAATTTTCTAAGGAACATGTAACAGAAAGATACGATCATCGGTAATTCGTGTCTGTGATTGACCTTTGCGTTATAATGGGTATGGCACACGACTACTGGCGTCTGGACAAGTAGTGTGTGATTCGGTTTTACATTATTAGAAGCATAGCCCAAGAAGATTTGCGTCAAGTCATGACTACGACTCGACTTCATGCTATACGGGGTATGGGACAATAAGCTTTATTCTGAACAAGTTCTATCTGCATCCTGCTATACTCTACTTTATGCTATACGAGGTATGGGACGATAAGTTTTATTCTGAACAAGATCTATCTGCATCTTATTATACTCGATTTCATGCTATACGATGTATGGGGCAATAAGCTTTATTCTGAGCAAGTTCTCTCTGCATTTTACTATGCTCGACTTCCTGCTATAGGGGGTATGGGAGAATAAGTTTTATTCTGAACAAGTTCTGTCTGCATCTTACTATACTCGACTTCCTGCTATAGGGGGTATGGGACAATAAGTTTTATTCTGAACAAGTTCTGTCTGCATCTTACTATACTCGACTTCATGCTATACGGGGTATGGGACAATAAGCTTTGTTATGAACAAGCTCTATATGCATCTTATTATAATCGACTTCATGCTATACGGGGTATAGGACAATAAGCTTTGTTCTGAACAAGTTCTATCTGCATCTTACTATACTCGACTTCATGCTATACGGGGTATTGGACAATAAACTTTATTCTGAACAAGTTCGATCCGTATCTTACTATATTATAATGGAAAAACGTCATGACAGTTGATACCTAGCATAGCCCATTATACGCATACTTCTCACTGAACAGTTGTGTCTTCGAGTCTTTATGGTGTTTGATATACGATTTTGTAACGGTAAATACTATGCAAGATGTAAAGAACGCTAGACTTAAGGCATATTGTAGTTCTAAGAGTGACCACACTGCATTCTTGTTAGACCCACAGTTATGAGGGGAGATACTGCGATGCCCGGTAATAGGGGTTCTCCTTTTTATCTTGAAAAAGATAAATAATAAAGCCATCTTGCCAAACCTTATGATAAGAGCATGTTTACATAGATTTATATGTTAAATTATTAAACTCAATTATATTAGCTTTTGGTGAAGTGATGTCGTTATTACTGACGATGTGAATTATTAGGATAGGGAAAAGCAGAGAGGTGTAAAGCGATTTTATAAGCTACACCACTAAGTGTTTGGAAAAGCCAGATTACAAATTACTCTGTGTTCAAATAAATTTTCAATAATATCTTTCCTTTGAATACATAATTCCTTTATTAACTGAGCCAATTTCGCCTGAGAGGAGGGAGTCGGAAAAATATAACTTTTCTGTCCCAAGTTAATATAGAAAATAAACACAAATTTAAAATCAGTAACAGTATTTAGTAACATAGCACTTATCTGAAACAAATCTAACTAAATAATGACCAAAATGAGTAACAGTATTTAGTAATATAGCACTTATTTAAAACAAATCTAACTAATTAATGACTTTCATCGGTTTTGTATTGTATATGCTTCCAGCCAAGAACACAGTATGTGAAAGTAGCGCTTAGCTTTTACTTGGGTGACCGTTGTTAGGACCGTGCAACAGAAAGCTCATTCGCTGTATGGGTAATGGCAGAAGTTCAGTGCCATGGGAACCCATGTCAGTGAATTGACTGTGCTTAGTGTGTCGGCTTTGGATCAGTGTCAGGTTCCTTGACAAATTTGAAAACTATCGGGACCAATTCCGTTTGATATTCGATATCATTAGACAGAGACACACGAGCTTTTTTCCCGAATGAGTTTAGCACGTTAATCAGCCGTTGCCTAATTCCATTATTTGCTTTATGCTGGATATCTTTATTTACTTGATATCAGTATAAGTCAATCTGTCAAGGACACGTAATGAGGCACTTTATCCCTAAAGGATACAGTAGAACAGTGTTTTGTTTCGATAAAAAAACTTTTACTAGACCGTTTTTGCAACTGAGTAGATAGTAAAAGTCTGCGGTGAAATGAATTTAAAAGTAATCATTAACTAACAGTGCTGGAAATATCAGCAAAATGCATTGACCTAAACTTCTGTCTGTGTGTGCAATCAGAAAGTCTAAAAGATGACACGAAATTGATAAGTCATGCTATCTGTAGGCAAGATACTCCCAAAAGGAACAATGACTGAACAAATCAAATCTAAAGTAGCGAAGATCGTTTATTCAATAGTCTAGGTGGTGTTTGCTTACAATTTAACTACGAAAAGACCTGGGACAAGAAAGCGACTTAAACCATATCTTCTGACTGAAAAAGCTTTTCTAACAGAGATAAATCTAATAAAGAAAACCCTGATGTCTTGAACATTTTCGTACCTAAGACAGAGGATCCAGGATCCAGGATTTCTCTGAACATCGCGAAAAAAAACAAATTAAAAATTTTAGTGAAGGCTTTTGATCTTACGTTCTTGTGCTCATAAGTCGAATTATCTCTGTCAAAGTTAAAAACAATCCTATTTCAGTCAAAAATAAAATTTACGCGTATTGAAAGTACTGCATTCAATGCTGAACATGACTAAAGCTCTGATAGGTTGATAATTTTATGCATGCGACAGATCATGTATTGAAGGTTAATATATTGGACTGGTACGATGACGGATCTGCCAACAACGTATGTTATTTTGTATGGAAATAAACACTAAAATGTACGTGATTGATTGCATTCATAATAGTGTAGCATATTGCATATATTGTATAACATCGAACATTTCTTTGCTTCCTTCAGTTTTGAAGGTCATTTTGTCCCAGATCTCACTTTCTCTTTTTAATTTAACATGTATAGGTTCTCGAAGTTTATGTACAGCGCTGTGATGTTTTTTGAGATATTGGCACGTTATGAAGTGCATACGTTCGATCAATAATTGAGAAATTGTGTGTTTATATCCATTACAGATAACAGAGATCAATCTTTGAGAAATCCGATTTACAGCAGATAAATGGCTACATTCAACACTCTTGCATATTTTATGAGCTTGAAAAAGATCATCAAAAACTGCGTACCCAAAAAGAGAACAACAGTGAGTTTTGTTAATATATACCAGTGATATCCATATCTCATGAAAATACGAAGCACATAACACACAAATAAGCTAACACAAATAACATCCAAGATGTTGCAGGTTTGAAAACTCATTACCGTAAAGGTAAACATTACGTAAAATAAGTTCACCTGTCAATGGTATTCAAATTGAGATCGAGTGGTCCACCCGTATGCTTTTCTAGACTCAGTGCATAGTCTTCAGTCTTTTAGCGTTCGAAAATTAACTGCTGGATCAGGATAATAGAATTTTGCAACTGTTGACCATTAATTGAACGACGGATGATGTCTCCGCGAGACTTCTCTTGCCCAATCCTTTGCGGTACCTTGTTTTTGTAGGCTATTATACACTAAATCTATGTTTATGTAATAGATCTGAGTGTAAAATACTAAGTAATATTAGGAGAAGATGCTGAAAAATGATGTGAAGATATGAAAAAAAACAGCAATCAACTGTAAATTTTGCTAAAATTTCCACAATATGCAGATAATGATTTTGCCACACTTCTTCGAGCAAAACTGAATTAGCAGAAGGATTCCACTCGCTTTTGATTAAATTCGGTTTCAGTGTTGTTCTGAACATTTCGCGCAATCCATCCAGTACTGCAGTTGCGAATGTCTTATCATCATTAAGTAGTTTATTCAAAATTGTCAGAACTGCCAAAACGTCATTCGGAAAACACTGTGGTGTTTTAATAACTGCAACTTTTGATTTTGTCGACATTATGGTTTTAAGATCAACGCTACCCTTTCGCATCTCAGCGCCTTGTTATTCAATCTTATTTTTACTATTCGTGTAAATGTTTGACAGGCTCTGAAAATCGGTCATGACATTCACTGTCTTTAAGTTTTTAGGGCAGCAGCAATGTCCTCTGCAGGTATGTGCAGGGGTATGTGTACGCATAGAAATGAACATTTTATCATCTGAATAGTAAGGGTTAGACTTATAAGTAAATAGAAGTAATTTGGCTGGTAATATACGTCGACGTGCCAAAAATCTGACCTTGGCCTCTAAGACGTCTATACACGTCAAACGGCAATATCACGGCTTCTTGAATTTGTCTGGTTAGAACTGAGTAACCTGAAGAGGCCTGATAAAATAGTCTTTCAGCTAAACATCAATCCAGTTTTATGTACACGTTTCCGGATAACCCATGTTTCTGTTTCTACGCTGTGGATTTTGCCATTTTCAAGGTGTAAAACATACACATAAAGGTCTTTCAAAATTACTTTTAAATTCTTTGGTCACGTTAAAAAATATTATATTAACAGTCATCACACTAACTACAGCTGATCTTAAATATTCTCCATTTTCTTTTCAGCTCTTAATCATTGACATTTATCTTTTCAAAGGGTAGTGTCTCTTCACACTGTGTGGTCAAAATGAACAACATGAACAACTGACAACAAGTCTGAACTTGTGGATTGCCAAAGAATCCGCATGCCGCATCTGCATCATCGATCTGACCCGTGCTGCAAAGGGACCGACACACCGATATCAACTTGGGATACTGCAGTTCCAGTATACTTAATTCGAATCGATTTAGAACCATGCCGTACAGCAGCCTGTGGTATTCTCTCAGCATACAGGGCGTGTAGTATACCAGATATGACCGATTTGGACACTGATGCAAAATACAATTACCCAGTAATAAGGAGTGATGTACTGCAAGGAATTAACATCCCAAGAAGATTATTTTTGGAATCCAGAAGTATTACTTTCGCCAACACAGTCATTTTTCTTAACAGAAGTCACCTTAAATATGTTTTTGTTATTCCTTTGCAAGGATCATTTACATGTTTCGAACTTGAATGGATGTGTAATCCTGAAAATCTACTGTTATTTTTTCGTTTTGCTTCATTCTCCTTCCTTCCTTAATTGTAAGAGTCTTAACTTCTGCGTTTCATGGTGAAGAAAGCATAAGCAACTTATAAAGTGTGTATTGAATTGGCGTTGAATAGTTTTTAAAGTTTGACATGAAAATTTAGTTGAATAACGCACAGTGTTGAATTTAATTTAAAATTAGTATCACAAGAGTTTTAAAGTCCTCTGATTCCATTCCGAAGTCCTTTCAAGAAATTATTATTTTTAAATGTTATTTTGGTCTTGAAAACTAGTTTTAATGAAATGGGTATTTAAGGTTACAGCTGTGGTGCATTTCGAATTACCCATGAAAGATGCATAAAACTAGTTGGCATTCAAATCAATGTATTTTTTACTGATATGCTGCATTTGTAGGCTGATTTAAGACACGGTTCTTTGCATATATTTGCGCATTGTTAGAAATGTAGATGTTGCAGCGTGGTCTTACCTTGTCACGAACTCACTAATTCACTCTGAATACTGTAATCTCATTTCCCAAAAGGAGACCGGCGTAAAGGAAATGGAATCCAGTAATTCAATTGAAAGAATAGGCAAAAGCTAAATAGGTTTCTATGTTACTTACTGAACTTTGTTTTTGTGTGACCAAAGATTTTAACACAGGAGGTGAAATGCTTTATATGTTGTGTTTTAAAGTTATCCAAAAGCAATTTAACATCTAATTAGCAAGCAGGTCGTAAAATATCTCGCCTATAACCCTCTCCCTCTCTCGCTCTTCCTCATACGCTCTCTTCTCCCTCTTCCTTCTCTCTCCCTCTCCCTCTCCATCCCTCTCTCGGCCTCTCACTATTTTTCTAACCTCTCTCTCACTCCTCCTTCTTCTTCCTCCGCCTGTCTTTCAATATCTCTCCCACTCACACTCCTCTCTCTCCCCCTCCAAGCGCCTTCTCTCTTTACTTCTTCCTCACTACCGTTATCCAGGTATCCAGAAATATTGTGAACAGCCGCGTCATACTTAATATAACATTGGTATATCACAATAATACAAATTCTGATCACAGTAAGAGTGAAACTGTACCATTTTGGATAAAGCAAAAGCAGTTTTTGGCATCACCTTCAAATGCATCTCTAGACGGGTCGGAGATGAGCTTTTTTAAAATTTCGACCAAATGAAACAAAGCAACAGATCACGAATTGATCAAATATCAACAGATGATGCACGACATGTGCACACATACTCACATGAACGACAGCCTTTCTATCGTAATGGACTGCCTCGACATAGTCGACTGATGCAAAAAACAAAGCAAAAACAAAAACAAAACAAAAAACCCCGCAGTGCTGACTAATCCAATCAGTTTATGACATAAATGTGCACCTGGTTCGACTTGATTTACATGGTCAGGCTTGCCCTGAGTTACTCTTCGAGGAACCTAGGGCATCAAGCATTTGGGACACTGATGGTCATTAGCCTCGTGGTGTCGTGTAGTGTTTAACGACGAGTCGCGGTTTCCATTGTTTCGAAATGACGTCCTGGTGCAGTACGCTGCCGCCACAATGCCATGCAGAGCTGAGACATTGATTGCGGGATGGTACAGAATTCATTCCACAATGGAAGAGAAATCATCTCTTTATGTCGATGTAAGCATGTGTAGATGCATTTATACAGACCAGAAGAGGGCAAAAAAGATATTGAAAACTGGAAAGTGTAACATGGCTTTAGAATGTGTTAAATTACCATGGTTGTAAGATTAGTATTGAACTGATTTCTTGCGTGTTTGTAGTAAATATCTGTTTTGTTGAGTGAAATGTTCAGAAAGTGATGTTGACTACTTCTTTAAATATAACAAATGACATCTACCATTGTGTTTTGCGTAAATATCCCTGTCTTCAGTAGCCCCAGCTGGAAACTTCTGAAAGTTTGAAAATGTTAAATGTACTTCTTATGCAGTGATTTTGACAAGCAAGGTTTAAAAAATCCTAACGACTTCATATACGCACACATGTAAGTAGAATGTGTATTGATTTTATCGTTGTTTTACAATATTTAAGCCATTTTTGTATTGCACATACAGCAAAATACGATCATAGAAACGATACATAGAAACAAGATCAATTTTTTATGCCATATAATGGCAATATATCTAGGCACCCAAAGTAAACTAGGTGAGTAAGTAGATAGGTACGTACGTAAATAAGTAAGAACGTAAATCAGTCAGTGCGTGAGTACCAAATCAAGTAAATGTCTAAGTTAGTACGCAAGTAAGTAAGTAACTGAGTAAACGCGTAAGGTAATTCGGTAATTAATTAAGTAAGTTAGTACACGCATAAGTAAATGAGCAAGTAAGTAAGTAATAAGTACGTAAGTAAGTACTTACACAAGTCAATACATAAGTACCTACTGAGTAAGAATTGTCAAAGTGATACTGCTGTTGTAGTTGGAATGAAAACACAACATGTCCTTTTTTTAATGTACTAAAATATTGGTGTTTAAATATTCCGAAGAAGCTGTTCAACTTTGTTTTTTCCTTTGTAATCTAGAAATTGAAAATAAACACTCGATTGATCGAATGACTGATATATTTATATCAAAATAATGTTGTGATATTACAATAACAGTAGGTATAATCTCTCTTACTCATGGTTCATGGTTCAAAAGCACTTGAAGATTTCTAAATGATAACTTAATGGGGTTTTAATTAACAAGTTTTCATAGATATGGAATGGCACAAACTAAAGTTAACTTTAACAGAGTTAGGGTACAGTGAATGTAATGATTAGGCATAAGTTTAAAAAAAAACAACAAAAGACTTTTATAATTTAAGATGCAAAATTGGTAAGAAGTATTCGCAACGCATTTGTATATTTGTTGTGCAGAACTTTCAGATTATTTATAGGTAAGTTTTAACAAGCGAATAATTTGACTGTATCGAAATTCGGACACCATAACAAGGTTAGAGAGTTTTAAAAATTTGCTACCTCTGACCGTCTTGGTATTCGTGACAAGAGAAAAAAATTGATTTTTTTCATCGCAATCTGTATTTTTCGTTATTATGCAAACAATATATTGATATATAAGCACAATTATTTCCTGAATTTCTGGGGTTGCACACGTATAAACCTCCCGAGTATAACTGGATTTTTCTTGTTTGGAAAACTTTGGAAAAATTCCTGCTTTGGAAAACTACAGGCGTTGTTGTGGTGCCGAGATTTCAATAATTGCATTATATTGACTAAATAAATTTGTTACAATAAAATCTAAGCAACAGCCAAGCAGACGGACGACCCACAATCCACAAATACACTTTAAATTCCCGAAGAAAAAAACTACAGGGTGTTATAAGAGGTAAGAATCTCAATTATCATATTCTTAGAATAAAGAAATTATGTTGGCTTCCGTTTCCTTGACTACAAGTGTCTAGTTTGCTGCAAAGTAGGTTAAAGTAAGGTGACATGTTACAATAAAAAAAGTCTCGGATTCATTTTTACTCAGTCCCATGGACGAGATTTAGAATTATCACGATGTATGTCAGATTGCGTGGGTTTGGCGTTAAGGGTGGAGAAACCACACTCAACATTAAGGCATCAGTTTTAAGTTCTAATATCTCTTTTAAATAGTACCGATGCAACTGACTGTGTCTAGCTGCTCCTATTTAGAATACATACTGATGCCTTTTATTACCCCTTTTCTTGATTTAATGAGCTACTTATTAAAGTGCAGTTCTATGGAATGCCATTTTCACATTTATTAGGGAATTATTGATGTCAAGAATTAATTTTTTATCTCAAAAATCCATATTTTGATATCAAGAATTCATTTTTGCTATCTGCAATTGTATTTTTTGATATCTCTGAATGTATTTTTGATCTCAAAAAATAATTTTTGATGTCAATATATATTTAGAGATATTAAGAAATATTTGTTGATATCAAAAATTATTTAATGATATCTAAAATTATTTTTTTTGAAATCGAAAATTCAATTCTTGATCGCAAAAATGAAGTATTTGAGAGAACAAAATATTAATTTTGAGCTCAATAATTCATTTTCCTTTTATTTATATCAAGAATTTATTTCAGATATCATTATTCCAGAATGAGACATTTTTAATTTGTATTTTGAAATCTGCAAGTGATTTTTTGATCTCGAAAATTGATTTTTGACATAAAAATACCAGTCTATTTTTTAAATAACAAAATTCATAAGCACACATCTGTAAATGAATAATGACTGGCCCTTGTATACAAGAATCTTTCTTGAGATTTTTACTGCACAAAAACGAAGCAATTCTTGAGGTCAAATATTGTGTTGTTATTATTGATCTCAGTAATTAAAGTTTTCATCTCCAAAATTTTATTGATAACTCGTTAAATTTTATGTAAATGTTTGTCTCCTTTAAGATTTTTTAAATTTGTAAATTTAATTATTCGATCTAAAAAATAAAATTTTCCCATCTAAAATTCAATTATTGATAGTAAAATATAAATTATTGAGATCTACATTGTTTTCTTGATATCTTTAATAATATTTTGATATCAAAAATAAGCATTAAATGTTAAAACGGCATTCTATACATTTCTACATAAAACGAAATCCGAATTGTAAAGGTTTGCATCGCATGGCCACGCCCATCTTACGCTTGCAAAGTTTCACGTAGAAAATGTGACAAAGTTCGCACGGGCATCGCAATTTTCCCCTTTTTTAATCGATACCGATTTTTCCACACAGCTGTCAAAGGTGTCAATAGCCACAAAGTCAAATGTGTCACTCGCGTTCTGTTGAGTTCACAAAAATAATTAACGATATTTTCGAGAGAAAAATCTGCAAACCTTTCGAATCGCAGAGCTTCAGTGTTTCCATAATAATTCACTGGCATATACTTTTTGAATGACCTGTCCTTTACGAGCGATCTTTTCAAACTCGGCAATCTTCGTGCAAGGATCTTTACATTAAAAAAAATGGGATATTTAACACTTGACAAGCCTTTGGCTTGCAAGGGTTATATGAATTTGTGCGAGCAAAAATCGTGCTTTTTTTCTTCTTGACAGTTTTTCCGATTTTTTGTGTCTTCTTCTTCTCTGACACTATGGGCCCTAGGACCATGAAACTTGGGACTTATGAAGAGCTTGATCTGAACGTGTGCATGTCACTTTTTATTTTCGTCTTCGATTTCGTTTTCTTTGTTAAAACACCATGTGAAAAGAGTGTATTTTTGCAAAGTAAATGCAGAGGATTTAACGCACATCACATAACACAGTTGCTGAGCTTTGTGCGAGCTCTCAATGCGTAAATAGATAACACGGCGTATGCCTGCTCATTCAATAAAACCTTAAGCCAACAAAACCCAAACACTACTCGGCCTTTAAGACGTATTCAAGCTATGTTGTTTGCAATATACATGTATTATTCAAGAAATAACCCATTGAAGGAAGTATTTTTGCGTTTTAATTTTTGGCAAGTGTTTAACATTTCGCTAGCGAAATAAGGTTCTAGTTTCTTTTGAAGTTCCCTGTCTAACATGTCTTTCCAGTATTAGGAGGGGGTGGTCAGCACTTGGGCCGCTAAAGTTTAAATACTCACCTCAATACGGTGTATCAACATGTTACCTGAGTGTTGGTTCTTTCGAAAATAGAACTGAAATTTTAAATTCTCTTCCGTAGCTACAAAGCCGCTTTCAGATACTGGTGTTTATTCGGGTTTTCAAGTTCTTGACAAAATGGTGGTAAGGTACGGAATAAGCGGGCAGTTTCAGGGAACACATTCACCCTACACTTTAAAGGAAGAACCCATCCCTGTGTTCTACCTGCGCCATATTTTTAGTTTTCTGTCGTTTCTTTGGTTATTGCCCCCTCCCCCTCCCTCCACCCCCACCCCCAAGTAGACGTAGTCGTCAAAACTGTGCACATGTTTTTCTGGTTGTTTGAAAAGAAAAGATGCGATTTATCGAGATTTTAGCAACAGTAGATGTGTGGTACTGATTTGAATACCCGCTGAGATTCTAGATGTCTGCCCTTTGTAAGATGAGTTCTCCCTCAGTTCTTTCATTGAATCACTGCTGTTTATGGTTGCAATAAACTGAAGCTACAATAAGGTAAATTAATACTTGTGCCCGTATAAAATTACCACTGTTCAAGAAAAGTATAGCACTTGCACAAGCATTGTAACTTCAAGGGGAACTGGAACACTGCAACTCATTCCCATTTTACGAGAATATGTTATTAACTGACTCGACAATCCGCAATATTCGAAGTAAGTTGTGGGTCGACTCCTCCCCTTCCCGTTAACAATCTAGAACCAAAAGCAACCCCCCTTCTTCTCGCCCCCCCCCCCCTGTACACACACAGCACACGCTAAAAAAAGTGCTCGCTCTGCGAATGAGAAGTCACGCACTATCAAGCTGTGCATCTGATTTCACTGACTAAGTTCCCTACGATTTGCACATGCGCAAAAGACAACCGCTCTTTTACGACCAAGAAAATCAAAGTCCGCCATCCATTATGGCGGGAAAGGCGCATTTCAGAGTTCTATAAAGCCGTTATAGCCAATAAAAAATAATCATCAGACAATCTCTCAATAACCTCGGAACATTACGAGCAATTTTGTAGGTTTCCATCTTGAATGTCTTTCACCGGAATCACGATATCGCCAAATATGAACATGAAGGGTTTCAACTAACTGTCAGGTTTAAAACCAGGTTCGGAAAAACGCTGATAACAGCTACTCTAATACTGGTTTTTCCAAGGAAAGGCTTGTGTTACCATGCGCGTAAAATAAAACGCGGAGAAAGGGAGTAGGAGGTAATTTTCAAACCAGACGCGGTAAGCGCGGAGTGCCAGTGGTTAATTTTGATTGCTCCTATAAAAAAGGAGATTCTTTTCAGAACTGCACTTCGCGTCTTTTTCGCGTTTGATTAAGAAAAGGGATATTATTACAAGATTAGCACTCCGCGTTTGGGAGTCTTTTTAAAGTCATGGACACGCATGGCAATCAGTGAGTGCCCCCCCCCCCCCTCACCCTGGCGATTTTCGCTGATTCTAACTGATATTTATGTTCCAGTTTTCCAACATACCACTCCAAAACCTTACGGTTTTATATCGCCATGAAGTTCTCTTCATCGTGAATTAGCAGTGGTTATTCAACTATGGGTAAAAAATGAGCATGGAAGCAGGGTTAATCATTTCCAAAATTAAATGGGGGTCCATAGTAAAAGTTATGCATGAAGAGAATACCCGACAAAAACAGTTAATGGCCTGGATTCTTCTCAAACAGAGTGAAAGTTGAAATTGCTGGTTCCTGCCAATAATTGTATAATCAGGTCTACAAATATGTGGCATGGAATCAACATACTTTTGTTTCTACACAAAACTCAAAGAAAATCCTGGAATCTGTTCACGTTTCAGACGGACATTTGAGATATCCAACTCGACGTAATTGCACCTACATGCTATCAAATCTGCACTGGTGGACATTTCACAAGGCCGTAAAATAGAAGTTGGATGGAGAAAGCACAGCGACTGAATTGCCCCGCATTCTGATGGTAGACAATGCCCATGACGAACCCCATTTTCCTCTGATTATCTCTTTTACTTAAATCACAATGCCTATTAATTTGTTCAATGAAGTAAAACTTGACCTTTTTCGCTTCGTATTTTTCCCTCCAAAATATCGAGGAAAATGGCTATTACGGACATAATAGCATGACGCTTGTGCACTTAAATGTGTGACAAAACGGTGAAACGTGACCTTGAGCAGTCAACAACTGCAGCTAAAAACGGAAAAGAAAATGTGAAGCGTGACAGCAGACACGTACTGTGGGCACTCAGGCCTTTAAAGGTGAATGCATGTGGGATTATGTTTAATTAACATGCGATTTCACATTAACACACAGAGAATAATGTACCAAATATTCTGGAAAGTCTATATTCCAGTCTATAAAGTCCATATATATATATATATATATATATATATATATATATATATATATATATATATATATATATATATATATATATATATATATATATATATATATATATATATAAATGTATAAAAATCTTATTCCAGTTAAAATGAAATGTACAAGATGTACTTTTCAAGAAAACAAACTCCAAATTTGCATTTTATTTTCAAAGCCAGTAAGTATAACGTCGGATAGATGTCGCCCCCGACGTCGGATTAACTACGGGTTTTGACTATTGATGGAAACAACGTCTATCTTCCGACATTGGATAGACGCCCAATAATGGTGTAAAGAACCAGAAAAATGTTAATCTATGATTGCCATCTGGACAGCAACAACCATTATGTGGTCACACTTCAGTCACAGTATCCCCACCTTTGGATCATCCGGTCACACGGGATTGGTATGAATTCGACCACCATGAACATATGTCAAAAGAAGGTGGGAAAAGGCTTGCGCGTCCTTGAAATTCTCAGTTTGGTCGATTTTCGAAGTGATTTGTAATGGCTACCATTTACGATTAGCGATAACACGATGTTTTTTTTTTTTTTTTTTTTTTTTTTTTTTTTTTTTTTTGCTGTGAATTCGAGTCTATCCAGCGTCAGTTTTCCGACGTCTATTCAACGTTGCATCAAAGACGTTGATGAGACGTCAGAGCAAGTTGCGTTTTGGCTGCCAACAAAAGCAACGTCTAAACAACGCTGTATATCCGTTGTTGTTTTTTGGATTATTGCTGTGGTTTGTTTGGATCAACATCGCAACGTCAAATCGATGACGGGTAGTCGTTGCAATGTCTAATGCGAAGAGTAGGTTGTGCATTTGCGAAAGCTTTTCCACTGCTAGCATGTAATGTCTCTGTTGTTACTTTCCAAAGTCGCATGGTTGCTATAGAACTTTGCTCTACGGGCGCCAGCACTAAAGCCTAAGCAACCTCTTTTGAAGCCAAACAAATGAATCACTTGCAAAATAGGGTTTTTATCTTCGGAATCACCTTTTCCCTGCATCTTCGCCTCCGTCCTTGAACATAGCTTTTTTAAAGTGAAATGCATGTTTTCTGTCAAGGCATTTACATAGAACTGCCAACGGTTTTTGCCAGGCTCATTTACCCTTAGCATTTACCAAGTTATATGATACAAGAATGGACGGCTATAGCAAGAACACAACCACCATGCGAGTGCAGTACCGCAGCAATCGCAGACCCACAGCATCTGATACTACATCTCTAACGGCATTGCTCTCACATCATTTCACTCCTATCATGTGTCTCATCAAGTCTATCACATAATGCCTTGTCATATTGTATCTCTCGTATAATGTCTCTCTCATCACTTCTCGCACATCTTGTCTCTCAGGTAATGTCTCACATCTTGTTTCTAACATAATATCTGTCACATCGTGTCTGTTACATCATATCTGTCACATCGTGTCTATTACATCATATCTGTCACCTCGTGTCTGTTACATCATATCTGTCACATCGTGTCTATTACATCATGTCTGTCACATCCTGTCTATTACATCATATCTGTCACATCGTGTCTATTACATCATGTCTCCCATATCATACGTTTGACACTATGCCTGGTATATACGTTCTCTCACATCACGTTTCTCACATAATTTCTCTCAGATCATATTTACGTAAAAGAGAAACAGATGAATTTCATGAAATCCACTATGAACTTGAAACAGTACAAAGTTCCCTCACTTCATTGCACACAGCTCGCCAATCGAAGGAACACTGGTGTCTAAGTAGGATAAAAGTGAGGCTTCTAAAACAGGAAGTGACGTCATAATGACGTCACGAGGTGTTTTAGAAGCCCCATGGGGTTTCTAAAACAGTAACGTCATTGGTTTAGAAGCCCCATGCGGCTAGTAAAACAGTGACGTCATATGAACGTCATATGAACGTCATAATGACGTGATAGGGATAGTGGGCAGCCATTCAAACGGGCAGCCGGACAAATGGGCAGCGAGACAAATGGGCAGCGGGACAAATGGACAGCCGGACAAACGGGCAGCCGGACACATGGGCAGCCGGACAAACGGGCAGCCAGACAAATGGGGGAAAATGGGTGTTCTGGAACAGGAAGTGACGTCACGAGGTGTTTTCGAATCCCCATGGGGGTTCTGGAACAGATGTTTTAGAATCTCCATGGGGGTTCTGGAACAGGTAATTGATAGAGCGCACGCCCGTGTCAATGACGTCATCATGACGTTATAATGACGCCATCATGACATCATCATCATGACGTTATAATGACGTTATGACGTCATGACATCATATTAAGACTGTCCTAAGCAGCATAACCCTTAGTCACCTGTCAATCATCATGACGTCATCAGTCACGTTACCTGTCAATCATCGGTCATGTGACCATAACCCTAACAAGAGTTCCAGACCACTTTTTGACGTCATAATGACGGCAGACCCCTAGGAGACGTCCCTTCTACCATCTGTCTATCATGAGGAAACGAGAGTTCCACGCCACTTTTTTTCTAGAACATTCTATTAGTCCAGAACCCATATGGGTGTTCTAAACCATCTGTTCCAGAACCCCCATGGGTGTTCTGGAACACCCTGTGACATCATAATGACTTCAGACCCCTAGGAGACGTCCCTTCTACCATCTGTCTATCATACCTTCATAATACACATTCATAATGCACTCTATGGTTTAGGGTTAGGCTGCCCATACCCGGGTTCGAACCACCAACCTTCCGAGCATGGGTGCGACCCGGAGTCCCACGCTCTAACAACTGAGCTATTCCGGACTGAACCAGAATGTTTTGTGAAAGCATGCCATATAAGGCTATAATGCACAATGCACGATAAATTTCAGAGTGCACTCCTTCAGGGCGTGGGGGAAACCGATCGATAAATTTCAGAGTGCACTCGTTCAGAGCGTGGGAACGATCAATAAATTTGAGAAGGAATGGGATTTTCCGTACTTTAAGTCTAATGTTATGTTTTATGTTACAGTAGTTGGAAAATGGTACTTCTAAAGCACATTTAAAAAATGGAGTTTTTGGAAAACATATAATGTATAAAATAAGTTTTAGCATCTTACCATACTACTTATTCAAATGTTCTAAAGTTATAGTAGTACAAAAATGGTGGTTCTAGATCAACTTTAACAAATTTAGTTTCTGATAACATATGATGTATAAAATAGGCTTTAGCATTTTACTAAGCTACTTATTTGAATGTTCTAAAGTTATAGTAGTGAGAAAATGGTGGCTCTAGACCAACTTTAACAAATTTAGTTTTTAACAACATATGATATATAAAATAAGTTTGAACATTTTAGCATGCTACTTATTTGAATGTTCTAAAGTTATAGTAGTAAGAAAATGGTGGTTCTAAACCAACTTTCACTAATTTAGTTTTTTTTGACAACATATGATGTATAAAATAAGTTAGTGAAAAGAGCACGCCATTCAACCATGTATTCAAATGACAATCCCCATTCGAAACATGTGTTTGAATTATTTTTGGAACATATTACGTCATTTTATTGTTCAATAATTTTTTTAACAAGTTCAACAATTGTTCAACAAGTTCTTCAACATATTCAACATGTTCAGCATGTTGTTCAACATGTTCAATATGTTCAACAAGTTGTTCAACATGTTCAACAAGTTGTTCAACGTGTTCAACAAGTTGTCCAACATGTTCAACATGTTCAACAAGTTGTTCAACATGTTCAACAAGTTGTTCAACATGTTCAACAAGTTGTTCAACATGTTCAACATGTTCAACATGTTGTTCAACATGTTCAACAAGTTGTTCAACATGTTCAACATGTTCAACAAGTTGTCCAACATGTTCAACGTGTTGTTCAACATGTTCCACAAGTTGTTCAACATGTTCAACATGTTCAACATGTTCAGCATGTTGTTCAACATGTTCAATATGTTCAACAAGTTGTTCAACATGTTCAACAAGTTGTTCAACATGTTCAACATGTTGTTCAACATGTTCCACAAGTTGTTCAACATGTTCAACATGTTCAACATGTTCAGCATGTTGTTCAACATGTTCAATATGTTCAACAAGTTGTTCAACATGTTCAACAAGTTGTTCAACATGTTCAACATGTTCAACAAGTTGTCCAACATGTCCAACATGTTCAACATGTTGTTCAACATGTTCAACAAGTTGTTCAACATGTTCAACATGTTCAACAAGTTGTTCAACATGTTCAACAAGTTGTTGTTCAACAAGTTGTATATAAAGCTATGTTTAAAGACTTTCTCATCATTTGAATAGTGTAGGTTGAACCGAAAGGAAGTATAAATGCAACATTTGTTCGAAATCTTACAATTGGCCACAAAGTCAAATATAGTAAAGTTATTTCTAAACATATTAGGACATAGTGTGTCCAACCTCGAGTGTGACAATTTCCTATAGAGCATACAAGGCATCTACCCTCAGACATAACGCACATTCTGTATCAAGATATTGAAGAGTGAACATGTCTGCAGTGAGTGAACAACAACTACCATCTATGGCACTGCCTGCAGAAAATTTTATAGCAAAGCCTGAGACAGCACCTACAGCAAAGTCTAAGGCAATGCCCATGGTAAAGTCCAAGGTGAAGTCACGTCAGCAGCGTCAAAAGCGACCACATCTTAGAAAGATAAAAAGAGATGAGTTAGCAGCTAAGACGACGCCGTGTAAAATGCGAAAAATTAAGACAGAGCCTAATATGAAGCGAGAACCGGAGCGTAAAGCTGATACCACCATGAAGAAGATGCGTGTAGACGATTCACCGGTTATGATACCCATTAATGGAGAAACATATATTAAATTGGTGAAATATCAACAGAAAGTGATGGTTAACATTCGTAAATATATTACGAATCATGCACTTGGGAGGTTATGTCCTACCAGGGAGGGAATTTTGTTGTCATTGAAAGACTGGCACATGCTGAAGAAGCAAATGACGTCAGTGGATCTCATGCTTCAGAAAATGGATGTATATAAATGTAGTGACTGTCAGAAGATGGTTGAGTAGAAAGTCATATGTGACTGTATGCAATTTTAACAGTATGACTATGAAATGAATTAACATAATCTATGTTGATGTAAAGTTAGTTTTTATAACATTTGTAAGCTTATCAATTTAAGTTCTTATGAGTGGGTACATGTATTAGCATAATATGTATTTGAAATATTTTTGTTTTTATCATAATTGTAAATATTGAAACACATATGATGCTTTTCAACTTATTTATTTTTCTCATATAATACATCATGATACAATATTTGAATATAATACAAAATTAATTATAATACATAATATATGATATATCGTCTACGGGTGAATTCACACCGCACCAGAGACATTAGCCTCTCGCGACTTCATATGTTGTAAAGCAAGACATATATTAATACACAACGCTTAAGTTAATAAAATATTACAACACTTACAAAGTCTTTATTATAAAGTTTAGTCAAATAAGACTATTCTTCTGCATCTGTTTCACTCTGTTGCACCTCACTCTCCATACCACTTTCTTCGTCACTGCTGTCATCCTCCTCCTCCTCCATATCTAGTAGCTCTTCAAAGAATACATTGTTTTTCCTTATAGCCGCCTTTAGTGCCTTTGAATACTTATAATGTTTTTATCAACAAAGTAATTAAAGTCCTCTAAAATCTTTTGATAATGTTGGCTTTGTTCTAGACGCTGGGTATATTTGAATAGTCTCATCAACAGCTGTTTTAGTCCATGCTTATAAATGGGTCGAAGGTCATAACTTGCTATTTCACGCGCATCTTCAAGTCCTTGTTCTTCATATTCTAAAACCTTTTCTTGAAATTTGTCATCATAGTCATCGTAGACTTCTTGAACCATATCATGCCAAACAGAGTCTATTTCTGACTCACTTTCAGAGTCTGTTTCTGACTCACCTTCAGAACTCCTCTCATCAGCATTATTACCACACTGCTCCATATGTTTGAGCAAAGCTTCTTCGCTGTTGTATAATGCACCACATTTTGTACAAGCATGTGCATTCTTTTCAGCCATGTTGACGCTTTGACTTTCCATAGAAGACTCATCTAAAGTTTCCGTGAAAGGTAATTTTACAGGGTTTTCCATATCTGATTCTTTATACACTTCTGAAGTGTGCGCAACCTTTAAGTGTCTTTTAAGACTTTGTGGCCAATTGTAAGATTTCGAACAAATGTTGCATTTATACATCCTTTCGGTTCAACCTACACTATTCAAATGATGAGAAAGTCTTTAAACATAGCTTTATATACAACTTGTTGAACAACAACTTGTCGAACATGTTGAACAACTTGTTGAACATGTTGAACAACTTGTTAAACATGTTGAACATGTTGAACAACATGTTGAACATGTTGAACAACATGTTGAACATGTTGGACAACTTATTGAACATGTTGAACATGTTGAACATGTTGAAGAACTTGTTGAACAATTGTTGAACTTGTTAATAAAATTATTGAACAATAAAATGACGTAATATGTTCCAAAAATAATTCAAACACATGTTTCGAATGGGGATTGTCATTTGAATACATGTTTGAATGGCGTGCTCTTTTCACTAACTTATTTTATATATCATATGTTGTTAAAAAACAAAATTTGTTAAAGTTGGTTTAGAACCATGGTTTTTACCCTACTACACCATGGCAAAATGTTGAAACTTATTTTATACATCATATGTTGTCAAAAAACAAAATTAGTGAAAGTTGGTTTAGAACCACCATTTTCTTACTACTATAACTTTAGAACATTCAAATAAGTAGCATGCTAAAATGTTCAAACTTATTTTATATATCATATGGTGTTAAAAACTAAATTTGTTAAAGTTGGTCTAGAGCCACCATTTTCTCACTACTATAACTTTAGAACATTCAAATAAGTAGCTTAGTAAAATGCTAAAGCCTATTTTATACATCATATGTTATAAAAAACTAAATTTGTTGAAGTTGATCTAGAACCACCATTTTTGTCCTACTATAACTTTAGAACATTTGAATAAGTAGTATGGTAAGATGCTAAAACTTATTTTATACATTATATGTTTTCCAAAAACTCCATTTTTTAAATGTGCTTTAGAAGTACCATTTTCCAACTACTGTAACATAAAACATAACATTAGACTTAACGTACGGAAAATCCCATTCCTTCTCAAATTTATTGATCGTTCCCACGCTCTGAACGAGTGCACTCTGAAATTTATCGATCGGTTTCCCCCACGCCCTGAAGGAGTGCACTCTGAAATTTATCGTGCATTGTGCATTATAGCCTTATATGGCATGTTTTCACAAAACATTCTGGTTCAGTCCGGAATAGCTCAGTTGTTAGAGCGTGGGACTCCGGGTCGGACCCATGCTCGGAAGGTTGGTGGTTCGAGCCCGGGTATGGGCAGCCTAACCCTAAACCATAGAGTGCATTATGAATGTGTATTATGAAGGTATGATAGACAGATAGTAGAAGGGACGTCTCCTAGGGGTCTGAAGTCATTATGATGTCACAGGGTGTTCCAGAACACCCATGGGGGTTCTGGAACAGATGGTTTAGAACATCCATATGGGTTCTGGACTAATAGAATGTTCTAGAAAAAAGTGGCGTGGAACTCTCGTTTCCTCATGATAGACAGATGGTAGAAGGGACGTCTCCTAGGGGTCTGCCGTCATTATGACGTCAAAAAGTGGTCTGGAACTCTTGTTAGGGTTATGGTCACATGACCGATGATTGACAGGTAACGTGACTGATGACGTCATGATGATTGACAGGTGACTTAGGGTTATGCTGCTTAGGACAGTCTTAATATGATGTCATGACGTCATAACGTCATTATAACGTCATGATGATGATGTCATGATGGCGTCATTATAACGTCATGATGACGTCATTGACACGGGCGCGCGCTCTATCAATTACCTGTTCCAGAACCCCCATGGGGATTCTAAAACATCTGTTCCAGAACCCCCATTGGGATTCGAAAACACCTCGTGACGTCACTTCCTGTTCCAGAACACCCATTTTCCCCCATTTGTCTGGCTGCCCGTTTGTCCGGCTGCCCATGTGTCCGGCTGCCCGTTTGTCCGGCTGTCCGTTTGTCCGGCTGTCCATTTGTCCCGCTGCCCATTTGTCTCGCTGCCCATTTGTCCGGCTGCCCGTTTGAATGGCTGCCCACTATCCCTATCACGTCATTATGACGTTCATATGACGTCACTGTTTTACTAGCCGCATGGAACTTCTAAAACAATGACGTCACTGTTTTAGAAACCCCATGGGGCTTCTAAAACACCTCGTGACGTCATTATGACGTCACTTCCTGTTTTAGAAGCCCCACTTTTATCCTACTTGTCTAGAATTGTTTGGTATGGTATTTCTCCAATCAAAGCTGCTGTCATAAATGAGGTGAAAGCAGAAGAAATGCATAAAAGTGTCAGTGGTCTAAATGACAGTATTAGAAATCTAGTCTCCTCTTATATTACAATAAACGTAATTGCTTTGAACATAGAACACTTCCACTGAATCTACTGAATCGTGTATACCGTTGTATTTTATGCTTATACTGTTCTGAATCTATTTGTGACAATACTGTCCGGACGGAACATATCAAAAGCACAGAAAAACATGTCAAATGAACAGGATATCAAATGCACAGAACATATCAAGGGTCAATCATCTTATTCATCTGATTAAATTCAAGTCGTCTGTTACATCATCGATGTTCAGCTGGTGTCCAATTCGACAGGCAGAAATTTCAGTGCCACAGTTTCAATGTACTCTGCACTCGATGTAAAAATAGCAATATTTTTTAAACGTGTCATAGAGAAAAAACTAGTTTCTTTCTCATAGTTTGGCTTGATAACGGGACGAATTCAAGTCTTGTAACTTTATGTAGGCCTCCTCCTGAAGCGACATGGTGTTGGACGCGAAGGTGTAGATATTTGGGTTTGGGCCAGAAAAAAGAGTTCTTCAGGGGTATATGGTTGGAATATGGTTGCGTTTGCCTGGATATTTAATAAGGATGGCCAGTAGGGAAGCTACTGGGGGGGTGGGGGGCAACATCCGTTGGATACAATTATGTGTGTTTGGTAAGATACCCGTCAGGTTTTTTTTGGCAGTGCCTGGGTCCACCTTCTCGACGACATCACAGAGCAGTATTACATAAGTGAAGTGTTGTTTTAATCAGGACGATTAAAAGTTGTGCTTCAGATATCCTGTGCATTTGATAAGGTTGTGCCCTTGATGAGTTGTGTTTTTGATATGTAGCCTGCCCTAGGTCCATGGGCATAAGAACGTATTAAGCATTCATTCAAGGAATGAGTCAGCGGTTGTTGATGGTTATTATTGTCCAAATGAAACTATTTTGGCTCCTTCAGGACAGATGTGGGGGAGCGGGGAGGGACGGTGCATTCTATTGCTATGCTTTTATTCAGAATATATGTCAAAATCAATTAAGGGCTTAACAACAGGATAAAAAGATACATTTATGGCTTTCAGTACAACTTAAGATTATGGATTACTTGTATTTTTCTGACAATTGTTTAACTACCTTCAGCATTTAATTTAAGTCTTAAAATATCAACTGAAAATTATGCATCAGTTTCTTCCACAGGTCACCATTAGTAACTCAAAGAGTAGCACTTTATCATTTTAATTGGACGAGAAATTGAGAGCAATTGGTTAGTCGGCCATAAACTGCTTACTTTTACAGAACAGAGGGTTAAAGATGATGATCACTCGATGTATTAGGGCTTTGCTTCCTGATGTTAATTTGTCTGTTGCTTTTTCCGGAACTATTATCTATGACGCAACAGAAAGAAATCCAGTGCTCAATTATTCAGGAAAACAAGTCCCTTTATGCCGCGTTTGAGCTCTGTTATCTGTAGTATAACAGAAGATAAAACCACCGCTATATATTTTCAGCCACCTCATGCAACATGTAATTTTGTTGTACCTTTCTACATTTTTCCAAAATTTAAAAAAAAAGCTAATTCTATCTGAGCATATCTATTTCCTCGTGTTGAATTCTCAGCAAGTTCCAGCTTGCTTGAATGATCTGTCACATCAAGAATAACCAGAAAGGACAAGAAAGTTGTAGAATTATTGCATAAATAATATTACAATATGTTTCAGCATGAGTTATTAATGCATATGAACGAGATGCTGTACCTATCGTGTAAATAAAATCAATAAAACATGTGATGAATTTGTCGCAGTAAATTCTTAAGTGGCATTAAGACACCTGATCGATGCTTGCGTATACGTTCAAAAAAGATGTAATCTGTTTCTTTGCAAAATGCAAATTAGAAACAGATACATGAGAAATTGATAGATTACTCTTTTTAGGACTCCGAAGATCTCAAATTATGGTTACATATAAATGTCGGAAGGCTGAATATTGATGCATGTGTCATTTGAACAGAATTATTGCAGATTTGAATCCGTCACAGTATTGTAAACAACTTTGTGTTTCACAAATTATGTCTTTTCAAAGGTATCACTGATCGAAATGTACTCACGCAATATGCAAAACTTCTCAGGAGTGAACAACATAAAAGCCTCTGGTGCAAAATAAACTGGCTCGTACCCGAGCCTTGAATAGCCATATTCACATCAAATAAAACATTTAAGATTCACTGGCGCGTAGAAATTTTATTTTTCATTTACTTAGTTTGCTAAGGTTTTGACAAACCTTGAGCTATAAACTTTACCAGAAATACATTTCTTATGCTCAAGGTGCGTCGTGAATATTTGCACCTCCAAAATTATATCACCCATATTCCATATAAATTAACTGAAACATTCGTTCTATGTACTCGTATTAAAGTCTTTCGGTTACCTTTTCAGTTAAGCTAAAGTGGAATAAGCATGTAATAATTGTCAATAAAAACTGTTTTGAAGAATCTGTCAGTATTATATAAAATATTTCCCCATTAAATGATTGCCACATGTGGAATTTTGATGGGGATGGTCGGAGAGGCGGAGATTCACAGAAGATAATGGAAATGGATGAATTTCATTTTGATTTAGTGGCGCAGTATCGATATATACGATTACCTACCACATTACCATGGCACTTCATTTCATGGAATGTCATTGCGTATGTTGTGCAAAATTTCAGAACTTTTTTGCACTTGCCCTGATATTTTGTAAGAAATAGGATGGCCGAAAGACTCATGTGATGTTCAATTTTAATTTCTGCATAATTTCGAACCCACATCACATGCGTCGCAGAGAAATGGAGTGAGGGTTAATCATCTGGTAACTAACATGAGCAAGATTTGCACCCAGAACCTTATGATAACCGGACCAACACCCCAAAGTAGTGGGCTGCTCCACTTATAAATGCCAATACTGTAATAACGATTGAGTAATATTACGTAATTGTGTATAATAGTGCTTTGAGTTGAGTGTCATTTCGTAGCATTCAGTAACTAATAAAACAATTTGAACACAAGTAAATGAGCACTTTTGCTATGAGCATAAAAGTTTACTGTCTTTTAATGCTAGTCAACAGCCTACAATACAGTAGGCCTCCCGCTGTGTGTTGTCTGATGAAGTAATATGGCCTAAGGCCTAATTAAGGCAGTGTTTTTTGTGATTTGTATCATATACCATAGAGCACTAATGGGTAATAAGATCTGTTATACATAACAGTCCACCATGGATTGCTTATTAAAGTGATGTTCCCTAATGCACGGATCCATACATCTAAACTATTTCTGTAAATACCTTGTTTAATGTAACTGGCTCAAAAAAGAGGACTCCGATCTATGGATCTGGAAATAAAGTCGAGCAATTTTAAATTTAAAAGAAGGCATACCGCCTCATGTCACTGTTATCAAGTGGATGGACTTCGGGGCCCTGAAAAAAATTTGTAATGCCTATTTCGCATATCGGAATTAAAACTTATACATTTTTGAATTTGGCGTTGAGTAACAATGCATTATAGCAAAATGGAGTATCGGCCTCATTGGTAACTAAAGCGGTCAATGCACACAAAACTTAAGAGTACAGGCTTATATCACACACTTTCAATGGACACCTATTACATTTTTTTGTTTCCCCCGACTAAACCGATAATTCACTAGTAACCATTTTCCACTTTTAATTTCCCTCGGCAGGACTGTCACAAAGTTTTCTTTGAATAACTGTCCACTATTTTCAGAATAATAAGAAATTTTACTCTATATAAATGAATTCCACGTGAACAGAGTCAAGTTGTGTATCATCTTTATCCAATTTTGGAAGGGGGAAGGGGGGTACGTAACTTGATTTGTAGGTATTGCAATCCTCTTTTTCATACAAGTTTAGGCTGAAGTGTTTTATCTGGGTCTAGAAGGTGGTCCCTAAAGCGGTTTTACTGTACATCTTCTTGTTCGGTTCCAGATGGTGGTCGCTAAAATAGGTTTTACTGTACGTCACTGTACGTCCTTTCAATCCTGGTTTTGAAGTTAGTCATTACAGCAGTTTTACTGTACGTATTTTGTTTATCCGGGTGTGGAAGGTGGTCAAGACAGGCAGGTTTTACCGTAAGTCTTGTTATTCCAAACTGGAAGTTGGCCACTACAAAGAGATTTTACTTTATGTCTTTTTATTCTTATCTTGAAGGTGGCAGTTACAAATAGGTTTACCGAAATATTTTTTACCTTAACCAACCCCCCCCCCCCCCCCGCTCAGCTATCTAATGTAACCGTAACCATTTTAGAAAACGCTACGGTAAAGGTTTGTGCACTAAGTGTAGTTATAGCCATAATGTATAGCTTGTCTTCGTACATTCCGATCGGCCAAAAAGCACTAGAAAGACATTCTTCAAAAGTGTGTCCCACATCGCTCACCTTGGTGGGAGAGTGGGGAAGGCATTTTGGTATCAAAATAGTGCGCTGCTTTTCATAACACAATGTCTTAGATTAGATCCACTTCAAAAGTGAAAGCTAGCTCCAGATACTGCACAAACATTGCGAACCCTTACGTAAATACTCATATATAAGGAACAGCTTGGTAGTCAAATGAAAACAAGCTAATAGCTGTAGATGAGTAACGCCCAAAAAGATCCATCACGCGAAATGCAAGAAATGATCGATAATTCTTCACTAATTTTTTCAATTATGTCTGAAGTTTAGACTCTAAACAATGCAGAAACATTAGAGAATCCTCTGGAAAACGCTAAAATCCCAAACGTAGTCAGTAACTATCCTTAGCTAACAAAACAGCCGACAAAAGGGGGAAGCGGGGGTGAGGGTGGGAGAGGGGAGGGTGTGAGGGGTGGAGCGGAACGTCGATCCGATTTTCCGCTATTGAAATATTTTCACCTAATGACGCCCGGTCATATTTGAAAGAATCCTTCGGATCTAACAAGCAACATTTCCACCAAGTTTCAACTATTTCCGACATTCAGCGGCTGAGAAAGGCACACATATCAGATTTTAATGTAATGACGTTATACGCCTTCCTTAATTTCGCTACACCCGTCAAGAGTTGAATAAACCATTCGACTGGTCCAAAGAATACTCAAAAAAATTTGAAATCGATGCGACTTTCGGTTATCGAAACCTTGTGTACACAAGATTTTGTCCAAATTTTATGCACATTTTGCGTGATGACGCCACACGCCGCACTCATTCGTTGTATGTGCAACAAGATTTGACAGAATCTTTCGGAATTATCAAGTCAAAAAACCCACCAAGTCTCAACTTTGATGTTCATTGGCTGTCTTACACACAAGATTTTTACGTAATGACGTCATACGCCTTCCCTTAAAACGTAGCTTGCATCCAGTGTTGAAAGTACCGTCCAACTGACCCAAGAAATGTCCAAAAATATCACATTTGAAGTCCATACAACTTTCCATTTCCGAGATATTTTGCACACCAGGCCTTGTTCGAAATATATACATATTCTACGTGATGACGTCACACGCCGCACTCGTTCATTGTACTCGCAAAAAACTTGAGAGAATCTTTCGGACCTACCAAGCAGCAATCCCACCAAGTTTCAACTTTCGCAGATTTTCAGTGGCTGAGAAATTTCTCAGACAAGATTTTTACGTTATGACGTCATACGCCTTCCCTAATGATGTAGTAATGTCCGTCAAAAGTTGACAAAACCGTCCGATCTATCCAAGGAAAAAAGCAGAACAAGTTTAAAGTTGATAGGATTTTTTGGTTCTCGAGATATCTTGCACACAACATTTTGTTTACAGCAGACTGGCACACACACATGCACGTACATGCATACACACACAGCAAGTACAAACACTATGAGACATAATAAATAAGCAGCACTAGCATGAAATAGTAGGTTGAAGGCGTGATAGCAATTTACAACTTTCACAGAATTAGTTGCAGAAAAGGCCTTCAGAATAAATTACTCGCAGAAAAGTGAAACCCATTTAAAATTGTTGCAAAACAAAATGAAAACAAAACTATTAAATAAAAACAAAGAAAAATATTCTTCATTCCGTACAATAACATACAAAACAGAAGGAAATGCCTAATAACAAACCAACATGTTCCGTTAGGATGAAATAAATGTTCCTCTATTTGATTGTTCTGACAAGGGTTTATCTGCCAGGTGATATATGACCTATCTTATGTTGTATTTCCACCAAATTGAAATTTTTGGACAGAACGAAAATTGTTGTTTTTTTTACAAGGTTGCTTAATCTGCTGTGAGTAATACTGAGTATAATTTATATGACCTTGCAAATTGGTACAACAACATTTGGCAAGTGTCAGAGGAACAGACATATCTATATATGACTCAATGCAGTCTTATCTGGGTTAAGCTTTTGCTTTGCAGCATTGTAAATAAAGCATGCTCTACTTAATACAACCGGCCGTGGTTCAACCCATAGAACAATGGAATGTTTACACCCATATGTAAAAATTACAGTCAGTTATCACTGCACACCTGATTAATCGCATAATAAACTTTTCAAGGTATTTTCGCAGGGGGCATATCTGATTTTATGGCCATAATCCTTTCTTAGATCGTTAATTCAAATACTTCTGCGCAAGAGTATTTTGGAAATATTTAGTTTTTTATTATATAGAGTAGACGATGTAAATAAAAGATGACTCACTATTTACAAGTATTCGATGTGTAAATATTTGTATTTCTGTATTGTGCAAACGTGGAGATAAAGACGTTATAGTAACACCAGATTAATGCTTATTGATAAAGGTTGGAGACCCATTTAACTGTAATAAAACAAATCATCGGTAGTTTGAAATGTTTTACATTCAGGTAGAAGCAAAATGCTTTGGAATACATGTACACGTAAGTTTAACTGTTGGCTATACAATGGATAGTTCTAAGTTAGGAGTAGACCATAGCGAATGCCAGTTCATGCATACAAGCAGTATATTCTTTCAGCAGTGACGCAGCGGTCGTGTATCTACGCGCACTTTGAGTGCATCCTTTATTATGTATAGAACATTATGACTAAATTAATACGGAGAAGGCCGGGGCTAACATACTCCCTTTAAGCGAAATCAGTCTTAATGAAGAAGGCATTGAGTCCATAAATGGCATCAATAGTTTGCTTGTGTAGATGCAAAAGTACACAGCGTCAGATGATTTGAGTGGCATATTGAACGCCATAGTGTCGTAATGCGAAACAGGCTGATTAGGTAAGGAGGTCTATGACTTAGTCAAATTATCCCCCTAGAGTGAGTTAATGTAAGGGCAAGGAGACAAACACACGTGACCATGACATGCCAGTCATGTTCCTGAACAGGGGTCCCTCTGATCGCCCTTTGCGCATTTCAGCCAACATTGAGCATACTTGTAGCTTGACAACCAATCCCTACAATATTACTCTGGATTTAAACCCACAGGATTAATCCACAACTTCTTTATGATTTCTGTGTATCATTGTACTTAGTTTTATGGTAATTAAACAAACTGTTATTAGTATTATTGCAAAATAAGAATAACAAATTACTTAGTTTTTGAGGTTATATTTATATAGACTATTTTCTGAGAAATCCGAAATAAACAGAGATGTCTTTAAAAATACAGTGCAAGGTTTATTTTATATTTTATCAAACTCCAGATAAGGCATAGTTTCCGTAATGAGTGAGTGGACTTTTACTTTTTCAGGTCTGCGGTACGTTGCAATTCTGCACTAATAAGGCAACCATTAGCGTAGGAGAGGGCCAAAAATCAGACTGTATTTGATACTCTTTATTGCAGTTTTTATTTACATTCGGTCTTCAGTTGGATCACGTTTCCAATTCGCAAGGCCAGTAAACGTTATGATTTTAAGGCACATAATATATGTTTTATTTTAAGAAAGTTGTCATCACATTTTGTTGCCATCACATTTGAAAACATTAAAACAAAGCCATGAAGAATGTTATAGATTGAATAAACGGAGACAACACGAGATATGGGCCACAGACATGCCACGTTGAACCAAGCACTTCCCAAAAGCACTACTCCCATTATCCACTGCTTGTTCATATTTTTCTTATGAACAGAATATAAGGCGACAGATGCTTCAACTAATCTTGTTTAAAGCAAGTACAAGCAAATGACTTGGGCATTGTATATGGACGCTAAAACATGAGGTGCAAACATAAATTCCTTTCTATGTGTCTTTTGTTTCACATAAATATCTTCTACACACAATAAACAAGTGCATTTACAGAAAAATAATCCATTGAGCATGATTCAGTAATTGTCATAAAGCATAATAACTCCCTTTCTGTGACGTGTTTATTGGTAGAGCAAGGTTGATCTGTTGTGTGCTAGAGATATAATTCCTGACAAAATGCTTCCAAGCTCGGCATCCTGGTGTGCTATACTGTTTACTCTCAACTCTTTCATGTTGGCGAAAATTCTATGCAAGAAACCATTCCCACAAATCCAAATTCGACTAGTTTTCAGATTTCAGACATATCTTAAACTGACTAAATTGTCTATTCTTCCAATTGTCTATTGTTCCTTTATTTAGAGACATCTCCGAAAAGATAGGCCATAAACATAGTAGATTGAAAGCATCCTTGAGAGATAATCTTCCTTTATAGATCTTTTGAAACATACCGCTAAGATATATCGTTAATTTAATAAATGGTACTGTTATAAATGACCTTATTATTGGATCTGAAAAGCAAGGAACATTTAGCAGATATTAAGTTATTTTGATTCAGCATGAAGTATTATTAACCAGTAACAACATACCGAGCATTATGCAAATAAAACTGGTTCATGATATCTTCATTTTGACTTGAAATAAGTCAATGAATGTTTTGTTACATGTTTAATTGCCGTTTTGATTACCAATAACGACACTATCCATTGACTTTTGCATCCCAGTCAACATTAAAAAATTATTAAATTGGAATTCAACCAATCAGTTTATAGTATTTACCCATTTCACGTAACAATTGAAAGTACACAAGGGGTTGAACACCATTTCTTTTGTCTGTATAGGTACAGCTTTTATCTATAGAGTTGTGTTGCTTTGTACTTGATGTAGCATGCAAACGTTGTGTCGTGCATTGACCCTGGCATGCAACAGGCCCGTTTCATGGAAAGGCAAAACGCACGCATAAGTCGCATGCAAACAGCCTTTCTATGCTTTTATTGTTTCCAAACCACTCTTATTTTTTACTTGGTCTCCCTTTATAATACGAACCGTAGTGCTTTATACGAACCGTACCGCGAGAGAGGGAGGACATGACACACAAAATTATTTAGGCAGGGTGGGGGAGGGATTAAAATGGGATAAGTAGGAAGAAGAAGAAGAAGAACAAGAACAAGAAGAACAAGAACAAGAAAAAAAATAACCATTATACAAAATAAAAAATAATAATGAGGAGAGAAATCCAACATTCGAAGTTGCTTATTTGTTTGTATGCATGTTGTGCCATTCCCACTTGGCTATCTTCTATAGCAAATGTGGGTGATTTACCTATTCATCTTCCAACCTGTTTTTTCCCACTTGGCATTGAAAATGCCAAATGGGGATGGATTGCCTCGAATTCTTCACCTATTTTTTTACATCCCTTTTTTTTTCTTCTTCTTCTTCCGCCGAATCGGTTTCCAGACATCTCCTCCGAGACCGCTGAAGCTAGACCAACCAAACTTGGCACATGTATGGAGGGTCATCTGAAGAGGTGCACCTGATAAAAATTTTTGACCTTGACCTTACTGGTCAAGGTCAAATCGCGAAAAAGTTCAAACGGTTTTCAGACAATTATTGCAAGGCCGTTGAAGCTAGAACAGCCAAACTTGGCACATATATAAAGGGCAATGTGATCTGAAGCAATCGATAAAAATTTTTGACCTTGACCATGACCTTGAAATCGCGAAAAACGTTATTTAAGAAACACAATGAGTTATCTCGAAAACGGTAAGAGATAGAGCAATTTTGACCTCATTTTCGACTTCCACCCCCTATACGACGATACGTAAGGTATAACTTCCGGTGTCCTTGACCTCCAGGTCACTTTCGAGCCCCAAACCGGAAGTTGGCCCTTATCTCGAAAACGGTAAGAGATAGAGCAATTTTGACCTCATTTTCGACCTCAACCCCCTATACGACGATACGTAAGGCATAACTTCCGGTGTCCTTGACCTCCAGGTCACTTTTGAGCCCCAAACCGGAAGTTGGCCCTTATCTCGAAAACGGTAAGAGATAAAGCATATTTTTGGCCTTGACCTTACCGGTATAGTTAGTAGTATTTAGGAGGATATTCTACATTCAGACATGTGAAAATTGTTAACAAACTGCAATATTATCTACCTTACGTTTTAAGTTATCATTCCAAGTGGGGCTAATTCGCTGTGCGAATTTCGGTCTAGTTTTCTTCTATTTTTTTCTCCTTTCGATTTTCACACATCTCCTCCGAGACGGTTTGAGCTATAAAAACGCAACTTGCCATACATATGGAGGTCGAAAGGAACTGGAAAAATCTGGAAAATGGTTGACCTTGACCTTTATCTTCGAGGTTAAATTCAAGGCCAAATTTTTCAAATCTCCATAGCATTATTACGGAAATTTGTTTCTAACAGTGTTCCAGAACGCCCATTTGTTCCAGAACACCAATGGATGTTTTGGAACAGTGTTCTAGAACACCCATGGGTGTTCCAAAAACACCCATGGGTGTTCTAGAACACTGTTCCAAAACACCCATGGGTGTTCTAGAACACTGTAGTAGTTGAATAATGGGGTTTCTAAAACATATATAATGGGGTTTCTAAAACATATATACCCAACAACAAAAGAAACGCCGATTCTTAGAAATTCCACATCTATCTTCCTAAATTTGCAACTGGAATCTATGTTACATATATCAAAAAGACAGTTGTTATAACATACTTCTAGACAGTTTTAGTCACTTTACAGAAGATAGTCACGGTTCATTTAACACAACAAAAGTGCCTCACAAAATGACGAGTTAAAGTGCCTAATAACGAGTGTGGCCTCCGTTCGCGTTAATCACCGCCGTACACCGGCGCCTCATAGAGGTCACTAAGCGCTGGATTACGACTCTGGGTATGCGATGCCACTCCTCGATGAGGGCTTGGCGTAGCTGTGGTAACGTAGAGGCGCACATGATTCATGGACCATTGACGCCTCGCTTGGCGCCTAGCACCGGTTAAGGGCATTCCGCGATACGCGCGCCGGCTTCGAATACCGTGTTCATGAAGCCGTCTCCTCACTGTTTGGGCACTGATGCGATTGCCCTGACGTCCTGGGAGTGCTCCGGCGGTGGTTGTCGCTGGAATAAATCTCTGGCGTAGGTGTGAGACCCGAATATAGCGGTCCTCCTGGGGAGTAGTAACACGTGGTTTACCTGACCGAGGTCTGTCGCGAGTAGATCCAGTGTCCCTAAGACGACTTCGTAGGCGTCGAACTGTACTTTCATTAACACCAAAGTGGTGCGCGACGTCAGCGCGGCTCCTTCCGCTGTCCAGCATACCCACGGCGCGTTCCCTATCAATTTGTGAGAGCCGTGGCATGGTTTTTCCGTTGAGTTTGTTTCAATATTTTAACGTTTTTTATCCCTTTTTAAGCTTGTCTTTACTATGCATTTCAGTTTGTACGGGTCATTGTAACACATGTTGCCTAATATGGAAAAAGGTGTCAAAACGACCACTTCATTGAATTGACCAAGGTGTTAGGGTAATTAAGCCGCCACCAACAGACCGCATAAAGGATAAAGAAAGAAAAATATTACAGAAAAAAGTTCGCACACAAGTTTCCCAGAAATCGCCAAAAACGCAAAAAAAACACACGAAAATTATTCGGCGTTTCTTTTGTTGTTGAGTATATATAATGGGGTTTCTAAAATAGTGACGTCATTGTTTTAGAACCCCCATGGGGATAGTAAAACAGTGACGTCATATGAACGTCATATGAACGTCATAATGACGTTATAGGGATAGTGGTCAGCGGTAGCGTTAATATTTTTTTTAGCAAATGCGACATTTATTGTGTGTATATAATGTGTTCAGACAGTCTTTTCAGGGGACGTCTTTTTACGTCTCAAAACAGGCCTCAAAGTATGCCTTTTGGAGACATCTGAAAACGCGTAAATATCAAAATATGACGTCGTATAGACTTAGATGGACGTAATTTCTCCCGATGGGTAGTCTTGTTTTGTGTTAGGGGTGTCATACGGTTGGTGTCATTAGTCTCATAAAATGGAAGGGTTTGATAATTCATCACAAGGAGCCCTTTCGAAAAGCGTAAAGGTGTAAGCAAGTTCTCGGTCTGGTTGCACGGTGACGACTTTTGAACGGGGTGTATGCACGCTGAATCCCATGCCGATATCCTTTCCGATAAAATTTGCGTTTATTATGGTGTTTTCTACCAGCAGATTTCGGGAAAGGGTATTGGCACGGGATTGGGAGTGAAAACAGCCCTTTCGAAAAGTGTAAAGATGTAAGCAAGTTCTCGGTCTGGTTGCACGGTGACGACTTTTGAACAGGGTGCAACGGGCCCGTTTCATACCTCCCACCCATGCAGATGTTGTTTCCAATGTTTATTTTTGAGCTTTACATTGGAAAGACTCTCTGCATGCCCTCTGTCCATGCAACGGGCCCGTTTCATACCTCCCACCCATGCAGATGTTGTTTCCAATGTTTCTTTTTGAGCTTTTCATTGGAAAGGCTCTCTGCATGCCCTCTGACCATGCAACGGGCCCGTTTCATACCTCCCACCCATGCAGATGTTGTTTCCAATGTTTCTTTTTTAGCTTTACATTGGAAACGCTCTCTGCATGCCCTCTGTCCATGCAACGGGCCCGTTTCATACCTCCCACCCATGCAGATGTTGTTTCCAATGTTTCTTTTGTAGCTTTACATTAGAAAGGCTCTCTACATGCCCTCTGACCATGCAACGGGCCCGTTTCATACCTCCCACCCATGCAGATGTTGTTTCCAATGTTTCTTTTGTAGCTTTACATTGGAAAGACTCTCTGCATGCCCTCTGACCATGCAACGGGCCCGTTTCATACCTCCCACCCATGCAGATGTTGTTTCCAATGTTTCTTTTGTAGCTTTACATTGGAAAGGCTCTCTGCATGCCCTCTGACCATGCAACGGGCCCGTTTCATACCTAACACCCATGCAGATGTTGTTTCCAATGTTTCTTTTTGAGCTTTTCATTGGAAAGGCTCTCTGCATGCCCTCTGACCATGCAACGGGCCTGTTTCATACCTCCGACCCGTGCAGATGTTGATTCGATTTGAATTATAATGGAAAGTGTTCTATTTTTTAAGGGGGGAGTAGTACAATTTTCTTCAAAAAGTTTCTTTTTTCAAATTTATAGGCATGCGGAAACAATTTCTTCATAGAAAGGTTAAAAGCACAGCTTAGATTGGAAAGGCTATCTTCATGCCTCGTACCCATGAAACGGGCCCGTTTCACGCCTTGTGGCCGTGAAACAGGCCCACTGCATGGATATGGTGAAAGCATGCAACACTTGAAGGTAGAAGATCGCGCCTTTGAACTTTGTCCATCAGAGAGTGAAGGCATAATCAAGGAACACATGGTTTACGTATTTTGCACTTATTTTGTCTAGTTCAAACAATAAAGAAATAGTGTGCCATTTCTTGGGCTCCCTACTTGTTCTGGTTCAATAAAAGGACTTCCACAAAACAATTACGACTTTTTCGCTCAAGGACAAGAATCCCTTGTGTATTGTATTATAATAAGTACTTATTTTGAGAAAAAAACCGGCAGTAATTATGGCAGTTCCCTGGGGAAAACTGCGTGTCTTTTCTTTCCAAAAATAAATTCCTAGTCCACAAATACGAATATTTGTACTAAATCTATCATTTTGTAATCACGATAACCTTCTATTACAACAATAGTCATTGCTTTTCTTGATACAGGAAAAGCAAATACGAGGGTGTTGTGTTACAATAGAAGAGCAAAATCCGAGGCACACAGAAGGGCCATTTTCAGGAGAAATAGGTAATGAAGGACTTTCCAAACAAAGTAAAAATAAGCCACTTGATTGAAGAAAGTATTCTCGGTATTTTAGTTGTTTCAATAAATTCATGCACTCATACAAAACACGCTGAAGTGTTCCGTCAACATATTTCCCTGATGGCTGGTAAATCACCGAGCAAGTTCACCGGTGTCAATGTTTGATTGAATAATGGTATATTCTTATATCTCTGTAGAAATCATCTAAAAATTGCTTTGCCTTTGTCAAGTTGATAAATACAGAAACTTTTATTCTCTTTTTAAAATAAATCACACGGTAATGAAATAACTTACGTATTATGTCTATTTTAGGAATAAATTAACTTCGCTGCATGAAGGGTGTACTTCAAGTGAAAAAGCAACGCGAGCGTGCACCTGACTTAAAGTTGGGTATGCCGCCAAAAGGTAGGTTGAGAAAATAGTAAGCCTTGTGGCAAAAACTTAAGTCTTAAGTGTACATTCAAGTTATAGCCCCCCGCCCTCCAACATAAACGAAGCGATTTATACAAATTGGGCGAACGTCGGATCATTTGATGGATGGCTTCGATTACTATCGTGTCTGTTACATTTGGTCACAATTCTTTCTAGAACATATGAATTCAATCTTGTCTTCTCTTAAGGAGTTTTCCTGTACGCGATTTGCAGGTCATTGATTAGTAAGAGATCCGCTGTCGTATGTGTGTGCCATGGCAACAAGAGGGTTAGTTGACCGAAAGGGTCTCCGCTTACTCAGAGGACACTGACTCGTAAGCACTGCTATTAAGCAGCTGCATTGAGTACAACAATACAGCCAGGGCAGTCGAGGTCAAAAGCAACAGTGAAGCCTCCAGTGTTCCTCAGACACTACGGATTCTATAAGTCTTGGCTCCCTCCATTTCCATTTTTACAGGAATGGATTTAATATCGGGAACCATATCTACATATGTATTCATGCATGCATCAAAATACAACATTTTAGTGACATATTGCTGCCTTAAAAATTCTATACAATAAGGCGACACACTTTGCGTCGACTTGTTGTTTCGTAAAGGATAAACTGGATGATAAAGGTGAAGAAGTTAATGCAATTGTACTCCTATATTCCATCACTATTTTAATCACTGGCGCAAATAATTTTACTGGTACCCCACGGTTTTATACCAATTTGAAACTGGTATATATATATATATATATATATATATATATATATATATATATATATATATATATATATATATATATATATATATATATATATATAGGTATATTATATATACCTATATATACCTATATATATATATATATTTATATATATTGTGTATATATATTAAGTTCAGCGAAATGAAATTGCTGTCTATCAGTTCGGAAACCACTCACATTTTATTTGACACACTATTGATTTCAAAGAAATTAATAACACAATCTGCAAAATATTGGATGGTTACGTTTTAAAGCAAGTGTGTTTACGGTCAAAGTAACGGCAAAATGAACTAGCACAAACAGAATTTGGTAAAGGCGCTAAAATGCTCAGGCTCAGCAAAAATGAAAGATGTCAAACAATAAGTGTGCTTCATACTGGCATGCAACACGCGGCACTATCCAGAAAGTTCTGGGTGTCTGTGTTAGGGATTTCTTGTCTTCAGCAACGCCCCCATGATTCAGATATATAATTTTTATTCCACATTCTAACCAGACATTTTGGTATATTTTTTGTGAAAGGGATACAAGTCAAACTAGAATTATTGGCCACTCAAATGTCATTTTAACTTTTTTAATTTAACATGAGTATGTAATTCGGTATTACACCTACAAACTTGGCATTGGAAGTCTAATTCCAGATTACACTACTGAGCTTAAACTCTTAACATTACAACCATACGCCGTCATACCATAGCATGTCGCAGGCAAATCAGCTCCTGTAATTGATATTTCCAAATTTTACAGTCTGAGTGAACCAAAAAAAATGCACCACTATTCACGGGCTGATAAGCTCAAATATTTTTGGAGGTTACGACCTGACCACTAATGACCACGAACTCATTACTTACAGGAAAGACAGATTAGGGTAAACTTGAATAAACAGAGTCGCATTTTTGTTTTTCGCTTACAGAGGATAATACCTTCATAACATCTTTTTCAAATGCTTCACAATAAAAAGTGTTTTCAACATTGACCAAACCTATTTCAATTGCAGTAGGCATATTTGTAACTTGGGGCAACATATTCCTTTGCAGTGACATTTGCTTAGTTTCCGTACTACACAAATTCATGTATTCAAGCGAATCAATGCATTTTAAATTTCTCAAGCCTATAAGCCGTAGATCTTAGCGTATCCCGTGGGGGGAAGGGGTGCCTTGGTGAGGTGGGAGAGGGGTTGTCAGTTAAAAGGTTGGTAGAACATAGAAAGTAAATTTCAGTATGAAAGACATAAACTTGCTTAATCTCGACAGCGCTAGGACAGACAAAATTTGCCCGGATTAGCAAGATGTCCATATTACTGGGATGTGCAGTAATGGGTTGATTTGTCTACTAGATAAATCACTAGTGTGCGCCAATCTGCTCTACCCCTAATGTCTAATCGGTCTTTTGTCAATTTTGCACATGTGGTAAAGATTCTCAGTTTCCTAGTATTTTTTGTCGTCATCATTAAATCCCATCACAGAATGTTTAATGTGAAATTAAATTAAATGACCAATTGTAGTGACTTTATCTGATCAACTTAAATTGAAAAGAGAGAAATATCCCGATAACTTGAAATTACGGCCCATTAAAATTATATGAAATGAAAGTTCAAAAGACTATAAAACAGAAGGAAATATTATTTTTCATTTGGTACCAAACCAAAATAAATACACACATTCCACACCTTAATGTGATGAAAGTAAAAGTTAAAACTCACTTTAAAGTCACTACTATTAAGGGTGGGCAGATAACTGGTATAAAAATAGTAAGAGGGAGGGTTCCAGGACCAATCTATCCTTCAGCAAGATTTACACAATTGAAGGGGTCCATGCATAAGTCTGGTAACTGCACTTATCAGCAGTGGAGAAAAACGCTTTTAAAGTTTGAAATTTTAGTAATTAACATAGGTTTTCCCCACCACATTTTCTTTTAAAATGCCCACTTCTCGTCGCTTATGAGTAGTAAGACTTACGTGACAGAACAGAGGCCAAGAAATACCGTGGAGGTAACAGTGCATTTTCCTGATAAGTGGATTTATCGAGTTTGTGCATGGACCCCCTTCAATTGTGTTTCCATTTTTCTTTCCATTTTCAATTTCGATTAGCAATATTATTCACTGTCAATTTGACTCAACAATACCAGAAACGTAAACGGGTCTAGGCGAAAGCATTCCCGGCTAAAGCGCCCAGGACAAAGTGCCCCTGGCTAAAGTACCTCTTAGGCTAAAGCGTTCCCTAGGCTAAAGTGACCCCGCTTTTTTCTTCTGAAAATATTGTTATATTTTTAAAAGAAATGTGAAACTGTTATTCATAAAAATTGCTTAATTAAGGAACAATAATGCATGCTTTAAAGGTTCTTTGATGTTCTTTTAAGACACTTTCATTTCCTTTCAGTGCTGGAAACAGTGGACACAAATTACTCTTTTAAGTGCCTTTTAAACTGTCTTTGATTAACGATTGCAATTGACGGCTCATTCGCAGTTATAATTGACTATTCTCGACTTCTTCAGAGGAATTGCTTACGACATCGTTTTTATAAATTACCCTTCAACTGTGATTTTAAAGGTTTGAAAATAAAGTATTCCACATAAGTCTTGACGCAATACGATTATTATTTTGCAATGGGGTCCAGATATGATTGTTTTTGTATGCTTTTTCCTTTAAAGCTGATGACGATGATGATGATGATGATGATGATGATGGTGATGATGATGATTATGATGATTATGATGATGATTATGATGATGATGATGATGATGATGATGATGATTATTATTATTATTATTATTATTATTATTATTATTTCTTTATTTGTTTCCCGAAGCACAATATCGCCAACTGTGGGAGAATATATTCTGTTTGCTGGCATGACCTGCTGACGTTTCAAGAACGTTTAAAAATGGATACTACACGTGTGATCTTTGCAAGTCCTTGTTGTATATGAAAATGCAATGTTTATATATTTATATCGCCCAGGTACAAAGTCCATTGTTAAAAGCAAAACAATATCTGTTGCTAAAGGATAAATTATTCAAGGAGAGAAGATATAAGAGCAGATAGAATCATCACCGACCTTGTGGATGGTACTTAAAAATGACTTCATGTCTCGCAGTCGTTGCAACCGATTCGGTTACGGAGAAAAAAAATAGACAAACTAAACTAAATATCGGGCGTTTAAAAGATGGGCAAAATTCTTTATTAATTGAATCTTAATTCACTTCAATAAAATAAGTTTATAAAGTGGTTTGAATGCAGTTTTAAATACAAGAGCAATACCTCCTTTGCGAAACAGTAAGATAAAAAGCAAGACTCTGAATTTTCTTACCATATAGCCATATTTAATACATTAACATTTAAAAAGGAACGGCGGCTTTCCGACATATCTGGACGTACTTACACGCTTATCTTTACACATGTTTGAAGGCTTGTGCCAATATCTGTCTGTGATTCTGGAGCATGGCTTTTGTCATTTGTATGTCTGCTTTTCACGTATTTGGCATTAAATTCATTCTCTACAACACCACTTTCAGGCACCGCCACAGTTTGTGAGTATTTGAATGACGCACTTATATGCAAATATCTTTATTGCTGGTTGCCTGCACAATCACTTGGTCTAATGACTCGGTGGCGTGATGCGGCTATGGCTACTGAAATATATCTGAAGTCCAAAATTTTAGAAGGTTCAGTGTTTCGAATGAAAATTATTCTGGAACACAACCTATTGGCTAGGGTGTCTCCTTATATGTGGTGGATGCGTTTTGTGGCAACCAGGCTATATCCGTGGTAGGGGGAGGGTGGGCGCTTTTTGGTTGGTTCCTTTTTTGAAGATCATTCTTCTCCTACAAGAAGATATTAATTTCTACAATAGCAGTTTAATTTCTGTGTTTCTGTTAACCGCTCCCCCACTCTACTGTGCCTTTGTACAAAGACAACCTTACATCCCGCCTCTGTTCAAGGACTGAAAAATGAAACATTGCTGCAGTAGCTTTTCCCATTCTTCAAATCCAGGCAGCCACATCTGGTTTTCCCATGCAATTATTCACTGGCATACTAAGTAGTATACTTTAGAAATAAACATCAACACAAATGAAAAATTCAGATTGGTCTGGTACTATCGCTCAGTAGAAATAACAACATATCAAAATCCTGAATGGCTTAGGGAACTAGACCGATTTCGTTACTGATTAGCGAAATTTTACGCAAAATCACAATAATGAAGGCTTAATAATAAAGTACTTCACGTGGAACTTCGCAAAAAATAATTTCACCATATCAGCACCATAAACAAATTTTCGACAGCATAAAATCGAACAAACACTTTTTAACTAACATCTTGCAGAATTTTGACTAAGCTATGAAGTAAACATGACTATTTAACACTCTCGTTAAAAACGTTCAAGAGATAGCATTCGATAATTTAAATCACCATGCTTTCTCTGAGCTACTCGAGTGCCCTCGCGCGTCTACACTTTTGCATTTTGGCCTCAGTATTTTTCCTCTGACCTTGACTCATGCCAAATTCAAGAATTTGTACCCGACACGTTTTAAATTCGCCAAAGTAGGAATAATTTTCGAATCGTAAAAATAAAATAATATATCAAGCGCCCCACCTTGCCTAAGACAAGCGCCCCAACCTGCCTAAGACAAGCGCCCTACCCTGCCTTTAGACAAACACAAGACCTTAATGGGCCAGCAAATATTATTGCGATGTGAGGGAAACTGTAGGGGTAGTAGCATTAAATCAAAATTTGCGGATTGTATTAAAATTGTGACACCCGAAGGTGGTCACTGTCAACAGGCTTTGCTGTATGTCTTTCTTTTGTAAAATGAGACACATCTGCCGTTGCGGGCCTTACATATGTTTTGGTACAACCCTTGCACCCTGTACCCACATCCTATCCTCTTCCCAAGACGTCGGCGATGATGACGTCATAAGTCAAAACTTTTGTCGGTTGGAACGAATTCCCTGTAAGTGTGCCAGATTTCCTAGCCCTAGCCGCTCCTCCGAAGTTGTGTGGAAACCGACGAAAATAGCAAAATAACAGTAATAATAATACTAATAATGAATATTTACTTTTAAGCTGGGCTTTTATAGTTCTCTAATACTGGAACCTGCACTACTCAACAACAAAACACGGAAGATCATAGCTGATTGATGTTACAAGTACGCTGTTATCCCAGCACCGTGTAGTGATGACAACAAGCGTTTTCTTTGGTGTCGTCTTTTAAATAGTGACTTTGTGGTACTGTGGATTGAAGGAGGGTAGGCAGAGCACGAGGGATGGGGGCGTGGGCAGATACCGGGAAACATCCCGGGCATTTATATTAATTTTATTGTATCATAAAATCTTCTGCATCGTTTGAAGTTAAAATAACAAAAACTGACGCCATGACGTCATAATAACGTCACAGTCAAAACAGTAGGTCACAAATAATTCTTTATGAAAAAGTAGTCTCATAGTGCATTTTACTCCTAAGTTCTAAGTGTAACAGTTTCTATAACTGTTTCTAAGGTGACCACGTCCCAGATCAACAAAATTTCACGTGGATCCAGAAGCAATAGCGCACTATATGTGTGCCAAGTTTCAGTTTCTTAGCCCGGTCATTTCGGAGAAAATATGTGAAAACGAAGAAAAAAGCAACAAGAAAAGGAAAAAAGACAGAAACTTTCACAGTTTCTAGTAAGACAATGACTCATTGGGACTAAAATTCCCAAGTGTTAATTATGCTAGCTGTGTTATTTTAATTCGGCTGTGGGCACATTGCTCTAAATGCCCATCATGTTTTATAATATAGAAATAAGTGTTGACTGTCGCAGCTCAAGCAATGATTTGTTTGCGCCTCAAGGCAAGTGCAAAATTCGCGCTTAATTCTGCCCTTCATCCTTTATGCCGAATGCCTCACAAAGTAGCCTTGATAACGATTCCATCTCAAGTTACAAGAAAACTAAATGTTGATTAAATCGATTGCCAATGTTCTTTTCCTTATCCTTTTAATGTTGAATAGGTCCTGAACCCTTTAGAGGATTCAAACTGGCGCCGCGACATTTTTGAGACAAGTGGGAAACACAACAACAGCCAATTTTAATCGGTGACTCTGGGAAAATTGATTTTGGAGTGTTATGTCTGTCTCTTTCGAAAGGATGCTGGCGTCATTCACCCACCAAGCAATTTTTATCCCTTATTTATACATATTTATTGGTATACATATACTTTGCCCAGTAAACATTGTGACATTGCATTAACGTTGGATAGCGAATCCATCCAACAAAATTTATCTTGAAGTATATATATATATATACATAAGTAAAAGTGCAACTTTAAAACCTCTGTAAAATGTATTATGTGAGAAGTAATTAAGCATCAATATAATTTCATATTTTACTAGCTGAAATGTTAAGCTTTCTGTTTCTGAAAACAAAATCAACTTCGCCTAAAAACGACAATTAAATTATGTATTTTGCGTAGTGGAATGCGATTCCACTCCTCCACAATCGGTTATCTGAGCTCTAGCAATGTCTCAGGTTGGATGGTGAATTCACGTACGGCTTTTCCAAGCATATACTAAGCCTGTTCGATCGGCGAAAGATCCGGCGAAAAGCTGAATTGCGGTCAGTCTTGGCATTACTTAGGCTCACCAGATCAGGTTGAAACTTTGCACAGCATGCCGTCTATGATTTCTAATTTTAACTACATAAGTTCAGTTTTTGAGCGCAACAAGGCAAAGGTGTTACGCACGCTCCGCGCCCTTTAATTTCCGGTAAAAGTTTGACAGATCCAATTTACTCCTTGATTAGGAGCATATTCATATATAGAAAGTGATTGGAATCCGACTATGCAAAAAATAACGCACCAAATGTGCGTTGCGTTTTTAAATTTGTTGACTAGCATATGTTTCACAACAAAGCATTTGTTGAGGGTACATCACTTGCAGGACAAAAATCAAGTAGGAAATTCATTGTGACAACGCATTGTGAATGCCTAGTTTACAGACAAGCCACTCATACTTAGGAGACCGGTGTACCTTCAGAGTAAAACCTTTTTTACATTCTACAGTTGTAGTTTTTCTATATATTTCACTATTTTTAGATTTTTAAGAAGCTGCTTTGCGGAAACACCCTGCGATACAGTTTTTATAAGTTTATTTTGTATTTGAGTACAAACAATAATAGACACAGCAACTGCATTAATTTTTTACTAAAATTCTTAGCTACATGTAAAACAGATTAAGTTCAAACAATCTTAATTTATTCTACCTTTATTCAATAAAGGAATGGAACAATGTGGTCCTTAGGCATAGCACATGTCATTATTTCTACATGTCGACAGTTTCTTTTCTGCACTTAAAATATATGAGAGAAAGTTGTATAAAAGTAACAGAGACATTGGTTGATTATGATGTATATGATGACTAAAAATTGTATCACAAAATCAATTAATTTTTTTAGATTGCAGTTTTTCACACAAAAAAATGATGAATTTCTAGATGAATATCAATGTATTAAAGCTGAATGCAGAGATCCGTAAGCGTAGAGTAATTTGTCAGCATTAGAGACATTTCCAAAGCGCAACTGTTCTTAATGACTGTGTATAACTCCTTTGTTTACCTATGCAGCTGTGCTTGATTGCGGAAACAAACTCATATTGATTTATCCTTGACCTAGATTTTCTTACATGCTTTTATTATTCAAAATAAATGTGATATGAAATATTGCTACATTGCTATATTTATTTTCATCTTTCTTCCAACATTCGAAGTCTAGCCTTTCGGGCAGCACTAGCCACACATTTTTATGCTGTGAATTTTGAATATTTGCTTGGCACCTTTTTACTCTGTTATTGGGAGGAGGCAAATGATCATTTGAGTGTAACTTTAGAATAAAGACGGACAATATGCCATTTTTGCCATTTTGCCATTTCTTGGAACCTGATTGGGACCTTTTTCTTAAATGTTCTGTTGGGGCTTTTATCTTGAAGCTGTTTGGCATCATTGTTTTATTTACAAGTTTTCAAATAATTTACAGGTTTTCAGATGATATAGAGACAGTGGACAAAGAAAGCCCACACAGAAAAAAGCGGATGGTAACAATTTAATTAATTAAATTAATTGCTTAATTAAATGGTGCCCTTTAAATCATTTAAACATCCCAGTAAACATGATAAGGCTTAGTCAATTCAGTCGAGTCAGTTGAGTCACGTTCGATAGACGTCGCAAACGACATCATTTTGAAGACGTTGTATAGACACTGGGAGAGCGACGTTGTATAGAAGTCGGGAAAATGCTGATGCAGAAACCCACTCTCGAACGTGTCAGCCGTATGTTGTGCCACTCCATTCTGGATAATACTAACGCTAATGCTACCGTAGACTGACTAAAATTAGTAAAATCTTAACATTTCACTATTATTATCACTTGTCACCATATGTGCCCCCAGTGGACGCACTTGCGTTATTCGAGTGTTACCTGGTGTGCTCCCTCAGAGGGGCCCCCTTACACGGTGTTGCCACGTCGCTTTACCCATGCACCTCCGAAGTGGCTCCCCGCCGCGGTACAAGCGAATGTGGTACTTTTTGCGTTCCCAGTGAATCGCATCCCGCTGATTCTTGTCACTCTGTGAGGCACATGTGTAACCAGCTCTCCGCAACCAGGTACTTGAGTTACTAATGTGTAAAGATTTATATAGCTAACACTTCATGACAAAACAGTCCGTGAGTCTGTGGTACCTGGGATGACTCTGTTACGCGCCTTACTCGTTGGAGTGTGTCTGGAAGTTGTTTCCTTTGTCGTCATCTCCCTTCATGGCCTTGCCCTTAGCTCTGCTGTGGTCCTTTATCTCTTGCCTTTGGTCCTACAACACACCAAGCTCCATTTTAATACCCTCGGCCTATTGCGTCTTTGCGTAACGCCATTACTTATGTATTATGGATTCTTGGCTGCGGAGTCTTGGGTATAATCTTGTAAGTTAGGAGTTAATGAGTTAAGGGATAACCAGCAGCCCGCGCGTAGGAGTATTTCCGTGGTCGCCGTTAGCACCGCCGTGGTCAGTGAGTATGCTAGCTGTCGCACATCATACAGCTCATCTTGAGGCCCTGCCGCGCTCCTTCACCTTGAGCAGTCACCTCTTATTGTAATTTGAGATAGAGGGTTTCCCCATGTCTAGGTTAATATGAGGTATTATTAACCTTTGTTCATTCCTCGGTGTTCTACGCAGTGTGTCTAAGGGGCAGAACGAGTTACTCGTGTGACCTGTCGCTCTCTCTGCTACATCGCGCGGTAACGTAAGTAAAGCGATCTCAGGAAACGTGTCCTTACTGTGGGTCACGATACGCGTTTTACCCAGTAAGTCAGCAGGCGGCTTCAGGATAATTCTGTCGTCGTTTTCATTTATAAGCTAATGCTGGTCTGACGCGTGTGTCTCACTTCTCTTTTTAACGTGACGCGATTTCTAAAAGGAAAGTTACCTTGAATGTTAGCCCCCGCAGCAATTGTTCTCTTCATCTGGAAATGTGGGACGTTAAAATTAATCTAGCATCAATTTTAATTCCTACTGCACCTTGTGTTTGGCTTGCGGTGGCCTCTACATACAAAGTTCAGTATTAATTTAGATAGAATTCATCTTGGTCTGGGTCGTAGCGGGTGGCGTTTTTAGCCCAAAGCTTGGAGCCACCCGGTAACAATCTGTTGTTCCAGTTGTTACATGTTTCTTCGCACAGGTATATGAGGATATCAGCGAGTAGTGAGTTGCCGCCACTGGGTCCACCGATTTCATCAGACATCATCGCTCAAATACCTTGCACTGTGATCTATATACGGAGCATGCGCTTCCTGCATGCATGCTACAGCTTGAGCCGAAAACCCTTATGTATTCAGGAAGTTCGTTTTAAGCATCACAGGTAAAGATTCATTGCATGCGGGTGCGACTGCCAGTTGGCCAGTGTGGTTCCCTCACCACATGCAGTGGGAACACAGTCGACGCCGGATGTACCGGTGTCACCAATGGTAACGGGAGGCTTTGCTCCCTTTCCAGCCATTCTGACACTCTCTCGAGGATCGTGGCTAGGCGGACGCCTTTGGCTGCAGTTTTCGGGTCTGGACATAGCGAAACATGCCGTGAAAGCTACTTGTTTGGTATCATCGCAAACATACCCGCAGCTAGAGTTCCCCATCACCTAACGACACAGTCATGTGGAGAGCGGCCATTCCTCTTGCGGCACTTGCTCCTGCCTGGAGCACATATCTGCGAGCACATTCAATCTCTCCGGGATGTGATGTGGTAGTAGTGTTACCTGATTTTTGCATTGTCAGCCCCAACACCTATCTGTATGCTTGCGTCAGAGTGGGCCACCTCGCACCATCTTTTTCTTTGATGTAACTTATGGTGTTGGCGTTGTCTATCAGGTAGAGAGCCGGTTTGTCTGGAATTCCCTCCCCCAGGATTTTCAGTGCTTCCCCTGCTGCTCGCATTTCATTTCTTAAACACTGATGTGCATGTCGCGCAGCTCCTGCGGCCACTGTCCCTGATAGTTTGCCTTGAAAGAGTACTCCCCAGCCTATCTTTGACTCTGAAGTTGTGGGTGGGACGTTGTAAATGGGGCCCCATGATTTAGGTTCGCTGCGTTCAGCCACCACATGAAGATCCCTCTTCCCCTGTGGTGGCAGGTTGAATCTGTTGCATGAAGTGCGGCTCCACTTGAGTGCAGCCCGCACCGTTTGCGGATAACACCGGAAGTGGAGGAACCGTTCTCTCCGTTGCTGTCAACAGTCTCAACAGCGTCTTTGCCAGCCGGACACCAGCCTGATTTCCAGTATGGTCTTGATGACATCTTGAAGATGAGAAGATGAGTGCATCTCCCAGAAACACAATCACCTGTTTGGGTTCTATCTTAGAGTTCTCCAGGTTTACCAACAGCCGACGCATTTCTGAGCACTTGTAACGTCTGATTCAACATCCTTTCTCGTGCCCATGTTGTAACACTTGTTATGACACCTGCAAGCTGCCTTCTCCCGTCGGCCTAGCTGAACGCTTCTTACCTTTTAGGCTTTTATGTTTACGGCGTTTTCTGGGCAACTTGTCTATACCCGAATCTGGCACGGAAATCACGATCACCTTTTTGTCGCGCTTCGGGTTGCTGATGTCTTGCCCAAAGACTCGTGATCTGAAATCTTCCGCCGAAGACTGGTCCGGGACCACAGTTCTTTTGTCTGTTTTTTTTTCAGTTTGCACCGGAGTTGCCTGTTCAAAGTGCCCCAAACGAGCACTGGAATGTGCCTGCAAACCGCAGACGTTATGATACCGTGGAAGTCTTGCCAGCTGTAACGAGAGGGGCAGTCCCTGCAGATCTCTGTTGGTCATCTTTAAGACCTGGGTGCCCCCAGCGTGGTTTCTTTATCATGGTTATTCATGACTGTAACAAATCAAATGAACTTGCACTAAGTACCAGTGCATGCAAAATCTGTAGTGGTTTATTATGTCATACGACGCGGCAGTGTCACTGCATTTTGTCACACTCATGCTACTGCTGGTTGTCTCCACTGGTAACCGTAAAATCGGAATGTGCTGTCTCTAGTCAAACTTATTTGCTACACCTGAGTAACGCGTGTGTAACCCGTGTGTAACTGGAGGGCGGCACATTCTGCTGCGTGGTAGCACAAAGCGTGGAAAAGCTAACACTTGCAAAAAGTTAGCCGACCGTATCGCACGACACCGACACTTCTCTCGTAAGTGGGTAACGCTTTCCTGGACTCTCTCAGGCAGGAGTCAGAAAGGTGACATGGTTAACAAGCTTGCGTTGGTGAAAACAGCTCTTCACACTGTGCGCGCATTCTGGCCAAAACTAAAACTGTAGATTTCTTGGCGTGGAAGAGTCGAAATGCGAAGCTGTAACTGCCTGCATAAACCCTGAAGCTGTAGACGCTGAAATTGTCGTAACTCGAAGTGAATACGTGTTGAGGTTGCCGTGTTACCACAAGTAAAAGACGGTAAAAACAACTTAAAATTACAGTAATATGGAGTCCAAACTTCCCGTGTATAAAAGCCTCCGGTTCGACTGAAGAAGTGCCGAAAGGCGGTACACTTGTGACCCAAACAACTTGGCTACCTATCACACAGTGTGAAGTCTGCAGACAGCTGATCAAACTTACCCTTCACAGCTGGAATGCTCTAACACTCCACCCCGGTGATCCTAGAGACATTCAGCAATCTTCTATATCGCCGATTCCTACTTCGGACCCTAGAAAGGGCTCCAAAAACTAAAATTCTTCACTTATTGCTAGAAACTGCTTTTCGTCATAGGCGCAAGGATGAAAAGTTAACATCGAATCGCAGTAAGGAGTAAACAAAGGGTTACTCATGACGTTCCTGGAGCTAAGCAAAAGTGTTGTACTCCAGTGAAATTGATTCAAATTATTATTAGAAATTACATTTCAACTGTGTTGCGGTTATGGAAAGGATAGGATGATATTTTCATAGCATCGTGTCGATCCAGCGGCAGCTGCAAGGCATTTCTATGAGCCAGAACTAACTCTGCCACACCTAAAGAACCTGAAGATTTTACTATGAATTGATTATGCAGTGACATTAGACCTCTGTCCGTGTTGGATATTTACTGGGCACCTTCTCACGCGTTGCTCGCTTTCCCTGATTCCTCAATCAATCAGCGTCCTCGGGTGCAACAAGGGTGCCATGACAAAAGCGTTCTATTTTAAGGATAACCATTTGGAACAAAAAAACTGGGCTTGTCAGTAACCCAGTAAGTGATTGACCTCATTAGTACAGCCTTAACAATACTTTGTAACACGATAAGTAGTTTTTTGCAATGTTACTTCATTTCAGGCAACAATTAATTCCTGCTTCTTCGGGCATGCAGTTATCATGTATGATTAAGTTTGACAGAATTTATCTTTGCCCCCAAATAGTTACTCTCTTATTTCTTCTAGAATTCTTTTTTTTTCTTGAATCACACACATAACCATGACGAGGTCTATCCGAAACCTGCGAGGCCACAAAGTATATCGACCACTTGCTTCCAGCTTTTATTAAAAGTTGTAGTCAGTTACAATTCGTCACGATCAAATTGCAAGTTCTTTGTCGCGACTTTGGTGGCGATTTGAAAATAGGTTATGACAGACGCTTAGGCGCAGAACAATGGCGAAAAGCCAAAGAACACAATTTTGTATAGACATAAGGCTTACAGCGAAAAACAATATGTAATACATTCATAAAATATTAAGGAGCAGCCATGATAACTGTTTAAAATTCACCAGTAAGAATCTGATGGACGCGCACGTTTTTTTTCGCTTACATTTATTAACACATCAAAGACAAGTACGATGGGATGCTTTAATGACAAAAATGAGTATGGTATAGCAGGAGCGTCCAGTTTTTCTTTTCTATAAAACAACCTTTCCGGACGCCTATGCAACGTTACTTTCCGACACCTATGCAACGCCGATCCACCAACGTCTATCCAACGCCGGCGTAAAGACTTGTTTACAACCAGTTTTCGACTTTGATCCAATGACAGATCGTGGCGCCCATCTAACCTCCCCCCCCCACCCCCCCCCACCCCCCCCCCCAACCCACCATGCAGTGTCTCATGTCACCTGTTTTATCAAGTCATGAAGTTTTTATTGCTTAATACACAGATATGTTGTTGCATTTAAGACTTCAGAATGATAGTTCTTTTGATGAAGAAGTTCACGCTTGCGCATGTTTCCTTGTTATTTAACAGCTGACCCCTAGACAGATCGCCCTTTTTAAGCGGAGTGAAATTCCGAAATAACCGCCTTTTGTGGAAAACGCGGAGTACTTAATGGAAATTACCCCCCTTAACCGAAATTTTCCCCTTTTTCTGCTTTTCTTTGGACAAGCATGGCAACAAATTTAATATATGAGACCCTCCCGGGATACGACCCCCAGCCCCAACCCGGGTCCAAATATCGCGTGGGTTAGGCATTTCCCCAGCGGCATCAACTGACGTTTTGCTGTCAGTCCTTCGGGGCTTAGGGGGAGGGGGAGGGGGGTTGGGCACACACGTACAGTTGGTTGTCATGCGTGCCCGTGACTTTTTAAAAGGCCCATAAGCAAGGAGTGCTAAATTTGAAATAACCTCCCCCTCCCCTCTCCCCCCTCCCCCCCCGTGGAGCGCTGAATACAAATTATCTCCATTTTTAACGAACGATGCACTCGCGCGGATCACGTCTGGCCTCCAAATTAGCCCTACCCCTCCAAATTTTGGACATGCATGGCAACACATATAATACCCGTGCCCCCCCCCACCCCCCCCCCCCCCCCCGCCAACTCCACCTTTCCGGGCTCAGTATCTTCGTCGAGATTATCCCCGGAGGGATATAGTTATGAGCTGGTCCGTCCGTCCGTCTGTCCGTCCGTCCGTCTGTCTGTCCACAAAAAATACTATGTTTTGTCCGGCCGACGTTTCATAGAAGGGTATGTCATAGGCACCTGAAACCTTGCATGGTGAAAATACATATATTGAAGATGTGCAGCGTGGCATTATTGTCAAAATCGGCCAAAAATTGACGTCGTGGGAAATGGTCAAATATGGTGAATTTTTGGCTTGAACTTAGCCGTGAGGCGATGTTTTGTCCGGCCCACTTCTCACAGAAGGGACTGAGGGTAAATCAGGGAATATCAAGCACTGGATTGTGAAAAATATATAAATTCAAGCTGTTACTTTGAAAAACTCCCAAAAATTCACGTGAGGAAAGCTGTCAAAAAACTTTTTCATGCATTTTACTTTTACTGCTTCACGGGGGATCCTGGCTTACAGAGGCTCTAATTGCGTGTTACATTCGTGTCAGTGTAACTCCCACAGTTAACGGGCACATTATGGTACCGCAGTCTACCAGACTATAAGCCAAAGCACGGCTTGAACCACACAAATAAAAGCCTTCTTTCTGTGTTTTTGTCAGAACAAGTACTCGTGATAAAACGGAATGAAGTCACTTTAACTTCACAGTATTAAAGCAATCATGGCAAATCACTTCGTAAACAATTTAATAGCGTGTAATGTTTTAACATCAAATTTTTCATGCTGTCCATGTATTCCAGACATGTGATATTACATGTTTGATTAAAGAACAAGAGAACATGTTCAATGAAATGAATTTCATTTCTTATATGTAATTGCATACATATACTTCTATGGAATGCCGTTTTCACATTTATTAGGGAATTTTTGATATCAAGAATTAATTTTTGATCTCAAAAATTGAATTTTTGATATCAAGAATTAATTTTTGATCTCAAAAAATCCATATTTTGATATCAAGAATTAATTTTTGCTATCTGTAATTGTATTTTTGATATCTCTAAATGTATTCTTGATCTCAAAAAATAATTTCTGATATCAATAAATATTTAGAGATATCAAGAATTATTTATTGATATCAAAAATGATTTAATGATATCTAAAATTGATTTTTTGAGATCAAAAATTCAATTCTTGATAGCAAAAATGAAATATTTGATAGCAAGATATCAATTTTGAGCTCAGTAATTGATTTTCTATATATTGATATCAAGAATTTATTTCAGATATCATTATTTCAGACTGATACTTTTTTAATTTGTATTTTGAAATCTGTAAACGATTTTTTGATCTCAAAAACTGATTCTTGATATCAAAATATCAGTTTATTTTTTTAAATAAAAAATTTAGAAACACGCATCTTTAAATAAATAATGGCTCTCCTTGTATACAGAATCTTTATTTTAATTTTTTTCTGTACAAAAAAGAAGCAATTCTTGAGATCAAAAATTGTGTTGTTATTATTGATCTCAATAATTCAAATTTTCATCTCCAAAATTTAATTGATGATTCGTTATATTTTATGTGAATGTGTGTCTCCCTTAAGATTTTTTAGGTTTGTAAATTTGATTTTTTGATCTCAAAAATAAATTTTTGCCATCTAAAATTCAATTAATGATAGCAAAATATAAATTAATGAGATCTACATTGATTTATTGATATCTCTAAATATATTTTGATATCAAAAATAAGCATTAAATGTTAAAATGGCATTCCATATATTTCAGAAACTGAATTTCTGATATCCAGAAATCCATTTCCAAAGTTGGAATTTATTAATATTAATTAAATTTTTGACATGACTTTTCTTTTTAATGATAGAAAAATCAAATTTGCGTTATCGACAGTATAATTAATGGCAGCAAGAAAATGAACTAAAACCAATCAATAATACATTTTTCCCGGTACTTCTACCCTCTCCCCTCTTCTCCACCTCACGTAAACAACGAAAACAAAGACCACCTCGGTAATATAACCACGTGTGACTAGATCAGTATGTCGTTATATTTCCATCGGGGAATTTACTATGCAAATAAGTCACACGACATGTCTGTGGAAAATTCCACCGGACTGACATTCGCTTGCCTAAAAAATCCCCTACCTCTCAACAATATCATGGGCAAATGCCTTTTTTTCAATTCCGATCTAAACTTTTCTTAATTTTTAACATTTTGCTTTCATTTATGGTCTTTTATTCCATTTCCTATATGAGATACAATCGCTCATTTCATGGAGATAAATTAGGATTTCATTTCCTACCAGACTCTTGAAAAGCAATGTTAATAAAGAACTTCCCACACATGCAGTCACATATTTGACTCCCACCCCCAAGGCACGACCAGATAAAAACAGCTGCCTGTCTTTCACATGCGGGTTGCTGTGGGCGGAGGGAGGGTGGGGGGGGGAGGGGGGAATAAGATACAGTGGAACACCAGAAATAGAACCATTAAGATTGAGCTAATGTGATCAAATTCACTTGTGGTTCTATTTATGGTATTCTTCATGAGGCACTTAGAATGGGACTATTGAAAACAGGTCCAGTTTGTGAGGTGGTCTCACTTGCAGCGAGGACCTTTCTTCGAGTTCTGTACTTCGGAGCCCAGCAATGCTGTAAGAAAATCTTTAAGCGCACTCAACAACTTCCAAAAATTTATCGAGATCATGCAATTCGAGTCTTCAATGAAACCGTTTGAAGTGCGACTGTGGATGGGGAAAATGTGTGGTCTGTGACAGAAATAGAAAGGAGAATTAAAAAAAAGAGCATAGCGGAAACAGAGAATGTGTTTTGTTAGATGGCCTCATCTTTGTTGTGAAACCAGCGCGGAAACAGAAAAAAGGGCTGGCAGCAAAGCGATGTCATGCCAGGTAATGAATGACAAGCGCCAAGCCTCGCTTTGCGGTGCATTTCTCGTTGCAACTCTACATTTGTTTCTCCCACGAAATATGGCAGTAAAATTAATTTGTCCGTGTAAATTAATAAAAATATCAATAGAAGACTTGAGGGACATATAATAGAGGAGGTGCTATTATGAGCATAAACACGGAATGGAGCACAAAATCGCACACATCAGCAATCCTCTAAAACACGTGCTCAACACATGGTCAAGCATATGTTTAGTATATGTCCACAAAATTATACAGATATACTGAACACACACACACACACACACACACACACACACACACATATATATATATATATATATATATATATATATATATATATATATATATATATATATATATATATATATATATATATATATATATGTGTTATAGCCAATCTGTCAAATCAGCCAATCTATAGATTGGCTGAAACATTTCAGCCAATCTGTAGATTGACTGGTTCACTTAGCCAATCTATAGATTGGCTGAAATTGAGCAAGAAAAATTTGACAGATTGGCTGAAATGAGTTTTTGAAATGAACTTAGATATGCGTGAGTTTTAGATATGCGTGAGTTTTAAAGTGCGATTTTGAGTAATATACATATATATATATATATATATATATATATATATATATATATATATATATATATATATATATATATATATATATATATATATATATATATATATATATATATATATATATATATATATATATATATATATATATATATATGTATATATATATATCTGTGTGTGTGTGTGTTTGAATTTGTGTGTGCGTATGTGTGCGTGTGTGTACGTGTGTGTGCGTGTTAACCATCGTCAGCACGTGTTGGCAACTTACGATTTTTTTGGGCCAAACATTAAAAAATCTCCAATTGCAGAAGCAGTATAATACTATTTCTTTCCGAAACCAAAAGTTTTTTTTTTGAAATGGTGGCAAAACATGTGACAACAAATGTTGGTAGTGTCTGTTGAGTCTCATGGTTAATACATGCTTAACATATATTGTACTTAGCATGTGGGAGACAAATACAGACAACGAATTGCGGCCGTAAAGTGTTCACTTCAGGAGAGAAAAAACAATGCTTGCATGTCGGACACATATTCAATATTTTCCTACAAAGACGGTGCCGCAAAAACCGTGCTTTCAAACGAGGCAGACACAACAATAAAGATTTTTTGCTCAGATACAGTCTTTGTTCGGTTGCAGGCCTCAGTCTCAGTCCGTGTCAGTTGTTTCCTCTTATTTGTGTTATAATATGGATAATTTTCTGCCAGTTATATATGACATCATGCTGTTGAACTGTAGACAACGGTGCAGGTCTCCCTGCTCTCAACTCTACAATATTAGCGCGTGGATGACGTCATCTCAGGTCACGTGGTGTGCTTGCTTAGTTTATTTTCTGTTGCAAGCGCGATAGAGTTATCTGCCGACAGCAGTGCCACTGGAAAAAAAATGGCACTAAGGATGATGCATGGATTTCCCCGTAGTTCTCCTTGTAATCACCGGCTACACCTAAACAAACTGTCAGCTGTTGCAGCTTAATACAGCTCATCGAGCATAAATATTATAAAAGAATAGAAAGAGGAGGTAAGAAATGAACAAGACGCGCCGTGAATACCTGATAATTATATTACGGACACACTATATGTTTGAATGTTTTGGGCAGATGCTTTTCTACTCCTGTGAGGTCACGAAATGGCCGAATTGGAATTGATCGTTAAATGTCCATAAATTCAAACGAGTAGTGTATCCAGTTTAAATTACACGAGCCAATTAGGACAAATCAGACACATCATAACCAGCTCTGAGATAGCGGGCATATACCAAACAGAGATTTGGCGAAGAACGTTCTCTTCCTGTTTAAGCTGACAATGCTGAGGCTTTGACAGAAAAAGACACGCACTTTTCCATATTCTATGCAATCATTGCATAGAAGTAAACTTTCTACAAAAGTTTGAAATAGAAAACCACACAAGAATGACTGGAATATGGCCACAGTAAATTATTTCCGCTTGCAAACTACGTCTGCAAATGGGATAGGTTTGTAGATATTCCGAAAGTTTATTCCTCTTTTCTGTCTTTGTTTTCTTAGTATGGTTTCCAGACATCTTTTCCTAGACCATTGTACCTACAAAGATTAAATTTAGATCACGTACAGAGGTTGATAAGATCTTGCGGAATCACGTTTTTGCATTGAGGTTTATGGATTTTTACCTCAAAATGGTTTACAGACAATTCCTCCTAGACCGTTTAACATACGACAATAAAATTTGGCACAGGTATAGAGAGTGATAAGATTTTGCTGGAACCGCAATTGTTTTTTTTTTTATTTATTTTGATGGTTAAAATAAATTTGGAATCCCTATTTATTACGAAAAATGGTTAGAAATAGGGCTCAAATTCCTATGTTCGACAAAATGTACGGTTTGGGTAGAGAGTAAGCTAGCAACTTGAATATTGACCTTGAAAATCGAGATCAAAGGTCATGAGACCTTTGTATTCCGTGAACTGTAGGACGATTTACCTTGAAACCGGTTAGAGATACTTGACCCTTTGGGCCTAAAATACAGTAATTGAGGTACATCGATGGCCTTGCGCTTCTCGGCCAATGTCAAAGTCATGATCTCATTGACCATTATCTCAAAAATAGTTAGAGATAGCGCGATTTTGAGCTCATAAAAGACGTTACACAAGAGATATCTCAGCCACCTTGGTCTTCACGGTCAAGGTCAAGATAAAAAAGCACCGGACTATTAACGTTATCTCGAAAACGCTTAGAGACAGAGCGATTTTGAGCTCATTGTCGATCCTACGGGCCGAAAGACATTACATAAGAGATACCTGAGGGACCTTGACCTCGGTTAAGGTCACAGTCGAAAATCGGAAGTGGGCCATTGGCTCGAAAATGGTTAGAGATTCCGAGCTAAGCGATTCCGAGCTAATTTCGATCATTTTGGCCTGAAAGACATTGCATAGGAGGTAACTCGGTGACTTTGACCTCCCCAGCCAAGGTCAAAGTCGAAAACCTGAAGTTAACATTCATCTCAAAAACGGCTAGAAATAGAGCGATTTTGAACTCATTGTCGACCCTTTGGGCCTAAAAGACGTTAAACAATAGGTACCTCGGTGACCTTGACTACCGAATAATATTACACTTTTTCGTGGATTACGCAAGTGGGTCATTCGCTATCTAGCGGAATTCGGTATAGTCTTTCACACTGGTTTATTAGGGTTTTAGAAAAGAGTCCAAGGCCCTATGACAATACTGAAACTTCGAAACGTGCAAAAATGATAAATGTTTACACGAAATAATTTCTTTCCAATACTGATCTTCTGCTTCAAAGTTTCTCAGAAATTAAAAAAAAATGTATCCCGTACATTTTAACTTGCAGAATCATTTCTGTCCAGTCTATTTGGAGTCTAGGCCCAACCCCCAACCCCGACCGAAACCCCCCCGGCCCTAACCCCCCCCCCCCCCGAGCCAAAACCCTCCGGTTCTCGGGTCTATTTTATATTTTGTAATTGCGATGCATCCACGTTGTTAATTACACTTCATATGCCCATTGAAGAGATCACACGGCGTTTAAAATTGCGATTTCTGAACCACTGAAGGAAGTGATCATCATTATCAAAGAAACTTCATGCATCCATTGATGATAGCACTCAGTTTTTGAAACTGCAATTGCTCTCATGATTGATGAGTGTGTACACATTAAAAAATGCAATTCATATGCCGGTTGCGAAATCAGTCGAGTTTACAAATTACAATTTCTCTTGCGATAGATGTGACTTATACCCATTGTGATTCACTTGAATGTGCAATTTAGTGAATAGCTTTAATACCAACAAGTCCTAAAGAGATCAGCTCCAGTTCATCGACTCCGAGCTCCGGTGTTGGGGGCCAGATTGAGTGCCAGGCTGAATTGAGTGCACGCATTTCGGACTGCACCTTAATCCTTTGTATACATATAATATATATATCCAAGTGCACATACTTAACACAGTGAATAATATCTATCTTATTCTTCTCGTTAACTTGAGAATTTGATTCAGAATTCTCAGACGATTCCATTGCTTTTTTCTGGCTCTGAGTATTATTTCCCCAGTTACTCAAAAACAACTAAATTCATCCCCGAAATAAATTAATTGTCACACGGTATTGTAATCAGGTGCTTGCTAATTGGATAAAATACTCGAAGTGCTCATAACTGAGTATATTTAATTATAATTGCAATTACCATTTATAATCCCCATGAGTAGCGTGAGTAGGAAATGCCACAGGATTCTATTGATACGCATGTGATTCCATTTAATTGCAATCAAACGAAGGGAGATTTTATATGCAATATAATTACTCGCCTTTCAATTGTTTGAGATCAACAGTCGCCATGAACCCATTAATCCATCTATAGATTACTCACCTTTCAATTGGTTGATATCAATAGTCCTTGTGAATCCATTAATCGATCTGCAGATTTAATACAATCCAAACACCAATTTCTGAACTCCGAGATCCACGTATAAGTAATTAAAAACAACGCTAATTTTCTCTTTAATGGTCTGAGATGAATGAGCGATTAACAATGTCTTGATAAGTTGTCCTTTTTTCACAACCCAACTCTTAAGTAAACATACCTTGAGAAAACATTTCGCATTTTCACGCGAATGTTCCCCGGGCCCAATTGAGTGTGTCCCCTTTCCGAATGGGTTGCCTCATTATAAAGGAATGTATAGTAAATCGACTCAATTCAGCCTGGACTCAATCTGTCCCGCAACACCGGAGTAGGTTTGCAGGAACGTATAAAATTACCCAGATTGCTGTGAAAAACCATCGTGGAATACATCACATCTGCTAATTGGCATTTGAAGTGTAATTAACAACGTGGATGCATCGCAATTACAAAATATTAAATAGACCCGAGAACCGGGGGGGAGGGTTTGGGTCGGGGGTATTTAGGCCGCCGGGGGGTTTTAGTCGGGGAGTTTTGAGGGGGGGGTAGGGCCGGGAGGATTTCGGCCGGGGGAGGGGGTTTCGGCCTGTTCCCGTCTACTTGTGGTCATTTGGGGAGGGAGGGATGGAGGGAGGGATGTTAAGACAAAAATTCACCAAATGGTAGAATCTACGCTTTTTTTTATTAAAACTAGTGTAAAATGTTGCTCGAATAATAACGCTTAGGCCTGGTTTCTTACCCCCGAAACATTGATAGACCTATATGCCCTTCTGACTTGATATGTTTCAAATGCGTCAAATAAATATTAATTTAAAATGCCTCCCCCTTCTGAAACATAAACAGAGACGACAAACTTGAGAAGGCGATTAACACTTATTATTTATTACGCAAGAAACATAAAGTAAGCATAAATTGGTTCGTTGTTGAAATTACAACTGAATTACAAAGTGGGAATTAAAAGTCAACGAAAATCGAACAGAAAAATTCACTAGTAGGTTATTCCATGCAAATATAGATAATTGATTATAGGCATAAGTTGCGGAACACAATAATTCCGTCAAAAATGTTGAACATAAATGTCCATGACAATACTGGATAGTGAATTATCAGGACATATTCATAATGATCACTGAGATAACTTTTACTTTAGACCAAAAGGGTTGAAAATCTCTAACCGTTCACAAGATAATAGTCACTTCCGGTTTTTTACCTTGACCGAGTAACATTCTTTAGGCCAAAAATCTCTAACCGTTTCCGAAATGATAGTCAACCTCCGTTTTTTACCTAGACCGTGATCGAGAAGGTCAAGGTCACCTAGGTACCTCTTACGTGACGTTATTTAGGCCCAAAGATTCGAAAATGAGCTCAAATCGCTCTTCGAGATAATATTCAACTTCTGATTTTTCACCTTGACCGTGACCGAGATCGAGTTCACCGAGGTACCTCTTATGTAACGTTGTTTAGGTCCAAAGGGTAGAAAATGTCTCAAAATTGCAGTATAATTAACCGTTTGTGAGATAATAATCAACATCCGATTTTTAACCTGGACCGTGACCGAGAAGGTCAAGGTCACCAAGGTAAGTCTTATGTAATGCTGCCCATAGGATCGAAAATGAGCTCCAAATCGCTCCACGTCTAACCGTTTTCGAGTTAGGTCTTTCTATCGTTAACTGTACAAGAGGTCACATGACCTTTGACCTTGATCTTCAAGATCAAGATTCTGGATGGAAGATTACCCCTATTGAGTACGTTTTATGTATTCATGCCAGGATCTGAGAACTTTTATGGTTACTTTTCGCGATTAATAGGCCTTTCAAAAATATTTTGACCTCACTTTGATCTTGGCCTTCTAAGTCAAGGTCAAAAATATTTAGGGTTTCACCGAGACCTGATGATTGTCTAATAGTGTACCGAATATGAATCTCCGCTGACCCAAACGCCTTATTGAAAAAATCACTTTGACCTCAATTTGACCTTGTCCCTGACCGCTGAGGTCAAACAAATTTGTTTATTCATCGGGACCTCGTCACCTCCCTACAGGTGTGCCAAATATCACACCCTATAGTAGGAGTTTTCTGGAAATTATCCAAAAGGAAAAAAAGGAAAGATCAGAAATTTCCAGAAAAACTTCAAACTTATTCTCAGTTGCAAGCGAAGTTTGCAAGTGGGAAACAGTGATATAATTCCTTGAACTTTACAACTAACTTATCAATATCGAACGATGGTTCAACTTTTCACGATACATAGCAACTAATCACAAGGCGTAGTAAGTAATCACAAAACACCTGATCACAGCACATTGTATCAAATCACAAGGCATAGCAGCTGATCACAAGATATATATAGCAACCCATCACAAGATATAACAACTAATCGCAAGACATGACATCCAACCACAAGCAATAGCAATTACTCACAAAGAATAGCAACTGATCACAAGATATAGCAAATTAATCATGTTCATGATTTTAGCTCCATTTTTGGATATGGAATCAAGACATCCTTGGTCATTGGGTCAAAGCACCGGACATAACTAATCACAGGACAAAAGCAGAGTGTCAGCGAGACAGGATCTCCCGTGTAACGTAAATTATATACAGTTACACCTCCATTACTGAATACGTGCCATTAGTGAACACCTTCTATAACGGACGAGTTTTCGCGGTCCCAAGTTGCCTCATTTACTTAAGCCTGGACATTTTAACTGAAACTGTAGTTAAGTAATACCTTTAGAGAGTAAATAAGTTGTAATTTTGTCAATTTTTCATTTATTTCAACAAATTTACAACATATCTAATTTACTGTTCAAGGTTGTAGGTCACTGTCACTGCGATAAATGATTATATGCCAAGTAGTGCGGACAAAATATCGACAAAATAAGCAAATTTTATCCAATTTTTGTAAAATTTTCACCGATTTTAAACAAAATGTAACATTGCACATCTACAATATATTTTTTCACTGTGTAAGGTTGTTTAGTCCAACGTAATTTTTGGCAATTTATGACAAGTTGTCATTTTGTCACTTTTTCATTGATTTCAGAATTTTAATACAATGACGCACATCTACAATATATATTTTTTCACTATGCAAGGTTACAGGTCACCACGACAAATAGTTATATGCGAATTGCAGATAAAAACATCGCACAATTCTTAAGTCCAACGCAATTTTTAGCAATTTTTGACAATTTGTCATTTTGTCAATTTTCACCGATTTCACCTACGTTGCACATCTACAATATATATACTTTCACTGTATAGAAAATCACAACCGTACCTTAAACAGTTTGGAGAACTTGCACGGACAAAACCATGTGTTTCCTGCGGACAGACAGACGGACACGCTCATAACTATATCCCTCGTTTACACGGAGAATAACAATTAATCCTGAGACAAAGTGACTAATCACAAGACATGGCAACTAATAACTTTCACAAGGCACATCAGTTTATCACAAGATATAGCAACTACTTAGAGGATATAACAACTAATCACAGGATATAGAAACTAGTTAGAAGACATAGCAATTAGTGTCATAATGACCTAACTTCTAGAGCACAATGCAACGTATGACACTACTTCAGAAGGGGTCGAAACAACTAACTAGAGCCAAACATCTGGAGCACAATGCAACGTATATCACTACTTCAGAAGGCGCCGAAACAACTAACTAGAGCCAAACATCTTGAGCACAATGCAACGTATGGCAGTACTTCAGAAGGCGTCGAAACAACTAACTAGAGCCAAACATCTAGAGCACAATGCCACGTATGGCAGTACTTCAAAAGGGGTCGAAGCAACTAACTAGAGCCAAACATCTAGGGCACAATGCAACGTATGGCAGTACTTCAGAAGGGGTCGAAGCAACTAACTAGAGCCAAACATCTAGAGCACAATGCAACGTATGGCAGTACTTCAGAAGGGGTCGAAGCAACTAACTAGAGCCAAACATCTAGAGCACAATGCAACGTATGGCAGTACTTCAGAAGGGGTCGAAGCAACTAACTAGAGCCAAACATCTAGGGCACAATGCAACGTATGGCAGTACTTCAGAAGGGGTCGAAACAACTAACTAGAGCCAAACATCTAGAGCACAATGCAACGTATGGCAGTACTTCAGAAGGGGTCGAAGCAACTAGCTAGAGCCAAACATCTAGAGCACAATGCAACGTATATCACTACTTCAGAAGGCGTCGAAACAACTAACTAGAGCCAAACATCTAGAGCACAATGCAACGTATGGCAGTACTTCAGAAGGGGTCGAATCAACTAACTAGAGTTTGTTTTATATCAGTTAGCTTATCTGCGTATCTTTCTGTAATATGTGTTGACAGCATACGGTAATAACATGTTTGTAATAGTCTTATCAAATGATCTGACGATTTTAACATTTGCAACATATAGTATATGCTTAAACATGACTGCCATATGTTTTAAATATGAGACTAGTGTGTGGTTAATATATGTTGTGCTGAATGTCAGCATTAGGTGTTTGCAATATGGTTGTCAGTTTGGCATGTCAGTTAAGAAGTGTGCAGAATTTAAAGCTATTAACCCTGAAAACTTAAATCATGCTCCAATGTGTGATTTATTGTGCGCTCTGTAGATATAGCACTTACTCAGGGCCGACTTTTTGTCTCTTCTACCTTTTCAAACAAGTCGTATGTGCAGTATTCATGCTTAAAAACCAAAAATGACATGACAGGGTTATTAGATATGCTTCACTCCCTATTTCAAAATGAACATCTTTTTTTGCGTGGGATATTTTATCAACAACTGACATCAGCTTCGGCGATTTCTTGTCAAATTCTTCAGTAAGATCTTAACGCCAGTCAGTTGGCGCTGTTCACATGCTAATCGTGTTTTGTTGCATCATAAAACATGTCGTTCTACTTCATTTCGTCTTTATTTGACATGACATATATCATTGCATTGCAGATGCCATTACTTTTCCCATAACAAAAATATACGAGTGAAATTCAAGATAAAATCAAAGCTGAAGATGACTCGCCAAGATAAAAGATCGATCATTACCACGTGGTCGATAAAAATTGTAAAAGAGTTTATTGATTTAGCAAACCCATTTTTTCGATTATGAAAAATATGCTAATAATGTTAAAAATTATTTGTCCTGAAAATGTTACATTCGTTTGAGATTATTTTACGTCAAGAATAGCCTTAATTGAATGGGGCTTTTCTCGAACACTTATCTTTTTATGACACTAGTGTTGATAAAGTTCTTTTTTTCTTTCAACAATTCTAATTAAATAAATATTGCCGGAAGAGACCAAAGAAATATAACTTTTCTGATTCCAGATTTCCAAAACTATCTAAAATGGCAAAACGTATACGACAAAAAGAAAAGAAATTAAAAACAGAAAACTAGCGAGAAAGAATATACAGAACGGAAGATGGTCCAATAAATAAATCAATACAGAAAGAAAGAAACAGAGAAAGACAGACAGACAGACAGACAAAAAGAAAGAAAGAAAGAGGAACGAAAGTGAGATGTCATTACACAAAGCCTTGGAATAAAGCACAGATATGAGCTGTCATTATAACAGTAGATGACACCAAAAGACACCGAAAAAATGCCCTCCAAAATCATAGAAGAGCCTCTGCACTTTTCAGAGATTATAACAACACGAATTATAAGAAAATGTGTAAAAAGGCTTTAAAGTCTTGATACCCTGACAGCTATAGGGCACTGGTTTCTTTACTTGCTATTCCCTTTATTAGTTATATTAGTTCCTCGAAGTATTAGTTCCTCTACGTACTGGTTCCTCTACGTATTGATTTCATTACGTATTGGTTCTTCTGTGTATTGGTTCCTCTATGGATTGGTCATTTTATGTATGGGTTCTTCTGCGTATTGGTTCTTCTTAGTATTAGTTCCTCTGCGTATTGGCTCATCTACATAATTAGTTCATCTGCTACACCCGCTCTTTTCTGTTTATCTTTTATACGGCGTTTGGAAACTCAAGAACCATCACCATGAATTCACCTGCAATTCCCAGTAAATAACACATATGCTATTTGCAATTAGTGTTGGTATCTGTTATGATTTTGTTTATATGAGCAGATTGGATTGGGCGTTTCATGGTGAATGACGGCTGATCTATTGTGAAAATGATCGCTTCTCATTTCGAGCTTAGATTAACCTGTCAAATAGTCAGGCAAAGAAACCATCAGGTAATGCACTTCCCTGGTTGCAGTTTGTGTTCATTGATGTCCTAAATAATTTCCGCTATATTGATATTACAAATAATGGAGTTTTCTTGTAGAACCATAGAGCAACCATAGAGCAACAAAGGATGAGATAACTGCGAAATAATTCGATCTCAACCAGCTATTTTTCTAAAAAGACAAAAACATTCACCTGAAAGTTTTTTTCATTAGTACAGCAAGGACTGCAAAAACAGGTTTGCAACAAAAAAAGAAAAAAATGAAAACTTGCCCAAATAATACACCATGCCCAACCGTTAGTAGTTTCGTTTGTGTGGAATCTGCAGCAATTAAGCAAAATCAAATTTAGCTAGATTAATCGTTTTCGCTATAAAACACAAAAACATATGCCTGATCTTGCCATGAACATATATATACACATGTGAAATAACACAAGAAGAGCTTACTTTAATCATTTTTAAAACTTTATAAAAAATATACGATAAGATTTCTTTGTTTGGCTTTGTTTTAGTTTTTAGATTCATTGCAAATCAAAGAAACATTTCTCCGGACGAAACTAGTGTAATGGTGTCAACTTCCAAAGTCGTAAACAGTCTTTCAGTCGCCACCAATATTAATTTTTTATCCTAAAATGAGAACTTTATAAATTTGGATATTTCTGTATTTCGGATAGTTGAGAGTTTCACTACAGCATTGGATCACAGTTTTATACGACGTTCTACAGCAGTGAAGCAGAGACTGAAGACAGAAAAAAGACCAGAAGAACATAAAAGATTGTGAATTAGTTTTCTTTGATGTAACTGTGAATATTAAGTTCACAAGATGTACATGAGTAGATGAAAGTCCCAATAATTGAACTCCATCCTGAGATCGTTTCTTGTTTTCATTTATATATGTTTTTCATCTTTTATTTCATGCTGCGTATCCATAATGTTGTGAGCTATTTTGTTAGAACTCATGTATTAAATCAAAAGTTCTAATTACACAATAGTCGGACACCAGCCACAACAGTTGTGACTGGAATTGTGTAATCTTTTTGAGTTTATTGCTGTTTGCTACATATTAGATAACAAAAACGACTGCTTAATCTCAATACGCGTGTCATGCGTTGACTAACTTTCTGATACTGTCTATGTGAACCATTAGGTAATTTAACTGAATGATATTGCCAATTGATATCCTGCTAATTTATTTCTGCACTTGATTCCATATTCCGTGTAATATAATATTTGTTTCTTAAAACCATACATGGTCCGGCGATGTTGATGTTGATAAGCAGCATACAAATACTGTTTGTCCCCGACTGGAATATGTTGAAAAATTGACTAAGTTCGAAGGAAATACTTACATATAGCCCATACAAGATATACTTGTGGAGGTAGACCAGCATCATAACATTATTGCAAGCGTCATATGTCATGTAATTATGTAAACCACACATACTTGCTGATCGGCAATAGTTTTGTTTCACGAAACACGTCGTCTACGTTTTTGTGTGTACATAAAACCAAATACGTCTAATAATTTAATTATTGATCTGCTTGAATCCTACTGTCTTACTGACCGAGAGCTTATTAATATTTACAGATACACAATAATCGATGTTACCCTAAATCAATAGCTCTAGCAATTAACCATAAATTACCTTTCTGTGGTAATTGCTTCTGTTAACAAATGACAAATTGCAACCAAGTAACAGGTAATGTGCTGAGATGAACCCTTATTCCCCTTCAGTAGGTGACTACATTTAGAGTGTGCCCTATTTCAGCTGGCTTTTCCCTAATCAATCCTGGAATCAATCAACTGTTTGAATTATTTTGCTCATATTTAGATCAACATAGTTGCAATTTTTGTACCAGTGCTTAACCGTCTATTCACAGACATCATCTATTTTCATCCGACACAAAATACATTATCATATGCCATTGTCTAATGCCTTTGGCTGAGCACATTCATTTTTGTGACTGTAAAAAAAACATTTGCAAGAGCCTTTGTAAATACTCCTTAAAGCACTACCGACGTTTCGACTTAGTCTCGAATGGTTTTGGAATATTTTTATTGAACAACGACTGGTTATTGGGGGGAAGTTGTGCGCAAATAATATATGGCGGTCCAAAATGAGCAAGAATCCAATTTTTATGAAAGCTTTATTAAGTTTTCTATTCCGTGCTTCTTAGATGATTTTCCCATAATTTTGAAATATATGTATGCAATGTCGTTTTCACATTATGGCCGAATGTCATGTATCAATAAATATTTAAAGATACCTAAAATTTAATTTAATTTTTAATAATATCTAAAACTCAATTGAAGATATCTAATTAAATTATAAAAATGTTAAATTCTAATTTTAGAGGTGAGCTGACTTAGTTAGAGCACCGGTCTTGAAATGCGAAGTTCGCGGGTTCGAATATGGCTGCAGGTGGTAGGCGGTGGATTGACGTTCGTTCCAATTGGCTAATCTAAGGGAATGCGGTGGGTAAGATCACCTGATGGCGGAAGATGACACAGTTCAAAATTAACCTCACTGAATATTTCTGTCATCCCGTTTACATTCTCTTTACGATATAAAAAGCTGAGAAGTATCTGGTTTGTCTACCATTATATTACAAAAATCGCAAGAAAGAATTTTATGACTTATTTCATGAAACAATAATGCGTCTCTGTCATTAAAAGAGCAGCATTTATATGACGCGCGGGGCGGTTATATATTGGGAAGGTATGAATCTAGCTGTCCAAAAAATACTAGAGGGTCAGAAAAATGATTGGTATCGCCAAATGTGTCGTCAACTAGTTGTGGTTTATTGCGCCAACATCACGAGTGTGAATGGCCACGTAAACATGATCACGTATTGACAAAGCAAATAGTATAAATTAAAACTACTTCGCCATGTACCTGAAACTCCGTGTGAAGGCTTACAGCGTCAGTATCTTTTGTCATTTTGACGTGTGATCTTTGCCGTTTACATGCATACTTTTGGTTTATCTGCCATGGATTCGTTCTTCATAACACATCTTCAGTTACCGAGATAGTGTTTATTAGTTACTGAAACGCAATGACATTCACTAAAAATAATCCCTAAGAAAAAACGAAATGAACACACCAGGTTAATAAAACGGTCGAATTGAAAATTTGAAAGCAGAAACATTACACTCGGATGGCAGGAAAATAACTTAGAATTACCTCTCGATCAAAACGAAGGCTCAAGAGGATTTCATAAAAATGTAACAAATTTTGCCCCTTTCGCGTTTATGTAATCTAAAAAATTAAAAAGATTCCCGAACGATCAGTTTAAAGGTGAGATTCTGTTTGAGAGGTTCTTTTTGTTCCTATTGTTCCGATCTATTTCATAGAAATGAGTAGAATGAAACTGTTAAATTTCAATGACTGCTAAGGAAAAGTCTGGCACTTAAAGAATGTTGCAATATGTCTCTGCTACAGAATGTCTCTGCAAAATTTGGTAATGCTTAACCCTTCTGGCTGGTTGAGCGAAGAAGCTGGCATGGTGAAAAATTAAAAGGAAATTTCCCAAGTGTAATTAACCAGTAAACATTCTGATGTTAGAACAATGTTTGTTAGGGATCACATTCGACTTCCGATGTCATTGTTTTTGTTGATTATGAGTAATTTTGAAGTGGAATGACGTAATTGTGTCCAATCGTCTTTATTGGTAATGGTAAACACAGACAGTAAAATCTAGACCGAATTTCGCTACACGTAGCGAAATGACACCCACTTGCAATGGTACAATCTATATGGTCAAAGACACATTTTTCAGTCTTTCCACATAATTGTCAGCTTCCGAATTATTATCATGAACAAGGACATCGAAGTAAATATAATGTAATCTCAAATACTCAAGTTCAGCTTTCTAACCGTTTTTGAGATAATGGACAACTTCCGGTTTTTCACCTTGACCATGACGGAGGAGGTCAAAGTCACCGAAGTACCTCTTATATATTGTCTTTAAGACCCAAAGGGTCGAAAATAAGCTCAAAATTGCTCTACCTCTAACCGTTTTCGAGATAATGGTCAACTGCCGGTTTTTGACCTTGACCATGACGGAGGAGGTCAAGGTCACTGAGCTACCTCTTATATAACCTCATTTAGGCCCAAAGGGTCGAAAATAAGCTCAAAATCGCTCTATCTCTAACCGTTTTCGAGATAATGGTCAACTTCCGGTTTTTTACCTTGACCATGACGGAGGAGGTCAAGATCAACGGGCTACCTCTTATATAACGTCTTTTAGGCCCTAAAGGCCTAAAATAAGCTCACAATCGCTCTATCTCTAACCGTTTTCGAGATAATAGTCAACTTCCAGTTTTTGAACTTGACCATGACGGAGGAGGTCAAAGTCACCGAGGTACCTCTAATATAACGTCTCCTAGGCCCAAAGGGTCGAAAATGTGCTCAAAATCGCTCTATCTCTAACCGTTTTCGAGATAATGGACAATTTTTCTCTAACGGATTTCAATTTACAAAAGTCACATGACCGTGACCTTGACAATAAATGTCGAGATTCCATCGATGATGTTACTGCCTACTTACACCGCACACGTGTTGAAACAAGGATTTGAGCGCTATTTCAAGCAATTTTTCGTGATGGAATAGGTTTTTTTTAATATTTTGACCTCAATTTGACCTTGACCTTAAAGGTTAAGGTCAAAAAATTTTGCGGATTTCACGACAACTCATTACTTTCTATATTTCTGTGAAATGCCATCTTTCTACTACAAACCATGCAGGAGGAGTTTTCTGGAAACCTCTTTGGGGTTAAAAAATCTTTGGCCTCAATTTGACCTTGAACTTGAAGGTTGAGTTCAAAAACATTTGCGGATTTCACGACATCTCATCACCCTCTATCTCTGTGCCAAATTTCATTGTCCTACGTCAAATAGCGTAGGAGGAGTTTTCTGGAAACCTCCGTGACGTAAAAAGAAAAAAAAGGGAAGGAATAAATGGCCAGAATTCTTTGCAAGGCATACCCATTTTGCAAACTATGTTTGCAAGTGGGAATAATTTAATATTTATGAAAAAAATAATTTCTGTTATTTTAGATATAGAATATTAGCTTGGAACATTTAAAAATAATTTTAAATCATAAATTAATTTTTGATGTGTAGAAATACATTTTAGATATTTAAAATTCAATTTTAAATATCTGAAAATATCTTTTAAAAAGATATTAAACATCCGGCAATAAACGTAAAAATGGCATCCATATGGCTCAGTTTCTGTTCTCTAGCGGGAATTTAAAGCACATGTTTAAAGTTTGTCACACATAATGTTAATCCTCTCAGTTGTTTATCCTTGATCTTTGACGTTTTCACACTTGTGGAATGCTACAAGAATTATTAAAACTCATCTGCGCATTGGAATAAGCGATCGTTTACAAATAAACGCTTTAAGCCTTACATAATATTGGTGTTTTGAAGACTTTGACTTCAGAAAAAAGTCAGAAAAATTGGCCAGACGTTTGGGCGTTTCCTTGCTTCTTCGACTCGAAGTGATACCTTTGGAAAACTATAAATTAAATTGTAACGCTTACATATGAAGAGCAACACGAATTTAGTTGCACAAGTATTAGCTAGTAGTTGAGCGTGGTAGTTATTCTGATATACACTCTAAGGTGTTCCACGAAAACACTGATGTTTCATTTGCATGATGGCAAATTTTTTGTATACAATTATATACAATAAAAAGTACATTAGATTTTTTATATTTAAACCCAAAAGCACGCTTGATATAACGGAAACATTTCATCACGTTACATACATTTAGTTCTAATTGCAGTTTTGCAATACGCCTTGGTATATACTTAATACCTGTGTAATCAGCCTGTAATTCCTTATACATATGTATTAAACATCTTACAGAATCCTATATTTAAACGACCTTTCAGAACAGTATAAAAACAGTCTCCACTTAAACTTGACATTTGCCGCAATTTGTTTTGAGGTGAAAATTCATTTTAGAAGTACAAATACAACTTTATAATCTTTTAAAGCCAAGGATGCTACAAGTAAGAACTATTTTTTTTTTAAAATCAGACAAACCACCACCCGCGCAAGTGACTTGTAATATTTAGGCACTGTCAGATCATCTACTTTTTGCATTATTTTAATAAGACCATGGAGTAAGAAACAAGCATATTTTTTACAGTTATTGTCTGGAGTTTTGGGAGCATATACTGTGCACTAACGTAACTGCTGCTTACTTTCTATTGGTTATTTTCTTAGTGCATTGCAAACTGCGTTGTGAAAAGTAACTTATGCATAGAAAGATATTGATATATTGACATATGTGTTTTACAATAAGCTATTGCACTTTTTGTTGTTGCGATAAAATATAAGCTATGTATGGTCTATTCACACGACCCGAGTTCGTAAAATACATTTTTGAGACCAATAATTTAGAATAATGTATTCTTCTACTAAAAGTTTTAAGGTCACTAGTAATAAGATATCAAGTTAAAATAAATTTCTTACTTTAGAGAAAGTGTTGCATTTACGGCGTCCTACGTGAAACGATTTTACAACAGCAGACTCAGCTTAAATGCAACGTTTTACCGACACATGCCCCCAAAAGAGAACAAAATAATAGTCTCAAAATTAAGCATTCACCTTTCAATTTATGGCATGTAAATGTGTAAATGAATGAGTATACAGACTAAAATATTAGTGTTGTTTTGAGTTACTGCAAGGAACGCAATTAAATGATTTAATTAATTTTTTCCACTGCAAAAGAATTGATCACTCGTTACACCGACAGATATTTTCACTTTTTCTGCGTATTTTACTACTTGAAGGGACGCTTTGTCGTATGACAATGTTACAATTTTGGGTTGAAATGAAAACCAACACGTGATGCAACTATTAGCCACATGTATCGGTAATTATCATAGACAAATAGAACATTTTCTTTTTACATGCTTTAAATGGCGTTACTTGAGTAATATTACCAATACCTTCAACAAAAGTATCATATAATAGGTGTTCCTTAATGCAATCCACTTATTTGAAGCGGCCGTATTTATTTTTTATTATATGCCTGGAGGTCCGCGTACAAAAAAATGATAGAAAAAAAAACGAACCAGTACATTTTTGATGGACAGATTGCATGGCTCCACCTTATACGTATATTCATAATAGTAAACAGAACCACGTGTTTTTCGGAGAAATTGGGTCGAACAACGGGGTCGGTCCGTACGGCCCTACGGCTTCAGGCATAAACAACACAAAACACTCAGAATGAAGTATTACTATTATACTTACAACAGATATTTGAAATTATGCTTGAAATATTTTGTTTTTCACCTAAATATCAGTAAGAATAACTAGTAACGAAGACATTTCCACAAACGTCAAAGAGCCTAAAAAGGAAAAGATGCAGACAAATTGCAACAAAACAGATAGATATAGGTTTTATTAAGCAGTCACGACGCCCTTACATAAGCTTTTCTCTGCAGGAAATCTGTATGGTATTCTTTGGCGTGTTTGTTTTAATCCTTTTTTATAGCAAATGCAGCAAAATTATGGTTGAAACGTTATGAATTTCTATTCTTAAACGTTTCAACTATTATTTTTTAATTCTGTCAGTTGTCTGCACATACCAGCCACTTACAATTTAATCTTAATTACGAAACTTAATAAAAAGTTCTAGACATCAGTGGTCTCTACACTGTTTTGATTAACAGAATAAATTACTTGTAACATAACATTAAATGTATTTTGCACACAAGTCAAAAATCATTTTGCATCAGACGCCAGAGATAATGTCACTTCTATAGTCGTGTAACTCAAATTTTCTTTAATTTCATTAACAAGCATTCCTAGTCAGTTTTGCCGGTCAAAATGCAGCTTTGGTTACTGCACATCATCAAATTCAGCCCTTCCTTTTGCATCAAATATTAAAAAATATCTTGATATCCTTTTTATCCGTTGCTTTCATTAAAATCGAAATTAGATTTAATGTATTTTGTTATTAATTATATTTATTTTGGTTGTTTTGTGTAGTGCTATGGACCAACCACTGTAGCTCTTTAAAATAATTTAATTCTAAACTCTTTCCAGAAAAACATAGCTGTCACACATATGATTTAACAATGCCAGAATACACCACAATAAATGCCGTGACATAGAGGTAAATTCGGTTATTGCAGGGTCCGTGTCTGGCTGTTTACAGTGTTTTTTTATTGTGTGCATATTTGAAAATTATGCATTCAGCCTGTATTTAACAATCACAAAATTTAAATTTCAAGAGCGTTTTAAGTACAATAATGATTTTTGAACCGTATTTAAAAGTGAAAGGATGATGTCATTTCTAGCCCCCTTACTTACTAACTGCAAAGTGGACACTTACATGGTCACCACCTTACACCAACAATTTGAAGCAGATTGTAAGAGAACTTAATATGTCCTTTTCGTTTCAAAAATGTTTTTGGCTGTTTGTATAGTAACCTTTTTCATATTCTTTGCTTAGCATGACTCATCGCAAGTGCGAAACAAACTACAGGTAACAATGGGAACCGTAATAGATGAAAGATTTGGAGACAGCCAGGAGGCATGAGGCCTGAAAAGTGTCGATCGACTGACCCAAAACGGATACCAGGGACAGTGAACTGAAATGGTTCTGAGTATTCCTCTACACTGACGGGAACCCAATGCCGTTTCAGTCACAACCTATGCTTTTCATCGCCATTGTGTCTCCTCCTCATGGCGGGAGGCATATTTCGGCGTGTCAGTCCGCCTGTCTACCTGTGGGTAACCCATACATGATTTACATCACAGTATATGGCAGCCTTGACTAATTTTAATAACATGTGTAAGAAATCTTTTATTGCTCGCCGAAGATTAGCTTTGTGATAAGGTCAAGGCAATCTATCGCCAAAGTTCAGGCAGCATAAAGCTCTTCTTCGCAGTATATTTTATCAGTCCTATGTCGATTATTCCGCAATTTACAGGAAATCACTACAACTCTAATATCTGTTTAAGGTTAAGTGCCATTGACTCCAAAAGTTTGGTCAAGAAGTAAACAAGTCAAACAACTGGTCTTTTTTTTAAAATTATTTGCCCATTAAAATACCTGGTGAGAAAAAGTCGTTTTTTTCTTCTAATTATTTTTGATAAAACCCAAAGTTCCCTGATGTGCAGGAATACCCTTTTCTTAGCACCTAGTGTTCTTAAGATTCTCGATTTTGTGGGTTGTGATATACATTTGCTGTTGAAAATAAATTTAAAAGTCACACTATTGGCTAGTTGTTGTGTTCTTTGAATATCCTATTCAATGCCATATGAACTTCCTACAAACTTGCACTTTTTCCAGTCATTAAGACCGTCCCCATTTTAAAAGTATTTTTTGATCTTAGATTTGTTTACCAATAAATATATTTAGTAAAGTATTTGTGGTCATTCCTGTTCAATTTTATTTTGTCATTTTATGTAGTGAAGTTGAAGCTGACTTATGTCATCTGCAACTTGTTGATTGTGAAAATAAATGCTGAATGAAGAAGTTGTCTATCAAATTTGATCAACTAAATGTGGCGCAATAAAGTCATGAAATTCTGTTTCTTGAGAATAGTTCGTGCATATAGATTTAGCTAGGTATGTCCAGTAGCTCCAACGCCTGATGAATTAATTATATTTTTGAGCAGTTCAGCAGTTCATTTACACTTGAGACGTGGTCTCAAGGAGTTATTTCTTTACCAGACATTGCGAAAGTATCTCTACCCCCACCCTTTTTTGTTTTCTTCCCTTTTCTTTTTGTTTCCTTCCTAGTCATCTGTTGGTTTCCACACATCTCCTCTGAAATACCGAGGGCTAGAAAACTTTGCAACTTGCCACTTTTTCACACTGTTTAGGTATTCGGTGTAACAATCTCGTTGCCAGATCGAGATAAAGGCAAGTTTTTCAGGCCTTGTTAATATCAGTAGAAGAATCACCGGTTAAAAAATTCACAGCAAATCCGTTTTTTCTTTCTTTCTTTTTCTTTTTTTTTTTTTGTCTTGTTTTTGTTTCGTCAAGGAATGACCCTTTCCTGATATTTCTCCAATGAACAACAACAAGGATGTTCCGTAATAAATTAAATAAAATCCGCTGGTGGTCGGTCTTTAAAAGGATCACTGTGGCTGAAAGTGGTGCTTTTAGCACAGAGTAAATGGAATATTTGGTCTCTTACAAAATATTTTTAAGGACTTGATTTTCTCCCCTTCATTCCTTTAAAGTTTACACTGATACAGTAAAACGGCCAACACACCGTTGGGGCATTATAATCATAATTTACATAGTCCTTTCAACATAGAATTTAAATCTATTGTTTTATTTAGCAAAAACGTTTTTATATGAGTAAAAGCGTAGTTCACATTCTTCACCTTTAACCGAGATGTCTCAAGATTGCCTTGTCTGGTAATATTGGAGATTAGGCTAAGTCGGAAAGATCTATGAAAGTTGCTCGACCACATTCTCTATTTTTCTGGAGTATCTGGATCCTGAAGGTTTGAAGCGGGGATGGATCAAGCGCGGGTGATGAATCCTCAAAAGTGGAAAACGTGAACTACGCTTTTACATTTTACTCCGCAAACGTTATTGTTCGCTTATCTCCATCTCAAACGAAACTTAAAACGGGCGTATGGATAAACTTGAAGGATACATACAATGCAGAAAATTTTCAAGGTTTCCAAAATATACCAACTACATTGTAAAGTATATATAAACGCAAATAAAATACAACCAAGTAACACTGCTGCTTTATTCTGCCAAAAGAATAACAGTCTGGTGAGACAGAATTCGCTAAAACACGATAACACACAAAATCAACTTGGGTTGAGCCACACAGACTGGGCTCTCTCTAGAGTTAGGCTCCAACAATGGTGCACCGAAGAAGCGGGTACAGACAACTCAAAAGGCGCTTCCTTTGTGTGTCAATGAATGAGGATTTCATTTAAGCACTGCCATGTCCCAAAGGACCACTTATTTTGTAAATTTCTTTCTGTAGAGTACGAAGCACTCGCTTGCCTGATGCTGCAACCAGGAGTGTTAATTTGAAAGTGGCCATTCTAGCGGATAGAGTTGTATTCTCAAAATAGTCGTTAGACAAATAACCAAAGACTAGCCCTAAGTCCCACTGACCTAACATTTGACATTTAACCTAACATGGGGAGCTACTTAAATTGTTTGATAAGGTGGGATGAGTTTTTAGCGAGAAGGCAATGAATATTCTATACTTCTCTATTCGAGAGGGTTACAAATTGAGCTTAAATCGGCCACTGTTCCTACAGAGGCCCTATAAGGGTCAAGTTTTTTTCGCACCAACCTTGTTCTACTAAGAACGATAGATCCATCGGCTTTGAGGTGGTGTGGAGGCGTTCCCAATGCGGTTGGAAGAAAAGACGCTTTGGCAAAGAATCTGTAAGAACTTCTCTAATTTAACAAAATGGTGAGCAATTTGGGCTTCTATGAGATTTATACCCTGCTGAACCATTTCCTGAGTCGTATCCATTTGGAAGCTGGTGGGTTGTAAGAACTGACTGAAATTGGACAAATCTATCACCATTCTCCTAACCCCGGTTCGTTTGGCAACCAGAAAGCCCTGGCCGAAAAAAGCCTATTTTAGAGACCGGCATTTCCTCTATAGCCTGTTGATTCAGGAATTCATGGATTACGTTCTGGAGAGCATGCTCTTGCTCGGTACCTGGGCTGTAGGAGGTGGCCAGCTGTTTCGGAGCTTTTGGATGGAACGAGATGGATTGGATGTTGCCCCGTGGATAACACTCGGACACAAGGCCCTATACTCCAGGTTAACTCGCTCCACCTCTTTGGCTGAGAAGAGTTCTGTCTGGCTAGCACGTCTGTATGGCACAATCCGAGTCCCTTTGGTGGAATATGAGTAGTTGAGCAAGAAAGCATCGCGGCGCAGCTGGATCTTTGACGTTTGCAATTTTTGCTGTCCGTGGCAACAATCTACACACACCCCAGCAGCTTAAAAATCAGAGAGTCCGCAATTTCTTCCTGTTTCAAAGCATTTTTCAGAGGTGTGAGTGCATGATCTTGCATAGAAGTTATATCCAGTGTTTGTCCAGCTTTTAACTAGACCTTCCGACAGCTTTCACAGCAAGGATATATCCGAGTCCGGGTTGACTTTGGGCTTCCGACTTACCAGATGATCTAACGGTTCCATGAGGATTAAGTTATTCGCTGGCTTATATGGTCCCGATTTAGCTGCCAATTGCTTGGAGCCTCGCCATCACTTTGCCCTCACCCAGATCCATTCTTTGAAGTTCCCGTAATCTGGCCGCCAAGGCATTTGCTACACCGGCGCCAGTTGCTACACCAAGAAATCCTCCTGCTCTGGGTTTCTGAGAAGAGAGACGAATGGGTGGCTCGTCCTTGTCATTGAACGGATTGCCCAACTCCTATTCCCACGCTGACCCCACAACCTCTTTACAATGTCTTTGAAAGTCCTTCTGTGATATAGTTTGCCACTGGCAAAATAGGTGTATGTTCTTGAGGCGTCAGGCAGGAGAGGGAGGTGGATGATGAGGCTCTTCCCTTTCCCAGCCAGAGCCTTCCTGCTCTTCATGCAACGACGTTTGGGACCACTTCTTGTTGCTGCAGACTTAGTGAGTCTACCTTTAACTGCGAAGGCGAGCAGAAAGACGCTGATGGAGTGTGTTTGAGATGACCTTGCAGGAGCAACGCTTGCAGCGAGGTCAGTTGGGCCTGCGTATGTTCGTGCGTGGCTCGCATAGAAGCAATCTCCTGGTGCCATCCAGAGTCCACCGGAGCGACATTGAGGATGTGGGGCGAGGCATATCCTAATGGGCTAAAGGTATTCCTAACTCCCCTCACGTTGCCATCACTAGCGTTGGCTTATTCCGCTGGCCTCTGGATAATCATTTTCCCCCCCTCCCCCGGCTAACACTGTCTCTAGCAGGAGGGGGTTTGCGGAAAGTTGATTGGCTTTCTCGTTCTACTCCAGTGTCTGATGACACAGACCCGCTCTTGGGTGCCTCTCATACTTTCTTGCTCTGCTGTAGGGGATACGCAGAGTCACAGAGTGCCTTCTGTCTTTCTTTCTTCTGTCTTAGCCACGATCTAGCAAGGCAATACCGGTTAGGTGCTCTGGAGCCGTGATAATCGGCAGCAAAGCGCTAACTAGACCAAGTGTCCTTGTGCCTCCTATCACTTAATCTGACAAACATAACCTAACAGAATATTACATGGAAAGTTTTTATACTTACTCGAGGTAACAGTGAATCATTTACTGATGTTTTGAGAATAACGAGAAACACTGTACGGGGGGTGTCACCTTTATTGCTTACTCGTGACCGGTAACTCGAGCTCCAGTGCTAAGTATAAACCTACTGCCATCCCGCGCAAAATAAATATACTCTTCCTCCAAAAAACACGCATAAAAAGGAAAGTGGTCGCATGATACTTAATTGCTTAAGTCTTTCAGACTTAGCCTACGCTTCAGCATTACCAAAGAAGACAATCTAGAGAGCCTAGCGTTTAGAAACACCCATGCACGTGTAGAAAAGTTTCATTCACATTTATGCGTTGTATTACCGTGATAGGGAAATCCCGTTTAAAGTTGGAGATAAGCGAATAACTTCTGCGAAGTAAAAAATTGATTACTACGAATGTTACCATGCAGTTGCTTTGGCAATGCGTAGAGTAATTTTTAAAGGGGATGAGGTTGTATTATTATTTATGCCATTTAAACTTTAAATGATCTTAAGGTTATATTTCTATCGCAAAATCAAAGTGAAAATGCTGTTTTACAACTTTCGTGTTTCGAGAACCAAATTTGAAAAAGTCTTATTAATGACAGTCTTCATATTTTAAAAAGTTTAAAAGTGTTATTGAGTAGCCAAAATGTTGAAATAACAAATATGGGGAGGGGGCATCACACATTTTGTCTCCTATAGCTCAAACGTCCCTTGAGAAATGTTCAGAAATTACAGGAGTCTTTTAACTGACCATAAATCAACCACATGGGACCTGGTAATGACCACACATGTACCGTACATCTCTCCTTCTTACCCTTAACCATCACCCCCTTAAGACACAGCGTCCACTATTGATTTTAAATCGCGTGAAATGGGGCCTATAAATTTAATAGCGCGTTTCATGACAGTAATTATTGAGAGAGAGTGTCGTTACGCATGGATTCTCTAATGCGGAAGGATATCAACATGTGCGGCGTAGGGATGTTATGATGATGACTAACAGTGATCCACAGGAAGTTATGTATTGTTCAAAGAAACCGGGACTTTCCAACACACCGCCAAACATGTGAAGAAACAGCTGTATCTGATCCCCAAAGGCGGCTCATTTAAGCAGATCGCTCTTATTTCGATATGATACTTTAGTTTTTTTTGTTTTTTTTTTTTTTTTTTGCTTTTTGTTTTTTTTGGTTTCCAATTATTGTACACTCTACCGCGGTAAAATAAATTTGTTTCTGTCTGACCTCTTAAAGCTTGCAAATTGCTCCTATGAAAACTTGATCGTCCACGCCCAGTTCACTCACAGTTTAAAAAGTACTTCAAATTGAAATGCCAAAGGCCCCTTATGTCTGCATCTCGAAAACTTGTTGAGATTGAAGGTTTTGGCTTCCTGTTTGATCCGCTTCGCTCCGACACCGTGAGCGATGCCTAGTCAATGTCTAGTCAGTGATGTCACACGCGCAATGTCTAGTCTAGTCAATATCTAGTCAGTCTTGTCAGTGATGTCACATGCGCAATGTCTAGTCTAGTCAATGTCTAGTCAGTGATGTCACATGCGCATATGGCCACTTCGTGCAAAGAAAGGACAGTGTTTACCCAACGCACTGCTCTCATACAACCCCACCCCCACCCCGGAACCCCCAACCCCCTTCCTACAAAGAGCTTCTAAGTTAAATGTCAATGAAATATGAACTGGCAAGCACATGCTATTATTTACCAAATGCCCAGATTAAATAAGCGGCAGAAGGGCTGGGTGATGAGGTCGGGCCACCTTTGTACTCGTCCACTTCTGTGAAGTGCACTACCACTCAGACAGACATTCCACGAAATGTAATTACATCATAAAAATGGATATATTTATATAAAATTTAATCAGCAAATTTTCTGGTGGAATAACGCATTTAAGACATTTCTATTGGTAAAGTTGAAGGTGAAGAGACAGTCGGATAAACAGCGACAGAAAGAATGAAAGTCATGCATTCAGACAAACTTCACACATGATGTAATGTTCTATGACTGTTTGTCTTTTCTACAGCTTTTCACTTTGACATAAAAAGGACAGATGAGCTATTTACGTGTTCACAAATGAACTAAGGCATAGTGTTGTATGACACGGCATTATTAACCAGCACTGACCAGCACCTACACCTCCGTGCCACGACTCAGCCCTCTAATTATAGCTCTGTATTGCCCTGCCCGGTCAGCATCTGTCATCTCTCTCAAGCGTGTTGGTGCTAAAACATAACTCCATGTGTTTTATAATATATTGGCTTTAAAGAGCAGGGCGAACGAAGATAGCCAGAGCAAAATGTAGTAGCTGTTTGAAATTCACTGCAGAGGCATGCGTTTTTACTCTATCCCTTGTCCTAAACAGGGCTTATATTTAAAACAGAACTTTTATTTGGTATCCGTTGAAACCTTTTCATCATTCTCTTGTTTAAAAAACTGTCCTCAGTGAGAGAGAATGTTATTTTCCTTATCTCAGCTAAATCTTTTTTCACTGCCTTTTCTTAGATTATATATTTGATTGATACTAATATGTTTACTGGATTTTTGGTTAATTTTTAATCAAGTAAATTGAATATCCCAATTAGCACGAAGCATATAATTTAACTAAGTTACCTCACCAAAATTACAGCCCCTGATACAGAGCAGGGATTATAGAGGGTGCTGAACTCCATAAAAGTTTCCTTTTTTTGCCGTTTTGAAAAAAGGGCAACCGGTTGGTACGCGAGTTCCCCCCCCCACCCCCCTCCCCTTCCGAGTGGATGCTGCGAGTGCTTCTACTTTTAAACACTCTACATCATTTTACATACCCTTGCCGAAAGTTCATAACTAAGTGCTGGTCATTGGTTGTATAGAAATAATTGTACTTGTCTATACCCAAACACTAGACTGCAGCCTTATCTGCTTCGGTCGAATAGCAAGAAGAACAGGCTGACGTGATCCAATTTGGGATGTCGTCTTTTATATGGGTGGTCCTGTTTCACGAGTTCAAATGCATTAGTTCGGATATGAACTTCGTTACGCAGTGAGCTTTGATTTAAAATAGATGCAAAAAGGGCATGTCCTAAAAAGTGCACTATGTAGCTTTTTATTGTCATTATTTATTTTTTTACAAATAAAAATTTTTCATAAGTATTCGGACGGCTTCCGCGGCAGTGCAAAAGGGTTTCTGCACCTATAGCCATTTCTTTGGGTCCTGTTGGTACTGATTTGCAAAAGCAAACACAATTTTTTTTATGTTTTGCCCAGTATGAAAGATCTTCGAGGGTGTTAAATTACGCAATCAATGCGGCCTGCAATCTGAGCGTCCTTGACACAGTTATTGGCATGAGTTACTTTTTTGTGGCCTACTTAGGTCACGCCGGGATATAAATAGACGCTTTATGCTCTTTTTTTTTTTGTAACTTCTAACATGATCTATTCAGCTCAATATTATCATTTTAAGGTTTGTGGTTTATTTATTTTTCAGTGTTATTTTTTTTTATACTGGTGCAGTAAAGCGTTTATGTCGATAATAATTCAACTCGGGTTTCTAACTTTTTAGCAAAAGTTTTTACGGTGCATTAGATTTTTTGTTCTCCGTCTCGTACCTCGCTCCTAAACGTCAAATTCCGATTGGTTAAGTCTATGGAAGACATAAAATGGAATGATATAACAAAAATAACACTGAACTTTTTCGAGAAAGAGCAGTAAAAATATTGTGTTTTGGCTTAGTTAATTTTCTTTAAAATTGCTACGAGAAACAAGCCTACCTTTTCTTCCTAGCCGGAACAAATTTTGCATAATTTTTAGTGTAAAAGTGTTCAGATATTTCTTATTAGTTTTTATAATTTAGTGAGATAAGGTAAATAAGGTAACAATAATTGAAGGGGTCCATGCATAAACTTGATAACTCCACTTATCAGGAAAATGCACTGTTACCACCACTGTATTTCTTGGGCTATGTTCTATCACATATGTAAGTCGTACACCTCAAAACCGATTTGAAGTGGGCATTTTTTAGGAAAATGCTGTGGCAAAAACCTATATTTGTTACTAAAATTTCAAACTTTAAAAGCGTTTTTCTCCACTGCTGATAAGTGCAGTTATCAGGTTTATGCAAGGATCCCTTCAGTTGGAGTTAGCTTAACATCGAAGAATTTATACTCAAGAACCCTGGAATGGGCCCATTCCTAAGGTTTCTAGACTTTTCTAGACGGTTGCCCGGACCAGTTTATGAATTTTCCGCATTCACTGTTGAATTTATGCCCCCCCCCCCTTCCACAGAAACGCCAGTTAAAATGGCTGCCCACTCCAAAACTATATTACAGTACCTAGAGAAAACGGAGCTATATTTAACAACCTCATGCACTTTTATAAGCACTTAAATCAGGCATTATAAATATCTATACAACAGGTGCATACTCATGGCGTGGATGACGAATAAATATGCGGCTGTCCGCGGAACAAGGGGGTCGCAGCACTCGTTGCAGAGTGGACTCTTCTTTATATAAACATCACTGTGTTAATATTTTCTTCACACTCTTTCATGGCGGGGGTCCTATCTACGCCCTGGATGTCAAGTCACGACTCTTTATTATGCTGTGGACTTGCAGATGATTTGGATGGATTGTGGAAATGTCCTTATGGCACATGGAGCGGTGGCGCAAGGTTAATTTTGTTCTCTTTGTGTCTCTGGCGACAGTGTGACCTGGGAGCCAGGCATCAATCAGTGCTGTTGTTTGATAATTGCGTGGGTACAGAGAGAGAGAGAGAGAGAGATAAAAGAAACGGGCTTTGCTTCTTCATGAATTCTGTGGTGAAGAAGACATGCTACAACATACTATGTGTTTCCACAAAAAAGTGTGGCATATCGCGTCACGTTTAAAAAACTTGACCATAAGGAGAGGTTAACATCCTACAAGAACGACTCCGGTTGCAAAGTGGATAAACAACGCGATTTGACTTCCTCTAATATGAAGAAGGAGATACGGTTTCAACGAATTCAAAAGATTTATGTTTTGTTGACTGAATTTGGTGAGCTAATTCACTGAGTTACAGAACTGTCGTAGACGGCTGGGTGGGTTTAAATATTACCTTTTTTTTTTCTTTCACGCCCTGGCTCGTCCCCCGGTCTCTTGCGCAGTGAAGTGTCATTATCTTTGTTTGAGAGGTTTAAGTGCATCGTGGCCCACTTCTGAGCTGATGGGTTCAAGTGATTTACTGACGGTTTTCTGATAAGCTTTGTGCAGCTTTCAATCACTGTTACGGAGTGAGCTATTTTCCACTCAAAGCTATTGAATAGTTTTGATGATATTAAATCCACTTTCTATAACATGCGTTTTGAATGTTTATCTTGACAGTTAAATGGTCTTGCAGGCTTGCACAAATGCTGCTGGGTTGTTTCCACACCTGCCCAAGGTTTTGTTTTCGCATGATCAAATTTCCAATTCTGATGGTTCTTTTTGTTCGGCGTCAATTTGAACATATGCCCGTGACACCAATACTTGTAAGCTGCCAGTCAATCCCTCCTCACGGACCGTGTGGTGGTCTGTCTTTCCTTTGTTCTTTGCTAGAATCCACCGTTCAAAATCGATTTAAGTTCGAACATTTTAAAATAACATTTAAAAGACAGATTTTTGTTTGCTTCAAAGATTATGAGATTAGAAAGGACTTTAACATTGATGAGTTATGTAAATGAGGCTAATTTGCATAATTTGGGTTCAATTCTCCTTGCTTATTTATTCTCTGACATTGAAATAGTCACGGGAAAAGAAATGAAGTGACCAAGATAATCCGTTGCCCAACCCCTCTCCCAGAAGGTCAATGGGCACATATGCTTGACAATCAGTTTTTAAATAAACCCATTTCCTCACAGTCGGGGACAGAACAGTCCTATGCAGTGAGTCATATAGAAATAGAACAGAATAGAATAGAAATAAGGGTATGGAGCCGGGTGCTTTGTGCTGGATTTGGGTACGCATGGAACGCCTGTGAACGAGCCCTGCAGAGGTGAATTCATCGGCCTACTACAAATGTCCAATGTCCAATACAAAGCACACCAGTATGTCGATATATTCGTCCGAAAAATAAAAAGCTACACGTTGTAAATTCTTTCTTGCGATCATTAAAATGGCCTCGCGACAATTCTACTGTGGCACAACATATATATTTTACACCTTTTAGTTGTTATTATTTACACATTTTCGTTATCTATTCGCGCTCTTTGACTTCACCGTAATTTTTTTGCGCAATACCATTAAACGTAAAGTCTTTTAAGATCGTCTGTGAACATGCGCTTTGTCATGAGTTTGATTGTTAGATATCAGATCTTTTCGAAAACATTTAATTTTGGAACGCGAAAAAATTTATTACCCGTAAAATTAATGCATATAAATGCAAATGCTATAATTTATTTTCAGAAGAACTACGTGCAGAAAATGGTAGCTACCTGGATAACATAAGCAGCAATCCGAAAATCCCTTATTTAGTGACTTACTGCCCTGTGTATGCCAAGCAGTGTGGTCTTGTATTATCACTCTCCTTGGCCTAACGAACCCTTTCACTTACAACCTGCGTCAAGCCTTTGCCTAAAGACTAACTTAAGGAGAAAGGATATCCTGCACAATTTGGCGTTTATATTTGTAGTCACACCTAACTGCGTATGGATGCATTTCCACATTTGACGCTGGAGTCCTTTTCCGGCTATAAATGAAAGAGATAAGGGGTGTCTTATAATAGTTGGTTGGAAAGGTATTTGCGCTTGCTATTCCAAAGACAGACCCTTCTCAACTCTTTTAGCCTAGTCATATCGCCCTTGCCTATGGATTCTGGCTCAAACAAACAAAAACAATATAAATCTTTAAAAACTATGTTTCGATAAAAGACTGGTGTTGAGACCGCCTGCACGCTAAACAATGAATATTTGGAGCAAACCGACTTGGCCAAACTTAAAAATAAGCAAGCCCAGAACTTGTTTGGGAATGAGCTAATTCCAACAATGTCTAATTGCTCATTTTTCTCTGCTGCATTTTTGCCCTGTTATAAATTTGCGACGTTTTGTGCGTTTCGAATGCAGTTTACCAATGTGTTTGCAGTTTCAAAGTCCTTCCTTTATCAGGATTTATAGAACATGTTACTGGTGTTCTATGCTAACAAACTTGTAGTTTATTTAATAAACAGAACAACGGTAGAGTTATACCCTGAAATGGGTAATTGTTTACACGGGGTTAGTTTGCACAGGTAAGTACAAGTTTGTTCAGCACTACTGAAGACCATGCAGATACTGGTCCGAACATGCTATTTCAATATGTGAAATTGTCTTTGACCAAAATTTACCGGTAAACTTGTTCTGTGAAGTTGTTCATTTTCAGTTATCATGAAACCCAACATTAAAAAAAGAAACAAGACATGTGTTGATACGATACAATGAAACCAAGTACACGAAAAAGGGACTTTCTATAATTTTCTTAAAATTTCTGTTTTCTTCTCTTCTTCCACGTTGTTTCAATTCTAGCAAACAATGGTAAATAAATGTAGTTATTTATTAACAATGGCAAACAATGGTGAATAAATGTAGTTATTTATTTGCATCATTAGAAAACTAAAAATGTGATCGAATAGATGGTCCATCAAGTGGAATAAAGCTCTTCAGAAGGCATGAAAATCACAGTTTATAAACCAGTATACAAGACGGAATAAAACCATTGATCGTAGTTGTTGAAATGTAACTCACTGAACACCGATCGGTTGAATCCTGGCAAGTAAAGCTTTTTTGTTCTGTATTCTTTATGTCATTACATTGATTACCATCAGTTCTTTTTTGCCTGAATCACACTCTACGCTGTATTTTATAGTTACATCGATTAAATTGAGTGATCTAGTAGGTAACTGATTTGTAGATAAAATAACTCATAACTGTCTGTTTGTATATTTTATGATAAAATATATTATATTTTGCAGTCTATAGCGGTCCATATATTTCGATGATAAATAGAGAAACAAAATCAATAATTTTAAGAAAGCAATTGCGTAAGATCGTTCCGTTTTGACTTCCGAACAGATCGACAATATCCCATTGAACATACCCGTACTTTTAACTGATATTTATATTTCATTTCAACTTGTTGGTCCATAATCTAAACTTTCGTACTCTTGCCATTCTGAAAGATCTGAAAGACAGAACCATTACTGTTGCACTTAATTTTCGTTATGTCTTATACAAAACTGCATTTTGCCACATCATCTGACCACACGTCTAAGCAGGGGTGAATATGCTACAAATTGCATTACAAAGGCATAATGATCGTTGACAAGTTTTGGGAACTATCAGGGTGCAAGACAACTGGCCACCTTGAAAGGAACAACCAGTAACAGTGGTCATCGGACAAATGGTCACCAGTCAAACTGGACATCGGATAACTGGCCATCTGTGAAATCAAAAGAAAAAATGTGTTTACAAATATATTTCACTATAAATACACCGTTGAGGAAGAATTCGTCCAGCAGTGAAAACATAAATGTTCAACGGAATATTTCAAATGCACTTTTTTATTGAAAATCGAATTATTCAAACCACACAAAATGAAAGAAGTCAAAGTACTTAAGATTTTCAGGAAATATGAAAAGCAAGTTTGCCTAAAATTCGGTTGATAACTGTAGAGCTGATGGAGCATAAATGGTAACGTGCAGTAGAAATAACTAGAACAGCTGTTTGTGCGCCTGTGGTACAAGGGGTGAGAGTCATACACATGTCTGATTGTGCATTGACAACGCTACACCCAGAGTCAACGTCAGGACATGTACTGTGCAAAAGTCTATGCAAAAAGTCTTTATTATTACTTCTTGGGAAAGATATACTCGGGGAGGGGTTAGTTGTCAAAAGATTGTATTGGGATTAACGTGCGGTTCAGCAGATTTCATATTATTTTTCACACAGCTGCAGTTTTCCATCCACACAGATTCTAGGTAACGAGGGCAATAAATTTTCAGTTGAAATACATTTTTTCATCAAATAGAATCAAACTGTTGTTAAACGGACTTCTTGGTTTGTGATAGATAACCTTGCATGTCCCCCCATCTATACATAAAACCTCAGGCGTTTCCAAGTAGCAACAACATTTTGCGGAAGCTTCCGCACAAGCCTCGAAATTTAAAAGAAACAGGAAGCAAATTGTATTTTTTATTTATTTGGAGGGAGAATTCTGAGCGATAGAGCTATCTTAGCGCATCCTCCACTCCCGCTGGGCCGTGAGGGAGCTGTAGGTCAGAGAACTAACCCTACCAACAGGCATTTAACAATACTAATACTCCCAGTTGTTATCGCGGAAAAGGTTATAACTAAGGGGGTGACGGTTGGTTCGGCTGGTAAAAGCGTTGGACTGATAATTTCGAATCTGGCTAGCGGTTGTAAGCGGGGGACTTAACGTTCGCTCCACCTGCCTTAGCTAAGCGCCGAATGCAGTGGGTTAGATCACCTATCGAGGAATTCAATATTAACTAGCACTGTGTCCATTTGTTTAAAAATAAACCATTAACAATAGTGAAAATATCATTTCTAAGAAAAAAGCGCTTGATGAGTTTCTCAATTAGTAACAGCAAGTTGTATAAATATGTATGGTTGTGTGAACTATTCGAATGCAACACGAAATGCCACTCGAAATAAATGCCATGTTTTTTACCAAGTACGATCATACGCCACCCGGAAAAACGATCCCAAGAATAAACACCAAACGTAAAAACCTTATTTTGTCTTTAAAATATTCATAAAAGCTTGTAATGATAAGATTTAGCGGGCGACTAGTTGTGGGCATCAAGATAAATTGCAGTTTAATTGATGAAACCCATGCTGCTTTTCATGATTCTGCATAGCAGTAATGAAAAGTCACCATTTTTTTCTTTCTAGTAAGCTGCAATTGTATTGATTGCAATTTATCTTTGTAATTTAATTAATCAAATACAATTATGCTAATCACCTATTTTATTCTTTTTCATTTACAACTTTTCAACTGGGTAAACCACTGCCTCATCTTTAAGAACCCTATACCTAAAGAGTTCCTCCCCGGCCTATTTTTGCAAGATAAAAGTGTATGAGCAAGAAAGTCGGACAAGAGATTTCGGTTTTATTGTGTACAAAAATAATTGCAACTGAGGATAGCTGCATTATTGCAGTCAATCACTACTGGTCATATAATTTCTCATTAAATGTTTTTGATCTTCTAGTTAAAAGCTTATTAAGTTTCCTATAAAGAAAAAAACTTCAAACCAAACAAATTGGATCCTACAATGTAAGGAAGGTGGCATTTGTTTATATGGCATTTCTCTACAAAGTTGTACTCGATATCTCCAACATTCTGGGCCGAAATGCATAGGTTTAAAAAGTGGCGTCCTTTTGACTCTTTACATCACCGATAAGAACATCGTCAAGCAGTCTGTTAAAATGAAAATCTACAGCACAAAATCTTAATCCTAATCCGAGGTTGTCTTGGGGTTGGTAAAAAAGATAAGCAGCCCGGCTCAGTCCGCATAATGTCATCCAGTGACTATTGTTTAAACACCAAACCCCGTGCATATAATTTCAATCCCAAATCTTCAGTGACAGGTTTGCTATATCATGATTATGTTCCTTAAGTGCTCTGTTCTTTTGTGTTCAAAATCGGCTTCTTTTAATGGGAGCCATTAAAATTCTAATAGCAAAATATCAAAAATTTTCTCAAAAAATATTCTTTGGTGGCCACTTGTCTGGGTTTTTCATTTATGTCGTGACCAGCTGTCCGGTGGTCACATGTCCAGTGGCCAGTTGTTATGGACGAGATTTGGGCAGGGTAAAAGATAAAAAATATAGAAGTAGGGCTGACAGCAACCTTGACAAATCCTGGGTTATATGTTTTGGAACACATTGCAATAAAATGCCAGGATCAGACCCATTTCAGCCACAGAAATGGATCAGAGCAGCCCAGCCAACGTTGTGAAAGAAGCATCGAATGATAACGAATAAATTAAGCCTTAAATAAATTAAACCGATCAAGTCCGAACATACTTATTTTCATATTTCAGACTTAAAATATCGTATGGTTTTCGACCCTTACGGTGTAAAATGTCAGTCACTCACTTACACCAGAAACTACGAGTGCCCATCACTGTTTAAACCAACTTCTTAACGCCTAGCTGAACAATCGCTCCTTTCCTATCCAAATGCGGCCATAATTTATTTCGCCTACTGGACGCTAACCACTCAAAACAGAAAAAATTACCGCCGTATAAACAAACGCGCAGCAGTAGACATTCAAATTACCCATGAACTTTTCTAGGGTAATAAAAATGTTGAGTTAGGACCTCGTATGCTCATGTAGTAACAACCCCCATCTAGTTCTGCACTAGTCCGACGTAAAAAATGAAAATACCCCATTTTCAATGAAGTTAAATGTTTTACGAGTCCATGGTAAAATTAACAATAGACTGCCCATAATCGGATCATTAAACTGACAGGAATCTCATTATGTGTCACAAAAATTGTTCATGTTATGTCATTCAATTCATGTTCGTCGTCAATAATCTCCTCAAACACTTCTCAGAATATGTCAATTTCCCGGGAAACGATTGACGAACATTTGGTATTTGGCATTTAGTCTTAAAGCCCACATAAATCAAAAGCAATCAATTACAAATCAAGGGCAAGGTCATGAGGGCTGTTCCGGACATGTTAGTGATTATTGCAAATATGTAGAATAAGATTTATCAAGTGTTTCATTCTGTCAGTTTACCTGCGCGGTACAGTACTTAAAACGCTTGATTGGTAAGCAAAAGGTTCTCAGTTCGAAACCGGCCTGCCAAATTTATACGAGCCTTCAAATTAAACTTTCACTAACTCTTTACGCAAGGGGCCCTCCTGCGTTTGAGTCAGAAATCATACGATCGGGACGACGAAATTCAAAAACACTGTTCTGATCATGAATTGAAAATTAGCATTGATTCGAAACCGAGACAGGCTAAACTTTGTTTTAAATACAGTGTATAAATCTAGCTAAGACAGTCTAGTAAGGAAGTTTGATTCCTTTTCATATTTGTTTTCGCACTTTATGGACGTGCGTGGGAGCCGAAAGATATTACACAGAAGAGAAATATGACGAGGAGGGATGATTAGGGTTTAGGTGGGGGAAAGAAAGTACAGCAGTATATATACAAGGTAGGAGTAAATACTCGGTAGAAGTAAATAGAAGTGAACTTTTTAAAAACGTTAAGAAGGTGCCCAAGGGTGCTCAAAAACTAAATATACTTAAAACGTTTTAACAATCTATCAAGTAATGTAGCGTTTGTAAAAACTCATTAAAGCGCTCAAGAACTGCATAAATTTGTGAAGTCCAACTGGTCGCTGTCCTGGGCTCATTCACAACACCGACCCTTATTACTTCAGTAAACTGTCTGTATATAAAATATTGCAACGATCGATGGGGTTACTTTGACCGTTTCCGTTACCGAATAGTAAAAATGACACTTGAGACCACAAAAATTACGAACCCGAAAACTTAAAACTCAAGTTTCTTTGAAGACATTATTAAAGTAATGTCACGCTGCCACTTGCATCAAATTTTTATGTAGCACAGCTTTTGACATGTGAATTTTTGTAAACATTTAAAGTTGCAACATCGACAAGACCAAACCGCAATATTAAATCTGGTTGTAATTTGGTTGTGATTGGTTGAAACCTGACATCAACATATAATCAACATACGATAAATAAGCAAAGTCGTTTAAACTTTGCTTTTGATTGCCAAAATCCCACTTTCTCAGGCGTGTACTCGACGTCCTTGCTGCAACGATGATTAGACGTCAAAACTCGACTTTTTGCACAGACGCCAAAAAATCTAAAGACTTCCAGATCACAACCAATGAGCAACTTCAACATATTACTTCTTACCAGAAATGTAAGCTATGACTGGTCGCTTCAAAAATTGATCAAAATGAAAACGGAATGTCTGCATCAATGGAATCACTTTTTACCAATCCAAGCATCTTCTCCCTTGTGTCTAGTGCAAATTTGTTTAATCTGAAACTATTTTTACAAAGTTTTCCAGTTCAACATGGTTTTACATTTGCGCAATGTATAAACATATGAGTTATATCACTTTTTATATTGTTACATATCAGATTAACAGAACTGTCAATTTTGAGACAATATATTTAGACGCATAATTCTTGTGTTTTAAGTATATTATGCCAACCACTCTAATGGGCTTTTTTTGCTTTAATGACTATCTGATTATATTCTTATGTGTTTAACTGTATTGCGTCAGTTTGCCATCGTTTTACACACGACAGAATCACTTGTTGCTCTCGTATAAAGCTATGATATATATTTTAAATTCATGGTGATTTATAGTCTTTGTTTGAGTCTGTGTCTGTTAAATGACAGTTTTTTTGACATTTGAATGAATTATTTGCTATCAGGCTTTAGTAGTTGCAATAATTAAACTATCATCTATCAATATGTTTAATTTAAAGTACTTTTTATCTCTAATGCAGTAATTAAGTAGAAGTATAGAAGTACGCAGAGTTTTGTCCAAGAATATATCTGTCACACCAAATATGCTTTTTCAACATATCACAACATGTTGTCGGTTCGCATTTATAGAAAACCAAGGATAACGCATTTCTCAATTCCTACATCGGGCCTTTCGGGACCCATTGTTAGAGATAATATATCTTCAAAATCCATATAATGACAATATTCACGCAAGAGCGAAGAACGAAGCTTAATGAATTTCGGTTTTCAAACATTCTTTTAATTCAAGGGATCTTTTATGCTTTTAAAAATATTAATAGTCAAAATTTCGTAAAGCCCTGTACGTAATTATGTACTGGTACGAGATGTTGAACTCGAGAGCGGTTTTTCTTTTCCGATAAAATTCAGAATAGACTTTTGGGTTTCATATCAAAACCATTTGAGAATCCATTTGGTATTAGCTGGAAGAGCTAGAAGTTTTATTATTATTTTTCCGCTCAGTGTTAAAATGAATTTTGTACATTTCCGTAAACATCTTTTGAAGTCCAGCTGCTTGTTCAGCAATTAACTTACAGCTTGTTTTATGTCGAAATGTTTTATTTTGCTCAACCACTCATATATAGTCGGTGTCGTTAAGCTTGTAGGCAATTTGTAATAGACTGAAACTGACATGATATCAAACCGGACTGGACTACGTTATTGACCAGTATGAGGGTGAGAGCCAGGTTCCTTTGTTTAACACCAGTTCCCTTTTAGTGAAACCCTAAATTAGTGCCCTAACGTGCATTCCCCCTCTCGGTGGGGGAAAGCGGAAGGGACACGCGGGAGAGGGGGCACGCGCCTCTGTGATCCACGCAGATGAGTGTAGTTAGAAAATATCAGTCCTACATCAATGCTCCTCAACTCAAGTCGAGTACTACAAATATTTAATTTCCTGTTATAATCACCTTCCTGTTATAATCACCAGAGTAATTATATTACTAACTACAATTGAATAAATTCCATTTGGAACATATCTCCTTCCCACAAAACTGATAAAAAGTAGCACTTTTCACCAATAAACATTACAGCAGCAACCGATGTTAGTAATGAAAATATAAACATAAATATCAATATAGAATAAGTTTAAAGAAAGCCCGAAAAATATTGAAATTTTTGAAAGGAATCTTGAAGATTCAGAAAAAACTACATTTTGCAGATGACAAATATGAGAAGACAAATTTTAAAATAGTGTTGTTCAATCATTTCTCAGTAACATCCTATTTGTTTACAAGTGACAAAACTGAAAAAACGTAACTGCAGAAGAAGGCTGAATGGACATGCATTGCTTTGTTGTTAAAATTAGAAGTGAATTACAAATGAGATTGTGAAACTCTATATAGAATGTTTATTATGTTGGTCAAAAATCGTTCCGTGATAATAGAGGGGACCGAATTAAGAAGACCGATTCAAAGTGCTGCTTCTGCTCTTGACCTTTCCAGATTTTTTTTGTCAAAATCAGCGGATTTCATTTAAACAATGTTGATTTTAATATTGCATGCCTTCAGTTAAGGTTATATATTCAAGGTAAGACGTTATTTTGTACAAAATAACAAATTGTGTAAACAAAAACTGAAAAATTCAATCATATCGTTCATTGACGGGGTCCATAATTACAAAACATTTCTATTGTATCAGCCCTAGTTACACCTACGGATTTGCCAAAATCCCCTAGTGTATTGAATGTGTACGAAAATTTTAGCCGCAGCTGTGGCATGTTTTTTTTCTTTGAGTTTGTCCATGGAACTAGTCAGAGGCCGTTAGGGCTAGAAAGATGACCTTTGGAATATGATAAACTTTAGTATGTCTAGTTGATCCTCCTGTATTTTGCTAAATTCGCTTAATTTTTCAATTCAAAAACGACATAAAAATTTGCTAAACAGGCGGCAAGAAGAGCAGTGGTTTCAACTGGCATGGTATCAGCCTCGGTGTATTGATCATCCAACTCTGAATGAAAGCCATCACAGCATGCGTGGGCAAGTTTAATTTGGCTGCAGCGTTTGAGTTTTTCCCAATTGCTAAAGAGTGATAAAATTTGGCTCACTGATAGAGAGTGATTAGACGCCGTACAATCCGCATTTCTTAACCAAGAACGAGTGACATTCTCGGCCATGGTCAGTGTCAAAACCCTGAAGTGGGTCCTCATCTCGAAAATGGTTAGAGATAGAGCGATTTTTAGCTTATATTCGACCCTTTGGGCCTAAAAGACGATAGGTAAGAGGTACTTCGGTGACCGTGAACGCCTGTGACATGGTCAAAGTCAAAAACGGAAGTTGATCATTGTTTCGAACACGGTTAGAGAGAGAGAGAGAGAGAGAGAGAGAGAGAGAGAGAGAGAGTGATTTTTAGCTTATTTTATACCCTTTGGGTCTAAAAAACGATATGTAAGAGGCACCTCGGTTTCCTTCATATCCTCGGCCATTGTCAAAGGTAAAAACCGGAAGTTGGCCATTATCTCGAAAACGGTTAGAGATAGAACGATTTTAAGCTTATTTTCGATTTTTCGGGCCTAAAATACGATATGTAGGAAGTACTTCGGTGACCTTGACTTCTTCCGCCATGGTCAAAGTCAAAAACCTGAAGTGGGTCCTTATCTCGAAAACGGTCAGACATAGAGCGATTCTGAGCTTATTTTCGACCCTTTGGGTCTAAAATTTATAATATTATATTTAAGAGATTCTTCGGTAACCTTGACCTCCTCGGCCATGGTCAAAGCCAAAAAACCGGAAGTTGACCAATATCTTGTAAGTGGTTAGAGATTATTTTTACCCTTTGGGCCTAAAAGACGATATGTAAGAGGTTAAGAGTTCAAAATCGCATTTTTTGTGACCCCAAGTGTAATTTTCGCTACTTGGCAGCGAAAACGGTCTAGTTTCACGACTGTGATACACATTACAGAGCAGGTAGAAGCAAAAAAAGCACCGCTGAAATGGTGATGGTGAAATGGTGTCTTGCAATAAAATGCATGTATGGCTGAACAAAACAAACGGTCATAAACAAAGCGAAAACGAAAAGGGGTTATAGAGACACCAACATGCAATGAGGTGACTAAAATCACTTTGAAATTGTTATAAATGAATGGAGAAAGCTTTACGAATGAAATTCTGGATCCAAATGTCTGTTAATAGAGTTGTTCTTTGCCGGACCCTTGATCAACGGGTGCGGATCTCCGCTTATCTAACTGGTACGTTCAGAAGTGACAAAATGACACTGTGGAATAAGACTGACTGGACACAAATTGTATGCACAAGCTGGAGAATACGATCATGTTTACATACCATCAAAAATACTCATATGTCGTTTCGTTATAAGGCTTGACTGTAAACCTGTTCAAAGTGCTAGTTCTGCTCTTGAGTTGATTGTGCATTTTGCATTAAAATCAATGTCTATTTTTACTTTGTAAAAGCTAATGTTTGCTTATATCCAACTTTAGACGGGGATTTCCCTAATTTCCCTAATCGACGCATAAATTGTGAACTGAAATTTTCTGCACGTGTAGGCGTACACTGTAAATAAATACTGCCAAAAATTGCCTTATTAGGGAATATCGGAAACACTCAAGCATTTGAGACTTAGTGACAACAAATTACCCAATTTCCTTTTTTATGGACGGAACTGTGAAGACTAATTTTTTTGGGAAAAGAATATTTAAAGATTTTTTCACTAGGTTTGCCGTACAAGTGTTTTCGATGCCAAGCTAAACAACACCAGAGATCGTATCGTTGACCACGAGTAAACAAACTTGTCACCGTACCATGTTTCGTATATTTTCTCCCCGGGTGAGCAGATTCGTCTTTACCTGGAGATAGCAGGAGCTGTGTCAATTTGACTGTCTGTTATGACGTTACTGTCAGATTGGGTGTTGGAGAGGGAGGGAGAGACGGTGGCCTGGGTAAGTTCTCTATTTCTCGGCTCCTCACCGCTCAATGTAACTCCAGCGCCGACTCTCCAGTGCTGCGCTGACCGAAGTAGCAGAGCGTCGATTTGGCTTATACGGTTCTAGCTAGATTCACTGGGTTACTGATACTTCCCTCCCTTGTGAACTTGTCGGGGCAGAGGCACCGATTTGAAAGGGAAGACCCAGCTGGCTCTATCGACTTCGTTAGCACGGCTAGCAAGAGTGGGTATTCTCTTGTGACTCAACCCACGAGGTTTATCCCTCTTGCCTACATCCATTACGAGGTTGTGCCTCCCAGCCCTAACAGTGGCTTGGAGAGAGGGTAGAGTAGCAACAAACAAGAAAGGGTTTGTTGCATGATTACTCATCACAAATTTCTGTTGCAGGCATGACAGAGAAAGAAGGCTCAATGCATAAGGCAGCGTGTGGCCATCCATCGCTTCCTGGCAACCCCCACTACCTCTGCGAGAAGTGAAAGTCTGCAGAAGCACTAGTACTGTGTGAGAAGCAGAACACATGCATTGAATACGAGCATCCACTCTCATACGGAGTGGAAGGCGATAGAGATAAAACGTATAAAGAACCAGAGGCACAAACAGCTGCGCGAGGAATGCGGAAAAACAGAAGGCTCTAGCATCAGAAGATACTCAGCTGACTGCCACTTGGACAAAGCCGCAAAAAGACCAAACTGAATCGCTCTGTGTCTTTTAAGACAGTGACCGAGTCACGGAGGACAGACAGGCATGCGCAGACGCCTGGCTCGCGTCACAACCCTCCTGCGGACGTCTATCTACAAGGAGTAGTGCGCCTAAGGGAGGAAAATAACATTGGGAAGCCTTGCTTAGAGTAGCTCACTTGTTTTGGCCGAAGAAAGGGATCCAACACTGGAGGGACCCAGCGACGGCAGGTCGGTACCAAATCCGCACCCCATCTCCCAACCCCCAACCATACCGTCTCCGAATATCGCTGTCCCCACCGGCGGCTGAGACGACAAGGATTGTGCTAGAAGACATCCTGTTCAGAGACATGATTAAAGAAATTAGACCGCTAGCGCGGGAAGAAGCGAGTAACCCTACGCAGTAATGGAGGATTCAAAATCATGGCGTGACTCCTCTCATCTAAGCAACTCGGAATCAGGTCTGCAACGTATAGATCTGCAGACAATGCCATTCCAATCGAGTCGCTAGGGCAAGCCAATAGAACAGTGTGGATGTCCGGAGTAAAACCAGACTCGGATGTCCCCCATGTGGACGCTAAAATCCTGAACGGGCTAGCCCGCCGAACGCTGAACATTACCTCAATGTAGGATCATTGAAGAAGCCGCTAGCCCACAGGGGAATATCCAATCCATAGTGTTAAAACTACTGAAGTGTGTTTCCTTTGCCACTCGAAATACGGAAAATCAACTAACCTCGATGGGAAGCGTTCTTCCTGCATTGCTGGTCCTCGATCAAAGCAGCCCGGGAATTAAGACATCCTATCACCTTGAGTCAAACAGAATTATTGCCTCCCACGTTGAGAGGGTCGACTTAGAGCTCTATGCCAGGATTTAGCGCTGTTTCGGCCTAGAACCCCTTATGTAAGAGCCACTTCCAGCACAAGAGGCAGCACATATGAGAGAGGACTGGATCTCAGTTATGCCACGACTCCAAGAGACAGCGGCAGTAGGAGAACGCGTAGAGGTAAAGGACTTTCATCTCAAAAAATAAAGGAGCTACTGAACTGCAAAGACTCTTGGCCCGCAGGTGGAAGCCTAGGCTATTGCACAGAAATGGGGTAGTTAATTGGTTCCGACAGGATTATTGCCTTCAATTCTAGAGAGACAACAGGGCCAGGTGCCTTAAAGTGCCTCTGTATTTCAAATCTCCAAAGCACAAATCCACCTCCTACAGACAGGCTTCGAGAAGGATCAGGCTCTGCAAGATATGGTGCGAAAGTTAATAAACAAGAGGGCTGTACAGGAAATGCTAACAGGACTTTTTCAGTCGGATATTTCTGGTTCCCAAGAGAGGGGAGATTGGTCATAGACTTGTCAGAGCTAAACCAATACTCCATAGGATCACTTTTCAGATGGACACTGCCTAAATGTTATAGGAGGGCAGTTGGGGGCGTCAGCAGATTTATCAGATGCGTACCTCTACATCCCAATGAGCCAAAAAAACTGCAAATACCTGTGCTCTCAAATAAAGAAAAAGAGACTCTGGTTTCTGGCACTTCCGTTCGGCCTATCCACAGCCCCGTAGCTATTCTCGAAAGTGATGAAGGTGTTGAAATCGTGAGCTAGACTCAAGATTTGCTCGTATGTAAATACCTGGACGACTGGTTCCTATGTGGTATCAAAAGCAGAACTTCGCCCCAAGCAAGGCATGGCCTTTCTGGGACAGAAGTGGGATTTAGAGTTAGCCAGAGCCTGGTTAGCCAAAGGAGAGAAGAAGGAGAATACTGTCTTAGCTATAGGCGATATCACTCCCCATCAGCCCATGGAGCTTAATCCAATGGAATCTCTACTGGGGATACTAGTAGAAAAGACAGTCCAACTGGACAAACTTCACTACACGCGATTTCAAATCAGCAGTGACTCGGGGAAGGGGTCATCACAGACTAGTTGTCATCCCTTTGAAAGCGCTCGAAGACCTGCAATGGTGGATATCCCCAGAATGCGTATCCCAGGATTACCCATTCAGACATCCCACCCCATTGCTGTCAATTTAGACAGACGGCTCGTCCCAATGATCGGATTTTTACTCCATAGCAAAACTGGAAAGTCACTTGTCTCCCAGCTTAAAGTTCAAACACATAAATTTTTCCAGAGCTGAGAGATGTGTGGCTGGCAATCACCTAACTGCTCCCCAGTCTGGAAAGCAGGTCAGTAAATGTGATGCTGGAGAACTGACCAGCAGCGGCAGGGAAGTCCTTTGCCTAGCGAGCAGTCATGGGATCTGGCCCTCAGCTGACCACATAGCTGGCAAACTAAATGTGATGGCAAACCTGGCTTCTGTCGATCGCAATGGAATAAGTTTACAGGCTAGTGTCTAAAGCAAAAAAGTGACCCATTCAAGGCTTCTCCGGGGGTCGCAGCCGCTTTTGTTAATTTCTTACATAAAGAGTTAAACTTAAGACCATGTTCTATAAGTTATTGGTCAGCGATCGCAGCAATGTCCAAACCAGTTTCGAGTTACGATCAAAGGGAGGACTCAACAGTCTGCAAACTAATCCAACTGGTGCCATAACTGACCAGGTCAAACGTGGCACAGTCGGATCTAGAGCTGGTTCTTCGTTTTTTACCAATAGAGAAGCTCCTGGGACACAGTGGTTTTTAAACCCAGGCATTGTTCATGGGTAAGCCCCACATAGCCACTAAAGGGGCAGGGACATTCGAAGAGACAAGGCACTTTATTCATTTAGCCCCTTTATAGCGGCAGAAAGGCCATTTCTAACTTTGATTCCTATTACAGTAAGAACTACAGTTAGATCCAGAGAGCCGTCACATCAAACAAACGGGGTCGAGGCTTCAGAAAATTCCCAAGCCCAGGAATAGAGCAGAAAAGCAACCCCAAGGCACTTCACGCTCAAAGACATTAGACATTACTTGCCTACATAACTATTTACGTTCAAGCCGCCGGTTGGCTTAGAGAAGTGAGTAGCGGCATTTTCCCCACTTCTCAACTATTGTTGAGTGTTAATGGCTGAATAAAATTTCTCACTGCGGTGCATGTTAATTTGAATGAGAAGGAATCTGATATATTTTCATTACATTGGTAATTAATTTACCTTATTATTTACCACAATTTGAGTTCATCTGTAGCACTGATAAAACACAGCTGTTTATTTCTAGAGATTGTGTGATTTAATTCCAGTGAAGGAAATGATTTTATGCTAAGATTACCGTGCATCTGTCAGTTAGTACGTACGTCACCTGACATCGGTCGGGCGCGCATCCGTGGGAGTTTTAAGGGGTATGGTAGTAAGAAACATGAGTGCTTCTAGTCATAGCAGTATCCTTACTCTGTTGTCTTAGTCGGGTCACTTCAAGTATGATTGTTGTGCATACTTAAGTACTTAATAACGAGGTTCTAGACCACCCCTCTTTGAAAAGGAGGGGGAGAGAAGAACCAAGTAAACAACTGTGTAGAACCATTTCGGGCAATAGCTCTTCCCACGTGACTATACCCATTAGTCACACGGACCCTTATGGGTAGAGCCACTCCTAGTGAATGGCACCACCCGTGCGGTTAGAGCTACATGTTGCATTATGGCAACACTGGAGCCAGCCTTGAGTATGATATCATATTCCGATTTTATAACTATCGTTCTTTCAGTACAATTCATTTAACATTTTAGCGTATATGATATTGTACTTAGAAATCGTTAACTCGGCAACTCTCATTAAAAACTTCAGAGGTACTTTGATGATGAAAGAACTTTTCTACATGAGGCGTGACAAAGCGGGTTTGACCCCAACACCGGTTTCTGATCCCATCAAAAGGTGGAGATAATCGAACGTTAGCTTTTGCGAAATAAAACTATCGTTTTTTTACGAGCAAAAGTGTAGGTGTGTGCTCCACCTTTACAACTTCGGTTACCCGCCCTAATCCATCACCACTTCAAACCCGCTTAGGAGGAGGGGCACTGAGATAAGAAAAAGAAAAGTGGTTAATTTGTTGTCACTCAGTCTCAAACACTCGAATGTTTCCAGTATTGCCTAATAAGGCAATTTTTGCACTGTTTATTTATACCGTCTACAGGTAGAGAACGCGAGCTATGCTTTTACTCGCCAAAAAGTATTTTACGAAATAAAACGATAGTTTAACATTGCACGAGCTCAGTTAAGATTACATTTTAAAGTTAAACCCCATTTTCTTCACAAAAATAACAATTGCAGCAAAAATGAGAAAAGGTGAACATTTCATTTCACTGACGGCGTCTTTGTTTACACCAATAGTTCCATTGCATGAATCCGAGTTTCATGACTGTGCTACAAGTCTGTTATGACATCAGAAACATTCTGGCACTAGCAGGACCAGGACCTTTTTTGGAAGATGGTGGAAGGCGGCAAGTGCTCTGTTTAGGGGTGTTATAAAAACACGTTTATAAGAAACCATACAGGGCCATGCTTACCGTAGATTTGTTATCCTGACTGATGCCGCTAGTCTGATAGATAATAGTTGTAGAATTCATCAAATTCCCATAGAAATTTAATTGAGTAGACCAGCATGTATCAATGAGAATGATATATGTGACACGATATGACTATGCAGGTATCTGTAATTATATTTCTGTGCTTGTACATCAACTTTCACTTGGTACATCCATTGTCATGGACATAAATCGCAAATAAAAGAAGAGAAGTGACTCAGCCGGGACTAAGAAGTTTTCGAGTAAAAAAAAAAGGAAAGAAAGAAATGGATCAGCTGTACGGATGTGTAAAATTATGAAACGTAAGATTTTCCCGGAAGGGAGGAAAAGTACCGAAAATGGTCTTTCACGGGACAAAGATAGTACCCCGAGATAGGAACCCCCCCCCCCCCCCGCCCCGCCCCGCAAATAGAACCACGTCAAAAAAGGGACTGTTTTAATAGCTCCCATCCTGGATTCTTCTATTATAGGTAACTACAAAAAGGATCATCCCGGAAACCTGGCTTTTTAAGCTCAGTCCCACTACTTCCGGATTCAACAATACGGATGTGGTACATCCGCATGCGCCCCCTCCCCTTCTGTTTTCTTCATTGTGTGGGCCAGATAACGCGTCCCTGACTCACGCGTCAACATTCAGTGGTTATTGGCTTATTGCGCACGCGCTCAATTGGGAAATATGACGTAACATAGTGCCATATGTGGTTCTTTTATTTGCTATTATGGTGCCATGTCTTTCTGTATCGCCTGTTATCACGGTATCACATTGACCTGTGTCACTTCTTAGCAGTTTGCTGTGTGGGCCATTTTCACAGCACCACGTGTGTGTGGTTGCTTACAACAGTGCCAGGTGGTTCTGTGTTATACTTTACAGTTCCAATTGGTTCTGTCTGCCCCGTTATCATAGTGCCCAGTAGTTCTATGTGATCCGATAGCACAGTATCGCATGGTTCTATATGGCTCATTGTTATAGAGCTAGGTGGTTCTGTCTGACCCGTGTCATCGTGCCCCGTGGTTCTCTATGACCCATTTTTTGGAGTGTCACGTGGTTCAGTGTGACCCGCATCATGTAACCACGTGGTTCTGTGTCGCCAAGCTAGAACGCCGCATGATTCTGTGTGACTCATTGTCATCACGTCACACAACTGTTGGCTTAATATTTTGGGATATTATACGATCCCAACACAACTCAGGATGAACACCAAGACAGAAGCATTCCTCATAAAATAAAAACCTCAGACCGCGGTCCTCCCAGGCAGTTTAAATTTTTTCTAACCTTCAAGCAAGGAAAACAATGTACTTAATATATGAATAATTAATAATCTAACAGAAATAAAATTGCCTATTTTTTCACTTCGTTCTCAGTTTCGATGCATTTCCGGGTGTAATTGATGTTATTTACCATAAGCTATTACAGACAGATCCACTTCATGCAGAACATCATGATCATTCAAGTAAAACGTGCTTTTTCACATTTGTTTTCCTGTGCGAATATAACATCTGTCTCAAACATGGTTGAAACTATGTGGCAACAAACATTAATGTTCAGATGCAAACAGACCACCAGTATACAACGACACCTGTGGGGTGCTGGGTAGTGCTATCCCGCGGGGCGTGGAGGGGAGGGCACTAGGTATCATATGTGTTACCATGTGTGTTCAAAAAAGCGGGGAAAGGGGGTGGTAAGTAGGGTAAAAAGGCCGGAATCAGCTCACTTTGTGACGTCATACTGTCTGGACCGGAAGTGACGTCATAGGCGTAACCAAGGCGTAACCATGGTGATAATGACGTCATAAGTCACGTGACCAATGAAAAGCCAATGAGATCAATGAAGACAATGAAGCCCCGCCCACTTTCTGTCTATCATACTGTCTGGACCGGAAGTGTTGTCTGGACCGGAAGTGACGTCATGTCTGGAAGTGACGTCATCATGTCTGGACCGGAAGTGACGTCATAGTGTCTGTTTGTTTCTATCTGCTTCAGTTTTTTGGATGGAGCGCGCGCACGTGTTGGGATGACGTCATGATGAAGGGTAAACGTCACAGCAGAGTGTGCGTAAACGAAACGTCATTTTGTTTTCGTAATTTGAAATAACGGACTTCCGTTGAAGTGTGGAACTTATATTTGTAGCATGCCGCCATTTTAACTGTGTAAAAAGTGAAAAAGTGGGATAACTTTCGTTATAGTTGACCGATTTGAATGAAAATTTCACTGTTTGATTCAGTTTTATATCTAGTTTTGTTATAAAGTGGTCACAGGCTATTTACACCGGTGGCTGTATGCATTTTTGTAACATGCCGCCATTTTAACCTTGTAAAAAGTGGAAAATTGGCATAACTTCCGTTATACTTGGTTGATCTACATGAAAATTTCACTATTTGATTCAGTTTTATATCTTGTTTTGTTATAAAGTGGTTATAGGCTATTTGCGCAGCTGGCTGTATCATTTTTGTAACATGCCGCCATTTTAACTTTGTAAAAAGTGAAAAATTGAGATAACTTTCGTTATACTTGGCCGATTTACATGAAAATTTCACTGTTTGATTCAGTTTTATGTAAAGTTTTAACATTAAGTGGTTATAGGCTATTTACACCGATGGCTGTATGCATAATGTGACATGCCGCCATTTTAACTTTGTAAAAAGTGAAAAAATGAGATAACTTTCGCTATAGTTGGTCGATTTGCATGAAACTTTCACTGTTTGGTTCAGTTTTATATCTAGTTTTTGTTATAATGTAGTCATGGGCTATTTGCGCAGCTGGCTGTAGGCATAATTTGACATTCGCCATTTTAACTTTTTAAAAAGTGGAAAAGTGTAATAACTTTCGTTATGGTTAACCGATTTGAATGAAAATTTCACCATTGAATTCAGTTTGATGTCTTAGTTTTACAGTAGTTTGTGCATAGGTGGGTTATTGGAATGGCGCGCGCCCCCCACCATTCAAACATGTGTTTGAATTATTTTTTTTTACGTCAAACTATTGTTCAACAAGTTGTTTAGCAATTGTACAACAATTGTTCAACAAGCTGTTGTTCAACATGTTGAACATGTTGTTCAACATGTTCAACATGTTCAACAACATGTTCAACAAGTTGAACATGTTCAACATGTTCAACATGTTCAACATGTTCAACAACATGTTCAACAAGTTGAACGTGTTCAACATGTTGAACATGTTGAACATGTTAAACAAGTTGAACATGTTCAACATGTTGTTGAACATGTTGAACATGTTGAACATGTTCAACAACATGTTCAACATGTTCAACATGTTGTTGAACAAGTTGGTCGATTTGCTGAGTCAGCAATTTTAGCAATTTTAACAAGTTTGGCATTTTTGAGCAAGTTACACACCATATTTTGATTACATCGAAGTAACATAAAAGGAAGAGTGAGACATGTATTTCATACCTATCAAACAGAAACAAATTCTGCTGAGTCAGTTTTTTTTTGGTAAAGCGCGCGCCTGTTCGAATGACGTTATTATGACGTTATAATGATGACGTAATGACGTCATAATGATGTCATGATAACGTCATAAAGACGTCATGACGTTAGACTCCTCTAAGCGGCATAACCCTAACCCTAGGCGTAGACAACATGTTCAACAACATGTTGAACTTGTTGAACATGTTCTTCAACATGTTCTTCAACATGTTGTTCAACAAGTTGAACATGTTCAACATGTTGTTCAACAAGTTGTATATAAGGCTATGTTTAAAGGCTTTTTCTTCATTTGAAAAGTGCATGTTGAACCGAAAGGATGTATAAATGCAACATTTGTTTGAAACCTTACAATTGGCCACAAAGTCTTAAAAGGCACTTAAAGAATGCTCACACTTCAGAAGAAGAAGAATTGGAGATAGATATGGAAAACCCTGTAAAACCACCTATCACTGAAACTTTAGATGAGTCTTCTATGGAAAGTCAAAGCGTCAACATGACTGAAAAGAATGCACATGCTTGTACAGAATGTGGTGCGTTGTACAACAGTCAAGAAGCTTTGTTTAAACATATGGAACATTGTGTTGAGGGTGATGATGACGACAGCTCTGAAAGTGAGTCAGAAACAGACTCTGAAAGTGAGTCAGAAGCAGACTCTGTTTGGTATGATATGGTTCAAGAAGTCTACGATGAATATGATACCAAATTTCAAGAAAAGGTTTCAGAATATGAAGAACAAGGGCTTGAAGATGCGCGTGAAATAGCAAGTGATGACTTTCGACCCATTTATAAGCGTCGACTTAAACAACTGTTTATGAGACTATTCAAATATGCCCAACGTCTACAACAAAACGAACATTATGAAACCATTTTAGAAGACTTTAATTACTTTGTTGATGAAAAACATTACGAGTATTCAAAGGCACTAAAGGCGGCTATAAGAAGAAACGATGCATTCTTTGAAGAGCTTCTAGATGAGGAGGAGGAAGATGAAAGCAGTGACGAAGAAAGTGATATGGATGCCAGTGAACAGAGTGAAGCAGATGAAGAAAAATAGACTTATTTGACTAAACATTATAATTAAGACTTTGTAAATCAATAAATGTTATAATATTGTTATAGATTTAAGCTGTATGTATTTAAGTGTATTTAAGTGTATTTAAGTGTATTTAAGTGTAGTTAAGTGTATTTAAGTGTATTTAAGTGTATTTAAATGTATTAATAAACCTATTCAACATATGTCTTGTTTTTTCTTTGCTTGAACTACAACTTGTTGAACAACTTGTTAAACATGTTCAACATGTTCAACATGTTCAACAACATGTTTAACAAGTTGAACATGTTGAACATGTTCAACATGTTCAACAACATGTTCAACATGTTGAACAACATGTTGAACATGTTCAACTTGTTGAACATGTTGTTGAACATGTTATGTTGAACATGTTGAACAACATGTTCAACATGTTGAACAACAGCTTGTTGAACAATTGTTGTACAATTGCTAAACAACTTGTTGAACAATAGTTTGACGTAAAAAAAAATAATTCAAACACATGTTTGAATGGTGGGGGGCGCGCGCCATTCCAATAACCCACCTATGCACAAACTACTGTAAAACTAAGACATCAAACTGAATTCAATGGTGAAATTTTCATTCAAATCGGTTAACCATAACGAAAGTTATTACACTTTTCCACTTTTTAAAAAGTTAAAATGGCGAATGTCAAATTATGCCTACAGCCAGCTGCGCAAATAGCCCATGACTACATTATAACAAAAACTAGATATAAAACTGAACCAAACAGTGAAAGTTTCATGCAAATCGACCAACTATAGCGAAAGTTATCTCATTTTTTCACTTTTTACAAAGTTAAAATGGCGGCATGTCACATTATGCATACAGCCATCGGTGTAAATAGCCTATAACCACTTAATGTTAAAACTTTACATAAAACTGAATCAAACAGTGAAATTTTCATGTAAATCGGCCAAGTATAACGAAAGTTATCTCAATTTTTCACTTTTTACAAAGTTAAAATGGCGGCATGTTACAAAAATGATACAGCCAGCTGCGCAAATAGCCTATAACCACTTTATAACAAAACTAGATATAAAACTGAATCAAATAGTGAAATTTTCATGTAGATCAACCAAGTATAACGGAAGTTATGCCAATTTTCCACTTTTTACAAGGTTAAAATGGCGGCATGTTACAAAAATGCATACAGCCACCGGTGTAAATAGCCTGTGACCACTTTATAACAAAACTAGATATAAAACTGAATCAAACAGTGAAATTTTCATTCAAATCGGTCAACTATAACGAAAGTTATCCCACTTTTTCACTTTTTACACAGTTAAAATGGCGGCATGCTACAAATATAAGTTCCACACTTCAACGGAAGTCCGTTATTTCAAATTACGAAAACAAAATGACGTTTCGTTTACGCACACTCTGCTGTGACGTTTACCCTTCATCATGACGTCATCCCAACACGTGCGCGCGCTCCATCCAAAAAACTGAAGCAGATAGAAACAAACAGACACTATGACGTCACTTCCGGTCCAGACATGATGACGTCACTTCCAGACATGACGTCACTTCCGGTCCAGACAACACTTCCGGTCCAGACAGTATGATAGACAGAAAGTGGGCGGGGCTTCATTGTCTTCATTGATCTCATTGGCTTTTCATTGGTCACGTGACTTATGACGTCATTATCACCATGGTTACGCCTTGGTTACGCCTATGACGTCACTTCCGGTCCAGACAGTATGACGTCACAAAGTGAGCTGATTCCGGCCTTTTTACCCTACTGTGGTAATTTTGAGGCCAGACGCGGTCGGTTTCCTCTTCATTGATAGCGCATCTACAGGAATAAACTGCAGGCCCGACCCGGAGTGGACCAGACTCTTACTGAGCCCAAATTTTGCTTTTGAGTGAAGCTCATACTTTGCTCAAATTTTGAGCTTGAGCATGAGTTTGAGTCGCGGTCGTAGGTCCGCTCTATGGCGTGTACGCCAGGTATGGAAAAATTCGATTGCATTACAGGTGTCATTACAGTTCAAAAGATAAATTGAATTCTTCAGATGCTTATTGATTCGAGGCTGGAATCAAGTGCAAAGAAAACATGCTAAATTGCGTTATTGTTTTCATTCATTCACACAGTACATTGATTATTAACACATTTTTGTTGATACAGGAATACATATTTATGAGTTATTCACTTGGTAGTCCCTCTCTGATACGAGCATACCAGCCCTGCCACTCCAATGCTAATCATCGGCTTTAACTGCCACCCGGCCGTAAGTAAATAAATAAATGGTCCCTTTGTGAAAAACAAGGTCTTTTGAAATTCCACCTACTGTTTTAGTAATGAAAAAGCTGCAAATATAAAGCTCAAACTAACGCTCCTCAATGTCATCGGCATTCATATGTACCCACATGGAACCCTGACAACCTGGTAATCGCGACAGTAATCGACTAAATCCCAGCTTTGCATAGCAGTCGGCAAATAGACGTTGCTCTGACATTGGAGAAAAGACCCTGTAAAGACCTTCGCACGTTTTATTAGTTCTGGCAAAAATTATCAAGAAAAGTTACTTCGTATATTTTTTTCCAATTTCGGTATGATAACGGCACGGAGTGTACTTGGGTGGAAGGGGCTCCCCTCTCCCAGTGTTCCTTCAACGTTGGTTACCCACCATATATTCAACACCGATCTTCCGGTATCTGTCCAGCGTCGGAAATAACACAATGTGTAGCGAAAGACAGCGGTCGCCCACCCAAGCACCAACTGCGCCCAATGTGCCTTAACTTGATTGTAGAGGCAACCGTCGCAAACCATCGCTAAAATTTTCCGAGAGCCTGCAGCGAGGTGTCGCCACTCTATTTATGTGAAGGGGAGGGGATAGACCATGACAGTTGTTTCCAGTTACATACAGTCAGATTTAAAGGCGAGTCCAACATTCTATACCATGATTTGGCAAGTGAACAGGTTATTCTCACGTAGGTATGCAAAGCCGTGCTCTAGCCCTGATTGATACACGCTGCAAAAACTCCCAAAGACTCGAAGGGATCCGCGTTATGCTGGCAGCTCTAACCATTGCGGTATCGATTAAGCCACATGTGTTTGTTTTGCATGTAAACACTTTATTCAACATTACACCCTTATGTGGTAGGGCACAGCTGAATCATCGATCACACAGTTTTGCTTATCAGCTGATCGCACACAACCACGCTTGCACTTTTTACATAGAACTTTATTTTGACTCAGCTGCTCCAGTCCTGGTTATAGCTGATGTAAAACATACGCTATGAAAGTTTTAAAAAAAAACAGATGTATTGATCTTCCAAAAAGTAAATAGCAAATTTAAAATGGACTATGAGTAAAAGAATTTGATATTTCCCGTGCTGGTCCTCCTACAGTTCTAGACACGAGGAAAACACGAGTCTTGAAAATATTATTCTATAAGCGTGGTTACTTCAAGCGTCTTTCTCAAACCATAACAATACTGAAAACATCTTTTCAACAGTATGATTTTTTTTAATCACAATAAAAAAAATCGTGGTCGATATCAACCAGGATTACAGGACAGAAACCAGACGCAATAGAAATACCCCCAGAACCCAGAAAATACGGCCACTTCGACAAAAAAGCGAGATGATGGTTCTCCCCCCCCCCTTCCCCTCCCCTCCCCTCCCTTCCCGCCTTTAAGTTTCACTACAAATAAGCTGTATATATGAGCGAGATGGTTAGAGAGAAAAAGATGTAGAGAAAGATAGAAAAAGAGGCAGAGGGAAAGCATGGGGAAGAGAGAAAGAGAACGAGCACTTTCATACAACCATCAAGGACCCTGATATATGCTACGTCAACATTTTCACGTGATGCACGTATCGTATTATACTATATCTGAATCCAGTACCTTCCTTTCAGTGAAAAAAAATTGCACAGCTGAAAAGCAAAATTTGTACGTGTCATTTATTTTATATTAAGTTTATCAAAGATGCATTTCCCTAATTGATGCTTAATATCATATTTCAAGTATTGAATAAAAAGACTTGTGCCCATTCATAACCGCACTGCACTAGGAAACTTTAGATAGATTCGTGCATTGGATACTGCAAATTCCCAGGGTTCACTAAATTATTGGGGACCATATCAAAAACACACATTTAAAGTTTTCCTTGATGAAGAACGGATCTGTATGCGTGCCTTATGACATCGTAAATAGCTTCAAAATGCAGTTGTAAAGTGGCCGCGAAAAAAAGACCTGGTTAAAGATGCTTGAGATGACCTGAACTTTTTGGGCCTACGTCAATCTTTTGACACTGTAGAATCTCACTGAAAGCACTATTTTTCTCTTAAGTGCACTCTGCTGCAAAAGATTACTGCATCTGACCGAGTCAATGATCGGAATAGAAATTAGTAAAACCTATAGATTTGGTGTAATTTATGGAATGAGCGCATTCAGCTGGCAGTTGATAGATAAAAAATGTTGGATGAGTTCGTGTTTGTAGCCGATTTCGGTTGTTATTCTTGCGATGCCTGCATGGAAAGTTCACAGTGTGCTGTGTGTTTTTCGTCGCAATCAACCGTAGCAAAATTTCTGACAGTCTAAAAAATGGATGGACCAAATGGCACGCTTCCAAACTGCAGGGCAGAACCGAAGTGTTGTTAGGCCATCACACAACATTTTTGTTGGCGCGTAACAATACTGTGCTAGTCTCGTCGATTTAACAGCATATATAATATTATTACCTTAACACACAAAAGATGAATTTCATGCTTTGCGTTTATGACGATGAGGGATTATATTTTCAGGTTTTCGTGCATTACACGCCAGAGCGCTGGGTTTCGGGTCACGCCCCATTTTCGTTCTGTTGTATTCTGAGTTCAATCTGTATGAAGTCACAACATTCACGGGTTTAATACTCACAGTCTAACATTTAGCAGATACTTACTTGTTCCGACTCAACATTGTACAGTTGTGATATAGTATATATAATCTTTTCGCACACCATAATTAAACGTCTTGTGTTTTAAAGAACGTTTGTCTGAACATGAGTTTTATCACGAGTTTGTAAATTATTTCGGTCTAGTTTCTTAATTTTGGAACGCGAAAAGTTAATTAAAGGGCGCGATAAATTTGAGTTATTCTATAATTTTTTAAAATAATAAACAACGTGCAGAAATTAATTGTGACTTGAATATCACAAAAAAGAGGTTCACGAAAGAATAAAATATTTTTCTCATCTATTAATTAACACTTGACAAGCCTTTGGCTTGCAAGGGCTTTTTGAATTTGTGCGAACAGCCGTTGGTATCTTTTTTTCTTGACAGTGATCGGATTTCTCGTGTCATCTCCTCCACTGGCACTGCGAGTCCTAGGGCCACGAAACTTGGGACTTGGGTGGAACCTGATATGAACGTGTGCATGACACTTTTTATTTTTGCCTTCGATTTCGCTTTCTTCTTTTAAAACGCCAAGTAAAAAGAGTGTATTTTTTGCAACTAAATGCGGAGCATTTAACGCACATCACAGAACACACAGTTGCGCAGCTTTGTGCGAGCTCTCACTGCGTAAATAGATAACACGGCGTATGCCTGATCAGTCAATAAAACTTTAAGTCAACAAAAACCAAACGCTACTCGGCTTATGAGACGTACTCAGGCTGTGTTGTGTGCAATATATTACCCAAGAAATAAACCATTGAAGGAAGTATTTTTGCGTTTTAATTTTTGTCAAGTGTTTAACATTTCGCTAGCGAAATGAGGTTCTAGTTGTATATAACTACCATAGCGATCAAAAACAAATGTTGGAGCGTTGTGAAATCTTTCTACAAATATACCGCCATATATGGAAGGCCTGTGAACTTACCGCATAGCGGTGAGCTGTTCGGCTTCCACATGTATCTGAATCCGACAGAAAACACGCCAACACATGGCCTATCGCTATTATAACACAAACACGCGCAGTCATGCTTTGAATTTCCATGCAGAGCAGAAATAAACTTCTTTTACCTCTCAGATACTCCCCTGTACCGTGACGCCCCCTGTGTGCTTCACATGGCAACATTCTCAAGTAAAGCAAAAACGGTTTCATCACAAAGCCTCTGTCAGCGTCATTTTAGCTTATTATGGCCGTATAATTGTACAAAAAATTCACCGCCAGAGCGCTCCAACAGTTATTTTGGCACTGTTGTACAATCAATAGACCAGAAAATATTTAATTCTTTCTCGAGCCACTATATGTTATCCAGGTCACTACCATTTTCTGCACGTGGTTTTTATTATTCTGAAAATAAATTACAGAATTTACATTGACATGCATTTATTTTGCGCGCGTCGGAATTCAGTTTTTCGCGTTCCAAAAGTAAGAAACCTACTCCAAAAGACGTGATATCCATCATTCAAAATCATGATAAAGATGTCATGTTCACAGACATTCTTAAACTGAAATTATCGCGAGGCCATTTTAATGACCTCGAGAAAAAAAGTAAAATTTATAGCATGTGGTTTTGATTTTTCGGACGAATATACCGCCATAGCTTATAACTATGGCGTTCGACTGAATGAGACTAGCGCAGTTTCGTACGCGGTTAGACAACGCAAAAAAATAGTTATTATTTCTTCACGTGGAAATGCATTGTTACCTGGCTACTTGATATAATGTGTGTTTTAGGTCAAAAAGACTACCGAATTGCTTGGCTTGGAAAACGACTGTTTTCGTATGTCTTTACCCGTGCTTTTAATGATTCTGAAACCGCGTTTTTACACGATGACAAGCCTTGGAAATTCCCCATTTCGTGTGGGCGTGATTTTCAGATAAATCCCTTTTGTGCATGAACTGATATACCTTAGGCATAGCAATAGTAATAATCAATGACTGACCGATATATTTCTCAGTAAGCATAAGATTTTGTCCCTTCAAGATCCTGTTCTGAATTCCAGTTTTTTTTATTATTATTATCTAAGGAATGCTTCCGTTAAAACTGCCAAATTAATAGTCCAGCTTGTCGTGCAAAATTTACCAACACCTTAGGGCATTGCCTTCATCCTGTTCCCAGAACTATTTATTTTTTCTCGTCTAAAACTTTTAACATTCTTTTATTTAGGCGAGGTGGGGTGGGGTTCCAGGGCTTCGGTTCCCAGTTATAATCACCCACCAGGGACATCATTTCGTTTCTAGCAGTCCTCATTGAAACGCACTCTGAAACATTGGTGCTCTTTAGTATGGCATAATTAAAACATCACTTATGGGACATAAATAAGTAAACGCAGGATGTCAGCTATAGATCACATTCGTATTATTATGCCAGTATCATATTTCAATTCAGTCCATTAAATGGTACTTACATGATATGTTTGCTCTTGTTTTCTTCGACGTTCATGTCAGTCCCAGGTCAAGGCAAATACGGGGGAACGGAATGGAAAGTATGTAGATGATGTACTTACGATCCACCATTCAAGGACTTTTATCTGTAGGATGGTATATTTATTTACTGATCAAAACTGCATTACTTATTAAAAATTTTTTTTTATATCAGAACATATAAAAAATATTTATCAGTTGATGTTATGCTTTTTGATATACTTAAAAGAATAGTCGTAGATCGCAAGCTTTTGTCTGCTGCAAATTTCAGTAACAAATACCACCAATTTCCGCAACTAGTTGGGCAAAGCGAAAATTTAGAACAAAACGGCGTTGAATCCTAAAAGTAAAAGTGAGGAACTTGAGGAAATGTCGTGACTGACGTTTTAAATGTTTTATGTGGTTTGTGATTGTCTGTAAATGATGGCATAAATGGGGTTGTAGTATATTCGGGTACGAGTAAGTGCTGTGGTGCTCATTATGTGGCGTTTTCTGTTGTCCAGAGATATTTGTGTGCGTTTACCTGTTTTATTTGTAAATAAATAAATAAATAAAACTGTGCATTTTCAGAGTTGGACCACATTTAATGGGTATGTTCCCCTCCCGAGAGAGGGGGTGGGGGGTCACTCTCATACAAGTTGGTTACCATGCGCATCCATGACTTTTTAAAACGACCCCTAAAGTTTGAGCTTTAAGATTGAAATAACACTCCATATTTAACCAAATGCGGAATGTAGTTCCAAAAGAACCCCTTTGTGCGGAAAAACGGGTATTGAACAAAAATTGCCCCTTTCCAAAGTAATCGGTATTCTTCGCGGACCGTGTCTGGCCTCACTTTCTGGGCCTTTTTCTGTAACACATGCGCATTGTAACACATATGGCGCCAAGCCCCCACCCCCCACCCCCAAGCTTTTCCAGTTAATTCTGGACAGTATTTGATCATTATGCTTCTGAGTACCCGTTGGAGAATTTCCTCGATCCATTTCAGCATCACTGAAACAATCGAAAGCCAAATATTTGCTTTGTCTGCCCACTGTCCCGCTAACCTCATAAGTTGTATAAATTTATACATCATCAAAACGAAACTACCTCCTCTGGGACCCGAACAGATTGATCAGGTTTCTTGTCCCAGCTGTTGGAATTCTTTATACTGGTCATATCGATTATTAGTGGTTATTGACAAATAACAGAACTCCCGATCAATAGCAGTACCCGATACAACAATAATGGAGCGTCCCTTTGGTTTCCTGCATGACTTCTATAACTGAGTGTATTACTTGTTTCAGTCACTGAAAATTATTTTGTTAATTTTTTGTGCACCCCTATAAAATATTTCAGTCTTTATTTTTCTTCTCGAACCTCCGTGCTTTCATGTTAACTGTACTGAGTTTCACGATCTCTCACTGAAAATGCTCATCAGCTAATTGAAACTTTCACATCTTGTTCAGTGTTTTCAGTGTCCCTTACTGAAGCCATTTAGGCCCAATAGTTTTTTTTCTGTTTAACATCTTACTGCCACACACTCCACAGATGCCTTGTATTTCAAGGTGCTTTTGTAATGTAGTTTTGTCATCTGTTATCAGCCTTTGTACCGTCGCCGGTTGCATTGCATTTTATGTGTTTTGCGCCTTATGGTTTAAATAATGTCTCCCTGTAAGTGTGACCTTGTCCGTATACACAATGTATTTCATATGACATACTCTTTAAAGGCCTCCCTGCATGGATGTGCATATGTTATTTATGAAAAGCCAACAGAATACGAAATGGCTGAAACAGGCCGCATCATGAAATCTGGAAAATCACACCGATGCAATAAATTAAATGGTAAAAAATGTGCGACAGTCTGAGAATCTGTACATTGTCTCATTTCTTTCTAATTGGTAATCCCCACCTGGAATATCCCACCCAAGCAAAACATATCAGATGTCCAAATTAATCTTCGGTATGACTTCGGATTTTCATAACTAGGTTGCCCACTCTTCGATTTTAAGGTAAAAATATGAGATATTGTTATACAGAGCTTTCAAGTTCTTAGAAATTAAGAGTAACTAGGCAATTCCTAGAAAATCCAAACCACATCCTCTCTTAATTAAAACATGTTTCTCTAGCCACTCGTCTTTGTGTAATCCGTGTAGTTAGGTGTGTATCTTAATATATCTATTAAATGCAAGATGTCGGATATTAGTGTCAGATGTGGGATGCGACATAATAGAATGCTAAAAGGATTATAAAAAAACAGTGCTTAAAGTGAATGGAAGTGACAAAAAGTAACTATCTAAAAAAGAAATAAAAAATGGCAGTAAATTTTCCGGAACCATGACCAGTGGAGGTAAAAAGAACCTTGCTGACAAACTGGTGTGATAATGAAATCGCAACAGAGTTGGATAAAAAAGAAGAAAAAGTAAAGGTAGTAAAGTACTTTGAGAACGGTATTGGGCAAAGAATGTCTTATCATATTCACAAGTTTGGATATGACCGAAGAGCACTAAAGAAATCCAGCTAAATGCATTGAAGCTTTTCATAACTATTTCGAATCGAAACGGAACGAAATTCATGAACGGTAATTATTTTATACCTGTGATCAAGGGCAGAACGAAAAGATAGATACATGGGTCACTCGTTTGCGCCAGCTTATAAAATCATGTAATATCGGAGCCGCTGAAAAGGGCAGTCTGCTACGTGACAGAATTGTTTTTGACACCACGGATAAAGCTGCCCGACTGTGAATGTTTCGGGAAAAGACTTAAGTCTTAATCTGGCAATGGACATGCTCCGCGCAAGTGAAGCCACTTTTCACAAATAAGGACAATATACAAGTCAGCATCAGAAAACTCAGACCCGAGCCAGCACCAAACCACAGAACAAAAAACCGACTGATCAGAAGAAATCGTGTAAATATTGTTTAAAATTCCACTCATGAGCAAGGGACACTGTTCTGCTTATGGTAAAGAATGTCCGGACTGTGGTGTAAAAATCATGCACGTGGCAGTATGCTTTATCGCGTTCTGCGAGGAGAAAGGACAGCCAGGGAAGCAGTTGGCCCGTATTACAGACACTGGAACCACCTGCAACACCATGAGTATAGCAGGCCTCAATAAGTAAGCGCCAAATGCTCAGTTGCGTCGTTCCGAGTCATGCTTGCACCTACATGACCAGACAGATTTTCGAATCATTTCAAAAACTGGATTCGACTCGTGTCAGTCGGACCGTTTGATAAATATCAGCGTTAAACATCTGAACATAGGTTACTACTGTTGAAAAATTAGGAATGACAGTCTTTAGAACGTGTTGGAAGCCAACACAAAAACATGATTATCTTATGTTCACATTAGTTATTACAGTTGACACTTTCGTACAAAATTGAACAAACTAGTTAAGTAAACCTTTCGTTCAGTTTAATCACACATTTGGCAGTGTAACAAATATTCCATAACTAATTATCTGTTGTATTCTCCAGGTAAACCATGAGAAGTTCCCCTTCTTAATGCATTCCTATCACACATTTCTATATTGCCCTTTGTTATTCTACTCCTGATAGATAATTCTAAGGATGATTTCTGAGGTTGTGGCTAGGACGTAGTATGCGAGATATTTTATATTTTGTACTGATTTTGATCCAGACTCTGGTAACCACTTCATTTTGGTTTTCTTTGTTTCATAGACATAACTGACAAATAATACAGTTCTACTTAGTCTAACATTGCCATCCAAAATTTAAAACGTAACATGATCCATCGTACAAACGAATAAACGAACGGTTGTGTTCATGCACAGAATATCACCTTATACTGCATTGAAGTTACCATCAATAAGAACGACTTTTTGTGTGAAATCTGACATCTGTCCAACCGAGTGGTTCTCGACACAGTAGAACATCTTTTAACAATGATCATCATGTGTCTCCACCACACTCTGAAGTCAGAGAATGACAATTCTGTCTTGGATGAAATTGATTCGAGCATAGATCAATTGCGCATTGAAGATGATCGACATTATGGGAGGCAGTCCAAGAGTTCAAATATTTAGTAGAGCAAAGTTTCATTTCAGGCGACCCACCTTATTTTGTAGCCCCATTGGTTAATTAATATGCCTCAGTTTAAGAATCAAGGTTAGTATAGGGCAATAGAGTGAGCTTTAGTATCAGGTTTAGAGATCAGGCTTACAGAAAGGCTGATACGGATACATAATTAGATAGGTTCCTTGGATTGCAGATTTAGCGCAGTTCGCTGGCATGAACTGATAACAAGGCGCCTGGTTGTGCTTTTTGTCACAATTCTTCTTACATGGTCAATCAGTTTCCATGCTTCATCTGCTGACAGTCATTAAATCCGTTACAGGATTCTACTCTTTAATAAAGTGGAGAAAATGAAATGGAAAATAAAATCCAAAACGGATAAGAATTAAAGAGTCTTGCATAAAGCCATTATCACTGTCAACCGTCTCGACACCTGAGTATTGGGAGTGTTAATGTGGTCGTCGAGTTGTGACACACCATCCACTCGACTTCGGTTGGACCTTAGTATCATATGACCCAATTTTACAGATCACTGGGTGACACTATAATTCTACAGAATTCTGCTTGAAACTTTTATAGTGAACAAAATGATCCAAAACCATGATCGTGTCCAAAAGTTTTTATTTCAAATAATTCAGCAAATTGCGAGGATATGACTCTTTTGTGTTGCAGTTCAGTTTTTATGTAGATTTGAAGTGAACACTATTATTGTATATTACAAATTTCTGATGTTGATTCTAACGTCTTATAACACTCCCCCTATTTTGTGAGGTAGTAGTGTGATCATTGTACTGTAATTTCCTATCTGGATCTAACGCTTTTGGGATCGTTCTCAAACAGTCCCACGGAAACCCAAGTAGCCTTATTAATACAAAGGTACAGGTGTTTCAGACGAATCCGCGACATTTGATCTAGCAACATTTGATCTAGTCACATTTGATCTAACTCTGCACGCTGGGACAGTTGGTTTAGATTTTTGTTTCGTTTTTTTTTTCACTGGAAGAAAAAATAAAGCAATGAAACAGTTTTCATCTTCTTAGTCACCTTGTATGGCATATATTCGCCTTATATACAATCACCAATCGACAATTTACTGCAAGAGTACTGATAAGTATCATACTAGATAGTTTTTACACTAATCACCACCTTCTTGGTGCTCGCGGTTGATCGTTTTCCATCTGATAGTGTGGCCTATATACTTTTTCAGTGATACGCCATCCTCAACCGGGTTAAGTCTGATACAACTGGTGGAGATTATATCAAGAAAAGCACTCTTTTGGCACTCTGGTCAGTTAGACTACGAGTTGGACACTCCGTGGGATTGATAAACTTTGATGCTTTTTAAAGTATTGACTTTTTATTAAAATCTTGATTATTTTGCATCATGGCATGGAAGACAAATAAGAAGAGTGGAACTGTTCAATTGTTTTATTTTTCTCCTCCAATAAAAACAGGTGAAAAATCTAAATCAAGTGTCATGCCCTGCAGATTTAGATTAAATGTTGCCAGATTAAATGTCGGGATATCGTTTCAGATACCCCCATATATATGTTTGTGGCAGTATCACTTGCTACAAAGAAGTCTATATGATGTCATTCCCTTTTAATTTAGAAATTTTTAATTTAGTAATTTTGGCAATAAACAAACATCGCATTTTGTGTATTTCATATTAGGAATGTCGCTAATTGTGAGCATTTTGCTCAGCACTGCCTGAGGATATGGGTGCCGCTTTTGCCTATCACTGGTATTTTTTACACAAACAACATTTGTCATTAACAAAGAGAATGGTTGTTCTTTCACTTCATTTAATCATAACAGAGGGAGAAGAGCAAATCGCACATCCCAACGCACACGCTCCAGACAGGTAGAGGCGCCTTCATCATGCTATATATAAGAGAGCATTTAAATTATTTACGATCCATTTATGCCATCGAATGCCAGTATAGGTGTCTTCCTTTTCATATAGTGTTTGTTAGGTGCATGAAAAAGCTGCAATTTAGAGTATTGTATAAATAAAGTATGATATATAAATGAACAGCGATGTTGTTCTCTTTGGTTTGCTGCCAGTTTTACTTCAGTGTCAATTATGATGGTTTCTATGTATGTTTATTGGCCAGGATAACATTTACCTGGATTGCGTTCATTCAGTAACAACAACAAAGCGTGGCAGAAACCATATGATCTGGCTTGTTGTTCAAAAGCGTTGTTGTCTATTTTTATACGAAAATTGATTTGTCTGAGAGAGGAATTTTATGTTAGGCTTAAATTATTAAAAGTTTTACCTTTGTCCTGAAACTATCGGATGTAATTGCTTAATGTGTACATTAGGTTATCAATCCATAGCAATTTAACGTAATTGCAATATTTTGTCGGTAACTAGGCATTCAGTCTGACGATTCAACTATAGGGTTGCAATGCATTACTTTTTAGAAAAGTGCATTTTCACGAAAACTACAATGAAAACTATCTAAAGGCATATATTTGGAGTTTTGGTGCAAAACTTCAAGCTGAATTATTTAGTTTTGAATCGAGAAGCTACTTCTCGAAGGTATAATATTAAACACTTTACTGATGTTAAATAATGTTTTTAAAATCACTTTCTGCCCCCGAGTAGAATTTTAAAAAAATTTCAGCCTGATTTTGATTTGCTTTTCTTTTGCAAATATGCTATTTTTTCGATTTCGAAGCCCTTCCAAGAATTTCTTGCGAGTTCGAAATCTTTCTAAAACATTCCTACTTACCCTATGATACGGTATCCCTCCCCTCATCCCTTTCCGACCCTCACTTGCGTGACTGAAGCTAGGAATTTATATGAAGATTAGTCTAGCTAAAAATGACCAGAGATTTTCCACGCGTCGCTCTTGCAAAACCAACACAAGTCCGTCAATATGCTCAGTGTGTTCAGCATGTAAAAACAAAAGCATACATCATTTCTGTAATGCACATTGTGGCTGTTGGCAAATGCTTTTGCAAATGCTGCTGCAGCCCTTACGTATTACTTTTGGTGATAAAAAGCCACTCTTAAGCAGGCGCAGACGCAGGTATATTTTACACTTGACCAACCTTTGGCTCGCAAGGGTTATATGAATTTGTGCGAGCAAAATTCGTCCTTTTTTTCTTCTTTACAGTTTTTCCGATTTTTTGTGTCTGCTTCTTCTCTGACACTATGGGCCCTACGACCATGAAACTTTGGACTTATGAAGAGCTTGATCTGAACATGTGCATGTCACTTTTTATTTTCGTCTTTGATTTTGTTTTCTTTGTTAAAACGCCATGTGAAAAGAGTGTATTTTTTGCAAGTAAATGCGTAGCATTTAACGACAGCGCACAATACACATTTGCTCAGTGAGCTTTGTGCGAGCTCTCACTGCGTAAATAGATAACATCAATCAATAGATAAGTCAACAACAACCAAACACTACTCGGCTTATAAGACGTATTCAAGCTGTGTTGTTTGCAATATATTATTCAAGAAATTACCCATTGAAGGAAGTATTTTTGCGTTTTAATTTTTGTCAAGTGTTTAACATTTCGCTAGCGGAATGAGCTTCTCGTTTGATTTTGTATCTTTTGAAGTACCTTCAAATTAGTGAAACGTTGATAAATTGCTATGAGTACGGCAATGCAGAAACACCAAAATCCAATGAATACAGTTGAAAAGGCATGAAAATATATCGAATTCAGATTGCTGATGATTGCGTCTCTAAAACTAGGGAACCGCTTACTGAATACTGGTAAAAGCTTGTTGTCCGAGTCATAATTGCTGCATTACCATTTGACCGTTAAGAAAAATGATCCCATATTTCTGCGAAAGATGTATGTAGCAAATCGCCAACCACCGAAACACAGGAACGTTAATTATTCGTTTTTAGAATGATTCAATCTCCCATTATGGAGATAATGTATTGTTAAGCAGTGTTCGTCTGTTATATGCAATGTGCATTCCATTCAAAGGAACTTTTTCTTGTTGTCAGAATCAGTTATTGATGATGAAACAAATGAATGTTGAAATCATTGGTACTTGATGCTGTTACAGTTACTGTGTATGTGACGGCCGTCTAATGCTGGCAGTGTAATGCAAACAATAGACACTTGCATAATGAATACTGTTTTTTTACCAATATGCTAACCTTGCACAGCCTTCATTCTATTGAACAGATGTATGCATTTTTTTTAAAAACTTGTACTTTTAGCGAACCTACCCCCGGTCATCCCCACTAGCCTGCTTGTGGTTGTTACCATGGGGAAAACCAGAATGAGGTCCCACCCATTCCATTGACCCGTATTTAGGCCGGTGTAACAGTATTGCCCCCTGTAGAGCTTCTCCCCCCGGGGGAAAGACATATAAGCTTCTCCCATCCAGGCTAGCTCCCCCCTCCCGCATTTTTTTCCGTTTTTTTTTTTTATTAAATAAAATGCAATGCTAGAAACACACCATTACATATATTCTTAACTCAAAGCCATATTTTCTCGATTGCTGGAACTGAAAGAACACATTGTATAAACTCGAGAAAAAAGTGCATAAAAAGTGACATAGTTTCATTCTATTTATGCACCGAACATGTCTCCAATCGAAGAAAACTTTTCATTCAAATCAGGTCCGACTGTTAAATTTTCGTATAAATTAGCTCACTTTTGTGTTTTCGGCACTTTTTTCTCTGTAATCTCAACAGGTTGATGTGAATTTGATAACGCCTCGACATCTCTGACATTTGTGTGCCCAAGAGAACAGAAAAGTGTCTCTTTTTGATCTATTTAGTGTTGACATTTGAAAATATAAATACAAAAATGTGTATCGTTTAACTGCCGCAGGTAAATCGAAATTCGAAACTAAAATTGTGAGCAGCAATTAAAAACCATAGCGTGTGTGTATTATGCTTCATTTCTAATCTATAAGAATGTGGTTGAATGAGTGTTTTATCAAGTGTGTTTGACAGCGATGTGTAATGTACCGGTACATGCTATAATCGTGCCAGGTGCATTGACCCCTTTTTTTCTCGCCAAAGCCAAAATCATCTCTGGATCACCGCCAGTTTGCGGGTCATATACAGGCTTTCTTTATCAAGTACAGTATTGCATTCAGGGCAAGTACTTATGAGCCAAGAAAAAAAAATAAACCCGCAACGCGTAAAATACTTGGCCTCAATACACAGTGTGTGGACCAACACATGGCTTCGAATGAGCATGTGATTACGTATGTTTCGCATATCTTGGGGGAGAACTCTAAATTGCATCGTTGTACACACACACAAAACGCGAGGTTTGCCCATCAGTATGGGCAAAACGTTGGTTTCAAATGGTACAGAATTATTTTAGATCCATACTTCTTTATCCATGTAATCGGCGTCTCTCCAACACACCGTTGTACAAAAATTTCACTGCGTTCGCGTTCCAACCGTAAGTTTTTATACGTTATTAAAAGACAGTCTTTACTTTTTCTCAAATTCCGCAAAAAATTATGACGAGGTAAAAGAGCGCGAATAAATAGTAACTAAAATGTGTAAAATATGTACCGCCATAGATTCGCAGCCACCATTCAACCAAATTTTACTTTCTAATAGTTGTGCTTTCTTCTTCTTTTTCTTCTTCTTCTTCTTCTCCTTCTTCTTCTTTTGCTGCTATGAAAGTCAACATTTATCTAAGCTTTTCCTCCAACATTGACTAGACATCACACAATAAACGTTGCACGACACTGCAACAACGTTGTGATTGCGATACATGTTTAAATGCCCATGTCACAACGAAATACATACGTTCACATTATCGCTCAAAGGATATGGAAGCCCAGACTCCGGAAGGTTTAGTGTTAGACAGCTTACGAGATCCACCCAGGCCAAACGTAAACGGATTCTCCTGCTTCGTAAACGGATTCTCCTGCTTGACGGTGGGCTGATGAACTGTGTTTCATCGCATCAATTTCTGCTCACTACCAACGCGAAGTTCAAACTGTTCAAACCGTTTTCCTTTGCTAAAAACAAGACCGTAACCGCAGAGAGCAGGAATCTTCCATAACGAGCGGCGTGGAAGACACAATTAAGACATAGACCAGAACCTTTGGCGGTTCGAATGTCATATTACAGGAAGGTGCGGTCCAGGAAGGTTCAATGAACTGCCGCTTTGTTTTGTCTTTTTTTTAGAATTTTTCAAAGCTGTTGGAAAGCGATAAAAACCTGACATTTTATTCAATAGGCTTACTTTCAAGGAGACAACAAACTAATATTGGGAGCGTTTTACAGAGTGGATTTGCTCTAACGATCGCTGCACATATCCATGATCAGCCCGACACACAGCACATGCATAAAACAGACACACGTGAAAACCTGACGGTTATTAGCTACAATGCCAAGAAAAATTGTTGTGCTTCCAGTTAATGATATAGATGCCAAGCTGTAGCAAATCCAGTCTAATGGTCGATTTCTTTCAGTTGACTACACTGGCTGTTATGTTGTTCCAAAGATTGCACTCAGCGCGGCCTTGTTCCTGACATATTCACAATGTGAAATGTGAAATTGATAACCAGCTGTAAGAATAATTCAACACCACAACCTTCATGATTATTTCATGACGTTTTCCTCCATTAGCACTGTTTTTTCTACATGTTCTAGAATTACATAATCATAAGGTACAGTATAAATGCCGTCAGCGACCAGGTTATACCCAACATAGCTGCGCCTATGAAACGGAAAGACAAGTGGTCTTATTTATGATAATCAAACGCCCGCGGTTTTCCGAAACTATAGTATCGAGCTAAAATAACGTCGGAGTGATCACGAGACCGATGCCTGTCATGAAGAGACCGAGGCCTCTGATCACTAGACCGATGTCTCTGATCACGAGACCGATGTGTCTGATCACGAGAGCGATTACCCTCATGAAGAGACCGATGCCTCTTATCACGAGACTGGTGCAATTGATCACTATAGTCCGATGCTCATGATCATAAGACTGGTGCTTCTGATCACGAGACCGATGCCTATGATCACGAGACTGGTGCAGTTGATCACTAGTCGGATGCTCATGATCATAAGACTGGTGCTTCTGATCACGAGACCGATGCCTATGATCACGAGAGCGATGCCCCTGATCACTAAACAGATGCTGATCACTAAACCGATGAATCTGATCACGAGACTGGTGCCTCTGACCACGTGATTGATGCCTTTGATCCCGATACCGATACCTCTGATTACGAGACCGATGTCTCTGATCATGAGAGCGATGCCTCTCATGAACAGAACGATGCCTCTGATCACGAAACTGATGCTTCTGAACACGTGATCGATGCCGCTGATCACGAGACCGATGCTTCTGATCACGAGACCGATGCTTCTGAGCACGAGACCGATGCCTCTGATCACGATACTCGGCTGATGATTGTCCCAGCAACGTAACCATTTCAGAAATCAGATTTCAGAACAAATCGTTTTGGCTAAAAATAAAGTTTCAAGTGTCGACCGACGATGATCTTAGGAGTGTGTTTTCAGGGGAGGGGGAGGGGGGGGGGGGTGCGGAATTGTTGTTGTTCTTTTTTTTAGGTTTTTTCATACTTGTTTTGACAATATTGACAAATGCAAATTCCTTTTAGAATTTGGGATAAAGAAGACTGTTAGAAGCTCGCACCCACCCCCATCCCAACCCCTCGGTTTAGCCACTAAGTCCTGAAACCTCTTTGAAAAAAAATCGATTTAAAAGTTCTTTCAAGACTTGTGAATTGTAATATATTTTTTTATTCTTTGAACGATCAACCCACAAAAAATAAAAACCATTTCACATTTTCGGTAATCGCACGCTTTATATACGTCACATTAAGTCATTTTCCCCAATTTCACGTGTCCTAATGCTAATTGCACTTATGCATGCTGTCACGATATATCCGTGGTGTACGGCGGCGCACGGTGTTGGACCTCGCCACTGGCTCCAGCGTGTAGCGATGGTTTAGAACGTTTTCCTCTACATCATAATTTTAGCAGCGCCGAGCGTCGTGAGTGCTTCGATGGGTGACTGGTTAAGCAGCGCCGAGCGTCGTGAGTGCTTCGATGGGTGACTGGTTAAGCAGCGCCGAGCGTCGTGAGTGCTTCGATGGGTGGCTGGTTAAGCAGCACCGAGCGTCGTGAGTGCTTCGATGGTTGACTGGTTGAGCAGCGCCGAGCGTCGTGAGTGCTTCGATGGGTGACTGGTTGAGCAGCGCCGAGCGTCGTGAGTGCTTCGATGGGTGACTGGTTAAGCAGCACCGAGCGTCGTGAGTGCTTCGATGGGCGACTGGTTAAGCAGCACCGAGCGTCGTGAGTGCTTCGATGGGTGACTGGTTAGCAGCGCCGAGCGTCGTGAGTGCCTCGATGGGTGACTGGTTAAGCAGCACCGAGCGTCGTGAGTGCTTCGATGGGTGACTGACCTTCTCTAAAGTACATTCAAATCAGCCACTATAGAATAAAGTCACTACACACATATATTTTTTAAACCTCTCAGAAGAAGCAGTTTTCTTTTAATTTCTTACAATTTGTTAAAACATCTCTAAATATATGTTGGCTTTGCGTGACGTTTTTTTTTTTTTATTTCAGCGCTTTAAATAAAAACCACGTTCTGCCTGTTAATATAAACAGCTTTAGGAACTTGGTGTGGGCGCAGTAAGACCCATGCAGGCAAAAAGAGGATAACGTTACCCTTTCCTGCTGTCGCCTTCACATAATTTCACCCAAAAACTGGCATTAATTTGATATTTCGTGCTGCAGTTATCGTAAAACATGAGTAGGCCAATGTTTCGCCCTTTGTAAGGGAAAGACACATGAACTTCAAAGCCTGCAGGATTTTAGCAATTTATACATAGCATAATTCATATCACGAAGACGATGTTAGCGCATAGGGCCTTAGATATTCAAGCTTGAGGGGATATTTTGATTGTTTTATGGCAGCTTACAAGGCCATAACAGACGTAAAATCGACAACCTGAGGGAAGACCGAACAAAGAGGAAAACGCGGCCAAAAAGTTGATGTATTGTCATTGCAATAACATAACACTTAGACAGGCATAACTATTCAATTTGCACAACATTATATTGCTCATAGACAAACCCCGCGACCCATATATGTGCTATATGTACATATGTATTTAAACAGACTTGAAAAAGTGCAAGTCTTCATATAAAAAAAGCACATACAGGCAACTCGTGAAATCGCAAGACTAGCTGAAGTACTGTACATGATTTTACTCCGCACCGAAAGGCCATGGACTGCATTCACACAACTCAACCCCGTCCCCCCTCTCCCATTACAATTGGGCTGGTAGCTGCCTGTATATTGTTCATGCTAAAAGATAGCTCACAGAATTATTTGCTTCTCAAGCTTGTTTTTCAATAGTTGGGACAGGAGGGGGCGATAACAGGCGATTATTGAGGGAAGTTGGACGGGGGACAAGGGAATGGGGGAGGGGGGCACTGGCGAAACCACTGAAAAATAAGGAGAAGAGGAACGCGGAGCAGTTAGTTCATTTCACTTCAACCGTGTTTTTCAAGGTGTAAATTGCCGTCAAATTGCATGACTGATGAGAGATATGTACCCTTTTGTCAGCAGCATGATTTCTAATTACTCTCCGTGTCCCCCGAAGTCTCACTGTAGGAATTAATGAGTTTTCAACTTCACTTTTACACGCTTCAAACTCCATATAAATACAACTGTATCATTTTTATATGATCGAAAGGTTAATTAATATTCATTAATTTTGAATGAACTGCGTTTTTAAATGCAAAGCTGTTACCATGCCTCAGTTTCATTGACTGATTTTCTATGTCATTCTGCCAAAAGCAACACAATGTGTGAAAATGCTTAATTGTCCCCATTCTTCATTGGAATATTCATGTCTTTGACCACGCATGTTTAACTGATCTTAGCAAATTGAACCCCAAAAAAAAAGGAAATACCAGGAATTAAAAATATTAGTTATGCAACACCGAGTTTTTTTCGCTTCCTTTTAATATTAGAACAAGAACCTCATTTCACTAGCGAAATGTTAAACACTTGACAAAAATTAAAACGCAAAAATACTTCCTTCGATGGGTTATTTCTTGAATAATATATTGCAAACAACGCAGCTTGAATACGTCTTATAAGCCGATTAGTGTTTGGTTTTTGTTGACTTAAAGTTTTATTGACTGATCAGGCATACGCCGTGTTATCTATTTACTCAGTGAGAGCTCACACAAAGCTAAGCAACTGAGTGTTCTGTGATAAATGCTCCACATTTACTTGCAAAAAAAACACTCTTTTCACATGCCGTTTAAAACAAGAAAACGAAATCGAAGGATAAATTAAAAAGTGTCATGCACACGTTTATATCAAGTTCTACCTAAGTCCAAAGTTTCGCGGCGCTAATGCCCGTAGTGTCAGCTGAGTAGATGACACAAAAAAATCCGTTCACTGTCAAGAAAACAAAAAGATCCCAACGGCTGCTCGCACAAATTCATAAACACCTTGCAAGCCAAAGGCTTGTCAAGTGTTATAATAGCCAATCAGCCATATTTGAGTTTCGACAAACTTCGTTGCAGCAATCCCAAACAATGAGTCAAAAATGAACAAAACAATGTTCCATTGTCTGCTGGAGGAAAAAGAGCCAGAGAGCGAATATTGAAAGCTGCAAGAATCTGCACGCGAACCTCTTTTGTCAGGTGGTAGTTTGTATGCATGCAAGGTGACGTCATGCCGTGCCCTCGGGATAAAAGTGTACGCTTAAGCACTGTCTTCGTAAACTAATAGCTCATTAATAAATTATGCAAATTTTTAAAAGTGCGCTGTATATTTTGACTTGGCTGTACCAATGTCAAATGCTGCAAGGCATGTTGCCCTTCTCTGAGTGATGTAGAAAAAGAAATGTTGCTGCGATGACCCCCTGCTCATGGGTGCCATTTGTTCAATTACTACCCATATTCTATCCAATATATTAATACTGTTATAAATTTTGTGACTTTGTAAGTAGAAACAGAATGTGAAGTGAAAATACATTTGATATTGCTTATGGTGGAATGTCACAATTATTATTTTCGGTAAATGTCACCCTGAGATTTTGGTAATTCGGAAATGAATATATGCAGGCATTATTGTTATATGGAACCCATAATTTACTCACACGTTGGCTAGGTTTCTGTGACACGTTATTAGAGCAGGTTACGAGAGGAAATTGATCGTGACTAATACTGTCTGTTTGCCTTTTAAAGTAATGGCAGCTTTTTTGTTGCAGTGGTATGGTATTTTATACCATGCTCAGTTAACCGGTTCATTTTACAGTTCCATTTCAATTTAAGGGGAGAAGGTTTTGATATTTTTTTACATACAGGGTTGTATATTATCAGACAATAGACTCAATACACATAATGCAAGACGAGGCAAGTTAACAATTTGTGTGTATTTCTGTGTAGCCTCTCGTGGCTATCTCGTGGAGGGGAGTGGATGGGAGGGGGAGAGGCAATTGGTAGTATTTCTTTCACCGCTTGTCAAAAAGGGCCAACCGTAGTCCGCGCGGAGTGCCATTTTCCTCCGCGTTCAACAAAAAATGGCGTCCTAAAACTGGCACGCACACGCACTCGTTCTGCTTGCATGGTTACCAATTTGTATTTGAGTAGCCCCCCTCCAACTTCGTAAAGATCATGGTTTTGTGGCTTTTAATTCAGTCACAGACTTTTCTTCTATGAACAGGTCTCGGCAGGGTTGAAAGCTGGAAGTGCCGGAGGAGGGAGGAGTTACCGTTCAAAATATCATCTGCACAAGTAAATAATTCCTTCGAAAATTTCCTTTGTTTGACAAATTTGAAGTGGAGGGAAACATTCCCATAGAAACTGGTCACCTTAACGTTTTTAATACGACCCCTTAAAGTGGAGTGCCAAACTTGAAAATATATCTCTTTATAACCAGACGCCTATACCCATGTAACTATATATATATATATATATATATATATATATATTAGTTACATGGGTATAGGCGTATATATATATATAAGCATGTTGTTTTACTTAATTCTACATTAGGCGAGGCTTTAAATGCAAATAAAGAGCAAAAGCTTAGCAATGAAAGGTTCGTAATGAATGTTTAAAAATCATTCTGATAAGATGATAAAAGCTGTTGTTTCGTATATACAAACGAAACGAAGCATCCCTTCAAACCCCCTAAAGACGCCCCTGAGGACTGTGTAAGGTGGCCCCTGAGGACTGTGTAGGGTGACCCCTGAGGACTGTGTAAGGTGGCCCCTGAGGACTGTGTAGGGTGACCCCTGAGGACTGTGTAAGGTGGCCCCTGAGGACTGTGTAAGGTGGCCCCTGAGGACTGTAAAGTGGCCCCTAAGGACTGTGTAAGGTGGCCCCTGAGGACTGTGTAGGGTGACCCCTGAGGACTGTGTAAGGTGGCCCCTGAGGACTGTAAAGTGGCCCCTAAGGACTGTGTAAGGTGGCCCCTGAGGACTGTGTAGGGTGACCCCTGAGGACTGTGTAAGGTGGCCCCTGAGGACTGTAAAGTGGCCCCTAAGGACTGTGTAAGGTGGCCCCTGAGGACTGTGTAAGGTGACCCCTGAGGACTGTGTAAGGTGGCCCCTGAGGACTGTGTAAGGTGGCCCCTGAGGACTGTGTAAGGTGACCCCTGAGGACTGTGTAAGGTGGCCCCTGAGGACTGTAAAGTGGCCCCTAAGGACTGTGTAAGGTGGCCCCTGAGGACTGTGTAAGGTGACCCCTGAGGACTGTGTAAGGTGGCCCCTGAGGACTGTGTAAGGTGGCCCATAAGGACTGTGTAAGGTGGCCCCTGAGGACTGTGGCACGCTTAACAAGGAGCAAACTGTTTTGTTTCGACCCTCATGGAGTTTGCTGTGTATTTTATGAACAATCAACCGGCTTGATTTATCAGGCACAGTCACCTGATGTGGAAACTACTCCAGTGTGTATTAATAATTTCCTTCACATTCAAACAAAGGTGGTGAATGCATTTTTATACTTTTTATAGCCGCGAAATGTGTTGCTTTATAAATGGGGTTATTCACTTTGATCGGATACCAGATTATGTGGAGCAATAAATGGTGAAGGGATTGGTGAAGGTTTGATTCGTGAAGGAAGCGGAGACACAGGGCATGAAAAGATTAAAATTAAAACTCTAAAGATAAATTAAATGTGCCAAATTAAATTACCCTTGTCAGTAAAAGTAAAATAATCGGATTATATTTTTTACATTTTATTTTTGAATCAAATGGATTTGGGGGCCTTTTATCTGCAGTTTCACATGTTGATAAGAAATTCGGCAACGCTTCATCCGAGGTCGTTATATCAGGGCCGTTTTCTCCGGGTTGGATTTATCCAGGGCTGTTTTGTCCGGATAGATGTGTATCAAAGTCCTACCTTATTTAAATGTTTGATTTTATATGTAAACAAAGAGCTTAATTTCAAACAAATATTATAACAGCATGTATATCTAAAAGAAGGGGACTTTTCGTCGGTGAGCCACAGGAAAGTCTTTCAAGGTATGTTTTCAGGTTTCCAGGGATGGTATTTTCGCCATTGGTCGTTTGAAAGCTTGTTGACACTTGGGTATAACAGTGCTCTGAGGTATTTACGCATTGCTGGTTGCTGAGATGAGCCCTGTGGCCTGTTAAGTTCACATTGTTCCCCATCAATCCATCTCCACTCTGGTTGACATTTTCCAACAGGCATGAAATACACGCCAGCGTGAGAACTGTTTGAAAATCGACCAGCAATAATGATCAGCAGTTAATCGATCACAGTCTCTTGCTTTCTGTTTATTTATTCTTTGTTTAGAAACAGTTCATCAATCACTCATTGACAGGCCAGAGTTATCATTCTTGCTGACCCTTTAAGCTAATCTATTGATAGGCCAGAGTTAACATTCTTGCTGACCCTTTAAGCTAATCTATTGCACGATTCTCAACTTAGAGCTGGAGAAACCAATAGGGTTGCATGTGTCGGCCTGGGTAATGTTTGGACATCAGCAGTCAGATCGAAAAGCTTTGCTGATAAATATTAATTAATTGATGATTATGTCCATATTTACATACCCGTTGGAATTAATGAGACCTGTTATCTAAGCGATCGAAACAAAAAAAAAGGGAGCTTTTAAAAATTATACCAATACGTTAAAAAGTTTGAATTTAAAATGATAACATCAAAATATTAAACTTATAATTTGTAAAGATAATTGTAAATATAATACATAGTTTCTAAAAGGCAAATGATTTAATCATCCCCGGTAAATGACTTCCCACTTATCACCAACCCCCCCCCCCCTCCCTCGACCCCCCCCCCCCCCCACCACCACACCCTTCAGACCAGCACCCCAAGGCGTTTTGTGGAAATACCATTGCATTTGGGAGAATGTGAAAAACTTCATGGAACTGACCGAAAGGTTGAAGTTGAGAAAAGATATTAACTTTGATGTAAATGTATTTAAGTCATGTTGATTACCAAATCCACCACCCCTCCGCCCCGCCCCGCCCCCCTCCCCTCCATCCTCCACCAAAACAAGTATTTTTGAAGAACTTCTGGGATATCCCGTTATCTTGTAATTCATCAGGACATTTTATCGCTGAGCGATGTTCGTTATCGCTGTGTGCACGCCTTTTAACTGCGACCATTTAACCAGTCCCCCACAAAGAGCTCGGTGGGTTCTGCCCATAGCTATTACCCAATATTCCTTGACCTCTTGTTATGTGTGAACATTAGGGGTAAATTGGATGAAGAAAGAAAATTGGAACCATATCTTTAGCGAAAGAATAATGTGCAAGAGATGCAGTTTTATCATCCTAAACATAGCAGTTATATCTTTGATTTGTATCGCTGCTGTCAGAATTATCGCCTCGTTATGGAAATTGTTATTTTTATTTCTTCAGCTTTATGAATGCCAGCCACGAACATGCCTAACCCGGGGGTGTCAAGGTATGCTATGCTAAAACAGTGACCTCTTCCTTAATAACGTGACTGGATGACCGTAACAGCAAGCCTGCTATCGTGCGACGTGTCACCATGACCACTCCCCCATCCCTTCTGTTTAGACTGTAGTGACAAATTTTAATTAAACTGTTTCAGTAAAGAAATTGGTACACAGACAATGAACGGACACGATTATCAAGTAAGGATTTGAAAACAGAAATGAGAGAAAATTAAACAAAGTAGCAACCTCGGTAACAGGACCACCTTTCGAAAATCCCGAAGCATGATTTCAAACCCCTTTTAGTTTAGTCTCATTATTTGTCAGTTTCTCTCTTTTTAAAAAAAACAGGTATATGTACTATAAGCATTGTAAATGAACGCATTTCAAGGGCAAAGGACTACACTTTAGAAGACCTAGAACATAGAAACTAGAACATAGAAAATAAGAAAATCAGTTGTCTCTGTTCGGATTTCCAGCAAATAAAAACAGATGCAGAAATTCGCATGAGTCAGAGCCAGTATCTCTAAAACCAAGTAATGATTTATAAGCAAAAACGAGAAAGTAGGAAAGGAAAGAACGGTCAACTATGCCAAGAAATAAGGCCTAGAAATATGCCTAGAAATGGCTACAGCTAACACCACTAACTACAGGTGTATGGTCTTCGGCTGCGGTCAGTATTAACAGAACCCGGATCTATGAATTTGATCCAGAGTTTAATGGCGTCTACGCATTTTTCACCGAGCCTCCATTGTTTGAGCTGTGCATGTGCATGAAGACACGGGTGCACTTTATGGACTCTGCTGATGGTTAAAACCAAATCAGCACATTCTGCAGGCTAACAAGTTTTAAAGAACACATTATATTTTGTAGATTTGCCGAAATATCCTATTCTTACAACATTCTTTACAGCTCAAGCTCCTAATTGCTACAACAGGTATTAGTGTAATATACATATGGAAAACCAGACGATATATTTACCAAATAAATCATAATTCCAATGCAGCCTGGCACAATGGAAATTATTTACGAAGCCGTGATGCCCACATTGTTATCTTTCAGTGCCATGCAAATGTCAGAATAAATCACTAATTATTTTCCGCGGACGTACGAACAGTCCATAAAACACTCACTGACTTGGTTAAAAGCGTGTTAAGACATGCTTGTTATAACTGATGGACGGTTACCAACTTGCTTATAATCTGACCCCTTCGCGCGGTCATCTATCTTTATTTCTTCAATTAAGACAGCAGTCTTCTTTCAGCACAATGCTGGCCTGCGAGATTCGTTTGTAGGATATTTCCCTTTATGCTGCCCTTCGTTGCCATGCGTGTCCCAAGCGGGTTGGGGGGGGGGGTAAATTTGAGACCAGACCACAGTGTCAATTTCGTTAAAAGAGGCGGGTGTCATTTTAATGCACCACTCCGCGTTTTCGACAAAAAAAGGGGCCGTTGTTTCTGAAAATCATTCCGCGTCAGACAAAAAAGGAAACCTAAGCATTTTGTACACACTTCTCAAGCGCAACTGTCCGCTTAGTTTGCAGTTTTATGATTGCAGTCACGTGTACGCTCTAGTTGCACCTACACATATAAATGTATGATTTGGTGAAAAAAATATATTTTGGTAAATTAGATTTGACACTCTCGCGTTCTGGGGTGAAATTTAGAGGGTTCTAGCGTTTGGTTTAAAAGAAGGTATTTTAAAAAGGACGCGCATTTTGGTAACCAATTTGTAGATGAGTGCCCCCCCCTCCACCAAGTGGACAGGGTGGGGAGGGGGGGGGAGAAACATGGTTAGTCAACAACAGCCAGGTTGATTTTAACAGCTCCTCCACCAATCGCGATCCTCCGTTAAAGGTAACGACGCCATAGGTGTCCCAAGCAAATACACAGGATGCAGGAACCAATTAAAACGCAATCTAATGCCCAATTGAAAAAAAGAGTATGGAAAAAAAACAGCTTAATCTTAGATTGTGGTATGAATTCTGTTATTTCGTATACCCAGTTTGACCATGTTTCTGAACTTAAGGATCAGATGCAAGACTAAGAACATCTTTACTACTTAGTATAGAAAACATTGTGCACGTAATATAATACATAACATGTACTATATCATGTTATAACACACACACAAATATATATACATATATATATATAGCACATCATAATATAATACATTACACATAATAGATCGAAATATAAAATATAATGTTTACGTCATAGTGTGAAACATGACATGTAATACAGCATAATAAATAGAAGATAACAAATAACACATAATACATCATATAATACATATTTTATAATGCATCATATAATACATAATATATAATACATCATGTAATAATAACATATCATACATGTGCAGGGAAATAATCTTTATAATCCTGTTATAAGAGTCTGAGATGAAGAACAGACAAAGATCAACTCACGTTTATGTAAGTTATTTGTTAAAACTCTCTATTTTCACAAGTAATCCTCAGTGCCCTCTAATATCACGAAGAAGTCTCGTAAGAGTTTTGGCAAAACCCTTTCGGAAAAAAGGAGGGAAAGAAAACTAGGAACAGTTAACTGTTAAATCAAAGCTATGTTGGAAAAGTAGTTTCATATCTTGTAAAACTTGACACTTAGTTCAGAAAAAACGACATGGTTAAGCTTGACTGGAAGAGCTTCCAAAGTTGTGCAAAAAAAACTGACTTGGTAAAGCTTGGTTAGAAGATATGTCCAAAGTTGTGCAGAAAAAAAACTAACTCACTTAAGGTTGGTTAGAAGGGCTGTCGACAGCTGTGCAGAAAAAAAACCCGACTTGGTTAAGCTTGGTTAGAAGATCTGTCCAAAGTTGTGCAGCAAAACACCCCACTCATTTAAGCTTGGTTAGAACAGCCGCCGACAGTTGTGAAGAAAAAACCCGACTCACTTTAGCTTAGTTAGAAAAGCTATCGACAATTGTGCAGAAAAAAAAGGACTCACCTAAGCTTGGTTAGAAGAGCCGTACAAAGTTGTGCAGAAAAAACCCGACTCAGTTAATCTTGGCTGGAGGAGCTGTCCAAAGTTGTGCAGCAAAAAACCCGACTGATTTAAGCTTGGTTGGAAGAGCTGTCCAAAGTTGTGCAGAAAAACCGACTCACCTGAGCTTGGTTAAAAGAGCCGTCGACAGTTTTGCAGAAAAAACCGACTCAATTAAGCTTGGTTAGAAGAACTGTGTAAAGTTGTGCAGAAAAAAACCCGACTCGCTTAATATTAGTTAGAAGAGCTGTCGAAAGCTGTGGCACTTCAATGGAAGGGCAAATCGTTCTTTCTGGTTCTTACATTCATGTTGGTGTTATGCCAAGGGAATTAGATTGTCATCAGATTACTGCACCAAATTAAGAGGAAATCATTTAATTACTTGCACGGTTACTGATTTTGTTTCTGGTCAAGGTGAAAACTGTCTCTTCGAATATATCAAGAATTCACAAAATTTTCCAACTGATTATCTCAGGTGATTTTAGGCCTAGAAGATGCTGTTATCAATGTTAAATCATTTCAGTCTCACCTGACTGAACGTGCGACAAAGTGCTTGGGAAATAGAACCTTGAATTAATGTGCAGCGACTTAACCAAGTGTATCCCCTCACAATCTCTGTCACAGTGAATGAGCAAATTTCTCATGAAATTGGCAGGCTCGAAATTTGTGTCAAAAGCAACGAGATGTGGTATTCTAAGGGCTGTTCCTGTGTCAGCTCTAGGTTGCATCTGGGCCTGTCCAGAAATAACCAGCTTTTCACTTCATCTTGATTCAGTTTATAAATTAAAAAAAAAACAAATCTGTGTGAATATTCATGACAATTATGGATGAAACTTTTTGTAGAACGTCGGTACAGACGTTTTTGTATAATTTCAATGGCTGTGTCAAATGAGTTTTCATTCAGGTGCTGTCCCTGGGGCTGATCTAAGCAAAGAATGACAAATTGACGGAATTACCTCTTTTCGATATAGCGTGGTTTTAAAGTAAACATAAAGCTAATTGTTCTTGAGTGATGATAAATGCGAGTTTTGTGTCAAGGCTCTGAGAAAATGCCGTTTTCGTTAAGTGTCATTTTGTTGGGCGTCACTGATTTATTCTGTGCTGTCCACCGCATCCATTCATGAAAGAAAATTAATTGCACTGGGGGCGTGTTAAACTTAGATTTATCAAGCTCCCTTATAATGTCACTAATTAGATGTTTTCTTACCAATGTAATGTGATATTTTTAGTACTATACTTTAAAAGATTAATCAATTTCACCAAAATTAACCAATATAGAGTTATAACATTTATTGGGATTACATATCGATACGATCCCAGGTCAAAAACCACATTAAAATAATCATATAAACCGCGACGTTGATTCGACGTCCGGTGGCTACGTGAACACAACATTAATGCTTACCAGGAGACATAAAATTGATCCATGGGTACAGTCTTTTATACAAGGAAGGGAACCGCATTTCACCCTTAAAGAGACTGTCGCCCAGGTAGAACTTAATTTCACATTGAATCTTCATACTCTTGACTCAAAGCAAAATCTGGATCCACGAATGAGGACGGTACAAGAATGAGGGCATAGAGAGGGAAAGTCAAAGCAATAGAGAGTAGGCTAAAAATCAAGTGCAATTTAATTGCACCCTACTGTACAAATGTATACGAGAACCTGAAACAAAGAACCTTCGCCCGTTTTGTGGACATGAATGGTCTCAATCAATCTTGTACAATCTTCCTTTAAAGAACAACAAATGATAAAATAATTTCCATACAATTTGTGATATCTTAAATAGGCAATATCAAGTGACTATAGCTTGTCTAGAGCACGCAAAGACGGAAGGTCGTTTTAGCTGTGTTAATGGCAAGGGGGAAGGAGGAGGGGGGGTTGGAGGAGTAGCTCTTTCAGAAACACACAAAATTAGTTACTAAAGGAAATAGGATAAAAGAGTAAGTCAAGTCATCATTAATTAGTTCAGACTGACAGCGTACGGCTTCGAATACGCTGCCAGGAGGATCCGTTGCAGAATGCGTTAGCTTCAGGTTACATGTTTCAACAGCTACAGGAATACCTCCTGTAGTTGACCACTTCTACCCTCTGAAGTACCTTTGCCAAGTGAATTACCTCTTCTAAGTAAACAAACTGATGGTCTGATCAACACTATCTTCACATTTCAAACCTTTCATTAAGAAATTTACTTCTATCCAGTGGAAACCTCTCATAATGAACATCTCAGCTTCACGGGATGTGTTCACTATAAACAGGTTTTACTACATATTTGTGGGACCGGTGTTTTGTTATTATGTTTTTATTCCATTATTTTAGAGCTGCAGTCCTTTATTACGAAAAGCGGGCTTCGGCAGGGCGAGCGTTTTGTGTGGATCAGTAGACACTTGTCCGTTTGTGTGCATGTTCGTCTGCGAATATGTCGGGTATGTCCAAGACGAGCATTTTTTTCTCTGTGTGTGGACAAGTATGTAAAGAGGAGCGAATACATGACAGGGTTGTAGTGTGAGTATATCCATAAGAAAATGGACGTCTTAAAAACATGTAATTTCCAAGTAATTCCCATAAATAATTTACCTTTACTTTTATCAAGAAGAATTAGTAAAACAACAAGTGAAAAATCAATGCTGCCGGTCAGCTCCCTCTGTTGGCCCTTAACATGCGTCAGCTCAAATGGTGAATAACCTTACTCAGATGCCAGGCAAAGAGTTGCCAATGCCGAATGGTAATCCGAGCTATCCCCAAACGTATTGCGATACTGATAGCAAAGAGCATTAACGCTGTGTTAATTGAAAGTTCAAGCTCATCTCAAACTTCACTACAGTAAAGTAACAAGCGTAACCTTGGCACGAACGAAAAGAGGTGGAAAGATGGAGAAGAATCGCTACACGGAGCGTTGCTGTGAGGAATATATCAAGTGAAACTCATCTATTTTAAGGTGACGGGATCAAATCCTGGGAATGTGTCCGGGTTCAGCTAACTGCCATTTGGTTTGATTGATAACACCTCGATGTATTGCACAGACACGCCATTGTACAGGGAATCCCTTTTACCTGCGACTCGTAGCTCATGAAAGGGTTTGGTCATGTCGTATTTTTGATGTATATAAAAGTCGAGTACATTGTCGGTACGGCAATAACAAGGAACGATTACAGGTTGATTTTTTTTTGCCTGATAAAATCTCCAAGCTATCTAACCAATATTCGTTACATTTCAGTGCAGCAGCACCAGCACAGGTACCAAGACGTGATTAAATATCAAACTAGAGCGGCCGTAAGCAAACAAGATACCAACTTATCAAACACCTTCAATTGAATATGTATCGCAACATTCTGTGTATTGTTTTTGTAAACAAAACTGATGCTTGCCCAGCTAAACTTCCCCAAAAGCGATTCAGTTCAAGACACAACTGATTGCTTCGTAATAAGGCTTCTGTTCTGATGTTGTTGTTGTATCTCACCTTGGTATTGAGGCCAAGGTCATCAAAGTTCAATAGAACTGTAACGAGACCCAGCTTTTACCCAATCCAAGTGCTATCTGCTCTCAGCGATGATTAACATCGTTGTTAAAAAAACTCGCTGTGAAAAATGTAAATAAAGAAACGTTTTAAATCGCCAATTAAAACTTCGAGACTATACCGAAGACCTGCTTTTACCTCTATTGCGTTACAGAACTAAGAATTTTGATGAAAATTCAGCCACATTAACCCAGTAAACACCGGCACATCTTATTAACATCGGGTTTGATTGTTTATGGAAGTCGAAATATTATGTTGGACAGATATCTAATCAACTCCGCGTAAACGTTGCAAATGGAAGCGACGTTGTATATAGGTGTGGAAAATATTAAGCTTGAATCGCCGTTGACTACCACAGTGCGGCACCCTCCCTCACAGTACCCCAAACCCTGGGTCACCCGGTCGCGCAGGACACGTATGAAGTCGATTTCCATGTATTTTTTTTTTTTTTTTTTAAACTTTTGCGCTAATTTTTTTTTAAATTCTCATATTGTGCGGCCTGTTTTTAATCCGTTGTTATATAACAGCTGACCTCCGAGAGAATATATGCATACATACGTGTCAAACCTCAAAAGAACAGTGCCAACGCAACGATCTATGCAACCCTAGACCAATGGAAAGACCCCCAAAAGACGGACAGACCAAATCAAAGACAATGCGGGACCAGCGATAAGAACGGCAAAAGGAAGAGTCAACCACAGAACGGTTTACCGGAAGGTAGATGATATTGCACCGGAAGTTATACCTTATGTATCGTCGTATAGGGGTTGGAGGTCGAAAATGAAGTCAAAATTGTTTTATCCCTTACCGTTTTCGAGATAAAGGCCAACTTCCGGCTTGGGGCTCGAAAGTGACCTGGAGGTCAAGGACAACGGGAGTTATACCATACATATTGTCGTATAGGGGTTGGAGGTCGAAAATGAGGTCAAAATTGATCTATCTCTTATCGTTTTCGAGATAAATCATTGTTTTTTTCTTAAATAACGCTTTTCGAGATTTCAAGGTCAAGGTAAAGGTAAAAAATTTTTATCGGTTGCTTCAGATCACATCGCCCTTTATATATATGCCAAGTCTGGCTTTTCTAACTTCAATGGCCTTGCTGTAGATGTCTGGAAACCGATTGACCTTTTTCGCGATTTGACCTTGACCAGTAAGGTCAAGGTCAAAAATATTTATCAGGTGCACCACTTCAGATGACCCTCCATACATGTGCCAAGTTTTTTTTTTTTTCTAGCTTCAGTGGTCTTGGAGGAGATGTCTGGAAACCGATTCGGCGGAAGAAGAAAAAAAAATTTAAAAAGAGAGGAGAAAAATAGGTGAAGAATTCGAGGCAATCCATCCCCATTTGGTATTTTCAATACCAAGTGGGAATAAGGTGGACGATAATATATTTGTTCGTTGTAATTCTTTATATACCACCAATGCATTTATACAGAGCACCTCTTCATGTCTCTTTTGTTGTTACGTTTGTGTCTTTGCTCTATGAATGTATATTAACTAATATTCACATCGTTTTTATGCATCATATATTTAATGAGAATAAGTAAAAAACTTACTCTATTAAAGTAAAATATAATTACAGTGGAATCTCGGCATCGGACCACCTCCCTCTTTGGACCACCTCTGAATTAGGGCACATTTTCTTCGGTCCCGAATGCGCTCCATAGACTTTAATTATTAAGAAAACTCCTAATTGGGACCATTTCGGGCCGCTTTTTTCGGTCCCGGGCCCTCAAAATGCCTGAGATCGGACCACTGTCAGTCAGTGGGGAATCCACTGTATTTTTGCGGCACATTACTTACAATACTGAGCATGTTACCGTTTTAGCTATTGTTGCTAGGGATTACGGTAGCAAGTGTGTAACCAGACAGGGGCTTAGTTTTGTCATCTATACTTTTGTACCTTGTCTAAACCATAGCGGCTGACAATATACAAACCCGAGACATCTTATTTTATGTGGTGCCTATTCTTTTAGTATTTCAGCCGACCCAAATGCCACCGAATTTGTAAGGACAATTAAATGTCAATTTAAGCACATAAAGGTAATTTAAATAAGAAAAAAATGTTTTTGTAGTTTTACTTCAGAGAAACTCTTTGATTATCAGACAAACTGGACTCCTTTGCTAAATATAGTTGCAAAAGTATGCAAATAGAATGCTTGTGTGTGTCTATAACATGCAGATTATTATACAGTTGACACATAATAGAGGTTATTATAAATGAATATTACTTTCTTTGTGTTTGGTCATCAGACTTGAATCTGTGGTCAACCCGCAAAATTCTACCCAAGTACGACCAAGTTTCCCAAATTAGACCACCCCTGAAATAGGGCCCATTTTATCCGGTCCCAAGGGTGGTCCAACTTCAGAAGTTCCACTGTATGTGCCTTGCGGTTTATGTATTTTTTTTTTTTTCAAAAGTAAAGACAGGTGACAAATAAAGAATGGGGTACATGCAATTTGACCAACCGCAATTTGACCAACCACAACTTGACCAACAGAAATTTGACCAACTGCAATTTGACCAACCGCTTAATGGAAAAACTGACATTTGACCAACTTTCAGATATACATAACCTTATAAATCTAGGAGTTCGAGGTTTCGTAAGAAAAATTTCAAAAAAGTGCTCATTTGCATCAAAGAGATGTTGCGCTAATCCCCTCTCTTTCAATGAGTGTCATAAGGATGAGTTCCACGTGCCCCGTTAATCTCCGTAATCCGGCGTTACACAAACAAACCTAGACCTGGTGGACGCTTTAGTGTCATCTCAGGTACGTGTTTTATATGAAGTTTTGAGAGCATATGAGATTACTACCATCCCGTCACATTTAGGACAGTACTTTTACTTGTAGTGTTATAACTGTTTAAATGTTGCTTTTGTCGGAACATTTGTGATTGCTAATGTTTTACTGATACGTGTTACGAAAAACAATAAATTATGAAGTTGGTCAAATGCCCGTTTTTTCATTAAGAGGTTGGTCAAATTGCGGTTTGTCAAATTTCAGTTGGTCAAATTTCGGTAGGTCAAATTTCGGTTGGTCAAATGTCCTACACCCTAAAGAATAGTATAGAATGTTAATTTATATACAGTGTTGAAACTGCTACAGAATAATCAAAGAACGTGAGTCTAGTAAAAGGCGTACGTTAGGGAAATACGTTGAAATAGAAAAAATAGTTCTTAGGTTAGGTATACTGGCTAATTATGACAAGTTCGTTGGAATAAAATGAGAGAAAATGTATTAATTACCTGATATCTCTACACAGTTAAAATATATTTAAACTAGACCGAAATTCGCACAGCGAATTAGACCCCACTTTTGATCAGGTGCACCACTTCAGATGATCCTCCCTACTTGTGCCTAGTTTGGATGGTCTAGCTTCAGCGGTCTTGGAGGAGATGTCTGGAAACCAATTGCTCTATTTCTTACCGTTTTCGGGATAAAAGCCAACTTCCGGTTTAGGGCTCGAGAGTGACCTGGAGGTAAAGGACACCGGAAATTTTACCTTACGTATCGTCGTATAGGGTGTTGAGGTCGAAAATGAGGTTAAAATTGCTCTATCTCTTACCGTTTTCGAGATTAAGGCCAACTTCCGGTTTGGGACTCAAAAGTGACCTGGAGGTCAAGGACCTCGGAAGTTACACCTTACGTATCGTCGTATAGATGGTGGAGGTCGAAAATGAGGTCAAAATTCCTCTCTTACCGTTTTCGAGATAAATCATTGTTTTTCTTAAATAAGTTTTTTTGGGATTACACCTTGATAGTCAAGGTCAAGGTCAAAAATTTTTAGCGGCTGCCTCAGAGCATACCGTCCTTTATATATGTGCCAAGTTTGGCTTTTCTAGCTTCATCGGCCTTGCAGTAATTGTCTGATTTATCTCGAAAACGGTAAGAGAGCAATTTTGACCTCATTTTCGACCTCCACCATCTATACGACGATACGTAAGGTATTACTTCCGGGGTCCTTGACCTCCAGGTCACTTTTGAGCCCCAAACCGGAAGTTGGCCTTAATCTCGAAAACGGTAAAAGATAGAGCAATTGGTTTCCAGACATCTCCTCCAAGACCGCTGAAGCTAGACCATCCAAACTAGGCACAAGTAGGGAGGATCATCTGAAGTGGTGCACCTGATAAAAAGTGGGGTCTAATTCGCTGTGCGAATTTCGGTCTAGTTTAAATATATTTTAAATGTGTAGAGATATCAGGTAATTAATACATTTTCTCTCATTTTATTGCAACAAACTTGTCATAATTAGCCAGTATACCTAACCTAAGAACTATTTTTTCTATTTCAACGTATTTCCCTAGCATATGCCTTTTACTAAACTCACGTTCTTTGGTTGGTCTCGCTTCAACGGTCTTGGAGGAGATGTCTGGAAACCGATTCGGCGGAAGAAGAAAAAAAAATTTAAAAAGCGAGAAAAAAATAGGTGAAGAATTCGAGGCAATCCATGCCCATTAGGCATTTTCAATGCCAAGTGGGAATAAATGTTTTGACTTATATCTTTTGGTTTCTATGAAAGTAGCAGTGGCATTGTTTCTGGTTCATTTTGAAGTGACGAACGTCAGTTGTAGTCAGAACGGAGACATATCTGTGTTTTGATTCCAAGACAATTCTACGATAAAGTATTTGATAGGAAAAAATCAATAAAAATGTCCACTGACAGTGTATGGGTGTTTTGCAATTTTCCTGCTTTTCTTACATCCGTTTTCCTCCGAAACGAAGCAGGACATAATTATTTAGCAGGAATATTGTTTTCTAAAACACTAATAAATGGATGGGTTATAATGTGTGCAGAAGGTTTCTCTATCTTACATCTTGAACGATCCTGTTTATTCTCATATTTTGACTGTTATTTAAAAGATAAGACAAATATTTTGGACGAAATGTTTGATTTAGCGATTGTGTGATTAACGAGGATTAAGACTTGGGGCTATGGGCTGTTTAGAATTACACGACTTAGGATTAATATCTTGCTAACCGCAACAAATTGAAACAGCGTTGACCCGTTTGACTCAATGTAATTCTGTTCTCTAATTTGCAATACCATTGAAAAAATCTTGTTCAGCATATTTTCTCGTGGTTTTATGTTTTTTTTCAAATAATTGTTACACTGGTTTTGTTGGGAGCTGGGGATAGGGGCAGCGGTCTTGTGTAGTATCGTGTGTGATATAGTGCCATCTGTGTGAAAAAGTATTTTCATTACATGGAAATAAGTTGAAGAAATTCAACTTTCAGTGCTAACTTTTTGTAGTTTATACTGCTTGACAACATGAATAGTATATAATATTTTTAGCAATGTACGCGAATGGTTTTTGAATGTTATACTGTACTATTCATATTGTTGCGTTGTTGCAAATAAATAAAATCAAACAATCTGTTAAATAGAAGTATTACCTTCTTGTATGCATAAAATGCTTCAATCTCCATGGATAATATTTACACAGGAAACACTACTCTGCAAACTGTGGCTTCGATTTTTTCATGCTGAACATTATTCAAAGCTAATAGACTTACAGTATAAATCTGGTGCCGTGGAACTCCTGTCACAAAACGCTGGATCATTAAAGCAGGTCATTAAAAATTCGATTGAGCCTTAAAATTGCGACCATAAAAGTGATTGCCGAGGACCATAGATGATTTAAAATGATGTCACGCAAACAGAGCATCTGCCATTGAAACAAAATGATACGAACATTAACTCAAATATATTTGAATACGTATTAGAATTAAAACACCTCAATTGTTTTTCTAGAGAATGGATATGTTTTCACACTAGCAACATAACAGCCAACATTTATTTACGCCAGTCTAATCGGTTCTTGTCTTAAGCTTGTAATATTTAGTCTGCCTGCCATTTTAATGACACTTTTGTTTTATAACAATAACTCGGTTCTTTGAAGATCATCGCATTTGTTCAATGTTACTCATGTAACGTAACATAACTAGCCCAGGTTTTTACAAAGGCACCATTTTACCTGCTTATTCAGTCTAGACCTTCTTTATGTCTCTGCGTGTGTCAGTACATTCCTAAAAGTATTATTCTTTCATTATTATTATTATATTTATTATTATTATTATTATTATTATTATTATTATTATTATTATTATTATTATTATTATTATTATTATTATTATTATTATTATTATTATTTTGCGTTCGATTAACATTTTTCGTTCACTGCTAAGTGATTTCATACGCAATGTTTTTTTTGTAAATACATCGCAGAAATCATACTGCGTGCCTAACGCTTGGTATATATTTTCACTATTTTTCATTGCAAGATTACCGGGTGCAATTTTATTTTTTATATTGATTTCTATTTCTATTTTGAAGCTCAATCGATTAAATAATGATAGCGTATAGAAAAGGTTAGTAAGTTAGTGATAGATTACATACAACTCAATCGCTATACAGGAATAGGAAAAATCAAACAAAAGGCCTAGTAGCATGTCTGCAATGGCCCCAAAGCAGCGTGTTTGCAAAAATTCTGTAGTATACATATGAATTAAAAGTGAGCTACAGGCATAGGAGCTCCGTCTCTGGGTGAATAAGCCGAGTTCTCATTTTAACATTTTATTGTTTTTGTTAAACCTTGGGAAGATTGCTTCCCAAGCTTTGAAGTGAACAACTGTTCCAAGCTGGGTTTAAGCCATCTACCTTATAAATCGTCGCACTGTAGGAATTGGTAATAAATTTCAGAATTCGTGAAAGAAATCTTACTGATATATTTCAAGCATTTAAAAAGTAAACTAGAAACCTGGATTCACTAATGTGGGCACAAACCGTTTCTGTCCTGTTGTAAATAATTTTACAAAGAGCAAGGTGTCTTTCAGACATTTCAGTGATATAAAGCGCACTTACATTCGCGATCTTTGTGCAACTGAAGCGTCATGAGCTGGTCCAATGCTCATATTATGATACGGCAGATACTTTCTGTGTAGACATTCGAAGTTTATAACCATGCCTTCGTTCACATGCTTAATAGCTACATTTAAACAAATTATGTGCCGTTATTTACGTATTTTTGATTTGTGAACTAACACAACTCTAAGTAAAAATAAGGGCAAAGAGCCTGTTAGCGATTGTAGTGAAAAGAGATCCTATTTCCGTGCTGGGCCAATTTTGCTGAGAACATCCGAGCCTAAATATTGCCAAATTTTACTGAATAACATCTGTGTGGTCAATGTCCGCTGAGAATGTCCGAGACTAAGTGTTGCCAAATCTCATTGAATAACACTTGATATAACCATATTAATCCAACATGTCTTTGTTTCTTTATTGGCCACTATTTGCAGGTTTAACATTTTTGTGCAGGACTGGTTAAAAGGGTTGGTCCTATTTGTGAGCTTTCTTAATGACAGGCATGAATGGCAAATTTTCAGTTCTGGTTGTGGTCATAATTCCGGGTTGATCTAATTTCCACCGAGTCGATCTCGGGATTCCAATGTAATTGTATAAATAAGCTGTGATACAATTATTTCGAATCATTCCTGCTGATTTGTAAAATTATTCGTGAGCGAGGCGACATTGCAGCACTAGAAAAAGGTTAGATTCATTGGTTCTTGGGTATGTTCACAGAAATTAATATTCCCATAGCTTTCGTAAATATGTAACCAAAATGATACAATTAGTTGTGTACTTACTTGTACGCAGATGGTATGCAGGGTGAGTTCACAGACTTGAAGACAAGACTTAAGACCGTAACACACGCATCACGTACGCGCTTACTGCAGTGTTGTGTGACTGAAAATGCAAAAACTGTTTATGGACTTTGCGTTTACTACCTTGGATGGTATGCTGTGGTAATTTTTAAGGATGTTAACATGTGACAGTTTCTAGCACAATACTTTGATCCATTATACTGTAAAGTTTTGCTATGAAGCGGAGGTCTGTGAGCATTTACCTCGCGGATACATGTATGGGTTGCATGTTTGTGTATCGAAATATTTGAAAGATTGTGGATGACGATATATCGAAGTCACCGACTCTTTGAATGATAATAAAAATAGAAATAGGACAAATTTGCCCGTATATTCTAACAGACAGTCTAACTTACAGACAATCATAAGACCAACTGCTTAAATAGTTTAAGAAATGGATTGGCTCAATGCAAACAGTTTAACCTAATTGTCAAAATGAATTTGTTTGATACTCGTGTAATAATGTTTTCTCAGCTGAACAAAAGCCTGGCTTTACTCGTTACTTTCAAATGTTATTGTTTTTACAGCAATGCTTAATTGAACATCAACAGCACTTCATGGCCCTTTCTGTTTTAGGTTTCAAAATATGCAGCGATAAAGTGCTTGTTATTCGTATTTTACATTCTGTTTTCTTTTACCACTCTAGTGTTTTTGTTTATCTTTCCAGCCATTTAAATATTAGTTACTAATTATTCATTACAATTGGTTCTCTCATCAAAATCTAGTCACAAAAGATATACTGCAAATATACCGTTACGGAACCGGAAAGGAATAAAAATACCGCAAAGGAACAGCAAAAGGTTTCTGGAGAACTTCTACAGTTTGTTTCAGAACCGATTTCAGGAGACTGCAAAATACCGGATCTGCAGTATAGTTTTACACATCAACTTTTAAAATACTGTATTTAGCCGCAGAGATACCGATAGTAAAGTTTTTTTTAAAACCTGGTACTGAATATATGCCTAGAAATGATAGCGTTTTGAGCATCCACAAAGAAAAAGTGCATTTGTATATTCAAATCTTTTCGTCTAAACTACAGACCTATCGCTTTTATTATTGTTATTGTTAATAACCAATGTCAGAGCACTGTATATCAAAATGACTGCAGTGTTTACATACTGAAAGACAAAAGAAACTTAACATACCAAACTTGAAATATTTTTCTTATTCTAAACTCGTTTTGCTTGAAACTTTGAATAATTGTTAGTGACCTAAATCTGCGACATAATCTGTTGTTGTATTCCAATACGATGATTATCAATGTGTATAGAGCTCTAAACCATATTGATAGGCAGGAGCTCGTTCTGCTTGAGTTGATTCCTAATTTTTACTATCAGTTGTTTCGAAGACAGGTATTGCAACGTTTTTGCGTAAATTTTGGTTTAGATATCGAGCGCATGCTAGAAGCTGGTGTACCACTCAACTAAGTTGCACGGCGCTTTGACAGTAGCCGAATTACAACATACCAGTTGCATCGGCGGTATAATGAAACTGGTTGCACTCGGTGAAATAATACCAATGTTTTGGTATATGTAAAATTACTTTATTGGAAGCATTACAAGTACATGTTCTTACAACTATGGATGTGATGCGAATGCTCATACATGCTAATCAACAGAACGCGACTGACCACTGTATTCATGCACGCTTGGGCGCGAACAGATAAGATTTAATAAGTGACCTGGATGCTATCACAACACTCGGGACCGATGAAAAAGCGGTCGCCCTCGAGAAACTATGCCAAATCAGGATCGCCGGATCAGTTTGATCCATCTGCGCGATCGGTTTCGCTGTGCTGCAACCACAGCGATGGAGATCCTAGGCACAGCCAACAACCGCATAGGTGACACAAACGGTCATCAGACGTCTTCGTGAACACAGATTACGCCGGTGTCGTCTTGAACGCTCGGAGACGTATACGACGCCGCAAGTGGGCTGATGACCACCATCGTGGAGGGTGAAGATTGCAAAACTGGCGACGTGTAATATTTACCGATGAGTCACGATTTCAGTTATGCAACGCAGATGGCCTCCAGCGCGCGTATAGACGGATCGGCGAACGCTTCGCCGCATGTGCAGTCAATCAGGTGGATCGTTTTGTCGGCGGTTCTGTGATGGTGTGGGGAGCCACTCGATTCGGCTAGAAGTCACAGCTTCTGATCAATGATGGTAATTTAACTGTAAATCGCTACATCAATACTGTGCTCAATACTCAAGTAGTCCCCTACGTGCAGCAGAACGTTGATGCGATATTCGTTCACGATAAGGCGCGCCAACATGCCGCTCAGGCGACTAGAGATTACCTGGCAGCAAATAATGTCAACACCTTGGATTGGCCACCATATTCCCCGGACATGAACCCCTTAGACCATCTATGTATCATCTGGATAGGAAGGTTTGTGCTCAAAATCCGCCCCCCTCAAAACCATGCTCAGCTACGCCAGGTTTTGATAAAAGAGTGGCACCGGTACCCTCAGTATCGAATCAACCGACTGATCATGTCGATGCCCCGCCGGATCCGTGCTTTATTCCAAGCCAATGGGGGACACACATGGTATTGAGGACCATTCAGGTCGTTAAATTCTGTTCACGCCGAAATTGTGAGAGTCGCATCTTTTGTCAGTCTGGATTTTCCAGACGCTTAGGAGTATGATCATTTTGTGTAAAATTATGTTAAAGAATCAGTGAATCTTGCATTCTTGTAAGTATGAAAGTAATTAATAATTTTCTCAAAATGTTATATTTCATTTGCATGTTAAGTTTCTTTTCTCCTTCAGTATATTAATTTACTATTTACTGACGTACGAATTTAGAACAATAACGAATGGCCACTCCGAGCTAGAAAATCTAGCTATTTGAAGTTATTGATACGTGGACACAAAAAAACAAGTAAACCAACTTTAACAACAATTCAAGATATACTCCGTAAGCTGCTTAAGCTTTCTATTTTGTTTATTTAGAGAAGTTGGTTGTATGTCTAGAATGAAGCAAAAATTTTAAAAAGTGCAAGAGATCGGATAGTATATTTTTAGGTTATCGATTCCATTTAAGTCCAAGAAATTAACATGCTGGTTGCAAATGAATTTCAAAATAACAATGCGAATTTGTTCTGTTGAAAAGATGGCTATGCTGGCAAGCAATAAGGCTGAAATTACAAAAATCACATTCTTCCCAGAATGTAATTTTAATGCAGTACACAACTCATTGTTAACAGGTGTTTGTATTTTGCATTAATACTGTCGGTCCCTGTGCGGTATGTTGCCGAATCGATTCGAATCCGGTATACCGCAACTGCAGTATGCCGATTCAATAGCGATGTGTCGGTCCCTTTGCAAATAGATTCAAATTCGGTATGCTGGTGTGAAACATGTAGAGCTAGCGCAAAAGACTGCAAACATACATATTAATTCGGTATATTTATACTTGGGGATTTTCAATCCCCTAGTTCATTGTTTTCGTACTATTCGGAAAAGTGTTTCCGCATGTTTCCTTTTTCCCGCCAAAACCTTGTCATGCGAACTCCTCTGAGATGGCTAAAGCTAGAACGACCAAATTTGGCAGAAACATAGTATATCATGTCTAGTTGGTCCAGCTCAATTTGTTAAGAAATTCGTTAATATTTTATATGCAAAAATAGACATTGAAATTTAAAATCTGAAAACCTGGTCACGAAATCCTCTGAGACTGCTAGGGCTAGGACGATTTGGCAGAGGCATATTGTAGGATGTCTAGTTGGTCCAACTCAATTTTTTTAACAAATTCATTAACATTTTATATGTAAAAGTGGACATTAAAATTTTGCTACTTACGCCCATTAAAAGGCAGTGAAGCGCTTTGCATTCGCAGATAAAGGAATGCAGTTAAATGGCAGCCTATGCGTATTAATCGCCGAACTACAATGAGAGCCATCACATGCGTGTGGTAGCTGAAGTTGGCTTTAGTGTTTTGGGTTTTTCCCAGCTGCTATAGAGTGATAAAATTTAGCTCACCGATAGAAGGTGATTAGTCGTCAAATCCGCATTTTTTAACCACGACCTTAGAGAACGATTGACCATTATCTCGAAAACGGTTAGAGATTTTGAGTGTATTTTCAACCCTTTGGGTCTAAAGACGATAAGTAAGAGGTACCTCGGTGACGGTTAGAGGTATTGGGATTTTAAGCTCATTTTCATCGGTTTTGGCCTAAAAGAGAAGATATAAGGTAAGAGGTGCCTTGGTGATCTACACCTCTTCTTTCTTGGTCAATTCTGAATTTTAAGAGTAATTTTCGCTACTAGGTAGTGAAAACGGTCTGGTGGCAGTACGTTTTATACATACTAGAATCTGGTATATCTTTAATCGTGCTTCTCACTTACGGCGACATTGAAGCGTTGTCTTATAACAGCTCAAAATGCAGAAATATTATGAGGAATTCTTAAGTACAATTTTTTTTTTAATTTGAATTTTTTAAGGAAATTTAAATAACGTAATTTACTGTAAATTGTAATTATTTTAAAGTTTTGCTTTTTCACGTTTCAAATTCTTGAGTGCGTTTTACTCGTCAGATATTTAATTGGACTGGAACAGATGATTTATATTCAATAGCAAACATTGAATGTTTTTAAATTATAAAACAGATTGAAAGAGAGTGTATTTAGCACTGAATGTGATAATAACTTGCAGTGTACACTTAACAAATATTTATTAGGATGAGACTGGTCCGCAGTCTGGAATGGTGAGAAGCGCAAATTACAGGCTTTTCTGTTCGTTGTTTATTATTTGTATATTCGGACGCACGCAGCTAGGTATTGTATGAAAACCTGCAGTGACCATGGGATTTATGTCAACGAAATTAAATAAACACTTTTGCTAACATGAGTGTTTACGTAAACCTCTCTGTTTGTTATTTTGTTATTTTTTTCAGTAAAGATGCTAAAATATTTACAGATAAAACTTGAAACCGACACTAACACTGATATCTGAAATTCAAGGTTATATAAATTAATCAACCTGTTGTTATCCAAACTTAAACGCTGAAGTTTAAATATCTCACATAGTAGAGCCTTGCTTCCGAAATATTTCTGAAACTCGCCATTTGGAAGATATCGCTTCAGCCCTTATTTACTATTCATTGCTGTGTATTCAATACCTTGTCATTACTTGCAACCTGTAATAATAAATCACATGATTAATTCGAAAAATATTCAGCTTAATGGTTCCTTTTCAACCTTAGATTTCCACGTTCAGCCTCACTCTCAAACTGATTGTTCTATATCTTGTTAGCATTGTTTTAACATGCTTTGGTTTCATAACGACCAGTCCATTATTTCTCAAATATATTTATATCTCAGCTTTGCGTTATGTTTTAGGGGATGACCGAAAACCCAGTGGGCCATAATTTCTCATTCCATGATAGGTGTCTAATCCAATGCATTCTTATAGATAAGGCAATTGGATCGCAAGTCACTTTCCTTCCTCTTACAACCCGAACCAATTTCGAACCTTTCGATATTTTTGAATTACTAAACCAACGCTCTAACCAACTGGAAAAATCCCTTTAACATTCTGTGAAATGGATAGACTGGTCAAGAGCAGAATGATGTCGTGTGGATGTTTTATAAATGAAAACGAAAAACGTAACAGATATGTTATATTGTAACACTTTTAAGGAAAACTTTTGACCCTTGATGAAACACCTATTTTGTAATTTATTTTTACTGTTTCCCTAATGCTGTGTTCATATTAATGCATCAATCAATGGCTTATGTGAAATTTATTCTGCATCTTGTCGCGAGTGGTTCCGCCATTGTAATGGCCTTCATACTTTCGATCAGTTGAATAGCAGGAAATGGTTATGTGGAATATTATGTTTAATGTTTCAGAGTACATTTGTATTTGATTAGTTAGATTGTGTTTCATAATATTGGTGGGATGAGAAATTTAAAATTTGTTGCCAACTTTTCAATCTCAAAGAATATTGTTGGTAAATTATAATTATAAACACCATCACTTTTTATTTTAAACAGCAGTGAAATAGTGATTTATCGAATGGTGATTTTCTTATTTATGACCCCATGAATCCCGTGCATTTGGGGTGGTCGGTTAGCTCAGCCTGTCAGATAATCAGCGCTAGCAATGCCAAGTTACCCAGTTTCGTTCCGGTCAGGAATAATAAACAGTAGATCGGTTTTCGATATAAACTGCCTCAGCTGAACGAATACAATGGTTATACGATCCTTCAAAGTAACTGCATCAAGTTTTCCGGTCATCTACCTTAAAATGTTTACATTGCACTTATTTCGTTGCTCATAGCTAGTTGTAATACTAACATGAGCTTCTCTCTGTCAGTAGAATATGCGACCTTAATGCACATTAGTGTAAGGTCACCAAAATATCATGTAGTTCTTGGGGCTTTATAAGAGGTATTTATGCTGATTTCACCAATCAACTGGCTCACTCACTCACAAACAACAATTCGAACCAGCTCTGGGAGTCAATATGAAGATGCTTTACTTGGCAAGCTCAAGCCGTTGTTGGAGCGACTTCGCAGCCTCGGCCGTGGATTCAAAACGGAATGTTTACTTGTGTGCACCCTTCAATCTCGTAAATAGAGCAGACTGGAGACTAATTGCATTTATGCATTTTATGGGCATTAGGATTGATCATGTTGTATCAAAGGCTTGCATAAAAATCTATACCCCTAATGCCAGCCTGAGGCTTATTTACTGCGCATAAAATAGGTTTAGCTTCGACTACACCCTGGATGTTATACTTATTGGTCTGAAATATGTAGCACTTATTTGGTAGTCAATTGTTAAAATGCCAGATAACTTTATTTAAATAAAGCAAATAAGTATCATGAAATTGCGGTGATTGAGACGATCAACTGTTTCCTGTGAAGTTTTGTTTCAGTTAGAAAAGCTCTTAATTAATTCTGTTAGATATACAGACTTACTGGCCTGCAACATAACAAGATGACTTTCTGCTTCTTTGTAATGTTCGTTCGCAGAAATCCAAGCATTAATATATCTATGCTTGGGTGTTTGAAGAATTGGACCCAGGCTTTGTCTACAGAACTTATCCATGTATGAAAACATTGTAGGTTTTGCTGGAATCTGGACTCAACCAATGAAATATAGGGTGTGTTTATCGCATAGAGCGGCGTATGATCAATAAAGAGAGTGCTATCTACAAGTTTTAATTTTGAAAATTTTGTGTGGCCATATGTGTGAATGTATTTCATAATCCACATTACATGTTAAAAAATTTAAAATTAAAATCCTACACATTATCCCTGAAAATATACCTGATCAGAAGATTATTTCCAACATAAGTGGCGCTAAGAATAAGGTTCTGCGTTTCGGCGATGAGTGAGAATGAGGTAATAAGATGATCAGTGAATGTCAGCCGCACTAGGTGATCAATGATAGGGACGTTCTGTAATATGACCGGTGAGAGTGAGGTTCTGTGATGTTATCGATGAGAAATAGGAACAGCAGGGGGGTGAGGAAAAGTGAATACTGTTGTGGTCACTGAGAACGAGGTGCTGTGAAGTTATCACTGATAATGAGGAACTGCAAGACGATCAATGAGAATGAGGTGCTGAGAGGTAGTCAGTGAGAGTGAAGGACTGTAAGGTAATAGATCAAAATGAGGTGCATTAAGGTCATCAACGGGAGTTAATTAAGCTAGGTGATCATCGAGAGTGACCTTTTGCAAAGTGTTTGAGCAGAGTGTGGTACGGTTAGGTAATCGGTGAGAATTAACTTCTGCAAGGTAATCAGTAAGGGTTTGATGCTGTGAGTCAATCAGTGATAGTGAGGTGCTGTAGTGTAATCAATGAGAGTGCGGTATTGTAAACTAATCACTGATAGTGATGTGCTGAAGTTTAATCTGTAGGAGTGAGCTACTGTAAAGTAATCAGTGAGAGTGGGGTACTGTAAGGTAATCAGTAAGAATGATACATTGTTCAGCTAAGAAGTAAGAGTGAGGTATTGTAAGGTAATTACTGAGAGTGATGCCTGGTAAACTAATCAGTGAGTGGGATGTACTGTAATATAGGGTGGGGTACTGGTAAGTTACCAGTGGGAATAAGGCACTGCAAGGTAATCAATGAGAGCGAGACACTGTAAGGTAAACAATGAGAGCGAGGTACTGTGAGATGTTCAGTGCGAGCGAGCTGCTGTTAAGTAATCAATGAGAGCGAAGTACTGTGAGGTAATCAATGAGAGCGAGGTACTGTGAGGTATTCAATGAGAGCGAGGTACTGTAAGGTAATCAAAGAGAGCGAGGTACTGTAAGGTAATCAATGAGAGCGAGGTACTGTAAGTAATCAATGAGAGCGAGGTACTGTAAGGTATTCCCTGGGATTTATGTGTGGTAAAATAAGAACTGGTAAACTGTAATATAATTCTAGGAGTAAGATAGCGATATATTGTAATAATAATATATATTGTAATAATGAGATACTGTAAGGTTATCAATGAAAGTGAGGTACTGTATGACAGTCAGTGGGAATGATATACTGCCAGATTATCAGTGAGAATGATATACCGTAAGGTAATCAGTGAGTGATGTACTGTAAGATAATTATTGAGTGGATACTGTAAGGTAATCAGAAAAAATGATGCACTGTAAGGTAATCAGTAGGAGTGAGGTACTGTAACGTAGAGTAGAGTAAGGTGTTATGGGATAATCAGTGCAAGTGGAGTACTGTATAGTAATCAACGAGAGTGAGGTGCTGTACGGTAATTGCTGAATACTGTCTTGAAGTGAACACTGGCTACATTCTGGTCAAATTGTCAAGTATGATTTTGCTACAAGGTGAACGGTAAGAGCAATTGCATTTTTATGTGAATGAAGAGGATGGGGATGCATTGATGAGGTGAAGACTGAAAGTAAAGCACCGCTGTGGGGGAAACAGCTGGGATTAGGGTTCTGCTACATTAAGATGGATCAGTGTCCATAATGCATGCAAAATACTTCATGTGTATATCATTTACTCGATAAAGGTTATTACTGTCGGAATCCAAAGGTTTTGTTTTTATTCTGTGCATGTGTGCTTTAGAATTCGCACTCGCACCAAAGGGTTGCCATACCAATCATCCGCTGTTATGACATCAATGCAGGACTGTGTTATTGCCATTTCTATAAGCCAGTGCCCTGGATAAATAACGGTAATGCGAGGCAGCTGTGACGTAATGAGCGTGTGCGCAGTGGGCTGTATGCCCAGGGTCTTCCTCGTGCTGGATTTGATCTGTTGTGCCCACGCTTGAGTTCACAGGTCATGACAGCCATATATCTCACACGTTTTTGTTGACTTGTTGCTTTCGCGGTGTCTGATTAACGTGGGTAAGGTATGATAACGCAGTGGGAAGGAATTAATGTGTTGTTTGCGTCTGGCATTGCATGATCTTACCTCATTCATACATTACACTGCCCATGTTTATTGTTATATAGCACATGATTTTCGGAATCTCACGCCTTTTAGCTTACTCTGGATTCCTGCTCTTTTATCGTTATATTTATAGCACCTTTGTTTTGCTTAAAAATGAATATAAAGACACAACGTTTTGTTGTTGTTTCTCAAAATGCCAGCACAGTCTAGTGACCTCACAGCGACATCCCCACAAAAAAGCTTTATCACGATTTTATATCATACCGTAACGCTGTCATGACCTTCATTTTGCGGTATTACCTCCAGTGTTCTAACAGTTAACGGGTCAGTTCTGCGTTCTAAGACACGTTTTTACGGTCGCCTTTATCGCGTTCTATGCACAGACGAAACAATGAATAGAATGGCCAGTTTTCAACACACCCGTTTATTGTAAAAAAAAAAAAAAAACACAAATAGGAACGTCACGGAGATGTATCAGATTAAGTTAAGCAACAGTGTACTTTCTCCTGGTTTTCGCTGCATTTTCTTATTCGGAATAATTAATACTAGCATATACTGCATATATTAATATTAGTCATATTACTTGTGAGTCATGTTATATTATAATTTCAAACAAACAAATTATTAGAGAAAAATGGTTGATCTTGATGAAAGAAATAATGAAGCCACTTATTTTATTAAATTAAATTTTATGACTAATACCCAAAGACGTTTTTCAGTTCTATTCTAGCTGATTACTTCTGGGCTTAATTTAGAAGTAACTGCTCAAGTAGACTTTTGTTGTAGTACTGAAATTAGGCTGATGTAATTTGGTAATAAAAGAAATAATTACTGAACTAAGAAAGGTCATAGAGTCATAAAGTATAAACTAGACCGAATTCTGCTAAAAATTAATATAAAGTATATAAATATTTTAATATAATATAAAATTTATATAAAATCGCTCTTTGTCTAACCGTTTTCCAGATAATGGTCACCTTCTGCTTTTTACCTTGCCCTTAACCGTCAAGGTAACCGAGATACCTGTTATATAACGTGAAAATTCGCTCTATCTCTAACTGTTTTCAGGATAATAGTCAACTTCCGGTTTTTGACCGTGATAAGGTCAAGTTGCCTCTTATGTAACGTTGTTTAGGCCCAAAGGCTCAAAATCGCTCTATCTCTAACCGGTTTCAAGATAAGCAGGTCTATCGTTAATGATGCATAAGGTCACGTGACCTTTGACTCTGATCCTCAAGGTCAAGATTCAGAATGCATGGTTGCCCCCTACTGAGCACGTTTTATATATTCAAACTAGGATTTGGGTGATTTTTATGGTTATTTTCCGTGATTAATAAGCATTTTGAAAATATTTTGACTTCACTTTGACCTTGATTTTCGAATATTTTCGGTTTCATTGAGACCTGATGATTGTCTATAAGTGTACCAAATATGAACCTCCGCGCCTGAAATGCCGCCTGAAACTAGTTTTCTGGAAACTATCCTGTAGAAAAATATCTTTGACCTCAGTTTGACCTTAACTTTGACCGTTGATGTAAAAAAATGTTATGGATTCATCGAAACTTTATCATCCTCTACACGTGTGCCAAATTTCGTCTTTCTGTGTCAAATAGTGTAGGAGAAGTTTTGTAGAAACCATCCTAACGGAAAAAAGGTAAATCGGCATATTAAGTCAGCTGCGAATTTCTGTCCACACCAAGGTTTGATAGTGGCTTTGACCTAAGCCGGTGTTAATACGTTCGGTAGCAGGTTTTACTGTACTTGTTTGAGTATACCATCTCTAGTGGCGGACGGGGTGTTGCGCTGGTTTCGTCTTTATGTAAACATTCCAGGATTGTGTTTTATTTAATCATCATGGCATATATTTGTATTGCCTGACCAACGTATTTTAATCCAAAATTTCTCTGTTAAGTGGGGGCTTGGAAGGGTGGGACTAGTCCGGCGATGATGCGAATGTTTGAAACCGGGGCTGAATTCATACGGTTTGATACACAAGCATGCAATGCTCTGTCTCTGTCTCTGTCTCTGTCTCTGTCTCTGTCTCTCTCTCTCTCTCTCTCTCTCTCTCTCTCTCTCTCTCTCTCTCTCTCTCTCTCTCTCTCTCTCTCTCTCTCTCTCTCTCTCTCTCTCTGCTGTTATTAGGAACGCAGTGAAATTGAAAAAATAAATAATGGAATTCAACCACGTTCTTGGGCAAGTGGCAGGTAAGCGAATATCATAGATAAAAAAACTGATGAAAATGCGCACAGCAATAAATTATGTGAAGTTACTTTGTATGGACTGATCCGGAGATGTTATCATTTGGATATCTTAAAAAGTATAACTTTGAAATCACGAGTTTCCCGCTTTGAAATGTTAAAATTGTGGTAAAAAATCACACTATAATAACATTTTTTGTGATTTAACAAGAAAATGAAATTTAGTTTTTACATCAGTTCAACAAATATCTTAAAAACAAAATAGTTTAAGTGAAATAGATCATTTGTGGTCCTGTATCCATTTAGATCAATTGTTTCCAGTTCAATTGCCGTTAGATTTGTTGTCGCCAGATCAATTGTCGGGATACCGTTCTTATCGAATTGTATGCACTCTCGAAAAAAGTTATGACCGGATTATGTCAACAACCTCCGGGCCGATGACTTAATTGCCGTTTTTTTTTGTTTTTTTTTTTTTTTGTTTTTTTTTGTTTTTTTTTTTTTTTTTGTTTTGTTTTTTTAGACGGAACTGGTTTTTGAGCGCATGTTCCATTGGATTAAGGAATCTATTAAGACTTATTTTAGCCTATGTCAGATAATGAATTCACCAGAAAACAGCGCTTACAAAATCGCTGTCCATAATTAACCTGTTAATAATTTTCCTTCCGTCTTTCTATCTGAACTTTGGTAATCAATTACGCAAAGCGAACAAAAAGTAAAAGAAGAAAACCAGTAACTGCAAAACAAAAGCTGTGACTATTTATAAAACAGCTGTGTTGCTGCGTGCACACTGCAGCGCCAGGGCACTTTGGTCCACTAACACTTCTCACCGGACGATTTCGGGCTGCAGTCGGGATGAAATAAAAAGTGAGTGAAGACATCTGCGTACAGTTTCCGAAGCGTCATAACGCTTTCGCCTTCCAGTCATTCCGAAATTTTGTATGTGCGTGCCATTATTATTATAATTATTATTATTATTGTTATTATTATTATTATTATTATTACCGAGTATGGCAGACAGACCGACAGACAAGAAGTTCACCAGTGGCCAACGACGCAACCGGAAGGCAGACTAATACATTTGAATTTCGTGTCTGGCAGTACAGTTAACTGTGGTTAATTTTTATGAATACGGCGGCAGTCAGTAAGTTTATAACTTCTCAGTTTTTTTCCAACGGTCCACTTGGTACAAATAAGAAGTGTAAATATCCAGCGAGTCGAATCTAAATGGTAAACACTTGATTTACTAAGCCCTAAGTAAAAACTTCTGCTTTTTTCATAACGAGCAGCTTGAAGGAAGAAGGAAACTATTTACTGATGATCGCTGGTGACAATAAATAGCTTTATTTCTTTATTTTAACTATTTATGAAAGCTTTTATCCTCTGAATAAAATCCGGTCTCCAAGAACGTGAATTTAAACTAGACCGAATTTCGCTACACGTAGCGAAATGACACCCATTTGCAATGGTGCAATCTATTTGGTCAAAGACACATTTTTCAGTCTTTCCACATAATTGTCAGCTTCCGAATTATTATCATGAACAAGGACATCGAAGTAAATATAATGTAATCTCAAATAATCAGTTTTTTAACCGTTTTCGAAATAATGGACAACTTCCGGTTTTTGACCTTTACCATGACGAAGGAGGTCAAGATCACCGAAGTACCTCTTATATAACGTCTTCTAGGCAAAAAGGGTCGAAAATAAGCTCAAAATCGCTTTATCTCTAACCGTTTTCGAGATAATGGTCAACTTCTGGTTTTTGACCTTGACCATGACGGAGGAGGTCAAGGTCACCGAGGTACCTCTTCTATAACCTCTTTTAGGCCCAAAGGGCCCAAAATAAGCTCAAAATCGCACTATCTCTAACCGTTTTCGAGATAATGGACAACTTCCGGTTTTTGACTTTGACCATGACGGAGGAGGTCAAGGTCACCGAGGTACCTCTTATATAACGTCTTTTAGGCACAAAGGGTCGAAAATAAGCTCAAAATCACTCTATCTCTAACCGTTTTCGAAATAATGGTCAACTTCCGGATTTTGACCTTGACCATGACGGAGGAGGTCAAGGTCACCGAAGTACCTCTTATATAACGTCTTTTAGGCCCAAAGGATCGAAAATAAGCTCAAAATCGCTCTATCTCTAACCGTTTTCGAGATAATGGTCAATTTCTGGTTTTTTACCTTGACTACGACGGAGGAGGTCAAGGTCACCGAAGTACCTCTTATAAAACGTCTTTCAGGCAAAAAGGGTCGAAAATAAGCTCAAAATCGCTCCATCTCTAACCGTTTTCGAGATAATGGACAACTTCCGATTTTTTACCTTGACTACGACGGAGGATGTCAAGGTCGCCGAGGTGCCTCTTACATAACGTCTTTTAGGCCCAAAGGGTCGAAAATAAGCTCAAAATCGCTCTGTCTCTAACCGTTTTCGAGATAATGGACAATTTTTCTCTAACGGAATTCAATACACAAAAGTCACATGACCTTGACCTTGACACTGAATGTCGAGATTCCATCCATGATGTTACTGCCTACTGACACCGTACACGTGTTGGAACAAGGATTTGAGCGCTATTTCAAGCAATTTTTCGTGATGGAATAGGTTTTTGAAAAAATATTTTGACCTCAATTTGACCTTGATCTTGAAGGTCAAGGTCATAAATATTTGCGGATTTCATGACATTTCATCACCCTCTATCTCTGTGCCAAATTTCATCGTCCTACGTCAAATAGCGTAGGAGGAGTTTTCTGGAAACCTCCTTGACGGAAAAAAAGCAAAAAAAAAAAAAAAAGGAAGGAATAAACGGCCGGAATTCTTTGCAAAGCATAGGCATTTGCAAACTATGTTTCAAGTGGGAATTAAGTCATGTACTTAGATTTTTTTCATCATGTCAGTGAATTTCAAAAGTCGCATGAAATAGACTTCCAAATTCTCCTTCATCTGTATTTGCAAACATTAGTCTTATCTGGAGGAGTAATTCCTTTCAAAATTGATTAGATTTATTTCACGTTCGAAGAATTGAAGCTGATTAAAACGATTCTTTTTACAATAAAAACTGCGATCAGCAGCTATCGAAAAGGGAACTCCGTTTATCGGATTATTGAATTTCGTTTATCCTTGATATGGTAAATCGCAGGCCTCTAAGATATCATTCAGTTTCAGTACGCATGCTCAACTTATCCTGAGGGCAATCGCGAAAGAGGGAGGGGTGGAAGGTGGCGGTGAGGGGGTTTGGGGGGTCGGGGGGGCATTATAGGGTGCGAGCTGCTCGACTGGTCATTTCAGCGTGGGTACTCACATCTTGTTCTTTGGTTGTACAATTTCAACATAGGCATCAGACATGCAAAGCCCTCAGCCAGCCGGAACATTCGAAACAAGGAACATAGTTGGTTTGAGGCCGGTCACAGGCTCATTTCAATCGAAAAGAAAACAGGGTGGCAGTGCTTTAAGATGAACAAAAAAACAAAAGGTTCCCATGAGAAAGTCCAGCTGAGCCACTGTGCTTGTTCGGATATGGCTGATAAGCAATACGGATCTTTATTAATTCATATACTAGCTATATCTTAAATATCTTAGTAATTGGTAGAGAAATGTAGGCTAGAGCGTGTTCACAAGGTAAGTGTTAACGGCCGGACAGACGGACGGACGGACTCGGCCATAGCAATAGCCTTCAGCCAATATTTGCTGAGGGCTAAAAACTGAAAAGTAGAGTTCATAAAATGTATCGATTAATCTTTTGGAATAGAATCCAGATAAAATTTCACATTAACTTGCATGAAGCACCCCCCCTCCTCCTCTCCCTCCCTCCTCCTCCTCTCCCTCCCTCCACCGGGCTTCTTATCAGCGCTGCTTGACACTATGCCAACACCCCGATATACCATTTGTCACACAGGCGTTCCACGTTATCTATACACGGGCTATCTTTGACATTTTTAGTTTGACCATAACTTTAGCTTGTACTGATATTTATTGCTCTATAACTGTGCGATATACCAGTTAAAACGTATTCATTGACAGTAATGAAGTCTTGGTGTTTTTTAGGGGGGAGGGCGGCAAGAGGGAGGGTAATGTGGCCTAAAAATTTCCGGGGTATGTGTTTGACCAGTGCATATTTAAGGTCCATTTGAAAGTTAAAGCAAAGACTGTTTACTACTAAGCTTAGTAGTTTATAGTCTTTGATTAAAGTCTTTACTGCAGGGTCCGTTCACAAAGTTCTCAAAATTAAATCTTTCCCTGGCAGTAAACCTTTTTTCTGGCAATTAACCCTTTATCTGGCAGTGTCGAACCTCTCCCAACACATTTCTTAAAAATCTTCAAAATGAAATCTGAGAAATTTTGTTATTTATTTGTTTTTCTAATGTGGGTCCAAAAACCACCCATAGGAAGGTACGGCATGTCGCTAACTTTCCTTAAATATCGTTCCGACCTTAATTTGACCCGACGATGTCTTAAACTAAGCTTCAAAAATCACCATGCATGATAATTATAGTAATAAAGATGCATATTTCTTACGCTTTTTTCCTGCTTTCTTGTCTATTTCCATTTGTTCTGGTTTTTGAAAACGCATTAAATAGCCCGTTAATTTGGAAATAATTGAAGCAACAGAAGTTGGAGATTTATCTGTGTCACTCTTCCGACAAGTAAGTTCAGGGTGGGTGTATATCAACGGATTAAAACAGGACAAATACCATGTGTTTCGTACAACTAAAAGCGTATATATCAAGGGCAGTTACACGCTGAGCAGTGAATACTTGATATCTTTGTTAACCTGTAGCAGTTCACGCTCTCAATTGAAGAAAATAAGTAAACTGATAGAATTATAGGTTCAACACCAGTCAAACGAACATTTGGTCGAGAGCTGGGTAAGTAGGCTATTTTGAAAGACACCAAGAAGCCCCATGCAAGAGCCCCCCCCCCCCACCCCCCAACGTCAAAGTTAAAACCGCCCAATAGCAAATACCTCAGATGGTATCCAGAGAGGACGCAACAGGACAGCTCGCAACCGCACAACCCACGACAGGACAACTCGCTACCGCACAATCCATGACAGGACAACTTGCTACCGCACAACCCATGACAGGACAACTCGCTATCCCGCACAATCCATGACAGGACAACTCGCTACCGCACAACCCATGACAGGACAACTCGCTACCCCGCACAACCCATGACAGGACAACTCGCTACCGCACAACCCACGAAAGGACAACTCGCTACCGCACAACCCATGACAGGACAACTCGCTACCGCACAACCCATGACAAGACAACTCGCTACCCCGCACAACCAATGACAGGACAACTCGCTACCGCACAACCCATGACAGGACAACTCGCTACCGCACAATCCATGACATGACAACTCGCTACCCCGCACAACCCATGACAGGACAACTCGCTACCGCACAACCCACGACAGGGCAACTCGCTACCGCACAACCCATGACAGGACAACTCGCTACCGGACACCCCACAACAGGACAACTGCCAACTACATAAAAGGTGGACAACTCGTCACCAGTGAATTTTTAACCTGATAAGTAAAGGTGACTTCGTTGATTTAACTTAGTTGACAAAAACCTGAATTTTATAATAAATTTATAGTCTCTGTTACAAAATTCCAAAATATAATTGAATTCGTTTTTATGTTTGAATAAATGGACCGGTTGCGAGTTGTCCCATTATTCAATTGATTGTGAGTTGTCAATTCGTTAGCTGTCGGTTGGCGAGTTGTCCTTCGCGAATTGTCCAGTTACGAGTTATCATTCACTTCCGATGCATTCAAATCGTTTGAGTAATATGAAAAGTTTTTTTCACGTTTTGTAATAAGAAATTTCACAATTCTGCCAACCCTGTTACATTCCTCCATCAAACTGTTAATTTAACCGGATTCATGAAAAAAATTGCTGAATATCGATTTTTTGTTTTGCTGATCAAGTTATTGTTGTTGTTGTTGTTGTTGTTGTTGTTGTTGTTGTTGTTGTTGTTATCATTCACTTCCGATGCATTCAAATCGTTTGAGTAATATGAAAAGTTTTTTTCACGTTTTGTAATAAGAAATTTCACAATTCTGCCAACCCTGTTACATTCCTCCATCAAACTGTTAATTTAACCGGATTCATGAAAAAAATTGCTGAATATCGATTTTTTGTTTTGCTGATCAAGTTATTGTTGTTGTTGTTGTTGTTGTTGTTGTTGTTGTTGTTGTTGTTGTTGTTGTTGTTGTTGTTGTTGTTGTTGTTGTTGTTAATTCACATGTAATGATTTGCTGGATCTCGGCTGATCACAGTTTCCACGATTCTACGTATTTTCGGACAAACTTTTTTCGATAACAAAAAACATAGAGCACATGTCGACTCCAGTTTCGTCCAAAGAACGCTATTATTATTATTATTATTATTATTATTATTATTATTATTATTATTATTATTATTATTATTATTATTATTATTATTATTATTATTATTATTATTATTATTATTTGTGGCGGTTGTCAAGAAACGAAAAATTTTGTTTCACCAAATGCGTAAATTATCACTCTGTTCTAGCAACGAACCTTCGGTAAAACATATGATCACATACATATCATCATGTTATGATAGCATTTAATGGTAACGTATTTGGCTGCTATGCTGAAAATATCATGTATCCAAGGTCACCACATTGTGCGCTGCCAGACTAAAGGTAAAAAAAAACAGTTGAATATTGAAAAAAGACCACCTGAGGTACTTTTAAAAGCGTGAACTTGCCCACGCTGTGTCTTTATTTCCAGTGCTTCCAGTGTTTTCTGGAACCTAAAATTGGTCTTCAGAAATTAAACAGATTTTGAGCCGTCCATCTAGCGATTTTAACAAACGATGCAACATATGTTCAAAGGCCGGCAATGGGGTATTAACTTGACTTAATGGATTGTGTGACATTTCTATAACATTAGGCAAATATACAATCTTTTTTTTTTAAACATACGTCATTTTAAAAAACTAATTGTTTAGTTTGATAAAAATTTGAGCATTTCCTGTGTGAGTAAAGTGTATTCCCTTATCCTGATAATTCACATATCCCCTCATTGGTCAGATTCGTCATTCGATTCAGGGGTGACTTAAATCATTGCGCGTCTACACAGTTTTATTGTACGCTCAACGCAGTGAATGCTTACCATTTCGCTTCCACAGCAGACTTTATTTCAAATCATTACTCAAAATTTGAGTCTCAGTTTACAACGACGATGTTAACCTTCAGGCAGCTCAAGCTGATTTGCCCAAGTTCACTAACACATAAAAAACACTCCTTAAAATCATTAAAAAAAAACTGATTGTGTGTTTTACTGAAGTAATAGATATCTGTGAAACTAATTAAATTCGCGAACATTTAGTGGAGCTGACACATATGACATTCCCAATTCCCGCAAATGATGGCTGGTCACTGCGAGACTCCTTTCAACGGGTGTGTTGGCGCAACAGCGTCCCAGCAAAGATGACCAGTTGTTATGCTGACAGCACTGACCCCTAACCATATAGACCTCAACAGTAGAAACCAACCAAGCTCATTATCAACCCAGCACCATACCTTTGATATTAAAAATGCCTGTCCACTGGATTTCTATTTTCCAATTATAGTTTGACATCCTCAGAGCATAAGGGGTGTACACCTGCGGGCCCTAGGGGATGAGGGCTTCAGGGAAAAACCCTAACAGACTCCATCAAGCTTTTTGAATTGAAATCTCAGTTCAATATATTTGATCTGGGCTGTGGTGGTTAGATGTGAATGTTACCTGAAATAAATCAACGTAGTGATTGTACAGTAGAAATTTTCAAACTTTTGTCCCGTTTGCTTCTTGATTTCTTAAAAGTAACAGAAAGTTCATAAGAGCAAAGAACCTGGATATTTAAGAAAAGCTCCAGGTTCTTTGATAAGAGATAACATTTTCTGTAAACTGCTTAAGATCAATGCCCCCACCTATACATCTTTTAATGTATTCCCGAATTCGAATAAAGACACTGTTTAAGAACAAGATTCCATTGAAGTGCTAACAAAACGGGAGGACGGAGGGGAGAATCTTGCACCGTGCGTACATTAAACGTATTAATGTATTGGATAGCGATCGGATGGGTGACGTCCCAAATAATAAGTGTTTGTTGGCATAAGACAAAGCAGGAAAAGAAAAAGATTATCAGTCAAGCTTATTTAATCGAGAATTACAAGAATCTTTTTCCGAACGTTTTTTGAACGCCAAAGCTGAATGGGAGTTCCCCCACAATACACCAGGGTCTGGATACGCGAAGCATTATGGTCCTGTTTGCCCAAACATGTTCTCGGAGCTGACGTAAGATAGTTTATTTACCATATATGGTTTAACTGAAATCCACAAATACAGTCACTTGATTGCATCATGTTGGACATACGCCAAAACAAGTCAAGTAAATAAACAACGAGTTGGGTAAAAAAAAGTGCACGCGCACTTGTTTTGAAAATAGTATCACATGACATTCGTGCAAAATGCCACAAATGCATTTCACTTTTATAAACTATAAACTTTTTTTTGCACTTCACACTGCAGCTTTTAGCAAAGAGTGCTTTTTGATATGAACCTCTGAAAAATTGTCAGTTGTATGTTGCCAGTTTATTGTTCGTATATTAAATATGTGTATCACGTGTTCTTTTTTATTTGAGAGCAACTGAACAAGCAACGAAACAAGAGATATGAGATCATAGCGATCTTATTTGACACAAGTTTGATTACAGTCCTGTTTGAATAGGTCACAATACAATGATAAAACTGTCACGTGGGCAAAATAATGTGAACGAAACAATCTGAGTCCATGTGCAAATTCCTGCATTCTGAACGTGGAACTGATATGGTGATTTTGGTACGGTATCAGTATGTATTTTATAAAAGACAGACCTCTCCAAGCAGCCTGAAGAACTCCAAAACCCGTGCGATGTGATGCCAGTATTTCCTGTCGATATTCTCCAAATATTAAAGCATAGCAGCCAGATATCAATTAGTTTCAGGTGCCAATAACTTTCAACATTTCGCTGAGTGAATGTTTCATTTCCCTTTTAGAATATAAGTAATAAAATAATAAAATAATTCATATTGTTTAATCATTTTTGTCGAATTTTGTCATAATTAATTAATTTGTCGCATATTGATATTTCCATGTTATTTGTGTTCAGTTTGATATTTTATTATTTCTATGCTTCTTTCAAATTAAATCTTCTCTGTTGTTGCTGTTGTTGTTTTTTTTTGTCAGTTGGTGAAAGATTTACTTAAATACAAAAGTGCGTTCCGAATACATTAAATACATTCAAACCATTTTTCAGAGGCAGTTTCTCCTGATAAGAATAAATTCGTGTTTTCCGCTTTTATTATGGACTATTTGATAAGACATTATTTGTCCGTTTTATTTATGAAGCCCCGCACGAGCTATCGAGCCCGCTACATTCCGTCTGTTCGTTTTAATCAAAATAATACCCAATGATATGGACAAAATATATGTTACACATTTAAGGCGATGGTAAAATGTGGGTGAATTTTCAGGTAAATAACACTTATGTATTTACTTGATTTACCGTTGAAAATGAGCCTTTTAACCCATTCAGGGTTATGCAAGAGAAGCTGTTAAAAAGGGTGTTACTGCCATGATGAACTCGCTTTGACAGTAAAGAAAATTACACCATAGGAAGACCCACACAACTTTAGACCATGAATACAAATTATAGACGAAAATTTTAAAATCCTTAGGGTCTCCTTAAACCAAAGGTGCCCATACAAGAACCACAATAATAAAAATTAAATCGACACGGTTTTGAAAGAACACAAAAGCTTTTATCCGGGTTGTCGTCGTTTGTCTACAATCAGTCACTAAAACCCTTTTTAAATTTATCACTGGCTGAAACCCGTTTCATCTGTTCTGAGTGCCCCTTTTACTATTTTATGTACAGTAAAACCTGCTTACACCGGACAACGGGGGGACTGGCGGATTTTGTCCGGTATATAGAGGTGTCCGGTATTTCAGGGGTCATGTAAACCAATGGGGAAAACGGGACTGAGAATTCTTGCCCGGTATGGGCATTTGTCCGGTATTTCAGGGTTTGTCCAGGATAAGGCTTTACTGTAGTTTGAATTCCATTTTTTATAAATTGGTGATGCAAGTTTTACACTTGAAGCTAATCGCGAAAAAAATTGAACTCATCCTTAAATACTCAAAACGACACTATATAGAACACCAGTTCCGAAGGGTGGGAGTTGGGGAGTTTAAAGGGGGAATGTATCAAAATAAATGGTTTCATATATTGATTTAGCCAACCATCAGGAGGTTCTGAGATCCGAAAAATTAGTAGTGTTCGAGTAAAACGAGCGTTCCCAGCTTTTGAACACTTATAACTGTGGAGTGGTTATTTATAGACTAATAGTTTTCAGGGGTTTTTTTTTTTTTTGGCAACCCGCATCCATAGTGTAAAATGCATACGCAAAAATTAACTCTATAGAATGCCGTTTTGTAATGTCGCCCGAAATGTAAATTTCAAAAAGACGGGCAATTTTTAATTCCCACTTGCAAACATAGTTTGCAAATGGGTATGGTTTGCTAAGAATTCCGGCGTTTATTCCTTCCTTTTTTTTTTTTTTTTTTTTTTTTTTTTTTTTTTTTTTTTTAGTTTTTTTCCGTCACGGAGGTTTCCAGAAAACTCCTCCTAGGCTATTTGACGTAGGACGATGAAATTTGGCACAGAGATAGAGGGTGATATGATGTCGTGAAATCCGCAAAATTTTTTGACCTTGACCTTCAAGATCAAGGTCAAATTGAGGTCAAAATATTTTTTCAAAAACCTCTTCCATCACGGAAATTGCTGGAAATAGCGCTCAAATCCTTGTTTCAACCCGTGTACGGTGTCAGTAGGCAGTTACTTCATGGATGGAATCTCGACATTCAGTGTCAAGGTCAAGGTCATGTCACTTTTGTATATTGAATTCCGTTAGAGAAAAATTGTCCATTATCTCGAAAACGGTTAGAGATAGAACGATTTTGAGCTTATTTTCGACCCTTTGGGCCTAAAAGACGTTATATAAGAGGTATCTCGGTGACCTTGACCTCCTCCGTCAAGGTCAAGGTCAAAAACCGGAAGTTGACCATTATCTCGAAAACGGTTAGAGATAGAGCGATTTTGAGCTTATTTTCGACCCTTTGGACCTAAGAGACGATATATAAAAGGTACCCCGGTGACCTTGACCTCCTCCATCATGGTCAAGGTCAAGAACTGGAAGTTGTCCATTATCTCGAAAACGTTTAGAGATAGAGCGATTTTGAGCTTATTTTCGACCCTTTGGGCCTAAAAGACGTTATATAAGAGGTACCTCGGTGACCTTGACCTCCTCCGTCAAGGTCAAGGTCAAAAACCGGAAGTTGACCATTATCTCGAAAACGGTTAGAGATAGAGCGATTTTGAGCTTATTTTCGACCCTTTGGACCTAAGAGACGATATATAAAAGGTACCCCGGTGACCTTGACCTCCTCCATCATGGTCAAGGTCAAGAACTGGAAGTTGTCCATTATCTCGAAAACGGTTAGAGATAGAGCGATTTTGAGCTTATTTTCGACCCTTTGGGCCTAAAAGACGTTATATAAGAGGTACCTCGGTGACCTTGACCTCCTCCGTCAAGATCAAGGTCAAAAACCGAAAGTTGACCATTATCTCGAAAACGGTTAGAGATAGAGCGATTTTGAGCTTATTTTCGACCCTTTGGCCTAAAAGCCGTTATATAAGAGGTACCTCGGTGACCTTGGCATCCTCCGTCAAGGTCAAGGTCAAAAACCGGAAGTTGACCATTATCTCGAAAACGGTTAGAGATAGAGCGATTTTGAGCTTATTTTCGACCCTTTGGGCCTAAAAGACCTTATTTAAGAGGTACTTCGGTGACCTTGACCTCCTCCATCAAGGTCAAGGTCAAAAACCGGAAGTTGACCATTATCTCGAAAACAGTTAGAGATAGAGCGATTTTGAGCTTATTTTCGACCCTTTGGACCTAAGAGACGACATATAAGAGGTACCTCGGTGACCTTGACCTCCTCCATCATGGTCAAGGTCAAAAACCGGAAGTTGACCATTATCTCGAAAACGGTTAGAGATAGAGCGATTTTGAGCTTATTTTCGACCCTTTGGACCTAAGAGACGATATATAAGAGGTACCTCGGTGACCTTGACCTCCTCCATCATTGTCAAGGTCAAGAACCGGAAGTTGTCCATAGTCTGAAAAATGGTTAGAAAACTGAAATTGATTATTTGAGATTACATTATATTTACTTCGATGTCCTTGTTCATGATAATAATTCTGAAGGTGACAATTATGTGGAAAGACTGAAAAATGTGTCTTTGACCAGATAGATTGTACCATTGCAAGTGGGTGTCATTTCGCTACGTGTAGCGAAATTCGGTCTAGTTTGTTTATTACAGCTGTAAAACTTTGACTCACGGCTCCACTCACAAACTTATTCATGAATATCACAGACCGATCCCAAACCTCTCCCCTCCCCCTCTCCCCCCCTCCCCCTTCCCCCTCTCCGGAACCCTTGAGGTCCAGTGCTGAATCGAAAACACTTCGCCGTTTTTCGTTTGTGCAACAAGTGAACAAATTCCAGGAGTGATTGCCATTGTAATCAGCAAATAAAAAAAAAAACATGAAATTGATTCGTGTAATGTGGGCTTGCGTCATTTACTATTGCTCTGCTTGCAGTGTGTTATTTCCAGATTTGAAGTGATTTGAACATGGTTTTATTAACATCCTTTCGCTTTCTATAATTATTGCATCATTTTGCGTGGGTTGTGTGGCTCACTCTTTAATTCATAAACGAATGATCCTACAAATCAATTAATAGCTTTGTACATAAATACCACCACCCAAAGCATTTTCACGGCAATCTTTAACAAATAAAATGCGTGTAGTTCCTGCTCAACAACATGTCTCTTTATTTATAAGGCTGAAGGAAGTTCATGAAAAAAGAACCATATTTAGAGTACGAATTAAGACCAGGTTGTTCAAAACACAACGGCTGTTCTGAAATTGTATTCAAATAGGGGAGGGGGTGGATTGAGAGATACACCGGAGAAATGTGGTTCCCAATCCATCATACTCGTAAGAACGAATTAACACCAAATGATACACTTTGATGTCGGTGGGTTGAAAACACTTAAAAATCGACTTACTGCCTTGATCCGAAGTGCTAGAAATAACAGAACTGAATTTTGTGGAGAGCAGAAATCATTTGGTGATTTGGTGTAAAGGGGGAGGGGGTGCAGCCAATTTAGATGATGTAACCATTCGGAAGAATTGTTGTTATCGATTCTTCAGGTTTCACGATGAAAGTACATTGCTCAGTCATAAACACTGTAGAAGGCGGACCCGAAAATTGGTTACTTTTATAGCATTTTTGGAGATTTTTGGAGAAAAGCATTATTTTCGATTAGCTTAAGCATATGAAAGTATTATGTGGTTTCGTAATACAGTAAAACCTCATTCTGTACTAACCCTGAAATACCGGACAACTGCCAATACCGGACAAGAATTCTCAGTCCCGTTTTTTTCGATATTGGTTTACATGACCCCTGAAATACCGGACACCTCTATATACCGGACAAAATCCGCCAGTTCCCCTGTTGTCAGATACAACCATTCCCTCGAACGTCAAATACAACCATTTCATCTGTACGTTTTGCTTCTGTAATGTTCATGTTGCTTATTAAGTTGGTATGTAGCAGTGTTATACTTATCCCATCCTCCGATCAATATTTAGTGCTTCTTTCGTCAGTAAGTGGAAATTAACGTACAAGAAACGCCTTCGAATCTTGAAAGATGTTCGTTATTGAGGGAGGTTCCCTGAATAAAAGTTAAAATATAATAGGAAGTTGGATCCGAAAATAAGTATCGCTTTTAGAGACTGTTCCCTAACGAGAGGTGTTCCCTAGCGGATGTGTTTCCTAACCAGCGGTGTTCCCTAACGAGAGTTCCCTAGCGGATGTGTTCCCTAACGGATGTGTTAAAGTACCTTCAGTTCATTCCCATTATTTCAACGCTTATTTTGGATACTGATGTATCCTTTTAGTTCTTTAAGGAACATCTTTAAGTTCCCAGGTATCGAGTATGTTTGGAACGATTTTAGAAAAGTGGAAGTTTTGCCTTTCGGGAGTATTTTTTCTGACACGTCTGCCCTATCAAAGTAAGAACAGGGTTTTTTTTCTCTAGCTCGAACAAAACATAGATATATGACCCCATTGACTTGGGCACTTCTACAGATTTTGACGCCAAATTATACCGATTAATCCGCGGAATTATTTAGTTTCAATACTCATGGTACATGTACGTATACCAAAATACATTTCGCTGCCTGGGGTAACAGATCTGGATATGGTACTAAAGTCGAGCTAAAGCGAGACGGGAACACATGTTTTTTCTGCTTTTAACCAACCCACCTCCTACCCACACACACATTCTTGAATAATTGTAAAGACAGGTTAAAACATGTTTAGGAAAGTGATTTCATTCTGTGGCTGGCACCTAAAGTAAACTATTTATTAATTGTTCGTATTTATTCTGAACATGTGTCGTCAGCAATGCACTTAAAACGGTTCGTTTTTTTTTATCTTGGTTATATGTGTGTTGTTTAGTGCATGACGCAATCATATAAGCTCATCACATGATCAGGTCATATTTGAATTTACAAAGCGATTTTCCTGTTTAGCCAATCATAAAAAAATATTAAATAAATGCCATGGCTTTTTACGCGACAGTTTTGTTTTTATAATTTTATTTTGTGCATGTTCTTTTATTAGGTAAATCAAGTAACTTTGCATAAGTAACTGATTTTAAAGAAATATACTTAATAAAAATATACTATATATAATCAACTAACCATTTATCTGGTTATTTTTAATTTTGTCGTTGTTGTTGTTGTTGTTGTTGTTATTCGTACTGTTGTTGTTCTTTGCTTATAAAACTTTAAGTATAAATCCACATTTTCTTGAAGTTTTAAGCTGTTCCGTAAAAGTTATCAAAATTTAACCATTCTTCTGATTTGTATGGGGGTGATAAAAGTATGAATGCAAGCGAGGAGCCTGAAGATGTCACATATGACCCGACACCCTCCTGAAATGGTTAATGGTAAGAATTTCACACTGTAACTATTCAAGCCTTTTGCGATTTTCCCTTTTTTTTTTTTTCTTTTTTTTTTTTTTGCATTTTAGTTTTATTACTGTTATTTTTTACACCTCGGCAGGGAAATTGCTTTTGTTATTTCTGCATGTGCCGCTGTTGTTTACATTACTATTATTATTGTGTTGTCTTGCAGAAAAAAGCGACTAATTCTGCGTACGCAGTTTGTGGACAGCCTGTAAGGATTTATACCCCCGTCTCTCAGCTCACAGACTTCTCCTTTCCTTCTGCTATTTTTTGTATTCGAATTTTACGTGCGAAAATCATTAATTTGTTTAAAAAATGTAGGACCCATTCCCTGTGATAACGCCATGCATACAGATCGATTATAAATTAATTTCATTTACTTGCCTTTGAAATACTAGGTTTCATTAAAGCAGTGAATGGATTACAAGATATCATGTCGTCCAGTAAAAGCATACCAAGGCTGTGTTCAGTTCATCAATACAACTGTTTCTTTTTGTAATATGATCGAAGCAATCAATTCTATCAAATGTAGAGAAAACTGACGCTCTTCTTCAAAGCAAAGTGGCATTACTTCGATGTTCATTGATGCTGTTTTGCGTAAATAACGCCCATGGTTTGTTTAGAAACTGAAGGATATTTGTAAAGGCGCTTTCACTGATGGTCAAGACCACAAAGTACAATGTAATTGGCAAGAAAAAAAGACTATCAGACATGCATTAAAGGCTTGGTGATGTCACAGCTTGCTTTCGATGATGTACGTCACAGACTGCGCAAAATGCCTTCACGGTTGACCATCCGGTAAAAACGGGTTAAACGCAATGAAAAGTAATAAAACCATACGAACGGGTGGATTGATGCGTCTTATCAATACATTTACGCGCATCCCTTGAATAAATCTTTCCTGTTTTCTCCAATTTAGATGAGTTCTATCCAATATCTAAATATATTTCGATATATAATCATCGCATAAATACCGAAACTGAATTTTACCGCCTTTGGCCTGGTTTTGGATCCACTCACGTGAATAATACGAAGGATTAAAACAATAATGCGTACCCACATAACACTGTACACGTATACATAAAGAATGCGTAAAAAAATGACAGATAGCACTTTGGAGTATAAAGTGCTTTTACAGATACAAAAAATACATTGGTATTTGTATGAGAATTCAACAAAGCGCTTAATTGATTCAGGTGAGAAAACCAATTTGAAAATCCACAACCTAGAACTTGCAAAAGCGCTCACCCCTCTTCGCCACCCCGCCCCACCTCATTTCAATGCCCACATGGAGCTGTATCATGTGCCCAGCGGGCTCTTAAAGTAAAAAATAAATGATAGCGGTTTTTCAGCAACAAAGTTCTTACGCAATTGCCGTGTTGTCAGGTAGGTGTTGCTACGTAAATGCCCCCCCCCCCCTCCAATTGTTTATATTGAGATCAGCATTTAATTAGCGAAGAGGCTCCGGTAAAGGCGACTTCATATAGAGCCTTTTCATATATTTGTTTTACGGGATTTGGTGTTTGTTGGAGGTCAGCTTTCAGAAGATCACGCCTGGATCATTTCCTGACAAGTAAAAACGGGACCCATCTGAGACTACTCCTTAGATCTAATGGACACCTGGTGTTGAAAGTTCATTTTGTCGTTTACTTTTTCTTGTACACCATTTTTTAAATCATAGTACTGGTTTATAATATAGTAAAATAGTGCGTTTTAAAATGCCAAAATAATATTAGGGTAGTGTGTTAAATACGCATCGGTAAACACGAATGTGTAAAATAATACCATTTGTATTCCCACATTTATTTATTTTTTTTTTGTTTCATGCAATGCCACGCACACTCCAATCAGAATAATACTGTATTTTGACGACTTTTCTTGTGTGTGTGGCGGGGAGGGGGGGGGGGGGGTCATGGAATGCAATACCCGCTCTCCCACCAGAATAACAATGAGACAAACCAATCACTCGAAATTGAATTAATGGGCAGATCATAGCAGAAAGGTTTTCTCAGGATTAGCCCGAGACAAAAACAGTTTAAGAAGATTGCACGCAATTACGCACACTTTTCACAGTCTCTCAGGCATTATAACAGCAAGTTCTAATTTTAAGAAGAGGGCAAAATTACAGGGAACTGCTAATCAGCTAATAGAATGGAAGTCTTATTTGCGTCAATTGTCCATCATCTGGTGACCCAGTGCGTAAGTTAAGAGCGTCGATGGAGGATCGAGAAAGTGGGGCAGGTGCTTGTGGACGTGTGCAATCATTCACACCAGCCTTTGTTTTGAACCATCCATAATATCATAAAACACAAGAGCACAGGGTCACCTCACAGGGTTTGCTCAGAATGGCGCTATAAATCATGCGAAATGGGAGAGAAATTGTTCTGGTATCGGGACTAGGTTGATTGAAGCCTGATCCCTGGGTCTTGCCTGCCATTGGGCTGCATTTTATGCCCTTGCTTATGATTTGCCATTGGCCTGCAGTTGACAATGCCACACAATATGGCATGCGTAAATTACACGCAATTCACTTTTATAGATTTAACTGTAGTGTATACGATTAAAACAGCAAGGACACATGACTTGTCACTGATTAACGCCGAAAAAAGGATGTCGCTCATGCGAAAAAAAAAACAAAAACGAACCCCCCCCCCCCAAAAAAAAAAAAAAAAAACCAAAAAAACGGCAATATCCAAATACCATGATACCACTAAAGCTAACCCTTTGGAACGACAAAACAGGACTTCTCAACAATGCTGTTTTGCCGTTATGGGGGGAGGGGGGGCTGTATTTTCTTAAGAAACTGCCAAAAGTCATCGAGCAGCGACCAGACAAAAAGGCGACACAGAGCAGTGATGTTGGAGCGTGATATCTGATAAACCATATGTCAGCTGCGCATGTGCGTGCAATCACAAGTCTGAACGTTATCCTCGGCGATGTTCTTCTGACTGTTGACATTCTCTGAAATATTTATAGCAAGTTTCCCACTTATTGCCTGTAGTTTTCGCAAATTTTTAGCAGTACGAAAGCAACACAAACATGGCTTGATGGCTATACTACAAACCGAACAGAATTTTATTTCAGTTTGATGGCACTATCTGTTTTGTTTACGAAACATCCGTGGGTCTCAGAAGAAATACAGCGTAACACCCATTAGTGAACACCGTTACTTGATGAACAACCCTGTATTAATGAACACTGTTTTCTTCGAATTTCTACTTTTATTATCACATTCAACGTCCTTCAATGAACACCTCTGTATTATAATGAACATTTTTTGCCGTTCCGGAAGGCGTTTATTATAAAAGAGGTTTTACTGTACATGGCATTCCTTGTATTACAGCTGCACTTGAGACCATGAGTGATGGGCTCAGTTTGCCAGGGAAGTTTAACGAAAGGGCGTGCTGCTTGCACTAGTTTGCGTCACGCCCCGACCATGGATTTATTTATGCCAGCAGCCAGAACCAGAACGCCAGGGCATCCCAGACTCTCGGTGTGCGAAAGATCGAATGTTAGACTAACGGAGAAGAGGGTGGGGAAGGCGGGGGCGGGACCGGGGTGGGGGAGGGATGGAGGATGGGGATACGTACGCCTCCACGCATCGCAATCAACAACCCACTGTAAACAAACACATACACCATACACCATAATCCTTTCAGTTTTTTATTAATAAGAGTTGCACAAACCAAACCTTATTTTCTGCTATCATCTTATGCTCACACAGACATCAATGGCTATTGAACGTCTTTGAGGGTTACATCAGTTTACAGTTGTGACGTCATGCCATTCAAGAAACGGCTACGGGTACTGGTTTAAGACTAAGCAAGACAAAATCCGGAGTGACAAAACCAGAAAACTAAGTCCTCGAGCACAATAAACACGGACATGTATACAACTCGACATTGCTAAAAGCGTGGAATATTAACAAGAACAGATTAAGCCATTAGCTTAGCGAATACTACCCGAACACTCGCGTAACGTCTAAAATACATCTATAGTAGATCGGCAATATCGGCAACTTCGTCGGCCGATGTATCGGTTGCACATAGGATTAACTATGGCCCGACGCATAATAGATATAGCGGCTTCGTACATCGGATATACATCGGGCCGATATATCTTTAATACATCGGGCCACCGTCGGAAATATCCCTACAAACTCTTCGACGTCGGATACCAACCGTCGGCTATACGTCGGTTATACGTTTATATTCCGATGCATTTCCGACGAACTTCCGATGATTTTTATACGTAAAAAAGTTGTTTCTAACCTTAACTGACCCATTGACCCTTTACCAACCATTCATAATTCACATATTCACACATACAACATAGCATATCTATATATTGCAACTGAACACTAGTACTTACTCGGGTTTGAACCGGGGACCTCTTGCATCCTAGGCGCGGAACATACCTCTACTCCACGGCGGCTGGGGCTAGTTTATTGAGGCAAATTATAATTTTCAAGTATATTCATAATGCACCACTATTGATTCTTCATAATGTCCCCTACAAAACGTCAATCGATAAATTTCCGACGCCGAATAAGCATCGGAAAATATGCGTTTTATAGACGTTTAAAAAAATACGTATGATACGCGTTGGCAATATCGGCATCTTTTTTCCGACGCTGTGGAATATGTGGAGCACTCGTACACAACGCAATATATATATATATATATATATATATATATATATATATATATATATATATATATATATATATATATATATATATATATATATATATATATATATATATAGTTTTCATTTCAAGTTATGCGTGAAATACACAAATTTAGAGATCCATTGGTAATGGGTATATTTCCAACGTTTCACCGACAAATATAACTATATGTATAATATACGTATATTTTTATACGCATATTATATGCTTGTAATATCTTAAATAAAAGAATTAATTTTCGTCGGAATTCGGTATATTTTCGACGTATAGCCGATGCAGTGATATATTTGTATATTATACGATTATTGTAATCCGTCGGTTATACATCAGTAATATCTTTTTCAAAAACAATTAAGTTTTGTTCCGTCGGAAGTACGTCTATGTCAGACGTTGGGCCAACATATACAAATATATGTATAATGTACGTATAAGTAAATACATCGAATATACGTATGCAATATCCGTTTCATTTTTTTTACCATTGGTCGGAAGTTAATCTATTTCCAACGTATAACCAATGCATAAAAATATATGCATAATATATGCATTGAGAAATACGTGTAATATATGAATATAATATTTTTAGCAAAAAAAATTCCCAATTGGTCGGAAGTTCGTCGGAAAAAGATGTCGGCCCGATGAATATTTGCCAACATCTATTAAACTGAGGAAAATAATCATCGGGCCAACGTCGGTAACCGATGAACTTCCGACGAATGAGAAAAAAATGGAAATTCGACTATTGCCAACCTATAACCGATGCATTACCGATGCATCGAAGCCGATGCCGACGTTTTCCGACCTGGTTTATACCGTTCCGACGTCGGCCCGACGTTGCGCGAGTGTTCGGGTAGTATGATGTGACAGTGGGCAGGAGGTCACTTGTGATTTTGTCGTTGGTTAAAGTCCACCCCCATGAGACAGCTCATGTAGATGATCACAGTGCGTTAAATCATTTTCAAATCAGTTCATTTATACACAAAAAAAGAACGTCAGATTAAAATGAAGAATAGGGGTCTGTTAATCAAAAGGCTTCTTAAAATAGCACAAAGCAAATGTCCAATGTGCGCTCTGGCCAAACTTTTTCTCTTTCATCTTTTAGCTTTCTGAAGTTGTCACACTTAACTGCTTGCTGAAGTGGAAACTCTTCTTCCAGTTCAATGCCTTTGTTTTATTCCCGGTAGAAATTATAGCTCTCAATAGCATTTTTAACTGATTATAAGTGAAAATAAAACCTCCTCACAAGGTTGTTGTTTTTATTGTATATTCGAAGTTTGAGTTTCAAAATTACATGAAGGGAAACAGCATTGACATCAAACAGACGAAGTACAGCTGTTATTGTTTAAGTTTTTTCTCATGCTCCTTCTGGCGGTCCACAGGCAGTTTCGGGGTTGGTCTAGGATATTCTAGGCATTGCAATTTCCAAAGGAGTAATCTAGTGCTTGACTTGAGAATATGGAAAAAATAGACGCGAGATAAAGGCTACAATCGTACCAACAGGTTACTCATGGCTTTTTAAAATGACCATTAAACTACAAATCCCAGTGTTGAATTAACACCCCTTTTTTTAACCAACCGCTGAGTACAGTTCTGAAAAAAACCCACTTTTTACTTTGCAAAAGCTTATCTCCACCTTTAGCAGGATTTCTGAAATAACCCAGTCTTTTACTTCGTAGAAACTTATCTTTCCCTTATTTACGGTAATCAACACATAAATTGTGAATTGTGAACCTTTCTAGACGCGCAGGCGTATAATGTAAATAAACATTGCCAAAACCGCCTTATTAGGTAAAATCCGAAACAGGTAAAACCTCTCTGACAAGTACAGGACTGCGGGGGACATGGTCTTGTGTGATAAACAGGACACTCTCCCATATAGTGGAAAACGATTGAGACAAATCGCATCAAGAACCAATATCGGAAAGAACTACGTGAAGAGCATAGGCGCCAGAAGGCTTTGTCAGTAGTGAGTTACCTATCGCCACCCCCCCCCCCCTCCCCGCCGAATCATCGCCGGTCCTGTCTTCGTAGAGTAGCCAACAGGCTGCATTCACGTCGGGCAAGAAGCGCAAGAGGGTCCAACCTAATGGCCCAGTGTCTTCAGAGACGGTAGCAGAACTCGAAACGGTACTGCAACTAAAGGCGACAGTGTGACAATTTGTAACATTAGTCTGGATAATTCTCGAGTGATGATAGCACAAGAAGGAGAATTGGACATCATGTCAGGTGACTGCCCCGGAGATATGGGTAGGCATTCTCCTGTCAAGTCGTGTTCCGGTACTGCAGCCCAAGGACACGGTTGCGAGCCAGCTTCCTGTTCATGTCAGGAGACAGACGAGAAACAAGATCCTTCTCGACCAGTATCAGCGGGGGGAAAAGTCAGGCTCCTGACAGGAGCAATATTGGAGAGATCCTACAGTTGCAGGGAGACGTCCAATTCACATCACATCCCTTAACATATAACGTGATTCGGCGCTCCCACCCCCCCCCCACCCCGTCAGCAGCAGAGCCAATTCGGAAACTACCGGAGGACATTCTGTTTAGGGTCTTCTTCAAAGAAATCACACGCCTAGAAGGAATAGGAAACAGGGAATGCGTACGCAAAAAAGCATCTTATCAGATTGACGTCGCAATGTGAGGCTCCGGAACAAGAGGCCTTCTTATCCATAGCCACCAGTACCAAGTCGTCAAATGCCGTGGCGTTGGGGAAGAGAAAGTTCAAGTGAATGGACTTGGGTGAGGGCAAAGTTATGGCTTGGCTGCAACCATCCAACCAGGCACGGGTCTGGTCAACACTTTACAGAACGGTAGACAACTTGATCCCTATTACAGCAGTGGTGCAATAAAACGGTGAGGATGTCTAGCTAGGATGAAGCAAGATTATGATATTCTCCTAGTCGAGACAGATGCAAAAGTACAAATATAGCCTCAATGCAAGACTACACACTGAAAGCATTGAAAAACGTTCCGCCCCAGAAAGAAGTAACTGATATAGTGATTCTAAAGCTGTTTCGTCTCAGTGGCCACTCGGGACAAGGCCAAGATAGCGGCAAATCCGCTCACCTCCATGGTTCGTCTGAGAAGAGGTTTGTCTATCGTTGGTCATCAGTCAAACGGCAACAAGTATCCTGAAGCAGACTGAGTTATTCCAACCAAAGCAGGTAGAACGGGTAAATTTGGAAAATAGAACTCTCTGCCAAGACTTGACTCGGATGACTCGCCCTAGAAGCCCCTACCCGGGACCATTCCATGAGGCAATAGAGAGGGGAGAAAGTCACTTCGCAGACGCGCCACCACTCTCCATCGGCAAGGAGGCAGAAACAACGAGAGAACAGCACACCAGCCCCAAGCAGCAGAATAGGAAACAACGAACCATGATATTGCGATGTTTGGGAAAATATGAGAACATCTCTTTGAGTGACCAGTGGCTACCACAGGGTTATCAACTTCCATTTAAAGATGTAAAGTTGGAGTAGATAACCCAAAGTTCCCTTACACCCGAAAGCTCAGGTACACCTCTCATAGCCATACCTCCTGGCAGGATCAGGCTCGTCAAAACATGATTTAGGAGTTGTTGAACAAACAGGTGAGGCAGGAAATGCCAGACTCAGAGCAGGGCTTTTACAGTCGGGCATTTCTAGTCCCCAAGAAAACTGGGAGCGGGACTGGAGAATGCTTATAAATCTGTCAGTTTTAGGTCAGTTCCTACTTTTCAGATGGACTCGATCCATGTGACGAATGAAATGCTGCCACTTGGCAGCTGAGGGACATCAATAGATTTGTTAGATGCTAGCCTGTGCATCCATATAAAAGCAAAAAGTCAGAAGTATGTTTCAAGGAAGGGAAAAGATACTGTTGGTTTCTGGCAATTTCGTTTGGCTTTTCTAGTGCCCGTGCGTGTGCTCGAAAATGATGAAATTGCTAAACACGTGGAACAGACTTCAGGGCAGTACTTGCACGTCTTGCTTTTGACTCACAAGGAGAAAACTCGTGCCAGACCTCAGTCTTCTCTTGATAAAACCACCACTGCGGGCAGATCTTGTGGTCATTATGGCAATTCAGAACTAATGCCCAAGCAGCAAATCATATTCTGTAGTAGAGAAGTGAGATTGTGGAGTTCGTCAAGGCTTATGCCACAGAGGATAGATGAGGAGAGTTGCCAAAGCCATTCAAACGATCACCCTGTTTGGCCCATAAGGCTTACCAAAATATTTACTAGGATTACTAGTACCCACAAAAAGGACAGTCAGTTTGGCCAAGCTTTATTACAAAAGGTTCAAATTGAAGCAAGAGTGGCTGTGGTTCAGGGAGGAGATCGAAACAGGGTAGTAAGCATTCCCCCACAAACGATCGAGGACCCTCAATAAATGTTTCGCTGGACAACTCGATCGCTGTGACTCATCTCAGCAAGCAGGGAGGGACCCGCTCAGTCGAGTGGACTCCGTTAGCGGGAGAAATCCAACGCTTTGCGATAAGACACGGAATCTGACTTTTAGAAGATCATATCGCCGGCAGTATAAATGTATTGGCAGACCTGGCTTCCGGAAGTAGTCCAGACGAGTGAAGCCTAAATCGAGACTCTTTTCAGTGGGTAGTGATTCAGTTGCCATACACCCCTACCTGCATCTGTTTGCCAACTCTCTGACCCATCAGCTGCTGAGGCATGTCCCCCCCCTGCCCACACGAGGAAGCCTGTGGGATAGACGCTCTGAAGTGCTAGTGGCCGGAACAGATACTGTGTGCTTTCCAACCTCAGGCAATTCTGAAGCACCTATTACTCAGAGGCCCAGTGTTTCGAGCGAGCGAGCAGACTAATTCTGGTAGCGCCCTGAAAACCAGAGGCAACATGGTTCACCCTGTTATCAGGGTAGGCAAGTGATTTCAAATCCTTTACCATCCAGGGCTTCTATACTAGCCCGACTGGGAACATCTTCACCTCGGTTCACATCTCTTGGACCTGAGAGTGTGGTTTTTAACCCTACTTTTCTGAAAAAGAGAGTTTTCGGACGGGGTTGTGATGAAAATGACTCAAGTACATCCGCCACCCACTATTAAAGTCTATCAATCACATTGGAATAAGTTTTCGGGCTGGTGTGGGAATCAAAATCTGTTCCCATTCAAGGCATCCTGAGGTTTGTGGTCGATTTTTTTAAATTATTTGCATGAAGAGTTGCACCTCAGATCATCGTCTATAGAGGGGTATAGATCAGTCATTGCTGCTATGCTTAGGCCATTCACGGGCTATACTTCGGCGGAAGACTCACCTATATATCTCAGTTACACAGACATTTCAAATTAGTGCCTTCTGACCAGGTCAAAGGTGACGCAGTGCCGACTGGGACTGGTCCTTCGATTTCTGTCAGACAGGGACGTTTTTTGGGAAGCAACAATCTTTCCGAGATATGCTACACTGAAATTCCTTCTGGCTCTGGCAAAGGGAAACTTCATGCGTTGAAAAATGATGTGTTCCACATAAGTGGCTACGCGGACAGAGTGTTTCATAAACCTAAGCCAACTTTCATTTGGTAAGACCCACATAACCACTAGAAGTTTAGGGACCTTCGAGGAGATACTGCTGTTATCCCTGCCCATCACCACGTCATAGCAGGTGTCTCTATCCACGCTCTGTCCTGCGTTGCACTCAGAAAATATATGGAGTTATTCCGACAGTATCGAACGCCAAGTCGAATTACATTAATTATTTCTTTCAGAACTGACGTGGCCAAAAAAATATCTGAGCAAATTGTTTCTAGCTATATTAAACGAGTGATCTTAGAGGCGTATGATAAAGCTCAAACAGACCCGAGTATTCTGTCATGTTGTAAAATCAAAGCTCATCAACTAAGACAGATAGCTAGCTGTTTGAACGCTTTCCATAATGTTTTCTAAATGGCATTTTACGTTGAGGTTGTTGGTCTCCCAATACCTTCATTAATTTCTACTAACAAGAATTCACTCAGAACGAATTAGTTGTACTCTATTCCAGTGGTCCATTTAAAGGTCATTTTGTAGCCCTGGTTCTCCGTATGTTACAGCGAGAACTACGGTCAGAACCAGACAGAACCCACGACAAGCAAGCGAAGGGGCAGCTTCGCGCAATCCTTCAAGTCCAAGAAAAGCAAATGGATTGAGCCATACTGGGTGAAAGCTCTTTCCACATAGTATACACATTAGTCATAAAGACTTACATAGGTAGAGCCACTCCATTTGACTCGACCCACGTGGTCGGACCCAGGTGGATAAGTTGTTGCATTGGGGAGCCTCCTTGGTCTGTCTCTACCCAAACTGGTTTACACTATCGTCCTTTTTTACTATCGTCTTTTACTTTAAGTTTAGGTGAAGATTTTACATTTGTTGAAGACTCCGTAAAATGTCAAAAATACTTTGATATCTTTTATTTACTGTCGTTCAATACATATATCAATAAAAGTGTAGCTCGATTTAAAAGAACTTCTCTACACTAGGCATGTCTGTTGGGTTTTCCATAACGCTGGTTTCTAGTACTGTCTAAAGATAGATATAAACGCACGTTAGCTTTTGAAAGACAAAACTATCGTTGTATTTTGTAAAACGCTTTTTCTTAGTAAAAGCGGAGTTTTCGTTCTCCACCTTTAGACCTTTCTTACACCCACCCAATTCCATCCCCACTTCAAATCGACTTAGGCGGAGGGGTACTGAGATTATAAAGGAATGTTGTCAATCAGCTGAGATTGCTATTTGTTGAAGTCTTTTAAAAACCTCATATTGAACGAACCTTTCTACACTAGGCGTGTCTAGCGGGTTTTACCTCAACGAAATAACACAGGTCAACTTTTGAAAAATGATGCCCTTTAGGTTAACTTTAAAAAGGTTACTTTGAACTAATGTCGGCTAAAATCAACCATAAAGATATGTTTGCTGTCTATGCCGAAAAGTACAGCACGCCAGAAATAGCAAACCAGAAATAATAACTGATTAATTTTAATTGTTACATGACTTGAATAAATGATATAATTTCATTGGCCGATTTTAGTTTGAGTCAACATGATGATGTTATTGACCAGATACGAAAATGAGGACTTTGAATATTTTCTTACTAGTCACTAATACTTCAAGAAGTCTGAAACTAAGTCAATACCGATCACAAATGACATAAAAATATAATGACATTCATTGAAATGCCGATATTAAAGTGGCCCAGGCGAAACCTTTGAGTGGACATTTCAACAAGTGATATGCTTTTTTATAAGACGCTGCATTTTATGCTTGGCAAGGGATTCTTTTTTGAATGAATTGCCCTTTCTGCACTGTATAAGGATTATCTTTTATTGACATTTTGGCAAAACACTTTGAAAAGACGTCTTGATTCTAATAGCAATTCAAAAACACAGCTGGATAAAACTGAGTCTTTTTCCATTTCATTTTCTTTTCCTTTTTATAAAGTGCAAGGGTGAATCCTCGGGGTAACTTGAAGTTTAGAGGGCTTCGATTTGATGAGACACTTTAAAGGTTTTCATTTGTCGTCATTGAAATTTCTTAGCATTTTAATAGGTCACGCGTGGGAAATTTTAAATTGAATTTTAATTTTGCCTCGAGGCCCTGTCATTTAAATATCATTGATTGTTTAAATCTCAGCACGAGTAGTACTCACTTTAAGCTAGTTTAAGTGTTTATATCGAATTATGCCGTCTTATCAAGGATTTTAAATTATGCTTAAGCACAAAATATTTTGCAACAGCAGGCAGATACCAATCTAACACCGTAGATAGAAGACCTGGTAAAGGTTTCGCCTTTCATTTCGCGACATGTAATTGCTTGTAATTGTTGGCCCAGTTTCATTAGATTGCATGACCCCTATGTCCCCTCTTTCTTTCTTTTAATGGTCATCTATCTCGCTAATGTTGGAATCATCAGCTCGAAATAGCATGAATGGACATAAAAGTGCCCACTTTGAATGACCGCCACATGTCAAGTTGTCGTTGCCGCCATGTCCGAAGAAACGTGTTGAATATTTGGCTAGTGACATAAATGTTGTATGCTTTTTTATAGTCCTTCACAAGGCTAGTAACCGTTTTGATAATCCACAGGAAAGTGGCGCAATGGCGGATCTTAAAAAGCATTCAATATTCCCAATGTAACAGTATAGTTTGCCCCCTGCACAGCTTTCCCCCGGGGGAAGTTAGACTAGGCTATCTCCCCCCCCCCCCCCCCACCTGGTAATTTTTTTGCCCCTATTGGTATCACTTTTTAAAAGGAAGATGAAGTAGAACATATAAGAAAGCGCTTCTTGGATAATGAGGATGTAATTTATGACAATCTTAGCGATCATGAATATCCACCTGGGTTCTGTAAAATGCTAAAACGGATATTAAGAGAAAAATAAAGAACTTTCTTATCAAGGATGCCTTTATATATTGTTTTTGAAAATAATTTTAGTTGGTAAATTTTGCCAGATGAAGAATTCACACAAAGACAAGCATAATTTTATTCCCAAGATCTATGAATTAAGTTACATATTCATACCTATTCATAAGTTGGGGGGGGGGGCATTTTTCCAAAGGGATTATAGTCTCCCGGGAGACGGTATTCACTAGAGGGGGAACATATTCGCTAGTGACTGTGGTCCGGGGGAGGACCGTGATTCCTAGAAATGAGGGTCCAACCGGACCATAATCACGGGGAACCACAATCACTGGGACACCGGCGTCGCATCAGATCTTTTCATTCGGGTGATGGTTAAATGTGCGGTGATTAACTGCACAATTGTCACGTTGCATCCATATAAATACCTGCTTATCACTCCACTGTTAGCAATAAATTTACAGAAAGTTGAACTGATGGCACTTCCTTCGGTCATTGTCCAAAGTCTCATAAATTAAGAAACTGACACATTGTTAAGAACTTCAGATGCTACCTTATTTACCCATTCAGTGATTGCAACAGTTTCAAATAAAGTTGCAGATACTGTGTCTGGTATTTAACCTTTAACGAAGAGTGTTTACCCTCCAGCGTCTGAATTAAATGGGACTTGTTTCTTATCCCTATACTACGGTTACTTACCTTGAAAATGAATAAATGGGAAGAATTTGAGAAGAAAAGGTGAATTATAATACGATCGTGCAAGAGTGTTAGTCACCCAGTATTATAGGTAAGAAAGTGAGTTATTGTTGAAAGGGTAATATGACGCCACGTTGCTTGTATCGACACACACGTGATTGTCCTTGGGTGGGAGGGGAGGGGAGGGGTCCTAGGGAGGAGAGGAAGGTGAGGGTGAAAGCACGTGATCAAAATCTCTTTCATTTCCTTACAGCAACAGATTATTTATAATAATATGCCCCTACTCTTTTGATAAAAGCATGAAAGTCCGTTCTTTGTATCTTTCTATTTTGCTTTTCACATGTTCAATGGTTAAGATTGGCCAGTACGACCAGGTTGAATTCAACAGTAACGTGCATAACACAAAATTTACATCACTACTGTTGAAACGAGAATTTTTCACGTTTGATGCTCTCAGCCACATAGAATAAACATAGTAATAAAACTCTTTTGAAGTTCTACTTAGCAAAGGTAAGAAATATGATTTCGCTTTGGAAATTTACAATTTTTTTTGGTCAAAACTTGACTGTCGTCTATTTAAGAATAACATGAACATAAACCAGAAATTGATCTGTATGAATGCAAGACCCCCCCCCCCCCCCCCCCCCACAAAAAAGGTCGTCACAAATTTACTAACAACTAAATCCATATCACACATGAACTTAATATATTTATACAAAATCACATTAAATATCACAGTTGACTGCGTACCAGCCATGCAATGCCATTCTCCATATATTCACATAATTAAGGAAAAACTCCAGAAACGATATGGCAAGAGCATTTTCAGGACGTCACAAGCCAAGATTTTAGTTTCAGCGACGGCCTCAGAACGAATCACAGAGCAGACATTAACAGCGTTTTCACATGGACAACAATATGTTCTTGCGTTACACAAAAGAAGCTTGAACCAACCTCATTAAACGCGAATTCCATCAAATTTAATTCAAGGATATCTTGTAGGTCTTAAAGTATTAAACTGCCCAATTATAAAGTCCACCGCTAGGTTTTAGAGTTCACTCAAACAAGGTCACATTCATCATCTATTCCAAAATATTGTCCTGATACTTCACATCATTATAATTGCTAACTAATTCCATTCAAGTAACCTGAAATAATTTTTAAAATCATCTGTCTTAAATATCTTATGACCTTTCTTGAAGTAGCTTCTCCAAATGTTCAATGTCACTCAAACAAAATCGTTTTTTTTTCACTTTGATCAAAACAAAAATCAATTACTTTCTAAAATTAAAAACATAAACTGCAAGCCTTCACAAGATAATAAGCAATAATGAAGCGACTTACAGAATCCAGCAAAGTCGTATGCAATCAAATTGAAGAAAGAAACACAAGGAGTAATTGAGGAATATGGAAATATTAAAAAATGCTTTAAAAATTCCCTCTCAGTTTCAACCAAGTGAGTTGTACTTTACTCGTTCCCAAGCTCGTATCCTTACATTTGCGTTGCTACTGGAGCGAAGAAAAAGAGTGGAAGAAGTGAGATGCAAGGTTGCTTTCTATTGAAAGAAGAAAAGAAATAACATGTGTCATAACATGAAGACAGCTCAACGCTCAAATAAACTTGATTCAAATGTTCCGCTTGTTTGAAAGATCATTGTTATGAGCTGGGTTATGAAATAAACCAGGTTTGAGATTTTTTTCAAATGTTGAAATCTGATATTGTTGTTAATTTCCACGATTATTATCATTACACATTACTGAACAATCCAGTTGCTCAACAATCCTATTTAATATTATCAAGTTGCTTAAATCCATAAATTATGGAATGTCATAAAAGGAATAATTTACTTAATTTCAATGCTAAAATAATATCAATAAGCACTTGGTTTTTTTATATGCAAGTATAAGGTAGAAAAAGACTGCAATTTCGTTAGTTAAAATAATAATGAAAATGATAAATTTTTTCTAGCTGTTTTTGTTGGTGATTTTGTTTCTAACCTTATTTTATTAATAATTACACTGTAACGTAACAAATCACACAAGCAAACAAAAACATAGCAAAAACACATGAAAAAAAAACTCTTTTAGCTTGGATGTGAACACAATTCTTTTTATAAAATTGCGCGAGGCAAAAACACTGATACTTTATTGAAGATACTAAACTAGTTGCTATGGCAAGATATAAAATTCGCCTTGCTAAGTAATCTACGAGATTTTGATTTATCTATCAAATGGACAGGGACATCTGGCTAGTCTTTCTCTATTTTTCATGTGAACCAGCTTTTTCAACCATGGGGTGTTATAACTAATTTAAGCTTGGATATTAATGCTTCAAAATTGGCCTTGCAAAGTGCAGTAGTTATCTGCTAATTTGATATTTTATTACATTTGCTCACATCTTTGTAGTATACAAACATTTTTTGCCCTCTGTTAAAGCCATTTGGATGTATTCATGAATGCGAAACGGTAACGCCATTTAAGTGTTTGAATAATGCTACTTGCGAGTGTTTTTTTTCTCTCTCTTACTTCAGGTGAAAATTGGACCACTGACTAGTTTACTAGGATAATAAAATCATCTGTTTCAATGAAGGGTTACATAAAAGATTCAAAAAAGAAATTGACAGTATTTTTAAGTCAAATGTTTATTTCAAGAAATACCCCCAAAGAACAGCAAAAATAAAAGAAATCTCCATAACCCATTGAAAACTAAGAACACCCCTTTTCCACTAGTTATGGTGGAGAGGAGAGTTGTGAGGGGACATCCATAAGGTTAGAAGCTATGCGTACGCTAACATGACAATTGATGGACGTTACCAATTTACAAAAAATATCCCCATACAGGTTTTTTTTATGTATGGGCCTTTAGGGCAATAAGATAAAAGAAGAAAATGCAAAATAATGAAAAATGTGTTTTTTGTCTAACTGTGTGACATGAAAAATATAACAAGAATGTTCCACATCAAACTGTTAAGAGCTAGTCTTCTACTTTTTATTGCAGAAGTGCCGCAAATTGAATCTTTTTACAAATGAAATCCTGTCAGGAAAGTGCATTTCGGTTGCGCCTGTCAACGTTCTGTCAGAATATTGTGGCACAGTGCTGCACCGTGGGTAAAACATACGAAATTAAGGTGCACTTTTTATCAGTGATTTTTTTTTTTTTTGGCTGAAGTCCTTTACCTTTTCCTATAAAGTCTTATACCGTTGCGTAACAATCATTCGGCATCCACATGCAGGTGTCACGTGCGGATACCCAGTCTCATGCATCAATGTTTGCTTTCAGATAAAAAAAAAACAATACACTCCAAATTTTCTGGTGATCTCTGTATCTTAAAAAGAAATGTTTAAAAGATAAGTATTACAAAAAGTTGCAGAACATGTACCAACAAAAAGAATAAAACAGACCAGCAGTGACAGCATACGCGCGATAAACAGAAGGAAACTGCTCCAACTATCCCTGCGGTGCAGCGAAAAGACATGTCATAAGATAGAACAAACCATTCTCTTGCTAAAGATAAGTACGGGGAGAGTAACGACACACAACCATGTGGCAACCAGGCACAACCATCCAGGCACAACCATGACTCCAGGAGTACGGGGAGAGTAACGACACACAACCATATGGCAACCAGGCACAACCATCCAGGCACAACCATGCCTCCAGGAGTACGGGGAGAGTAACAACACACAACCATATGGCAACCAGGCACAACCATCCAGGCACAACCATGCTCTCCAGGAGTACGGAGACAGCAACCAGGCAATAGCATCATGGGGCACGTGCTGAGACAGCAACAAGGCACAGCAATGCAGTCAGCAATCAGGCACAGCAATACAGTCAGCAACCAGGCACCGCAATGCAGTCAGCAACCAGGCACAGCAATGCAGTCAGCAACCAGGCACAGCAAATGCAGTCAGCAATCAGGCACAGCAATGCAGTCAGTAACCAGGCACAGCAAATGCAGTCAGTAACCAGGCACAGCAATGCAGTCAGCAACCAGGCACAGCAATGCAGTCAGCAACCAGGCACAGCAATGCAGTCAGCAACTAGGCACAGCAATGCAGTCAGCAACCAGGCACAGCTATGCAGTCAGCAACCAGGCACAGCAATACAGTCAGCAACCAGGCACAGCAATGCAGTCAGCAACCAGGCACAGCAATACAGTCAGCAACCAGGCACAGCCATGCAGTCAGCAACCAGGCACAGCAATGCAGTCAGCAACCAGGCACAGCAATGCAGTCAGCAACCAGGCACAGCAATGCAGTACGCAACCAGGCACAGCAAATGCAGTCAGCAACCAGGCACAGCAATGCAGTCAGCAACCAGGCACAGCAAATGCAGTCATCAACCAGGCACAGCAAATACAGTCAGCAACCAGGCACAGCAATACAGTCAGCAACCAGGCACAGCAATGCAGTCAGCAACCAGGCACAGCTATGCAGTCAGCAACCAGGCACAGCAAATGCAGTCATCAACCAGGCACAGCAATGCAGTCAGCAACCAGGCACAGCAAATGCAGTCATCAACCAGGCACAGCAATGCAGTCAGCAACCAGGCACAGCTATGCAGTCAGGAACCAGGCAGAGCAATGCAGTACGCAACCAGCACAGCAATGCAGTCAGCAACCAGCACAGCAATGCAGTCAGCAACCAGGCACAGCAATACAGTCAGCAACCAGGCACAGCAATGCAGTCAGCAACCAGGCACAGCAATGCAGTCAGCAACCAGGCACAGCAATACAGTCAGCAACCAGGCACAGCCATGCAGTCAGCAACCAGGCACAGCAATGCAGTCAGCAACCAGGCAACCAGGCACAGCAATACGGTCAGCAACCAGGCACAGGCGTGAAAGCGTTTTAACAGACAAGCCCACAAGAAATTGCATCAGATGTGTGATGTAGGAAATGCTGTGTCCAAACACAACTGTCTTACTTTAGACTGGCGTCTGGATTAATAACCACGCTCACAACCATATGCTGAACTGTTTTGTTTAATTTTGTTTGAGCGAAAAAAAGGCGGGAGCAAACAATCAAGGCAATTTAAGCTGATTATGATTTTCTTGTGTACAAAAATGCACACCGCTTGTGGTTTGTGTTTACCAAAAAAAATATGTGAAATAAATGAGACCTTGGTTTTGTAATAAAACTGTAACCTTTCTGGTTGTACAGACTGTACATTGCATAGCCTTTGGGCAAAAACAGATCGTTAAGTCTTTGATAATACCACTTGTCATCTTCGTTTGTCCTATTTAAAATATGATGGATTGTGCCGAAAGAAAAAAAAGACGTTTGGGCAATATTTGGTGCCTAGAACGAGCAGCCTATGAACACTAAACTGCCAATTAAGTCCATTTATCTTTTGGCTGTTTTGTACGGGTCTGTACACTGTTGATCATAGACATACACTATTCTTTCTGAACAATTTCAGTCAAACAAAAACAAAAAAACAAGGGGTTTGAGTGAGCAGACTGACCCACCAGTGTCAAAGCTGTGACGCAAGCAAGACTGTTGATCAGAGGAATCACACTATTAACAAAGACGCCACTCACGCAAAGCAGGCAAAGATGGTGACCAGAGGAATCACACCAGTGTCAAGTACGTGACGGAAGCAAAAAAAAAACCGTTGACCAGCGGAATCACAACAGCACATTTAGTGCTTCTTTAAGATATGAAAAGTGAACAAACAGCTACATATCATTCGCTGTCGATGCACAGACAGGTCGAAAACAAAGTGTTGCATGTGAAAACATCGCCAGTTTTATCATGACAGTCAGCGACTTCCACAACTCGAATTGCCTTTTCAATCGGTACGGATTTGCTGGAGAGACCCTCAGAATTAATTATCGTTAATTAATTACCAGTTTTATCATTTTTAGATTTTATATACCGAAGTATATAATTAAAGAGAACCTGTTTCTCAAAGGCGAGATGTTAAAGAACTGGCAAAAAATTAATACTTTTAAACTTTCTCCTTTCGAGTAGAATTTTAAAAACGTTGATTAACACTTGACAAGCCTTTGGCAAGGTGTTTCTGAATTTGTGCGAGCTGCCGTTGGTATCTTTTTTCTTGACAGTGAACGGATTTTTTGTGTCATCTACTCAGCTTACACTGCGGGCCCTAGGGCCACGAAACTTGGGACTTAGGTAGCACTTTATGTAAACGTGTGCATGACACTTTTTATTTTCTCCTTCGATTTCTTTTTCTTGTTTAAAATGCCGTGTGAAAAGAGTGTATTTTTTGCAAGTAAATCTGGAGCATTTATCGCACAGCACAGAACATACAGTGGGAGCTCTGTGTAAATAGATAACACGGCGTATGCCTGATCAGCCAATAAAACCTCAAGTCAACAAAAATCAAACACTACTCGGCTTATAAGACATATTCAAGCTGTGTTGTTTGCAATATATTATTCAAAAAATAACCCATTGAAGGAAGTATTTTTGTGTTTTAATTTGTGTCAAGTGTTTAACATTTCGATAGCGAAAGGAGGTTCTAGTTCTGATTTTCTTTACAGACAAGACAATTTAATGCAAGAATCAGAAACCTTTCCAAAAAAAAATTTTTTGCCAGCTCCAAATTTTTCCAAAAAAACATAGCTTTGCTACTGCTACTAAGAAACGACATTCTTCCCACTGCTTCCCCCTCCCCGATCCCCCCTCCCCTCCCCGCCCGACCCCCACCAAGAAGAGTGAGTAAAGAGAAAGAAGGCCCGGAACATTGGACCTGTACAACTTCAATATACTTTTTGCAAGTCTTTGACTTTCCATGTGTTAAATATCCATTACTTGTGTTGATATCAAGTGAAACTCTTTAAGATTTTGGAGGTAAGTGCTTTATATTGAAACAGATGAGTGGACAAATGCCCTCATCATGTACGAAGAATATGTTTTCTTAGTAGCTATACATACATTTATATAACTAATATGTAGCTATTATTTTCCAAGATCGAGAAAAAAAATCGACGTCTGTTATTTGTGTTGGGACATCCCAAGTGGTATTGCATTACAAATACGGCCCTTGAAGAGTTCTCTAACCACAAAGGAAAGGCTTTGAAAGCTGTGCAGGCCTCTTTTGCTTATACACTTTTGCTGCACAATATCCTACGGATAATCTGTGCGGAACTGTTTATTTAAAGCAGTCATGTGTGCTCCGAGTATACCGCTAAATAAACTTTTCATTTGCAATTTGAAGAATGAACTGTGGTATGCCATTTTTTTCCTATTTTTTTTATCGTAGCATCGTAAAAATGTAGAGCAAATCTATTTATAGCTGTCCCTGTGCCTATGGTCATGCTGCAGCAACGCGCATCACAAATCTCCTAAATTGTTTATTTCGATTTGACTGAAATGAAATTGGAGTGTAATAGTTTTTGAGAGTAAGTTATTAACTGGGAATGGGTGTGAATCACATTCCCAGTAAACACTGCAACGTTTCATCAGCGTTGCATAGACATCGCACCGGTCGGTGTTTGGTTATTATGGAAATCGAAACAATGTCTACTTTGTGACGTTAAAAAGACGTCGATTATCCGAGGTCTAAACAACGTCTATCTCCAAAAGTTGTATAGGTATCGGGAAAATGTTAATCTAGAATCGCCGCCAAAACAGCCACAGTTACAATGTGGTCACCCCTTCGTCACAGTACCCCAACCATTGGGTCATCCGGTCGTGAGAAATCGGTTTCCATGAATATTTTTCTTAAAAGCAGATTTGGAAAAAAAAACTGCGCGCTCTTGAAATTTTCATATTTTACGTCCTCGTCTTTTTTTCTGTTTCCAAAGTAACTTGTTATGGCCACCATTTCAGTGAGTGATAGCCCAAGAGGGTTGTTTGTGTGTGTGTGTGTTGTTTTTTTTTGGGGGGGGAGGGAGTCCGACGTCTATACCAAGTCCATTTTTCCAGCGTCCATCCAACGTCGATTTTCGGACGTCCATTCAATCATGCACCTGATTACGTGCTGAAAATAGTTCCTTTTTTTGGTTGCGACGAAAAGCAACGTCTTAGCAACGTTGCTTACCCGTCGTGTGTTCAACTTTTTTGTGTCAAGGATTTTGGTTAGACAACCGAAGTACAATCTGATTTGATGTTGTAGTTTGGTCGGGTCAGCGTTGCAACCTCAAATCGACCGGATTTGGACAAAAACGCCAAATAAAGAGTACAAAAACGCCTAGGACTGCAGGTCAAAAACGCCAAATTTAGAACAATAGCATTATGTAATTAAACCATGAGAGAAGTTTCACTTATATAAAAAGTAGTCCACATCGCTTACGCTCGTTATAAGTCCACTCAGGCTTTATTCTTGTGTCCCATGGCAGAGACATAATGACATCGAGATATTTCTTTCTTCGCAAACTTGTTGAAGAGTTCTATAGTTTCCGATTTTTCTGTCTTCGTTTGAAGCTTCGTGTCGCCCAAGCTGTGGATCTTCATATATGTAGAAGTTTGAATCTTCCGAACAGCGTAAAGGAACAATAAAATCGAAGGCTTTGGGTCTTGCGGACTGACGCTGGGGTGTCTAAGACGTCTAAGAGGGGTTGGCTGTACTTGCCGTCCATACTCAAAGGATGTAACATCTTGTTCGTTACATAACATGGCTTGGCTCAAATGTCTTTAAAATTTTTGGCGCATTTGTACGGAGGCATTTTAAAGTTTTGGCGCTTTTGACCCAGTCCCAAAACGACGGCTCCAGAATGTTAACTGGGTTGCAGAACTGTATACTGAAATCACATTAGAGAAAAAAAATCTGTTGCTCTTACAGCTTTAAGCAATTGATTCCATTTGTCATACTACTAATTGAATAAATTTTTAAAACAAATATAGACTGGCTTGAGACACAACCGGACAATTTACTTGACACTTCTTTCGTTACGATTGTAAAGCACATTAAAACAGAATTTAGACAGCAAAAATAAAAAAATAAAAATGTAAAAAAAAGTCAATAAAATTTTTTTGTTGACTTATGCACTCACTTTTTTGGCAAAAGGAAGATTTTTTTTGGTTCAAGGCTTTGTTTTGTTCTGTTCTAATTTAAATGGCCCAATTACCAACTTTAAAGATATCGCCAACATGTTATGAACTCAGAGTGATTTTTTTCTCAAGCTTTCATTTAAACAAGGAGTTGAGAACGTATAATAATTACTTGGATACAACGTATATACATGTCGCCTTCTTGCATTTTACTGAAAATATTATTAGATTTTCATTGTTATCTAGCCTTTGGGCAAGCTATGAAGTGGAAAATTATATATTAGCAGCTGCAATATTAAAAAGATGCAAAAAGTTGAACACATTACAACTCCTGCCATACCTTTTTTAATTCGTAATGTTTTGAAAGCTGTTTCTCTGTTTCCTATAACAACAAAGCCAATCTATTTTAAAATAAAATCTATTTATTTTAAAAATAAATCTTGAAATTTCCTTCATAAGTAGACTGGTTCTAGTCCATATCCTTGCACTTAAATTTAAAAGAAATATGCATGTCAGTGGACTTAGAATTTAAAAAAAAAAATTAGTGGGGGTATTCCTGAGCAATTTCAGATTGTAATTTGTCCTCGGCCCACAGTACGAGATTAATTGTTCTATCTCTGACTGGTTTCAAAACAAGGATCGCGTTTTTTTATCAATTTTTTTATTTTTATTTAGTTTGTCTTCCTAGCCTGAGTGCGGCATGTTTGGCTTGTTTTTCTAGCCTCGTTATAGTTCATACATATGCCAGTTTTTGTTCACCCATATCATATCTATGAGTCGCTGTGTGCACAAAGGAAAAACTAAAAAAAAACTTGAATAATGCTTATGTGAAAAAAAGCCATAATTGGAATCTTTGAATCCATATGGCAAGAAATCCATTAAGATATATAAAAAAATAAGATATCCTGAAATACGTTTGCATTGATACAAACAAATCTGCTGGCATTTGACCTGCACAAGCAATTTTGTGGTAGAACCAGTTGAAAAAAGGAAAACGATTATACTTTCACGACATCATTTGCAGTGCGAAAACAACACATATTCTTGCAACGATTTCAATAAAACACCCAATTTAGTTCAAGGGGACCCGTTTGCCTCCCTAAATTCTATTAATTCGCTGCATATTTACTGAAAATTAAGATGTGGTTGTATTGATACTAATAAAAATGACTGATGACAAAGTCCATTTGACCGCAGCTGTTCAAACTTCACATGTTAGATAAATTCGAAGCGCGAAATAACTGACCATTGGTGTGTCTGCTTTCACTTTATTCTTTGAACAAAGACGATCGGACAAACAACTTTATGAAAAGCCTCAGCCCACCCCAGCCCCGAGGCGCAAATTAATTGAAACCCGAGAAAACTCTTAAAACACCAATAACTATGGTCACGAACGAGAATTTCTTTACTCTCTAGGATATCAAATTCGATTTGGTACAGTTTTTACGCATGGGTTTGAAGGACAGACTTTAAACATTTAACAGATTTTGTCGCCTCCGTACACGGCTAGGATAAATATGCATGAAATTATTAACAATACTTTAATCTATTGTATCAATGTGTTTCTTTTTTAACTGAAGTGACATGTAGTGGTGTATAACATTGTTTTATAACAGCTACCAACCAGCTGAAAAAAACCGTCACAATACGAGATAATGTTCAATTTTTTAACCTTGAATACTATTTTAATAATTAGTTTACACGTGTCGTTTCAATGTTATATTTTTATGCGTAAGGAAATTAGAAATGCCTGATTTGCATACGCCCCGATTTTACCTGATATCATAAAATTGTCTTTAAATGACATTTGTCTGTTCTGCTTGTTCCAATTTTAACTTCAGGCTGTATTTCATTTTCAAGGAGCGAGAATAATGAATTCAAACATTACGTATTCAGCACAACCAAGCGTATGTAACATTTTCTGCATAATGAAATACGGGGTGTAACAATGGGACAAAATTGAAATCATCATCGTGTCTGAAATGTGAGTCCCAGCATGTTCAGGTCTGTGACATCAGCCAACCTTCAGAGTGACGTGACGGTTACAGTTTATTCCTGTGCGATCGATCCCACTGCATGCAATTATCAAGGGCGAAAATTTTCCACAATTAAATGATAATGTATTTTCCGTGGGGAAGATAAGAATACAGAAGGATAGTCTCAATTGAGGAAAACAAATGCAAATGCGTTTTCAGTTCAGGTTTTTGTTCATTACACAAATAACTAGGACACTGACAGGTATTGAAAATCAGCAAGTAATTTAATCAAACCATGCTGTTTGTGACGTCATAATAGCACGTGACTTGTCTAAGGTGTCTATGTGTATTGTTTGTGATAAGAGCACCTGATATCAGATTTTTTCTTGGTCCTTGATTCACCCTTTCTTTGATTGCTGATTTCATATCATAATCAACACCGTGTTCGATTTTTGTTCAATGCAATCGATATTTGATTACTTCAGCTGCATTATGCACCTAAGTTATGACCGAGATTTGCTTTCTTCGCCGTGATGAAGAGCGTCACCTTTGAGGTGAACAACTATCCAGTGAACACTGCGACGTTGAAACAACATTGGATCAACGTCTCACCCGATGTTTAATCAACATCGGATTTTGGTTGATTAGAGATATCGAAACAACGTCTATCCCCGACGTTGAATAGATGTCAATTATCTCAAGTCTAATCAACGCTTCGAATAGGTTAGAAACGGGAGTTGAAACAGCGTCTATCTCCCGTTTTTCTCATATTTTACCTCCCCATTTTGGTGTACAATAAAAATAACCTGTCATGGCTACCATTTTCGTTGAACGATAACGGAAGGAGGTTGTTTTATGGTTGTGAGTACGGCGTCTATCAAACGTCAATTTTCCGACGTTTATTCAACTTTGTGCCGTTGATTAGATGTCGGAGAAAGTTGTCATTTGGTTGCGACCAAAAACAACGTCTAAACAACGTTTATTACCCAACGTATAATCAACGTTTTGTCGACGACGTTGGTTTGGCGTAGATCTTTAATCGCGACCAATCGCAATCCAAGTACAACCAGAGTTAATTTGACGTTGCAGCATGTAATCGACGTTGGATCCACCCCAGAATGTTTATATTTTTGTCATCCTGTCTGACCAGTTATTCTCGACTTTCCGAATTTCCCTGATTCATTTCACGGGACAAATTATCTCCTGTGGGTTGGTTGAGTTAACGGAACCGCACGTTAACAACTTGTAATGCTAGATATGCTTAGAGAGGACACAGAACGATATTCTTAATATCACCGCATAAGGAATAAATTATTTAAAAAAAAAGATTATGTAATAATTAAGCTAAACATTGGTTTTGTGTGGGTGCTTTGCTTTTTGTTAAAATGTTTTATGGTGGAAAATCACAGGGTCCCTAAATCCTGAATTTTCTAAAGCCTTTAAACCTCTCGCACGTTTTGGTGTACTCGGGTTTTGAAAAATTAAGAGAAGAACCTTTAAACTTTAAACAAGTAAGAAATAAAATAAGTTAGTTTGCTATTTTCCAAGCTGTATTGTAATACTCTTCTAATATACTTCCATCACTCAATACAAATGCAAACACACACACGCGCGCACGCACATACGCAGAGAGAGAGAGAGAGAGAGAGAGAGAGAGAGAGAGAGAGAGAGAGAGAGAGAGAGAGAGAGAGAGACAAAAGGTAAACCTTTCTTGCATAAAACACCTGGGTACTTATCTATTGTGACAGAATGTTCATTTCAAGTTGAATTTAACAATTTTCATGCCCGTTATGGTAACCCTTCAATTTATTTGGCTGCACCGGATTTATTCAATTGCATCCTTCAAAATGCGAGCGTTTTAAAAAAGAAAGAAAGAACGTAGCTGAAATGCTTTTGTTGGGTTCTAAAGATTTATCCTCCAACTGAAATTTTTCATATCTATACCATTATAGATAGGTACATTTGAAAGATTTACATAAATGTAATTATATCACTTCCAATGGCATCCTTTGTCACAGTACAATAAGCCTGTTCACCCTCACGAAAGGCAACGCCGACTTGCGTGAAATGTGCATGCTTAAGTGTTTTTTACATCCATAGGCGGGAAATACAAATTTTCATACATATGGCAGTTGAAATGTTACTTCATCTGATTAGCGATGAAGCCTGTTAACAAAAAAATACAGTCCACGGCTAAACTGCTTTAAAATTAAGAGAATTCCCTCCTTTAATAGGAGATAAATGATTGCAATTTCATTGTTACTTCTTCTGAAGATTGACTTTTCCCAAACATGACTAAAGCAAATTCCAAAATACAGATGCAGTTTTCAAGGACAGATATAAATATATTTCCTTATTTAATAATATTCTTAAATGGACCATCTTAATAATCATATACAGGGCCATTTTTGTTCTTTTTCTTTTAGTTTACAGGAATGAAAAATGTAAGCAGACCGAGTTGATTTTTATTGTTGTGCCAGTTCAATTCAGTTCAATTCAGTTCAATTCAGCAATATCACTTGTAATTGGAAATCAGCGGCATGGCTTTCATGCGAGACTCCATTTTGACAGAGATCGATCATCTTATTACGTACAAATACCAACAGAAATATTAACCTTGCTGACTTTGTATACCGTGCATGCATCCAAAATTCCCGAGGGGGTGGTTCGCGGGAGGGAGACGTACAGTTCATTAGGAGTGAGGGTTTCGGATTTTCACAGCTTATGAAAAATAGCTGACCTACTCGGGCGGAGGTTACAATCCGGCAGCACCCTGGATCTGCCAAGCTATTTGCGTAACGTCATGTCAACACGACTAGGACGCTCTGGTAATAGCTGGCAGAGGCTCCGACAAAAAAAAATCAACGTTTGCAAATGAAGTGGGCGGTGAATGGTGATTTCCAATATTCCCTTTCTTGGTCACGTCACTTTACCGCTCCAACTCACTGCCCATGCCCCTGCTTAAAGAGAAACAATTTTACCATACTATGGGTTTTGCATGTTTTGATGCATTTTGTCTTTCTGACCGATTGATAATTGATGTTTCTAGATCTAAATCGTTCACGTGTCTCACTGCAAAACATGAATAAGTTTATCACATACAGAGCAAAATGGAAAAGTAGGTACATCACGAGTCTTTGGTGATTTATTATCAAGTTTATAAGATAAGATAAGGTTTATAAAATTTGTAACAAAGTAGAAAAGAATTACGAACGGGTCGAGAGAAAAAAAAACACACACACACACACCAGTAAATGACAATGAATAGATTCATTAAATATCGTTACACTTATAAGCAGTCTCGTAAAAACCATACAAAGACATTAAGGAATAGTCAGAAAATCACTGCCCGAAATGAATGCGGGAGAAATCGCCTTCAGTAGAAATCGCCTTCAGTAGAAATCGCCTTCAAACGAAGCCTCCTTTTAAAAAGTCACCTCCAAACAGAATCACCGTCAAACAAAGTCGGCTGCGGTTTGCTGTGAAGTAACCTGTGTTGTTCACTGGTGGCTAAACACGGGTTTAAAAAAAAGAAAAGAAAGAAAACAAGGTGATATATGTGGGCTGATTAGGGCGGCGATGTTGTGGCCAACGTTATGACCTCCCTACTTTGTGTAACATAAGTGTAACATAAGTTAACATAAGTCCTCACATTTGTTCTTACGACAAAACTAAAAACATTTTCTGAGATCCACTTAAGCTAAAATGGGGAAAGGTGTCTGGTTTAACCCACCAACTTAAGAGTGAAAGTGGAGAGATAAAACATGGTCGCATTGATTGCAAAAAATCAAACTATAATTATATGAACTAAAAAATATTAATTTTCTCAGAAATCATCCCCCAATATAGATACTTTCAAATACATCCCGCATTTTATCAAAAAATATCTTTGCATTACGTTGTTTCCTGTTATATGGTGCCTGTCTGAAAATTGTCTAATTGACACGTTAAGAGTAAGGCTCAAGAATGTCACCAGGCCAAACTCGGCTTTCTACGCCAGGACGACGACTCGTTCACATATATATATATACACGTAGATACATACGGATAAGGGAAAAATAGTCTGGGCCAGAAGGATAATAACACGGGCCTAAAACTGGTATGATCTTACTGGAACATGTTCTTTTCAAAAGAGTAATAGAGCGTGTTCCAGTTTTTTTTCAGCACAGGTTTAAATAAACAGTGAACGAACATAAGGAGATATACAGTTTTAGCACACCATCTGTGTACTAAACAAGGATTTAAAAAATATCCAAAAAAACCTTAACTGTGAAGTTTTTATAAGACTTCATGCTTTGATTAATAAGAAAAATCGATATATGTTTTTCTTCGCTTTAATCAAAACATTTCAGGGTTAGCTTTAAATTCATTGTCGCAAGATAAATTAAGTTATTAGAATTTCTAGCAAAACACTTGTTTCGTGTGACCTTGCTTTTTGGTGTGTAATAGAAGGCTTATAAAAGCGCAAGCTCGAAAATAAAACAGGCCGAATACAAATATGAGAAAAGGGCCGTCTGAAAAAATAATAAGCTATCTTAGCGGTGTCCGGGGAAAAATATTATTTCCAACAAAAATTTGAACAAGTGGAGGTTAGGGGTAGGCTGGGGTTGCGGCGTACTCAAGCTTCCCTCCCCCCCCCAAGACCCATGAGAGCATGTACCTGTATACATATTTTTGTGACAAGCTTCTGATATTGTGATGTAACTGCTGTTATGTTGTACGTGTTATGAACGCGAAGATTTTAATGTATGACTAATTTTAAAAGCAGTACTTTAATACACGCAACTGGGTCAAGTGGGCCAGTTGATGAAAACAAGTTTTGCCCACTTGGAAACTTTTTGAACTCATTTTCCATGCTTTGCCTCTCAATAGATCAGAACAATGGGGCTTAAAAGATGTCAGCAAGATGGCTGATATAAAAATAAATTTCTTTCAACTTCCTGTAACACCATTGCTAGTGTATTTGGTCGTTTCTAGATGTCATTTAGCAATCCCTGACATTTTGTGAAAAAAGCAGCCATTAAGAAATTATAAATTTCGACAAAGCGCAGTTCGACAAAGTGTCTTTCGACAAATTTTCTTAGACAAAGTGTCTTTCGACAAACTGTCTTCGACAAAATGTCTTTCGACAAAATGTCTGGATACCGTCATTAAAATTTCAAATGGGTCAATTACCGCTAGGGGAATTCGGTCTGGTAAATTACCCGATACTTTGTTAAGCAAGAACAAATATAGAAACGGGATCTATCCCACACCTCGGCAACAAACTGTGAGACGGTTTTGTTGTCGCCTTTGCTCTCCTGGAAACCCACAGCACTGTGGTGCCACCCCTGCCCAGCACTTCATTCACTTATCCGTGATCGTACGATTTTAATCCGTTACTTTTTATTATTTCTGAAGGAAAAAGAACCCAGAGAGCCATGCTTATATAGGTTCGTAAAAGGAGAAAAAGCTCTCCTGCCACCCCAAGGCTCTCGTACCAATCATGTCCAATATTCCGTCATTTCGCCTATTTTTACACCCAAAAAATTAACCCAGACAAAATTTGGAACGCAGAAATCCCTATAAAAAAACGGTCTAAACTTCCGCTGCTAACCCAAAGCACTAATAAAATGTTAGCCCGATGGTTGTCCACTGATGGGGTGACATGACAGTTCAACAGCCTTCTCTAAGCCTTTCGCTATCATATATTTTTTTTAAGCCGCCTGGTTTTATCAATTCCCATTCCCCATTCTGAGTGATCCAGCATTACTTTGGCTTGAGCAGTGGCGGATCCAAGGGTGGGGGAGTGTTCAGGGGTTTCAACCCCATCCCCCCAGTTAATCCGAAAAAATAGACTGTTAAACTCTGTCGTTTCCCAAGTTGACCCCCCCCCCCCCCTTGCCCGAAAGCTGTATCGGCCACTGCTCGAGCAGCTCGAACTCTTCCAGGTCACCACTCTCATTGTACTTTTTAACAAGAACTTTATAATACAGTATGTATGGTACTCAATAACAAACATTTGGCAGCTATACATTGTTTGCACGAAGACATTGGGGCTTTTCATCCGAGGCTATGTTCTATGTTGCCAGAAGAAGGACAGAAACAAAATCGGGGCCCGTTTCGCATGTAAAGTGCGTAAGCTGTCCACGCTGTGTTATACATCCAATTATATTCTCCCAATAATTTACTAATTGTATGTCATGAGAACTCAGGAGAAAACACTAAAAACTATAGTAGTTTTTACACTCTTGAAAAGCTTTCAGAAATTGAGTATTCACATTTATTTTAAGCGTTGTATTCTTAGCCGATTTCAGATGCATCCAGGCCTTAAGGTTTAGTTTGTAAACATTTCTAAATGCACCAAATGAACTTTTTTAGCACTACTGAATATGGCCTGCTGATATTTTGCGTGGTTTTTGTTTTATTAAAGTCTTAGAAAGCATTCTTAATTTTTAAAGTTTACTCTGCTTTCTTTGTTGGCGAGTAGTGTGGTTCGGCGTGGGGCAGATGCGGGGCAAAAATCAAACCTATAATTTATCAATTTTTGTTCCATTTGCATTCAACAGATAATATGCTTGATTTGCCGCAATGTCTAAAAAATGCTTTACTTTATGAGATTTTACCCGCCACATTGCACTTCATTCATCACAGAAATCAGAGGGCAGGTGTGTTGTTGTGTGTTTGCTCCATTCATGGTTACCCCCAACGCATTGAATATTGTTCAAAACAGGGGGGGGGGGAAGGGGTGCGTGACTAAAAAAAAAAAAAGAGCGGTGCCCTTATGCAATTTCGAACCCTGGTTCATGCCCGTTTCCCGCCATGCTGATTCTGTCTTTTTCGAAATTTCGCAAGGGCATTGATAGATACATGAAACACCTGTCCCTCTTCAAAGTTTCGAGCCATGTGAAATATTTTTGCGTATTAAAACGAACTACATAGGCGTCTTCCAACAAAGTCTTTTTTTCACAACTTCTACCACACGGAAAATCGTCAGATGGTGCCTTTTTAATCATGTAAAAGTACGAACTCTTATCGAAGGCAATCACGCCTAAGTCCAGAGCACTGTTAACAGCACCCGACAAGCAATTATTATCAAGAGTTCGTCATAAGTTATCGTGACCGTTCGTCCAAAAGCCTCATAGTACCCAAGCCAGTTTAACAGCATTCCAGGCTATATATTCTCACGTCAACACATTTGAGGTCCATATCCCCGGTCGTACTCTAATTCACCGGGATTCTATGCTCCAAAAGACAACTTAACAGTTAAAATAAACTTCAAATCACTTAGGGGTAGAAAATTCAAGCAAACCTTCAAGGTTTACACCGTGAACTAACTTTACTGTGTATTTGGTCTTGATGTGAAATCCACGACTTTTCGCCGAGCGACTTTTCGTCGAAAGTGGCAAGTGCGACTTTTCGTCGCAGAACATTATCTTGAAAGAAGCATCAGAGATTATTTTCATTATCTGCAAATGCGATTGAATTAATCACGGTTTAAAATTAATTGCAATTTGTTAACTGCAATTTGTTTTTTTTTTTCACCCTTTGGGTGAGATCTGAGGGCGACTCTGGTCATTGATGGATTTGTATGGGAAATGTTTTTAAGAGCATTATTTTGAAAGGAACATCAAAGGTTGTCTTCAAAATGCGGTTGAATTAATCATGGTTTAATATTAATCACAGTTCTGAGAGCGACTCTCATCGTTGATCGTTAACTGACGCCTTGACTTCAAATGAAAAAGTTTCAAGAATTTCGACGAAAAGTCGCACTTACCACTTTCGACGAAAAGTCGCTCGACGAAATGTCGCCGACGAAAAGTCGGGATACCCTTGATGTGACCTAGATTTTGAGGTTAAGGTCATCAAACAAATATCAGAGCACATGGCCTACTCAAAGCTGCCTGCTTCTGTCTTTGGAAAAAATGAAATACTGCTATATGCAACACAGGTGCTAAAACAAATTGGAGAAGACTAAATTAACATTTACTTAGAACTTATGTTTGGACTTACCACGTTCAAATTGTCGGGATTTGGTCTAATTGAAAGCAGTCTAGCACAAGAATGATTTCAATTGACAAAATATTAAACTACCAAACGTTAAAAACCACTCAAAATATCTTATTTTTTGCCTGTAAATTGTTCAAACCAATAAAGGTTTTTAAAAGTAACGCTACACAATACATCCTTTAAAATTTCTTGAAAAATGATGAAAATGAGCGAATCCATTTTTGATACCATGACAACCTGTGTGCAATCACTAAACTAGTCATCGAAAAATATAAACTTTGTTTTTCATTCTCTAAGCGGAACACCTTAAAAATAACCTTAGAGTGGCTATAAAACGGCAACGCAACGACGTAGTTTAATTAGATTTCGGCATCCGGTATCCGGTGTGTTGAAGGTTACCGGTAAGTCTGAACTTATTAGTTTTAAGCCGGTGTAACAGGCTATCTTGCCCGCTGTACAGCCCCCCCCCCTTCGCGGGAGGGACGCTAGAGTAAGCTATCTTCCCCCCCCCCCCCTCTGGGATATTTTGCCCCCCTCCATAAATAACCGAATAAATGAAACAAATACTTAATTGCAACCGAACTTTTAATTGTAAATGATCTCTATACAGTGCAATTTCAGTAGTATGATAATGGGGGTTCTGGCTCACTTGATGACGTCATCATGTCTGGAAGTGACGTCATAGCGTCTGGACCGGAAGTGCTGTCTAGACCGGAAGTGCTGTCTGGAGTGGAAGTGACGTCATCATGTCTGGACCGGAAGTGACGTCATCATGTCTGGACCGGAAGTCATGATAAGCGTTAGGATAGGCGCGACCATCTGTGACGTCATCATGACGTCATACTGAGATGATGCTGTCTGGAGCGAAAGTGGTTTGGCCGAGTCAATCAACATGAAGCCAATGAACTCGACCTGTCAATCAGTGTAACCATGGCAACAGAGCCTAAAAAGCCACGACCCCCCCCCCCTCGAAATTGTGATTTTTGCAGATTTATCCGTTTCAGACGATTCTGAACATTTTTCATTTTTTGGGTCGGCCACCCCCCCCCCCCCTCGAAATTGTGATTTTTGCATATTTATCCGTTTCAGACGATTCTGAACATTTTTCATTTTTTCGACCCCCCCCCCCTCGAAATTGTGATTTTTGCATATTTATCCGTTTCAGACGATTCTGAACATTTTTCATTTTTTCGACCCCCCCCCTCGAAATTGTGATTTTTGCATATTTATCCGTTTCAGACGATTCTGAACATTTTTCATTTTTTCGACCCCCCCCCCCCCTCGAAATTGTGATTTTTGCATATTTATCCGTTTCAGACGATTCTGAACATTTTTCATTTTTTCGACCCCCCCCCCTCGAAATTGTGATTTTTGCATATTTATCCGTTTCAGACGATTCTGAACATTTTTCATTTTTTCGACCCCCCCCCCCCCCCAGGCGAGCAACATTCTGTCAAGTCAGCTTCAGTTCCATCAGAGGGGTATATAAGGGATGAGCATACAGCAGTGACAGTCATTTCGGTGAGTGGAGCAAGGAAGTACAAGTTGTAGAACTACAATTGGATCACATCAGATCAAGGGATGGCATCCAGTGACAACTATTTCGGTAAGTGTTTATTGAAACTTTATAAATAAAAAGTGAACTTTGTAAACAAACTTTAGTTATTTGCATAATTGAAACTTTGTAAACAAACTGTGTAAACAAACTTTATAAACAAACTTTATAAATAAACTTTGTAAACAAACTTTTTAAACAAACTTTGTAAACAAACTTTGTAAACAAACTTCGTAAATAAACTTTATAAACAAAATTTGTAAACAAACTTTGTAAACAAACTTTGTAAACAAACTTTGTAAACAAACTTTATAAATAAAATTTGTAAACAAACTTTATAAACAAACTTTATAAACAAAATTTGTAAACAAACTTTGTAAACAAACTTTGGTTATTTGCTTAATTGAAACTTTGTAAAACAATACCTTTCGTTATACTTGGTCGATTTATATGAAAATTTCACCATTTGATTCAGTTTTATGTAAAGTTTTGTTATAAAGTAGTCATAGGCTATTTGCGCAGCTGGCTGTATGCATTTTTACCGCCATTACAGTGCTTCTTCGCGGATGAATACCATTTGGCAGACCATTTAACTTCACCGTCAGTTAACTTCACCGCTAGATGTCTCTGCTGTGTAGCAGTGCAGCTGTACAACTCGACAACTGTAAGTGAGACATTCATATACACAAGTAAAATTCTGCTGAGTCAGCAATTTTTTAACAAAGTTACACACCATATTTTGATTACATGGAAGTAGTATAAAAGCATGAGTGAAACATGTCAACTAGTAATACATTCTGTCAACAAGTCAACAAGTGGATATTGTGTGACGAGAAAAGACTTGACAATGTCAGCCTTACTTTTTCACAGATGTATGACTATGGATGACGTCTTCAAAGTGAATTATGCTGACTATGTGTTTTCAAAGCTTCCTGCTTTTGAATCGGATTGGATGCTGCAAGTGAAGAACTTACATCAGCATTGGGAAGCTGTTGGAAAGACCATTCCAAGAGATCGTTTCATCCGCTCGTTTCTACGTGAATGTGAAGATCTACATTTACCGTTAACTTATGACATTGATTTAGCATTTATCAACGTGAATACAATTTGGGCAGTTGAGCTCATGTTAGATGTGGCTGCAAGAATCATTTTACATTATGATGATGATGTTCCAAATAATGTATCAGAGCTTGTCCGATTCAACCATGGACGAGTTGAAGTGAATTCAAACGTTTGCAAGTTCTTTGCTGACTCAGCAAACAGTTGGGTATAAAAGGGAGTGAACTCAGCAGAGTGAAGTCATTTCTCAGCAGACAGTTGGAGGGAGTGCATCATCAGTACATTGTAGCAGCCATGGAGAACAAGACAAGCAACGCAACGCAGCGCAGCAGCAGCTTTAAAATTAGTGCTAACTTAACCATTACTGTGGAGCATGGAGAATATGGGCCATTTCTACGCATCACACGTGGAGAGAGATGGTGTGCTTATTCACCATCTTTGTGGAAGATTGTATGCCAAAGCTTGAAAAATTTACGCGACATTGGCTTCAAACTGTACTTAACGCAAACGAAGTGGCTTGAAGTCATTTCATACTTGGATATGCGCTATGTGAGTTTTGTGCGCACGTCACGGTTTGAAGGGAAAGAATACACACATCACATCAACATGAATGATGGTGAATGGGAGACACTGCTTCAGGAGATGGACAACATCAACTCAGCCCTATCACCATGTGAGGAATGTCATGACAAGAAAACGATCATCAAGCTGCAAAAGGATGGTCGGATGAAGTTGTCAAAGCTATCCAAGAAAAGGCTGGCTGAAGTTCAGTTGGAGAACATGAACGTACAAAATCAACTTGGACTTACCTGTGACTATTGCGGTGCTTCTGGATATGTGGAGGATTATCATTGTCACTGCCACAAGTATAATTGCAAGTTGTGTGAACCAAGCAACTTCTGCGGCAAGTGTGGAGTACTTAAAGTCAGTGAAGCAAAGTAAAAGCCCACAAGACACACTGAAACAAGATGGACGCATGTTTTAAAAATGCTTATATTGACTTGATGATTGCTAAACTTGCTTGCTGTGGCACTCCAGACTATCAACTTTATCATTTGGATGCTTTTTGGGATGTTGTACATCATAGTCTTGATGTGATTGAACTGCATTCAAGATTTCTTGGAGAATGTCATAAAACTGGAATAGAAGAAGATCCTGACTTTGACTTTGATGCTGCACTTTATTCTGCTCGCACTGATGTGGAAGTATATTTCACCGTGGTTGATCATTTGAGAGATTGTTGTAAAGAAGAAGAGGAAACCGAGCAGCTTTATCAGGTAAGTTATAAAAACCTTTTTTAAACATGTTTATGACAACATAGTGAATTGTTTCTCAAAGACATAACCATGTTTTTCTTACTAGCAAATTTAGTTTTATGTGAGTGGTTTCAACGTAAACAAAGAAAGAATATGATAGAAGAGGCAGCAAATATATTAAAAGATATTTTATTACAGGAAGAAACCGACATGTCAGAATAAAGAAGCAAAGTCAACATGGAGAATCTTGTACTATTCAGCGGTCATAAGGACGTTCTTTCAAATATGTTTCCAACACGACTTGAAAAGTATGGACATGTGTTCAACTCAAGTGAAGCGTTGTATCAATATGAGAAAGCAGTGTTTCATCACCGTCAAGATATTGCTTCAGCCATTGCTTCATGTAGAAATGGATATGAAGCAAAACGTATTGCTAAAGTGATAAAGCCATGTCCTTTATGGCATACAGTGAAGAGAAGCAAAATGCAAGATGTTTTACAAGTCAAACTGGATCAGTGTGTATTGTTTCGCAACAAGTTGAAAGAATGTAAAGATAAAACTTTAGTTGAAGCAACGTATGATCATTGGTGGGGAGCTGGTGTGAAACAAGTGTCATCTGGATATCCTGGTCAGAATATCATGGGAAAGTTGTTAGAACTGTTGTGTGAGGGTTAGAGACTTTTTCATTTGCTTGCCAACCGTCATGGTGTGCAGACGTGTGAACATGTAAATTTGAAGTATGTTTAACTTGTGTTGCATTGATTCAAGACTGCACAATGGCGGACATGACACTGAGACAATATATTGTGCAAAAAGCTTATTGTGAAGAAATGTTATCAGCTGTAAAAAAGTTTGCATATTTAGTCTGTCCTGCTTGTCAACATGAAGAGTGTCAAGAACATACTTGTCATGCTGCATCTGTTTATACATATTGGAATGAAGCTAAATATTACATGCATTTAGATAAAGTGTTAGAGAATGCAAATCAACGTTGTGAGAAATATGGTGTAGATGCTATTACATTGGATGAACTCAGTCATTGGTTAGTGTTCATTGAAGACCAATGGTCTCCAGTGATTCATACCATTGTATCTATACTTGATTTGTAAAAAACTTGTTAGTTAAGTTATAAATGCATGTTAGTTAAGTGATGTTGGTTGAGTTATAAAATAAAAGCTGTTCTGTTGAGAAGGTGGTTTTCATTCGGTGTGACCATGTCGACGTGGAAAGACTACTTGACTGATATTTACTTCAAACCTGGACAGCCTGGAGCATTTGCTGGTCCTTACAAACTGTATCACATCTTACGAAAACATAATCAACCAGTCACACATTCACAAGTGAAGAAATGGCTACAGGATCAAGATGCTTTCAGTTTACTCCAACCTGTCAAATACAGGTTCAAAAGACAACGTGTCATTACACGTGGTATTGATGACATGTGGGATATTGATTTGGCTGATATGGGAAACATAGCTCCCTATAATGATGACATACGCTTTTTACTCATTGTCATTAATGTGTTTTCCAAATATGTCTGGGTACAGCCAATACCTAATAAATCACATACCAGCGTCATACAAGCTTTCCAAAAGATTTTTCATGACACACGACGAAGACCGCGAACTCTAAGGTCTGATAAAGGAACAGAATTTAAAAACAGATGGGTAAAAGCATTTTTGAAGAAAGAAGGCATTCATGCTTATACCACAAAGAATGAAACCAAAGCCAACTTTGCTGAAAGAGTCATTCGTACTCTGAAGGGAATGATGTATCGGTATTTTCTACATAATCAAACTTACCGTTACTTAGACATTCTTCCAGACTTGGTGTACAATTACAACCATAGACCTCATGGTTCTCTTCCTAATAAATATGCTCCAGCCGAGATTCGTAAAGACAACGAATCAAAAGTGTGGAAGTATATGTATGTTGACAAACTGAAATTGAAACCTAAGAAGAAGAAGAAGAAGTATAAATTTAACATTGGCGATCATGTTCGTATTTCCCACATTAAATATGTGTTTCAACGCGATTATCACATCAAATGGACGCAAGAAGTCTTCATTGTCACACATCGTTGTAAGAAGCAAGGAATACATTTGTATCGTGTGAAAAACTTTTTAGACGAAGATATTGATGGCCATTTCTATGAAGAAGAACTGCAGAAAGTGACCAAAGATATTGAATCTATTTATAGAATTGAAAAAGTCTTGAAAACACGTAAAAGACGAGGAGGAGGTGTGAAAGAATTATTTGTCAAGTGGTTAGGTTGGCCAAACAAGTTTAACAGTTGGGTGAAAGAAACAGACATTCAACAATGAAGCATCCATTTACATGTTTAGTCTCTGGACCTACAGGCAGTGGCAAAACGTCTCTGGTGAAGGAAATTCTAGAACAAAAGTTGATTAAACCCTCTCCAAAAAGCATTTTATGGCTCTATGCAGCAGATCAGCCTTTGTACAAGGGAATGAAAGGCGTGAAATTTTACCAAGGCATTCCAGATGACATTGAAGAGCGTTTTAACCCGAAGAAACCAAACTTACTTATCATTGATGACTTAATGACGAAATGTCATAGTGATGAGCGTATGACACGTCTCTTTAGTGTTGGCAGCAGTCATCAAAATCTAAGCATTATTTTTATTGTGCATAATTTATTCCATCATGGGAAAGAGATGCGAAATATTAGTTTGAATACACATTATATCATTCTGTTTAAAAATCCTAGAGACAGTCAACAAATTAGTACATTGGCGCGGCAAATGTATCCTGGAAGATCTCAATTTCTCATAGAAGCCTATCAAGATGCTACCAGCAAACCTCATGGTTATTTATTCATTGATTTAAAACCAAAGACAAATGATCAACTACGTATTCGTACAGGCATTTTACCAAAAGATACACATTATGTCTATATTGATAAAGCAGTGTATGAACAAGAACCAAGTCATTTGACCATTCGCAGTCAAGATGTCTAAACGTATTCGAGCGAACCAGCCGTTTCTTCATTTGCTTGCACGCAGTGGGCCTAAACGACGTAAATCCTTGCTACAGCAAGCTACAAAGGAGGAATTAACAAGCTTGTTTGAAATTTGTTTGAATATATTGCAAGGACATTTACCCTTAAGCTCAAAACGGTTTAAGGAATTTAAACGTGAACGTCATACGCTTCGTACTCTAGCAGATAAGAAGATATCCCTTCGACGAAAAAAGAAGTTGATTAATCAGAAAGGAGGATTCATTGGAGTTATTGCTAGATTGGCATTGCCCTTGTTAGCCAAACTGCTGTTAAAATGAAACATACGATGAAAATGGTCCTCATTCCTGAATATGAATATAAAATGTTGCTAGAAAAGAAGGGAAAACATGGTGAAATCAAAACGAAAGTGAATAAACTTTTACGTGGGAAACGAACACGTGAAAAGGCTATAGAAATGTCTCAACTTCTTGGTCGTCATTTACGAACAAGTCAGTCTAGACAGCAAAAGCCCTCATCATCATCATCACCACCTGAAAAGCCAGAAAAGTTATTTTTAAGTCATTTTCAACCTATCTATCATGGAAAAATAACACAACTTTTAGCCGAACTGAAGAAATATGGTACAACATGGTCAGAGAAGAATGAACTTGTGTTGAAAACGGGCGATATTATAGCAAATTCCAACATGGTTGATTTGATGAAAGAAGCATTGGTGGCGACAAGAAGAAAAGAACGAGCCATACCACCATATGGCTGGCATCCATTTATCCAGGAAATTGTAGATGCGAATATTCCAAAAACAATGTTTAGTAAAAAGACCACTCGTGACGACATTACAACAGAAATGAAACAACGTCAACAAAGACAGTTTCCTGAAGGATGGGAAAATTTTTAACATGGCTGAAAGAGCTATGTTGTTGTTGCCAAGAAGATAAACCAACTATTCCTGTAAAAATAAGATGTACAAGCGCGTGTTGTGAAGGAGAAATAAAAGACCATGTGAATGAGGATGAGATTTGGCATACTTGGTCGAATGGCGCGCGCTATCGTGAAGTATATAGACAACGTCAACGCACCTATACCATTTAGTTCCCATCCATCATGGAGTCGACAAGCTTTTACATTACTTTGCCTAGCAATGCGAGTATGACCTATTATCCCAACAACAAGGCTTCAAATTATCAAATTCGTATGCCTCGAACCATCTATCTGAATGGAAAATATGAAGTGGCTTTAGCTGAAATTCAATATCCACATACATGGACAACGATGAGACAGGGCATGGACTATTCTATTCAGTATCGACAAGAACTATTCGATGATCCTATTCTTAGCACTCTCAATATTCCTTATGGGTACTATAGAACCATACAAGAACTATGTGAGGCAGTCAATGAAGAAGCGACTAATGCTCTGAAACTTACAGAAGCTATTCGGCTAAAGTATGATAAGATTAGACGACGTGTGTTTCTATTTCTCGATTATGGCTATGAAGTGTCTTTTTCCACTGGATTGGCTGAGATTTTAGGATTTATCCCAGATCAATGGTATACTGAAACATGTACAGCTGAACATAAAGCGGATGTGAAACAGGGGTTTTATACACTGTATGTGTATTGTAGCATTTGTGAACCACAAGTTGTTGGTGATTATTATGTGCCGTTACTACGTTCTGTTGGCATACAAGGCCATGATGGTGACATTATCATGAAAACGTACGGCGAACCGCATTATGTTCCTGTAAACACGTCCAAATTTGACGTGATAGAAATGAATATTAAGGACGACACAGGCCATAATGTTCCATTTCAAACTGGAAAGGTGATCTGTAAACTTCATTTTCGACCAAAAGCAATATGAAAGCTTATACACACGATCCGTCTGCATATCGCAACCATTTTCTTCGTCAAGTGGGCGGGGAATTACCAGGATTCAAAGGAGCGCGAATCCAATATGGCGATGGTATTGGTTCCATACTGGGATCATTGGCTCGCAAAGCTATTCCACTACTTAAGGCTGGGGCTAAGATCGTTGCGCCACATCTTAAGAAGGCTGCAAAGAATGTCGCGAAAGATGTGACGGGCCGAGTAGCAGAACGTGTGTTTGGTGAACAAAAGCGTATGCAACCAACGAAACGTGCCAGAAGACGAAAAACAGCCAGACGGATAACATCAAAATATCGCAAAGATATTTTTTAAAGAAAAAAAAATGTCTCTCATTCATAATCATTCGTGTGAATGTAGTCTTTCTCCATTGGAATGGTTTCACGTACCACCAACGCAAACTGCTGTAGAGAAAAGTTATAATGTTGACTATCAACCACTTACAAGCATTAGAGAAGGCGCTCCAATAGAATTCTACATTCCTGCGAGTACAGAAGAATATCTGGATTTAAAGAACAGCAAACTTCATATTGTATGTCGCATTCTAAAGGCTGATGGAACAGCGTGTGGCGCAGATGATAATGTCTCTTGCATCAATGATGTGTTTAATGGGTTATGGTCTAATATTGAATTGTTTCTGAATGATCGTTTGGTTTCGCATAGCAACAATACTCATGGTTATACCAGCATTATCTCTCATCTCATCCATGATTCGGAAGAAAGTCTGCATTCTGAGCGCTCTATGCGTCTCATGTACAAGGATACTGCTGGGTCAATGAATAGTCATGAGGTGAAAAGACCTAATCATGAACAATATGTATCCGGGTTTCATGTCAATGCCGACGGTGGTGACTTGGCTGAGCAAGGCAATAATGGCTTACATCATCGTTATTTGCATACTCGTCTTAGCCGTGATGTTATGCTCGCAGGTGGTTTAAGGATAGATTTGTTTGAGCAGGATCGGTATCTTCCGAATGGCATCAGTTTGAAATTACGTTTCCATAGACAAAAAGATGACTATGTATTGATGGCTGTAAATAATACCTATAAGGTAGAAGTGAAAGAGGCATTTTTAACCATTCGCAAAGTGAGGGTGAGTCCAGGTATTCAGTTAGGACATGCAGATGCATTGATGAAAAGTCCTGCCAAGATCATCATCACTAGAAAAGAATGTAAAGTCTTGGCCATTCCAGCAGGATTTCAGTCTTTTGTGAAAGATAACATCTTTTTGGGTCAATTACCAAATCGTATTGTCATTGGTCTGGTTCATAATGAAGCTTTTGGTGGATCAGTATTGAGGAATCCATACAATTTTGATCATTTTAATCTGGACTATATGCAACTGTACACGGATGGTGAACCAGTTCTATCCAAACCTCTCAAGCTTGACATTACACAGAACAAATACCTGAACGCTTTTGAAACGCTTTACAAATCGTTTGATCGGTTGAATGGTGAGAAAAGTTCCATTATAAAACGGGAAGATTGGCCTAGAGGTTATGCTTTATTTTCGTTTGACTTAACACCGGATTATGATGGTGATGATCATTTCCCCCTGATCAAGCATGGGAATTTGCGGCTAGAAATGAACTTTGCTAGGGCTTTGCAACCTACAATCAATGTCATTGTCTATGCTGAATTTGACAACATTATTGAGATCAGTGCCAATCGCAGCATCCAATTCGACTACCAGTCATGAACACGAAGCAGATTGATGCCATATTGAGTCATGATGTCATGACCAAAGACTTGTTTCAAGGCGTGTTTGCCATGGACCAGTTACCGTCTTTACAACGCGGCGCCTATGTGATCAACACAGACGATCAAGATGAACCAGGAGAACATTGGGTGGCAGTGTATTATGATAAAGACCCTGTGGAATATTTTGACTCTTATGGACTGTTCCCTCTCGATGATCGTTTAAACATGTTTTTAAGAAATGACTATATGTATAATTATATATCATTACAAACGCCAATATCATCGTCATGTGGTTTTTATTGTGTATATTATATATTGCATAGAGCTCGAGGTCAGAGTATGTTTGATATTGTGAATATATTAAAAAGAAAGGATGGTGATTTTATTGTAAAGGATTTTGTATATAGACATTATAAACCATTGTTTTATTAATGTTGTTGTTGTTATATTAGTTAAGTTGTTTTATTAATGTTGTTATTGTAGTAGTTAAGTTGTTGTTGTTATATTAGTTAAGTTGTTGTTATATTAGTTAAGTTGTTGTTGTTAAATAAAACAAACCAAGTTTTCAAACAGTCTTGTTTATTGTGTTCTATTTACAAATTCTTAACTATAAACACTATTTACAAAGTTTACAAACACTATTTACAAACTTTTATTTACAAACGCTATTTACACTATTTACAAATTCTTAACTACAAACTTTTATTTACACTATTTACAAACTTTTATTTACACTATTTACACTATTTACAAAATTCTTAACTACAAACTCTTAACTACAAAGTCTATTTACACTATTTACAAACTTTTTATTTACAAACACATTCATTTTTCAATACATTCATCAATGAATACCATTCATTAGAATCTAAATTGATATAGGTATCATAGACACTACATCCATGTTTGTAAATGCTATGAAAGCTCACATAACACACATCACCAAACTTTATCACTTTAACAGTTACATGTTCAGACAGTTTCAGTTCATATCCTTCTTCTTCTAAGTCAATGTCCATCACACGCATAGGTTGTGTCAGCTCAATGGATTTGGTGCCTCGTGTAAGCCATATTTCTGTTTCTTTGAATTCAAGCGTTAGGTTCTTTCCAATCCAATGCTTGTAACAACGCGTTCCATTCCACTGTGTTGAGGGTGATGTAATCATAGTTTTCTGTAAGCTCGTCATATTGGCGAAATTGTATAAACACGTCTAAGCAGTTCTCAGTCACACGCACTTCTAATTCATTTGAGACTGTCAGGAGAAAGCCAGGTATCCTGAACTTCTCTAGATGGTCTTTCAACACGGATTGGTCATCAAGTGATAGGACGAGATACTGTCCAAAATGTCTTAGCACAATGTCATCATATTCGTTTCTCAGATATGAGAACCCATGCGTAATTGGTTTATATTCCGTTAAAAAGTCTTCCATCTCGTCCAGCAGTCAGATGAACTATGAGCTGTCTCCTTGTCTGCAAAGACGTTTTTTATGCTCGCAAGATGGCGAAGAGTGGATGTTGTATCACTTCTAGGAATCGTAAGACTGCGCGCCAATTCTTGATATCAAAGATGATCAAATCTGTATATGGTGTATCTGGCACAACTCCCTTATAATCCTTTGGATAATCCTGTAAAAGATTTCTACAGATTTCTACACGTATGTTAGAATCATATTCAGCTACCGTCACTTCCACTTTATTTTCAAGTCTGCGTTTAAACCCAGCTTCAAGCGGTATGTTTTTAAAGTCTTTCCACACTTCAGGTTTAAACCGATGATAACTTGTCTTAGAATCTAGTATCACTTCATTCCTCTCATTGACAGTAAGGTAAACACCACCGTTCAGCATGAGTGCATTCATGATTGTTACCTTGTTATGACTTGTCGTCTTGTCTGCGAAGCCTTTTATCCACTTCTTTCACCTGCTTCTTCAGCATTTTCCATTCAGGTATTGTCAGCAAAATTCCCTTTTTCGTTGGACGGTTTTTTCCAGTCCCCTCATCTCTGAGGTATTTGCGAATGTTCACCACACCTTCATTACTTTGTTTCATAATCTTGATATACTTTCCATTGCCTAGAGAAAGCATTCCATCCCACGACTGTGGTGTTGGTGCTATCTCCACTTTTAATTTCTTAATGGTAGTATCAGGATGTTTCACTTTCATGTCTTTCACCGTATCAGCAAGAGTATCCATATCCGTTGGTGCAGATCTTTTCATGTTGACGCTTCAGTGTTCACACCTCAACTGACTCTCAAGTTGAAGTGTCTCCCCCTTATATACTGTAATGCCCATGCGCCAAAGTGGAATAGCCATCACTCATCACATATCGCTTATCATCAAAGGGAGAGAGAGCCACTTTCCTCAACTTCTCCGAGAAAATCTGGTGGTCATGACTTCGAATGATGTGCCCTGTAGTCATCGTTTGCGTTTGGTTGAACAAACTGTCTCTATACTGCTGATGTTTCATCCGTCTTTGACACGCGCGAGTGATGCCTTTAGCCGTACGTTTTTCTTTCCCACCATATATCATACTATACATTTTCGGCCGAAGTCCAACAAACTCTTCAATGGGAATGCCCGCCGTCTCATCTTTCATTTTCCCAAGCACTTTCTTGTTCACGTTGGAATGCAGGAAATGATCTGGGGGATAGTCACTTGTGTCGAACAAGTCGGCATCTTCCTGCATGTCTTTGTAGATATCGTCCGTTTCTATGTCATAACATAGACTGTCGGTGTCGCTGAACAAGAGTTTGGCGTCGGGATACTTGGTCATGATGTAGTTGTAATGAAAGTGGAACATGAGCACTTTGCTGAGGTCGAGAATGGTGAACCCAACTTGAATGGGTTTATCCAGAAGCAGATCCACTTTGCGTAAATGTACCGCGGTCAAATCTTCGTTGAAAATTCTAAATTTGTGGAAGGAAGGTTTGGCTACAAGTTTCTTGAACCGCTTTTCCTGGTGAACAAGTTCCACATTGATGCGTTTTCTTACATTTTCCATGGTTTTGCCAAACACCGAGTTGTTCATCAATTTGAAGAAGTCTTTCTCAAACGGGTTCTTAGCCAACTTTCTCTTTTCCGTGTTCAAGGAGATGTATTTTGCCAACCATTTGCTCTGTGCAAACATGATGGCACGGTGCACCTTCGTGACTTTCAATCCCAGTGAGACATATTGCTGTAAATTTCTATAATGAAGCACATATTTCTTCTTGTCACACAAGTTGGGAATGAGCTTTTCACTAGGCTTGCTTTTCATGTCTAGATCTTTCCGTAGCTTCTGACTATGTTTTGACAATTCTCCCACTTTCACACATTTCCGTTCTGGAGCCACTGGGTAGTGATTATGATGATCATGAATTGAATATGGGTATTCCAAATCCACTTCTAAAATGTATCCAATCTCGTCATCTTCATCCACATCCATAAAGTCAATGGATTCTGGCTCGCTCACCCACATAAATCCACTTTCCGGCATGCTTTGCGACATAGCCCAGCCATACAAGTTGTTTGCATCCAGGTACGTCAAGTAGTTGGTTGGTTTCGTGGGATCGTAATCTGGTACGTAGGGATTATTTGCTTTCGCATACTTGTGTGTGATGACAGATATTCCTCCACGTAGACCTTGTTCAACCATTTGGTACATGTCAATGTCGTTAATCAATTCCAATTTCACCTTTGTCGCTTTCAACATGGCATCCCACGACAGTCCTGGCGCTGTATAGTAGTGAGCAGGATCTAATTCATACGTGTTGAGACATACGTGACGAAAGTTTTCAAACACGTCAGCCAGCAGCAACACATCTGATTTCAGGTACAAGTCATGGTATTCGCCAAATGTAGTACAGTGGAATGTCTCCCACACCTTCTGCGCATGCGCATAATCCTCATCGCTAATGTCTTCTTCACTGAGCAGACTGTAAAACTTGTCCTTGGACGGCAGTTGTGTTTCAGCAAACTTGGATGGCTCATCCACGTAATCATAAGGGTATACTCCCTTTCTCAACAGTAACTCTTGTTGGTCACTATCGTGAATGTGTGACGTCATGTGATAAAAGTTGTCTTTCCCTTCTGCTGCCAGGTTGGAGACCAACTTCTGTAGAGAAGTACTCATGAACTGAAAGCTGTCTGTAAATTTCAGATTGCTCATGGTGAATGCAATATATTTCTCAACGGTGTTGGGAATGACTGTAATGGTTTCATTTTTGAACTTTCCAATTTCTTCCATGATCAAATGACTGTCATAGCCTCGTAAATTGTGGAAAAAGACAGGAATGATGAAAGAATCTTCAACATCCTGCTTATCCTTTCGAAATCGAAATTGTAAATTGCATTCATTATGTGCAGCTCCGCGGTATTTGCCATTGATATGATCATGATCTCTCACACGATCTGCTCCTAGAGGCTCATGACAAATGTAGCAATCTGTGGCGTTCTTATAATGCTCTTCATCTTCACAAGTCATGACTATTTTCTTTTTCTGCTGTAGACCATGCACAATACGATCACGTTCATATACCATATGGTCTAAAAAGACTTTCACGGCATTATCGCCTCGATATACGACTGGAGCACGTGTCTCATACTGGCTGACAACCACGTAGGCAAAGCTGTTTGGACGATGATGTTGATACTTGTCTCCTTCATGCTTTTTCGTGAAACATTCAAAGTCTGCATAAATGACAAACGGCGCTCGCTGTTGTTTGGCTACATTCTTGAACTTGATGAAGGGTTCCTTGGGAAATGATAAACGTTGTGCGCCATGCTTGCCACACACTTCACGATGCTTGTCTAACAGATCTTGTCGTATAAACCCGTGAAGACAGTTGAAACAATAAAATGCTGCAGCCTTATGCTTTGATCGATAAGCCATCAGTCTGCTGAAATTCTTGATGAGGCAATAATGTCTTGTCTTGTCATTGCTAATCAAAAGCAAGTTGATTTCTCTGGCGCTGTTGGCGCTGTTGGCGCTGGTGTTTCGACTGAGTTGTATGGGAACAACGACATCATGTTCATATCCAAACACGTTAATGGACACATCATTCTCCTTTTCAAACTTTGGAATGTCTGTAATCGGTGTTGGAAATGTCATGCCTTCCACCTTCAATTCGTTCTCAAATGACTTGTATTGATTCACACGGTATGGGTTTACATTTGTTGAAGGGTGAAGGTGAGCCAGTACAGACCATAAGAAGCACTTGTTGTCTTTATTCTGAATGTTTAACACCGCCTTTGTACTCTTTACTTTCTTCGGTAGTGGGATAAAACTGCTTGCTTCCAGTGGCGCTGACGTAGCTGTATGCACTTCAATGAATAATATGTTATCCAACACCCAGCCAGAGCCTTGTCGCTCATGTTCATCAAACCTGGTAAACAATTCTTTATAGGCTTCTGGCAAGTCCTTCTCAATATCTGTTGGATTGTATGCTGCATACGTTGGACTACTGATGAAGGCATTATCCACTTGTTCTACCATCACGCCTTCAACATTTGGTGTCATTTTCTTGAAGCGTGCATGTACCACAATGTACCATTTCATGCCACGGTTTAACGTCTCTAGCAAATGTCTCTTGATTCTATTCTCTTGTTGTCGCATTTCGAGTAGCAAATCCGATCCATCTTCAGGCTCAAACCGCCTTTCCTGCGCGTTTTCACCAAGACTCACTCTTCTGCCTCTGCCTATTTGTCCTGTCTCTTTCTTTCTTTGTTCTTCATGAGACACATTTTCCATCTCAGCACATGCATGTGTCTCAAATGCATCCAAAGATGAAAATATCTTGGCGCATTTACAGCAGAGGACTGGATCAGGTCTGTCAACACCATCTTGTACGGTTTTTCGTCTCTTGGCTTCAATCTGCTCAACAAGCTCTTCATGAGCACGTTTCATCCTAGCTGGTTTGCATGTGTGTGTCACGAACAATTCCAGAGATGGAAATGTCACATCACAATCATGACAGTAGACTGGTGCCATCGTTGTTGCTTCTTCAACTGCTGGAACTGAAATGAAGTAAAATATACGTTTCACTCTTCCTTTTATACCACTTCAATGGTGTGTTGACTCAGCAGAATGTATCACTAGTTGACTAGTTGACATGTTTCACTCATGCTTTTATGCTACTTCCATGTAATCAAAATATGGTGTGTAACTTTTCAAACTTGTTCCAAAAAGTTAAAATTGCTGACTCAGCAGAATTTTACTTGTGTATATGAATGTCTTACTTACAGTTGTGAAGTTGTACAGCTGCACTGCTGCACAGCAGAGACATCTAGCGGTGAAGTTAACTGACGGTGAAGTTAATTGGTCTGCCAAATGGTATTCATCCGCCAAATGGTATTCATCCGCCAACTAGACCTGAAATGTGATAAAATGTATTCTCTCTCTCTCTCTCACACACACACACACACACAGACATGTTTTGCTTCATTTCATAATATAGGATGGCCCTTAAAAGGGCCCGAAATATTTTAGTATATATCAGCAGCAGTTATGGGGTTGTCCCTCATATTCCAACCACACTTGACACTTGCAGTATCGTTGAGTCAGTGTTACTATGCGGTTGTTCCACATAAATGTAATTACTACGTCAGGCTTCACTGCAGTGATCTGAGTTGGAAATTGTAGCACCTCCTCCAAAGCATATGTAATATCAGCTGCTTCAGCTTCATCACGCATATTTACCCAGATGCAAACAGATTCATTCGCTTGAAACGCTGTTAAGTCATCAATGATGATAGCTGGTGTGTTATCCATGATGTGTCTGACGATGTCTGACAATGTCTCTAAGCCTTGAGACACCACACTTATATAGGATTTTATCATGCTGATTCGGCAAAAATTTTTGTTGCTCTCCTGGGGGGGGGGGGGGGGTCGGTACATAGTATGTCCTAGGGGGGGGGGGTCGGTACATAGTATGTCCTAGGGGGGGGGGTCGGTACATAGTATGTCCTAGGGGGGGGGTCGGTACATAGTATGTCCTAGGGGGGGGGGGGGTCGGTACATAGTATGTCCTAGGGGGGGGGGGTCGGTACATAGTATGTCCTAGGGGGGGGGGGGTCGGTACATAGTATGTCCTAGGGGGGGGGGTCGTGGCTTTTTAGGGTCTGTTGCCATGGTTACACTGATTGACAGGTCGAGTTCATTGGCTTCATGTTGATTGACTCGGCCAAACCACTTTCGCTCCAGACAGCATCATCTCAGTATGACGTCATGATGACGTCACAGATGGTCGCGCCTATCCTAACGCTTATCATGACTTCCGGTCCAGACATGATGACGTCACTTCCGGTCCAGACATGATGACGTCACTTCCGGTCCAGACATGATGACGTCACTTCCACTCCAGACAGCACTTCCGGTCTAGACAGCACTTCCGGTCCAGACGCTATGACGTCACTTCCAGACATGATGACGTCATCAAGTGAGCCAGAACCCCCATTATCATACTACTAATTTCTTCTCTGCTTAAAAATTATAAAGTTCTTGCGTAATTCAACAGTCATTTATACAATTCACTGCAGTTCACTGCGCTTTTGCTGCAAGAGGTTTCAAGGCCATACAGTGTTGGTGAATGTTCGCATCGGAACGGATTTTCTCAGTCGTCCTAATGGGTTTAATGCTCGTAGCTCAGCACCACAGGTCAGCTACTTGGAGGTTGGGTTGCCAACCTGATCGCGACCATTTGGAAAGACTAGGCTAGCTTGCCCCCACCGCCCGGGGGGGGGGGGGGTGGGGGGCTAGCCGAATATATGGAAAAGGACTGTTCCATTCAAATTTTAAAACTGAATTCGGACACATACGGAATGTGATTAGCAGAATCTATGAACGTGGCACTAACAACTCGTCATTAAGACGTTACGATCTGGCATTCATCAACACTGAAAATGCATTCAGTTACCAAACAAATGTTTACTGAGCGTTTTAAATAAACGATTTGTGCAAAAATGACTTACTGTCACAGAACAAACAAAATTTGGAATTTACGTTTTGGAATTTATCTTTGATTTTGATGAGTCGTCTTATCTCTGTCAATATCTACAAGATTCTGATAATCTGTGACGTGGCAGTTATCGGCCATCTACCCCACCACACCACCCACCCAACACCTCGGTCTCCCCGAGGAAAGCCCCTTCTAAAAACTGAAGGTTTGTAGAACGTTCCTATCGTCCAGCATGATTCACAGAGTTACTGAGAGATCCACTCATATTCAAGTGACTCCTGGTACAAAAAATCTCGCCAGAGTTTGATTTTGAGTGACATATCAATGAACAATATTTTCTAGTTTGACAGACACCTGCTTCAGCAATGTTTGTTTTGTTTTCATAGATAACAAATAGAAGATCGTTGAACTTTGCACAACCCTGGATATAGGGAAAAAGCATGACCAAGGTCAGCTGACAGTTCCGTCATGTATCCATAAACCACAATTTTAAATGATCAAAATAAGGTCAGTCATTCAGCTCAAATTTTTAAAAAGATCTTTTGGTTGTGTATCCTCTGGTTTGTAACACTGTAAACAAAGGAACACTTAGAACGTTCTGTCGGCCTTTCTTTTTTTTTCAATCCATTTACAGTATATCTTTACAATATCAGGATCCTCGTGATATGTATCTGTGTTTCACTGCAACCACTTTAACTTTATAAAATTTAGCATTAACGACCAGGATCGGCACTTGGTTTGTAATGTTACCATTAACAGATAAAACGAAGAAAGGGATTAATTCTGAGGCCAGACTAGGTCCACGCATACTAAACGCATATCTAAGTATTAAACTGTCTTGCCTTTTTCGCTATTACCGATATACAATACGCCATCCAGCCATGATCACCTGCTTTCTTAATGGGAATAATACTGACTTGATACATCAGATGAAAACCTGATAAATTACAATGAATGGTTAACAGAGGTCAAAGTAACACAAAAATACAAAAACACCAGATGAAATAACGTTCGGCGACATAACGCCCGACGACATCCATTCACCCGACCACATCCATTCACCCGACGACATATCGTCTCAAAAAAAGTGAAGGGTGCGATATTTGGACCGATTTTTGCTTTCCCCCCCCCCCCCCCCTCCTTTTTTTTTTTTTTTTTTTTTTTTTGCTTTAATCTATAACTCCAAACTTCAATTAACGTAACTCTGTTCTCCTACTTAATCCCTTGATACTTCGATGTCAAAACTTTCGTATATAACGGGAGCTGTTTTTGCTAAAACATCAAACTTCAGCTACAAGACTGAAATCATAAAAAGTAACAAAGGAAAACCAAAGTGTTTTACCTCGTACCTAGTGTTCAGATGAGCTGAGGGCGGGAACGTACCTAGTGTTCAGATGAGTTCTGAACGGTAAAGTGTATAGTGTTGTTGGTAGTATTGACGGTTTTTTTGTTTTGTTTAGTATCTAGTGCTCAGATGAGCCCAGGGCGGTAAAATGTACAGCGTTGTTGGTTGTTATGTTCAGATTGGTCACATTTTAAATGTAGTGTAATTTACCAGGAAAAAAAGAAAATTGTAACACACACAAAAAAAGATGAATAAAAATCGCACCCTGCACGTTATGTTGTCGGGCGTTGTGTCATCGGGCGTTATGTCGTCGGGCGTTGTGTCATCGGGCGTTATATCGTCGGGCGTTACGTCGTCGGGCGTTGTGTCATCGGGCGTTATGTCGTCGGGCGTTATGTCGTCGGGCGTTATGTCGTCATGCGTCATGTCGTCGGGCGTTGTGTCCTCGGGCGTTATGTCGCCGGGCGTTGTGTCATCGGGCGTTATGTCGTCGGGCGTTGTGTCATCGGGCGTTATGTCGTCGGACGTTGTGTCATCGGGCGTTATGTCGTCGGGCGTTAGTCGTGGATTCGAATTTCGTCCTTATATTCGGGAAATTTGTTGGAACTTATAGTGCAAATAAACCTTGGCTTAATTATCAGCGGATATGCCTACGAGTTACTGAGATGGTACACATGTGAATGAAACAATTTCCCAAGGACACGAAATGAAAAGGTAAACGCACACAATGCAAATTGTGAAAAATTATACAAATGATGTGCACTTTCATGTTACGAAGGATTATTTTTTTCACCCCACCCTGTGCCGAGAGGGAGTGCAGCATTGTTATGAACATGGCTTTGGAATGCCGAAAATACCAAAACATGGCTTGTGATAGAGTGGTGATAAAAAACAAGGCTACAGAAAACTGTAGAGAATTGGCCTTCATCCCACTGTTTGGGACTTCTGCACTAAGCAGGCCTGGACGAAAAGCATGGGGGCAAATTTAAGATGTAAACAAAAAAAAAATGGACAAAAGTCCAGTGGAAATTCGCAAAGTCATCGTTTATGGACACGCGTAACATTACATGAATAAATTGAGGCATGTATCTAAGGGTCTGGCACACTGAGATAAAAATACTAGCATGTCCAAATTTTGGGACAAGCTCGAAGAATATTTCACAATTGGCCTAGTTTTAGAGAATGTTGTTTTTTGTGCCAAAATATGGCAACCAGTATTTTTTTTTTTTTGCTTATTTTCTTGTTTCTTTCTCTCTCTTTGTCTCTGTTTTTTTTTGCCAGTGATGTTCAAAGAAAGTGGCTATTTAGTGAAGGACAAAGTTCAGTGAGCCATTTTTACTGCAACACGCGATTATAAATGATTCTGCGTTTGAAGACAAAAGTTTCCACAACAAAGTTTTCACATGTGTATACTTTACCAGTTATTCTTAATTGTTTATTTGCCCCTTTGGTTTCCAAACAACTCCTCCCGGGTGAAAGGTCTCGCTGTAACCTCACTTTTCAAAACTTGACAAGCCGAAAAAGACTCGTAAAAGGCATATTGAAGTTACACGGGGCTTTTCGGCTCTTACTGGTCGGTCATTTTGCCTTTAATACTCCTCTGGCTATGCTGGCCTCGGGACCATTTTACACATATGTAGAACGCTATTCTTGGTGGGGATCGGTGGAGCAGTGGGAAGAATGTCGTTTCATAATGGCAGTACCAAAGCTATGTTTTTAGAAAAATGTGGCAAAAAAGTTTTTGTTTTAGAAAGGTTTCTGATTCTGAAAAAGACATTGTTTTGTCTGAAAAGAAAAAAGCAAACCAAAATCAGACTGATAAGTTTTTAAAAATCTACTACGAGGGAGAAAGTGATTTTGAACGCATTGCCTTTTGGACAAGTGTTTTAACATTTCGTCTTTGAGAAAAAGGTTCTCGTTTACATTGTCCTTTAAGGTGACTGCCCAGTTGCCCTGTGGCTCGTAATGCCTGCGACTCATAATGCCTACGGCTTACAATCCTGTTATTGGGAGCAACTTCTGTACTTTAAACGCATCATAATTTTAGTCAGTTCTTCCCTGAAATTCCCCGGTTCCACGAGATTATAATTGCTGTAAGTGCAATTAAGGAACTTCATATCAGATCGAATTTCTCAGAGTTAAGGTTCAGTTTTGTGAGTGCATTTTTTGTATTTAGTTCATTCTACAAGTGTCCTTTAGAAAAATAAAGGATTAGAAAGAAAATGAATTTGCTGTCTGCAGTTTTTTTTTGCATTTCAAGTCAAATTTAAAATCGTAGTCATTATGAGCTGTATGCCAACTGGGCTGTAATCCGGAAAATGAGGCCAAAATCTCCAACCATATGCGAGATCCAGAGGTCACGGATGTAGGAACTTGAAACTCAAGGTCATGAAGAAACCTCTTGTCGGCCCTCACAATACACATACGGCGTCGAAATCTCCAACCAGCACAAGATAATTTTAAAGACAATATTTTTTCGTGAATTGACTTTCGTAATGACATTTGAGTTTTAAGTTCATAGGTCCGCGACCTCTGTATATCGCATATGGTTGGCGATTTTGAAATCATTTTCGAACCCCATCCCTATACCGGTGTAACACAACTTCGTGAACTGGGTTGTGATCTCGAGTGGCAATGTCATGGTACTAAGTGATTTATGCATCTCGAAACGGTAGAAAATTTGCTACTCCAACCCCGACACGATGTGACGTGTGGCATATCATTTTTCTACGTGCTTCGGGACCTGTCTTTCAAGGTGAAAGTCCACGTGATCACGAAACTGTCGAGAGACAGAGCTATTTTGAGATCATCACCGGCTCTTATCCATAGAATAACTTACTTGACGGATACTTCTCAATCTATATCGTCACCGTGATTTTTAAGGTCACCGGTTACAGGACCTTTGTATCATTTTTATAATTCCACCTACAATGTTAATTTACAAAAGGGCTAAAATATTGGTTGCAATCTCAATTGTGACCTTGTGTTCCAGTCACCAGTAAACCTGGGAAACCGTTAGCGACAGAGGGATTTTGACCTGGTTTTCGGACTTAAAACACTTATATAAGAGCGGATAGCCCCATAATCTGGATGGTTGCCTAGAGTTTGAAGTTGTGAGTTGTGGAGTGATTTCAACCTCAGTTTTGAACTCTTTACGAAGTTATATTAGTGGGCATTTCGTGATCTGAACATTGACCTGGAATTCAGGATAACGTAATTATCTGTTTTCATGTATGGATGCAATGGCATCGCTTGTTTTAAAATGCCGTATTACATTGAAAACCAAATCGTTTAGACAATACCATGTTAGCCGATAGAGCCCAACAGCTGCTTATCATATGTGATGTATTCACAAAAGTTTTACATCAATTGATCCGGTAAGTATACAGAAATGAAAAATTTCCTTGCATATTAAACCCAGTGTTATTTAATTAAATGGAAAGTCTACTTTTGTGTGTTGTAGGTCACGCAGAATTGAGTTCTGTGCGCTGCAGGTGTAAATCTTTTCATGATGGAACGCAAAAAAAAGAAAGCTCTTTGAAATAAAATCTTTTTATTCTCCTTTTTTGTCAATGAGAACAATGTGAACAATTATTGTTTTGTTTGACTATATACATTTTCATCAGTAAAATGTCTAGGTTATAACTCGCCAGCACAGCCAACCTGTGCCTCACCACATCAGGGCTGCACCCCCTAAACCCCCCCAAAAAAACAACAACTTTTAGTGGGTGCGCCCAACCCACGCTAAAAGCATACCCCAGTATGGGGTACAAACATTTCTCTTATCATGGCTCCCTCGGTATATACATCTATACTGTATATATTAAAGCCATGAACATGATCCAATTTGTTGATTTTCACTCAGTAACAAACAACACCTTTCCTTTATACCAGGAAAGTCTGTGTGAGCACTTTGGCCTAATTTTTGAAATACCAGTTACAACTCTTTCAGCTAAAATTCATTGAGAAATAAACTAGAAACAGAGCACTACGGTAACGAAGTCCCGACGGATTTGTTACCTTTACTGAAATTTGACAAGCCAAAGATTACAAACTTGCACCGAGTTTTTTCAACACTTCGCAAGATCTCTTTTTGTTGCATGCGCTAGCGAACATATTGCATAGCATCAGTTTATTTGCCTAATGTTGTCTTAGTAATTTTCGAATTTACCTTCTGTCAAACAGAACTAGACTCCACTGCCAGACGCACTCCACATGTCACATGCAACTGATCTCACTGGAAATAGCGATTAGTTTGAGATGGTTGGCACCAATTTAAAGATGCAATGGCTACTTCGAGGACCAGAAATGCTAATACACGAACAACTTTTATCCCAGGTCTAACTGGATAAGTCGATACGTAACCATCTTAACAAAAAGAAAAGTAAAACAAGCATTCGAAGCTGTTCCTATGCGTTGGAATGAGTGACAACGTACAATGGTGAAACATGTAATATCAACAATACCATTGCGATGATGTTATTTCAAAAACTAAATAGCTAATGAACAGGTTGGCATTTATTTGGGGGCAGCCTCACTGGGGCCCTCGCAAGATAACATACCAACTCTTGAAGCGAAATTTACAGCTTTTGTTACCATGACAACTTTTTTACACCAATGGTCTTACATGCCATGTCGAACACTGTTTACACGAAGCTGAAGCGTACCTCCTTTGTTGTTTTTTTTTTTCAACTCGCATAACTTTTGGTACACAACTGACTTGGTTGAAAGAAAGATAGCATTACTAGCGCGTGACGCTCTCCAAAACGAAACGGTTAAAACTATAGCACCACATCACACATTATCCTCCCTGAATTGCAATTATTCTTGAATTCAATACCAAAACAAAATCTTTGTTCTGTCATGACTATTCCTGGTCTTTATTTATTTATTCATTTATTATCTTTCCAGAGATTTGTAACAGTACACTCGTATGTATTTAAACACATTTTTTAACGACCAAAAATAAATAAATAAATAAGCCAGCCCCGTATTTAGATGAACCACTTTTCTTCCCCACTGAAATTAATCTTTTCGTCAGAATGATGAACCTACGAGCATTCTTCACAGTTAAATGCATAAATAAACTCTTAGCAAATTAGTTTTGTATGTGTTCAATTTTATATCACATATTACTCTCCCCTTCTAACTTCGTCTTCAGAATACTTTGATATCACTTCTTTTCATACCACCACACAAGAATTGCGTAACAAATGTGTTCACCTCCTAACCATTTGGATAATCAAATACATAGGGTTATGGTTATACAATGTGCGAAAGCAAACGAAACAGCTCAATTGCAATCCAATACATAAAAACCGAATTGCAATTTGCTACGATCTTTTTTAAAAACAACACTAAAAGCATGAAACTACATATATATTACTATACAAGCATGCAAACAGTCATTTCTGAAGGCCCATTTAAAAAGTTTTACTGGAAACCTTGCCACTGGCGTGGTGGCGAATACGTGCCCCGAGGCTATGGCATCTTAAAAAGCATTTAGACACAACACTTCGCACATGCGTTTCAATGCCCGCGCTGGATGATAGTAAGGCGCCTTCTGTCCTTTATTTCAGGCGCGAAAACGTCTCGGTCACAACCAGTACTACCCACCAAACAACCACCATAAAAATTCATAAAGGCGAACAAAATCAATGCCAGCCACTTGGTTTAAAATGTAGCTCTCTTCAACTATTCACTTAATCAGCAGAAGACAATTGAAGGCATGCACTGACAATGTTACGGCAATGAATATATAACAACGCTAACTAAATAAATAGGACAAACTATACAATAACAAAAACAGGCCGTTACAGCCACGAATTTTAAAACTACATGAACGGCCGAAAAGATTTTATTACTGGATGTAGCCATATATATATTTTTATATATATTATATATTTTTTGCTTTCTTCAATTTTTTTTTTAGAATTTGACAAAAAATCAAAACTTGTTTGATAGCTGAATATCGAACTTAGAAACGCATTCTACACATGGCACAGAAAAGGTTTCGTCTTCATTCGGAAGTATGCAAGACTTCCTTCAGGATTTGCTTACAGACATTATGTTGATACAAAACGCTTTTTTATTGCAGATTTTCATATCCAGACCTGCATGTTCTCGTCAAAGATTCTGACAACGACAAAACAATGGTGGCGGCGCCACAGCGCGATCAAACACTGCAGTTGTTTATTTATTACAAGCAGCTAAAAAAAAAAAGCTGAGCATATAATACCCAAACACACTGATAAAAAGGAAAGTGTACCAAAAAAAAAAAAAAAAAAAACGACAGCACTGAGAAGACAATCATCTGCACCCCCTCTCCCTCTTGTGATTCTGATGCACATTCACAAAGTTCTCAAAGGATGAAAATAAATCTGGGGAAGGCTAAATCGCGCTGTTACTAATAACCATGAAAAGCTGGACAGAAACTAATAATACTTGTGGTAATTTGATCTATGAATTTCGCAAACCTCACAATGCCTCAATTCGCCCCTTTGGAAATGACGTACCCAAAATATAAATTATTCAACTTGAAATTTCAAGCTGCCACATCTTGTGAACCCTTTTACAAATCGACTGGATTCAGTATTGACCGGAAATCATTTAGCTGTTTACTTTCTGTCTGATGAATGCAGTTGCAAAGCCTAAAAAGATGTCGTAGAGCCATTCGTAATTCAACAATGTTGCAACTGAAAGTGATACAACTACCTTTTAATGAAAAAATAAATCCACATCGCCAAAGTATAGGTCAACGATCGAGTGGCAGCTTGCATACAGTATCTTGGGATGTTTTTGAAAATGACGAAAATGTCGAAAAGACGCATATTGTTCCTGATTTTTACAGAAACGCACAGCTGTCTACAAGCCTACAACCAGACATGAAGGCAAGCTGAACAGAGCTTTGCGCGTCGTTGCCATGATGAGCTAAAACACACCAAATTCCGCCCAAGTGTGAAAACAAGATTCACATATTGCACTTGTATGTTAATACTGGTGCATGGTCTTATAATAAAACATGGAAAATTTTGAAGAAGTCTGAACTTTGCGAACGTAGCCATTAACTGTAAAATTCTCTTGAACGATTTTAGACCTTAATTTTACTTTAACCAAAATCTAAATAAATAAAAGTTTATGGATATTGATTAGTCTTTTTGTTAAAAATTTCAGTCTGATACCTTTACTGTCTTTTTTTTCCAATACCGAACAAATTCTACAGGATTTCAAACGGCTTTTCAAAAAAGAATTTTTCTTACACAACTAACACTTTCTAAACATGTTAAATGTAAATGAATCAACCTTCGCTAATATTATTCAGCAATATACTTCAAAATGTCCGACTTTGGAGAGCAAGTACTGAATATTAACATGCGTAGTAATACCAAAAAAAAAAAAAAAGACTAGAAAAGAATCCTGTACAGGGCTAGGATTCATTTAATGACTTATAACTAACGATACGATAGAAACCATAACTGCAAATCACTTTTAATGATTGTTTTTTAATTTATTTACCTCCGAAGAGGGGGCTGGAATCCAAAATAGTCAAAATCGTTCACGGCAACTTTTTTTCTTTATATGACCTTGGCCCATAGTCGAGGTCAACGTTTGATGTTTCTATATTATATTTAAACCGCTTCCGCATTAAAATATATGCGCTTCCCTGGTTATGTGGCTGAGAGCCTAGTCTGTCTGAACCGTACGTCGAGGTTTTCATTAAAAAAAAAAAGACACTTTATTTTAAAAAAAATTGAAGCACCTGCCCCAAATAAAAAAAAACCGAAATGTCTCTCTGCATGTAGACAATATAATCACAGGGTGGATCCGTGATGTATTTGGAGATGTGTTATTTACGGATCAAATAACCAGAAGACGTGGCTTTCTCATTAAAGCAGTGAATGGTGGATTATTTTGATTTTCCAACAATTCTACCGGATATGCGCAAGCTCACTGATATTTTTTCAACTCTTACCACTATTCGCAAAGAAGTAAAGCGGTACCGTTGACATCCGGAACTCGATAACAATTCCTCGCACCAAAAAAAAATAATAATAATAAATAAAAAAAAATCACAAAACCGCGTCGAAAAGGCACCTTCGCAACCAGTGGGCGATAATACAGTATTCAGCGAAACGGAACAATAACATCACACATTATCGCTCATGCTTCTCGTTCTGTAGTTCACACTGCACACCCACACGATTTCAAGATGGCACTATTCCACTCGGACAATGTTAAAGAATATGCAGTAAGGGGCCTCGACAGAAGCCCAAGCGTTCACACGTTTGAAGACAACACAACTGTCAAATTAAATTTCATAGAAAAAAAATCAATGCCACGTTCGATTGTTTCCGCTTCAAGTGAAATCTTGACATCTCAATTTTCGGAGAATCATCTCGATATGGACACAATCACCTACTTCTGTGTTTAAGATTATAAACAAGAATTTACATGTGAGCAAATCTAGTTGAGAACTCTTTGTAAAGTACTTCTTAGTTTCTAAAACCTGAGAATTTTTAACACACCTCTTCGGTGCTACATTTCATGCGCACGGTGTCCCCGCTGGTCGTGTTTGCTACAAATTTCCCCATTTGCTCATGGAAGAAAAAAAAACTAAGAGACATCCTATTCATATCCCTGTCATTTTCTCCGTTGCAAGAAAATCGGATTAACTTGTCTGACCATTGTTTAACATATGCACTTTTCTGTTCATTTTCGACTTATTGCGAGTCTCCTAAAAAGGAAAACTGGAAGCTCACAATGGGGCAGCCTCATGCCACATTTTATTATTAATGTTATTATTATTATTAGTTTTGCAAGCTGAACACCGTGACGCTCTTACAGCGCATAAATGTTAACCTCCGGCCATATCTATAGCAAAGCCCAGCCGCTGTGCGGACCTGCAATGACCTTCATGGTAAAACAAAGGCTTGTCACGTACCCTTACTCCATATTCACAATATCAATTCTACTTCTACTCAACTACACATTAAAGCGTACTTATATTGATTCACTAAGTCAAACCACCTTAATTAAGAATATAAAACCTGCAGTTTTCAACCACCCGCTTTTGTTTTAAAAATTATCTAAAAACGACATGTAAGGTTAAACATCAGCCACTACATATTCCTGGGGCCGGATCAGACTTGCGCTAATGCCTCGCGTGAGCAAAGTAAGCGATGAAGCCAAATTACTGTCAGGGAGACACCAGGACGCTGCTAACAACCCTTGTTTGACGCGATCACGCTGCAGAAAAGATTTTAAATTCTGGCACGCTTTGCATTCAATGAAAAGTCACATTAACTTTACAGCACAACTCGGAATTGTTTTATTTTAGAAAACAAACGAGACAAACACAAATGGCTAAGTAAACAATTTGCCACGCAAAGATAACAAGAAATAAGTTTTGATTTGAAAACTTCAGAAAATCGCATCAAGCTGCCACGCCAAGGCACTCCTCCAGGCCTATGCCTGCTTTACACATCAGCGCATTATACATAGTCTAAACAGGAATATTTGGAATGGTTTCTTTAATAACTGAATATTTTTCACGCAAACGGGATGGAAGGCTGCCATTTATTTTTTAATAATTAAAGATTGGATATGTTTACACAAAAGGTTTTCGTTCACAAAAACATAAATTAAGACCGAAAAACATCGCTAAACCCTGATTCCCTTTTGAAGATAAAAATAATTCAAATTTCAGATTGTCTATTCCAAACAGAATCAACGAAAAGTTTAGAACTTTTCTATAGTTTTACGGGTGAACTGGAAAATGAAGATCAAATGCGCGCATAAAACGATTCAAAACATGACACAAAACGAAAATACTTCACGGTAGACAAGCCACAACTGTTAAAACGAAAATGCAAGTTTTTGGTGGGAAGTATACACAAACGAAAAAAAAAATGAAAGAACTCAAAGACTCAAAAACTTGCCCAGTCTTTCTATTATAAAACATCAATTCAGTTGAAATATTTAAATACGTATCGGAATATCACAGGCATAAAACATAAGATTACACAGAAATCCACACACCAAACAGTAACATCATCGTATCAAAATGTATTTGATATTTCGGCCTCAACCTCGGCATTTTTCGGCTACTCTCGGAAAATCACATCCTCAAGCAACAGTCACTGCTCGAGGGCGACTACGGGCCTGTGTCACTGCATACGAATAGTAGACAAAAGAATTATATTGCTGTTAAATTCTGGACGCATGGATGTACATTGTAAATAGACAGGCCTTCTTTGTTCAATATAATTAAACTACATCAGCACATAGAAATGTCCCAGCCCGTCTCGATACCCCCGTTCCTCGCGATGGTGTCCTCTGCCCGCACGATCTCGGTTGAGCAGACGGAGTTGGAGGTAACTCGAAAGGGTAAGGATCGGGGGGTGGGGTAAAGGATGACAGCTTTTGTTTGACCTACCCACGGCCAGCCGTGTTCAATGGGTGGGCAGTAGAGGATTGGTTGGTCTACATACCACCCACCCATCAGCAGGACGCACATACACACAACTCGCCTCGTGAACAAATCTAGATAATAAATATAAGCACTAATGGTCTACATTTTTGGGGCATTTCGCGATGAAAATAATTTCCCACAATATGTTCGTTTTCTTTGCGAACTAACTTGATGCGAACAGCAATCTAACAGCAACATAACTCAAAACTCAGAACGCGTTAAAATTTGTTAAAATGTTCGAGCGTTGTGCACAAATAAATTAAACTTAAAGTCAAGATCATGTGCACACGACAGATACTGGCCAACCGCCTTACACATATTGCTCAAGGTTCTTAAGGTTAAAGTAAAAAAAACTGTGTGACTATAATCAACTTACAATTTCTCTGTAACTTCACAAATATCTACACAATGCTTATTACACGCAACAAGAGAGATGAAAACAGTTTTACACAGATGACTGGCGATATATGAATTATTGAGAACAGTCTTTGTGAATCTTATATGAATAATATTAATAGTCCTCTTTTAGTTCTAACAAAGATATATATTACTGTAATTGCGTTTATATATTAAAATGACCCCTGTTTAATGATGTCATTTTGGACACCTGAGCGACGCATCCTATGGATATTATGTTCCCATGCTAACACCCGAACCCCAATCCCCGGAAAAAAAGAAGAAAATTGCAGTCCCCCCTGACATGGTGCTGCCAGGTTACGCTGTCCCTCCGAAACACCTAGACATCTTACGACTGCAGCGAGGGGGTGTGTCCGGGTCTCCAGGGTGTTCCGGAAACGTTCCGCCACTCGTCCGCCTTCCACACAGCAGTTGTAAACAACAGTTTGGTTGTTCGCCCCCACTACTTAGTTTCTCGCCTTTGCATTCCCTATCGTGCCACGCTTCATTCTCGTAAACATTATCCAAAAAAACAAACTGCGAAGATGCGGAATACATAAAGGTGGTCTCCTTGAGATAAACTTTAACTTGTGATTGTCCCATGGTCGCCCTTTTACATTTTTGTTTATCGTCGTCCTGTTCTCATCTTATTTCCGGTGTCATGGCGGCCATCTTCGTACGATGATCCCAATTCCACATGGAGATTAACTGAAAAGCTGCCTATTCTTGTATGTTAAACTAAAACATAAAATCCATGACCGCTTTGCACTGATACACTACACGCCTCAATTTCTACTTTTTACTCTTGTCAGTTTTATCTTATTTTCCCGACTTTTTCATGCGTACTCCGTGTCTTCTTAAATGACTGCACTGTTTTTTTTTTTCTGTTTGTATTCTTACGCGTACGCAAGCAGTTTTTTCTGTTTGTATTCTTACGCGTACGCAAGCAGTCAATTTCGCACTCGCATTCATTTCTTCCTGTTATTAATCTTCATTCATTCGCTGCTGTTTTTAACAACATATACATATATTTATAGCGCTCATGCACAATTTTTGTACAAGAGCAACTCAGCGGTATTAATATCGCTAGATTTTCTACTATTTTATGTATAATTGGCGCAGTTTATTCAAGTCCCCTTATTTCTGTTTTTTTTTTCGGTTTCTTTCCTTTTTTCTCTCCGCTGCTCGGACCATCCTGTAGTTGTAGTTAAAATGTTCCGATAGAGCCACTGAAGTCATTTTTACATAACACCAACAAACAAATATACAACAAATTCAGTTCTACGAATAACTTCTTGGAAAAAAACCTCGGTGTGTACTTATTAATCTTGATGTGATGTTTCGTGCTATCCGATTCCAGTTCAATTTTTTTTTTCTCAGCCTCGTTATTCATCGAACTTTCAACTTTCAAAAAAGTCAATCTATCATGAATTATTCACAGATTTTGTAGGCAAGTCAACTTGATAGTATTCAGGATGGTATTATCTTACTTTCAGGAACTGCCAAAACGAAGAATAATCACATTTGTGCGTAAGTACTTTTTTTCTGAGTAAAAGATCTTAACAGCTGATATACTACGATTCTAGAATTTCATGTGCTCGTTTAATAGATGTGACTACAGGCGGATGGTGGCGCCCCCTACAATCAGCGGCTGTGGTCAGAGGCCTCGCCAGTCATAGCTCGTCGGTGATCTGCAATTTGCTGGCATCCTCTATGGCACACACGCCGTCGCTGAGAGAGCTACGGATGCTACTTTGATCCTCTTCGCTGCTGCCATAACCAAGAATATCCACCTCATCTGCAAGAAAATAAGAGAACACTGAGGCAAGAAATAAACACTGCTTTACTTAATGTACAGTTTTGTCAAATCTTCGGTAACAGACCATAGCTTGTTGAATTCAAAGAACGGAAACTTGCCAGATTTTGCTACCAAAATAACACACTTTTAGACATTCGACCAATCACGAAGGCCTGTAAAATGCGATGTGTGTGGAGAAGCAACCGTAATCAAAATGCCCTGAAAAGTACACTTGCTTTTTTCGAAACAAAGTTAAAAGGTGTATTATGCTATCAAGAAAACTTCTTGTTTGACCTAAAAATGAAACCAAACATCTTTCTCCCTCAAAATCTGGCGCACAGAAGGCTGAACACCTGTGTTCCTGGCCACAGGCTCCATGTGAATAACTCATAATAACACCAAGTAAATGAGAACATATCCCAAGAGAAACCGCACTCATCAGTAACGCATCGTTACCTGCGTTGGCGTTAGGTAATGTTACGTCACACCAACCAGCATGACTGAGAAGAACCAGCTGCAAAAGTACCCGAATAAACCAAACCACGAACACCGAAAGACACATTGTCAACACTCGGTTACACCCACATGTGTTTCCGATAAATCAGAATAACTAACTGGAAAAGATACAGGGCAGGGAATTTGAAAACGAAGATGGGTTTTTTTAATCGGCTGGCAGTTTCTTCCCAAATAAGTTTAACCAATGGCAAGGCCGGGTAGAGACGTGGGTGTTTAAAAGATATGTCACGCAGCATAAACATATAGATTCAACTCCGCAGGACTCGCCCTGTGATCAGCGTGATAAGATAAATTAATATAGTTTCACGTATTTTGGGCACGCTACTTATTTAGTGCTCTGCGGTGAGTATCACTTTTTATCACATATCTATCAGTTTGATTGCTTTTACGGCTGCTGGATCAAGGGTAGGGATAATTTACTGCCATAAATGAAGAAATACACGCTACTAGCAATCTTGACAAATGTTGTTTCTGCTTATCTCTATGCCTACAGAATCACGTTCAGTCCACCAGTTTAGCACTGTATCGAGTGAAGCACCCACGAAAACGCTTTGCAAATTTTCACAGAAAATATGCATAAACTTTGAACTTTCATTTGTCCGCACAGCCCCCCAAAACACACGACATGGTTACCCCTTCTGCCATCAGCAGCGGTGGCAGGCAATCTGCGGAAGCAGACTTTACTGTAAAGCAATAAAACAGAACATCGATTATTCCAAACGAGTGGTCCTGTCATAAATGGCACATAAACTGGGCACAATTCAGCCGTAGATTAATGGTGGGCACGTTAAGTTCAGCGCGTGAATCACATAAAACACACATTAAATCCTCAACTAATGTCGTCCAGTCCTTGGCGATAACCAGACACAGCAGTGATGCTCAAATCAGATGCGGACCACGCCCAGGTCTGGTTGCATGATCGGCGGAAGTAAATCAAGCTTACCCAGTGGTTTTTTTTATATGCTCCCAGCAGCGAGAGCGGGTAAATTACCAATAGCTCGAATTATTAATGCAAGCACATCAAGCACTTCGACTTTTAAGAGTCGATGTTTCAAGGATGGGTTCGAAGATAAACCAGTTATTCGATTAGAAAAAAAACCCAAGCATTTTCTTCTGTTGATAATCGGAATTCACACGGAGCAGTAACATCAATGTTTGTTCTATCGACCGGCTGCAATGTAACGGACATGAGCCGCCAGCCAATTAATTTTCCTGCTTTTGTGCGAAACTAATTAGGTTGGCCAACAACAGCTGACGTGTCTTTGTATGTGCTTTGGTGAGCGTAAATTGAACGCCTTTATTGGTAAAGTTCAGAAACCTGTGACAAAAAATAACCATAAATCTAAAGCAAGATTGCATCGCTTTCTGACATACAGTGCATTCCACCTTGTTTATATGTCCATTTGACCGTTGATTTCAATAAGCACACGGCCAACTGCTGACGGAATTTCTGCACTTGTCAAAACAAATGCCCACAAAGCCTGTGATATGGTTTCCCCAGCTTTTCCAGTCTCTATCGCCAATAGAAGTTTTGAAAAGCTTCATTCTTGAAGCCGTGCCATAATATTTACAAAAATTTACACTTGTATCAAAAATGTGTCGAATGCCACGGAACTGTTTTTACCTTTCCTTGTTTTTATGGCTTAGTGATAACGACAAAGCTTGCACTGAAAAAATCCACGTTTCCAACTACTAAACAACTGCGTCATGCAGCTATGATTATGAAGTGTCAATTAGGTAAAACTGATGAGGTCACACAGGGACAGTGGCTTTTCAAATACCAGTTTTGAGGCCTGGTGAGGACCTAAATTAAGCCACACCCGTTCTTCTCACCATAATAATAGCCATGGTATGTATGTATGTATGTATGAGCAGGAATCGGAACAACAATCTACGGTCGCTGAACCCAATTGCAAACCCAATCGATAATACACAGTAAAATCAGCTGCACGGCTACAGCGAACTTTCCAACATGTCATATAACATATAAGAATCATTTTGACTGACGCCCAACCCACCTTAAAACAGGAAAGAAAGCACTGGCCTTTTTGAAATGAAATACATGTGATCAAACCAGTGATCGCCACTGAGGCATGACCCGTGTTCACAAAACCACCATTGGCGCTGGTAGTTCACCTAGCTAGCCAGTGAAATCGGAGCTAGTGGTACGACTAAGCTGGCAGTGGTTTATGAATACGCCGCCAAGCAACTTTGCATTTGTTACGTCAATAAACTTGCACAACCGGTTCTGATCACAGCTGAACATTATTGCTCAAATCAAGGACGTGTTGATCTTAATGTTAAAAGAAAATGCAACAGCACGAAGTAAGCTTTGGTCAAAGATGAAATGCCACATTTCAAGGCATGGGTTAGGCAAGGAACTGCTCGAAGTCGTGGCAGGCTCGCTAAATCTGTACCAACAGCCACAAATGAGTGGCCTTGGCCAGAAATACCAGCAGAGAAAGTTTTGTTTCCAAACAACTGGCTTGTTCGAACAACCAATACACACGTCATAAAAATCTGCACTTCAATGTGGCTTATATTTTGGATTCAACGAGATTTTAATCCGATTTGCTTAATATTATGCGATCTGTATTTTTTTTAAAATATAAATACTGATGTACCATTCACTCTTTTGCCTTGATTGTGACAAAATTATTCGTTCATATTAACACAACAGAACACACAGGCAAGTGAAAGCACCTGCATGATGATGTTCTTCCGGCTCTATCGATTTCTTTATTTTAAATCGACAATCAATCAGAACATAAATAAGACGAAAGAGAAGTTTACAGATTCCAATAAGCAATCCTTCACTTTCTGACTTACGTGTGAACACGTTATGACGTCATTGACCTACTTTTTTCTCATTTTACAAGACATGCGATACACAGATAAAACAGTTAACAATTTTAAATCCACAGGTATGTTTCATGTTAACGTTTATATCGAAGCCCCAATTACATTTGTCAATGAAACACATTCCTCTTTTGAAAAAAAAAAGTCTTCACTTTTTGTTGTATGTGACTAGGACACACTGCCGAGGAGAAAAAGGCCAGTGTTTTTTGCTGAGGTCTTCATTCTGTTATGTATTAATACCATGCACCCAGTATAATATTGTAATTACCTCCGTAAACGGTCAAAATTTGAGCAATTAAAAGGTGCTAAAAGACCACGAACATTCAACTCTGTAAGTGCTAGCAGTTACCTAGATGCACTCGCTTTGTACTGCCCATAAGTCAAAGCGAATGACCTAGCCGCAGCGACACATGAAGGTGAGATGAAGCGCCACTATCAAACATGAAAGCTGGAACTGTGTAGCCCTTCAACGCACGCGTGTAGTGTTTCTGCGCACGTGTTTCCGTACGCCAAGTGATACTGACTACACGCAGCATCCTGAACTGGTCGACTGTGTTTATTTTGCATGGCTCCGGAAAAATCAGTAAAACTAATGCGACAGCCGAAACCCTGTTTTTCAGAATGTTCATGTCATAGTGCGCTCAAGAGAGGCTGTGTGGAGTGCAATGTGTTACACTGCACATGGCAAGATGCGCGATTCACACTTCTGCATCTAAAGCACGTGCACGGATCCTACTGCATTCACGAAATCGCTTAACCTGTCACACTAGTTCTAGCAGCACTAGTTCTAGCAACACGTCAAAACGTGGCTATGCCAAGAAAATTTGCATTTTCCGTCATGTGTGCGCGCGTTTTTTAAGGTAAAAGAAATGTTTAAAAAACCCCTATGAAGTCAGCTCACTTGTTCAGTACAATTGCTCCAAATTTAGTCGAGCTCGCAACTAAAAAAGATACATAGTCCAGGGTTAGCGTTGGCGGGGTTTTTGTCCACTTTTGGGGCGTTTTTTTATGAAATGACTCACTTTTTCGGAACCCACTGAGTTTTTCTGGACCCAACTGAGTCACACTTTCCCTTTTTGACTCACTTTCCTGAGAACCCAGGGCGAACCCTGATAATAGTGATACTTTCTAAGCCTTTTCTACGCATGGTATAACATTTGCTGTCGCATTGGTGTTTCCTACCAGTTTCCCGATCAACAAAACAAAGCAAACTAATTAACAACAATAAAACACCATTGCACTCTTTCAACTAACATTTGCCGTTGTCACGTTGACAGTTTTTAACTTGGCATTAATTGGTTGACTTGGACTGCTGCATTTTTATTGTCTAAGTGCCTTCTTATTGATACAGCATTGGCACAACCTCGAATCCCAATTAAGTTGCACAATAGAACATATTCAGGCGTGAGAGCCACTTATTTCTAACATGGAAATATAGTCATATGGTCAATGAAGCAACGGAATAGGACACCCCAAGGCAACAAGCATCGATCCACATGAAATGAAATCGATGTAAACACCTGGCATTTATCTTGTCTGTTTTATTACACAACAGCAACGATATTTCTACCATTGTGCAAACTGAAATAAATAAAGATAAAACAGTTTATTTATCCTCTTTCTCAACTTTTCAAGTCTGTGGATAGCTGTGTTAAAAAAAAAGTAAGGGTTTACGTCCCACGAAAAAAGCGTTTTATTCACCTTTCTGGTTCAATACAGTAGAAAACTGGAACATTTGTTTTAGAGCTACAACGGAGATAAACCGTTTAAACAATTTCCCAAGCACTTTTCCCCCTTAATTAATATTCACAATATTTTGGGGGTCCTTAAACAAAATTTATGGCCAAACTCCTTTGTGAACTTTGTTCAGCCCTTTTCATTTGTTATGCGTTTCATAAGGGGGAAGCGACGTTGCCATTTTAGAATGCGATGATTTCCAAAGGAGTATGCCGGCACCACACTTCGCTACAAATAACTCGCTGTTGAGTATGCCTAGTTTAATAACAAGTGACCACGCGATATCAATATTAGTAACGTTGCTGACAAGAGGAGAGATCAGCACTTGAGATCCCGGCGCTGCACAGTTTTATATAGATTACATGGGTTCAACAGTGCAACTTTCGACTAAAAAAAAAAAAAAAAGAACTTATGCCAAGTCACATGGCAGCTATTTATGTCTGGTAACAAACAAGGTCCCACATGCCTGATAACACACAAATAGAAAATGATCTTAAGTCACAAGGTTATCGGCAGCCACAACAATCATGGGTACTTGAGTACTGCACAGTTCCTGAGGCGCATTACTTGTGCTAAAATTGCTGACTTTTTATAGCCAGCAACTTTCTTGAAAACGAACCCTAAATTTTAGCAAGTACAGCTTAACACATATTCTGGCAGGACATATTGATCTCCATTGCCAGCCGATAGCATATGGATTCAGGAAGACGAAAAAAAGGTCCCCTTGGTGAGAAAGTTCTCTGTTTTTCAATGTTGTATTGGTATCTATCTCCCAAAATCAATGGGTTGTGCAGTGCTGCTGCCCTGTCGAAGCTTCTGCCCACCAGGCTGTATTTCGTTACGTGCTGCCAAAACGTGATCGATACTGGCAATTTAATGTGATGGATCAGGTTCTCTTCATGCTCGCACCACTGTCGCCTTTTTTCTTTCCTTTGTTTCTCGATAAACAACTGACCATTGGAAATCAGATCTGCCTGTGGCGCGTGTATAGTGAAGGCGAGGTACGGTCGAAGAATCTATGTACAGAAGACACTCCCTCCGCATCTATTTGGTCCATCATTTAGCGAAAAACTTCGTTGGTCATGTGTTGTTGTTGCGCTGAGCCGGTGGCAACTTCAAAGCGTTTCAACGCTTAGTGATTTTTGCTAAATTACACAGGGTCGAAGTGGGTTAATGAATGGTTCCATCAAAGGGATTCTATTACTTCTTTGACAATTTTATATATTTTTAAAGACCATTAAAGCACATAAGAGGGAGGACTATCATTTGCGAAACAGTGTCAATTCCCACAGCGCTAGGGAATTCAGTTATACTGAAAACACAGCAAGTGGAACAGTTTGTCCCTTTGGCACTGACCCAATTTTGGGTGTATTTGCAACGTATCATCACTCATTTCTGGGTCACAACACACTAAGCGAGAGAGGGCAAGGTTTACGTGAATGTATCCCTCTCCCCCATCTCGCCCCTACCGAATTGGCACATTTTCAAGTTTCTCAAATTTAAAAAAAGAAAACAAGATACTTTCAAAAATACAAAATATAATATGTTGTTTGAAACGAAAACAGCTGATCCGACGTTAGCATGACGTCAAACAAAAACACCTTGACACAACACATCTCTACGTTATTCCAATTTCTGTTTTCGTTATTTTCACGATCTATATAGTTTTTGTTTGTGATCTGTTTAAGATGATTTATGTGCGGAGGCAAAGTATGTAAACCTTTCTTATGGGCAGGTTTCTCATTTTTTCTTAATTCTAACAAATCGAATGACTGAACGATAAAGCAACGTTGTAATAAAAACAACTCATGGAATGTCTTTTTATCTCCTTCACCACCAGAAACGCAGACATATGTTTAAAAAAAATAACTGCACTAGCTCGTGGCTAAAACAAATGACCTTCTTCCCCTCAACCAAATGTTTATTGTACGCTTTTTTGCACAGATTTACAGTGAAACCTCAATATAAGGAAAAAACTTCATTCCAGACAGGTGCTCTTTAAATATGAGAGATTTGAGAAAGAAAAATAGTACTGATTGTCAGAGATGTTCCCTAACTGAACTTTACTGCACATATCCCACCTCAAAACAAAGCAATATCGGCGGGCTCAGGTTGGAGTTTGAAGACATCTGCCTCCATAGAACGGACAATTTGTGCATATGTGCACCCATACCAATAATGCAGTGGTGTCGGAAACATCGCAAGATATAGCCTTCGGTTTCTGCAGTTCATGCAAATTGTAAATATTTACTGAACTAAAACCGAAAATTGCTCATTAGCTTATGCAGCTCTGCTATTAATTCAATATATACTCATATAAAGATCAGCTGCAAAACCGAAAACATCTGCTCAGTTCTAACTATGCAGAGGAGCTCGGCGCAATCTAGCCAAACTACAGTCATTTGAGCATAGACTTGGTGAGAGACTGCAAAGTGAAACTTCAGGTTCAGCCGACGGCAAGAAAACTAGGTTCTTTACTATTCAAACCGAGGTTTCAGGAATCTTTACAGACAACTACTTCTACTTTCTCCTTTTTCAGCTCAGCGGAACAGAGACACAAAATAACGTTAAATAAATAACCAAGAATTCTCCTGGCTTTTTTTTGTGAAAATGAACACCGTAAAAAATAGTTGCATGGCAACAACACAATGTTGGTGCTTTAAACTACAGCTTCAAATGGCACAACAAAAAAATTCAGATGTTGAGAATTACGAAGGAACGATAACGTGTCTTCGCTTTACTACCTCTAGCCAAACAGTTTATCGGCAAGAGGTATTCCACTTTTCTATCACGAGAAAGTAGGTCAATCACTTATCAACGAATGAAAAACAGCTCGCGGAGCCAAAGATAAAAAAAAGACTGCCTCGAATTATTTTTAAGCTTCAAGGCATAAATCGAGAATGTTAATGGGAGTGACCATCGTTAGTGGAGTCCAAGAGAAGTGCCTATCGCCACGGTCATTGCACCTGAAAGGATCATATGACATGCAAGCAAGACAAAGACCAACTTGATTTAGTGCAAAATCGAATGTCAGTAATTTCCCGCTAAAAGGACACTTTCTGGCGAACCAATCACTGCGAAAATGAGAAAAAAAATGCCATCAAAACCATGCTGGTGCTCGTTACTTTCAGGAAGACGTGTCTGGCACTTTAGGTGCAAAAAACAAACCCAGTTCCGTCAGCTCACCCTTGCCACGCAACTGAACTAACAGCCCGTCGTCTCGTGTAACACGCCAGCAGGTGGGCTTTCTAAAAGCCCATCAGGAGGGTTTACCTTCAGAACAAATAGTACAGTTCGCAAACAAGCGTCTGTAAACAAATAAAAAACGTCTAAATGGTTTATTCACCACTGAGTGCAATTAAAACAGTGGTCAACACATCAGAGCGAAGAACACAAATTGATCACCAGACCTGGCAACAAAGGTATATCAATAACTTACGATCGCAATAATAATTGTGATGGGTCATTGCGGGAGGTGTAAATAAATGGTCAGGGCGAATCAATCATGTCCCAAAGATGATGGAAATCCCGAACTGCGTCGGGACATCCGTCGTCCACAAACATACAATGCGTTTTATATCCTCGCTGTTTGATGTTGTTTTATAACACCTGACGCAACGCCCTGGGTTTTGCATGATTATCGATCCGACAACTGCGACAGGGCTCAGAAATGACAAAAGCAATACACTGCTCAAACACTGAAAACACTTGTGTACGGATTTCCATTGTTACTTCTCCACAAGTGACATAAACCGTATGCCTAAACAATGAGCAGAAACATTAAACACAATTAATGAAATTCTGCTCGCATAAACACTTCGCGAAAACTAACCATCACTTGAGAATAGAAGGAAAACACGCCAAACCATAAAATCCCGTCCCCCTCCACCCCTCCAAATAATTGCACAAACAAAATTGAATCGGCAGTCCTTTCATTCTGCAAACGAGTACCAACGATTGGGGGAACACATGCGGGTAAGGCTCAACAAACACACATAAACAATGCACCTGAGCCTACTTACCCGTTTTTTTCCCATACAAATTCATGAATTATAGAGGTATTGACTTCTTGTCAAGCTTCTTATTGTGTCGACACACAACAAAACAACGCAAGAACAAAAGAAGTCGTTCATTCTGTAGTCATAGAAGAGCCTGTATTTCAACAAGGTTATTTATATTCTATTAAGATGAAGGACCGCTAAAATGAGTATCTGACAAAGCGAAAGACGATTGCATAAGGACCAATGTTCAGCCGTTTGCTACACGGGATTTCTACAACGGGAACACCACCCCCCCCCCCCCCCCCCGCCAAAAAAAAAAAAAAAATTAAACAAGGAAAGTGAATCCTGGTAGTATTAGTTGGAAAGGAGCTCAGAAATGGAGCAATAAATCGCCGGTGTAAATGGAAGCGAATACACCAAGTTCAACCATATTTCTACAACAAACATCATGCAGTTATGTGGGCAATGCTAGTCATTTTCGAGTTATGCCAGCCATCTATCATTTTGTGACGCGGAGAAGCCAGCTGGCCGGGGTCAATAAGTTGAGATCTCGCCAAAAGCTAACATGACACGGCCATGGCCAAGTGAACATCACAAAACAAAAGAACCATATCAGCGCCCAGCGGCCACACCGATCGCTTTTCGCGCGCTTAGTACGCGTCTTGTTTCTTTTTGTGACGTAACTCAATCTCAGGAGTGCATAGGACGATGCAAGGCAACCTCAGCGCCGAAACAACACAAAACAAAACACTGGGCATATTTATCTCAGCGCGTGTGTATGCCAGCACACCGATTCCTGGTTACTAATTCATCAGCAAACGAGCAGAATCCAATCTATATGTATATGTGAGTACAAATTTCAGCAGAGGAACTTAACGATCGCTGTTGATTATTCTTGTCTCAGACTGGCCAACGCAAAGAATACTGAGTCCATTTACCTCTGCTTCAAAACGACGAAGAGCCAAAAGAGCTAAAAGGTTTCGGAACAAGCCCCGGAAGGTGAAGAAATATCACAATCGCTATCGATCAAGCTGTTGTGACCCTGAGAATGGAGCTCAATTTATAAACCAAGCCTTTAAAGACGAACAAATTCATTTTACTGCTTCGAACCAAGTACAGACCGATGGCACAAACACAGTTCTACCAACTTGGTGATTTGCAGGCCAACAAAAAATGTGCTTTTTATTTACACACTGCTCAGGACTTCAGGTCACTTCCCGTAAGCTGGCAACTATCCCCTACTTCCTCCCCAATATGTATTTCTCAGTTACAATACACGATCCATGACAGGGATCTGTAAATGATTCAATATAAAACAAGGTTTCAACTCAGTAGTTCAATTATAATACTCCTGCCACCCTTATTTCAATGCATTAACAAAGGCAACAATGGAGGAAAATAAGCCTCTTTTTGCAAGGACCGAAAAATTCATTTATTGAAAAGCTACCACTAAATCCTACACCCACACACATGAAATTACATTTATTCGATTGAGCTATTCTACACGTACCGGATTCGTAGGATTCGTACGATGACGTAGAACTATTGGACACCGACGATGAACATTCCGAGATGCTCCGTTCTACCCGTAAGCGATATCCATTCGTAAGTTCACTAAGTTTATTCTGTAAATTCATGCGATCTCTCGCCAACCGTTCCCTCTCTAATGTCTGTCGCCTTTCCTTTTCTTCCAAAGCCTGGAACAAAAAATTACATTTCCCCCTCTTAATTATCTTGGTTGTTGTCTGAAACAGGACACTACACACTCACCATATTCGATGTGCATGAATACTTTTTTTCTCAAAACGGCTTACATCGACCTTTTGAAAGCTACAGACAATCGCGAAAATACGAACAAATAAAAGAAACAGAAAAAGTGGCAAGAAAAAAAAACATAGAACAAGCGTGCCTGGATTTGGTTCCTAGCACGAACCTGACAACGTGACGATTCTGCATCTGTTTGCTTTTAAATTTCAAACTACTTTTTTTTTCTCACTGTCATGAATCATGATCTCAAGAACAACTGAAGAAAACTTTTCATTCGTTCTTGAAACTTGGCACCCCGTACGTGCTCTCTATTCAATGAATTCACTCTAATAATTCAGCTACACATGTAATGACATATACTTGTTCCCCGCTTGTCAGTTTGCCAAAAAACACAACCAAGGACACGCAAATTAATGTGCATAGGGATCAAAGTTCTATTAAGGGGTACACGAACACAGGGCGGTCAGTGTTACACACATGTAGGACAACACGCCCTTGTCTTCACCAAAGCCAAGGCAGTCAATAGCGATGGTGAGAACTTCTTGACCAAACCTTCGCCCATAACTTGCGGACGGTAAAATGTTAAAAACCACAGAACAGAACTACAAAGTACGAAAATGAGAACCAACCAAAATTTTGTACATTTTACAGAACATCATTATATGTCATTACATGTAATTGCGTTATTTCCAGGGTAGTACACCCATAAATTTGTCGGCGAAATAACAGCATGGCGCACTCTGAAAGCAAATTTTCATTTGTGACGCTTGGCATGATATATTCAAAACAGCACTCTTTATGCCAACCATTTTCTTCGCAAACAACTCTTTGCAATAAAGCGCTTGTGCAAAAATGATCACTGCTTGACAAGAATCCAGTAATTACACATAACAATTTCAAATGCACTTCTATATTATGTAAAGCGCATTAGAGCGTAAAAAGTTTCGATTTTCTATATCCCACATGGTAGCTTTAACAACGCTAAATTGACATGTACCCTAAACACCTCTTAATCCATGCCTACGTGTGTGCAGGCTTTCAAAAATTATCATAACGCTAAAATTTCCCTTATATCCTCCAACACAGAAGCATATATTCTAGAGACAGAAAATACAGACTATCTCACCTTTATAAATGCCTTGGCCTTTGTTAATAAGCCTAAAGTTGTATGTCGCGAAGAGTCGGGCCCAAGTGGAACAATATCTTTTAATCGCTCTAAACAATAACGCAGATGGGCCCTCCTAGAAGAGGAAAATGAGAAATTTATAAGCACCATTAACTAAATAACTCTGAAAAACATTCCACTGTGTAATATTAACCCCCAATGACACACGAGTTGAAAACATCGCAACCGTCACGTTTGAAAACAATATACAGGAAGTCAAAAACAACGTTATGTTTAATGACCGAGTGATATTGTTAAAACAGACCGCATAACAAAGGCTTGGAGTTGAATCCGCTAACGGATTTCTAAATCATCTGCCGCCCCCCCCCCCCTTTTTTTTTTTTGCTTTGACCCGCTGTCAACTTTTACGGATTAGGCGGGTTCCGTGTCTGCTGATTATAAAATGAAAAGACATGAAAGTCCCCTCCCCCCACCCTTCAACTCGTAAAATATCAGTCGAACACGTTTGCTTTTCAAACGTACATATATGGCAAAGTACACAGAAAATTCAAAATGGACCAAGCATACCGCTGGTTCTTGTAATTTTACTTCATTCAACAGAGACATAGCCCAAAGCACGCCACTGTTATGTATCCACAAGATCGAAATACCATGCTATCTCTCATGTACAAATCAACATGCTGAGTTCATAAATAGGACACTTTTGATCGACTTATCTGTACACTGTGCTTCACGTTACACCGCATGAAAAAAATTACTGGGAAAGTGTCTATATTTGATGTTCCTAACAACTGACATCATCAGAACAGCGGGAGTGGTAGGGCAGAAGCTAAAAAGCAGAAACCGTTCAGTTTTATTTCGGGGAAGGGGGAGGTCAAAAATTAAAAAAAAAGGAAATATCTTCTTAGTTTTATTTCAACAAAAAATTCATAACGTACCTATTTTTTTCTAACTCGTTGTGCGTGGATCTGCAAATCAAGAAAATAACAAACTTTGCACACATACTATATCTTTTTCAAAGAATATATCAAAACATTCAGAAGTTTTCACACTCAGGGGCAAGAACAGACCATAAGATAAACGGCATTATGTCTGTCCTTCTGTGATATTAAAAGATTTTTTATGTTTAAGCGAAGGCTATTAAGAATGTATAGCAAGAGAAACAGAGGCATGAGCTTTCTCCCCATGAAAACAGGAGCATGCGCAAACTGACAGCTGAAAGTATGGCAGCCATGTTGAATGAACAATAAAGCCTCAATCCTAAACATAAAATCCACAAATTTACCTATATTTTGGGGTCATTGCAATTCTCACACAAATTCATTTTAAGTAAAATTCAAACTCAACAATTTTATACAAAAACTACTGCGAAGACCAGGCAAAATTATTTTGCAAAAAAGTTCAGAACGCGGTTGATGTTCCCAGTGTTTACATTCCAAAATGTCATCTTATCCATTTGTTTGCGGATGATACGAACCTTTACATGCGTAAATGTAATGACCTCAGTATAAAGATATAAATTTTAATTCATATCCAACGTTTTCTGACAGAGAATTTTGAAAACGCCGCAGATGTACAAGAAAACGCCCATTCTGACGATGTTTCGAGGGTGTGTATTTCTGCCAAAATCTTGTGAATCATGTATTCCTTACGGTTATATTAATATTTTGAAGTAATCCACACTGCACAGACCATAAATTCGGTGTGCGAGTTGCCATCCAAGAGGGCGTGTGCTTTGTTGAATTTCCTACTGCATACCTGTTTCCCTGAGCGGCTTTTCTGGATTTCGAAGACCTTTTCCTTAAGTAATCCTCGTGCAATGGGGGGCTCGAAGCGTATCCATGCTCGGCTTCAGCTTTAAACAGAAAATGAAAACTTTTATTCACCATCAAAACTTGTTTTTAACAAGTTCCAACGTGGCAATAATGAAAAAACTTACAATTTTATCAATTCCATAAAAATACCGCCCTTACCCCTATCTTTCCATTCTAGAAATTCTGCAGCTTTTAGTAATGTATCAATACTCATTGTGAACGAAGTCTCTGTCCCAAACTTTAAAGAAATTTCGGAGATCAGGTTAATTTTTTCAGATCCTTCCTTTTCGTTCCGCAACCCAGTCTGGTTTGTTTTGCTGTCAGTTCGAAGCAAAACACTTGCCGGAGTACAGAAATGTTAGGCACCTTTTGATTGGACGAGTTAGCTGCTGTCTATGCAAATTTATGCATTACGAAGCTATCGCCAATGAAAAGACATGTAACAGTTTAGTGTCAATCACGTTAGCACCCGCCCCTTGACGTCACATATGAGCATAAATTAACACGGTTTTTGTGGCCTTCGCAATGGCGGGGACTTTCTCAAAAGCAGTGACAAACTCATGTGCATGAACAATTTATCCCGATAATAGATTATTTCAATTCATAATGAAACCAATGAAAAATATTTTGCGTAGAAAATTAAAGCTTCACGCCAAACAAGCAAAGCATACTACTCTCTACTCTCTTCCTCACATAAATCCGGCTGGCATACAAAATAAATACTAACAAGCAGATATTGAAGTTTATTTTGCAGACGAAATAGCAATAATGATGAACATGTAATTTTTGAAATTCTCGTAACAAAATTATACTATAGTGCAAGATAGATATTTGAGATCGGATTGTAGTTATGTGATAACGAAACTATAATATCTTGGATGTCTTGAACTGAAACTCATTATTATCCGCATTAAAACTGTCGTTGCATCTGAGATAATCAAAGATTCTGTTTTCCCCTAATCAGTGGCATATGCCGAATTTTTCAGCTTCAATTGGCTGGGTAATCTGCGAAAGAAACGTGCCTAGCCGGTTCTAAGAATGTTTTATTAATTAATTGATTGATTAAGGGCACACCCATACCCCATTCGGGCTATAGCAGTCGACATCGTGACGATACATCCTTTCCTGTCTACCGCACTGCCGTCTTTGACCACGATCCCGGCGTTGTATGCCTAGTGCCACCCCCAAAGTCTAGGGAATCATTTGGTATGTGGATCATGTTCCCGCTAAACATAAGAACGTTTTTGTTTGGTTGTGAAAAGGTTAGAACGTTTACCTAACCAAAAACGAACCTTTTTTGGTTGTAAAAACGTTATAGCCAGCCACGAAATGAAGACGTTATTTTACAAACCAAAATCAAACCTAATTTGGCTGTAAAAACGTTACATTTACCAACCAAATAAAAACGTCTTTTTTTCCAAACCAAAAACAAACGTATGGTATTAGAACGTTATTGAAATTGATTATCAATGAACCAAAAACAAACCAAAAAAAAAAAAAAAACCAAAAACAAACGTTTTGTATAAGAACGTTATTTTATCAATTTTAAAGAATGTCATATATCGGAGCGTCCAGGAAATGTTATAGGCATTTTAATACTTTTGTAAAGTAATCTTAGATATGAATAATATATTCACAATAAGCAGAATTACATTTTATATGCGAAACGTCAAATTCAATTCACATATATTTAACTAATTACTGTAAGCTACAACTAAGCATTAAGTGTGCAGGTAAAAAAGCCCATAAAAGGGGAAGGGGATAGACCTTGGGGGAATTTCCGTATGGGGGAGTTGTTCGGGGGGAGGGAGATTCGAAGTGGGAAGAGTAGGGATGGTGGGAGTTGGCTCAGGGGAATTGTCTTAGACACACATTTCAATGGATGCGCCGTGGCGCAGAGGTAAGTTCGTCGCTTGGATGGCAGATGTTCCCGGTTCAAACGCAGCCAGGTATGAATGTTTCGTGAAATGTTAGTTGCAAAAAAATTAATGGTAGTTCTTAAAAATGAAATATGATGTGATGATGGTGCAAGATGCAGCCTCCAAGAGTGAATAGTATTTTGAAGAATGTTGAAGGATATTTCTTTAAACGTTTTGTCTTACGCACGTTTCACGATAAAAGTTTTTCTTAAGATTGTGTATGAAACGTTCTCAAAAGGTTTTTTTAATAAAACGTTTTAGAACGTTGCGAAAAAAACGTTTTTCGGCACTTCAGGTACAACCTTTAGAAAACGTTTTTTGCAACTTCAAAAGTTTCGGGAAAAAGCGTTTTTAAAACGTTATTTCAACCAAATTTGTTTTACGGGTCCCTGATCTTTCGCCAGCACAAGTCTGCCCGCCGCTTGGAGTATTTCGACATAACCCAGCAAACATAAAGACGCCAGAATGACGTCGGGTCGACGTCATAACCCGACGTTTCCGACGTTGGACTGACGTGCCGGTTTTGGTTGTATATGAAATGGAACCGACGTTGGGTTTTCAACGTCAGAATGACATCGGGTTCTGACCTATATCCGACGTCGGAATTAAGTCGTTTTTAGGATGTATATGAAATTGGAACCGACGTCGGATTCCGACCTGAAACTGACTAGAGTTATATAATTAATAGATAATTAATCATTCAACTGCTGTTGTGAAATACATATGAAAGCATTTTCCATGTACATTTTTACAATCTAGGAAGAAAAAGCCGACGCGCCATCAAAATTCTAAAATTTTCATGTAAAAATTACGTTTTTTCTTCCTCTTTTTCAAAATGACTTCCATTTCCGGTGAGCGATAATAATGTTCATCGCTTTTTGGTAGTTTTTGCAACGTCGGAATGACGTCAGAAAACCGACGTCGCCTCGAAGTAAAGTCGGGTTTTGGGGTAATAGGTCAGAATATGGTTGGGAAGTCGTCGCGACCAAAATCCAACCTTTTTTTTTTCAACCAAAAAAGACGTCGGTTGTTTGCTGGGAAATTACTTCAACTGTCTCATTCCCTTGTCTATCAGACACCTTAAGAAACTTGGTCTGTTTGGCCTATAGATTTTCTTGAAAAGGGTAGTCTACGTATCCACCCTTCTCTCTCAATCTGACCTTGTGACCCAAGAATTCCGCTTTTCCTTGGAAATCGTTCCATTTCCATTCCTCAGCTTTATTGTGAGCCTGAATGACTTCCCTCGGTGCTGTCACAATTAAATGCTCATCTTTGCTCACTGCCTTTCTCTCTTGCAACACTATCCAAGTGTCGCTTTATTTCTTTCATAGTCCCATTTTTCTTGTGGTACACTTGTTGCATTCTCCCATACAAGGTCTGAACCTGCATTGTCCATCATTTTCTTCAATTTCCCGGAATTTTAAATATCTGCTCCATGACATGCTTTGCTTACAAGCTCCTGCCGAGCTGTCAAATATTGCCCTAGCCATCATTAATTGCCTGTCCTGTAACCACTAGTAGATATAAGACGCGATTTCTGAACGCCCCCTACCCCCCCCCCCCCCCCCATGGAGATAATTTTTGATCATGGAATAGTTTTATGTTTCAGACAATTCTGATCATTTTCCATTTTCAGACCCCCGTCCCCCTAGCCCAGGCAATAAAGATTTGGTGACAGAGCGATATGTGAAAACTGTGTTTATTGTGGCGTTGTTCATTGTAAGCTGTATGTGCAGTGATGCTGGGAAACTTGGTGCGGTGCAGTTATGTAGGCCGTTCAATCATCCAAGTTTTCCACATTGATGTTGCCAGCAATTCCCCCGATAGAACATAGTAAGTTGTCTCACGTTCCCATTAAGCGTGTGACTGTGTATACCTGTGGAGTTCTATGTTTAGTTGAACCAATTAAGGACCGCCCTCCCCGCTGGGCGATAATAGGGATTTTTGCATATTTATACGTTTCAGACGATTCTGAACATTTTTGGTTTTCTGACCCTCTGATCCCCCCCCCCCCCCCGACACACACACCCTAGGTTGGAAATTGTGATTTTTGCATATTTACACATTTCACATAATTCTGAGAGCAGCTTTCATTTTGTTACCCTTGGACCCCCCTCCCGCCCCTTCTCCCTGGGCGACAATAGGGATTTTTGATTTTTACATGCTTCAAGCAATTCTGAACATTTTTTGTTTTTTTGGCCCTCGGCCCCCTAACCCCCTTCCCATAGCTATATAACTATACAGCATATAAGGCATCTCAACTTCAACAGTGCATAACTTCGAAACAAGTTCAACCATTCATCACCAAAATGTTCAGGAAGACTTTATCTTTCTAAATAAAATACGGGTGTTCTTTCAACCGGATCTATAAAGATTTAATGTTTGCTGAACTGGCTACTTTTGAATCTGCGGCAGAACAGCTTTATTACTCACATACTTTTTAGAACATTGCGCACTACAACATTAACAGAATTGATTTATACAACAGGTTTAGTTAAAAGTGTTATAAAACTGGAACAGAAGATGTTGAGAACTTTGAGTTTGATTCTGCATTATACTTTATTCGTGATGAATGGGTGTACTATCACGTGGTGGAATATTTCACCGATTCTTTTACAGAGGACGAAAAGTGAAATATATCAACGTCTCAACTCCTTCTTCACTGACGACGTCATTGATCCAGTAGTTTATCAAAACTACTGTAATTTTTAAATCATTTACCACCAAGACAGTGAAGTGATAACATGAATATCCCAAATGAAGAAGTGAAATATGGATGGTGTCATGCATTACTACCAAACTTAGATGAGTCAGATCGATCTCCTGCAAAGAAACAAAGAAAGATAAAACCTGAGACACAAAGTAAGACACAAACAAAGAAGCACGTCATGCAAGTGAGAAGGGGTAGAAGAATAAGCCTAAGTGGACATGCACATCAAGAAGTGTTCGAACCTGAAAATGGATCCGACTTGCTACTGCAATGGCGACAGCAAGAAATTCGCATCACACGACATTTGGCAACTCAATGTAGCTGGAGGCTTGCATTAGCTCACACGATATTTGAAAGATTAGGCAATAGAATGAAATGGTACATTGTTGTTCTAGCTTGAGTCAAGAAAATAGCAACAAAAATGAACAGGGAGTGTTGGAAGAACTTGTAGATAATACTCATCTAAGAGCATTCAATGAAAGAGATATTGATAACGATTTGCCAAATGCATTCAAGGATTTTTTCAACAAGTTTGATAAGCATGAATGTCAAGGATCTGGATGGGTGCTGGATAAGATTGCATCTTGCTGTTTGCAGATGTATTTGAAAATTTTAGAAATGTGTCTTAATACGTACAAACTGGATGCTGCTCATTACTATACAGCCCGAGTAGACAGTAGATGCTATGCCGAAACATATCAAGGTCTAATTGGAATTGATAGATGATACTGATATGTATCAAATTGTAGAGCAAGGTCTGCGAGGAGGTACTTCAGTGATTACACACAAGTATCCAAAAGCCAACAATCCCTACATTCCACACTATGATGTGACCGAGTCAGCAAACTACATAGTAGTTATATAATGAGAGAGCCACTGCATGGATACCAAAAAGTGGATGAGAGAGCCACTGCATGGATACCAAAAAGTGGATGAGAGAGCCACTGCATAGCAACGGAAAAGTGGATGAGAGAGCCACTGCACTTTTTGTGTGCGAAAAGGGAGCGAAAGTGGATGACGAAAGAAAACGTCATTTGATGCAGTTGGAAGGATTGCGAGTGAAAGAAAGGTGTTTCCGGTGAAACGTTGTATGGGGATGCTGAGAGGGTGACTGAGAGGGTGACTGAGAGTATGAGAGGGAGGGGGGGGGGGTGAGTGAAACGAGACGGGGTTGGGGAGAGAGAGGGTATAAGAGTTTTTTTTTTTTGGTGTTGCCACCGCCGCTGCCACGCCTTGAAAGAAAGGTGTGGAGACGGGGTTGAGAGAGAGAGAGGTCCGCCGTTGCGGCCGCCGTTGCGGCCGCCGCCACACCTTGAAAGAAAGGTGTGGAGACGGGGTTGAGAGAGAGAGGTCCGCCGTTGCGGCCGCCGCTGCCACGCCTTGAAAGAAAGGCGGGGAGACGGTTTTTTTTTTTAAAGTTTTTTTTTTTAAAGCATATCCCACACATTCTCATGCATATCCCACACACACTAACGCGTTTGTTTTGCTTATTTCATAATAGTTGGCGGCCGCTTTGGAGCGGCCAGGAGATAAACTCCGCATTGTTTTAGTTGTGTTTATGCTATTTTACTTGTACTTGATGATATCACGAGTCTCCCTGCCACATTGTGCCATCTGTTGAGAGCCAAACAGGAAGATGTCTGAGTTGATTCCGCAGGTCAGGCAATTCATGGTGTAGTGGCCTTCAATAGCTTCTAGAAAAGCTGCCATCAGAGAGCAATGGAGGCAAGCTGTGTGTCCACACTCCAGCCCCCCCCCCTCCCACAGCGCGCTCAGCCCACAGCGTGTCGACGACCCCCCTCCCCCTCAGCGCACAGCGATCAGCGTGTTGACGACGACCCCCCCCCCCTCAGCGCACAGCGATCAGCGTGTCGACGACGACCCCCCCCCCTCAGCGCACAGCGATCAGCGTGTCGACGACGACCCCCCCCCTCAGCGCACAGCGATCAGCGTGTCGACGACGACCCCCCCCCTGTACAGCGTACAGCGCTCAGCGCACACAGTATGTCGACGACCCCCCCCCCTCAGCGCACACAGTATGTCGACGACCCCCCCCCCCTCCCTCCCCCCAAAACTCACTATATAAGTGAGTCGAGGAGATGCCATTTAACACACACACACAAACAAGATGAACTCGTCAGCAGATGCCATAGATGATCTGAGTCAATTCAAACCAAATGAGGCAGTGATAATTCGCACACCATTGAATGAAGAGAAAGCAAAGGTGGAGGCAGAGATGAAGTATGCCTTAGAGGAAACTTTGCATTTTCCGTCGTCTGTAACACCTGTGGAGGAGGAGCAGAAGAGGTACAATTACAGGGTGTGGAAGAAAGGCTGTGGCATGATCACGCTAACAACTGAGTGCTTCAAGTGCTTCTGCTTGCTGGAGTATGATGGACAGTCGCATAATTGTCCAGTAAAGCATGATGCACCAAGGCATTATTGTTGTAAGACCTGCGGCGGACTGCTGCCATATAACTTTACAGCATTATTGCCAGGACCACAACCGTTGTTGGATTGTTGGTGGTGTGGAGCAGCGTTGAAAAACTTTAGATATTACAACATGCATCCGTTTAAATGTGCCAAGAGACCATTCACTATGAATCAGTTTTATCGCTACCAGTGCGATTGTGGTGAGCCGACGTGCTGGTAAAGCCCTGCGGAGAGTTTGACGTGGAAAAAATGGTGACTGAAAATCATTAGTATTTAACTTTAGTGGTTTAACTTTAGTATTTTTTTTTAACGTTTAACTTTTAACTTTTAGTGTTTTAGTGTTTTTTAACGTTTAACTTTTAACTTAAGTGTTTTAGTGTTTTAGTGTTTTAATAGCATATTTTGAATGTATATATGAAAGCATATGAATATATGAATATATGAAATAGTTGTAAATAAAATGATTTTTTAAACTTCAAAGAGCTCTTTTCTCTCGCTGCCACGCTGTAGTTTAACTACAGTAACTTTCGTAGTCCGTCCGCGTATAAAAGGGGAGGGAGGGGAGAACATCAGAACAGTTGATGGCAGCAGCGACAACAAGGATGGCTACGAAACAAGCAAGGTTGAAACGTGCTCGGGAAGAGCTTGTTCAGCAGATAGAAGTGAAGAGACAAAAGACGCTGGAAGATAGTATTATCAGACCTGATCCATTCCTTTGCTATGGATGTGTTAAGATATTTCCATCTATGGATGCGTTTGACACACATGTATGCAAAGAACCAAAGACAGTGCAAGTAGGGAGAGGGAGAAGAGTGAGTCTTGGTGAAAACGCGCAGGAAAGACGGTTTGAGCCTGAAGATGGATCGGATTTATTACTTGAAATGCGGCAACAAGAGAATCGGATTAAGGCACATTTACGAGAAACGTTAAATGATGGAATGAAATGGTACATTGTCGTACATGCACGCTTCAAGAAAATGACAGCGAATGCTGAAGGGGTGATGGTAGAACAAGTGGATAATGCTTTTATCAGCAGTCGAACATATATAGCCTACAATCCAGGGGATATTGAGCAGGACTTGCCAGAAGCCTATAAAGAATTGTTTACCAAGTTTGATGAACATGAGCGACAAGGTTCTGGCTGGGTGTTGGATAACATCCTGTATATTGAAGTGCATACAGCTACATCAACACCTCTGGAAGCAAGCTGTTATATGGACCTGCCGAAGAAAGTGAAGAATACAGGAGGTGTGTTAAACATTAAGAATAAAGACAACAAGTGTTTCTTATGGTCGGTACTGGCTCACCTTCACCCTTCAACAGATGCAAACCCAGAGCGTGTGCATCGATACAAGCCATTTGAGAACGAATTAAAAGTGGAAGGCATGACATTTCCCACACCGATTACGACCATTCCAAAGTTTGAAAAGGAGAATGATGTATCCATCAACGTGTTTGGATATGAACAGGATGTTGTTGTTCCGATACAACTGAGTCGAAACACCAGCGCCAACAGCGCCAACAGCGCGAGAGAAATCAACTTACTTTTGATTAGCAATGGCAGGACAAGACATTACTGTCTCATCAAGAATTTCAGCAAACTGATGGCTTATCGATCAAAGCATAATGGAGGTGCATTTTATTGTTTCAACTGCCTTCACGGGTTTATACGACAAGATCTGTTAGACAAGCATCGCGAAGTGTGTGGCAAGCATGGAGCGCAACGTTTATCATTCCCCAAGGAACCGTTTATCAAGTTTAAGAATGTAGCCAAACAACAGCGAGCACCTTTTGTGATTTATGCAGACTTTGAATGTTTCACGCAAAAGCATGAAGAAGGAGACAAGTACCAACATCATCGCCCAAACAGCTTCGCCTATGTGGTTGTGAGCCAGTATGACACACGTGCCCCAGTCGTGTATCGAGGAGACAATGCTGTGAAAGTCTTTTTAGACCATATGGTGAATGAGCGTGATCGTATTGTGCAGGGTTTACAGCAGCCAAAGAAGTTGGTCATGACTTGTGAAGACAAAGAGGATTTCAGGACTGCTGTGGATTGCTACATTTGTCATGAGCCTCTAGGAGCAGATTGTGTGAGAGATCATGACCACATCAATGGCAGATATCGCGGTGCTGCACATAGTGAATGCAATTTGCAATTCCGATTTCGAAAGGATCAGCAGGGTGTTAGAGATTCGTTTATCATCCCTGTCTTTTTCCACAATTTGCGAGGCTATGGCAGCCATTTGATCATGGAGGAAATTGGCAAATTCAAAGATGAAACGCTTACGGTTATTCCCAACACCGTTGAGAAATATATTGCATTCACCATGAGCAATCTGAAATTTACAGACAGTTATCAGTTCATGGGTACTTCTCTACAGAAGTTGGTATCCAACCTGGCGGCAGAAGGGAAAGATACCTTTTATAACATGACCTCTCACATTCACGATAGCGACCAGCAAGAGTTACTGTTGAGAAAGGGAGTGTACCCCTACGATTACGTGGATGAGCCATCCAAGTTTGCTGAAACACAACTGCCGTCCAAGGACAAGTTTTACAGTCTGCTCAGTGAAGAAGGCATTAGCGATGAGGATTATGTGCATGCACAGAAGGTGTGGGAGACATTCCACTGCACTACATTTGGTGAATACCACGACTTATACCTGAAATCGGATGTATTGCTGTTGGCTGACGTGTTTGAAAATTTTCGTCAAGTGTGTCTTAACACGTATGAATTGGATCCTGCCCACTACTATACAGCGCCAGGACTGTCGTGGGATGCGATGTTAAAAGCGACAAAGGTGAAGTTGGAATTGATCAATGACATTGACATGTACCAAATGGTTGAACAAGGTCTACGTGGAGGAATATCTGTCATCACACACAAGTATGCGAAAGCAAATAACCCCTACGTAGCAGAGTATGACCCTATGCAACCAACCCATTACCTGATGTACCTCGACGCAAACAACTTGTACGGCTGGGCCATGTCACAAAGTATGCCAGAAAGTGGATTTATGTGGGTGAACGAGCCAGAATCCATTAACTTCATGGAAGTGGATGAAGAGGATGAGATTGGATACATTTTAGAGGTGGATTTGGAATATCCATATTCAATCCATGATGGTCATAATCACTACCCAGTAGATCCAGAACGGAAATGTGTGAAGGTGGGAGAATTATCAGGGTATAGTCAGAAGCTACGGAAAGAGTTGAACATGAAAGATAAACCCAGTGAAAAGCTCATTCCCAACTTGTGTGACAAGAAGAACTATGTACTTCATTATAGAAATTTACAGCAATATGTGTCACTGGGATTGAAAGTCACGAAGGTGCATCGGGCTATCATGTTTACACAGAGCAAATGGTTGGCGAAATACATCTCGTTGAACACGGAAAAGAGAAAGTTGGCTAAGAACCCGTTTGAGAAAGACTTTTTCAAATTGATGAACAACTCTGTATTTGGCAAAACCATGGAAAATGTGAGAAAGCGCATCAAAGTGGAACTCGTTCACCAGGAAAAGCGGTTCAAGAAACTTGTAGCCAAACCTTCATTCCACCAATTTAGAATTTTCAATGACGATTTGACCGCGGTACATTTACACAAAGTGGATTTGCTTCTGGATAAGCCCATTCAAGTCGGCTTCACCATTCTTGACCTCAGCAAAGTGCTCATGTTTGACTTTCATTACAACTACATCATGACCAAGTATCCTGACGCCAAGCTGTTGTTCAGTGACACCGACAGTCTATGTTATGACATAGAAACGGATGATATCTACAAGGATATGCAGGAAGATGCTGACTTGTTCGACACAAGTGACTATCCCCCCAATCATTTCTTGCATTCCACCGTGAACAAGAAAGTGCTTGGGAAAATGAAAGATGAGACGGCAGGTATCCCCATTGAAGAGTTTGTTGGACTTCGGCCGAAAATGTACAGTATGATGTATGGTGGGAAAGAAAAACGTACAGCCAAAGGGATTACTCATGCGTGTCAAAGACGTATGAAACATCAGCAATATAAAGATAGTTTGTTCAACCAAACGCAAATGATGGTGACAGGACACACCATTCGAAGTCATAACCACCAGATTTTCTCGGAGAAGTTGAGGAAAGTAGCTCTCTCCCCCTTTGATGATAAGCGATACTTGTTAAATGATGGCTATTCCACTTTGGCGCATGGGCATTACAAGGCAGCAGCGGCAGCAGCGGCAGCAACAGTATAAAAGGGGGGGGATGACTTTCACCAAACTTCAGAGTGAGTTGAGGGTGAACATGAAGAGATCTGCACCAACGGATATGGATACTCTAGCAGATACAGTGAAAGACTTGAACGTGAACAATTCCACCACTATCAAGAAATTAAAAGTGGAGACGACACCACCACCACCACAGTCGTGGGATGGAATGCTTTCTCTAGGCAATGGAAAGTATATCAAGATTATGAAACAAAGCGATGAAGGTGTGGTGAACATTCGGAAATACCTGAGAGATGAGGGGACTGGAAGGAACCGTCCGACGAAAAAGGGTATCTTGCTGACCATACCTGAATGGAAAATGCTGAAGAAGCAGGTGAAAGAAGTGGATAAAAGGCTTCGCAGACAAGACGACCAGTCATACCAAGGTAACAATCATGAATGCACTCATGTTAAACAATGGTGTTTACCTTACTGTCAATGAGAAGAATGAAGTGATGATGGGTTCTCAGAGAATTTCTGCTTATCGGTTTAAACCTGAAGTGTGGAAAGACTTTAAAACCATACCGCTTGAAGCTGGGTTTAAACGCAGACTTGAAAATAAACTGGAAGTGACGGTGGCTGAATATAATTCTAACATACGTGTGACATTCTGTAGAAATCTTTTACAGGATTATCCAGAGGATTATAAGGGAGTTGTGCCAGATACACCCTATGCACAGTTGATCTTCTTTGATATCAAGAACTGGCGCGCAGCCTTACGATTCCTCGAAGCGATACAGCATCCACTGTTTGACATCATCCGAGTATAAATACATGGACGCGATGGAAGACGACTATTTGATGGATTATGAACCCATGACCTATGGGTTCTCCTATCTGAGAAACTTATGTGATGACATTGTGCTACGGCATTTTGGACAGTATCTCGTCCTATCGCTTGAGGACCAATCCGTGTTGAAGGATCACCTAGACGAGTTGAGAATACCCGGCTTTTTCCTAGCAGTCTCAAATGAATTAGATGTGCGTGTGACTGAGAACGGTCTAGACGTGTTTGTACAATTTCGCCAATATGACGAGCTTACAGAAGACTGCGACATCATCACCCTCAGCACAGCGGAATGGAACGCGCTGTTACACGCATTGGATTGGGAAGAATCTTCTGCTTGAATTCAAAGAGGATGGAATACAACTCAAGCGGGGTACCAAATCCATTGAGGTGACACAGCCTATGCGGCTGATGCGGCTGATGCGGCTGATGGACATAGAAGAAGGATATGAACTCAAACTGTCTGAACATGAAACTGTTAAAGTGATAAAGTTTGGTGATGTGTGTTATGTGAGCTTTCATAGCATTTACAAACGTGGGTGTAATGTCTATGATACCTATATTAATTTAAATTGCAATGAATGGCATGCATTGATCAATGTATTGAGAGAGAACTTGTAAAAAAAAAGTAGTTGGTAGATAAGAGGGGGAGAGTTTGGGAAAACACCAATAAACAAGACCAGTTTGAAACTTAGAGTTTTTTTTCCCAACATTTGAACAATTCTTTAACAACTTAACTACAGCTTAACTACACCATTAATAAAACAATGGTTTATAATGTCTATAGACAAAATCCTTTACAATAAAATCCCCATCCTTTCTTTTTAATATATTCACAATCTCAAACATACTCTGACCTCGAGCTCTATGCCATATATAATATACACAATAAAAACCACACGCCGATGATATCGGCGTTTGTAATGAGATGGAATTATACATATAGTCATTTCTTAAAAATGTTTCTAAACGCTCATCGAGAGGTAACAGTCCATAAGAGTCAAAGTATTCCGCAGGGTCTTTGTCATAATACACTGCCACCCAATGCTCTCCTGGTTCATCATGATCGTCGGTGTTGATGACATAGGCACCGCGTTGTAAAGACGGTGGTAACTGGTCCATGGGAAACACACCTTGAAACAAGTCTTTGGTCGCGGCATCATGGCTCAGGATAGCTTCGATCTGCTTCGTGTTCATGACTGGTAGTCGAATTGGATGCTACGATTGGCACTGATCTCAATAATGTTGTCGAATTCAGCATAGACGATGACATTGATGGTAGGTTGCAAAGCCCTAGCAAAGTTCATTTCTAGCCGCAAATTCCCATGCTTGATCAGGGAAAAATGATCAGCTCCATCATAATCCGGTGTTAAGTCAAACGAAAATAAAGAATACCCTCTAGGCCAATCTTCCCTTTTTATAATGGAACTTTTCTCACCATTCAATCGATCATACGATTTGTAAAGCGTTTCAAAAGCGTCCAGGTACTTGTTCTGTGTAATGTCAAGCTTGAGCGGTTTGGATAGGACTGGTTCACCATCCGTGTACAGTTGCATATAGTTCAGATCAAAATGTTTGAAATCATATGGATTCCTCAATACTGACCCACCAAAGGCTTCATTATGAACCAGCCCAATGACAATGCGATTTGGCAATTGACCCAAAAAGATGTTGCCTTTCACAAAAGACCGAAATCCTGCCGGAATGGCCAAGACTTTACATTCTTTTCTAGTGATGATGATCTTGGCAGGACTTTTCAGCAATGCGTCTGTATGCCCTAGCTGAATCCCTGGACTCACCCTCACTTTGCGAATGGTTAAAAATGCCTCTTTCACTTCTACCTTATAGGTATTATCTGCAGCCATCAATACATAATCATCTTTCTGTCTATGGAAACGCAACTTCAAACTGATGCCATTCGGAAGATAGCGATCCTGCTCAAACAAATCTATCCTCAAACCACCTGCGAGCATAAACTCACGGCTGAGACGCGTATGCAAATAACGATGATGCAACCCATTGTTTCCTTGCTCAGCTAGATCACCACCGTCGGCATTGACATGAAACCCGGATACATAGTGTTCATGATTAGGTCTTTTCACCTCATAACTATTCATCGACCCAGCAGTATCCTTGTACATGAGCCGCATAGAGCGCTCAGAATGGAGACTTTCTTCCGAATCATGGATGAGATGAGAGATAATGCTGGTATAGCCATGGGTGTTGTTACTATGCGAAACCAACCGATCATTCAGAAACAATTCAATATTAGACCATAACCCATTAAACACATCATTGATGCAAGAGACATTATCATCTGGGCCACACGCTGTTCCATCGGCCTTTACAATGCAGCATACAATATGAAGTTTGCTGTTCTTTAAATCCAGATATTCTTCTGTACTCGCAGGAATGTAGAATTCTATGGGAGCCCCCTCTCTAATGGTAGTCAGTGGTTGATAGTCGACATTATAACTTTTCTCTACAGCAGTTTGCGTCGGCGGTACGTGAAACCATTCCAATGGAGAAAGACTGCATTCGCACGAATGATTGTGAATGAGAGACATGATTTTAAAAGATATCTCTTTTATGCTTTTTTGATGTTATCCGTCTAGCTGTTTTTCGTCTTCTGGCACGTTTCGTCGGTTGCACTCTCTTTTTATGGACATCACCACCAAACACACGCTGTGCTACTCGACCCGTAACATCTTTCGCAACATTCTTTGCAGCCTTCTTAAGATGTGGCGCAACGATCTTAGCCCCAGCCTTAAGTAGTGGAATAGCTCTACGAGCCAATGATCCCAGTATTGAACCAATACCATCTCCATACTGAATTCGCGCTCCTTTGAATCCTGGTAATTCTCCACCCACTTGACGAAGAAAATGGTTGCGATATGCAGACGGATCGTGTGTGTAGGCTTTCATAATGCTTTTGGTCGAAAATGAAGTTTACAGATCACCTTTCCAGTTTGAAATGGAACAGTATGACCTGTGTCATCCTTTATATTCATCTCTATCACGTCAAATTTGGATGTGTTTACAGGGACATAGTGCGGTTCGCCGTACGTTTTCATAACAATGTCGCCATCATGGCCTTGTATCCCAACAGAGCGTAGCAAAGGCACATAATAATCCCCAACCACTTGTGGTTCACAAATACTACAATACACATACAGTGTATAAAACCCCTGTTTCACATCGGCTTTATGGTCAGCTGTACACGTTTCAGTATACCAGTGATCTGGGATAAATCCTAAAATCTCAGCTAATCCAGTGGAGAAGGACATTTCAAAGCCATAATTTAGAAATAGAAACACACGTCGTCTAATTTTATCATACTTTAGCCGAATAGCGTCTTTAAGATCATCTTTCATAGAATTAGTCGCTTCTTCATTCACTGCCTGACATATCTCTGGTATGGATCTGTAGTAGCCATAAGGAATATTGATAGTGTCAAGAACAATATCTGTCAGCGGTTGTTGTCGATACTGAATAGAATAGTCCATGCCATGTCTCATCGTTGTCCATGTATGCGGATATTGAATTTCAGCTAAAGCCACTTCATATCTTCCATTCAGGTAGATGGTTCGAGGCATACGAATTTGATAATTCGAAGCCTTGTTGTTGGGATAATAGTTCATACTCGCATTGCTCGGCAAAGTAATGTAAAAGCTTGTCGACTCCATGGTAAGGGAACCTCTCAAATGGTATGGGTGCGTCGTCGTCGTTGCCTATATACCTCAGGATAGCGCGCGCCATTCGACCAAGTATGTAAAGTCTCATCCTCTTTTACATCATCATCATCATCATCATCATGCTGATGGACTTCTCCTTCACAACACACACTTGTGCATCGGATCTTCACAGGAATAGTCGAAATAGTCGAAATAGTCGGTTTCTCTTCCTGGCCACCACAACAACAACACCATAGCTCTTTCAACCATGTTAAAAATTTTCCCATCCTATCGGAAACTGTCTTTGCTGACGCTGGTTCATTTCTGTTGCAATGTCTTCACGAGTGGTCTTTTTACTAAACGTTGTTTTTGGAATATTAGCATCCACAATTTCCTGGATAAACGGATGCCAGCCATGGGGTGGTATGGTGCGTTCCTTTCTTCTTGTCGCTACCAATGCTTCTTTCATCAAATCAACCATGTTAGAATTTGTACTGACATCGCCCGTTTTCAACACAAGTTCATTCTTCTCTGTCCATGTCGTACCATGTTTCTTCAGGTCTGCTAAAAGTTGTTGTACTTTTCCATGATAGATCGGTTGAAAATGACTTAACACGAGCTTTTCTAGTGGTGGTGGTGGTGGTTTTTGCTGCCGCTGTTGTTGGGACTGACTTGTTCGTAGATGGCGGCCAAGGAGTTGAGACATTTCCATGGCCTTTTCACGCGTTCGTTTCCCACGTAAAAGTGTCTTGACTTTTGCTTTGATGTCGCCACCACCATGTTTCCCCTTCTTTTCCAATAACAATTTGTATTCATGTTCAGGAATGAGAACCATTTTCATAGCATGCTTCATTTTAACAGCAGCTTGGCTAACAAGGGCAATGCAAATCTAGCAATCACTCCAATGAATCCTCCTTTCTGATTCACCAACTTCTTTTTTCGTCGAAGGGATATCTTCTTGTCTGCCAGAGTACGTAGGGTATGACGCTCACGCTGGAATACCTTATACCGTTTTGAGCTTAAGGGTAAATGTCCACGCAATATATTCAAACAAATTTCAAACAAGCTCGTTAATTCCTCCTTCGTAGCTTGCTGTAGCAAGGATTTACGCCGTCTAGGCCCACTGCGTGCAAGCAAATGAAGGAAAGGCTGGTTCGTTCGAATGCGTTTAGACATCTTGACTGCGAATGGTTAAATGACTTGGTTCTTGGTCGTACACGGCTTTATCAATATATATATAATGGGTATCTTTTGGTAAAATGCCTGTACGAATACGCAGTTGATCATTCGTCTTCGGCTTCAAGTCAATGAATAAATAACCATGGGGTTTGCTGGTAGCATCTTGATAGGCTTCTATGAGAAATTGAGATCTTCCAGGATACATTTGCCGCGCCAATGTACTGACTTGCTGACTGTCTCTCGGATTTTTAAACAGAATGATATAATGGGTATTCAAACTAATATTTCGCATCTCTTTCCCATGATGGAATAAATTATGCACAATAAAGATGATACTTAGATTTTGATGACTGCTACCCACACTAAAAAGACGTGTCATACGCTCATCGCTATGACATCTGGTCATTAAGTCATCAATGATGAGTAGGTTTGGTTTTTTCGGGTTAAAGCGCTCTTCAATGTCATCTGGGATGCCTTGGTAAAATGTCACACCCTTCATTCCCTTGTACAAAGGTTGATCTGCTGCATAGAGCCATAAAATGCTTTTCGGAGAGGGGTGAATCAACTTTTGTTCCAAAATTTCCTTCACCAGAGACGTTTTGCCACTGCCTGTGGGCCCAGAGACCAAGCATGTAAAGGGATGCTTCATCTTTGAATGTCTGTTTCTTTCACCCAACTGTTAAACTTGCTTGGCCAACCTAACCACTTGACAAGTAATTCTTTCACACCTCCTCGCCTTTTACGGGTTTTCAAGACTTTTTCAATTCTGTAGACAGATTCAATATCTTTGGTCACTTTCTGCAGTTCCTCCTCATAGAAATGCCCATCAATATCTTCGTCTAAAAAGTCTTTCACACGATACAAATGGATTCCTTGCTTCTTACACCGATGTGTGACTATAAAGACTTCTTGCGTCCATTTGATGTGATAATCCCGTTGAAACACATATTTAATGTGGGAAATGCGAACATGATCGCCAATGTTCAATTTATACTTCTTCTTCTTCTTCTTCGGTTTCAATTTGAGTTTGTCGACATACATATACTTCCACACTTTCGATTCGTTGTCTTTACGAATCTCGGCAGGAGCATACTTATTCGGAAGGGAGCCATGAGGCCTATGGTTGTAATTGTACACCAAGTCTGGAAGGATGTCTACGTAACGGTAAGTTTGATTATGTAGGAAATACCGATACATCATCCCCTTTAGAGTACGAATGACTCTCTCAGCAAAGTTGGCTTTGGTTTCATTCTTTGTGGTATAAGCATGAATGCCCTCCTTCTTCAAAAATGCTTTGACCCATCTGTTTTTAAATTCCGTTCCTTTATCAGACCTTAGAGTGCGTGGTCTTCGGCGCGTGTCCTGAAAAATCTTTTGAAAAGCTTGTATGACGCTGGTATGTGATTTATTAGGTAGTGGCTGCACCCACACATATTTGGAAAACACATCAATGACAATGAGTAAAAAGCGTGTGCCATCATTATAGGGAGCTATGTTTCCCATATCAGCCAAATCCACATCCCACATGTCATCAATGCCCCGTGTAATCACACGTTGTCTTTTGAACCTGTATTTGACAGGTTGGAGTAAACTGAATGCGTCTTGATCCTGTAGCCATTTCTTCACTTGCGACTGTGTCACTGGTTGATCATGCTTTCTTAAGATGTGATACAGTTTGTAAGGACCAGCAAATGCCCCGGGCTGTCCAGGTTTGAAGTATATATTCGTCAAGTAGTCTTTCCACGTCGACATGGTCACACCGAATGAAAAGCAACAACACGAGCAGCAGCACTTGACGTCTCGAGTGAAAGACTCCTTTTTGATTACATCTAAGTGCTGAGTCAGTTTTTTTTTTTTTTTTTTTTTTTTTTTTGGGGGGGGGGGATAAAGCTTTATTAACTCTTAAGAGAACTCTTAAGAGAACTCTTAAGAGAACTCTTAAGAGAACTCTTAAGAGAACTCTTAAGAGTTAAGAGAACTCTTACTCTTAACTCTTAAGAGAACTCTTAAGAGAACTCTTAAGAGAACTCTTAGGAGAACTCTTAAGAGTTCTCTTAAGAGTTCTCCTAAGAGTTCTCTTAAGAGTTCTCTTAAGAGTTCTCTTAAGAGTTAAGAGTTCTCTTAACTCTTAAGAATTCTCTTAAGAGTTCTCCTAAGAGTTCTCTTAAGAGTTCTCTTAAGAGTTCTCTTAAGAGTTCTCTTAAGAGTTCTCTTATGAGTTAATAAAGCTTTATCCCCCCCCCCCCAAAAAAAATAAATGACTCAGCACTTAGATGTAATCAAAAAGGAGGAAGGGGGGGGGGGGTGGTGGAGAGGCAGTAGATATGTGAAGTTTTTTAACGAGGTCGTCTCGTGGGCTAAACACGGTTTTATCACGACATGAGGCCAAACACCAAAAAATCCACCTTCTCAACAAAAACAGCTTTATTATTTAACTCAACCAACATCGCTTAACTCACAAGTTTTTACAAATCAAGTATAGATACAATGGTGTGAATCACTGGAGACCATTGGTCTTCAATGAATACTAGCCAATGACTGAGTTCATCGAGTGTAATTGGATCTACACCATATTTCTCACAACGCTGATTTGCATTCTCTAACACTTTATCTAAATGAATATAATATTTAGCTTCATTCCAATATGTATAGACACATGCAAAATAACAAGTATGTTCTGAACACTCTTCATGTTGGCAAGCAGGACATACTAACCATGCAAACTTTTTTACAGCGGATAACATTTCTTCACAATAAGCTTTTTGCACAATATATTGTCTCAGTGTCATATCTGCCATGTCTGTATACTCTTGAGAGCTTCACTCTTTACGCTGTCAAGTTCATAGGTTCACAAAAACACGTCTCCACACCAGGACTGGTGAGCGGACTGGGCGGCGGCGGCGACGACGACGGCAAGTAAGATGATGTTGGAGGCACAGTCTCTTTTATACCCCCCCCCCCGTCACACACAACTGTTCTAACAACTTTCCCATGATATTCTGACCAGAATATCCACGAGATGACACATGTTTCACACCAGCTCCCCACCAAGGATCATAGGTGGCTTCCACTAAAGTCTTGTCTTTGCAGTCTTTTAACTTGTTGCGAAACGATGCACACTGATTCCATTTGACTTGTAACACCTCTTGCATTTTGCTTCTCTTCACTGTATGCCATAAAGGACATGGCTTTATCACTTGGGCGATACGTTTTGCTTCATAGCCATTTCTGGATAACACAATAGCTGAAGCAATATCCGGACGGTGATGAAACACGGCTTTCTCATATTGATACAACGCTTCACTCGAGTTGAATGTATGTCCATACTTTTCAAGGCGTGCTGGAAACATGTTGGAAAGAACATCCTTGTGACCGCTAAATAGTACACGATTCTCCATGGCGACTTTGGTTTATTCTAACATGCCTTCTTCCTGCAATACAATATGTTTGAATATATCTGCTACCTCTTCTATCATTTTCTTTCTTTGTTCACGTTGAAACCACTCACATACAATTAAATTTGCTAGAAAGAAAAACATTGTTAGCTGTTGCTGTTAGTGTTGTTGGTTGTTAAAAGGGTTTGGCTTACCTGACAAAGCTGACAAGGCTGCTCAGTTTCCTCTTCTTCTTGTAGTCCACAGCAATCTCTCAAATAGTCCACCACGGTGAAATATGCTTCCACGTCAGTGCGAGCAGAATAGAGGGCAGCATCAAAGTCAAAGTCAGGATCTTCTACTCCAATTCTGTCACATTCTCCAAGAAATCGTGAATGTAGTTCAATCACATCAAGACTGTGATGTACAACATCCCAATAAGCGTCCAAGTGATAAAGCTGATAGTCTGGAGTGCCGCAGCAAGCCAGTTTAGCAATCATCAAGTCAACATAAGCTTTTCTAAAACATGCGTCCATCTTGTTTGCTGTGCGTGTGCGTGTGAGGGCTTCTACTGTGCTTCACACACCTTAAGTACTCCACACTTGCCGCAGAAGTTGCTTGGTTCACACATCTGACAATTGTACTTGTGGCAGTGGCAATAATAATCCTCCATATATCCGCAAGCACCGCAATAGTCACAGGCAAGTCCAAGTTGATTTTGTACATTCATATTCTCCAACCGAACTTCAGCCAGTCTTTTCTTGGATAACTTTGACACCTTCATCCGATCATCCTTTTGCAACTTGATGATCGTTTTCTTGCCATGGCATTCCGTACACGGTTCACCCGATAAGGCGGAGTCAATGTGATCCATCTCCTGAAGCAGTGCCTCCCATTCACCATCATTCATGTTGATGTGATGTGTGTATTCTTTCCCTTCAAACCGTGATGTACGCACGAAGCTCACATAGCGCATGTCCAAGTATGAAATGACTTCAAGCCACTTTGTTTCCGTTAAGTACAGTTTAAAGCCAATGTCGCGGCATTTTTTCACGTTCTGACACACAATCTTCCACAAAGATGGGGAATAAGCACACCATCTCTCTCCACGTTTGATGCGTAGAAATGGTCCATATTGTCCATGCTCCACAGTAATGGTTAAGTTAGCACTAATTTTAAAACTGCTGCTGCTGCTGCTGCTGCTTGTCTTGTTCTCCATGACTGCTGCACTACTGTACTGATGAAGTCCACACACCCCCCTTTTATACCCAACCATCCGCTGAGTCAAGCTTTTCAAACTGCTTGCAAAGCTTTGAATTCACTTCCACTCGTCCATGGTTGAATCGAACAAGGTCGGATACATTCGTCATCAATGAAACATTATCATCATAAAAAAAAATGATTCTTGCAGCTACACTTAACATGAGCTCCTCTGCCCAAATTGTATTCGCATGGATAAATGCTGAATCAATGTCATAAGCTGATAGTGTATGTAAATCTTCACATTCACGTAGAAACGAGTGGATGAAACAATCACTTGGAATGGTCTTTCCAACAGCTTCCCAATGCTGATGCAAATTCTTCACTTGCTCCGTCCATTCCGATTCAAAAGCAGGAAGCTTTGAAAACATCCAGTCAGCATAATTCACTTTGAAGACATCATCCATGGTCTCTGCACATCTGTGAAATGACATTACGGTGAAGGATTGTAGACTTTGTGATCCGCTCCCGCTGCTGCCGCTGCCGCCGCCCCCCCCCCCCTTTTATACCTTTTACATGTAAGTTTTCATGAGATGCTTGTAAAATCGCGGAGTCATCTCATTGACACCATCCAGAAAGGCTGTTGGTAAACCACCTGTTAAAGATTGTCTCATGACAATCACTAAAAAGTCTCCTGAGGTCCGATGCCCTAGTATCCATTGAAACAGCATTAGCATGTTGAAATGTCCTTTTTCATAGAGGTAGGCCATCATATCATACACCTGAATGCGTTCTTCAAGGTATTTGAAACCATGCAGCATGACCTTTGCACATTTGGAATCGCGACCCTCATTCACACACTTCGGCTCTGGCAAACACAACGCCTTAAACTGCTCCTCATGAAAGAGTCTAAACAGTTGAATGAAACGCCGAGTCATGGCTTCGGTGATCTTTGGCTCTGACGCCGGAACATCCTCGTGGGTTCCTTCTAGCATGAACATGAGCATCATGACAGGGCTCATTTCTTCCATTAGGTACGCGTACGTATGCTTGTTGAAAAAGCCTTCTTCACATAAACGCCATAAAATGTTGCTATCAATCAGAGGAAGCACGGCTTGAAAGTTTCTTTTCAACAGCGATACATCTTTCTCAGTCACAAGGATGGTCTTACTCGATTCAAATTTCAAATGCTTGCCTTCTTCATCATCACTTAACACTTCTCCCTCCTCGGGCTCGCTAGCGCTGGACTCGTCGTCGTCGTCGTCGTCGTCGTCGCTCACTTCTTCCTTAAGTTGCTTCAAATGAGCATCTAACTTTGTGCTGCGGTGTGTGTTTCGACCATTGACAAGTGCATGTGCAACCCAGATTGGGTAGTCGGGGCCCTCAGGATCTGGCATGTCTTGCTCCATTCCTTGCTGTATCCCTTGCTGCACTGGAAGTATATCTAACGGAGCAGTAGTAGTGGCACCTAACGCTTCCTTATCATCTAGCATTGGCTGTACTGTGCCGTCTAATGGAATGTCTAACAGTTCCTCCAAGTCTTTTTCAGCCTCTGCCATGTGCTCCAGGAATGCATCTATCTCTTCCACTGGTAATACTGGCATGACATCAAAAGTATACCCAAACAAATCGTCCATGTTGATAGCTGGAAAAAGAGGAGGTGTATTCAGCAGCGCTTCCATGATTTTTTGACTACAACTCGACATCAGACCCTTATATATGAGTTTTGGGGGAGGGAGGGGGAGGGGGGGGTTAACCCTTCTTTAGTGATAGGGGAGGGGAGGGGAGGGGGGAGGGGGTGGGTGGTCGTTTTTTTTTTCTACACTTCAGCGCGGAAGTCACCGCTAAAGCCACCGCTAAAGTCACCGCTAAAGCCATCGTTAATGGCTTTTAATCACGCTAACAACTGCATAAATGATGGCATTTCGTTTACATAACCATTCATTTCGTCAAGATAAATGTGTGAAAAATGCTTTTAAAACCCCCCTCACATAAGTTTCTTTTTGTTTGGGAAATGATTTTTGCCTCTTCTTTCGTGGTAGGGGGGGGTCGTCGTCGACACGCTGATCGCTGTGCGCTGAGGGGGGGGGGGGTCGTCGTCGACATGCTGATCGCTGTGCGCTGAGGGGGGGGGGGGGGTCGTCGTCGACACGCTGATCGCTGTGCGCTGATCGCTGTGCGCTGAGGGGGGGGGGGTCGACACGCTGTGGGCTGAGCGCGCTGTGGGAGGGGGGGGGTGGTCTGACGTCGATCGGCTGCAGAGTATATAATACCCTCCGCGCCTCTCCAACTTTTACCATCATCATCATGGAGCTCTCTTTCCATTTGCATTGCGAGAAGCGTATTAAATCAGTTGATAAGTGTGAATTTGAACCACTGCGCCTGCGGGAAACAACATACAGAAAACACTTTGCACAGATGCTGCCTGACCCGAAGAATATTGAAGTGGTTAGCATACCCGTTACATTTAACCGCAGCATCACGATGGGAAAGCGGATCGAAAACATTGAGGATGGCAAATTCAACCACGCATACATCAGGACGTATATGCTGGGAGAACAGATACCAACTACCATCGAGGAGGAAGAATACCCGGAATGGGCAGAGTTCTTCCTCAGACGCGATTTTGCGACCTGCCCCGGATGCAATGTGTTTATGTTATATGACAAAAGTATAGCTCTGGAGTGTGGACACACAGCTTGCCTCCATTGCTCTCTGATGGCAGCTTTTCTAGAAGCTATTGAAGGCCACTACACCATGAATTGCCTGACCTGTGGAATCAACTCTGACATTTTCCTGTTTGGCTCTCAACAGATGGTACAATGTGGCAGGGAGACTCGTGATATCATCAAGTACAAGTGAAATAAACACACGTAAAACAATGCGGAGTGTGGAAAAAACAATGGTGACTGAAAATCATTAGTATTTAACTTTAGTGGTTTAACTTTAGTGTTTTTTTAACGTTTAACTTTTAACTTTTAGTTATTTAGTGTTTTTTTTAACGTTTAACTTTTAACTTTTAGTGTTTTAGTATTTTTTTTAACGTTTAACTTTTAACTTTAGTGTTTTAGTGTTTTAGTGTTTTAATAGCATATTTCGAATGTATATATGAAAGCATATGAATATATGAATATATGAATATGAAATAGTTGTAAATAAAATGATTTTTTTTTTAAACTTCAAAGAGCTCTTTTCTCTCGCTGCCACGCTGTAGTTTAACTACAGTAACTTTCGTAGTCCGTCCGCGTATAAAAGGGGAGGGGAGAACATCAGAACAGTTGATGGTAGCAGCAGCGAATGTGTGGGATATGCTTTAAAAAAAAAAACTTAAAAAAAAAAAAAACCGTCTCCCCGCCTTTCTTTCAAGGCGTGGCAACGTTTCACCGGAAACACCTTTCTTTCACTCGCAATCCTTCCAACTGCATCAAATGACGTTTTCTTTCGTCATCCACTTTCGCTCCCTTTTCGCACACAAAAAGTGCAGTGGCTCTCTCATCCACTTTTCCGTTGCTATGCAGTGGCTCTCTCATCCACTTTTTGGTATCCATGCAGTGGCTCTCTCATCCACTTTTTGGTATCCATGCAGTGGCTCTCTCATCCACTTTTTGGTATCCATGCAGTGGCTCTCTCATTATATAACTACTCTACATCATGTACTTTAGTGCCAACAATTTCTATGGCTGGAGTATTTCACAGAGTTTGCTAGAATGTGGATTTGCATGGGTGGAAGATAAAATCTCTGGACTATAAGAAAGTCAGTGAAGATGCTGAGACAGGATATATTTTAGAGGAAGATCTCGCATACCCGGATGAAATTCATGATCATCATAGTGACTATCCAGTGGCTCCTGAGAAGCAAACCATTCGAATCAGTGAATTGTCGGAATACAGTCAGAACCTGAGAAAACAGTCGGAATTGAAATGTAAGCCTACGGAAAAGTTGATTACCAATCTCAGTGACAAGAAACAGCATGTGGAACATCATCAAAATTTGCAGCAAGATGTATTTCTTTGACTGAAAGTTACAAAGGTGCATCGAGCCATTTTGTTCCAACAGAGTAAATGCTTAGCTAAATACATAGATGTCAACACACAGAAGAGAAAAGTGGCAAAAACCCGTTTGAAAAAAAAAGACTTTGACAAATTTTACAAATTACAAATTAAAAAAGCGTTAAGCTATTTTCCTTGAACAATGTTCAGCTTGAGAGGGTTGGATAGGACTGGTTCACAATCAGTGTGAAGTTGCAAGTAATTGATATTAAAGTGATCAAAATTGTATGGATTTCGCAACAGTGTTCCAGCAAAGGCTTCATTATGAACCATTACAATGACAATACGTTTTGGTAATTGACATCAAAAAATGTTATCTTTCACAAAAGATTGAAATCCAGCGGGAGTGGTTAAAATTTAACCTTCACTTTCGGAATAATTAATAACCCATCTTTCACTTTTACCTTAAAAGTATACTTTATAGCCATTAATAAATATTCATCTTTTTGCCTTTGCAAACGCAATTTCATACTCATGCCATTGGGAAGATAACGATCCTGTTCAAACAAAACTACTCTTAAGGCACCTGTAAGCATAAACTCACGGCTTAGATGCGTATACAAATAACATTATTTTTAGCTGCAGCTGTTTAACCACCCTGATTATTTACATGAAAACCTGTTTTATACATTCCATGATTGGGTAATTTCACCGCATAAGAATTCATTGATCTAGCAGTATCCTTATAAATGAGACGAACAGAGCGTTCAGAATTAACACTTTCTTCCGAATCATGGATGAGGTGAGAACTGACGCTGGTATAACCATGGGAATTGTCACTATGTGAAATAATTCAGTATTAGACCTTAAACCATTAAACAAATCATTGATGGATGTTACGCTGTCATCTGCACCACAAACTGTACCATCGTACTTGACAAGAATACATACAATATAAAGCCTACTATTCTTTAACTCTAAATATTCTTCTGTACTAGCAGGAATATAAAATTCTGTTCCATAACTGTTTCTACAGCAGTTTGTGTTGGTGGTATACGAAACCATTCCAATAGAGAAAGACTGCATTCACAAGAATGATCATGTATGATTGGCATTATGTGTGTTTCTTATTTTACAAATATATCTTTGATGTTGTTCTTTTTATTTTCTTTCTCCTTTTAGCAACTTTGTTTTTTGTAATTTGTTTATCAATAGCACCAACAACGTCTTTAGCTACACGACCAGTTAGTCTTTAACCACATTCTTTGCAGACATTTTAGGATGTGGCGCAGCAATTTTGGCCCCTGCTTTAATGAGTGGAATAGCTTTTAGAGTTATTGCTCCTACGAACGAACCAATGTTATCTCCATATTGTATTCCTGCTCCTTTAAATAACGGTAAATCACAACCCACTTGATGAAGGAAATGGTTTCTGTATGCAGATGGATCGTGTCTATATGCTTTCATAATGTATTCATAATACCTTATGTGGAAAATGAAGCTTACAGATCACTTTTCAAGTTGGAAATGTACCATTTTGATCCAAAAAAATTTTCCCATCCTTCTGGAAACTGTCTTTGCTGACGCTGTTTCATTTTTTGTAGCATCTTCACGAGCTACCATTTTACCAAAACAGTTTGTAGAATATTAGCATCTACAGTGTCCTGAATAAACTGATTCCAACCACAAGGAGGTACTTGTCGTTATTTTCCTCTTGTAACCAATGCTTCTTTCTGTAAATCCATAATGTTGGAATTTTCAATTACATCTCCATTTTTTCAGCACATGTGCATTCTTATTTGTCCATCTCGTACCACACTTCTTAAGTTCTTCCAGGAGTTGTGTTACTTTCACATGATATATAGGTTGAGAATGGTTTAAGAATGTTAAATTTTGTGACTTTTTTATTTTTCTGCAGCAGATGTTACAGCAGACTTTTGTTTTTGATGTGATTGAATTGTTCGTATATGACGACCAAGAAGTTAAGACATTTCTGTAGCAGTTTCACGATTTCGTTTCTTTTTTAATTTTTTAAAAGTTTAGTTAATTTAGCTTTAATACTTTCATTTGAAGGTTGACTTGATAATAATTTTCTATATTTTGATACAGGAATAAGGCCCATTGCCAATACATGCTTCATTTTAACAACAATTAAGCTAATAATGAAAGTGCAATTCGGGCAATTGTTCCAATAAATCGAACAGGTTGACCAATGTTAAACTTGTAAGGTTTTGGAATTTTCTTTGATTTTAATTTCAAATTATATATATATATATATTTGTTTCCACACTTTGAATTCAATGGTCTTGGTAATGTCTACCGGTGGTAATCCATTTGGTAAGGATCCACGAGGTCTATGATTATAATTTTAGACAAAGTCTTGCAGAATATCTGTATACCGATACGTTTGCCGATGTAGAAAATAGCGATACATCATTCCTTTGAGAGTACGTGTAACTTTTTCAGCAATGTTGGCTTTCGCCTCATTCGTAGTAGTATATGCATGATTGCGTTCTTTTTTTAGAAGCTGCTTTACGCATCAGTTCTTGAATTCTGTTCCATTATCTGACCTTAATGTTCCAGGTCTTCTTGCTGTTTCTTAAAAAAAATTTCGGAATGCTTGAGTGACACTAGTATGACTTTTGTTTGGAATAAGTTGTACCCACAGGCGTTTGGAAAAGACATCAATGACAATGAGTAGAAACTGATCAATGCCACGGGTAATTATACGTTGTCTTTTAAATCTTTATTTCAATGGTTGAAGTAAACTAAAGGCATCTTGGTCTTGTAACCAATTTTTCACTTTGGAACATATTGCAGGTTGTTTGTTTAGTTTCAATAGTTTGCATAACCTATTATGTCCTGTAAATGCTCCAGATATTCCAGGTTTAATGTAAGTGTCAGTTAAGTAGTCTTTTCATGTCGCCATATCAACCTGAAATGAAACCAATCATTCACATAACTAAACTTTTCTTGACATACAAATACGAATATTTTAACAATTCAGAAAGAAAACCACACTTAAAAGAATATGCACGACAATTCATTAATTTCAATTTTAATGTTCCAAAATTGCAAAAATTGCATTGGCGTTGATAAATTAAATAAATCAATGTCATAGGTATTCCCTGGTAAATTCAGTTCTTCACATTCTCTCAGAAACGATTTCTTGGAATTGTCCTTCCAGCACCTTCCCAGAGTTTATGCATATTCTTCACTTCCAGTACCCAGTCAGATTCAAAATAAAGAAGCTTTGAAAACACAAAGTCAGTATAGTTCACTTTGAAGACATCATCCAATATCTCTATGCATCTGTGAAGAAGGATTTGAGATGTTGACAGGCTTTCCTTTTCCTCTTCTGTAAAACAATCTGTCAAATAATCCACCACGCGAACGTACACTGCTATATCAGTACAAATAAAGTGAAATGCAGAATCAAAATCAAATCCTCTGCGTCTTCTATTTTAGTGTTATGTTACATAAACCTGCTGTGTATTTCAATTTTATTAAGGTTGTAGTGCGGCAAGTTCCAAAAGGCATTTAAGTGCCAAAGCTGATCTTTCTCAAAGCCATAGCCAGTTAACTCTTCAATCATAAAGTCTACATGAAACTGTTTGAAAATAACATCCGTGTTAACAATACAAAACACGTCTTAACTGCTTGATCTCTACAGAATGTATGATTCTGTGCCTTATCTATGAGTTCCTTTTTATAGTGTCACTCTTCTATATGTATCAGGTATAGTCTTTCCCTTCAAATTGAGCGATGTGTACAAAGGTGACATGACGCACGTCGTAATACGTAATCACTTCTAAGCGCTTTGGTTTTGTTAAGTAGAGTAAGGTGGGGCAAGACGTCCATGCGGGGTTAAAGGCCCACGCAACGTTATTTTGAAATGTGTCACTTTTTTCACTCAAAATCAAAACTGATCGAAGCGCCACATGACGAAAACACATGTAATCTAAATGAAACCACAACAGTGGCACAATCTTGTAAGTAAAGACATTATTTAATTTTAGGGGGTCAATTTCATAAGAATCAGAATTTTTTGGGAAGCCATAGAAGTTTTTATGGGTTACAGATTTTAGGGTAATATCATGAAATTAATAAGTGGCCTTGCTGTTTCTAAAAAACATAACAGAGTGTAACCGATGATAGGCGATAGTAATTTTTTGAGATGATATTCACATTGTACCCTTCGGGGGGGGGCAACCGTGGGCCTTTTGCCCCAGGTATGGGGCAAAAGGCCCACTAAGGGCAAAAAATTTTTATTCAGTTTTTCATGAAAAGTAAAAAGTTTTAATAACAGATTCACTATTGTGGAGGTAGGGGGATTTGAGGATGAACACCAACCAAAAGATAAGGAACATATCTCAACTCAATAAAATTTTATAGCAAATCGCGCTTAAGGGGGGCCTCTTGCCCCGCCTTACTCTACAGTCTAGAGGCAATGTTGCGCAGCTTCTGCAAGTTATTCACTTTATTCAAGAGGCAAGCAGACAATCCAAGTTCCAAGTCTTGCTGAACTATTTGGTGAAGGAATTGTGTAAATAGCTCCAGAAGTTATGCGCTGTTGAAGTTGGCATATATGCCTTATATACTGTCTGGTCATATAGCCATGGTGGTGGGGGAGGGGGGCAGAACGCAAAAAAACCCCAAAAATGTTCAGAATCGTCTGAAACGTATGTATATGCAAAATCCCTCTTATCGCTCAGGGAGGAGGGTGGGGGTCCGAGGGCAAAAAACCAAATATGTTCAGAATCATCTGAAACGTGAAAACATGCAAAATCCCTATTGTCGCCCGGGGGGGGCGAAGTTCAGAAAATTGAAGTTGCTGAGAATCACTTGTAAACGTGTGAAGATGCTTACATCCGAAGGTGAGAAAACCAAAAATGTTCAGAATTGCATGAAACGAGTAAATAAATCCCCTAATATCGACCAGGGGAGGGTAAAAAGCAAACAGTGAACCGCGCACACAGTTTTCAGAGGTCGCTTAGTGACCAAATCTTTATTGTCTCCTGGGGGAGGGGCGGAGGTGGGAGGGGGTCTGAAAACGAAAATTTATCAGAATGATCTGAAACGTAAAACTATCCCATGATTAAAAATTATCCCCAAGGGGTGGGGGGGGGGGTCTTATCCAGAAATTTCGTCTTATATCTACTCACACTATCTAGCCTGGACTCTGTCTTCCATTCCAACAAGTCACCGAGCCACTATTAGATTTTCCTGTCACTTCCTCCCAAACCAACTTGGGCTATACCCCCTATTAATACGGGAGAATTCCCCAGCGTTTCAAACCAACAGCAGTCCGAACTTCGAGGAATCTTTCTAAATCTGCCATTTTCAGTAATGGAGGCAAGACATATCTTCGTTTCAACCTAACCCGTGGCTTCATCGAGTCTTATTCTAAGTCATGTCTAAATCATTATATCTGTGGACATATTTTTGAACTGTTCTAACAATTTTACTCTATGTCCGAACTTTGACAGTGTTCAATTTTCCGCCCCAATCCACCCTATCGTGTGTTTTCTTGTGTCCAAAAAGGTCAAGGCCGCCTTATTCCCCTTACTTGTGGCTCACTAGAATTTTGCGATAGTGTGAGTGCAGTATTGACTTCCGCCTAACTTTCTTAAACTCAAACTGCCTCTCTCTAAGGTTCCATGCCTTTATTCTTTCATTTCGATTACCAATGGCTTTACAAAACCCTTTCCCATGTTTGACGTCATTTTATTTATCTGTGGTTATCCTACCTGTGTGTATGGCCAAAATCAAGTGGCAACTGTATCCGCGGTTGTTTCCCAACTTGAGGCATAGCCCTTTACTTCATTATATTATTGTACAAGGGAACCAAAACATTCATTGGATTTAGTATCGTTTTCAAAAAATCATTTGGAATCATGTCCCTTGGCTATTTATATAACATCCTCTAAGGTTAGCTATCATAGAGTCACCTAATACCATGTTCCTCATTACTTTCCTTGCTCAGACAGATTTTTCAAATGAGCTTTTAAGTGTGTCCTTGTCTAGTCAATGCAGACATCATTGCTATTGGCATTAACTTACCCTTATTTCCAAAACGAAAAAGCTGTGTGATCCTTGCTAAAATTTATACCATAAAACTGGACGGCAAACCAGGTTTTATGCTATTTGATAGCGGATAACTTACTACGAGGAATGTCGGTCACACATTTTAGGGGCAAAGACTACGTAATTACATTGAATGCCTTTTTGTTTTTGCTGTGTTCCAAAAATCATTGCTGCAGCAATATATATAATGCACATATAATGAACCCCTTTCAAGATGACATTCGAGGCATGGGGTTAGACAAAAACTAATTTTTAGGACCAAGAAATTGATGCACCACCGATTTGAGGGTGCTTCATCTACTGACCCCTTATTTAAACGCTAAAAATGGTCTACACACAGCATTTTCAAGATAAACGATGTATATTTATTGCCTTAAATCTTTTAATAGCTCACAAGACATTACTCCGATCTGGACCTGGATCTGGATCTTAACGAAACTACGCTGAAATGAGTTAAAAGTATGACCTGTAACCTTGTTATAAGATAGGGGTCGGTACTTGAGGGAAAAATGTGCCGAAACGAAGCAAATGTTTTTTAACTTTCGTGACTACATTTGATTTTAAAGGTCTCTCCAAAAGTAAGATAATATATTATTTTTCCCCCTGCCTTTTTTTTCAAAGTGCTGTCCAGTAGACATTATATCAAACAATTTTCTTACAATTCTCCTATAGCGATTGTATCGCAGTCTGCAAGCTAATATAATCGACATAATAAATGAAGTATTTAATTGTTTTTTGATGTACAAATATCTTAGAGAGTAGACTTAGAAGCATTATTTAGAATTACATATTCCTTCTCTTTAATTGTGGATTGTGGTGCTCCATACGCTGGAGAAATCTTTGAGAGAAATCGTTAATTTTCAGAAATTCGAATTATTGCAGTAGAGATAAAAACGAGTAGTCGTGGATGTGGATTTGAAGATTGTTAAAGGGCGGTAACCACATTAATAAGAAAAAAGATGACTGATTTGGAGTAAGTAGCAAGAGATGCCGAGAACTTGGAGCTTGGAACATGATCCATGTCGGTGGGGATGCCTACAGTATCATTGGAAGATCAAAGCATAGACCATTATTACTTAAGGATCCGAACACAGGTATATGTACGCAGGCAGAAGAAGATTTAACCGATTGACGATGACATCAAACAGTAGGAGCCTCGAGGTAGACTAGTGAGCAATCCAATGGCAAGTGATCGCTGGAACAGCCCACTTCTTGTGAACATTTTCTCAAAACGTACTGGTCAAGACGGCCACAAGACTGAGAACGCCAGCAATATGATAAGGAAAGCACAAATCTGTATTGCTATCGAACAATGTGATCTATTTTGGTACAACAGCACCAAACATGTGAATGCTCCCCCCGTTTAGATTAGCATATAAGACAACCCCCTGAACCCCCTCAAAGTGATAGCGACCTTTGGTTTTAGTCTCTTTTTGATAATGACAAACAAACCAAGAAGTAGCTCTAAGCACATACGTTTGGTGCAATCTGTTGCAAATCTTCTGTCAAATAATTTAGAGAACAGCTACACTGTTGTCCATTACTTGAGTACCTTTATTACTTGCTTATTTGCTTAAATATACAAGGAACAGAAAGAAAGGACCATTTGAGAGCAGCTACACTGTTGTCCATTGCTTGAGTACCTTTATTACTTGCTTATTTGCTTAAATATACAAGGAACAGAAAAAAAGGACCATTGTGTTAGCGCATGGTTGCCTATTGAGTTATAGCCCTGAGTTGCAGATTGGTTTGTTTCGGTGCTACTTGTAATCTTTGTGGGTTCTAAGGATGATAAAAATAAAACTCAGGTTTGCGAAGATCAGATGAAGTCGAGCAGTTATTTTAATCCATCGCAAAAAAGTTTCAAAGAGACTGAAAGGTCTGTGACAGAAGGTACGGCATTTTTCAATATTGTCTCTTTCAGAAAAATACGAGCTAAAATCAGGATTAATGGTACATTAATGCGGGGATTCACTAGCGCCTCTGTTGGCAGTATTCCATGGCCACAGTTGTGTCTTTGTCCTGATGATAACTAGGGAAATTGAAAATCCGTGATCATGGAAGTGATCTGGATTGTTGCAAAACTGTGATTTGTTCCGTTTATGGTTAAAGTGAGAAATGTTGAAGTTGATGGGATGACAAAATGTTTGCATGACCTTGGCTTACCAGGCACAATACAATACAATCTATGTGATCTTTAATAAAAAAATGTTCTTCATCATTTGGAGCGACGACTTCACATGCCTGAATAGAACTCTCTAAAGCGGTGACGCTGGGCTACGATTTGAATAAGCTGGAGAAGTTGCGAGCGACAGTTTGATGCCCTGTCCTGTCGCAGGTTTTATCTTCAGACGGTTTTTAACTTTTCTAAAATGTCATGTTTTAAACTAATCTTTGAAGTCAATGCACTTGAAAGCTCGCTCTAGAACTCATGGCCGGCACAGAGAAGGAATGTTCGAGGCGGTTTATATAGTTCTACTTCAGATAGGTAGGCGGTTTGCCATGAATTGATTGAAGATTAATGTATCCACTTTGAATTTTGTGTGATTCCTCCTGTTAACTGTTGAAATCTCTATAGCACATCATACAGATTTTTTGGGGTCATTGGCTTGCATAGGTCTTTTTTGACAAATTGACTAAGAGCGCATTACAGTAAACAAGTATTGTTTAAAATAAAATTTACAAGCCTTAACACCATTTTAAATGTGTTCTGTACTGATGTTAGCCCAAGCAGAAGACTACTACCCGAGGGCAGCGCTGTCATTGCGCATTCCGCACTTACAGAGCGGCTCCTAGAGACGCTCGGAGAGACCCCAGGGCTGCGTTACCCTCAAACAGAGCATTGGCTCTGATGAGTACGGCCTGAACTCATTTGCTTTCCTCCTCGTGTGTTCACGGTTCAGTTACAACAGGCTGGCCGTGCCTTTCGAGGAGTACATTTAACACTGAAAGTCGACATGTAAACTACAAGAATAAATGTCTCAGTGTGGCGTAGCAACATTACAGAGCATGCTTAACATTCTCACCAACTTTGCTATTTCTACCCCTAACCGCCTCAGGTTAGATTGCCAGGCAAGCTGTCATGATGAAAAAAGGAAATCAGATGGTAACGTATCGTATGAATTAAAATAAAAAGAAAATTCCAAGTCTAGCAATATCTCTAAAGTAAAAAGTCAAAAGGCATGCATAGTTATAAGCGATGGTTCTATACTTTGTTTGTACACTTTATTCACATCTTTCAGAACCCTTGCAAGATTCTCGCGGTTTAGTTTGATTTCTTTGAAAAGTAAACAGCTTGAAACTTAACGGCATCAGTCTAAATGTATATAGACAAAACTGAAATCTATAGCACTCTTAGAAGTTCGAGGACTAAAAAATGTAATACTAATGCTATAGCAGAATAATTAAAGGTACTAAATTCTACAGTGTAAAAGCGCAGCATATACGACAACAAGAGTGGTTATATGTGATGACGTATCAAAAATAATAACACAATACATTATATTTATTGGGTTACTAGAAGATGCTATGAAACCAAAAAGAAGCTAAAGCAGTGTTACCTTCAGCGTATTTGTCTGTATTGCGAAAACATTGGGCTTCATAAAAACACTCCTTTTCCTAAAATCTGGCAAACACGAAAGGAACATGCGAAAGGAGGTCTGCACGATCTTTCTAATCTGTGGGCTACATGCTAAATAGTGAATTGAGGGCTCTTAAGCTACAATATTTTGTGAATTTTCTCAAGTTTGTAGTACTTGCAGGACTAATTTAAAAGCACGCTTTTGGGATAAAGGTCACCAAACGAATGACAGTGTGGGAAAATTTCGGAAAATTTTGGTGGCTGTAAAAAGCCCAGGCAAACATAAAATGTCCTATGAAAACAAATGGAAGCCCAATTTTTTACTGGATTTAATGCTTCATGCATGTACAGATTATTCGAAGCGTTAGATGTAACCTTTATCTATTTCTTTGACATGTTCCTTATTACTCTAGACGAGAAGATTTTGAAAAGATTCAGCATCGAAAAGTTCATTAGTTCACTTAGACATGTGACACACATCTCTGTGACAACCCTGCTGATTTGACCGTACGTCTTCGGTGTCCTAAGTGTTCTGAGACGATTTGAGACAGTCTCTAACAGGGCCGTTTGTATCGACGAGAATAAATTACAGAAAACAGTAACAGAACTGTAATGAGAGGTTGTTATTGAATTGTGACATATCAAACGACAAACTTTCAGCCACCTTAACGACAGTTCTAAAATCCAGCCATTTTATAAACCTTATCAAATGTAACACATGTTTACCCTAACAAAAACTTCCTTACTTCTTTAACTATTACCTAAAGCAGAGAAAAGGCTACTCCAATTTGTCATAAAACTATCTGGCAGTCTGAGACGTATGTCCTTTTCTAATGCAGTGCTGCTGGGCTCCATGACATTTTGCACATTTTATAATATGAATTAAAAAAATTAAAAGTTTTGGCTTGTACACCACTGGTGGTCACGTTCTATTTCGTAATAAGAGGAATAAGGGAGCTGACACACAAAGAAAGTTCAATGTAAGATGACATAAAACCTGTAGCCCAAACAAGTCACACCATGCACAAAGTATTAAAATTCAACTTGGTTTCAATGTTAATTGGTGACAGGGACGTGTAATCACACTTCTGATATTATAATGAAATCAAACACCAGATTTGTCGTAATACTTCACGCATGTCTGTTTTATGGACTTTTTAGGCCCGCCCGTGGTGAACGGTTTCTTAGAATGATTGATGGGTCGCCCTACAAAGGTGACGACCTTTTTCAATCACGCGTTTAGCAGCAACGAAAGGGCCTTCAATTCACTCTGTTTGGTACCTAATGTATATATTTTGGAGATTAAGTAATTAATAATTAGTTTATGAAAGCATTTGAAGTTTTCCACTAACCAACACATATTTGATTTAAGTCTTACAAGTCCATAGTCAAACGCAGAGGATGTACCACATGTTATACATGATCTATTTCTGTATTATTGCTTCAGAATCTTTCTCAACATCATCACAAGCTACGAATGCAATCTTCTGACTGCAACTGAAGCAATTGTAGCGACAATTAAATATATCCATATATTCAGTCCTTGAATAATGTCCATTTCATCTAATACTTTCGCTAAGTTAACCTGTTACATCTATTATTCCAGACATTCGCGTGTGTGTGTGTGTTTGTGGTATGGCCGCATATATATGTGGCTGTATTCATACGCATTACAATATTGAACTAAATTTTAAATGTCAATGAAATATTTGCAATTATCTTATAAACGAGAATGAAACTGATTTTATAATATGCAAAGCTCAAAACTTCGATATTTACATATATACAATAATAAATTTTTTTCATATTCTTGTCAAACCTTTAGAACTATTTAATCATATCACTAACAGCTGGAATGATCCTATGGGTTAATGAATAAGAGGACCATAATTTTAAACCAATAACTTACTTTACTACCTTTCAGCCTATTTTAACACATGCACATGCACAGTGAAAGCAAAGAAGGAACTGTTTTGAACATTTGCTTAAATATCTAAGCAAGATATCAAGCAGATATTTTCGTTTCACAAATTAGGAAGAATGTTTTAGTTAAAAAATAAATGACAACATCAATATGTCAATACTAATATTTTACTAAAGGTTATTTAATCAAAAAGTTTGAATTGCTTACAAATTCAATTTCTTTGGTTTTACTGAAACTCTCCGAGAGCGAGTGACAACCACAGCTTTAATTTGCAGTGAGACATTTTTAGATTTTTCACATGAAAAAGATTTTATTTCAAGTAAAAGAGAGGGGAATGAGAAAGAAACAGCTATATTTTACTCACTGTTTTAGAAAGTTTTATCCTTTTTACAAGTTTGAATAGTTTATTTTTGGATTTTCGTTTTCAAGTAACTAAACATTCTTATCTGCTGTTGAGGTTTTGTCAAATTTTGCATCCTCCGATGAAGGGATTCCTTGCATGTAGTTGACCTGTTATCTCTTCGGTTGTTATTAGTGACACGTTGGGATTGGTTTTGCCTGTAAATAGGACGACCATGCGTGCTATTCCTCATTTATTGTTTCCCATCATTCCCATTTATTGTATACGACCTGGAATATTCAGTTTTGCTGACAAACCTTGCTGGTTTTCATGTCAACTTTTGATCAGTTTTAATACGCACGTTTTGCCTATTTTCATATGGTGTTTGTGCAACATATCCATGTCTCCTATTGTAATTTTTGGCCATTCTTTCCTTGTAGTCAGCACCATTGTCTGTTACTAAAGCATCTTTTGGCAAACTAGGGACAAAAAATATTATCAGGTGCAGTTGATTCAACAGTCCTGACTAATCTATCGAACAACAGTTTTGAGGGGGGTTGTCCAGTGGCAGAACACGGCGTGGCATGATATAACATTAACGTAATAAAACGGGTCTTCCTGCTTTAACCATTTCTTAGCAATTTTGACAGCAGCTTCAGCCTCACCATTAGTCTGGATAAAATATAGTCTGCTAAGATTGTGCAAAGAATTGTACTGGTCACTAACTTCAAAAATTCTTTACTTGTCTAGCGCCATCTGTACGACATTCCAATGGTATCCCAAAACGGGCAGAAACTGATTTGAACTTCACAACTACAACATTGCTTGTTATACAGGCAAGTGCATCTGCATCTGCTATAATAATCAACGACAGTCACACAATGACTGTTGAAGTTCGATACCTATCTTCTGTCTCGGTCCTTCAGGAAGGTGAGTTGGAATCAATGGCTCAGGTCTTTCTGACGGTTTGTTCTCTTCACAAAATGAGCAGCTTTGACACATGGCTTGTATATCAGCATCGGGCAACCACACAGACTGGAAAGCAAGCTACTTGATCTTTGTAATGCTCTGGTGACCAGCATGTAGCTTCTTCAACACATCAGCCTCCATGGATTTAGGAACCACTATCCTGTCCAGGTAAGTAAGACTACGGATTACAAATGAACACTGTCTGCTTCCAAAGAATGGCTGAATTGACTCTGGAGTAAATGTCATGACTAATAATAAATCCGGGTCTTTTGAAGATTCAGTGGCGATTTCTTCCATCTTTTTGATCAGAAACTAGCCATACTCTTGATCAACGTCACATAGTCATCAACCACGCTTGCAATGTCAGAATCAGTCTGATTTTGATAAATGCTTCTACTTAACGTGTCGGCTACGTTTATGTGTTTTCCAGCTATGTGTTCGGCCGTGCAGTTGAAATGCAGGAGCCTCATCAACAGCCTCTGTATTCTAATCGGAGTTTTTCGAGATCCGTTCTATTGATGTTTGGAACCAGAGGCTTATGGTCACTGATCAGTGTGAACTCTTTCAGTCCCATCAGGTAGTGCCTAAACTTTTCACAAGCCCAAACCAAAGCTAGGCATTCCTTGTCTTATTGAGTTAAACGTATTTCCGTCGTTGTGAGTGAACGTGGTGCATAGGCTACGGGCTTAATCTGGCCATCCGTCATCTGTATGAAGCTTGCACCCAAAGCATACAAACTGGCATCAGCTGTGACTAAAATTTATCATGTCATAGTTTGGGAGAACTGTGTCGGACGACAGTGGCTTTTTGACCTCTTCAAACGATTCTCCTCGTTCGTCCTGCGCAAAGCTGTTGTCGTACTTCAATTGTTCTTCCAGCATCGGAGCCAACACTTGTTTTAGATTTGGAAATTAGCGCGCCAAATAAATTCCGATGAATCACCTGAGTTCTGTGACATTTGAAGGCACCTTCGTGTCACATATTGCTTTCAGGATCTTGTGATATTCCATCCTTTGAGAACACTTGTCCCTTTTAAGTCACTCTGTTTATCTTAAATCGGGACTTGGACTTGTTCAGCTTCAGACCGGACTCTCGTATCTTGTTTACTACCTTCTGCAAAATCCCATGATGCTTTGGAATATCAGGAGCACCGACCAAGATGTCATCAACATCCACAAATACGCCATCAATGCCCTTCAGAAGTGGTTTTGACGTACTTTTGAATATTTGAGTGCTGGTGTTCACTCCATAGCACATGCGGTTAAATACGTATCTGCAAAACCGTGTGGTGAAACATGTGTATTGTCTGCCATCCTCGTGTAGGGGTAGCGGCCAAAAAGATTGCAAACAATCTAAAGAATGAAATAGCTTGCGCCGGACATATTTGTGGCAATCTTGTCAACAGTCGGCGTCATAAATCGTTCTCTTTTAACTCAATTGTTCAGCTTCTTCAGATCTACGCAGATCCTCACTTTTCTGTTCTTCTTCTCCACCGCTACCATGGGTGCACAACACAGGGTGGGATTTATAATCGGGGAAATTATTCTTTTGAGCATCATGCGATCAAGTTCTTCCTTCAGGGGCTTTAGAAGCAGTTCTGAAACAAGAAGTGTTGTAGTGAGGTTAAACGGTTGTACGGTACATTACCGTTTTTCAATCGGATCCAGGCCGATTCGCAGTTCTTTATCAAACTGAACTCTCCAAAGGCATCATCATTGATGCGGTCCACGAACTCAACCAAAACCATGGCTGCAGCATCACTTCGTCTGAGAAGACTTGTTTGCAAATATGATGAGATCACATACACAGGAAACTTGTATTGCTTGATTTTGTGTAGAATCTTGGTTTCAAGCCACCCTGTAGCATTACCATAACATGGCAGACTCGATAGAAGAGAAAAACAGGGCTACACTTCTAGCCTTGGCTTTATCCCATTGAAAACAGTTTCGACATTATCTCCTGGCTGTTGTTCATCTATTTTGTTCACTGAAGGCACAGAATGAGCATCAAATGTGGCTATCACTGCGTCATGATCGTTTCTTCCACGATTATTCGCAAATGTGAAAGAACTGTATATCGTCTCTGCCTGCATGCTTATGGAATAGATCAGACTTAAAACTTGTACTTCTCCCCCGTCTGGTCAAAATTTGGAGGCAATGCGAAATCTCTGCCAACGACTTTTCTATACAGGTCATTGTTGTTGTTTGCTGGTTCCTTTTTTCAAACCGCTCGAATCATTCAAATGTGATCGTGTGATATCTATCTTTAGCACCAAAGTTGTAACCCTAAATCATTAGGTATATGTATATAAACAGCTATGCTTTTTATTATTATTATTATTATTATTATTATTATTATTATTATTATTATTATTATTATTATTAATGAAGTAAAAATGTGTTATACACAACAGATCAAACCGTCATAGAGGTTGGCTGTTGGACAACAACGCTTGCCAAGTTGCACACTTTTTTTATGCGGGATAAAACTGGTATCCTATTTTGATTTTTGGTAGTGACGGGTTCCCTGCTATGTGCGTAAGCTGTGTTTAACTTGCCAAAAAAGAAGGTAACTTCCGCATTTTTAGTTTTAAGTCTTGTATTTGTTCAGCATGTCAATTATCGGGCTGCTTCAAAGCTGGAATTCAACGCTATGAATATATTGAAACATGAAAGTCATCCTTAACAAAGAAGGAATGTGCAACCATTACCATATTGTACTGTAGCTCCGACGAACGAGTGCGACGAGTACTCGTAGTCCCTCGTAGCTCAAAGTGAGCTCTTTATCATTTTTACTTGATTTATTTCTTTCTTTGAGCTAGAGTAGTTACAGCGTAGCTCCGAATCAGTTCTGAATTGAAAAAACTTCGTGTATCTCTCTGTCAGTCTTGCATTGTTCCGTTAATAATGGTCAACTTCATATCTTCTTAAGCACGAATGCTGCATACTCGTACCAGTCCCTGCTATTCAAACATTTACTGAAGTTCATACAGAAAATACCCTTTGAAAAGAGTCACAGTTTTTAATGGGATGCATATCTTTTATTTTTTCGCTAAAGTGTACAATAGTCTGCTTCCTCAATCACCTGTCAAATGTCTTGTTTACGTTCTGGGCTTTAAATGTCCTGTGACTGAAGTCAAGTGACCAAAAATTTAAATGAAGGAATTGATAATTTTCTGTAAATTATATACTCAAATAATTGATTTACACAGAATTAGGTATAAATTTATTATGTACACCCACAATATTTCACTTTCAGTTTCTTCCGTGCTTGTTGAAATACCAATTCAACAGTTTTTGGTGAATAATGACAAAATTTACTGTCAATTTTTAACGTAATAAACCATACTGCCTGGATGTAAACATATGACAATTATTGCGGTAGATTCTTGGTTATTTCAGTATTTTTTCCTTTTAAAGAAAGCGTAACACAAAATTGGATTATGTGTCATTGTCTTTGTACTTTGAGAGCCTTTAGCGAATGCCAATAAAGACTTGTGGGTCGTTAAATTTTGCACAGCATCACGGCGTTCCGGAAAATAAAATATGTCAAAATTCTGCTTTTTGATTGTAAACTCACCAGGTAAAATAAAAGAAATTATAGAGAGATTTGGTCTAAATGTCAGATTTTTTCTACACGCACACCAAAGAGCAATCCTGTTTTTAACAACCCGTATGCTGTTTTAAAAACTTACTAAAAGTTCTTTTAAAAGCCAATTTGTGCTTTCGGAATTTCCGGTCGATGTGTCATTTCGACTGCACATTTTGCAGAAATGCACTCAAGGTTGAATTTTGAAAAATAACTATAGCGATTCGCTATATGCAGGGCTGGTATGAAATATTTCAAATCAAATATTTCTTGAAATATTTCACTGTAAAATTTCAAAAATTTCACATGTTTTAAAATTTTTAAATAAGAAATAAACTGTAGATCAAGAATACCACATACTGACTGGTACCTATCCACGGACATTCATCTTAAGAGGTCAGTTAACACACTCCGTTGTCATAACTCTACCAGTAAACAATGCAGCCACATAAATCCTGCGCAGTCTGTGACTTTCGAGTAACAAAGCTAGCAGTTGCTGGCCTATAGCACCGTTGACACATCTACTCCGGGTATCCGGGTGGGTGTTTCTAAGGGGTGGGGAGGGAGGCAGGATGGTTTATAGGAACTGCTGAAAGTGGGCTCACTGTTGACGGCACAGGAGGAAGAGGTCGGATATGCACACAATAGGTCAAAAATGTAGTAGACAGTATGTTAGCTAAACAAACAGGGAGCAACTCACGCACGTCAGTGAGTTTGCTTCAAGTTTAGCACTGTTTGAATATAGTCACTCCTAATTCTGCAACTAAGCGGTGTTTCCCATTTGAACGAGAAAAAGCTTTGCCTTTATCCGGTTTTACGATAAAGTGGTATGCAATTATAAGGTTAAAAATACATAATTTTATGCAATCAACCGATTTATGTGTTTAACCGGTATGCGATCAGTTATTTTATCTGTGTATGCATTTTTGATATTGTAATAAAGCCAATATGTATTGTTCAGAAGCAAAGAAAAATACAAGTTTAGGTCCAATATTAGCTACTTGCACCCCAGACTGATTTCTTTTTTCAAAAATTTTCTGATGAGAAGAATCGGCGTGTGCGGTCGATGAATACGTTATTGTTTCCAATGTTTAACATGATGTCTTCAAATAAATTGTGTTTTTGTTTACAGTATAAAATGTAGTGCATTAACTTTATTCGGTAGAATGGCGGATGGCAAAAGCATCAGAGTGGGGACCAGAGTTGAAGTGGCCGGTAAAGGTGTTGTAGGAACGGTCGCTTACATTGGTGCTACGCTGTTTTCTGGTGGTAAGCTATCACTTCAGTGACTGGATTCTGTGTTTAAGATATAGAAGGTTTCATGTTTTGGAGAGTGAGGATTTGGCAGTTAGGCGCTGAAAAGCTGCGTTTTTGTTTTACGTTATTGCGTCATGTGAGTACATTTTCTTGCTAAGATCTTCTGTAAGACCAATGCCGAACATCTTAAACGCTGGTATTTTTTTTATTTTAGTGGAGTAATTTACACTGAATTTTGTTGAAACGAACCGCACTGTCTTCATTTTATGTGTTTATGTTTTCGAAGGCAAGTGGATTGGCGTCATCTTGGATGATCCTATTGGTAAAAACAACGGCACTGTTCAAGGAAAGAAGTATTTTTCTTGCGAGGATAACCATGGTATATTTGTGAGACAAACTCAGGCAAGCTTATTTTATATTTACGTTTATAAAGCGGCTGTCTTCATTCTTCGCTAAATTCAGAACACTATTTATGCAAATATCTTTAATATGTACTAGACTGTTATAAAATTAATGTTCACTGAATTTGGCATTTAAATAAAATTTGTTTAATCTCAAAGGTTTGCTATCTTTTATTACATTTTGGGATTTATTTAGAGTCTGTGATTAATGTACTCTGCACTGAGTCACGGTTCCGTGGAAAATGAGTAGTAGTTTTCTCACTAAACTCAAAAATTTTGAAAAGTCGATAGCAATTTATAATTAACATTTATAGAAAGTTGACGCACTACAAATTCGAAATAACGTGGCTAATATTTTTACAGCTTGTTGCATTAAAATATGGCAAATTTCGGAGCAGATTTATTGTTAAATGTGTATTTTTAATTGAAAAATTCATTAATTACATCAGTAAATGTTTTAGATGAACCGAATGTACACAAACTTCTTACACATTGAGTTCTTATTTAAATGCTACAGACAGATTCTGAGCTGCCTACTCAAGGTTTTCAATAGTGTTTTATTTCTACCCCGACTCTCCTAAGAACTGTAAAAGACGAGGTGGTTACTTGTTTTTGTAATGGCATACTTTTAGATTGTAGCGTTAGATGAGCCACTGGTCGACCTGCCTCAGGTAATGCTGGACTGACGTGATTGAGTGATCGAGCCATTCACTTTCACGTTCTTGCAAAAACTAAAATAGCGACGCCTTTCTTAACATCTCTAAACAGTTGCTTAGATCAAGACGGTTTTTTCACGGCCGTACTTGTCTTAAATGCATAAGATTATATACAAATTGTAGAATAAACCTGGACCTAAGGGGTTTGAGGACGCTGCTTTCTGCCTCCCCCCTCCCTCCCTGGATTGGTAACACTAAGTGCGTCTCATTTTATTGAAGTTTAACCCCGAGAGCGATCTTGAACGTAAAGGTCACGAAAGTTCTTTCAAGGCCGAGTCTATTTTAAAGCAGGAATACGCCAGCAGCACCCCCCAACCCCCCCACCCTCCCCCTCCTTCGGCACATTTCGTCATGCCTTCGTTCTTTTATTCGGTATTGTCCGTCCTTAAAGGGGCAATCACACTGTTTCCCTGGTTTGATTATATCGTAGACTTTGCCCAACAGTTTTCGGATATTGCTACACCATCTTTAATCAATAGATTTTGACAAAAAAACTGATTGCTACACCAAGAAAATATTGCGTTATACTGTTACACTGCGTCGGAGTCACCCCAGTATTCTTCCCGTTACGTATCGCCCTGTCAATAATGTAGGCTGCTCTGATATTCGACAATGATTGCCATATCGAAAAAGGGGCAAAAACATGATGTTGTTTGTTTCACCCGGGAGGAAACTTGCCAACTGCACCCTCTCACCACAAGCACCTGATCGGCGTTTTCTCTGTTGCTCGAGGACTGTTGTTGACGTGTGCAAACTCGTCCTTCCTTGGTTCTGTCATATTCCTTTAGAATTGGTAGAAATTAATTAATCAAATTAACGATGTTCTAATTTCCTAATTTCTAAAAAAACTAAATTATTAGAATTTGTAGCTTAAATTAATTTTATGGGATGATTGTGTTCAACATTTTAAAAAGTATAAATACGTGTAAAATATCAACAGTAATGTAGGTGTATGTGTAGAATATCATACAATAATGTAGGTATACGTGTAGAATATCCTGCATTTAACACCTATTGCAGCTGGCTTCACTTCAGGAGCGGTATTCTGCGCTGTCCTTATATTTAAGGACGTCCTTATTCTTGAGATTAGATGGTTCATCCTTAATTTTTATCCTTATTTTTTAAAGACTTTGTTAAGTTTGAGGATGGAGCAGAATAGCTTTTTCATCCTTATTTTTAAAAATAAGGACGTCCTCAAAAATAAGGACAGAGCAGAATACAACTCCAGTTCTTCATTGCATTAGTTAACACATAAAGCTTTAACTGAATGTTAATAAACAAATGTTAAATAGTGAAGTAGTCTCATGATAATGTCCCTTCACAATGATACCAAAACACAGAAAAAAAACTATATCGCAGAAAAAAGCACAATCCAGAGGTGAAGACTATTGTCTGTAATGTCGTTTTTATTTTCTTCGATTACAGTAAAATTTTGAGAATGGAAACAGTAAGAAATTAGTTTTAACTAGTCTCACGATGTTTTTAAAAATTTCTGGGCTGTGTAACTTTTCCGGTGTCATGAAAGATTTTTGCGTTCAAGTTTTTAGCCACACAGATAAAAATGAACAAATATTACCTTTCAACCCAACTACCCTACCCTCCCCTCCTTCTAAATTGGTTGTACATTTTATACAAAGAGTTTAGCGTTTATTTGATATGTTTTTATGTTACATCTATTTGCAGGTCAAGCCATAAAAAATTTTATGTAGAGTCTCTGCATGTTTGTGTTTTATCTCTTCAAATGTCCATTTGTCAGAATAAAAACATTTTAGACACACTGGTTTTTGCTCAACATGTTTTGTTATATGGTACAAGTGCAAGATAAAAGCATAAAAAAGGAGAAGATTTTATTGGATGAAGTTGCCGTGATAACTGATTTCTTTTCTAGTTCGCTGTTTCATGTATCGCGGCCTGGTGGCATAATTAACATGAGGCTAAATATGAGACCAGTTGTTCATTTCGGCACGCTCACGAAAGTCTTCAAATGTTATGCCATGGTATGATTTGATTGCAGCTCAGTCCGCTTGGTGACCAGAACGACGGGGGGCAGGATTCGCTGACGTCGTCGGCGCCCACGCCCAGTCGTGGTGTCCTCGGGCCGAAGGCGGTGCCGCCGCGAGCCGCCAGTGAGGAGGATCTCGCCAAGAAACAGCAGCGCAGGCTGTCCGGCCTGAGGGCGCCATCTGCCGGCAAAAGTAAGCCCTCTGTTAGCTTTTAATGCCATCACTGGCAAGCTGCGTTCTTGTGTATTGCGTCATAAAGTGCTGTGTGTCAATGAAAACAGAAAGAATTTCACGCTTACCATACGAGGAAGCGATTTATTGCGCCTGGCGATATGAAAATATAAGGTTTTCTCAAACGTTTGATTTTCACGTAAAAACCTTTTTTTTTTCAAAGGTAAAACTTATAGATACATTTAATTGTTGTAGTTCAATGAAGACAGAATGGAAATATTTTATTTTTTTGGTTAAAGTTATTGAGGTTAAAATTTGTTCCGTTTCCCTATCGCTGGTCCATTTCATACCCTAGCCTCTTAAGTTGCATCAACTTACGACGCCACTTAGATGAAACAAGGTGCCATGTTTGCTGCCTTTTGAGTAAAGGTACCATCGCGGTATCAGTTTCGCTGATCAAATAATTCTTAGGTTCATATTTTCAAGAACTGCATGCGGTGCTTACGCCATACCCATATTGAAAAATATGCACTTGAATACACTTTCCAAGTCCTCTTGGTGCGTTCATTTCCACCCACCCATAACTGCTCAACAGGGCTTTACGGTATTGAAAAAAGAAATTGACTGGGTGCTCTGACGGCAACGGTACGCCCTCTCGTGTACTTTTTGCAATGGATCTGATTCCATACGTTTTATGCGTTACGTTTTCGGGTAAAAAATATGTGCTTATGACACAAGTTATATCATGGGTATGATTTAAATTTTTGAAAACGGCCAGTAAAAATGGTTATAGTCCAACGAAAGCTGTGTAAATCAGTTTAAAAAGTATTACATAACGTATTATATTCCATGAGGTTTTGTGTATAAATTGAATTGACAACTTAAATGCATGTCAGTTTCGGGTTTGCGCTGTGTTGCGGTTTTGCGTGTGTATGTGTGTTTAGTGCGTGCAGACGTATTTTATGTGTTATGTATTGTTTCGAACCTCAGGTTTGTACTCCCCAAGTCTGCCAGCACCAGGTATCGTTTTCTCTGTATTCGTTTTGTGCTGTGTTAACATCCTAATGATCGCCTGTATTACTAGTAACTAATAAAATAATTAACACACACTCTCTCTCCCTTCGTATGGCTTCCATCACGGCGTATATAAGATCCGATTTATTATAGCAATTTCTTGGCGTACTAACTCGCGAGGTCTCCCAATGCTTTACCTCTTGCCCATTCAGTTTGCCAGTAATTGCAATTACTGAGATTCGAAGAAGGTACCACTGTGTATTACGATTGAAAGTCCAACATGGCTGCCACGTTGGTCTTAGTTTTTCATTCCCCACAGGAGGAATAAATGCGATCGACCGTCTGTCGGTCTGTCATCAACAGCTTGTTAACACGATAACTTAAAAACTGCTTCAAGGATTTTAATGAAACTTGGTATGTAGCTTCTATGGGAACAAACACAGATCGGTATTGTAAATGGGTCAGGTTCGTACAAGGAAAATGCACCAACTGGACTTTTGAAATTTTAGCTCTTGATTGACTATTGATGGCCGTGTTTAACTGATGGGGACCTGTGGGGAATATGTGGGCTATGCACACTGCTCTAGTTAGAATCTGTTTCCCAAAGTAAAGGGGAAAACACACTGTGCGTGTCTTCATTTAAGCCGGATAAAAGGTGCGGTGTATTTTCAGCGGTTTTTCATCAAGCAATAATTAACCAAGTCTTATGCATGGACACCAACTAAAGTAAAAAAAAAATGATACAAGGAAAGAGTAATTGTTCACTTACTGATCCCTTGTACTAAAGTATCGCGGCAAAAAATGTAAAATGTGGTGTTTAAAAAAGAACTCCCTTTTTCAGTCTCATAACAAAGCTCCTCCTTTATTGCTTGGTTTGATTGCTTGCGTCAGAATGGTGATCAATCATTGGCAATCTTTTTGACACTGTTGTTTATTATCGTGCCAATATTCTAGGCTACTTTTTATCAACTGTTGATATTTTATTAAGACACACAAAAAAAAACAAACAAAAATGTGAAATTTAAGAACAAAATGTTAACACAACGTATATGTCATAAAATAATTACGTATCATTTTGTTATCATTCATTTGTACTCAGTTCTTGTGTTCCATTCTCCTTTCTCTCCTAGAACGGGAACACGACAACGGTATTTCATTGGGCAGACGGAAAACATGACGGAAATGCGTCAGTCTGTTCACTTTGATTATATGTCAGTTCATGGCAGGTGACAAGGAGGTGGGGGAGAGGGGGTATTATGGGGGACGTTTTAACTTCGGTGTACACTGAACATCATTGGTGTGTCTTGTGACGTAAGTGCTTGAAGTTCAAGGACTAACATTTTTAAATCGTGTCAATTGTGTCAGAGAAGGCACTGAAGCACCCAAATCGTCAGAAACCAGTTAATATATTAAAAAAAAACTGGCTATACTTTTCCTTTAAAAAAATTAAATCTATAAAAAAAAAAGAACTCCGAAAAGATTTCCGTCTGTGATACTGATTTTTTCAATATCAAAGGTGTGAAATTCAGTTTGTTCATGGTAGCCCCAAGTCAGATCTCAGCGAGTGTTGTGGCTTGTTCGCTTGTGATCTAAGCACGACACAGTCCGGTTTCTTTTAGACTGTTTTTACTGTGAGATTAATTCTGACTTGAGTTCGTGAAATGCTCAATGAAAATCAGCAGAATACGGCCCAAGCTGGGGCATTACGTTCTAACCCTTCATAAAATATTTTAAAAATATTTTGTAGATTGTAGATTTGAATAAATACAAGACAATAATTTAATTGCAGTCATTACAGCTTGATATTGTAACTCCTGTTTAATCTGGATCTGGTGCAACGAGTTTAACTGAAAGGGCTACTGGCGACTCGGATGTCTTACGGAGATGATCGTGCCACAAGTCTTGTCATGTTTTTTTTTTTTTTTCTGGTTCTCTTTTCTCTTTCAGTAAATAAAATGCAAAATTTTCGAATTCAACGGTGTCATTGAAGGGACTAGTTTTTTACCATTTGTTGTTGTTGTTGTTGTTGTTGTTGTTGTTGAATTAGTCTGAATAATTTCCCATTTTTATCAGCAGTTAAACTTCGGACTGAACACCATATTAATTAAAATAAGAATTCTGAAGCATATAAAAACCAGATGTTTTTAGAAGGCTATTCCGGAATAGATTACCGATGATTCAAATGTCAAATAATAAATCAGTAATGCTCCATTTTCTTGTTACCAAAGGGTGAAAATAAGTTGAACAATGTAAAGTCTTATCTTTTGGCGAAAGTGAAACAACAGTATTGAAAAAACTGAATTGTTATTTGGCTGTTTATTAAAATATCGACAGTTCAGGATTGGGTAACCTATCGAAATTTTGATTTAAAAAAAAATTATTTGTATTTTCAATTTTCGTTCATATTTTGCTTCTTCTAAGGCAAGAAAATAAATTGTTTATATCGTCTGCAATCTAAATGATGAAATAATGAAAATTTTTCAATTTCTGTGACATTCGATTTATCGGTAGTCTGTTCCGGAATAGCCTACCAAAAACATCTGGTTTCTTATTTGCTTCAGAATTCTTATTTTAAATAATACAGTGTTATTGGAATTTCTTACCCTGTAAGTGACCCTGTATGGCGCTACAAATAATACTCCAGGGTCACGTTCAAGTTATGGTCACGTGGTCCTAGCATTTAATACAGCCTGACAAAAATCTGTGCATCACCTAACAAGAAAGAAAAGCTATACTATGATGTGAAAAAGTTAACCAATTTTTGGCCTGCAGTTCTAATAATTAAATGTGAAATTTCAGGTGGAAGTAACAGTAAATCTAGTGACGCAAAAAAGCCAACGAAGAGAGCTTCTTATCATGGTATATAGAGGGGATTTGGCACCCGAGCCAGCCCGTTGCATATGTGTTGATGTCGAATGTTGCTTATCAATTTTTTGTAGATTGCAATATTTTTACGTGTCTTATATTTTAGTTTCAGCATTATTTTATGTGTACACTTGTTTATCAAACTCAGTATTTATTTGACTAATCTAGCTCCTGTTTAAAGCAAAAGTAAAATGCAAGTTCCGTCTCTTCAAGTAAGACGGATATTTAAAAAGTGTACGCAGTGTTTTGATAGACGTGACACAATGAAATCTCCAATATCGCCCAATCAGATTTGATTTTCAAAACGAGGCTTGTGCTGATCTTATTCGTCGGGTTTTCCCTTGTACCCATTCGAGTTCTAGCATTGTATTTTTAAAAACCGTTCCCTTAATGTGCCAGGACCCACGATTCTTATTGTTAGCAATTCTACATTGTGCGTGTTGTTAAAACAACTTGTATTAGGTATACAAATACAGTGCTACGGAGATCTGGATATATCGTCCAGGGCTTAGCATATCTTCAAGGGCACGACAGTGAGCTGTAAAGCTTCTCGCAGTCAGCGACTCGAGAACTCTCATAATGCTGTAAGCTGCTTCTAGTCAGGATTAAACAGTGTTTTCTAAGGCATCGAGCAGTTCTTATTTCATGTTCATCGTAGAAGTGGTCTCCGAGACTCTTTCATAACCCTGCAAGCTGCTGATGGTTAACCTGATAGTGTGACATTATGACTCGTCAAACCTCTCGTGGTCAAGAATCTGGCATTGTGTGCGAGGCACAGACTACTTGTGGTGCAAGAACAGACAAGCTACCAGAGCTTGAAGCCCCATGGTACACGTAGATAGCTATTACAACACAAAATCCGACATCAGCCAGTGCTGCAGGCTTGTATCTGTTTCCAAACCGCCCTAGGTTAAGGGGAGGTCTGAGAGGAAAAAGAAGAAGAAGAAGAAGCAAAATAAGTTTCTTGAATGTTTAGTGTATTTTGCTGCACACTGCGGTTCAGTCGTTTGAGCCGTTCTAGTTTCTTTACTGATGGGTTAAATATGCACAAAGCTTATAATCACAATAAAAGCACAGGTGGAGGGAAATATATTCTTTGCTTGCTTCAAAGGTCGTAGAATAACCAGGGCTTGTGATCTCACTGAGTTAGCGTTAATGGAATTTTTTCTTGCTCTGCCTTCGATACGCACAGAATTGGCACATGGATTCGAATACATTCGTTGGAGTCTAAGACATTTGGAGATCAATCCCCGTAAACCGTGATATGAAACCTTTCATCACTTCAATAATCACAAAGCTCAACACCATATGAATTATTATTATAAAAATCCGAGAGTTAACACAGGCATGTTTTTTTTTCTCTATTGTAATTAATTTTCGCATCTTTTGCAGCATTTTCTAAGGATTTATCCCCGCTTTAACTGTTGTCCATATAAGACAGTATGTATTGCCTTCAGACTGAAGCTAATGTTTTTTTGTTTTTTGTTTTTTTTTTCTTAACTGACATATGGCATAATTCCATTCATAATGGTATGTCTTTGGTAGTTACAATCAATTTGTTAGTAAGTGTTCATTCCGAAGCCTTCTCAAGGTTGGTTACTACACACACCGTCCCATGTGGGTTCAAACCAAGGACCTGTGTGTTTGGAAAGATTGTGAAAGTTTGAAAAAAAATTCCACAGGTTTTCCAAAATATTGTTAAAAATGTTCTCTGACAAAAAATAAACGCCAAAATTAGAAGTCCGAAAGCTCCTGAGAAGTGTGAGATAAATAAAAAAAAATGGTGATATGCATGTTTAATGATTTAATTGATTTCTGACTTACCCGTAGACAAAAAAACCATCTGCTGTGTGTCATAGTTTAAGTTTATGATACAATAGTGAACAGAAAAAAACTGAATTTGAGATGAATTTTTTTCCGGAACTGTTATATTCTGACTACACATAAGATCCTTGTAAAATAAGGGCGTTGATGGCGGTGATCTTGTGCGCAATGGAATTAATCGCTTGAGTTACACTACTGTTTGTTTCACTAACATTTGCTTTGAAACGTTTGCATTTTCTTTAAGCAGTGATGTTTTCAAAGTTATTTTACCCGACAAAGTATCACTGTTCTAAAGAAACATATCTTAATAAACATTCTCAATTCGAAAGGTACCGAAAATGTGTCAGCTGCTGCTGCTGCTGCACCGCAAGCTGCAGCTTCTACTCCGCCTTCGGCATTGAAGCAGTCTGCAGCTGCGCCTGGATCCAAACAGTCGCCAGCTGCTCCCACCCTCAAGCAGCCTTTGACAACACCTGGATCGGCTTCAGCTTTGAGACCGCCGACAGCCGCCCCAGGCATAAAACAGACATTGGCCACACCTGGGCCGAAATCCGCGTCAGCGCTGCAAGGCCCAAAGATTCAGGCGCCAAAAGCCGGAAACCAGTTGCCGAAGCCGAAAGATGGCACGCCTAAGGCTGAGCCGAGTAGGATGTCACAAGTAAGAGAGCTAAATCTCCTTGAAACGATGTATTGCCTGAACGAGTGTGCTAACAATTCTGATATCTTGCTTAATCGTTTTCCAAATAGTTAACATTTAAATAAGTATACCCTTTCGCATTCACTTTAACATATAGATCCCTTCAGCGTAAAAAAACAGATTTAAGCTACAAGAAGTATCGTTTCACTCTGGAATTGATGTATACTTTTGAACTTTCCTCTTTTTCTTTCCTTTTCTCAAAAGACAATATATTTTAAAGAGGATCGTTTCTTGTTTATTCAATTTTGTCTTCGTGAAATGACAGCAGCAGCAATTTAGTGTAAAAATAGCGAAGCTGAGAGGTATGTGAATCTTTCTTGACGACTCGTTCGCAAAGCCGTTTTGTCTTGCTGTTTTCTGCAGTCGCTTCAGGAGGATATGCTGGGTGAAAGTAACCTGTCACAGGTTTGGAACGTGTGTTTTTTTCCCCCTCTAACCTTTGTGCTGCAAAAGTCTCTTAACAATAATTCCCTGCGAGTTTGCACAGAATGCGAAGTTACATACTGGTTCAGAGGGGTTGGATTTTTGTATAAACGTTGAAATTGGGCCCCGAACTCGATTATGAGCGTTGAGTTGTGTAGTTAGAGTGTAGTTTGTATTGTTTGTTCTTGTTTAGTATAAAAGTGTGTAATATGTTATATGTCGTATTGTTAAATGACAACAAAAACATCTAAGCAACAGAGAAAGATTTGTCGGTGATGGAAACTGATCCCATGGTGGGGCTGCTCTGATATTAAACTTATTGCTGTATGCCCCCCCCCCCTCCCGGCAGTATTGTATTTGCGGAGTATGGCTGTGCGTCGGTCTTTCTATCTGTCTAAGACAATACTACAACTTCCTAGTCAACATCTACGATTCCAGCCAGTTTGCCAAGTTGTGGCGAATTATTTTTCAGACCCCCCCCCCCCTAAATATAAGCTTTTTATTTATAAGTTATATTAAAAGTTGGCGGCAATGTCACCCGAATATTGCCACATGTGTCGATTCGCGCTTTACTAAAATTAAGTAGTTGTGAGCAAGTTGAACTTGTGCGTCAACAATTGTTGACAACATTGCTGATCTTTTGTTAAGTTTTGCTGGCTATCTTTTCATCATCAAGTGGAGACATATCTGTCTCTGTCTTGTTAAAAACACTGGCGTCTAGTTCTATAAACTGCTGTTGTAATATCAGAGTTGTAAAGTTGTTAAAATAGAATGTTTCGGTGTCATTTGACAAGTCATCAAAAGTATACAAACAGCACAGATTTCACATTTCGCATGACGAAAAAAAATACAGAATTGAATAGAATGACCGATGCATCAGGGATGTCGAGAGGGAGGGGGAGGGCGGGGGTAGGGGCTGAACTTTTAACTGGAATAAAATTTTATTATTTTTTTTTAAAGATATTAAAGATTGCACTGCTTTTGCAATTTGCCTTCGGTGTTGGATGATGTTGAAAGCGACGAGATGTTTGTTTGTGTAGCACTGTTTTTGGCTGACGTCACAAACACTGTTCTATCCCTGATTCCGGAAAACAATGAGTGTTATAATACGTTTTACCGATGTCTTGTGTGCGTGTTACACAGTTCAGCGGTTCTCGAAGTAAGAGCGCTTTGCTTTCCACGCACTTTGCCGAGTTATTTATCTACTTGCCCTGACCCTCCGTACGTTATTGATTCAATATGCTGCATATTTTTCCAAAACAACAACAGAATATTTCTCTGTAGCGACTTGGGTTAGAATTTCACACGCGTGTCATTTTTCTAGTTTCATATGTTTTGTTTTTGACTGTTGTGTCTTACAGGAAGTCACACCCGACGAGGTTACGTTCATTTATACGTAATGTTTTACACGCTTTAAACACCCCGCATGTTTCATTTTGATTTTTAACTTTACTATTTTTTTTTTTTTTTTTGGCGTCCGTTTTCTTGTTTTACTTGTGTATTACCCTTGGTAAGGATGCAGAGCAGTAGATAGCATTTGCTTTCTTGACAGTGTGAAAAAATACCAACATTAGTTGATTCCAACATTAGTTGATCGCATTTTGCGGTTTGTCCAGCGATTGTTTTCATTTTTTGGGTTGCTAAAGTAAAATAAAAAAGAGAAATGAACGGAAGCAAGAGGTTAGTGTCAGACGAAAATAAAAATTTTATGTCGTTTTCGGAATAAGAGGGATGAAAATATATTTGTACAGAAATGAGCATTTAATATCAATGTGTCGGTGTAATTGCAAAAGAATAACTTCGCCGTAGAAAATTTACCCCTGAAATATTTTTCCTTGCGGGGGTTAAGAAAACATCAACAAGAACGTTAAGCAAATCCTTGTCTCTCTATTTTTTACAAATATGGCAAGTTTCTTTACCCAAACCGTACACTGACTCACTGCAAAATCATAGACAAGGTTTTTGTCTACGAGTAAAAACATACTGCAGGGGACTGGACATTTGAAGGGTTTTGGGGGGAGGGATGAGGTGAGAGAAAATCTTCAAAAGTTAATCTCACTGGTAATGACATATAATATATTTTACAGGCACAAAATCGGAATCCTAGTTTGCAAGTTAAAAGAGTTGGTTGGGGAGGGGGAGTTGGGGGGGGGGGGGGGGGCCGGGGTTGGCTTTCGCCTGGACTTGTGAGCTTTGCACACTGTTCCAGGATGTGTGTGATTCCTTTCTGGACATTGTTTTGACAATGGTGGTGGCTGGTAACACCGTATGTTTGCATTTAAAACCTCGATTTTTTTTTTCATCACTTGAGAAGTTGAAGTTTTTATGCTGTGTTGTACTTTCATAAACTGATTTTAATTTTTTCATGGTTTGCAGTGACAATTCACAATTCCCATAACTTGTATATACATATGGTTCAGATATGTTTTGAATGGATCGAATTCGTCTTTTAGAAAGCTGTAAATTGCTTAAGTTAATTATATCCAGTTTTTCATTTTGTTGTGATTTGTGGATACGATTAAGGATATCGTTAAGGGTTTTTACTCCTCACACCTGTATAATATACAGCCGTTAGTCTTCATCTCTTGGTCGGTTCGATTGGTTTTGTGATAATCTTAGTAAGCATAACAGAAGATACTGCCGGTTTAGAATGGGTCGAACCCTTTTAAATCACCGTTGCCGAGCTGAAAACGCAAGAGCAAAATATATGTATATTTTTTCAATTATTAAAAATTCTCAAAGAAAGAAGTCCTCAGACACTCATTGTTTTATTGGTTCTTTGGTCCACATTTTCCACGTTGAGCACAAGATACGCCGTGATTAGAACGGAATCTGTCCGCGTAAGCACAGCGCACTATTGTTAAAACTGGTTTCTCTTGGTGGTCTTTCTCAGAAATAAATCGACATTTTTGTACTCTTTTCTTTCGAAAGGCATAAGTTAAGTTTAATACATTTTGTAATTTTACAAGAATAAAAAAACTTTCTGTGTATATTAGTAGATTATTTAGGTACAATGAGTTCTTCAAAAAGTCATCAGATGCAATAAATATCAAGTTGATCGATATCACGTATCACTACCACATGTCCCCAAGGCCTTAGTTAACCGTGCTAATCCGCCTGTGTTAGGCATTCGAATTCTTTGTCCGTGTTCTTGGATCCTGGTTGTGAAACCTGTTTCATTAAAGTCTTGTGAATCTCAGTCGCTTTAATACTAGGTTAAAAGATACACCTGAGTTGTTCACAGGCTATATACTTTATTTAGACGGTCAATTTCTGTTCCATCAAAACAGGCCCAAGCAGCCGATATACGTGTGATGTCACAATCTCTGACGGAAAAAATCACCAATTTGGAACATCAGCAAGAAGTTGAAAATCTAAGGGCAGATGTCAAAGACTTGCAAGAAAAGCTTGAGACTCTCAAGGTCAAACGTGCTGAGGACAAGCTCAAACTAAAGGAGTTTGAGAAGGCCAAAATTCAAATGCAACAGGTGCGAAAATTATACGCTAATCACACTAAATCTTTGAAGTTGAATTTCATTGAACGCTGCTCATGAAATGATGAAACTATTGGTTGGAAACGTTGGGTGGTATATAGAGGAGGCCTCTGTGAATTTGACCGATTATTAATTCCACATTGAATAACGAACGTCAAGCATTCAGTCAAGGGTTACGTAACGATGCTGAAAATGTGTGTTGTACTGTTTGGTTCGATTTTTATATTACTGCAAAACCCAATGTTATATACCAAATCTAATGGCGCAATTATAACATTGATAAAAAAAACCCCATAGTAGGTGACCTATTACTTTGAATAAGATGACTGTGGGTTGTTCGCTTTAGCTGCACGAGTACAAGGCGAAGATGAAGGAAGTGCAGATGGACTTGCAGCGTCAGCTCCAGGCCTCCAAAAAGGTGCGTTGCCCGTTCTCACAGCCACGCGTGCCTCATAAGCCGGAATAGGCGTCACCGGTGATGAGAGGGCATTTCAAGTGATTTTAGTAAACAGTAAAACATGAACTTGTGTATGCAGTGTAAATTCAATTTTTTTCATGCGATTTCTTAAAGCATTGGAAATTTTGGAAAGACGAATCAACACTGAATAAAACTTCAGCGCAGTGCGTTTCACAGCGTTGTGCAGACAGGGAATACCGCTTCTTCTATTGTCTCCAAAATGCCAGTAGCTTCGGAGAAAGTCGGAATAAGTAACTTGAGAATATAACAAATAAGTGGGAATTTTTTGTATTTGTTTACATTTGCAGGAGACACGTGACATACAGGAAGCCTATGATAGGTACAAGGATGAGATGAGTGACCTGGCGGAGACGGTGGAAATAGCGACCCTGGATAAGGAAATGGCGGAGGAAAAGGTAGAGTGAGGTAGACACGTGACGTCATGGACGCGGCCGTCAGTGACATAGCCACAAGTTCATGCCTTAAACAGTAAATGAAAAAAAAATGTTTAAAATGTGTTTGAAAGATGGTAAGCCCATAGTTAAACTAGTAAAGTATAAAATTTCACATATATTCGTGCTTTTTCAGAGTGAAAGTTTGCAAATGGAACTGGAATCTGCGAGGGAAAAGATCGAAGAATTAAGTTTAGATTTACAAATCGTGAAGGAAGAAATGACCCAGGTGGGAAGCGACGGTGGCGCCACCACGTACCAAGTAAAGCAACTAGAGCAGCAGAACGAACGGCTGAAAGAGGCACTCGTCAAGTGAGCACCGCTGAGGGATTATGGGATGGGAGGGGAGGGCTTGCGTAACATGTTAACAGTAATTAACATGTAGTTCTAAGTGACTTGACTCGAGGAAACGGATGGCACGTGCAGGAAAATGTTTCGTCTGAAAGGCGAGAGTCTGCTGAGAGTTTTTCGTTACTGTTTCCTTTTTAAGCTTATTGTCCAATAACAACAAATAAAAAGAATAAATAAAAAAGCAAAACTCAAATATTAAGTTTTCGTGTTGCAGAATGCGAGATCTTTCCAATCATGAAAAACAAGAGATAGGAAATTTAAAGAAACAGCTTGACAAACTGCAAAGTGACAACAACGCGCTCTTGAAAGATAAAGAGAAGCTACAATCGGACGTGAACGGTCTGAACGAACAAGTACTGGAGCTCCAGGAACACGTAAGCTCCGCTTTTGATCTGATTTTCACAGACGCACCATTAATTCTGTACTTAAAATGAAACCCAGTAAAATGAGGTTTTGGATTCCGAACGCGGGCAAGCCCCAAGGATATAAAATGAGACGTCAATGCATAGTTTTACATGTTGGCATTAATGCACGGTGCAGCACCCAAGTAGGAAACATTTTCACAACTTGAGATTTTCTGTTGTTTCTGCTGATAACATCACACTTCTAACTTCTCATATATTTCTTGAAATCCAAGATATTTTTAGTGATGTTATTTAGTTATAAACGCATTTGGTTATAACAATACAAACGCACAAAAATAAATTCTTATCTATTTGTCTTGACCCCACCCATATTGATATCCGGCCTGTGTCGACATGTTGGGAAGACTGCTTTTCATTTTTCTACGAAACGGTTCAAACTGTTTATGTGTTGTTATAACGTTTTTGAACAGCTGTGTTGTTATAACGTTGCTATGGTGATACTTCTCGCGATTAGGTGGATGCGGCACAGGGGGGAAGGTGAGGGGATGGTGGAACAGCTGTGTTGTTATAACGTTGCTATGGTGATGCTTTTCGCGATTAGGTGGATGCGGCACAGGGGTGGGGGGGGGGAAGGGATGGTGGAACAGCTGTGTTGTTATAACGTTGCTATGGTGATGCTTTTCACGATTAGGTGGATGCGGCACAGGGGGCAGAGGAGATGGTGGAACAGCTGTGTTGTTATAACGTTGCTATGGTGATGCTTCTCACGATTAGGTGGATGCGGCACAGGGGGCGGAGGAGATGGTGGAACAGCTGACCGAGAAAACTCTGGAACAAGAAGATCAAATACAAATACTGATGGAAGAGAAGATAGATCTGGTCAGTTGAAAAAGAGGCCCGATTTTTTCTTTGCGTATCACGTTGTTACGGCTGAAGCAATTCTGCCCAGAAACTACTTCATGTTCATGCAATTCCAAGGGCATTTGTTATGATGTATTTAGTCCAGTGATTCAACATTCTGTTTCCACCAGTAGTAAATTTCGTTTATTTTTTGTGTGACTCGGTATTTTTCGAATTTTTTTTTTAATATTTGTTTGATACATGCTCTGTTCCATCTTGCCTCATGTTTTATTGTATTTATAAAAACATGTGAAATTATACCTGTTTCAATTCTGTAGAAAGAAACTTTGTAAATGCCTTTGATGTGTGTTTCCAGGAGTCGCTTTGTGAAATGAACGATGAGCTTATGGAAACGACTCGGGAAACTGAACTCGAGTTGCGGGAAGAACTCGATTTAGCCAACGCCAGGGCAGTGGAGGCGAAACGCAAGATGGAGGCCGTGCAGGAGTCCATTGCCGATTATGACGCAACAATCAATAAATTCAGACAACTTGTGACCCAGTTGCAGGTTCTTATGTAATCCAGATGTATTTCCGCTGGTGGGGGGGGGGGGCTGTTACAAAAAAAATAGACCGTGGCGGTATCTGGAAGCTGACACGGTAAATTCGATCTGTGAGGTGTAGTAGGGAAAACCGGTGTGCTGGGTGAAAATTGGCGTTTGAATAATATATTGTTCTTCGCTTGGCAACTCATTTGGTTTCCGAGACAAAAAAAATTAGTTGTTGAATCCTTGTGAATCGCACAGAAAAGTCATGGTTAAAGTGTAGTATTTTTAAAACCGATTTTGGTTTTGAAGGAGAGTAATCAAGAGCTTCGAAGCAAACAGCAAACAAGTGAAGCTGCGAAAGCCGAGACACCAGCCATAGAAATGTTCGACTTCAAGTCCAAATTTGCAGAAACAAAAGCCCATGCAAAGGTAAGGGTATGTAGGGTGACAAGTGCGGTACAGGGCACATCGGTTAATTCCATTATGGTTTATCTCGTAAATCGTTTTCATGGGCACTCCTTTAAAATTCCACGTGGTTGTTTCACTTTTAAAATATACTGGATATCTGCATAAGCTGGATGAAGGATAAACTGCTTTAGAAAACGAGATATGCTGTTAACCGTTTTCGACTGTACATTGTTGACAGCAGTCTTCGGTAACTAATTCGACAGTATCGATTGCTGAAAAGGGCAGCTGATGCACTGCTGCACATTGGAATTGTATTGCACGAGAGGTGGGCGATTCGTCACAATGGACTTAGCAGCAATGCGAAAGCTTTCGTAGATAAAGAACGGGCGTGTCACAAACGGAAGCCTGAATTGAGATCTGTGGCAAATGGAACCATTCGTGTTTGAGAACATTTTTGAAAGTGAAACTGAAAGAAAAAAAAAAGACGTGAAGAAAGTATTCTAAAGCCAAATTCATGCAGATATAGAAGTAATAGGATCAGTGGCTCCCTCTTGTTAAACTAACCTGGCCCTTTCCGTGCTTCTGCTCAGAACGAATCAGAGCGGACACATACTAATCCATGTGCTGTATTGTTCCGCCAGCACGTTTGTGTGGAACTCAGCAGAGGGTGCACATGACTAATCGGTGTGCTGTCTTGTTCCGCCAGCACGTTTGTTTAGAACTCAGCAAAGGGTGCACATGACTAATCGGTGTGCTGTCTTGTTCCGCCAGCACGTTTGTGTAGAACTCAGCAAAGGGTGCACATGACTAATCGGTGTGCTGTCTTGTTCCGCAACGCCTTTGTTCAGAACTCAGCAAAGCGGGCACATAACTAATCCATGTGCTGTATTGTTCCGCCAGCGCGTTTGTTTAGAACTCAGCAAAGGGTGCACATGACTAATTGGTGTGCTGTCTTGTTCCGCCAGGCCATCGACATGGAGCTGAGGAAGCTGGACGTGCAGCAGGCCAACCAGCACGTGTCTTACCTCTGCTCCTTCATGCCCAACAGCTTCCTCAGGCGTGGAGGTAAGTGCCATGCTGCACCCAGAGTTTCTAGATGTTCCAGAGGTAGGGGGGATGAGCTGAGTTTCCGGGTAAAGGGGTGATAGTGGCCTAACTTTTGGCATAATATGGCTGATTTTTCACGAAATAATATTGGAAACGGAGGAGGAGTAATAACAACCTTGCAGCCGCCACACTTTCTGATATGGTTTTCTTTCCTATTCACGTACAGACACGTAAGATGCTTCTGTTAAAGCTAGTTAAGTATTGGCAATTTCGGCTCAGGGCTGCTGTGCTGATGGCGTGTGCACAATTAAGGGATATTGGCCATTGAGAAAACTTGTTTTGAATCAGTTGTTGGAAATGATTTTACAGTTAATTGTTGTCATGAAATATGTAAATGAATTGTTTGTACAAATATTGTCCTGATTGTCCATTAGTGTTACATTGTGTTTAAAATGCACCTGATACTGTCACTGTGCTGTGACGTCATCAAACTGGCGGGTGGCTGATGTGGGCATACTGGTTACAGGGGATCACGACGCCGTTCTGGTGTTGCTGCTTATCCCCCGCCTGGTCGCCAAGCTCGATCTACTCATAGCGCAAGTCAAGGAAAAGGTGAGAATGAACACGCTAACATGGAGCGCACACCGACTCATATGGTTCAGGCTTGTAACTGAAGTGATGTTACGTTGTTATTGCACAGTGATTGCTTAGTTTGATCTCGTTCAGTATATTTTTGACAAACAGATTTGGTAGCTATTTGAAAGTAGCAGGGCTGGTGTTATTGTTGGCATGTAAGTATAGTGCCAGTGGCGAAGTGGAGTAAGTTGCCAAAACGAGTCAGTACTATTTACCAAATTGTGATAGTTGTAGCTTTGAGCCCTGGGCAATCGGCCGGGGATGACTAAGTGTTTGAGTGAAGACTTTGAAAAATGTCAAGAATGTGACCTTTGTGTTGACAAGTTTGAGGTGCCGGAGACACTGGAGAGAGACGACGTGCTCAAGTCGCACAAGTCCGACGCCTACAGCTTCTCCCACAAGTTCGGCCACTGCCTCTGTAAGCTGCAGGCGTGCCTTAAGCAATACGAGAGGTAAGAACTCGTCATTTACCGAAGGTCTGAATGCGACAAGGTTGAAAAAAGAGAGGTAAATGGTTTTGCAGAGTTAAATCGTACCTGTGTTTTTTCGGTCCCCCTGTTCCACACTAATCACTTGACTGACTGATTCCCTTGTGGCGTAACACAAAACCATGTTTTTGTGAACATGTGCTGTCCTTGATCCTGTGTACAATCCCGTCAACAGCGGCTTCTCGTCACTAAGGTTTTGAAAGTGTTCGTAAAATATAATATTATAACCTGAAATCCGATCCGTTGGGATAGTCGTAATATCCAAAACCAGTCACGCTTCGCTGCAAGAAACTTTTACGAGTTAAGAGTTTGAAGGACCATCTGAGTGCTATGCTTGGTCATTGCCTCGGGGTAGAAATGGCAGGATATGCGAGTGTATGTGGTTGACAGCGCGCGTTGATCATAAAGTCATTCAACCCATTGATTGGGGGGGGGGGGGCGGGATGTCTGTTTTTTTTTGTTTCACAGCGCGCGTGCTGAGCACTAAGACATTCACCCCGGTGGGAGGGGGGGGGGGGGGTTTGTGGGATGTGTGAGTGTTTTTGGTTCACAGCCCGTTGTGTCATGTCCTTAGATATTCACTTGGGGGGAGAAAATGGCACGACGTGCATGGCTTTGATTGACAGTGCGCTGAGCACATGCAGTGTGGAGCTGCTGCTGAAGGTGGGCACGCTGCTACCGGAGCTCGCCGTGCATGAGAAGACCGTCGACCAGTACATACAGCTGCTCAGGAAAGATCAGGTACGCCCGCGAGACCGTGTCCCCGAGACATGCGCCTTCCCACCTAGCGGTCAGCATTCCAATCAGTACTGTTGTCAGCCGTACGTTGAGACAACCTGGTAAACTCAGCAGCCCTCGCCCCCCTCGCCTACCACACTCAAGGATTTACTTTTACGATATGGAAATCTGCATGTCGTCTAATGAATGAATTACGTAATTTTAAACGTTGACAGTTTTTTATGAGTGACATTCATTTTTTGTTTCAGCTTGATGAGACGGTGTCCTTGGATTCAGTGGACAAATCGATTGGCTATTTCCAGGCAAGTCGACCCAGTGTACACGTTCACCGTCTTTGCTTTCCATTATACCACCCTCTTCAAAAAAAAAAAAAAAAAAAAAAAAAAAACAACCCGAAAATTAAAAAAATCATGCTCTAGTTGAACATGAGATAAAACGTGATTTTTTTCTTTCTTTCTTTTTTTTTTTTTTTTTGTTTTGTTTGATGTTTCAGTGTGATTTCCACCTGTACAGCCAGCGTTTCTTTCCTTTCAGACCTTGTATCAAGTTCACCTGTCGCACGAGAAGCTGGACTGTACCGCTTTCATGCATGACGTCACGCGCGTCATCCTAGCCGGCTGTGACTGTCTGAACATCGACACCATTCGCCTCAAGATGGCGCTCATGCCTGGCCAGGAGACCAGCGATATATCGATCCTATTGAAAGACATCGAAACCACTAACTCGGACATCAAAGTAGCGGCCAGAAAGGTTTGACAGCTTACTTTTTGTCAGTATCTTTATTGGCATTTTAAGAGCGTGACGCCACAAGCTTTTCGGGACGCGGCACAAGAAATATTACACCCCTGCGACACCCTAAATGAATTTTAATGAGCTGAATTTTCCAGCTGACTGGGAAATGGATGCACTTCTTGTTTTAAGCCCTTTGACGTGTCATAGACACGTGTGTAGGATTAACCTTCAGCGTGGCTAACTCCGCATGTCCTCAGGCGCGATTATTGTTAAAGATTAGAGTGAAACTTTAAACCTTTTTTATTAATGTAGTCTTGTACACGAACGGACCTTGTTTTTAAAGTAAAGGGCAATTGACGGTAATTTGGATACAGTAATTATTTTGACCCGTTATCGTTTTAGATAAAGCGCAGAATTCCACAGCCAGACAACACAGGCAAGAGCTCGCCTCTCTCGTTCGGGGACAGCGTGAGAACAGAGCTGAATGAGTGTATAGATTCGATGAGTCAAGTGGCGAAGACTCTGCAAGTGCTCAGCAAATCGGCTCTGCAGCAAGCCGCTTTGCTGACAGGTGCGTAGCCTCTCCTCGCAGCAGTACTGCATCATGGAAATGACGTAAAGCTGTGAATACGAAAGTACTTTGTAAATTCAACTTTAAAAAAGTTACCATTTTTAAAAAGACCACTCACTTTTTATGTTAAAAATGTGTATGTTTCTCCAAAAATATATCCGTCCGGCTGCATACAAAAGACCAGCCCCCCCCCCCCTTTTCTACCCGAGCTATATGTGAATACGTGTGGTCAAAAAGACAAGCCCCCATGAATGTGTTGTGATCACGTGAGGAACGGGTCATGTGTGTTTGATAGAAATACTTTTGATAAACACATAATGCTATCAGAACTCCCAGCGACAAATGCGCCCAGGAGAAGTGGCTTCACCTCAGCTGAATTGCTTACAGAGCCAGGTTGTAGAATAGACTAAGAAACCCTTAAATCTGTGTGTTTGTTCGCGTTTCTCTATGGCCCAGACACAGTGAAACTGTTGATAATTTTGGTAAGGCTGTTAGAAATGTACAGGCTACGCAAAACGTCTGAGTATCTACTCAACGAATTATTAGCGATTTCTTATCCCAACAGGTCAACGTGAATCACAGCATATGCTCGAGAATATTAAAATAAATACGGTAAAACTTCTAAATATTACAGGAAAACTATCAAACCAGACAGTTTACTGCATGCATTGAAAATTTCAGTCAGTCACTTCGTAAACTACCTAAAATTTTCAGCCACTTCTTTAAGTGGCTGACTAACGGATGTTTTTCTGTAGGTTTTTTTTATACCTGAGCTAATTTTCATATATTTGTCTTATTTTTATTCAGCACAAGTTGAACAAAGGGGTAAAGAGAAATTTTATTACTTATTTTATGATTATAATTCTAAAAGCAGCACTTCTACAACCTTGCACACAAACTAGCCCGCATGTAGAGTCTACTTTTCAAAAAAAAATTATTGCTGGAAGGTGTTGCTGTTTTGCGTTTCGTAAGTTCATAGCGCAACTCAAATAGCAGAATTCAGAGAAATGCTTCCACTGAACTTTTCGTATACTGATCCTTTAGAAATCCATCGAAAAATGGTATGCATTTTCCGGACTGATTTAAACTAGGTCTAACGTAAGCCAGTTGGCGTCTAATTTTCGGAAATCGGTCACAAAGTTTTAGACACTATCAGTTTCTTCTCGTTTTTGTTAATTATTATTTTTGTCTGTTTGGAACAACCTTTTTCCAACGATATAAGTTTTTTGTGAGAAAGAATTGCATAATTTTCCACCCTAATTGATATAAATGTTTAGATTCCCACCCGGATTGTTGCTCGCTTGACCGTTACACTTTTTTTGCGCTATGGACAACAGAAACACAGCCTCAACGTGTCTGCGGCCGCTTTCGTACGCGAAACATTCCTTCGGCAATTTCCGTTATTGTAATGTCGGGCTACGGTGTCTCCATGTTATTTTTCTTTGCTGCTTGCAATTTAAGTGGTGCGATGGAAATGTTGCTGCAAGTGCTTTGGTACGAGAACAGCGCTGTCGTAACGGTGTGGCAGGGCGATTCGGAACCTCGGCGTTTTGCTAGAGCGATACTTTGCTTATAGCTTGTGGTGTTAGCTTAAAAATCAGTCAATATCGTCACGCAATCCCTTGAATTTATCAGTCTTAAAATGACGTATTCGACAGCACCCGGATGCAGGGTGAACGCAGGCGGAAGCAATTAACTAGATACCACTCACTGTAGAAGGGTCAACCTGTGTGACTTTCACGAGAGGAGGAGGGGGGAATGACGGGGCAGACAGTTGCAGATCCAATCTTTCTTTAGAACGGCTAAGTTATATAGATGACAGTCACTCTATGTTATCCGCCATTTCATGAAAAATGGCTAGTCGATTGGAAAGTAATTTAAACACTTGTCCTGGTGGATTTCTAATGTTGAAATTTCAATTTTGTTAAAAATGCAGTTGGTCACTATTTTAATATAAGCCCACATATATGTACATCTTAAGGAAAATTTAAGTAATCAAATAGCAATTAAAGAACGCAAGAAGTGTTATGATCGACTGAAAACGACTTGTCACCGAAGTAGTTAAAAGTTGATTTCAGCGCTGAAGTGTCATGGTATCCCTGAAAATACGAATTGACTACACATGTCATGAAATCGTCGATTTCTCAGATTGCCTGTAAATAAACCCCCTTTACGTTTCAAAAAAGACTGAATTTAACACAACGTATTTTTCTCTCTCTGTTTTCATTTCGGAGAGGGGGCGGGGCAGCCAAGACTAATTCCGAAGCAGCACCAACATTTATTATTTTGAAGTGCAAGTTACTTAAATAGCATCATTTGGCATATTTAGGTGAAGAACCGGAAGAGACAGATCCAGGTCGGAAGTATTTCCAAGGGAGCATTTAGTCTTTTGATTTTATGTTACACGTTTATATTTGTGTGGCTTGTTCCTGTGTATGACGTCTTAAAAAGCATGTGTTTGAGCCTCAGATGTTGCATTTGCATTTTGTGTTCATACTGTGCATCAGAAATGGGAGGTGTAGGGGGGGCGGGGGGTTAAAACCTTATTTGAAAGTCCCAGTTACAAAGGCCGATCCGGACAGAATACAGAATGCCGATTGTCAATGTCTCAGACGGGAGCGATTTCTATTGTTTCGAATGGATAGACATTGAGTGGTTTGAGGCCGTTCTTTGGTAATATTTAAGGATCTCGGAGAAAATCTGCCCGGATTTTTGTCTTGCACGTAGAAAATCCTCCGTGTGAACTTATTAAAAAACACATTTATTAAAGTGATAACAGGGGCGAGAGATTAACAAAGGCTTCTGTCTTTGCGTGGGATCATGACTAAGTAGGTCATAAAACGTAGTGTTTTTAGCAATTAAGCATTTCTACTTTTGTTTCTCAGTTTATTTCGGACAGCTTTTCAATTAGATCTGTGTTACTGCTTAATTGCTGTCACTTTGCATTACAAAGACTTTTTTTTGTTTTTTTTTGTTTTGTTTTTTTTGTCAGTTTATTCCACTGTATTGATTTTCCTTTAGCGGTTGTCTGTTGTGGCAAATTTCAGAAGTGTGAAATTTGAATATATTCTAGTCGTCATGTGTAGAAATTATTATTTAGTTTTCGCGAAGATGTCGGTGAACTTGAGCTTACGTCATCAGCTGCTTTCGTCACGCTGCTTGCTGGTTGTCGTAGCTTCTTCATATGTAGAGCAATTTTGAATATCAGAGACACTATGGGTTTTGTGTAAAATTTTGTTTTTATCTCGCGCCTAAATGATAAGTACCGTGAATTAACTTAACTTTAAATCTAGCAGCTGAGGGGTTGCAGCCAGTATCCGCCCCCCCCGTCCTCCCAGCCAAGCCACCCGTGTACCCGAGTATTCCCAACATCTGGTGTATCCCGGTTGTGTCAGACATCGGCCACATTACCGTTTTTACAAAAGAACTGACCTCTGACCTCTATCTGCTCTGTGTACAAGAACAGAGCGGATGAATTTTAAAGAAAAATAGTTCCACTCTTTCAATGAGTACTATTTTTGCGGAATCCCAGTAGCTCAGCGAAGCAATAACATCTTATACACAGCAGACAGAACCGCCGTGGAGGTCTGCTGTTGGACAAAACGAATTGTTACAGACATAGGACGCATGGTACCAAATTATTCTGAACATTGTGCACATGCCCCCCTCTCACTGCCGGATAAAACGTCGACTAACTGTTGTTTGCTGAAATAACGCAGACATATCTGTTAAATAATTTAATTGAAATGTCCAGTTATTTATAAACACTAGCCGTCATAAAAATAAACAATGAAAATAAAATGCAACTATCAGTGACATTGTTATTTGACCTTACTCTGAAGTCTCAACAGTAAATGAACTGAGGCCAAGACCTTAACCACAACTTAAAGACAGATAAGCACTGTTTGCCGTACGGACTTGATGTCTGCAAGAGGGATTAGAATCGGCATACTTGGGTACTAACTGTGCCTTAAATGAACATTACTTGTATCTATAAAAATGAAAAACGTTAAAACAGGTAATCAACTCAATCCCTGTGACTGTCACTGCAATTAAACTCGTTGGCTGGTGGGGGGTGGGGGTAGGGGGGAGGGCTGCGAAGAAACAATTGTCTAACGAATGGTTGACGTTTTATCCGCCTTCACACGTCGACGTTTTGACCGTCGACGCTTCGTCTGAATGCAGTCCTGGTTATCAGCTTGCTTTTATCCGTTTCTTTATCGTGTATGTTTGTTCATTTCTACGGCCGGCTACCTGGTACGTGCATTGCGTGTGTAACACATGTTCCCTGCATGTTCACCTTGTAACTATTCTCTTTTCTTCTGCCAAAGGAAAAGTATTTTACTATGCTTACCCTTTCTGCAAAGAAGAATGAATATAATACATGTATATGCACTTTAATACAGTTTTTGTAAACACAGAAGAGGCGCTGCACGAAAGCTAGCATCTCCGCTTATTTTACTGCAACCTAATCTGTCAGATTTAAACGCTAACATATTTATCCGCATAGGTTTAATAATAAAAGGATACAATTTAACATGTGCGGCTCGGGATAGTGTCAATGTAGGTTTTTTAGGCGATCCCCGTGTGCTAGTGGTTCACGGAAAGCAACATAACTGCAATAACGCGCATCTGCAATATATAACATACAACATACTCCTCTTACGTCACAGAATAAGTTTTTCTTCTTCGTTTTTTCTTCATCTTCGTCTTCTTCTTTTTCATTGATTGCCGTTATAGATTTCTGTGAGATATCTGGTCTATAAGGCAACAGCATGAACTGTATAATACGAGTAACAAATAAATAACAAACGAAGCAGCACATGAAAAATGTCACTTTGTACAAGACAAGGGAATCGGTTGTGACGTCACACTGCAAACGTAACACCGTGTTCCAGTTGTCGCTGTAGGTAGTGGTAAGGTAAAGGAATGGGTTGTGACGTCACACTACAAACGTAACACCATGCTTCTTTTGTGCTGTAGTAAATACTAAGGTAAACGTTGACAATTTACATTCATATTCTTAAAACAAGACTTGATAGAGTAGCAAATGAGTGGTTGGTTTTGCAGATACCCAGGGTTTGCAAGCCAAAAAGTTAGAAGAACTCGCTTACAGCGCCTCGGATCAGGTGTACGGCAAGGATGACTCGGGCCCTTACGAGTGCCTCAGGTGTCGTATTCTCAACTCCCAATTGTTTGTCGGGCTGTAGATGTATTCTGCGAAGTCTGTGCGCGTCTTTCGACATTTGAAATAAAAACAAAGATGTTCTTGAATCAGAGTGAATCACTACTGTACTTAAGGTCAAGCGTAGATGTGTCGTGAGGGTCTTGGGACAACTCGGCCCTTTGCCAACTCGGTCCCTACCAACTCGGCCCTACCTGAAAGACGACTCGGTCCTTGTTTTGAGGCTTACTTCATGCATTTTCTTTTTCTTTTGAGGTTTTGAAAATAATGCATTTACAAAGTTCTTCGTGTAGAATTCTTGATTGGTTACATGATGCACGTTTGTTTGCAGACAAGCGTGTACGGCCGTTAACGCCACTGTGAGGAAGATTGCTGTTGCCATGGAGAACGGGGAGTATGACTTTGATGGAACCAAAGACAAGCAGGTAAGACACAAAATAATCAGAATACAAGCTAAGGTGCGTGTATGTTGGGCGATTGTGGAGAGTGGGGGTCTGGGAGTGATGGGTACTTGAAAGCCTATTAGAAGACTCGGGAGATAAAAAGGTAAGAGTTAGGAGCAGTTAGATTTCACTGCATGTCGGGGTTAAAGGAGCAACGCTTGGCTTCTTATCGCCCTTTCTGTCCGTTAGGGAACATTTTAAGCTGTTCCTTCGCCCAGCTCGGACCAGAAATCTAGAGTGCATTTTCACATTATTTAATTACTCTTTCAGATTGTCCCTCCAGTAGAAACCAGATCGCAGATGGTGAAGGCCGAGTTTGCCGACTCGGAGAACATGAAGCACAAGCTGGAGAAACGCGAGGAGGACATCGTTGAGCTGAAGAAACAACTCAAGCTGAAGGTGTGCTCTTCTGGCTTCACTTCAGTAGAGCGCTCGTACACATGCACACAACAAAACCTTGTTTACTTGTACACTACTCGACAGTCGCTCTGCTGCTAGAAGTTATCCAGTTTCTCGAGCTGTTTATTTGAATTTGATGTGTGTGAATCTGTTGATATATTTACGTGATGGAGCTAGGTATGGGTGAGGTACGGCGTTTTCACCTTTAGTTCACACATTTCAGCGTGCTTTGAGGTGGTGATGTGCAAGCTCAATGCTATGTGCCTTTCCTCGTGCTACCCCTTTGGCATTGACATCATTATCCAGCCTTTTGCTGTGTTCCATCCAGCCCAGTAAAGGATCACATTTGTGTGGGTTTCTAGCAAGAAGAGCTGAGCAGTCAGCAGGTGAGGGTTGGCTTGATTGAGAAGAAGCTGGAAAACGCGACAAAAGACGGCGATGACAAATTGGACAAGATTCAGCAGAAGCTTGACGAGGCCCAGCTCAACCTGAAGAAGAAAGAGAAGTCAGTCTTTTTAGTATTTGATGTGACAGTGACGGGTCCAAGGAGGGAGGGAGGGGGTTCAGAATTGTAGCCCCCCCCCCCCCCCCGATTCGAAAAAAAAATGAGTTGAGACCCGTAAATGAGGTCATCACCAACAAAACATTAAAGTTTTTAAAAATGTTGAAAATAAATGGTAAATACACAAATAAATCCTGTTCTCAGTGAAAATAGCACTGCAAGAAATAAGCGAAGGCAACAACATAAAACAAATTCAGTGAGTGTAAACAAATGTGATTGTTATATCATCGGCGTTGTGTAAATTGCAGAGAGTTTGAAGAAACAATGGATGCGCTTCAGTCCGACATTGATGCTTTGGAAAATGAGAAGGCCGAACTAAAAGAAAGACTAAAAGTTCTGTCAAAGAAGAACCTGTTAGGGGAGATGACGAGGAACGTGACAGTGCCGCAGGGCGGCGTCAAAGACTCACCCATGTTGATGCAACAGGTCGGTGTGTTAACGTGGGTTACCTAGTCCGATGTGGTAACCAGTGCACATCGGACTAATGCTACAGGTGCGTGTCCGGGGGTGGGGGGGGGGGGAGGGGGGATTTGGTCTGGAAAACGACAGGACGAACTGAAGTCTGAAGGCAGAGAAAATGAGGTGTAAAAAATTGCTAAACTGGAAACATTGCTCAATTTTCGGGAGATTAGTGTGGGAAAATGGCGTTCTGGAAGAGTCCAATCTTTAGTGGTGTTGCTGAATAGTACGAAAAAAATCGACCGGCGGTTTACACTCACTAAAGTATGGTCAATAATTACTGAAGGTTTAGTTCTTGATGAAAACAGAAGAGAAAGCTTGGCCAGCAGTTCGGAGAATTTCACGGGGTGGGGTTGTGGGAGGGGGGTGGTATTTTATACTCTGACACAGAAACAAAGTGTCATTTAAACATAGTTGCGCGTAATTGCCATGCTGCTTATAATTAAGGCTTTTTAACAATTTCTTTCTATATATATATATGTTACAGTCAATGAGTGAAACCCGCCATTTCACGAAATGGCAAATCATTTTAGCCGTTTCGTGAAATGCCTGAAATATTTTGCCGTTTCATGAAATGGCAAAACATTTTAGCCATTTCGTGAAATGGCTGAAAATTGCAAGGCTTCATTACACAATATGGCAAATACAATCAGGCAATCTGTGAAACACAGAAAAACAAGTTGAACGCAATCATCTGAAGTCTATTTTTCAAATTGCAGATATCCTAGGCTTATTTCATAAATCGTAGTTATCCGCATTGAGTTGTGATGAATCTTTCTTTCACAAAACATCCCTTTTAATACCCTCGAGCTATGCAACCGAACCAATCACAATTGCTTGCCAAAGGTTACTCTGTAAATTACTCAGTCAAGTGCAAAACAATCACCTTGCTTGTCAAATATTATTCCAATTGCAATTATATCGTCAAAACGGAACTGCAATTACCAGGGAAACTATGGCACTTCAATACAAAAGAAAAAGGGAATCTGCAGATTTTGAACAGTTTAAATGGATAAAAGACCGATATCTGATATGTATTTAATTGCAATAAAAAAACAACACAGGCTTTTCAAGTGGTCTCTGTTATTGTGATGAAAGAGATTAAATACTTGCCTTTGGCACGTCATTCACGAGAATAATTGCATTTTGCTACAAAAAGATAGTGTCAGGGTTTGAAAAACAAGTCTCTTATAATGGGTGCCGAGTTGGTATACCCAGGTGCCGAGTTGGCAAGGCGGGTGCCGAGTTGGTGGGTGCCGAGTTAACCAAAAAGTGCCGAATTGGTCAGGCGCCGAGTTGGCAAGGTGCCGAGTTGACCATAGACCTTTTTAACCACATACTACCCAGATATTAATAATTTAACACTTGACAAGCCTTTGGCTTGCAAGAGTTACATGAATTTGTGCGAGCAAAATTCGTCCTTTTTTTTTCTTCTTGACACTTTTTCCGATTTTTTGTGTCATCTTCTTCTCTGACACTATGGGCCCTAGGACCATGAAACTTGGGACTTGTGAAGAGCTTGATCTGAACGTGTGCATGTCACTTTTTATTTTCGTCTTCGATTTCGTTTTCTTTGTTAAAAGGCCATGTGAAAAGAGTGCATTTTTGCCAGTAAATGCAGTGCATTTAACGTACATCACAGAACACAGCTGCTGAGCTTTGTGCGAGCTCTCACTGCGTAAATAGATAACGCGGGGTATGCCTGCTCAGTCAATAAAACCTTAAGCCAACAAAACCAAACACTACTCGGCTTATAAGACGTATTCAAGCCGTGTTGTTTGCAATATATTATTCAAGAAATAACCCATTGAAGGAAGTATTTTTGCATTTAATTTTTGTCAAGTGTTTAACATTTCGCTAGCGGAATGAGCTTCTAGTCTACAAAATACTTTTGTTCTCTTTTAATCATAAACTCAAACAGGCTCAAAAGCTCTCCAATTAAACCTGGGGGTCTAGGACAATCCCCCCAAAGACAATTCCCCCCGAACAATTCCCCCATAGGACAATTCACCCCGAACAATTCCCCCATAGGACAATTCACCCCGAGGACCACCTGCCCCCACTTAATTTCTATTTTTATTTTACTTTGAATGCCAAAAATAAAACAACCAGGTATCTGTCATTTCTTTTTTTTTTTTTTGTTGTAAAACACCTTAAAATAAAAAATGCAAAATACGAAATGATCTGTTCGGGTGTTTCCTCGGTTTCCTTAGCCTTGCATTGCACTCCGGATGATCAACACTGCTCTGGGATTGCAATTATAATGATCAAACACTGGTTGCGTAATTGCAACTGAGTACATGAAAGGGAAAGCAACATAATTAAAAAGTGCAATTACAAGATGAGAGGACAAATTCCTGCATTCAGTTGAAATATAAAAGACATGTAAATTGCAATTGCGACAATGTTGAAAGGACAATTACATGGCCTCCAATTAGAAGATAAAAGGGCAATAATTTGTAAAAAAAAAAGGGAAAATATAAAGAAAAGAAAAGAAAAATAAAAATGAATTGGGGGAGGGGGCGGGTATAGATGAACTAAGCCAGGAAATCGTACACCAAGACAAACCAGTGGTTGCAACTGGTAACTTTGATATTGCCACTACTCACTCAGATATGACCGCCAGTAACTTGGATATCGCAGCCAGTAGCTCAGATGTTAACGACGTGTCACAATTGTCCGAGCCTCCACCATTGAGTCCAAATGTACAAAAGTTAAACTTTTAGAGCATTTTGTTCTGATAACGATTGGCTGAAATGTGTGACTATTCGAATTTGTAACTAAAACCGGTAAGATAATCGCAGAAATAGCGAAGAGTATGAAAAAGGTTGTTTCTGTATGTTACACTGGTATTTATGTGGTGATGGTGTCAAAATTTGCAAATAAAAAGTTCAAATTATTCTATTTTTTACTTTCAAAGTCTGGTTTGCCATTTCATGAAATGGCAAAGCGGAAATTTTAGCCATTTCACGAAATGGCTAAAAATTTTAGCCATTTCGTGAAACGGCAAATGATTTCAGGCATTTCACGAAATGGCTAAAATGATTTGCCATTTCGTGAAATGGCGGGTTTCGCTCATTGACTGTAACATATATATATATATACTGTGTATATATATATATATAATCTATTGGCAGATTGAAGTATTCCGCGACGCGCTGAGGGCAGTGAAGGCGGAGAACACGCGCCTGCACGGGCAGACCATGAAGGCGCGACTAGCCAAACTGACGCCGCTGAGAGTTCCCAAGAAACCCGTGGGTCTGTCCACGAAGACAGGTGCGGAGTCATAAGCATTATCTGTTGCCATGAAATTGTCGCCAGTTATTTAAAACTGCAAACTGACAGTCAGTTCTGTATATTCATCCACTTTCATCCACAATATTACCCCACAATTTTGCAAAATTATTTAAGGTTGAATGTTGAGTAGTGTTGATTTTAAGTTTGGTTACATATCTTAGGAAAATGTCCATTTGATTTTTTTTCGGCGTGTGACCGCCGTCACCGAAATTTATACTGTCATGTCCTTGTGCGTGTGTGTCGGGGGGGGGGGGGGAGGGGCCGGTAGGGGGGGAGGGAGGGGGTGAATCACGTTTTCGGTCTCACCCCTAAAAGTAATAGCCTGCTGGCATTAAGACACCCCACCCCTTCTAATAATTTATTCCCCACAGGCGGAATATATGCGATCGACCGCGTGTCGGTCGGTCTGTCGGTCTGTCATCAAGAGCTTGTTAACACGATAACTTAAAAACTGCTGCAAGGATTTAAAAGAAACTTTGTGTGTGGCTTATATGGGAGCAAACACAAATCGATATTGTAAATGGGCCAGGTTCATCCAAGGAAAATGGACCAGCTGGACTTAAAAAATTTCAGCCCTTGACTATTGATGGCCGTGTTTAACTGATGGGAGGGGAATATGTGGGCTGTGCACACTGCTCTAGTTGCACCTACTTTTAAGAAGAAGAAAAATGAAGCTATAGATGGACTGATTTAGGAGAGTTCGGGATCGCGCATTTTTCTTATATTTTTCTTTTTGGGAGGGGTGGGCTAATGCCGTGGAAAGTGTAATGAAAAATATTGTCCAAATGGGTTGAAAGCAAAATCTGGTTTTGAGCTGGGGTGGAAAACTTTCTCGTTCTGCTGTCTGGAAAAACTTGTGAATTTTTCTCATATCTCTCCACCTTCCGAACTCCTAGTTTCGAGTCCTTCTCTTCCTAAACTAAAACAGATCGTGTGCCAGTGTACTGCTGTTCAATTTGTCCATCTGACACACGCCTATGGAAATAGATTAATATTAGATTACCTCAGTTGCTTTCAGATGATACATAATAATGTGATATATAATGTAAATGAACAGTTTAACAGTTAAAAGAATGTTAACTGGCTACAAACTCTAATGTTGAGTCATTTTTTCGCCCAGTTATTATTCAGTTATTCAACATTTCAAGCTTTCAACTTTTGCCATTTGCAGTTTTGTGTAAGTCCTGAGACATAAGGGTTTTGCAAAAATAAAACTTTGAACCATTCCTGTCCTATTTGTGAGTAAGCAAATAGTACTGAGGTTTTTGGGGGGTTTTAGGAAAAGCTACGAAGAAGGGAATCTTTGTGAAAGGTGGTGTCCCAGGAAAGTCGCTGCGTCGGTCCCCTTATTTGTGCCATACTCGGCCGTAGCACTCGAAAGAATGTGTGTGTTTCTTTTACAGTGTTCTGTTTCTGTGTTTCTTGTCACAGGTTCGGTCAGAATAGGTGAGGCGCTAGCGAACGACCCCGCCCGCGAGGACATGAAGAAATTGACCAAGGACACGGGAATCTTGCTGAAAGTATTATTTTTCAGTTAATTGTTCAACTCAAAAGCACGGAAGCTAACAAATTAAGCACCATAGGCTTGCGAAAAAAAATCAGATTTGAAGGTTTATAAAAAAGAAAAAAAAACTTTAAAATGCCATGTTCGTACATAAAAAACGGTAAAAAATAAACACCAATCAATAGGGCTCACGCGATAAAGAGAAAGCATCAAGCACGTTGCATGTTTATTCCTATCCAGGATCTGTACACGTTAAGCGCGTGCCCAAGAGTTGTTGACATCACAAAGCGCAAACCCGGCGAAGAACACGTGCTGGAAAAAGCCAGCCCAATGAACCAGCTTGTCAACTCCACGGCGAACCTTGCCAAAATGCAGAAAATGGCCACCGAGGTAAACTGAACTCGCCGTAATGGTGCTGTAGTCAGTGGTCTGTTTTTTTTTATGTTCCGTTGATGGTAGTATGTTTTACTGTAGGGCTGGCAATTGAGCCCGAATCGAACGAGCCCCGACCGAAGGCATCGAGCCCCGAGCCGAAACTTCGAGTATTTCGGCTGTTTCTTGTCCGATGTAAATTTTTAGGTTTGTTTTGAGGCACATGTTCACCAAAAACACGAAATTCTGAAAAAAACGTGCACATTGGTCAACACAAAGATCGTTTTCAGACCAGTAGATTGTGGCTACTGATTCAGACGTAAAACAAAAAATATTAATATTTTTTTTAGCTTCAAGTGCAAGTGATGAACCTGATGGCGGCCAATAGGGCAGGCGGGCAAATCAGGGGCGACTTCTCCGCCTTCCCCACTCCTGCTTTTGCGAAGGTATACCCCCTCCCCTCCCAAATAAAACACAGTAATAATAATAAAATAATAAAATAAATAAAAAATAAATAAATTTGGGCTGGGTGGGTGGGGGGTAATGCAAGATCGCCATCCCATTGCTACGGGATTTCGAGTGGCACTAGGAATTTGTATTTAAACCACCAAATGTAGTTTTAGCAATATCACAGCAAAGCCATAATAATAAGCTTTAGTTGTAACCTTTCAGTTGTAATAAATTTCTTAGAAATTTTTTGTGTTTCTTATAACACAAGACGGATATACTCAGCTATCTTCTGCCACAAATGCACTTCCTAATTGTTATTACAGGTTTTGCATGAAAAGTCTGCGGATAGCCGATGCGTGGGGGAGATATCGATACCAGTGAAGCCTGGCGAGGCGTCCACCATACCTCTACACGTGGGCTTACAGCAACTACAAGCCATTCATAATAGATTTACGAGTTAATTGTGTACCAAACTAGTCGTCTTCAGTGAGTGACCAGATCGGTCGTAGTGTTTGTCAGTAGCCCCCGCGCGTGGGGAAAGGAGGGTTATAGAACCTTGTTCCGTAGTTAGTCCAGCTTTAAATGGTGTTAAAATCAATGTTCTTCTAATTTATTTATGTAGTGTGAATTTCAGTGTCAGTTGTCGTGAGTGAAGGCCATCGGTTTATGCGTACTGTGGTAACATGACTGCTGGTGAATGTTTGCCTCCCCCCCGCCCCCACCCCCGGCCTACTTTTCGCTTGTCGCCGCGGACAAGGTTTTCGTCTGTTAAGAATATTGCAGCAACATCGATGTATATGTTACAGGGAATCTGTGTAATCAGAGATTTCACGTAATCGCTAGGGAATTCATGTAATGACTGAAGAGTTCAAAGTTTAAGCTTTGTTTCATAATTTATTTGCTCTCAGTGAACAAGTACAGTAAAACGATACAGGTTTTGAACTTTCAGTATATTAAGGAATAATTTGGCAAAAATTATCAGTCAACTACCGTGTCAACTGTTTAAAATAGTGGATTTTCGGTCGTATTGAAAAGTTGGCATTTAATAAATGTATCGTTACATTTTGTGTCTAATATTTTGCATACTGTTTCCACTTCGTGTACCGATTCTTGCTATCCTACAGCATTTCGCCAGTCTTCCCTTTTACACAAAATTTTTTAGTTATAAATGTTGAAAACTTCTAATAATTTGCCCATTACACTGATTCCTTAGAGATTACGTGAAATCCCTGATTACACAGATTCCCTGTAACATATACACAATCCATGGGGGGGGGGGGCGGGGGCTGTCGGTAGGTGGGGGAGCGATTATTACTACAGGGCGGCCTTACGCTACCCCAGCGGGAAAATGCCGTGCAGATAACTCCTGTGGTTTCTGTAGATACAGAGCAAATAAAGTGTCGTGTACAACGCTCTTTAGTCTCGAAACGCATCACATGGCTCGGGCCTTCGAAAAGATCGTAACTACTTGATTAAGTATTCCAGCAATGATCTCAAGTACCGGGGTCTTAAGCAACGAGCACGCTTTGGTAAGTAATGTTGACTGACGCTGCCACGTAGCATTACTGGCTTTTGCGAGTTGAATGTCTTTGAAAGCTTATGTCATTGGCTGCTTTACTGTTCAAATGGTGTTTGGATAATCATTTGTTCAAGCTATATACCAACAGGCATTCTAGTTTATTTGAACACTGTTTCTTGTTAAGATTCCTGCGTCTTACAATGACCTATTGTCTGAATTATTTCAAAGTCGAATATACTTAGAATTCTTAACGTGTTCACAAAACACTGTTGTTTGAAAGATTTGTTTTATTAACTTTACGGATGAAAAAAAAACAAGAAATATTTGGTTGTTTATTCACAAGGTATATAGTTTATTTATGACAGACAATAGCGCACATAATGAAAATTTAAAACTTTTTCATCTTGATATAGTATTTTAATTTTGTTGAATTACTGGGTATTAGTTTCTGAGCAATAAATTGCTTTAAGCTAAAAACTGCTGTTTAATTTAATGCTTACCATTACTCAATATAACAAGTCTGATGATATGGCCTGACGGCAAGTAAATCGGACAAAGTCCATTGGTAGTGGCCCATTCATTTCTTGGTGAAGTGGCAGGCTGCTCAAATTGGCAGAAATGATAACAGTCAACTCCCCAAATATTAATTCTCTTTGTTCCTAATTCCTGTTTTTTTTGCCGATTCACACAAAACAGCGAATGGTCGGACCTAAAAATTAGATTTGAACGACAGAACAAAACTCCCTTTGGGTCATCTACAAGGTGAACATGTAAACAATACGTACTTTCTGACCCTATGTCTGACCCTGAATAAGCCAGTTCACGGTTTCGAGTTCGTATGCTCAGTAGAAGAAATTCGCATTATTCCAGTGAAGATAAAACAAGGAAACGATTGAGAAACATAGGCATCGGAGATGCAGAGCCCTCAGCCAATAGCGGTTACATCACTGTGGTCCAGTTACTCTTTTGAAATACCGCCCGGACAAAAACAATATACAAGGTGCAACGGATGGAGCAACGAAGGGGTCCTTGCACATCTACATTATATATACTTTCTTCTTGCAAGGTTTGGTTTAAAGTGTGACGGACGGACGGACAAGGGACAAACTGAACCCCCCGTTGCACATCTGCACTACATATACTTCCTTCCTGTAAGGTTTGGTTAAAAATTTGATGAACAGTTCTTGAGATATCGCCCGGACAAGAAAAAAGTTTAAAGTTCGACGGGCCGACAGACGAACGGGCATGGGACAAATTGAACCCCCCGTTGCACATCTGCACTACATATACTTCCTTTCTGTAAGGTTTGGTGAAGATCCAATAAATAGTTTTTGAGATATCGCCCGGACAAGAAAAAAGTTTAAAGTGCGACGGGCGGACGGACGAATGGACGCAGGCCAAATTGAAACCACCGTTGCACATCTCTACTATATATACTTTCTTCCTGTAAGATTTGGTGAAGATCCGATGAATAGTTTTTGTTATACCGCCCGGACAAAAAAAGTTTAAATTGTGACGTACGGCAAGACGGACGGACACAGGACAAATTGAACCCCCGTTTGACATCTGCACTACATATACTTCCTTCCTGTAAGGTTTGGTGAAGATCCAATAAATAGTTTTTGAGATATCGCCCGGATAAGAACAAAGTTTAACGTGCGATCCGACTCCACGCCGTGAAGAGATTTTGTACCTACAAAAGATCACATAAGGAATCACTTTCAGAATCATTTCCACACAGAACCACTAACGGGTCATCTCACAATAACTCCACATGCAGTTACTGTTCCTTGTTCACTTATGCCCTTGCCACCAGTACGTAACAGCGCCTGTTTCAAGGTGGGAGGGGTGAATGAGGCTTTGCTGGGAGTCTGTTCAAAATGTGTGCTATTTTGTCAAAAAAAATCCTCGAGGATATTATTATCTTTATTATATGCTTCTCAAAACAAAAAAGTTCGAACATAACAGTAAGTACCTTGTCTATAAAGTGCACGTTTCTAATTTACTTATCAGTAACAACGGACTTGGCAGACCACGAGATGTAAACTTTTCAAAATCCAAGCAGTCATTGGCATACAACCCCGAACTTGAACATTTTACACAAGCTATTGAAATCTCAACCCCTTTGTCCGCAGTAATATTTTCCAAGCGAGAAACATTTTTTGCTTTCTTTAATCAGCAACAAATATTGAAGCAACAGAAATCACAGTTAAATAGCTTATTTCCACTCGCCTTATTCGTGGTTAGTCACTACTGCTTTAAATGATGCTGTAGTTTAATTTACACGTGTCTTGATTCGCACATTAAGCCTGAATCGTACAATAAGAGCCCGAAAAATGAAACTTCTCTGTAACATTTTACTTATTATCACACTCTTAAAAGTGACACAAGTAAAAAATCTCTTGCACGGTTCTGCGAAGGAAGGAAATGGGTCAGTAACCAATCAGAAATCTAATATTTAAAATTCTCGAGTGCAGTCTAATTTCGTAAAAGACAAAAAAATATCTAGACTACAAACACACAAATCTAACATTATGTTAAAGGGATCGTCAGCTTGAAACCTCGAATAGCAAAATCAATAAAGTATAGTATTTCAGTTGGTTGTCCCCAAAAAGTCCGAGCCCGAAGGGCGGTGATTGCCGACAGTGCCGTATGGCTTACTTGGCCTTGGTTGCCATGTCGAGGACCTTGGCAATCATTTCACCGATGCCGTCGTGAATCTCGTGCAGCGCCGTCTCACACATGTACGCCGGCGTCGTCACGACCTTGTTCTTCGCGTCCACGTGGGCCTCGTGAGCACCAGTTAAGGAACACATCAAACTGAATATCTGCACACTAGCATGGCAACGTGCGATATCTCTTCAGCCTATTGCCAATATTCTCCATTCAACCCCGTACAACCTGCATTTATTATCCATGAAACCCCGCAGAGCATAGATGCATCCCCCATCCAGCCCCTACCACTTGTGTATATTCCATACCCGGCCTCATATTACCCACATATATTCCACAAACTAAAGAAACCTATTTCGCATGCCTCTTTTGTGTACCACCGTGCCACACAACACACCACACTGTCAACACGCTACGCCGCCAAGCCAACACAATACACCACGCAGCCAACACAATACAACATCCAACCAACGCAATACACACCATCCAAACAACACAGGACACCATCCAACCAACACAATACCCCACCAGGACACCACCACGCGCCACCTTGCCAACATAATAAACGACACAGCCGACCCAACAATCCACATAGCGATCACCATACACCACTCAGCTAACAATACACCGCCTACCCAGCACATTATACCATACACTAAAAGGCCAATGAGCTCAGGGATAGCCCAGGCAGCCACACACTACCCCCCAGCATTCAATAACTACCCAGTGTTCTTCCGTTGTTTGGAATCTTTCACATAACATGACGTCAAGACAAAGGATATGGTGACCGCGTGTTTGACATGTCGAGCCCCCATCTGCTCGATGGCCCCGGCTGTTCCGGCATATGGCCACTTGCCCCCTTCTTCCTGATCTGATCCCACCGTCACCTCGCAGCCGTCGATGACCTTTGCCGCTAACACCGGTGAAATGCAGCACAGGCTACAAATTAATTGACACTGATACATATTTCAGTCACCCCGTCAAGACCTCAACTACTTGTCTGGCACAAAGCGGCTAGCCGTCACGGGAAATTTCTGGTACTTAGCAACGACCCACAGAATACATACGCCTGGTGAGGTGACATATAGGGCCATCTGGACTCACTGACAAGTCACTATTTTTAAGTTTAAATAGTCTGCCAATCATGAAAAACAAATAATTCTCAACAAACTGCACAATCCTCTAAAAGTGTTCAAATGGTTTTTATCTCAATTCCGTTTCACGCACGGCTGCTACCGAAATGTCTAAAAAATAAGGGCAAGTGGAAAAAAATAGTGCAAAATATAGCCGATTATTAAAAAAACTCCTCTTTCATTACCCAATGGGTTTGCTTTCAGAGTTGAACTCCTTCAAGACTCGCTCTACGTCCGAGTTGACAGTCATCCCCGTCCCGTCTACGGCAAAGCTACTCCTGTAGAAACAAGACAGTTGGTGAATGATCAAATCACTGTATCTTTATTCGCTGAGTATCTCTCACAATCGTACTACTCGAACCGTTTATGAATTAGATTAGCAAACAATGGCACAGTGTGGGGCGCCCGTTTATGCGAGAGGGAACATCAACAGGATACGACGTGTGTTTAAATGCCGCTTCGAGGTTTCTTATTTATTTATATATTTTTTGGAAAACTACAATCACAGAAAAATAAAGCATTCAGCAAAGCCCTATTGACATACAAGTTTTTGGCTGCGCCAAATCCTCCAGGAAAAACGACGGCATCGAAATCGACCGACTTCAAATTCGACAGTGCACTTATCTTGCCCCGCGCAATACGAGCCGATTCTACCAGGACATTTCTGACAAATTAAAACAAAGTGCATATATGAATGGATCGCATATCTACATTGTATTACTCGTCCTTGTCAACAAACTTCACATTTACGTAAATAAAGTATTTCTAACACAACTTTTCTACACAAGAAACCACCCCCAACCGCATTTTCATTGTTTAATCAAAACTGCCTTATCAGACAACAACAGTTTTGCTGAGGTCCACACATGTACCTTGTCTCCCCGCTAGGTTCTCCCTTTGTGTGGTTGATGACGTGCATTTGATCAATGTCTGGGGCGAACATTGATACATTAGCACTAGCCCGACTCAAGTGAACCAAACACCTGCAAAAAAAAAAAAAAAAATTATTATTTGCACCTAATTTTAGATTCGCCCAATACAAAAAAACGAAACCTCAAAAACTGAAACAGTGAAGCGATGACGACTATGTTAAAAGATATAGTATAGGCTATAGAATATGTCAGACTGACCCAGTTTAGTTTAAACTGGAGATATTTATCAAATTTACAGGGCTTCTTATTTTCCCTCTGTTACTTGCTGTACATTAAAGAGTTTAGGGAAGTTGATACTCACGCAGATGCCTCGTGGACCTCTGATCCATCGTATACGCCACATCCAGACAGAACCTTTGCGAACAAAACCGAGAATACAAGATGACTCAAGAAAGTATCGCATATGTGCTGCGAAACTTGGTAGAATCTTTCAGAGTTACCCACGATGCCAAAAGCGTGTAATTTTCAGTGCGGCGAAAACAAAATGATTTTCCCTAAAATTTGTTATGATTTCCTCCCTTAAGCTTTTCTTATTTTAGCCTTATGGAAAAAAACAACAGCACCGCAATGGCTACCAGTTGATAAATTTGTGTTTTTGAAAGTACTGCTCTTTTTCTTAACTTCAAAGGTGCTCACTGTTTTAATTATTTCAGTACTGACAACTTATTTTTAAGCCCATTAAAATGACACAGTTCAAATCTTACTGAATAAGTGAAACACAACATTTTCCAACGTCTCCGAAACTTCATATTTGGGAGGAAATTCTGAATTTTCAAAAAAGGTTTTAAAATGCGCACTGGATATTTTTAAAGTTTTGTTCAACATCACGTAACTTTCTGAGTAAAAATTGGGTAACTGTGTGAAAACTCCCATTTTACAATTACAGTAAAATCAAAACTATTTCAAATTATACTGAAGACAACAGAGCTGGTATGATTTAAATAAGTTAATTTAAATTTTATATTTTTTAAATCGTCTGTCATTGAGCCTTTGTGTGCAACGAGTTTCTGCGAAAGCAAACAGTGCAGGACTCGAGAGAGCGGTCCGCTACTGAGGTTCGGCGTACCCACTTCAAATCCTCGCTATATAACCATATGCAAGTCGACTACGCTCACTTTGAGGGACCTCTGTGGCGATGTTGTGCAAAATTTAACGACCCACAAGTTTTTATTGGCATTCGCTAAAGGTCCTCAAAGTACACCGGCAATGATATGTAACTTCTGTGTTGCGCTGTCTTTAAAAGAACAAAATACGGAAATAACCACAAATCTCCCGCAATAATTGACATTTGTTTACATCCAGGGAGCATGGTTTATTAGTGACAGCAAATTTTGCAATTATCCGCGAAAAACTTTTGAATTGCTATTTCAAAAAGCGTGGAAAAACTAAAAATTAAATACTGTGGGTGTAAAAAAAATATTTATACCTAATTCTGTACCTATCAATTGTTTAAGTAAATATTTTACAGATAATCTTAGCTCTTTATTTAAATTTCTGGTCACTTGACTTTGTTCACGTGACATTTAAAGGCCGGAACGTAAACAAACATTTGATATTGGATTGCGGAACCTAACTTTTCTGCACTTTAACGAATAAATTAATGTGAGATGTGTAGCTCATCAAAAACTGGAATGCCGGTGTTACGGGACAGATTGAGTCCAGGCTGAATTGAGTCGATTTACTATACATTCCTTTATAATGAGGCAACCCATTCGGAAAGGGGACGCACTCAATTGGGCCCGGGGAGCATTCGCGTGGAAATGCGAATTGTTTTCTCAAGTGTGGGGTTGTGAAAAAGGGTAACTTAGACAACTTATCAAGACATTGTTAATCGCTCATTCATCTCTGACCATTAAAGAGAAAATTAGCGTTGTTTTTTTTAATTACTTATACGTTGATCTCGGAGTTCAGAAATTGGTGTTTGGATCGTATTAAATGTGCAGATCGATTAAAGGATTCACAAGGACTATTGATGTCAAACTATTGAAAGGTGAGTAATCTATAGATGGATTAATGGATTCATAGCTACTGTTGATCTCAAACAATTGAAAGGCGAGTAATTATATTGCATATAAAATCTCCCTTCGTTTGATTGCAATTAAATGGAATCACATGCGTATCAAAAGAATCCTGTGGCATTTCCTACTCACGCTACTCATGCTGGATTATTAATGGTAATTGCAATTATAATTAAATGCACTCAGTTATGAGAACTTCGAGTATTTTATCCAATTAGCAAGCACCTGATTACAATACCGTGTGACAATTAATTTATTTCGGGAATGAATTTAGTTGTTTTTGAGTAACTGGGGAAATAATACTCAGAGCCAGAAAAAAAAGCAATGGAATCGTCTGAGAATTCTTAATCAAATTCTCAAGTTAACGAGAAGAATGAGATAGATATTATTCACTGTGTTAAGTTTGTGCACTTGGATATATATATTTTCAATCTGAACATATTTCATGATTATTTATTGTTGTTTCATTTGTCGAATTTAATTGAGTCCGATTTTAATTTCTTACATTGCTATTTTATAGGGTACGCATGAGCATTTAAATGTATAAGCTGTCAGATAAATAAAATGTGACGTTTACAGTTTTGTATACAAAGGATTAAGAGACTCATTCTGGCCCGGGACTCAATACGAACTGCACCAGGTGCAGTCCGAATGCGTGCACTCAATTCAGCCTGGCACTCAATCTGGCCCCCAACACCGGTATGCAGGATTCGGGCCTCAGATCAATCGAAGTCGACCCCTATTAGCCGAACAACGTAAGGCTTCGTAGCTCTGACAGAGAAATATACGAAGTTATATAAGTCAGAGCCGACTCGGAGCTACGCCTAAACCAACAAATATTTCACAGTAATTTTTTTCTACTCGCAAAACAATCCTGTAAGCAGGGTTGGCAAGTTCTGGACACGATGTTAAAAACCCCTGGTAAAAACCAGGTTTTTACCGTCCTGCCAAAAACAGTTTTGGACTGTCCGAAACGGTCCGAAACTTGGCTGTCAAATTTAAACTATTCAAATATACAAAACGCGTTTCTCTGTTCATTCAAACATCTCCCTGTTTGTTTTCTAACTTAACCTGTTTGTTTTTTAACTTCTGCTTATGAAAACACTTTCAGTCCACATTGCTGTGTGAGTTGCAAATGTCACATCAGTACACAGTCCACCCCTGAAAACGCTTTCAGTCCGCATTGCTGTTCGAGTCGCAGATGTCACATCAGCAAACAGTCCACCCCACCACTATCCCAATAATGCGTGCCTGAAGAGTTCGATTGCTGTTTTTTTAACGCTCAAAATTTAGAGGGCGCTTTAATCCTGAATCTGAATCCTAATCTGTCACTCCATTGGCTTCCCTCGGTGTCTCTTGCGCGATATAATCCCTTTGTCACTGTATACTGCTCTGGGGATTGGCGGAGACGACTCCACATCTGCTTAATATCTTGATGTTCCAGTGTCCTAACTATTGTATATAAGGTAAGTTTCTTTACTGCGAAATGATATATTGTGTACATAATAAACAATTCTAAGAAATATTAATGGCAAAATTATGCTTAAAGTGCATCAAGGTTAGCTTTTGTTAATCGATAGCAATAAGCACCTCCAATAAGTGTCTTTTGTTCATAGAAGTTTAGTTGTTTTAGTTCCGGACCGTTTCGAACAGGTAAAAACCTTTTTGATCGGTTTTTACTATGTTTTGGACACTGTCCGGTCCGAAAAACGTTTCAGACCCTCCAATACCCAACCCTGCCTGTAAGATATAAATACACTGAAAATTTGACATCCCGGGTTGTTTGGCGATTTTTTATTGATTTGTTCGACTAACCACCTGGTTCCGGATTTTTGAGTTTATGTAAAAAAACCGGCCGCAATCTAAAAATGTCCGGTGCTCGGTAGCGTCACTTCAAAGGGAAAAATATGGGAACAAATTTAAGACTTTAGAAGCCATATCGTCGGTAATATTTAGTATCAATTGTTCATAAAAGTTTTTGTGATACCTTTTATTTGCGTAAATGTCACCGTGTTAGTTGCCATAATTTTAGACTTTAACTTTGGTGCAACCGCTGAGTTGCTTTCTCAACAAAGTGTACGTGCCCTAGAAACTTTTGGGCAGTATTTCTGACCCACACCTTTAGCAACAGTTGTTTATAGTGTACCACTACTTGTCTTATTCATGCTTTAGTTTAACATATAGTTTATGCTACCCGATTTTTCCTCTTTAGTAGTCGTTTATGTGGATTTAGTTCAACCATTTACCTGTGGCTGGCTTCGTATTTATGTTCCTTTGTTTGTGATGCTTTTAGTTAATCTACTACGTCCTATACTAGTACGTCTTTACTGCTTCTGCTACGTCTCTCCTGCATCTACTACGTCCTACATTCTGCTACTACATCTACTACTATATTCCACTACTGCTACATTCTACACCTTCTACCGATGTCTACATCTGCTCCAACCGTTACCTACTCGTCCCGCTATCTACCCCTACCCCTACCCCTTCATTCTGTATTAGTTGCCACATGTTGTCTGTTGAAAGAACACAACAAGTGTGTCCAAGGACATGACCCAGTCGAGTTACCAAACAAGGAAAGAGAGAAAAACTCTGAAATGAATACTTTTAGGCCAAAAAATGAAGTACAGTGAAACCCCGCTATTGGGGACACAAAGTGACTAAATAATTTTGTCCCTAATGGCGGGGTGTCCCTAATTTCGAGGTTCTGTTTTGTCTGACAACTACAACTAAAATCTTTGGCTATTTTTCTTACACTTTTTCCCTCACTAGCTTTGATTATTTTAACTTTATATTCAGACTTAACACCTTGTATAACATCTTAACTGAGTATAAAGACAATGAATTACTTGTTCCTTTATACGCATTTTAAAAGACGGAGCACATGTCAATAGGGTTTAGTAGTATAAAGCTTTTCTCTTAAGCACACAACTTTTGTAATAAGCCCTATTGTCTTTACATGCACTGTGTTCAATATAATGTACTCAATACCCACAGACAACAATAGCGAAAAAACAAACACTGCCGAGTAACAAGCTGGTAGGGGTTGTTTGCATAACGTACAAAATATGGGTAGCAATTTGACTGTCCACAATAGAGGGGTTGTTTTAAATGTGTAACCGTACTTACGGGATCAAAAGAGTGTCCCTAATTCTGAATAGAGGGGTGTCCATAATAGAGGGGTCTAAATATAACAGAACTCTATGGCCTTTTAAAACAGACTGAAAAATGCTGTCCATAATTCAGGAGTGTCCATAATAGAGGGTTGGCCATATCCGGGGTTTTACTGTATTTAAGATACATTTAATTCGAATTTAGAAGCTACCCGAAAAGGGATGTTGGAGAGGTTGGATTTTGACGATTCACGTATTTACCGACATTTACACAATTTTACAAATTTTTTCAAATTCGACCATTTCGGCATTTTTTGTCATTTGCGAAAAAAAAAAACAAAGTCCAGGTGGAGAAGCACCTAAGAAACTTGCGATTAAAATTTTATAACTTTTTGAAAAAGACTGAGAGAAATTAATGTTTGACAATTCAGTTATTTAGTACCATTTATTCCAGTTTTTGCCAAACTTCAAAGTTCCGCTGTTTTGGCAGTTTTTGGTGAACCGCGAAAAAAAAATAATAGCCTGGTAGGCGAACCCATGGGGAACATCCCTGCGTAACATCTAAACGATTGGTGTAAAACTGTAGGAGGAGTAGCATTTTAAAAATGGGTCAAAACGGGCACAAAAAGTACCGCCACTTTGTCAGTTTTTCGTCAATTGTCAAAAAAAGTAATAGCCAAGTGGTGGACCACCCAGGGAACATTCCTGCGTAATATCAAAACGATTAGAGCAAAACTGTAGGAGGAGTTGCGTTTTAAAGAAAAGGTTTAACATACGCACATACATTCAAGCATCCTATAGTGATACGACTATCCCAGTCCGACAAAGTCGGCTGGGTTAATAATGAAATCAAAATCGATTCAGACTTTGGTCAATACAGTTCCCAACACTAGTTGAATTAACGACATTATCATCATATCATATTATATCAAAGAGTCATTTATATTGCGCATATTCAGCAAGCTACTATGCGCTACAATAGTAACTAATGTCAACCATAATCCTAGAAATAATAACATAGCACAAACCATTATATCACAGCTAAAATTGAGTGTCCCTAAAAAACAACTTCATCGTTAACTGAAATAAGCCTTCTTGAATAAATATGTCTTCAAGTGTTGTTTGAACATTGCTAAATTTGGTTGAGTTAATGCGAGGAGGCAGAGAATTCCACAAGAGAGGAGCTGCATGACTGAATGCTCTGTCATCGTAACGTGTCCTAGACTTTGGCACACACAGGTACATGGATTCGGTCGATCGTAGATTCCGTTGGGGGCAATACAACGCAAGCTTATCACAAATATAGCCCGGTGCCTTAGCATGTAGAGCTTTCCAAACCATACACAAAACTTCAAACTTAATCTTGTCTTCGACCATAAGCCAGTGAAGTTCTGAAAGATCCTCTGAAATACTACAGTCCTCTGCAACACAAGTCGGGCTGTGATGTTCATAACGCGCTGCAAGCGTTGAATCAAACACTTGGGTAAAGAAACTAGCACAGAATTACAATAATCAAGTCTACAGATCACGTAGGCTTGAACAAGGGACTTGGTTGCATCAATGGTAAGATAGCGACGTATTTTGCGTATCCAGTTACTGTAATAGATACATGTTTTACACACATTGTTCACATGGACGTCCATGGACAATCATCAAGTCACTCCAAGGCTTTTGATAGACTTTGAGGATCTGATAATACTGTGGCCCAAGTCCAGTTCAGACACTTCTACTTTTGACCTATTTCTACCGCTACAAATAATCATAAATTCTGTTTTATCCGGGATGAGTTTTAATTTGTTGGCTGTAGTCCACTTCTCTATCGACACAATACTTTTACTCAGGCTCGAGATAGTTTCATACTGACTATCAGGGACTCTCGGTGACAGATACTTCGACAGCCCAGTGTCATCTGCGTAACAGTGAAACAAGAGTATGAGCAGCTGAAGCAAATTGCCCAAAGGCTGAGTATAACCAGAATACAGCCTTGGTCCTAATTTGGATCCTTGCGGCAGCGAATAGTCCAAATAGAGTTTATCCGAAGAGGTCTTCCCTACTGACACACAAACACTTCTGTCGCTTAGGTAGGATCGAAACCAATCATTGGCTTTTCCGCAGACACCAAAAGTATAGCTTAAACGTTTAAGGGACCCCGCGTGGTCCACGGTATCAAAAGCCGCTGACATGTCAAGCATCGCAACGGCAAAGGCGGAATCTGGATTGTCAAGCCCAGACAAAATATCATCAAGCACTGTAATAAGGGCAGTTTCTGTGCTGTGATATTGTCTATAAGCAGACTGATACTGTTGGTTGAGGCAATTAGTAGCTAAGTGAGTCGATAACTGACTACTAGCTGCCTCCTCAATAACTTTACTTAAGAACGAAAGATTTGATTCAGGCCGATAGTTACATAAATGCGTGTCCAAATTTGGTTTCTTCAATAAGGGTCGGATGATAGCGAGTTTATGTTCCTCCGGAAACTGTCCAGTCATCAATTACAAATTCACGATTTTTGTTATAACAGGTAAAAAGTCAGCAATACACTCACTGAACAATAAAGCAGGAAGAGGATCTAACTCACACGATTTGCACTTGGAGCATGTGATACTTCGAACTTCCTCCTCGGATAATAATCTAAACTCGGATAAAGTTTGTCCATGAAAAGCAACATCGTGCTCCATCGCAGACTCGACATCATCGCCAAAATTTTGACGTATCTTGTTGACTTTGTTTTGAAAGAACGCGCTGAAATCATCAGCAAGCTGTTTTGCGTTTTCGTGATCTGGTAAAGGACGTCACCAAAGATGGATGTTCCCCCAGTGAATTTTTTTCAGTTAATCTACTACGTCCTATACTAGTACGTCTTTACTGCTTCTGCTACGTCTCTCCTGCTTCTACTACGACGTCCTACATTCTGCTACTACATCTACTACTATATTCCACTACTGGTACAGTCTACACCTTCTACCGATGTCAACATCTGCTCCAACCGCTACCTACTCATCCCGCTATCTACCCCTACTGCTTTTCTGCCTGCTTCGTTCTGCATTAGTTGCCATGTTGTCTGTTGAAAGAACACAATAAAGAAATCAAAATGGATCCAGATTTTGGTCAATACAGTTCCCTACAAATCCAACCATTTGCTATTATTTTATAGTAACTTTTATTTATTGGTTGGACATTTTTAAAATAATAATAGATTTACCGTGGCACTGCAATGGTTTTTTTCTTGCGTGTTTATGTTCTATTGTGAAATGTAATTGTGGCCCAAGGCCAGATCACTTCTGAAAATCCGGAATTCCGGCAACTGCCGGAAATGTCTGTAGGTCCATCATGACAAAGAAAACCGAACTTTCATACATTTTTCTTTTCTGCTTCTTTTAAGTTTCAGCCCCACTGGGAGCCTATAAATTTCTTCAACTAAGTATGTGCACTCGAAACCGTGACCTCGCTTATCCTCTTTGGGCGATAATCCAGCAAAAGTCGCAGAACTAAACAAAATAATCTAAGACAACACAACGTGGAACATTCTACAAGACATATAACACATATTTAACCAGTGCAATCTTCGGATTTGATCTGCTGTGTTGCATAATTCTTAGAATTTGAGTAAGTCTCATCCTCATTAAAAAGTGAAAAATCACAAGAGGCTATTACTCAAACAGTCTTCTAATTAGGAATCAAAGTCATTTAAAAGGGCCGCCCATCAAAGCGCTGAAAGACTTGTGAAAGTGCTGTTGTAACTAACCCAATCTACCCAGTGTATGTCAATGCAATTGCTTTTTCGTTTTACATATTTCAAGTTAATTTTCATTAACATCAGATGTTATATGTATGTAAAGACTTCAGATATGTCGCTCGGAAAGAATCTATACCCATCCAGAGCCAGGGCGGTAATTGGCATAATTTATAATGGCTGAAAACTTAAAAATGGCACAATATTGTTCTTTTGCACTTCAGGACTTAAATTTAACTTAATAAACGGTCTGGCATGCAGGTGAGCAGATTTACCCGTCTTACCACACTCTTTATCTGCCCGACCACAAAATCCATCTACCTATTCCAAGCCCTCTCCCCTGACAACCATCCCCCTTTCCCTCACTTTGTCATCACCTGAAAAGTAACACAAAATTGAAATTATCTGCAACAAATTAATTCCTAAATAAGAGGTTTTATTCTTAACGAAAACAAAGGTCTATTCTGCTCATAGACACTGCATGTCAGCGTATCATCTTTTATTCCCCCCACCCCATTTCTTCACTCCTTACAACATCCTTTGTACCCCCTTCCAAAGAAAGCTAGCTGCCCATCCGGGCACGTAAGTGCCAGACACCTCTTTATTCAATGACATGAAATCACCAGAGATACATTTTATTTCGAAATACCTCTTATTTTAACCAATTCATGTTCAATTTTGAAGAATAGCTCAATCGCTAACGGTCCCTTTATACTGAGGTTACGGAAAGGGTGTCCTGTCCTAGTCATAAGATTCTTTAAACTAACCCAGAATGTCTCATAGATCGCAATAATATGTGCTGCGATACCCCAAAATCAGTGGATAAAAAACAGTGTTCTTTTGTGAAAACACAGTTAACATATTAACGCAACGATTAAGCTAATCCCTGTTTTCTTTTCAAGGGAAACCAGGTGCTACCAATTAATTCATAAGGCTATTGTGAATAAGTTGGAATTTTCAGCGGTCTTTACTAATACAGCCAGTGGCAGCAGTAACAGAAAGACCTGTAATGTCTGGAGAATGATTTGATTTCTTATACATATCACTGCGGTGCATGTAGACACTTCAACGAACAGACGGTATTTTTTTTCACGGCCTTTCTAGACCACAAAACATCAATTCGAGCATAAAGATATAATTGTGTTAAATACGCATCATAGGTTATGTGTTCACAATTTTAGCCACTTTGGTTGATTCGGTGTTCAGAGTATTTGGTGTGCGTAGTGAGCGGTAATACAGGTACAAGGCCCAAACCGTAGAATGGGACGGAGGGCAGAATGAGACAGATAGGCTGAAACCTGCTTTACCCATTTTACTATTGGTTATCCTTAGATCCACATACTTGGGAAAGTGTATCTCATAATATTATAGCATAAAATTGAAAGTATCATTTGTTGTTCAAGAGAAAAGTTAATAAAACCAGCCAGATTGATCAGCTGTTTATTTGTTGACGTCGCCATCTTGGTCGTGGGACATCGGTTGTAACGCTGTTTGTGATTGGTTTATGTTCTGGGACATCGGTTGTAACGCTGTTTGTGATTGGTTCATGTTCAGGCCGACATTTTATGTCCAAAACTTGTCTAGTGTTTACCTTAGAAACACAATTTATACTTTTATGTATTTTAATGTTCGTATGCTGTGAAGTTGCTGTGTTTTGTATTAGCAATGTTTGTTTAGACCTCTTCTGTCGATGGTACATATTTGTCCACGTGTAAGTTGAGGGATATTTCCCTAAAATCATTAAAAACCCATAATTGTGTCCCAGTTACTGTCTCGTCCTTGTACTAAAAGACAAAAAAAAAAAACCCAGACCGCGTTTTATTGGACGTATCTTAAAAATATCCAGAAAATGTTTCGAAAATGTCCCAATAAAACACTTCAGATAATGTTTTGAGAATAAAAATGGCTGCCGGGACCTTTGGTGCTTTTCTCTCAGTAGATAGCCATCCAAATTGCGAATCGCTTTTGTCAATAGTTGTATTTCTACTGTAAGTTGTCATATGTCAGTTCTGAATCGACGTAAGTAAAGCAAAACTGTTTCACTTTTGGGCGATAATGTCGCGCAGGCGCGCAGAAAAGGATTATGGGAAGATTATCTGAATGTAAAGCTCGATACACTTGAGAATGTTTCGAGACATTATCGAAAAACCAAGAAATATTTTCTGATTTCCGAAACATTTTCGAGACATTATACTTGCCCAATAAAGCGCAGGCTCAGAAGCGGATTCGTACTTAGACTTTTGCCGAAAATTTTCTTCGTTTCGACTGAATTCAGTTGGGATAAAGATATAAGAAATAATGGCAAAAATCAAAATTCCACTGTGCCAGAAGCATATAATATTCACATGTTGGCTATCAAAGGGTTAGTCCTGAGTAACGCTAGTCCATCACCACTCTTCTACCCGAACTCTAAAGTTAAGTTGTGCAACCTCAGGTTATTTTTTGATTTCTTAAAAAATATAATTTTGACGATTTTCCACAATTTGTACTTGGATTTTTGAGACAAATTTGTCCAGGCTATATCTTTGTTACTACGAGTATGTTCCATCACTCGTATTCACTGTTGTTACTATTTACTATAAAACTCTACAGCTGGAAAGTATATAAAGTGTAGCTATGCAACGTCAGGTTATTTTTCGATTTCTTCAAAACATGCAGTTTTGGCGATGCTCTTGACAATTTAGACTTTGTCGTAGATGAGCGCGGCGGTGTATGTGCAATCCACGATTTTCTTGTTTATTTTAACAGGTACATAATCTTATTTCTGGCTCACACGTGGTTGAAAATCACATACCGATTAGAAAGGCAATTTTTTACGCAAATGTGAAAATGTACGGTAAAACGTTTAACGAACAATTGCTTTTTTTTTCAAGGTTACTGTGTCTTAATTATGATGCTGTACACTGCCATGGCGTTGAAGTTCTGTGGAAGAGTCAAAATGAAACACATGATTGGTGCAGGGCTGGTGTCATGCTGTGTCCTGTTAATACTTGTGTGGCGGTACTTCACAGCAAGCATGCAAGCAGAAGTGATCTGCTATGAAGACTTTGTGACTAGTCATGGAAGTATGGTTTGCCGGCCGCGATGTAAGAGGGGCTATTTTAGTCTTCCATGGATGGATAAGTGTCACAAGAACCTGGTGTGCCACGATATCCATTCTGAAGACTTTGAAATAATAGAACACCTTGGAAATGGGGCAGTGAAGTCGGTAAGAAAATGTATTTGAAATTGGTCGCTTTAAAGCTTGATCTCTTTGATTGCAAAGGTTAAGACGTTTCTTTAATCAGATTTGAAGTTTTGTTCTTCTGTTTTAGTATACGTGAACAAAAATGCCGTGTACGAATGCAGTGTTTAGGTGTGGTATTCCAAGTGTTGCTGCATCTACTTTAATTACACTAATTACAACATGCTGTAAAAATTCCCTTATTAACCCAGGTGGCTATTGGCCACGTGACCTACATCCATCGTATGGGACTGTGTCGCCTGTCTGTCCGCCTGTCTCGACATTGCTGAAATATGACCCACTTGGGTGGACAAAAGCCCATTATTTTATTTTCACAATTCGCGATTTTGAAGAATTTGTGCGATAGAAGCTATCTCCTGTCACAGATTTTGTTAAATTTGATTTTGTTAAAGTAGTCTGGGTCAAAAATTGCTAGAGTCGATTCTTGATTTTCGAAAATTTGACAAAATTCCAAAGTTCTTCAAATTTTCGGCAAAAATATATTTTCTCTCTAATTTTTTATTATCTGTGAAATTTTTAACACTGGTGCTTCCAGTTCATCTCAGTCGAATTCTGCCACTTTCTGGCGGTTCGCCAGATTTTGGCACATTTTCCCGCTATTTTAACTTCTGCGTTTTTGATAGATTTGATATATGTGGATTGATCTATGTACAAGCTAGAATTTGCAGAAAATATTTAATAATAGAAAAAAAATTTCTCCAACTGTCCGCCGTATTTTAGTAGAATGGCAGTGCCAGTTCATTTCTTGTGACGCGGACGGCCCCTGGGCACCGTCACTTGACGGTCTTGTTGTTATCCAGGTTCACTTGGCAAAGTGGAAAGGACACGAAGTGGCTCTGAACTCACTGATTAGTCGACATGTGGGTGAAGACTTCAAGCATGGATTAGCCATGCTCAGTCAATTCAGTGGTTCTCCCTTCACTACTCAGTTACTGGGCTATTGTAAACAGTCGTATGTCACGGAATATCACCCTTTTGGTGACGCGTCTACGTTTAATGCGCTCTTGCTTAAGGAAAAATTCCAGCATCTCAGAGATTCTATCAAAGCCAGGTTTGGATTCTGTGTCAATTATGTTCAGACCTTGAACTTCCTACACACGCAGGCAGAAGGCTCGTACGTAATGTGTGACAGCAACGACCTGCGTAAACTACTGCAACAATTCCTCATCCGCAGCGACTTCCGGTTGCTAGCCAATGACCTTGACGCTCTTCCTTTAGCGAACGCTGCTCAAAATAAGACAATAAAATGTGGACATAGAGTAATCCAGGGTGCTTTTCCTGCTCCTGAACAGAAATGGAAGCACAATTATGATTTTGTTGACGAGTTTATGCCTGGGTATGACGAAAAGACCGACATTTGGAAAATTCCAGATGTGTGTGACTTTTTCTTAGGGCACGTCACATCCGGCGTTGATTCGTTGAAGTTCCATTTGTTTAACATTCATCAAAGCTGTAAGAATGAGGACCCCAGAAGCAGGCCTTCTGCCGCTCAGATTTTGCAAGAGTACATGCGGATTTATGAAATGCTATAGTAATCGATTCAGCAAGAAATAGTGCATGTCACAGATCTGAAATGGTGCTAGATTTATCTTTAAAAAATGCCACTTTCCTGAAATGACACAATTAGTGTTTTTCTTTTTGGCGTTTTCTTTATGGCTTGATATGGAGACAAATGCTACTATTTAACTAATTAGGTTCATTGATGTGACTGTAGATGTATGGTTGTTTTTTTATATACGATATAAAGATCTCTGTTACAATTCTGTGATAATTTCATAATCCGTCCAGGTGCTACGGCTTCATTTTAAAGGCCTGCGGCGGTACGTTTGTAGTTGATTTCTGTGTTAATGCAGCTTTAATGCTGAGGATTGAGTATGATTTTATCGATGTTGTAATTCTGACACTAACGAGATCTTGCAAAACGCAAAGAAATCGTAATTAAACAGCAGCTAGAATTTGTGTAGCTGGTATTTGTGTTGTACTTTTCCTTTTTCTGTTGTTATACTTCTTTTTCTTTTCTTTTTTCTTTTCAACAGTTATTTATAATAACGTTTGGAACACCCGATATCGATGAGGTGCAGTCTGTACGCTTCTTGATTATTATCCCTATGTGTTAATATTACAGTAGCGACATGTTAAGTACAATTCCCCTTGCGTTTTTTTGTTACTGTATTTGATCACCTTAGATTATCTATTTCAGTGCATTTTGTCAGAGTTTCGGGACTACGCAATTTGACTTAGTACATGTACGTAACAAATACTATAATCAAGTACATCTTCTGTGATAGTGCAATATACAAAGTGAGTACAACGATTGTTCATCAGTCTGCCCGTAACATGGGTATGAACTTGTAGGTCTAAAATGTCATAACCTTTAAATGGTGTTAAAACGTGGGCTAAAGCTAAAGTATAAGAAAAATAGTGGAAAAGTAACACTTGTGTTTTCTTTCCGTGCTTCACTTGGAACCTGCTTTGAACAGAAAAAGCCAGGAGAAACCCAGATAAACGTTCCCGTGTAAATCACCTTTTCATTTGAACAGGTTTTAAATAAGCTTGAAATTTGAGAGGAGAGAAAATAACAGTCTACAACGTTAATCTAGTTTATTTTCCGTGAAAACTGTATGTAAAGACATAATCTTAAAAAAGTAACATTAGTAATTCTACACAATATCACAAAACTCTGTACAATAGCGAGGCACTGAAAATATTCATCACAGTTGATATGGACGGAATTTAAACCTTGAGAAACAACCAACAGTTCATATATATATAACCATGACAGAAATCAAGAAATGGACGTAGATGAATAGTTGTATGACGCAAAAGTGATCTTCGTAAAAATGGACCATGCAAAGCACTCTGGTTTCAATCCGAAGGCAATTTAAGCAGACAGATCTAGGATGAGATCTTACCGCATCACTGAAGATAACTTATTAATTAACATGACAACAGCCTGACTATTGGGGACTGGATTAACAATGCAGCAGTTCGATATGGGCGTGAACATACCTGTGCCACAGCAATACAAACTCCACTTTTTCAAATATTTTTGTCGGTTTTAAAACACTTGAAGAAATACACATAAAACTCAGGCCAAAGACAGAAAAATTTGTGATTACAGATTTAGTCACTCAACGATTCTTGACTAGAGTTGCAAGAACAGGAAAGGATGCTGTAAATCAAATGTACATTCAAACGAAGCATACTGTAATAAATACTATCGTGCACTGGACGACATTTCTGCAGAAACACACTGGCTAAGTACATAATCCAGCTTGAACAGCAGCGAAAGAATTAAGAGTGAGGGTTAGGGGGGGGGGGGGAGAGGGGGTATTAGTCTCGTGTATCCAAAAACCACATGATGGATTTTACGTGTAGAAGGATGGGGGAGAAAACGTTGTTTTATCTCCATGTATTTCTAGGGGGTCTGTTATCTTTCAACACATCAAAGCTGGTCTATTTAATTACATTCACAGAACCACCAGCTCGGAGCTGGTAGAGCAAAGCAGTGAAAATTAATTAAATCTAATGCCACTCGGGTATAATTTGAGATCAAAGTTACATCATCTACAACACAACATATTGAGATTTATCCGGTTAAACTACTTAAAAAGTACACCAAGACGTTTTCATAATCTTGAGATTTAGCCCATGATCTATCAATTACCCCCACTTTCTTTCCAGCAACCCGACAGTAATGAACTAATCCATACAGGAACGCCACCAATCACACTCCTGAATAAGTGGCCACTTGCCAAAAAACTTAGGGTGCCAGGTATGAGCAGAAACATACGGTGCTAGCTATGAGCAGACTGTTTTTGCGGACGGCACGCTGCTCCGAATTAATCACATGAATATAAGTTCACCAGGAGTTTTCTAACTAGCCAACAAATTCGCTTTGAAATAAAAATGAAGCACAAAACTTTACCTGAAAAAGTCCACCATAAAAAAGATGTAAAGAACAACACTGATGACGAAATGGTCATTTACAAGTTATGCTACAAAATGTACGGATTCCACTATGTCCTGCAGTTAAATCTGCGCTATGTACGTAATGTTCTACTGTTTCTAAAAGTAAATGTTCACAGAGAAGGAGGACGACTTTCCCTAAAGTAGAGTAATATATCAAACATCCATGCTTAGCACTTTCTGGTCTCAGTCGTCGGTGAATTTTGTGAATTGTATCGCTGGTTCCTGGGATGCCTCGGCCCCGGCTGGTGAGCTGCCGCTCGATAGTTTCTTCTCCAAATCAGCGATCAGCCTTGCCGGGTTCTTCTTGATGTACGCCTCTACATCTGTCAAACACAAAGACAAACGTTCTGGAGAACATTGAGCGATGCTAATTACTCCCATCATTTTTTGCCACAGGCCTCGGAATTCCACATGCATATCTCTTGACTCTTACCAATGTCAAAATTTTTTATGTTATGTAACCTTGTTGTTCTGCTGTTAAACTTCTATCAACCAAACGAGACTGTGCTCGTGCTCAAAATACATCATTCTCTAACTTCAAAGTGAAATACAATTAGAACACATAGCGTCTATAGAACTGTAAACAAGTACACAGACCTCTGATGACAAATCCCGTGTCTGCGATCGTTTTGTGTTGAGATTTCCAGATGGAGTATAGATGATAGAAGGTGGCCATGTAGAACTGCATCATGTATGTGAGCAAGTCACTGTCGCCTCGTAACTTGTTGATTTCTCTACAGTAAAACACATACACATCTACAGTAGACCGCCGATAACAGGAGCCCCCTCGTGACACACTAAGCGAGCTCGGGGTCTGTTCAGAAAAAAAATCCGTTAATGAACACTTGCGCGTAGTGAACCATCTCTGATGAGTAAAAACCATTTTCTTCTATTTTCTAAAATCTCGTTATGAAAGTCACCTCTCTTCATGAATATCCCTATATTGTGAACAATTTAGCCGTGTTCTTTATAAAGCGGTCAAACTACGAGAGGATTTACTCTACCGCAGTGCAGTCAAATCAGATTTAAATTGGAATGTATAGCGTGGTAGTTATGGACACTCTACCGTTTGCCACAACACCTGCACTTCTACAATAGATAGCTTTACTGCTTTTTTTAAACCTTACGTTATGTTATGGAGTTACATATTTAACTGTTTGACATTTTTCTAGAAGGGAAATCAAGAGAAAGGCCCACTTATTCAGACAGTCTTCTCGCAGTGCCTGAATCGACATTCGTGTGATGTTAATACCCATGATGCAGAAAGGAAAATTCTACAAATAAAACATAATCACTATGAAAAACTAGAAGCTCATTCCGCTAGCGAAATGTTAAACACTTGACAAAAATTAAAACGCAAAAATACTTCCTTCAATGGATTATTTCTTGAATAATATATTGCAAACAACACAGCTGAATACGTCTTATAAACCGAGTAGTGTTTGGTTGTTGTTGACTTAAACGTTTTATTGACTGATCAGGCATACACCTTGTTATCTATTTACGCAGTGAGAGCTCGCACAAAGCTCACTGAGCAAATGTGTATTCTGTGCTGTCGTTAAATGTTACGCATTTACTTGCAAAAAATACACTCTTTTCACATGGCGTTTTAACAAAAAAAAACGAAATCAAAGACGAAAATAAAAAGTGACATGCACATGTTCAGATCAAGCTCTTCATAAGTCCCAAGTTTCATGGTCGTAGGGCCCATAGTGTCAGAGAAGAAGAAGACACAAAAAATCGGAAAAAGTGTCAAGAAGAAAAAAAAAAAGGACGAATTTTGCTCGCACAAATTCATTAAACTCTTGCAAGCCAAAGGCTTGTCAAGTGTTAAAAAAACTTATAACAGAGATTTTTGGAGCAAAAATTAGACACGGCTGGGGTCGAGCTTCTTCTTTATTTTTGAAAATGCCGGTGATATTTCGCCCCCCCCCCCCCCGCAAAATATGGTTTACTGCTTAACTATAACTTTTAAATGATATAAAATTAATATCATTTATCATCAATTCAGTTGCTATTTTGGAGCGTTTTAAGTATTTTTGTGACGGAAATGCGAACGCCGACGTCATGAAATTTTACGATAAATGTCTCCTTTGAAAGGCCATTTGCAGCAGTTTTTCTTCGCTCCAGGTACATCTCTTTCTCTTTAAAATTTTATACGCCCAGTTCGCCGGTCGATTTTTTACTCGAATTTTTTCAGATCCGTCCGGGTCACATCTTATTTGCGATTTTAGTGACCCGGCCGGAGGATGAGAAACAACGTTATTTTTTTCCAGATTTAACAAATCGACAGATAACAGTCACAGATAATACCAGGTTAAGATTCAAAAACAGGTCTCGGAGTGAAAAGACATATTTTCTTATTTTTTTCCACATATTGCAAACAATTCGTTTCGAATACGATCATTATCATGTGAAATATTACGCGGGGCTAAACGTTAGTTTAAATGGAGTTCTGTTTCTCTGATGACCTGGAGTGGTATTCTGCTCTGTCCTTATTTTTAAATGTCCTTATTTTTAAAAATAAGGATGAAAAAGCTATTCTGCTCTATCCTCAAACTTAACAAAGTCTTTTAAAAATAAGTTTAAAAATTAAGGGTGGACCATCTAATCTCAAGAATAAGGGCGTCCTTAAATATAAGGACAGAGTAGAATACCACTCCTGATGTAATAATCGCACGTAGATTCAATTTCCTCACTTAGAAACCCACTATAATTGCTGGTACACTGAAACAGCCCTTTTGAATTGGACTGCTGGTGACTACTCTACCTGTGTTTCATGCAGGGACAGTTTGTAGATGTCGCGGGTGAGTGGCAGGTACTTGGGGGTGGTTGTGACGTAGACGAGCTGTAACAGTCCCAGCATGCCACAGCCCCGAAGATCCGTGACGGGATCGTTCCCTGTGTACATGCAAACATTAAACACGTCATTAAAATAACAGCATCAAGTGACGTAGAACTGCCACAGTTCCTAAACAGTTGCAAGTATCTGGTTTTATATTTCGCACCAATTACGCAGTGCAGTCAATAAGAACGAAGAAATCACATATAATGACTACAGCTATTCGTCTGTAAGTACAAAGTATTAAGTGCAACGTAACATTAATTTACTATTTGTTCAAAATCAGCGCCCACTCAGCCTTTCGAAAGGAAAATATTCGAGCCACACCATACAAACCTGATAGGGTTTTCTCATGTCAATAGGCCGGTTCTGTTTTATGTCAATATTTCAAAATGTTCGGAACTGACCTTGGAATCCAATGTGCTCCCAGTGGCTGCCCTGTCGCGGGCAGTCAAACTTTGCCCCCGTCAGTCTCTTGTTAATCGTCTGCAAAATTCGGCCGTGGTCAGGGTTGTTGTTTTCAAATGAATCTGTATAAATAATTCACATGTACACACAGACAGAAATTTATAAAAAAAAAAACACTACGAGGTGTTTTAAAATTAAGCAAGCAACTTCAAGTTTTTTGGCTTCGAAAACTGCAACGTTGTGGGGCAGCGAGAAGGGGGTGGGGGGAAGCAGTATATTACTTCTGCGCTTATTATTCTTCTCAGTGACTTATTAAGGATGTTCTGTCAGAACTTGACTCAAGTCTCACGATAAGTGATTTTTGTACCAAATAAAAGCCACTAGCGACAGCAAATTGTTTTGACACAAAGGAAACCTTCCTACAAAAATATCTGATTATGCCAAGTTTATATGATATGAATGTCATTTACAGGTGGGATTTTTTAATTCATTGTATTTTAATTTATTGAACAACAGCGTTGAGAAAGCTAAATGTAGAAGTCTGGCTTACACTGTGTCATGCACAAGTATTGATCCCTTTGTTCTGTGAAATCACGATGCAATTTTGGTGGCCCAAATAAAGCATGTTTCAGCTTCTTAAAACCGCTCCGTTGCACGTTCCTGAGTATTTGGCCCTACACAAGTAGAAAAAAAAAACACATTTGAAACTTAAATGACAAAAAAAAAAACAAAAAAACTATAAAGTAGTGTGTGTGTGTGGTGTGTTAGTTTAATAATGTATTAGATTATATCATAAAAATATGTATGTGTGGGTATTTGTGCGCTCAAGTAAACCAATGAAGCTGAATACACATCCCACTGCGTTTGATTTAGAAACTTTATTTTGGCTCTTTCAACACCATTTTTTGTTGAGGTACTTGCCTTATACTGGTCCAGATTAGCACAGAGAAAGGCCTGCAGCGCTTCTGTATAGCTGATGACTTTGGTAGAAGCTCCTCCCACTTTCCCTAAAACATGAAACAGCTGCACGCATACTTTTTCTCTTTCGAAAAATAATGTTCTAAAATCGAGAGGCTACATACATCTGAATGTTTTAAAAAAGCGTTTTAAAGATTGACATTTAATATAATATTGACATTTAATATAATTGTGTTATAAAGTGACGGTGCCTGACAATGCAGAAATTTCATTAAATAATACCCTTTTTACTATTTTACAAAAACTTTTCAAACCGAGCCTGGTACAGTTCAATTTATGAGATGGAAATTAAAAGCTTTATTTCATTTCAGTTCAACAAGTTTAAGTTTCTTTTTTAACAGTCTCATACCAGTACTGCTGTCACCAAAACCTGAAATGAAAACATGGAATATCTAATTTACCACTTAATTCGAATAGCAGTCTTTATATACGTGTATACATGTACCAGTATTAGAATTGAAACATTAACTCCTTCAACTACGCTTTAAAGAAACCTGTTCACAATTAAGTAATCTTTTTACCGTCTACCTAAATGATCAGAAATATTATTCACAATTCAATGTCGTGTAATAGTATCATATAAATCACTAAACATTAATGTGTTTCGAAAGTTATGCAAATGTTTTATACGCAAAGTTTTGTGCGGACATTTCGCGGAAACGTCGGAAACCACTCTTGAAACAAACTTCCAAATTTTTTAAAGATAACTTCATCTTTCTTTGCCCAGAATGTTGAATTCAATGTTTGTTGGCAGAGTGACCGCACATGATGCCATCCATAATTTAACCCACCCCTCCCCCTTTCCCTCTCCCAAAAGAAATCAAAACTTGGAGGATCACCAGACCCTTAACAAATGTCGTCACGCGCCGGCCTCTGGACGATACTGGTGCAGTGACGCATGTGCAGTTAGAGCTCTCGTTGCATAAATATATGGCCCATTAGATTTGCATGGAGCGCTTACCTGGTGTAATCGTCTGCACATTGGCCCACTCGTCCTCGACTTTGGCCCTGTCATCTTGGTCATTGTCTCCTTCTACTGCACAAAACATACACAATACCTACTTGAATTTCTTTCTTCAAACTTATTTTTATTTATGTATCTATGGCTACATCTAACAGACAACTCAAATTTCACCAATATCCTTGGTTCTCACAAAGTTCCTATGTTCCGCCTGAATTTTCAAACTGACCTGTAACTGGTTCCTCGCCTGTCGTTTCTTTTGTTTTAACAATACTGCTTGTGTCCACCACTGTAGGCGCAGCTTCAGGTTCATGTTGAAGAGGAACTTCAGCTGACTTATTTTCAGAGCCCAACTGGGTGCTAGCCACCACAGCAGCAACTGTCTGCTCTCTTCTGTCTTCTTCCTGCTTCTGTAAATAAGTCCCAATACTCACCAGGATGTACACTTAATCTTTTCAAGTATTAAATTCGTGAGTACTTAGAATCAACACTTAATTCATTTTCGCTAAATCTGATCAGAACACCAATGAGAAGAAACACAGCATTTACACGGCGGTGAGAACCAAGCAGTTTATAAAAATAGTTGGCGGAGGGTTGTAAGTACTTGAAATTCTAATAAACAAATCATCTCGTTATCATAAGTTATTCAACCAGTAACAGTACCCCCCAATTTTGTCGAATATTTATGTGTAAGACTGGTAATTTACCAAAGGTTTTGTAGCCGGTTTCTCGGTTGGAGATTCAAAATCAAACTCTTCGTCAAAATCGTCCTTTCTCGAAGAGGACTGGGCTTTCAGCAAATCCTTCAAATCAACATCTTCCAAGTCTTCCTGTGTATCTCCATTATCGCTCACTTCCCTATTATCGCCCAGATTTGGGGTAGCTTTACCGTCGCCAGTTTCAGCCGTCACTGTTCGTATCACTGGCGAAATGTGTAAGTCATCCTTCTGTGAAAATATACTTTGGGTCGGTATGACACCGGCGGAATCGGGAATTTCCGGATGAAGCGGACGAAGTGGAGCTTGCATTTCTGCTTCCTCTTTTAATTCTGCGCTTTCGTCTTCTCCAACAGGTACGCTTGGTTCATTCAACTTCTTGCTCTGTTCGTTCTGTGAATTTTGAGATTCTTCGGCATTAAGGTTAAGCATTGCAGACAACGGAACAACAGATGGAACTGATGTTTCCTGTTCCACGGACACTGGTACAGCTGCTGGAACAAGGGTTTCTTCACTCGCGGGAACTGGTTCAGCTGGTGGAATAGGGGTTTCCCCAATCGTCGACGCTGTTACTGTTTGTGGAACAGAGGTTTCCCCAATCGTCGACGCTGTTACCGCTTGTGGAACAGGGGTTTCCTCAATCGTGGACGCCGGTACCACTTGTGGAACAGGGGTTTCCTCAACTGCAGTCGCTGAAAGCACTGGTGGAGCAGGTTTGCCATCAGATGTGGACATTGGTACCGCTGGTGTCTCACTCGCGGACAACTCTAGAGCGATTGGAATTGTGTTTCCTTCTCTTGTGAAAGACTGTGGTTCAGCCCCAATTTCTGCATTACCTTTCTCTTCCATCATTTGCTCTGCACCATCCAGGGCGTTATCAAACTCATTTTCTCTCTGTATGTAAAATATTTGAAACGTAAAAGTAACATTCTGAAATTTACAGAATAATAATAGCTTAGTAGAGCGTAGCATAATTTATGCCCTCGGAGATCGACCCTTGGATCACACAAATTCTTGAAATAAACACATAAGTAATGTTTTAATCAACTCTTTGTCAATGAAAATGGAGGTAAAACGACGTTCTTTTTTGCGTATTATTAAATACAAAGAAGTTGCGGAAGGAATATTTTACATTTTGAATGAAAGCGATCAGTCTGTCCTTCGATCAATTGCACGAAGTTGCAGAAAGCTAATTAACCTTAAGAGTTGGTTCCCGCTCTAAGTCATTGATACTATGCAATTTTTCCAGGTCATCAGATGCGGCCACACCAATTCCGTCCCCGCTGTTCGAAGGAGGAGTTGATTTCACATCCTCAAATAAATCTGCAAACTGGCATTTGTGACTCAAAATTTATTAATTTTAAAATTCATATTCTTTAACCAGGCAAAACATAAAATGACTAATTATTATAAATTAAAGTTGAACATCACATACTGTTTTGCACACAGCTGCAATGACATATAAGACGTAATCCAGATGTCATACAGATAATGCATAAAAACATTTCTAAAACTACAGCAGCCAATATCCGTGTACATGTCAACATGTCAAACACTATCATCACTGGGCCGCCTCGCCCCCCCCCCCCAAAAAAAAAAACAGGAGATCAAATGAACAAAAAACGGGAGGATTTTCGGTAAAAAAAGAAATACAGAAGAAAAACAGGAGGTTTTTAAAACGATTTTGAAAACATACTCATAATAAATAATAAATAACTAAAAACTTTACTCGTAATTCTTCCACATATCCTTAGTTGGCAAAAAAATATATATTTTTTTATTTGAAAATTGAAAACAGGAGGAAAACATGACTAATACAGGAGGTTTTTGGAAAAGAAAAAAAACCCAGCAGACTCCCCCAAAAACAAGAGAAAGTGGCAGCCCTGTATTAGCCAGCCTTTGCCGTTTTGTTTTTGCAAACAAAAAAAAATTTTCCCCCAACATCCACCCCCCCCCCCCCCCCCCCCTCCAATCCTCTTCTACCGCTTGCCCAAAGGTTTATTTTGGCAATTTTGTACTTTTTCAAAATCATAAGACTTTATAAATTATACAAAGATATCTGAATACACATATGATGTGCCCAGAAGTCGGGTTACCTAACACCGTTCCTGAAGGGGGGGGGGGGATACATGTAACATGACTTATTGGTATCTTAATCCCTAATTTCTATATACGTCCAGGTAGAAATTAAGCAACGTGGAATGTGGTCGCTATAAACTGGGATTATACTCGGTCTTTTTAATCCGGGTCTGGAAGGTGGTCACTACAGATCTTTTACTGTAAGTCCTTTTTTATCGGAGTCACAAGTAGCAAGTCTTACTGTTCCTTTTTTTTCTGATTCTGTAAGGTGGTCGCTAAAACAGGTTAAATTTAAGTTCCTTATCCTGGTCGAGGTGGAAACTACAAACAGGTATTACTGTGCCTCTTTTTATCTGGATCTTAAAGGTGGTCGCTACAAACAGGTTTTATCGTAGTCTTTTTTATCAAGGTCTGGTTGCTAAATAACCAATTCCCCATTTCACTGGTGATTTTTTTTTTTGCTCATCGTCACCGCCCCATCCCCCCCCCCCCCCCCCATCCCTCCACCGCCATATGACGTCATACGTTGCGCAAAATACACCATATACATTATGAACCCTCGGACCCACCCAAGGCATTAGCCTACTACACCTGCAATTACAGCAATAATACAACTGCCACGTGCCAACGTACTATGGGATCACTCGTTGTCCAATTTAAGTCAAATATAATCCAAACAAGCGGACCAACCCAAGGTATAATTCCACCAATTTTACAGCTGATCGGACCTTTCGTTCAAGAATTATCGTGTTAACACAATCAATGTCTACAACATACGCACACAGTGCACGTACATATGCACAGACAGAGCGTACAAAAACAAAATGTTTGCTCTCTAAAACATAACTACTGTACTAACCGAAGGGCCCTGTGTGCTTGCAGTGTATTCCAACTGAAAAAAAGCGAAATGCAATCAGATACGATATAACAATTACAACACAACAAACGCATCAAACCCCTACCCCTTTATTAATAGATTCTACTGCAATCGAAAACGATTCCAAATGGAGGACAAGGGTTTAAATGCTGCAAGCAAATGTCCTGTATACGTTAAAAACTACGCAATTAACCGGGCTGTACAACTGATTGCTATACGATCAGCCCATATTTTCTGTACTCTTTTCTTTGAACACTGACTTCAAGGAACAACAGGCCGTACCAAAATCGCTCTACCACGCAGGTTCACAGAGATGAGAAAACACACTTCTGCATAGCCATATTAACTTTGATTATCGAAAACTGTAATGTGTCATTTGCCGCCCATTACCTTTCAGAAAACAAACCTTAGTCACTCTATTCTTATAAAATAACATAAAGAAATATTTTAGTATTTTCTAAACTTACTTTGTTGTCAACTGTGGCAGAGACTGTGTCCTGAATGTCCTAATGTAACAAAAAACATCTCAGTTCACATCAAATGTCCATTCTATCGGATACCTCGGATTTTAAACATTCTTTTCGTTTCATGAATATTCGGATTATTTCAGCCATTTATTTATTTGTATTTTAACTTGGCTGGCTTTATTAATCGCTCTTTTCGTGATGTTTTAATTTCATGATTTTAATGTAAACCTTGAAAACCAAGACATACAATGTGAATGGTATCTTCACTGCCTGCCATTCCATTTGCTGCTTCCATGATAATCTATGTTGTACTTTGCTCTGCAATGAACTTGTCTTTGTTTAGTTCGTCACTGGTGAAGATCCTGTACGACAAAACCATGTACATGATACAGGGATCAGATTGCAGGTAGTCAACTTAGTGTGTACTAATCGTTGGAAACAAGACAACATTGCCAAGCATATATCTTTTTTTTAAAATATAGCCCATTTATTTATGCTATAACGACATGACTACTCCATAAATGATATCGTTATATCCAACAGGTGCTCATGACTGATAATTAAACAGCGAAAGGCTTTGTTCGGACCACAAAATTATATTGTTACCAGTGTGGTATCGTTGTAACCGTTGCCACAATAAGGATGTTTCAATTTACTTGTAACCCGCATCTGAGAACTTATTATTTTCTTGATATACAAGGATTACAGACTACTGACGAGGTGTGCAACACAAAACACATCATGGACGATTAACTCACTGTGTGTGTACAAAGGCAGGATATGGGAAAATCGAGAACATGTGTGATGCATCCTTTTATGTCTTCTGACCATAAACCCTTACTAATAAACCTTGATGTTGACCAAGTAGTAGCAAAATTAACGAATATATGAAAGCCAAACCGCATCATATGAATTGGGAAAAACTTTCACCGGAAGAAATTAACTCTTACAAAGTGCATATAAAATCTGCAATTGAAAATGTGAAAATTCCAAGAGAATGCGTCACAAGCTGTCATATCACATGTTCTGCAAACGACTCTAAGCTGAAGATGTCCCAATTTCATCAGCAAATAGTGGCTTGCCTAACAGATTCAACGGCTAAAATAGAAGGAGTTAATGACCATCGAAGTAATATAAACAGTCAGCGGCAGATATATGGGTGGAACACGTATGTTGCAGAATCGCATCAAATAGCAAGAGATGCATACTTACTCCATATGGTACAACTTAGGTAAACCTCGCCAGGGTCCTTATGCTGACACGATACGAAGAACGAGATCACAATTTAAATACGCCCTTCGGAGGAATATACAAATGATTGAGTCGAATAAAATTGCAGAGAAATTGTTGTCTAAAAACTCACGTGAATCTTGGAAGGAACTGAAAAGAGTAAATGTGAACAAAAACGTTGTCTCTAATAACATTAATAGTATTACAAATGAAAATGACATTGGAAGGATCATTATTGTAAATTATTTAATAGTGTACCTAATGGTAATTTTGACTTTTCGACACTTAAAAATGAAGGAAAGGAAGAATATGAACATTTCACACGTATGGATATAATTCGAGCCACGGAAGATATCAGTAAGGGTAAATCACCGGATAAATCAGGACTAGCAACTGAACATGTTTGTATACGGACAAAAGTATACACCCTTTAATAACCATGTGTTTTAATCCGATGTGCAAAAATGGCTACCTTCCTGAATCTTTTATGTGTACAACAATGTCACCAATATTGAAAGACAAAAATGGAGATTTAACCAGGTTATCCAACTATATACCGATTGCAATTGCCTCCACATTATCAAAAATTATGGAAAAATGTATGTTGGTAAAAAAATTCAAGATAAAATCGCTACTAAAGCAAATCAGTTCGGGTTTAAAAAACAACACGGGATGGATATGTGTGATCTTTTACTAAAAGAAGTAATAAGGCATTGTAATAGTATGGGATCAAGTATGTTTGTGTGTTATTTCGATGCAAGCAAAGCATTCGATAGAGTAAATCACCGAAAATTGTTTGACATCTTATTGAAAAATAATGTACCATTGTATATTGTGCGTCTATTAGCATACTGGTATCAAAAGCAAAATATATCTATAAGATGGGGTCAAACTGTCTCATCAGAATTCAGTATTACAAATCTAGTCAGACAAGTCGGTGTATTATCACCGTTTCTTTTTAATATATATGTAAATGACATCGGTGGGAAATTGAATAATATAAAAATTGGTTGCTTTTAGGAATTATAAATCACACATTTTATGCAGATAATTTAGTAATCTTAACAATATCTCTAAAGGGCTTACAGAAGTGAGTGAATGTGTGTTACGATTGTGGTATTAATTTAGACATAGCTTTCAATGAAAGAAAGACAAAATGTGTCATATTTAAAATTAAAAAGGATAAAGACATCGAATACAAAAACATAACTTTAGGACATCAAAAAATAACGTATTGTAACATGCAAAAGTACCTAGGCCATATTTTTTGTGATGATCTCAGTGATGACGAGGATATTAAGCGATAAACTAGAGCTATATACTCTAGGGGTAATGCAATAATCAATAAATTTAATCATTGTTCAGAAGATGTAAAAGTTATCTTGTTCAAAACATATATCCAGTTGTGGTCGAGTTATAAGAAAGGGACTATGCATCAGTAGAAAATTGCTTGTAATAATATTTTTCATGTTTTTTTTTCAATTTACATAGAAGATGTAGCATATTATTCGAAATGAAATTACGTAATATTAGACAATATGATGAAGTTATGAATGTATATATTAAAAGTACATACAGAAGGTTACATGAATTAGAAAGTGCAATTCTACGATCATTACACACCAGTGATATCATGAGAAAATCTAATTGAATGCGCAAATAGTATAATGTGTCGTATAAAGTTGATGTATAGTAAACATGTTGATAAAGTATGCATTACTGACAGGCATTGTAAAGATTCAAAATTTCGACCTTGAGTCTGAATTAAAGCAATAAATAAAAAAATAAAATAAATTACAAATTCGTCTATCATCTGACGAAGATTACGACTATTGTGGCATTTTATACAAACCTTATCGTGAATTGCCTGGCTCCTAGTTTAAAAAAATAAATGGTAACAAGCGTAAACTGTTTCCACACTCATCTGACACATTTTAGTTTTGTCAATTTCGATGTACTGTTCAATTTCATGTTGATCTCCTCGTACAACAGAAAAAAACTAGCTCCAATGAGCCGCTCTACCATTAGATCAAGTACCTGCTTTATTCCTAACCTTGAAACAGCTATACACGTCAACTTCGCTTGAATTGAGGGCTCAGTGTGACGATACTGTGTAAGATTAAACAACCAACAAGCTTGTAGCAGCATTTGCTGAATTTTAAAATACGAAAATAACCGCAAATCTTCCACAGTAACTGACATTTGGTCACACACAGGCAGCACGCTTTATTGCACAGATATTCAGAAATAAATTTGCAATTATACTCCAGTATTTTCTGAACTGATATTTCAAAATGCAAGGCGCAAATTATAATTTAAATTTTACGGGTGAACAGAATAAAGATATACTTTTTCTGCACCTAGCAATTAATTGAGTATATTTTTCACATACAGCTCAGAACCCCTTTATCCAAATTTTGGTCGCTTGGCTTTCTTTATGTCACATTCAAAACCCGACCGCAAGATAAGCAAATATTTGGCAGCTAAGTGAGGGAGCCTCTTGTACTCAATTTTAAGGGAGATATTCAAGAAATGTTCTTTATGAAAAAAACCACGCCTGTTTTGCAGAAAGGACAATTGTATAGGTTTGTATAATTAGGTCGTTCCAAGTCTGACAGAGATATATACAAGTAGGAGACCGTAATTGACAGACCAGACATTCAAATAAAGGGTTTAATGATTTTCTGTAAAATGTATACTCAAATAATTGGCAGATGCAGAATTAGGTAATTTTTTCTGAACACCCACAATATTTCTCTTCTAGTTTCTTCCGTGCCTTTTGAAATCTTAATTCAACGTACTTTCAAGAATTTCAAGAATTTTGACTGCAAGGGAAGACAAAAATGTAAAAAATAATAGAAAAATATAGAAGACATACAGCAAAAAAAAAAAAACAGCTCATACTCGGAACCTATAACAAACTATTTGTAAAATCTTTTAATGAATTTTTAAAATAGCAAACGGGTTGTAAAAAACACGATTGCTCTTTGGTGCAAGAGAAATTTGACACCTAGGCGAAATCTCTTTATAATTTCTTTCATTTTTACCCTTTCAGTTTGTATTCGAAATGCAGAATTTTTGCGCATTTAATTCGGAACGCCTAAAGTGTGGTTTGGTTTATAATAGTCCCAGCTGACCCTTTCTATCTTTATAGGACAGAAGGAAGACCACAAGAGTAATCTAGGACTAGGTTTATTACCATTGTACTTTGGGGCTTTCAGCAAATGCCGCTAAAGACTTGTGGCACCTTCTCCCACATTGGTGCCTCAAAGATAGCTCCAAGAAGCGGTGCGCTAAAAAGTTTACAGAGATATACGATGTTATACAAGTCAGAGCTACTCGGAGCTACCTCAAAGACAGCGCAGTTGACTTGCATATCGTTATATAGCGAGGAAATGAAACGGTACTTGTAAATTGAAAACCTGCATCGTGCCGCTAGATGACTTGGAGCTTTGAAAAGAAAAAAAATGGCCAAACTGGAAAGTATTTACAAGTAGGTTATAGAGCACACAGAATAATATGTAAAATTGTTGAAAAACCTCGTGACGCGGATTGCTAGTTTAGACAACTGTATATGGAAATAAAAATTATTGGTGTGTTTCTTGAAACACCTGTCAAACGATTGTTTACATTCCTATTGACTACGAAAAGATGCGACTGTGAACGTAATTACTTGGGTCTAATTGTTCTCTTGACAATCTGTACCTTTTTATGATATCATGTGTCAATATGGTTTGTTATAGTTGTATGCATTCATAATAAGTTATTATCAGCCATCAATGTTGATCCATGTTTTTGTTATCTAAGTGACACCTTTTGCCATTTTTTTGTTTGTTCAGTTTTCGGTTAAAAACCTTCATAACAAAGGTCCGCACATTTCCAAGCTTGCATTTTTTTCTATCCCTACACATCTTAAATTTGACCAAATCTACTCGTTGGGGCTCAGCTATTAGATAAAGGCGAGCAACTATAAGGATTCGGGCCTTTTCACGTCAAATTACAATGTCTATTTCGTTTTTAATTGGAAGCTAATTTTTCTTAATCAATTAGTAAATTGTGGTTCAAGTGGAATGGAATCATATGCATTGCTCTTTTCCTGGTCAAGTTCGCATATTGTTTTATCATAAACATGTTCAATTATGAAAATGTTGCGTATTTGAAAAATGCATTGAATATGAACAGGTGGAATCATGCGAAAATATAATTAAATGTGTTTGAATAAATGCCTTTTTTTTTTAATTTTTCGAAGACCGATATAACATCGAGAAAAGTACGTCTAGTTCTATCAAAACTTCGAATCAATACTTGCGAATAAATTCTGATTGGTGGGAATTCATCGGCTCCTAATCAATTTGCTTAATACTGTAGAGGCCGATTTGCTTACCATTACAGACACTAAAAATTAAGTCCTGATTAAATAGGCAACTGAAAAGCTTATAAAATATATGCAAAATGTTTAAGCAAAATGCTTGTTCAGATAAATGCAATATGTAACTAAATTAAGGGTTTTAATGGGGGAACGATAACAATAGACGAATCATGAATATATATGACTGTAAAACGGGATCACATTCTGAGCATCCGATCGATAGTTAGCTAGATTAATCAAAAAGCAAATATTTCAAGGAAAAGATCGTCGAATGGCAATAAACTTGGCTTTTGCTGCAAATAAATTAGCAAATAAAATTTTAAAGAATGAATTTTGCTTTTTGTTGAAAGTCAGCCCTGTAGAGAAACAAATAAAAATTATCTCGTTTCTATCAAAATATTATATGTGTTGAAAGCTGTTGCTATAAAACAGATTAACCCTGAGAGATCTGTATGTTATGTATAGACACAGAGCGGAGGAATATTTTAAAATGTAGTTACTTACATTTGTTATTACTGTTTGCGCGGAATCCCCAGTGGATCTGAGGAGTAAATAGGTGATATACAACAGACCGAACCGCCGAAAGAGGTTAGCTGTTGAAGAACAAGGAATTTGATCAGGACATTGTGCTTAAATTTTAGAGGATCTTAAGTGAACAAAGAACGTGTAACGCAGGTAAATCCATAAATTATGATGAATTTTGATATATCATAAGACATATGAAATGCAAACGAATGTGCCTCTAACGTGTTTTCGTGGCATATCCTGATGTCGCTGTGCTTACGGCCGTATCTGAATGTATTCAGTGCAGGGTCAAACATGTTTGCAACAAAAATGTTTTCATGCAGTTTATTGCTGCGTGGAGTGGAATCTAGCGTGATAATTAAAGCAATGATGAGTCAGCGGCAAGTCAGGAAACCAAAAGCTGGTGGGGCATATGTTTACAATAATAAGCTTAATTTGTTCTTGTATTATCGCCTATACCACTAAACGTCACTTTGGAGTGCATGGAGAGAAACTTAAAAATGAACAATAAGCCAGATAACGATAAAAGTGCGAAAAATTTCTGCGTTTCGAATAAAAATAATCAGGTAAAAATGAAAGAAATGATACCGATTTCACCTTAATATCAAATTTCTCTTGAACAAAAGAGCAATCGGGTTTGTAACGACCCGTATGCTGTTTTAAAAATTTATTAAAAGTGTTAACAAATAGTTTTGAAGTTTCAATTTCTTTTATTGTCCGAGTACAAACTGTTTTTTTGCGATATTTCTTCTATATTTTTATATCATTTTCATTTTTACCCGGTTTCCTCGCAGTCGAAATTCAAAATTCTTGCTCACTTTATTCGAAACACCCAAGTGTAATTTGGCTTATTAAAATTGACAAAAGTAAAAATGTGTTCTTGTTATTTCAGATTTGTTCTGTTCCCATTGTAGACTGTTATGAGCCAACTTTAGCCTTCGCGACAAAGCAACCAGTCTTCAGACGGGTAGGGGGTGACGGTTTGCTCAGTCGGTAGAGCGTTGGCCTTGTAATCCTAATGTCTCTGGTTCGAAACCAGCCAGGGGTGGAAAGCAGGGGATTGGCTTTCGCTCAGATTGCCTTAGCTAAACGACTGCACAACAGCATTCACACCACGGAATTCCAAATTAGCACAAATGAGTCTTCCGGCATCTCGTGTGAAGAGAACACATTTCTTTTGCCAAATGTCGCAAAATAGATATATTTTAGTTAAAAGGGTTGCCAAAGTTACAGCGGGCTTAATTAGCCGAGTCGCATTGTAACATTTTGTTGTCACTAATTATGAAATACTGTAACCTATATCTATTCAGTCAAATGCTCAGTCTTGACCAAGCCCAAGGGATTTCCCTATTACGTCACTAGGCTATTGAGTCTTCCGATATCGGAGTGCACAACAATTTATTTAAAACTAGAATTAGTTGGTTACGATATTCTTATAGGCTATGATAATCTCATGCAGCTACAGTCCCACACCGTAGATTGGAATAGATGGTAGACTGTGAAATTAGACGTAGATAGACCGAAACCTGCTTTACTCCGTTTACTATTGAATATCATATATTGAATAGCATCATAGATATCTGATAATATTATAGCATAAAATTGAAAGTATGATGTGTTATCCAAGAAAAAAAGTTAATAAAACTGACCAGACTGCTCATCGGTGTTTTTGGTTGACGTCGTCATCTTGGTTCTGCGAGATCGTTTGTTTCGCTTTTGCTGATTGGTTCACTTGCAGACACCAAATTCGTCCTGCGACATCGTCTGTATCGCTGTTGGTGACAGGTTTACATGCAGTGTGCCATTTTATTTTTTAACCTAATGTATTGTTTACCCCAGAAACAAGTTTATACTTTTATGTTATTTTAAACGATTGCTCTCTCGATGGTACTGTCTTGAAAGTTTGATTTTTTTTGTCAGTCCAGTAAAACATTGGCGAAATACGGAGCATTTTAACATTTTTCGTAACTAATTTTTGCCGAAGGTTTTTTTTTTCTTCCAGAATTTTGGGTTGGCGGGGGGGGGGGGCAGGTTGCAGTTTGTGCTATATTTGCTTTTAGGTGACGGGTTTCGGGTTTGGTTCAGTACATACAAAATCGTACTGATTCGTACAAAAGCAGACGAAAACATACTAAGGCATACAAAAGCATGTTTTTGGATAGCCGTACATACCCAAGACAATCACCAACTCGTACGGGTTGCAAAGAAAAGTTCTGAGGTACACTAAAGCGTACTCAGTCCAACACTAACAAACTAATACATGTAGGGACGTGTAATATTTTGTATGCTTTAGTTTGTATGGACGTTTTGTGCGAGTAATTTTTAAGTGTACATAAAAATGCTTGGCTACTTTAGCCATTAAAACGGCTGACTCTTCTTGTTTTATTGACAGGTTCTGCAAAACAGGTTTATTCTCACAAAGATGTCATAGAGGAGTATCAGCAAAAAGCATATGAAAAAATGGTGGCAACAGATGGAAAGTTAACGAAGCATGAAATCTCACAATTATCGTTTAACAATCCAGAGGTGGTGCAGAGAATTCAGAGCGAAGCTGAGCTGAAGGACATGGTAATTTATTTTCGGATAGGGCATTGAAGCTTTAAGTCATTTAACTTTCTGACTAAATAAATTAAGTGTGAAGATGACGATAAAAATACTGTAACAAAAGTGTGAAAGGGTCAAAGTTCCGGAAATGCTTTGTCAGAATATAATGCCAGCAGACACAGACGATGAGTGATTTGTTGAGAGCGCAAACTCTTCCTCATGTGAAAAATTAATGCGAATAGAATGGAATATAAATGAAAATCATCAAGTGATTATCATTAAAAAGACTCAATACTATTACTTTATGTCTAGCCGATTCCTGGTTTGCATAATCCGTTTGCTGCTAGTCCAAGGAAGTGTTTGCTTTGTGAGCATAAAGTTGAGTTAGATTATAAGGTAAGTAAGAACTCAGCGGCAGCTGGGCCGTGTGTCGTGCTGTGACAGCATATCCTGTTGGGTGGGGGACGGGGGTGTTGTTTGACGCATGCGTTAACTGTGTAGTGGGTTCGTTCTTCTCCTCATTTACACGTTAGCTGATACGAAGCTTTTATGTCATGAACAGGCGTAACAGCCAAGTTTTCCTCCGTTGCTGTAACGTTTATATCGATCCAGCAATTGTTTTCACGATATTCTTTAATTTTTATTTCGCTGGTTGATGGTGGAGATTGAGCCAGAAATAGAATTGTCTTTGAGCTTCTTCGAAATAAGGTTTAGCCACGTTAAGTGTCTTTGTTATCTCCCGTCTAAGGGAGGGATATAGTAATGAGCTTGTCCGCCCGTCCGCATGTCCAGGCTATATCTCGATGTTTTGAAATTTACACACGGATAAAGCACATTGAATGTGAGCAGTGTCGTGTTTTTAATTCGATGCATGAAAAATTCTAAAAATGACAGTATTTTGTAATTTGGTAAAAATTAGCATTCATGCAGTTTTGTCTGCGTAACAGAGTCGTGTTCGGGCTATATCTTCGTACCTATAAGCCGGATTATTTTGAAATTTCACACACTGATAAAACACATATGGAAGGTGTGCGTTGTAGTGTTTTTTATTCTGATTCATAAAATAATGACAAAATGAATGATTGGTTTTCGATTATTGAAAAATCTGACACATGGAAAGAGCACATATTGCGCTTGTGCTACGTCTCGATTTTGTTGGGATACATGAGAAATTGCCCAAAAGTTATTATAAAATTTGGTAAACCTTCACGTTTTGATATAATTTTCTCTACGTAATTGAACATGTCGTCCAGGCTCTGTCTCTGTTTTTTTTTTTTAAATTTCACACACGGATAAAACATACTGAAAATTGCCAGATTAGCTTTTTAAATATAAAACTTAGTTTTGTCGAAATTGTAAAGTGCAAAACTATTAAGAATTGTGAAAAACGAGATGAAAGTGGCAGTAGTATTGTACTTTGCAAACCCATTTCATAGGTCATCCGCGTTACAACTGGGATCGCGTCTCTCTGGGGCTCTAATTTGCCGAATGTCGGAGTAATGAAACGACCAAGCAACGTGCGTTGTTTTTCAGAATGTTCGCTTGTTGAGCCAGTTTGTTTCGCCCCACACGGGCAGAATCTACGGACGAGACAGGACCGGGTTATGTATTTACATGCAGCGCCGTGTCTCCACACTCATAAAAAGAGCTCGTGTGTTTGGTATGTATATATATTATCTCCAGAACCTCGGGGTGATGTTTGCTATGTTTTTGCTGTTCATTTGACCGTGCCGTGCTAGAGAATCGATTTAATCACCTCCGCAATATCACTTTGGAAACAGTGGTCAAACGAAATCAAATATCTTTGTTTGACTTTGTGACATCTCATAAAGATTGTTAGCTGGTGGTAATAATACTTTTTTATTAAAAAAATTGAGCTCCTCTGATTTTGGAAATCTGTGTTAATTTTCTGTGACCCCCCTCCCCACCACCCTGTACTCTTAATTATGACAGAGACATCGTGTAAATGATAGCCCTTTGAGAATGCCTACTGAGAATGATCTTGATGTATTGTATTCTTTCAGGCTTTATGGCGTACAAGATGAAAAAACCGGAATATATAACAGATCCGAAACTGTTCGACCCATTCAGGGGTCCTATCAATAAAAAAGTGTAGTGTTCGTGGAAACACGATATTTGTGTGTTTGAATCTTTAAACAAAACAGGAATACATTTGAGGAAAATCACATGTACAGTTTAACCGTCGCCAATTGGTGTTGAAGGGAAAGGCCTTGGCCGAAATAAAGACGCCACTGTCGCAGTGTATCTGGCTAAATAATCCGTCAAACTTCAGTGTATGTATTCCGCTTGAGATAAATGATAAATAAGAACAAAATTCAGTGATTATTTCAACCAGGATTAGACCGCTTAGTGTTTTTTGCTGTAATGTCAACCGGTGTTTGTTAGTTCTGTCGCAGACCGGACCATTGCGAAAACACAAACTTGTATTCCTTACTAAGAGTTCCAAATTGTTTGTATTGTCAATAAAACGTCAGATACGTTTTAACAGTCGAATATGTAGTTATTTTTCCGTATTCGTCAGATATTTTCAGGACATATCCTAACAGATTTTTTTAATTATAACACAAATAGAATAGAGTGGATAAAAAACAGGTCAACTATAACTGCATTTAACATTTATAAACACTGTACGAAGTGAGGGCGTACCTATTCCTGTAACAATCAACAGTGAGTATCACAATGGTGTTTAAGAATTGCGTAACTTTACTGCGATTACGATTCTCCAGACATTAACAAGTACAAATGTGCGCCTCTTGATTTGGCTGTGGGGGGGGGGGGGGGTGATTTTGATCGAGAATTTTCTTTTTTATTCTTTTATCACCGTGTTTATTGTCGCTTCCAAGTTTTACCTTCCTCAAAAACATCAGGTCATGTACGTTGCGATGCGGTGCTTGTCAGAGTGGAAAGTTAAACTTTCTAAGGTTTGAAAATAAATAAATATTATGAACAAATTATGTTGTTTTAATTGAATTTCGTTTTGCCAGGTGACAAGGGTCAGTGGGTTTTACCGCCAATCATAGTGCTTTCTGTTTAGCTTACAATGTTTTTTCCTGTATTCTTGTGTTTCCCTGACTTAGGGGAGACTGTAGTGTTTGTATGTCCTGTGTATGTTCGTGTGTGCGTGTCTCAGTCTGTTGTGAACACACTGTGTGCGAGATATCTGGAGAACGAAAAGTGGGATAGGCTTCAACCTTGGTCGTTCCTTCCTTGGATAAGTCAGACGGTTCTGTCAACTTTGACGCATATTAGGGAAATCGTATGACGTCATTACGTAGAAATCTTGTGTGCGAAATTTCTCAGCCACTGAACATCGGCGAAAGTTCAATGTTGGTGGGATTGTTGGTTTGTAGGTCCGAAAGATTCTTTCAAATTTTATTGTCGCGAGTAGAACGAACGAGTGCGGCTTATGACGTCATCACGTAAAATTCGTATACATATTGAACAAGATCTTGGATGCAAAATATCTCGATAACGGAAAGTCATATCGACTTCAAATTTCATGTTTGTATTCCTTGGGTCAGTCGGACGGTTCTCTGTACTTTCGACGGATGTAGGGAAATTAAGAAAGACATATGACGCCATTATGCATCGGTGAAAGATGAAACTTGGTGGGATTGTGGCTTAGTAGGTCCAAAAGAATCTGTCAAATTTTGCCCGGAGTAGAACGAACGAAAACGGCAGATAACGTCTTTAGGTAAAGTCTCTCGATAGCGGAAAGTTGGATCAAATTCAAACTTGGTGTAGATGTTCCTTAGATAAGTTGCACGGTTTTAATTCAATATTAAACTCCGAAAATCGAGAAAGGCGCCAATCGCGTAAAAATAGTACGTGATATATTTTGCAGTCGCTGAATTTGATCCCTATTAGGTGTTTTCATTTGGATGTCGAGCTGTTCCATATATGGGAGTAATTAATGGTTGCACTACCTGAAAGTGGTCATCTAAAATCTTGAGTTGTGACAATAAACTGTCCCCAACTCCCCCACCGGGATGAGTTGTGTGTTGCACAGTTACGAAGACTGCCTTTCTAGTACGATTAGGCCGATGGGAATGCACGAAGACAAGGTATACGTTATGATTACAACTGCACTTAGGGTACAAGTCCTTACCATAGCGTTGGCTAAAAAGGTTAGGGTTGTGTTTAGAAGCGTACCTACATTAAATGGCCGGCGGGGAGGGGAGAGGGAGGTTTAAGGTGAGCCACAAAAAAGTATTTCGGTGCAATGTATTTGCAACTACCATCTTCAAGACCTGGATAAAGAAAAAACAAAGTAAAACCTGTTCGTAGTGACACATTTTCGGTTTCGGGCAAAAAGACGTACCGTAAAACCTGTCTATCTTGACCACCTTCCAGAACCGGATAAAAAAAAAGAAGAAAAACTGCTTCAGTGACCAACTTCGAACCCGGATAAAAAGGACGTATAGTAAAACCAACTTAAGCGACCACCTTTCAGACTCCGAGAAACAAGACGTACAGTAAAAGCTATTCGTAGTGACCACCATCCGGAATCGGACAAAAAAGAAGTACATTAAAACCTCTTTAGTGAGGACCTTCCAGACTGAGATAAGGAGGGGTACCGAAAACCTTAAGGCAGTGACTACCTTCTAGTGCCAGATAAAATACCTGTGTGAAAAAAAGAGAGGATTGAAATACCCACAAGTCAAGTTACCCCCCCCCCCCCCCCTCTTCACAATGTGATACGCAACCAGACTCCGGGCACATGGGGTACATTTATATGATGTAAATTGTCTCATTCTGAAAACAGCACAAACTTCTTCAAATAAAACTTTGTGAAAAGGCTGTCGGGGAGAAGTTATGTTTTTGTTTACAAAAAAAAAAAAAAAAAAAAACGAAGGCGGCTGGCCGTTAAGTTTTTTACTTGTTCGGTACAGTGTTGTTTGTAAGTATTGGTCGCTCTAGTTTTGTTTATGTTTATTTTTTTTAATTTTTGACAATGAATAATGATTATGTTTGCAGAAATGAAAGTGTGTGATATAAGCCTGTATTCTTGTGTTATGTGTGCACTGGCGGCTCTAGTTCATATTTATTTCAGTTTTTTCCTTCCAACATGCACTTTCCCAGGGCGAAATTTCCCCACAAATATTAAAACAATTGAATTGCCACTTCTCCAACAAAGTACTAACATTGAAGGGGAATTTCCAAGTTAACATACATTGCTTAATCAGCCCGAAAGCTTTTCAAAAGTAGACGGGAAGCGAAACTCCTTAATAATAAGTGCAATCTTCTCTAAATGCATTTTCGGACCCAAACTTTTCTATTTGGCAATGGACTAAAACAGAAAGAAGACAAGCACCCCATCAGGAAGAAATTTATTTACAAAATACGTCGAATTTTAAGTTTAAAATCGAAAAATACACATAAATAACAAAAACAATATAAATATATGCGAAAGAGAATGCGCGAAACAGGAGCAGAAAATCTTCCCTAACATTCACCTGTGTGACTTCCTCAATGCCCCCCCCCCCAAATTGTAGGCACTTTATATCACAGGTGATTCTTGCAACTTAATAACAGAAGTCAACCATTGTATTTGCAGGTGAATAGTCAGCTCTTAGTAATCAACTTAATAGGCAAGCTCTTATTTTCTACTCCTCTTATGTGATGGACGGAACAAAAAGATTGCAAACAGCAGTTTATTTCTTTTCACTTGGTACTCGATGTACTTTATTTATTCTGTTGATAAAGTCATTTTCCTTTTGTCTGAGTTTGGCAGCAACATCGGTCTGAAAAAAGAGAGATGCAACGTTTACAGAAAACCTGACGAGCACAGATAAACAAAATATAAAAAACAAAGACATCGCACTTAGCCAAAACTGTAGTTCTAGACCAAACAGTACCATCCAACAAAGGTATGTATTTATGTATTAAAAGCACTGAACAATCGCATGCTACCTGCTGTACACAGTTCCGTTAGAGTTGTCGAAAAAATAAAGGCCCAAATTCAATACATGTATTAAATCTTTACCTCAAGTCTCAAGATAACCCAAACACTAGCTGCAAAAAGTTAATGACTTGTTCTCGCAAGTTATTACCTTCAACCCTCCGAGCATCTCTTCAAATACGCTATTCATGACTTCTGTTACTTGTTCCTTGGTCAGTTGAGACATGAGATCAGCAACTTTTTCGCCCTCCGCCTCCAATTCCTCAGCTGTTTTCTCTCCTTCGGTGGCCCCTTCCTTGCCCTCCTTTCCGTCTGCAGTCTGTCAAATAATTAGTTTTAATTAGTTTTCTTTTTTTGTCGAAAAAATGAAATTAGAACCACAGTCTTAGTCCTTATATTCCAAATACAAAGTTTTATTTCAGTTTGTTTTCGCTTGGAAAAAAGAGTTGGATAAGCGAGTGAAACATTTTCTTCGTATTCCACTGAGCATTTATTATTCATTCATATAAGCGCCCTGCACTAGAAACGATTTCATTCCTCAAGTTTAGTGCGTGACGTCACTGTCTGTTTCGCCATAACGATTTCAAGTATCAAGTCATGTGTTGTGGGCGGGACAGAGACCTTGTGAGGCTTTTAGGGCAGTGATTTTTAGGCTTAAATACACATGCCAAGGGCTTTTATTTTTCGGATATACGTCATGAACAGAGAGAGAAATGCATAATGATACCTTCGGCACAGGTGTAGGTGGCGGTGTGGCTATGTATGATTGGTAGATCTCTTCGGGAACAGCTTCTTCCAGAGGTGGCGGCCAGGGCTTATCTGCAGGGGGCGGTACCTCTACAACCAGCTGAAATTACACAATACTTAATTATCAAAAGATATGTTTTTTCCTTGTCGATACCCGAACCAAAAAACTCAACAGGCGTCCATCAGCACAACAGCCAAATGTGTTTTTCAATGTCATTCAAACTATCCTCTTTCACTACAAATCATTTCCCAGTTATGTTATTTAATACTTCACTTTTATTTCAGTTCAAGCATACCACATCATACTATAACCGTTCAAAATGACAATGAAACTTACATCAGTTCCTATTATTTCTTCTGCTTGCGTAGCACCAAACAAAAACTCGTACATCTTGTAATGTTGGAAAAGACTGGAAAAAGAAAAAAGTAGCTCTTTCGCACACTTCCAGATAGACAGAACATTCTTATATTTCCTTGCACATCCTTGGGTAGCCTGAGTTAAAAGGAAAAGATTCGTTAACCCTTTTGATCAATAACTGTAATACGAAAACCACTCATTGTATCAGTTTCCGTTTCTCTTAGGGTCAGTCTGTCTTCTATTTTTTACTGGTAGATTCAAAGCTCTGTACTGAGCAGATCGCATCCAAGGCAACATTGAGAAAACTGTAATAACAAGAATGGACTTTATTACACCAAATATCTTATAGGATACCAATACACAATATTTGGTTACACTAAATGTGACGTTATTTTGACAAACTGATCACCGCCCTCTTAGTTGCTGTGCACTAGCAGCAAGCCTGCACTTGTTGTGACCCACCTTCCTAACCTTACCTAGTGTGAATATATTCGTTGATAAGTGTTGCTTGTTTGACATCAAAACACTCCAAACCTCCAGACAGTTCACAGTTCTCCAGCCCAACGCCAGCAAACATTTTCTTAAACTGACTTAAGTTCTCAGTAACTGGCAAATGCTTTTCTGTTCAAACGAAAAAAAAACATATCATTATAAATTTTACACGCACATTTCCATAACATCACAATAAAGTGTCACAAAAGTGTACAAAACTCACGTGAGCAAGCTAACTACATGTAACGCTTAAATCCAAATGCAATCGAAAGCGCTTTATTACATAACCATTTTTCCGTATTTTCAGCAAGATTGCTACTGCGCCCCCTCCTTTTAGATGATAAAAAATTACCCTTCACGTTGTCTAACAGGCTGTGCATCAGCGTAAAGAAGGCGGACACTTGCTCCTGGGAGAAGCTGTTCTCTTTGGCCCACCACGTGCCACTCACGAAGTAGTCCAGCGTTGCTCCTTCCTTGGCATCAACACCGTGATCTGTTATCTTGAGAATCTCAGCCATTTTGCTGCCAGAAATAAATATTTTTTGAATAATTTCTTACATGTTCTCTTTTTCTTTATCAAGTACGCGTCACACAGTGACAGGCAATTAAAGCTCAAATTAGTACCGGTAAACGATTGCAGAACAACAAATCTCATTAAAACGGGATACCTGCATCCCATTTAATACTCTCACAATGTTCTTCCTCTTCTACTGAACTGATAAAAACACTCACTAATCATTACACGTCATAAATAGCACGTTGCATTCAGGCATGTTACAGAAAAGTACAAACAGATCCTTAATCACAACGCCTTAAAACTTGATGTAAGGATGGATGTAGTTATTACTATTACTATTATTAATATTATTATTTGCGCTTTAACGAATACTACATCAATCACAGAAATGTTACAAGCCATGCAACTGTGCGTACGAAACATTTCACTCAATGGTCCCGTTATTCAGTTTGAATGAACGAAGTGGCAGAACGAGAATGTCCTATTTATATGACTGTCTGGCTTGCGGGGTGCCATACATGGAGGTTCAAGCATAGCCCACATAAGTGGTATTTGCTTCAAGATTATAAACTTTTTTTTATTATTAAACTTAATCATGCGGCATGGCTTCTACAGCTGCCGTGCAATTCTATACTGCCGGAGAACTCCTACTTTTTAAGTTCAAAGCACAGGAAATTCAGGCTTGAAGAATAACAACTGCCGCGGACCTATAAAAACTGGAGACAGGACAGATGCCACCTGGTGAGATGCCACCGGGGAGTTACCACCTGATGAGTTGCCACCTGGAGAGATGCAAACTAGGGGTTATGCCACCCAAAATTTAGTTTCTCTTTAGTTTTCTTTTAATAAAACATGTGTATAACTGAACGAATATTTTATTTTCAAAACGTATAACTCAACAGAAGTTTTAAAATAATATTGCGATTAATATTAGGACTATATCTAGCCATCAAACCTTATGACAATCAACAGAGCGCCTTTTATCGTACAATTTTAGTAATAGAACTGATAACTAAATTTAGTTCTGTAATCATACGATAAAAGACAATTCTAGTAATCGAACTGAATCGTAATCAGCAGAGTGTCTATTATCATACGATCACAGTTAGTCCTTGTATGACATTATGATATGGATTAATTTTACATCAATAAAATAGTTTCTATTTGCTTGCGTCGGCGTATATAAATCCAATCCAATACAGAAGCATTTCCCGAGTCAATGAGCTTTATGCTCCTAACTGGGAGTTCTGGAAAAGTACTGCAAAATTATGGGTGGCAAACCCACGGTGGCAAAGCCCTAGGTGGCAGCTCACCAAGTGTCACCTCCCCTGTGGTAACTCATCGAGTGGCATCTCCCGTAGACCTATAAATAATAAGTTGCAACTGCATAACTACCGAATAAAAATGGCATGTAATTCTATTTGATAATACCCGCCCTGCATGATTCCTAAAAAGAAAATTAACAAACCTCTGTAAGACATCTACATCGCTGCACTCGCACAGTATTTTTGTTTGTTCAGCATTGATTATTTTAAAAGCCAACGATTCCTTGTCGTCATCCTATTCAAAATCATAAGAAATAACGTTTAAACATTAGGAGCCCTTCAAAGAGCTGGAAGGATAAAACTGTGGATAATGCACGGAACATTAATCTGGCAATAATGTGAAATTGCAATTCAACCATTTTGGCATGTTAAAAGCGAAAAAATTAATAATAATAATACCAACTAGAGCAGTGTGCATAGAGCACACATTCCCCACAGGCCCCCGATCAGTTAAACACGGTCATCAATAGTCAATCAAGAGCTGAAATTTTCCAAGTCCAGCTGGTCCATTTTCCTTGGACAAATCTGGCCCATTTACAATACCGATCTGTGATTGTTCCCATAGAAGCATACCAAGTTTCATTAAAATCCTTGCAGGAATTTTTAAGTTATCGTGTTAACAAGCTCTTGATGACAGACCGACCGACAGACACGCGGTCGATCGCATATATTCCCTGTGGAGAATAAATAAACAAAAAAATCGCCAATTTGAGAACTTCATAGTGCAAAATACGCTCACTAGAATAAGAAAGGTGCATTTTTTCGTTGTATACCAACGATTTTATAAATGTTGGCAAAGCGACGATAGTCCACTGTTGTTTTAAGCTATATTTCATGACAATCTGTCACTAACAATTTAACATTCCATAATCACTTTTACTATAAAAAAATCATGGTCCAACGTTGAAATAGGCCCAAAGAATTTCGATTTATTGGCCCTGCAAGTGCTTGCTTTCTTGGCTGTTGTTTTACCCTGTTATCACGAGCCCAAACCCGTTCACACTAGTGAATTTCAACTGAATTTGACGATGGCAGCGAAACTTTGACTGGGCTTATTCATGCTAATAAATATGCAGTCGAAACGACACCTGCATAGGATTGGTCCGAGAGTAAATTAGACCCGGTGGACCCTTTCCATATTCCCAGAACACAAAGGGTCACAGTTCCTGTAATATAACTGGCCACTGATCTCAACTTTCGAGGCTCTGGATCTTTCGGCGCACGTTCCAGGTCAGCGATCTAGCATGCTTTTTCTTTAAAAAAACACACACCCATTGAGAAGGATCCTGATGCATTATTTTCGAGTACCTGAGTAAATAATGATTTTGCGGTTTTAAATTCATTGTTTGCAGTAATGGGGATTTTTATATCCTGGTCCCAAGAAAACATTTTTCTCAGTACAAAATTGTTGTTTGACCATAAAAATTGTGCACCATAATTTATCATTGGGCCATTTATGTGATGCACCCTTACCAAAAATTAACTCCATTGGCCCCAGTCTTTCGCCAATACTGTCAAAATTGACATCAATGGGATGCTCTCTTATAGGAACTATGACTTGCTGCTATGAGACAATCACACTCTGGGCGTTTCGAATAAAATGCGCGAAAAATTCTGCATTTCGAATATAAACTAATTGGGTAAAAATGAAAAAAAAAAGAAAATAATAATAATAATAGAGAGATTTCGCCTAAATATCAAATTTCTCTTGAACCAAATAGCAATCTTTTTTTGTAACAATCCTTGTGCTATTTTATAAATTTATTTAAAGTTTTAGCAAGTAGTTTTAGTTCCAATTTCTTTTGTGTTTTGAGTATGAGCTGTTTTGGCCATATTTCTTCTATCATTTCTTTAATCTTTCACCTTCTTTAATCTTTCCCTTGCAGTCGAAATTCAAAATTCTTGCACATGTTATTCGAAACATCCAAAGTGTGATTCGGCTTATAGGAAGACCGCAAGAGTCATGCATCTGGATAGTCCTAGATGACTCTTGCGATCTTCCTGTGACGGCAAGAGTCATAGTTCCTATAATAGGAAATGTCATTGATGTCAATTTTTAAATCTCGGCGCTCGACTGGGGCCAACGGCGTTATTTTAGAAAGGGTGTATCACATAAATAGCCAAATTATAAATTATGGTGCACAAGTTTTATGGTCAGATAACAATTTTTTACTGAGAAAAATATGTGTTTTCTTGAGATCAGGATATCGCATCCCTCATTATCGCCCACAGCAACAGTGAATCCACAGTTGCAAAACCACGCTTTAGTCTAGTTTGGGAGTTTCGCTGAGGTCGAAAATAATGCGCCAGGGTATTTGTTAGTGTGCTTTTAAAGAAGAGGCCTGCCAGTTCGAGTCTCGGTGTCCTTGAACGTGCGCCGAAAGATCCAGAGCATCGAAAATTGAGATCAATGGCCATTTCTATTGCAGGAACTGTGATCCTTTTTGTCCCAGGAAGATAGAAAGGGTCCGCTGGGACTAGCATCTGGATTAAGTATGAATACGCTTATTTATAATTTTAACTAAGTATGATGAACACTTCAATTAAGATGCTGTTTTTTTCTGAAGGTAATAAAACGTAGCTTACTCAGCTAACCTTAAATCGAGTAGCTTTGTCCGGGCCTTTACCCAAAAGCTGGCTATTTTGGTTTTTCGATCGCTTGCCCTTCGACGCCATTTTTAAACAAATTTAACACTTTCGTTGCCAAGGGCGAGATCTCACATAATTTGTTTTGTATTTATGTTATACTGCAATCAAAAGCTGCAATGTATAAACAAATAGTGAAAATTTGTGCTGGTTGAATTATAAACTTGGTTCTGCAGGCACAACCTCTTCGGGAAATTTTGCCTTTACATGTTTGTTTACACCGGAAGTGTGCAGGTTGAAGTAATCGAGTCAAATCCCGGATTATCTCTTTTTTAATGAAGTGGGCCAGTTGCTGCATTTAGTGCAAGAAATAAATGGTCAAACTCGATTCAGTTAATTATCTAAAATATGTAGGCTTAAGATCAGTTATTTTTGTAACCATTAACAATATAATATCGTTGAAAGAATAAGCAACTTTACAATGTCATTGAAAATTTACAGTGACTGTGTAAAGTCACTTCTAAAAGCCAATAAACAATAAAGTCAGACTGGATTCAGCTTCAATTTGAAGAATTAAGATCAATGATGTTATATGATCACTATTAACTACGATGTCACTGACAAACCGAATAAACCAAGTGACATTTCTGCCACAGATTTATTCTTAAAGGTAAACGGATGAATATATATATATATATATATATATATATATATATATATATATATATATATATATATATATATATATATATATATATATATATGTGTGTGTGTGTGTGTGTGTGTGTGTGTGTGTAATTGGTCTTTTGCACAGCCCCATCTTTGTAATCAGCTTTCCATTCCCTTTTGCAATTCTCGATTTTGAGTATTATTTTAATATGAGTACAAAACAGACATAAGCACAGAGGTGGGTTGTGTGTTTCAACTTCCAAAGACAGAAAAAACGACAAAAATCTTTCGAGCTCAAAGGTGCATTCAAACCTCTTAAGAACCGGAGCCTTTAAATCCTTTCAGAAATAAACAGCATTTTCGGACATATATTTTTAAAAGACACAGTGCAAAGAATATTTTTCTTTGTGTCCTTGTTTCCACGTGAATCTATTAAAGCAAAAAAAAAAAAAAAAAAAAAAAAAAAAACTTTTTATTCGTCTTTTTGCAATAATAACCTAAACTGAAATTTTTATATTTTTCTCTTATGATTTTGACATGGGCGCTTATTACTTGAAAAACTCCTTAAATTCGGAGGTAGCCTGTAACTAGATCGTGTGACGAGATGTTAGCGACAGACTTTCACTGCATAACTCATCCTTAAGGGACGGAAGACACATTTTGAAGTAAGCAATGTGCTCGCCATCCACTCACCTGCATCATATAAAGCCAAACTTCTTTAAATCAACATTGTTTTGAAAACCGTTGTTGTTTAGGCTTAAAAATCATGGGGCTGTTGTAATATTCTTTTTGTTGTAATTTATTTGTACGGAAAATGTCAATCATAAAATCCAGTTCAAAATCACTTTGAAGACATTGTCTCACTTCTTTGTTGAAAAGTTTTGCATATGGGGCTTTTGGTTATAAATAGACAATCAAGTCCTTTACAAACTTGAGACATTGACAATTTCCTCCGTGGTCTCAGTTGGCTTCACAAGGTTTGTAAAAAAACATAAAATTCTACCAAAGTTATTCAAGACAATATTTTAAAATTAACTACTATTGAGTTTTTATTATTAATAATTGCAAAAGGTGGTTTATATAACTCACCAACTTGCCTCCCTTTCTGCCACGGCTCTGAAAATATAATATAAATAGTATAAAATTACAGCATTAAATGATAAGAAATAAATTAGAAAATTTCACTAAAATTCATAGAATCAGAGTTCCTCTGAGTTTTTATGTAAAGCAAATTTAGTTTGATGTTTCATCTTTTGCTTTTCTAAGGTTATTTGTGGATTTCTATCTCAGCCTCAAGAACGACTTAGTTATAGGGGTAAAACTAGAAAAACAAGCATTTTATCGTTCAATTCTTTGAAAAAAATTTAGCAGGTACCACAATTCTGTGTTAATGTTTTGTGATAGTAAATAAGGGTAAACGCAGTTTCACAGATAGAACAAACAGACAGATAGACAAATGAATTAATGATATAACAATCTAGTTACTGATGTCTTAATGCGATAGCTATTAGTTTCATTTTAAAATGGTAATGAGCAAGATAAGCCTGTAATAGGTGATACCTATGTTTAATTAATAAAAAGAGAAGCCTTCTTGAAAACTAAATAGTAGCTATCACAACTTAAACCTTGATTTTCCATGGAATGAATTAGTGATACTGCGAAATCATATTTTGTATTTTTCAATCCACATTTTGATATAAAATTTCCAGTAATAATGTCAATTTCGATATTTACAACGCGTGTTTGTCCGATCAAAAGTTAAGCTATTGACTATTTTTCGCATTATTTTAAACAGCTTAAACCATTTCCGAACGAAATAGATAAAACAAATTAGACATAAAATGCAATTAGGTTTATACAAACCGAAGCATTTTTGTTGTTAATAATTTTTTGTACATTTGCAATTTTTAGGTAGCTTTCACTAACTTTCAAATCACAAAAATCAACGGACCGAAGCTCTTAGATGACCAGAACATGTTTACTTAATTTTAAAAGCTTGTCCGTCGCAAAGTTGAGAGGTTACTCATGTTATAAAAACTTTAAATTTTCGTACAGTTGCAAAAATTCTTAGAGAACTGCCTTTTAATTATTCTTGCAAATGTCTCCGTGTTTACATGGAACCTGTGAGGGAAGTAGGATTCACGTGCTTGAGTCATAGTCAAGATTTGGTCTGAAAAACAGCAATTTTGAATTAGAGACTAAACTAAATTTACATTTCAATTGTATTTGGAGTATTTTCAGTTGCATTGTTCAAGTAGTCAACAACAGACAATTTTTACATAATAAGAAGGCAATTTATGGCTAAACCGCACAAAGCAACATAATGAAAAGTACAGTATGAGTAACATTTCGTTTGCCTACTACCATAAAAACTGTTGAAATTGTGACCAGATAAATCGCTTTGGCCAAGGTATATCAAGCTTTGGGATCTGCTCAATTTGAAAGCAATCTGATAAAACTTTCAGAAGAAGAAGTGTTATCTTTGCTTAAGCTCAAAATATAAAAAACCTTGTAAAATGTGATCAGTAAACTGTTTCAATAAATGTAAATGTAGTTTTATACCTATGTAATCTGTAATCACAGATAGAATACAGAAGTATGTTCGTTTGTTTTAGTATCAAGAATTTTCTGAATTTTGACAATATATTTAGTTTATCAAAATAAAGAGAAAGCGCCATACACAATGTTATCTGGAGAGCATTACAAGTAAACAAAGCTCTACACAATGTAATGTGGAAAGATAGTAAGAGAGTAGCAACATGCGTGCTTAAACCCAAACTACGAACAATTGGTCAACTTTAAATAAAAAAGACGCTTAGCAGAAAATAGTTAAACATCCACCCAAAATTTCAAAGCGATCAGCTGTAGACGGAACTGTGTTATGTAGTATACATTTATCAACAATTATCAGGATCGAGAAAACAGTGCTATCGAAACGAACAAAATGAAAACAAATCAAACTATAAGAGAACAACCAAAGTTTTATTGATTAGCTGATAATTACAGTAATATAAACATTTTATACGAAGTCATAGCTGAAACGTGCAAGAAAAATTGTGATTATTCGTAGATGGAGTCTGTAAAATGTTCAAGAAAGAATGTAGAAGAGCAAGTAATCTATACAGTTACGTTATAAAAGCATAAAGAAAATGCTGGAACATTTTAATAACCTTTCAAGGCAAATGGAGACAAAAATAGACAATTATTGCTTCCACAATATTCCACATTTGGACTAAATGTCACCGCATCTAGTGTTTTCTGGGCATGTCTAAGTGATCATACGTTCTCTGACCAAAGTAGTAGCCTTATGTGTGTGTTCAGGTCAAAATTAGGAGAAAAACAGAACAAATTCCAAACCTCAAAAACTAAACTAAACTAAAATAATGACATGGCAAATAATACCCGGGAAACTGAAGAAGCTTGAAGGGAACTAATGTATTTAAATCAATTGTTTAGCCATTTACATCTACAATAACAGGTAAACCCTGATATACAGGTATTTGCTCCTATTATAAAGAATCTGTTTAATCAGATTTGCATATAATCCTTTGTTAGTTCATATAAAACAATAGTATGCATATTTTCATTTCTTAAATGCATGTAAATAGAAATTAAAAATTGTGGTGTCAGAATTCAAAACACTAAGCAACAGGAACATTACAAAGTGTTTGAATGACACTAGTTGTTACCCTTGGCGATTTGAAAATCGCCATAGTTAATTGAATTCGTACGACGCATTTATGTAATTTTTTCTCGTATGACTAACCAGTTTGATATGATTGGCGACAATGAAGACAGAAATGGCAGATACATTATTTAGTCCTGTTTAATTCCCCTCTACTTTGTTGTGAAATTCATTTGCTTTTTGTGCAAGAAAGAAAACTTTGGATCCTCTCAGCGCATAAGCAATTACAGTATGCATAGCAGACTTTCAATGGTGTTGTTTACTTTTAAAGTGTCTGTTTACTTCATTTACATTGCTACTTTAAATGCAGTCTATATTGATTAATTAACATTTTGCTGTTGCAATGCCTGGCTTTTCCTTAAGACTGATAAAATTTAACTTGTATGTTTTACTGTTTGTATGAAATTAGCTGTAGGTATAAGTTTAAAAGAGCAGATTTTAAATACGCCACTGTTTCTTTTTGTTTTGTGATAAAACTGTTTATTAACTGTTAATTTAGATATATCTGTGAGAGTGAGAGTGGTACAAATGTAAGTGAGCCAGGTGTGACCCTTTATACTCCAAAGAGTGTTCAAACATCACAAATTACAAATATTCAAGAATTTTTTTATACATTTTGATTCTAATATATACTCAACATATTTAAAAACGAATCGCACATTTTGTGCGTTATTTTTTACATAGTCGGTTTCTACTAACTTTTATATGAATATGCTCCCAATCAAAGTGTTAATTGAACCAGTCAAACTTTTGTGGCTAATACTCGATTGCCAGGAAATAGAGGCCACGGTGCGTAAGTACTCCCTTTGCCCCGTGGCTCTCTATTAAATACTGAAGTAAAGATTTAACTTACACGGTAAAAATTGGAAATGATATTCGGCATGCTGTACAAAGTTTCAACCTGATCTGGTAATCCTAAGTAATGCCAAGATTGACCGCAGTTCAGCGCGACCGAGCGCTCAGGATGCTCCACACTGGAATTCGGTCTCAGTGTTTGCTGGAGCTTTTACTAGTGCACAAATTCACAGTAATACGCCTTAGAACTCGTTTAGAGGAAATCAGAAACAGGGGAGGTTGCGACTTACTATCCGCCAAGCAGGACCAAAGAATACGTCTGTCATATCTCAAAGAACGTTTTCTTCCCGCAACAGTTGCTGCCAGACAGACCCTTGGAGCCCCTAATAACCGCGTCTGTTGCCAAACTGTGTGAAACCGGCTCTGTTGATACGGTTTACGCGCACGCCGCCCTATCGGAAATTGTTGTTAAGCCCCGCCCGAAGGCACGCATGACTTCACTGGGTCAATGCACATCCCCACTGAACACAGATACAAGGAACCAAGTGCTTTATACAGATGAATCACGGTTTTGCTTGAACCACGCCGAGGGAAGAGCAAGCGCTACGCACCGAACGAACGAGTACTTTAGCTATGACGACGTTCAAGAGAGAGACCGGAATCCTTAACGCTGAACTAATTCTACATCAGGGCAATGCACATCCTCATTCTGCAAGAGCTACGCAGCAGTATTTTTTAATGCAAAACGTCTGGGTCTTGCCCTAGCCCACACTTTCGCCGGATCTTTCTCCGATCGAACACCCGTGGGATATGTTTGGAAAAGCCGTACTCGAGCGCAATATCCCACCTGAGACACTGCCAGAGCTTAAACATGTGCTGGTGGAGCAGTGCAATCGCATTCCACTTCAAGATACAGAATTTGATGAGATCCATGCGACACAGATTAACTGCACTTAGGGTCGCTAGTGGAGGACACACTCGATATTAAGGGCGTTTGTCTATTGAAGCGTGACATTGTCGCTTTGATATGAAGTCGATTTTGTTTTCAGAAACAGAAAGCTCAACATTTCAGCTACCAAAATAATCAGTTATATTGAGGGTTAATTACTTCTCACATAATACATTTTACAGGTTTCAAAGTTGCTTTTTATACTTGTTAAGTATTTTTTTTTATTTAAAAGCCAAGGTTAATTTCGATCTCGGTACCATAATCGGTGCATAGCTACTTTGATATTTGTTTGATGACCATTTGACAAATTAGTGCTTTGTTTCTCCACTCAATTTGCTCGTCACAGGCTTTAAAAGGTCGCTTTTGCCATCCAACTAAATACTGTAATAAAGCATGAAATAGAGAAGCCGTGCAGAATATCAGCAATACATCAATTATTCATAGCAGTGATATGACTGTTTAACTCTACGAATTGTTACCATCCGAGTCCAGAGGATGGCGAAGTTAAAGGCTGGGAAATACTATTTAAACAATACAATCCAGATCTATGATAAACTGTGTAAACTTAATGAAAAAAGGTAAAATGTAGACTGGTGTCGAATATGAGATTTATGAAGAAGCAGCGGATGAATTAAAAAACGGTGAATTGAAATACATCACTACACATAGACACCGGATAAGAGTGATCAGATATGCACACCGTTACAAGTCAGACAGGACTAAATAAAACTAGACCGAAATTCGCACAGCGAATTAGACCCTACTTGGAATGATAACTTAAAACGGAAGGTAGATGATATTGCTGTTTGTTAACAATTTTCACATGTCTGAATGTAGAACATCCTCCTAAATACAACCAACTATACCGGTAAGGTCAACGTCAGAAATTTTTATCAGGTGCACCTTCAGATGACCCACTATATATGTGCCTCGTTTGGTTGGTCTAGCTTCAGCGGTCTTGGAGGAGATGTCTGGAAACCGATTGCTCTATCTCTTACCGTTTTCGAGATAAAGGCCAACTTCCGGTTTGGGGCTCGAAAGTGACCTGGAGGTCAAGGACACCGGAAGTTATACCTGGCGTATCGTCGTATAGGATTTTTCGAGATAAATCATTGTTTTTCTTAAATAACGTTTTTCGGGATTTGACCTTGACCATCAAGGTCAAGGTCAAAATTTTTTATCACATCGTCCTTTATATATGTTCCAAGTTTGGCTTTTCTAGCTTTAACGGCCTTACTGTAGATGTCTGAAAACCGATTGACCTTTTTCGCGATTAGCCCTTGACCAGTAAGGTCAAGGTCAAAAATTTTTATCAGGTGCACTACTTCAAATGACCCTCCATACATGTGCCAAGTTTGGTTGGTCTAGCTTCAGCGGTCATGGAGGAGATGTCTGGAAACCGATTCGGCGGAAGAAGAAAAAAAATTAAAAAAAATAAAAAGCAAGGAAAAAAATAGGTGAAGAATTCGAGGCAATCCATCCTCATTTGGTATTTTCAATACCAACTGGGAATAAACGTGTAGCAAAACCTAGACCTATGTCTTAACTTGCTATCCCGAAGACTTGAAAATATAACACTCCGTATGGAATATCGAAACTCGAGGTTACTTTGGTGTTTAAGGGGAAGTGTAGGAAGCACAGATGACCAAAGTCGTAATTTGACAACTAGACGGATTTCACCACGAATTGCGGAGCTTGCACTTGGCAGATCAAAATTACTGTCCAGATGGCTTAAAAATAAAGACTCCGCATGGGACTTTGTTAGAAGCGATGTATAACGCTTTTGAATTTTGAGACCAAAAGGTGTTTTGGAACTCCAACCTCTATATAATAAGCCTTAAAAGATAATTTCGTTACCCGAGTAGCTAGGACTCCTTTGTTTTTGTTTTGTAAATCGACCTTTTATGTGTACGTGAACATGCACTGACAGTGAATTCAGTGTATAATAAAATAATGGAACCGACAAATATATAGTTCAAATTGACCAAACTCCAAATTATCCTAATATTTTAAGCCATAGATGAATGGAAAGAATGTGGAACTAAAACAATACTTAAAATTAACCGAACTTCAAAGTAAGACAACTGTTCAAATTTAACGTTACTAACTGTATATGTTTAGTTTGAATTATAAGTGTATTGGACCCACCAAGAAATACCGAAATTTGGTTATTTCAGAAAACTATATTTTAATATTTCTCACCTTTCCGCGCTTTGCCATTGTATGTTGGTTGGCGGTGGTCTCACTTAGCAACCTTGTTGTTATTTTTCTAGTTTTTGTTCTGCACGTATGATTTCTACTTTTTTAACCTTTTTGATCAACTGGCTATCCGCTTTTAAATTGTTATACACAGCCACATTTCAATGTTATGTTTATAAACTTTTTTCATCAACATTTACATTCTGACTGGTATTTTAACGAATACATTGAGCAATGCGACTTCTTTCCAGAGATATGACAACTGAATGCTAAGATTTTATCAGCACAATATACCATTGCCTAACGATATTATTTATACACAGTAACAAGTGTACATGTAAACAGCCAGATTGGTAAATCCATTTATCCTGGATCATCTGTCTTTGATTTCTTATTGAAGTAAGTATAATCGAGCGAGATTGTTTCTATAACATGTGTCACGTACAATGTATATTCTCAATTGATTTGTAAGTATCAGCGTTAAACACATCAGATAACACCGTGGGATCAGGTTCAAGAACACAACTTGTAACAGGAATATCTTGGCTATCCTTTCTTTGATATTATGAAGACACTTTTCAAGGTTCTAAACTAAAATTTGAGGGTCCGGATATATAGAGAACAGGTTCGGCACTCCATTAGCTAAAACGTAGCCCCGATAAAAAATCGATAAAGAAAGGTGACTCTGAAAGGTAGCTCCACTTTCAGAAAAAAATTGTCTCAATTTCCGTCGCGTATTTCAAATAGGTGGTCACGTGCTGATCCGTGTGCGGTTTTCTTTGTGGTGCTCTCGTGCGTCGTGATCAGAGACACTGATAAAACAATTGTTTTTTTTATCTCATTTTACGCAATACTACTGAGCATAGTAAAACTCCCGGACCAAATAAACCCATCAATGATTCTTTATAAAAATTAAATTTGTAAAAAAATAACACAAAGCAGATTTTTTCTTTTAAATTTCGCAAACCCTTTAAAAAAATCATTATTTATAAGCGGCAGTGTGTTTAACTTTTAAAGTAATATTCATAAAAAAAAGTTGATGTTATATATTTGTACCGATCGCTTTGTAATTACTGGATTTTATTTTAGTTTTTTTTTCACCCGCTCGTTCGTAATATGAAGTATTTAAAAACTACAAAGAAAGGCCCCAAAACTAACGCGGCAGACTAACTGCTTTTATAACTCTGCCAGTAATAAAGTTCATTTTAGGGATGAACTAAAAAAAAGTAAAACCTGAGCAATTTTTCTTCTTTTTTTTCGCTTTTTATTTAAATAAAATGACGTATATGCAATACCGAACAGATATAGTTGAAAAACGAAATTCCCATTATTCGTTATTCTCCACAATATTTTAACCGAACAGTGTAAGGTTCAAATTATGACAGCAATTCCTCAACCACATTTAACAACAACAGCAACAAAAAATGTTTGCAAACTCGCAAGCAGTAATACTCAAACTATCTGAGATTGTTGGAAGTAACAAAGGCGTTAAAGGAGCATTTTATTATCGGCATGAATTCAGCTGAACTGCCGCGTAAAGACTTTTTCCATTATCACAAACACAGAGGTTAACCGTTCATTACATAAACATAACAACGCGGCTTTTATATTATAACATTAAAAATTTTAAACGCTTGCGGTTGGAATGAAGTTACACCTACGTTAAGACTTAGTAACACTTAACATTATGTCCACGAGGTCCACACTTAGCTTTAAGAGTCCTTTACATGCTTTTAAACTCTTGAACTTACAGTTAAAAACACGCTAACTGATAACAGCAAAGCGTTAAATAAACAAATACATTACTGCAGTTAAGGACACAGTCCTATCTGGACCAACAAGTCGGGAGACGCGTATGATTTGGTCCCCCCTCTTAGGAAAAAATCCCCGTGGGACCCTCACGTGCCAACTGGTTACCATGGATGTCCTTGACTTTTTTAAAAGGCCCTTAACGGAGGAGTGCTAATCTCGAAAAAACCTTCATTTTTAACCAAACGCGGAGTGAACCTTTTGCATGAACCATGGAGTACTGAACGAATACCACCTTTTTAACGAAATTGGCACTCCGCGCGGATCGCGTCTGACCTAAAATTAATCCCTTTCAACGCGATTATTTTGAACACGAGTGGTAACACATTTCATACGAAGTGCCCCCTCCTCCCCCCTCCCATCCAATTTTAACTTTCTGACTGTAGATCATTAATAATAAGGATTTACTTCTTTTCTTCAGTTGACTCTTGAAACTGAAACTAAACCATGGAAGAAAATGGAGGGAGATTTCAACCCCCATTCTAGAAAACAGCACATTTTGATCCATTGATACGATTTTCTGCCTGTAAGAGCAGCAGCTCTGGTGGGTGTGCAACTCCCCCTCCCCCACCTCCACCCCCATTGCTCCATACAGTTTCTGGATCAGCACTGCACATATCACTTGTGCACTAAGCACCATGTTCCTCGGACATTACACCTTTTAAACACGCACTTCATTTTGATAAAGAGAACAGAAGAAAGTCTCGACACAATTTATCGTTATTTTGTTTCCACAGAAATGTATGCTCTGAATCGTTGTATGTCAGTCAATAAACAATAATAACAGTACGAGGAGCTATTGGAAGAACAACAAAACAATAGCTTAAATCACGTATTGACTGGGGTATCCGTCGGCTTAATGCCGCATACGTATATATGTGGACACAAAAAGTGGACACAAATCCGAGATGGTCTAATAAAAGAACATCGGTGAAATTCAGTATGTACTTAACTCCAACGTACTATATTTGCAAAGGGTAGGAACTTAGTTGGTTTTCTTGCTCTCCTTTAGTTTTTAACATCACTTTACACCAATAAACCATGTTTAAGTTTACTTAAATTTAGACAATAAGGAGTTAACATTTTATATCGGCCCCATTACTTCAAGTCGCACAAGACAAGAGTGTCCTAGGGCACGCGCTCCCCACCGCACACACTTGTTAACATGGCGTGCCTTACCACACAGCTGCAGCACTTGTTAACATGGTGTGCCTCACCACACAGCTGCCGCACATGTTAACATGGCGTGCCTCACCACACAGCTGCCACACCTGCTAACATGGCGTGCCTCACCACACAGCTGCCGCACTTGTTAACATGGTGTGCCTCACCTCACAGCTGCCTCACTTGTTAACATGGTGTGCCTCACCACACAGCTGCCGCACATGTTAACATGGCGTGCCTCACCACACAGCTGCCACACCTGCTAACATAGCGTGCCTCACCACACAGCTTCCGCATTTGTTAACATGGTGTGCCTCACCTCACAGCTTCCGCACATGTTAATACGACAACATAGCTGTCGCACATGCTCTGTTTGGTCGTGCATACGTGCGCTACTGTTAAGCTTGGTTACATGCTCTCATCGCGTGAATGAACACACGGCTGGCGCAATAACTCGCTTTAGTTAAAATGTAACTTGTTGACTCCTAATATGTAAAATTATACTTAATGTAAATTTTCAGTTGGGGTAATATTTTTTAGAGTGTCATTTTACATTTGTTAGGCAATTATTGATATCGGGAACTGATCGTTTATCACAAAAAATACTTTTTTATAACAAAAATGAAATTTTGCTATCTGTAAGTATATTTCTGATACCTTTAAATGTTTTTGATCTCAAAATATATTCTTGATATCAATAAATATTTAGAGATATCAAAATTATTTATTGATATCCAAAATGATTTAATGACATCTAAATTTTTTTTCAACTATCAAAATCTCAATTTTGAGCTCAATAATTTATTTTCTTATTATTGATATCAAGAATTTATTTTCAACAATATTATTTCAGAATGAGACTTTTTTAATTTATATTTTGAAATCTGTAAATGATTTTTTGATCAGAGGAATTACTTTTTGATATCAAAATATCGTCTATTTTTAATATCTAAATTCAGAAGCAAACATCTGTGATTGAAACAACGACTGGTCTCTGTGTAGTATGGGCTGCAATTTTAACATTGAATGCTAATTTTTGATATCAATATATCATTAAAGATACCAATAATCAATGTATATCTCAATAATTTATATTTTCCTATCAATAATTGCATTAAATGGAAAACATTTAGTTTTGAGATCAAAAAAATCAATTTTACAATTTAAAAATCTCTAGAAGAGGCAAACATTTATATAAAATTTTACGAATCGTCAATTAAGTTTTGGAGATGAAAAATATAAAATATGACATCAACAATGACAGCACAATTTTTCAGCTGAAGTAGTGCTTCTTTTTTTGTACAGTAAAAAAATTAAAATGTTTGATTATATTTTTACATCAACAATGAGTAATAAATGTTAAAATATCATTCCATAGTATCCAGACATTTAAGCATCTTGTATTACAATTCCGCTTTTTGTGCCATGCCTTTTCCTGCCCTGGATAAAAGGTGGATGTCTAGGCGACATCATCTTCAGCATTTAGGTAATCAGAGTCACATGTAAAGTTCAAATCTTGTGCTAAGAATAGACTATGGAGAAATTAAAGAAATTCCACATAATTCAAGGACATAACGACTGGCTTTTGTGAAACCAGCATATCTGGAGTTGCCGAGTGAACAGCACAGATGGAAGTTGTGATCTGTTTCTCTCACTGTAACAAATAATTGAAACGAATCCCGTATTTTTTTCTAGAGGTTGTCTGATTACCACAAGATAAAAACAATCCTTATTATATGGGATTCTCAAACATATGTGATATACATGTTTTTATTCACACACCTCACTATGTCGAGGAAACAAGTTGTGCCGGAGGAAAGGTTGAACTGTCTGAATAGCATGCCATACCGGTCGGTGCACTTTTTCAACAAGACCGTCAAGTGACGGTGCTGAGGTGCCGTCAGAGTAACATGGCATGAGCTGGCACTGCGATTCTGTCCTCAACAATAATTCCAAAATTAAACGAGACTTACCGGGAAGTTGAAGTTCGATTGGAATACTGCCGACCATCAGCCAGGAACGAGGAATCACATGAGAGGCGTTGATCCAGACGACTAATCACACTTGAGCTATGATCAACCCAAGGAAAAAGATTGTAACGGAGGAATCATAAAGGGTGGGACGAATTGACAGGGTGGGCATGTGATTCCTCGTTCCTGACTGATGGTCGGCAGAATTTCAGTCAAACTTCAACTTCCAGGTAAGTTTCGTTTAATTTTAGATTTCTACCTCCCATCAGTCACTGTCATTCGGAAGCACATGAGATCTGAGAGCCATGAGGGTGAGAATGGCAGACACTGTTCAGAACTGAACAATAAAGAAAACACGTGAAATACAGTATTTATAATATCTATTACTATAAACTATTAACATATCAACTGAGAATTTCATTAGAGAATGAGGGTTATACTATATCTTTCTTATAGAACTTAGCAAATGTATGGGCATTTGACCATCCACATGCACTTAAGATGAGACTGACTTTTACATCTTTCGCTAAAACACTGGAACTACTAGCACTGCGGGTGCTGTGTTCTTTAAACACCGTTGTATCAATACCCGCATTTGCAAATGTTGATTTTATCCATTTGCTAATTGTACTTCATGTAATCGGCCCATGGAGTTTTTGATAACTGATGAGCAGATTATCTGTTTTATCTCGAAGAGTGTTTGTTTTATTTATGTACAACTGCACGTGTTTAACTATGCAAATATCAGGTTCAACTCCAAGAAGCTTTTGTTTCCCAGGCCGTGAGGTTTTTAACAAGGAGTCAATGTAAAACACACACCGATTATCATTAATTTTTACACACGGTAATTTTAAAGATACCAACATTTGAACTCTTTGTCCTGACAAAATAGCAAGCAATGTAACCATTTTAAGTGAGAGTTGCTTTAATGAAATATCCTGTAATGGTACCGTTTTTATACAGCTGAGTAACTGTTTTACATCCCAAGTTGTAGTATATCTAGGTAAGGACGGTCTAGTGTTCAAGACACCCTTTAAAACTTTTGAGACTAGAGACTTGGTTCCAAATGACTTTGACGGGTCGTCAATAAAAGGTAATACAGATAGTGCACTCTGTGTAGTGTTTAAAATGGAGTATCCAGCACTTGATTCATACATACTAGTTAGGAAATCGAGTCCGTTTTTTAAAGAAACCGAAGAGGGATCTGTATTCTGTTCACTGCAAAACTGTATTTATTTTTTTAGGGAACTTTCATACTGCTGTTCGGTTGTGCTGGGGCGTCATGCTTCCATGATAATTTCTTGAATCTATTCTGACATGCCTGCGATAGTGAGCAGTCCCCTGACATGAGACATGCCAGTGGATTGAGTTTTTTGTGTAGTCGATGTGGTTTTGGTAATTGGAGCAGTTTCTCGTTTCTGCAAATAAAAATAGGGTCTTGCATCAGTAAATTGAGTACTGATGGAAATAAAGATTGCGTCGGCCAGACTGGAAAATCACTATTCCGATGGCTGATCTTCTCTTATTTTATGCAAAACCCTCGGCAAGATACTGAACGGTGGAAAAGCACAGAAGTTATATTGGCAACAGTTCATAGTGAATGCGTTTACCGATATAGCTGATGCGTTCGGTTTGTATGATACATATGGCATTAATTGATAGTTCAGTCTTGAAGCAAATAGGTCAATGTTCGGAGTAAAGTTGAAAAACATAAGGATCAAGTTTATACTCCATGTCAGTTTGGAATTCTCGTGATAGAGCATCTGCTGTTTTGTTTCAGCCCATTTAACGAAACCTGTTGACAGCCATATATTTCGTTCAATAGCCCATAGCCATATTTTCCGTGCCTCTTTGTTACACTTGTAAGAATGCGTTCCGCCAAAGGAGGAGCCATACGATATCGCAGTTTTGAGTCCATCATCATTTGTCACGTCGTTACAAAACGATAATAATCCCATGAAGCATGCTTCAACTTGAGAACGTTTATGTGCAACAATTTTTCACTATCGCTCCAGAGACCATTAGTTTGTTTATCTTGATTAGTGAAATGCGCTCCCCAACCTTTCATGCTACTAACCGTGTAAATCGTGAAAGTGGGGGGTCCTGGATATGAGACGGGAAGTTTGTGACACATTGCAGATCCACCACTGAATGTCGGCTTTTGCTTTTTCAGATAGCGTCATCTTTGACTCATAGTTGCCTTTATTAATAGCAAGAACGTGACTTTTATCCCTTTCTAACGCTCGATAGTATAACGCACCGAATGCTACTGCAGGCAAACTGCTACAATCTATCCTATGACACAGGCTACGTCTCTTATCGTAGGATGATTGTTTGATACAATTGATGTACAATACTCTAGCATTTTTTAATTCGCTCAGGAGTGAGTTTTACAGTCATAGTAATAGCGTTTAGCACAAAACCGAGAAGAACAATTTCCTGTGTTGGTATAAGAACCGATTTTTCTGGGTGTACTGTGAGGTCCAGGCTTGTTAAAAGTTGGACAGTGGCTATAATATTATCTAAGTTCTGGAATGGAGAAGAAAATCATCAATAAATAATGCCGACTCGTGCCCCTTTTTCCTAAGAGAGGAAAACGCAGTTTTCGAAACTTTAGTAAATATACTAGGGGCTGACGATAACCCATTTGGTAAGACACAAAAGGAATACAATGCACCTTGAATTGAAATTTCAAGTATTTTCTATGCTCTTTTGCTACGGGTATAGAGTAGTAGGCTTTAGACAAATCAATAGATGTCATATATGAGTCTTTTTTGCATCATAAGCCTAGAGAGAGAGAGAGAGAGAGAGAGAGAGAGAGAGAGAGAGAGAGAGAGAGAGAGAGAGAGAGAGAGAGAGAGTCCATATTTGTTTAGTTCTGTTAAATTGAGTATCAACCGGTATGTGCCGTCTTTTTTTGGGCGCACAAAAATAGGACAGATGAAATCATCATTTTCTTTGTCACAAGGCAAAATAACTCCTGAGTTGAGTAAATTGTTTATTTCAGTTTGCACCGCTTGACTTTCTGGCGTCGAGAAGTTAGGATTCCTTGGAATATTAGATTCTGGGGATAGCGATAAAAGGTATTTTATATCCCAAAAGTGCCCCAATAATTTCCTTATCAGATGAGATAGTTTTCCAAGTGCTTACGTGTAATCGAACAGTACCTGCTTAAAACTATGACACTTTGTCAAAGCAGTCACTCTGAAAGCGTTGCAGATATATTTCTTTATCGTTTAGAGCAAAATTCCGTGTCTTACTGAGAGTGAAAGCGTTATCACTCACCTCTCGAACCTCTGATACGTCGTCATTAGGTTGAGGAGTTGTTGCTTTTTGTTTTTTCTCTTGGAGAACTGGTGTCGACTATTGCCCTTGTAATTTCGGTTGTTGTATCGTGTGAATGGCTGGTCATTTTTGAGACATTTTCTCCGCGTGGTGTTTTCGCTAAATCATCCCCGAATAGGTTTTTTGTTATCTCAACTTCCGGGCTACAGGGTTGACGGGCAACAGTGGAAGGGAGCGCTGCGTAAAGGAGGTTCCTTCTTCTATATGACAGCCCTACGTATGCATGCCCCAGAAACGTGATTGCCTCAGTAGCTTGTCGTATCATTTCGTCGCAGTTTCCGCTTTACCCTCCTTTGAACCGAGTAATGCCTCTGCCAGAAGCGAAATCGCTACAGCGGACTGAATAGTGGGTCTTTGCACTGATTGCAGGCGCACATCTCGCTGTTTTTGGCTGTGACTCAATTTTCGGAATATCTCGATATTCACAGAGGGAACCACCAGTTTCTCACAGTTCTCGGGTCTTTCATACTTGGCTTCCTTGTCTGTGACCTTGTCAGTTAGTAACAGGGTCGCAAAACGCGTCACACCCAGAACAATGCCTTTTCGGTGGATCCCCTTCCTCACTGTCGCTGATATCTTGGCTTCTTTTACCATCAAGTTTCCGATTTATAGAATCCAGTGTTGACTTGAAGGCCGTCAACATGACTCCGAGATCTGCAGGTTTGCCCCTGGTATCTTCATTTTCATTTATTCCTTGTAGAGTGTTGCTATCGCTATTGCTATGGCAATTTTATCCATTTTGAGTATTTTATGAAGAGTTAAACAGTACAAAATGACAGGCAATTGAAATTGAAATATAATATAAATCAAGTTTAGAATGTTTATATTAATTTTTAAAATCTTAGTTTTCCTTTATACTAACGAACAATAACAAGTGCAAACTGAAAACCCATGTTATGCACAAACAACATGTAAATTTTTTGCTCAAGCGTGTTGCCAGTTAAAGGAGCAAACGTTAAGTGATTAGTCGTCTGGATCAACGTGCCTCTCATGTGCTTTCGAGTGACTGATGAGAGGTAGAATTCCGTTCTGGGCTGCAAATTCTAGCTTGTGTTCATTCCGACAACGACATCATAGCTGAATAAGATGCAAAGATTTGTGTTGGCATGAAGGCACACTATCCACACTTTGATGTGGAAACGCATACTAAATACACATTACCTAACCAGGTCTGAGTATTGATGCCAACGCGCCTTGGCCAGTCTAGAATGTATTCTCTGTAGTTTCAGTGTAAAAATTTACATAAAAACACAAGAATTAACATATAATTGAAATTATTGTGGTCATTAATAACCAATTTTTTTGGCTTTAAAGTGGCAGAATCACTAAAAATGCTCCGAAACATTTTGGGATATTTTTGAAACTTCCAAAACTGGGTTTTAGAGCTTCTGAGAACTTCTTCAGTACATATTTCCTGGGTCAAGTTTGAATAGGCTTGGTCTTAACAGTTTTGGAGCAGTAGTCTAGATAAAACTCAATGCTTCGATGCAAAATTGTAAATTTTCATCTATTTTAGCAAAATTTCGAGCCATTAATTTTAATTGCATTTGAAAAGATAATACGATATGCCAAACCTGCAACGTGTTTTTGCTATTGAAAGTCTGAAGAGGCTTAGCTCTGTGGTCTCTTAAAACTAGCCAGTACAATCTCGCAAGTCTACATGTAAAATCTGTACATTATTATCCATTCACATTTCAAGTTCAGATACGTCGGTTCTACGTCAATTTAAAAGATGCAAATTGTTATGATTATTAGTATTATTATTAATTCTATGTTTGAGCTGCGATGACCATGTAATGGTGCTTTGATTCTGCCAGTACTATTTGTAGGGAACTGTATTGACCAAAGTCTGAATCCATTTTGTTTTCTTGATTGTGTTCTTTCAACAGATAACATATGGCAACTAATACTGAACGAAGCAGGCAGAAAAACAGTAGAGGTAGATAGCAGGATGAGTAGGTAGAAGTAGTAGAAGCAGGAGAGACGTAGCAGAAGCAGTAGAGACGTAACAGTAGGACGTAGTAGTAGTAGTAGGAGTAGTAGTAGTTGCATTAGTAGTAGATTAACTGAAAAACATCACAAACAAAAGCAACATAAATACGAAGCAAGCCACAAGTAAATGGTTAAACTAAATCCACATAAAAGATTACTAAAGAAGTGAAATCGGGTAGCATAAACCATACGTTAAACTAAAGCATGACTAAGATAAGTAGTGGTACACTATAAACAACTATTGCTAAAGGTGTGGGCTAGAAATACCGCCCAAAAGTTTCTAGGGCACATACACTTTGTTGATAAAGCAACTCAGCGGTTGCACCAAAGTTAAAGTCTAAAATTACGGCAACTAACATGGTGACATTTACATTTACGCAAATAAAAGGGATCACAAAATCTTTTATGAACAATTGATACCAAATATTACCGACTATATGGCTTCTAAAGTCTTAAATTTGCTCCCATAAATTGTCCCTTAAAAGTGACGCTACCGAGCAAAAAATCTCCAAACAATCCGGGATGTCAAATTTTTTTAAAAGAAATTTTAAGATTACGCAGGATTGTGTATTTGCTCTTAATGGAAGAATGTAGTAAATTATACTATATTTGAGAGCTTTCAAAAATAGGTCTTAAGATATATTTTTATTTTGCTACAATTTGTTGCGAGATTCGTCAGAAATAAGGCAAATGCCGGCCTTTACAAAATTTCTGAAACCAGTTTTTAAAATATTTTTTGCACTTTTTGGCAATCCTGTAAGCCTTTTTCATACTTTTGATCAGGATCTTGGCAAATTTCAATGTGATTAGAATTTTTTATAACCTTTAGTCACTGGGTGCAGGAGTGGGCGTTGATCACTTTTCCTTACTGTGAGAGTTTTAAGATATAGAGGCGCCTATCTAGAAGAAAAGTTATAATACTTCATCAAAAGCGAACCCAACCAATATTAATAAACTTTTATTCAAACTTCAAAGAAACAAAAACAGGTGTGATGGTTAGTTCAGATGGTTAAAGCGTTGGTGTGGTGATCCCAAGCTCCCGAGTAGAATTCATATTATGTGGTAAGTGGGTGTTTGGCATTCGGTTCAATCACCTGGGCTAGGTGAATGCAGTGGATTAAATCATCCATCTGGAAATTTCAAATTCTTTGGGTTATCGTTTAAAAAAGAAAGAAATGAAAATAAACTCTGATTTAGTTTTATACTCTTAATCAGTCACATATTCTTATGATTCTTTGTAAAAAATGTTTTGTATAAAACAGCCGCATTTGGATTTAAATACTATTGTGAGAAACATGTCGAAACAATCGAAATTATTGTATTTGCGAAAGGTACAAAAATATCAGACAGTGACACACAAAGTTATCCCAATCAACAAGAATGAATTGGCTTTTTTATTAGGCTGTAAAAAGTTTCAACAAGAAACATCACAGAAAGTTAAGAAAGTGTATTGACAAAACATTTTTACTGAAACCAAAAAAAAAAAGAACAATCACGGGATTAAGCAAACAACTTCCATTGGGTTTTGGTGAAGCAAAAATGTGTTGAACGGAGGCAAAATTTCTCAAATTGGGTGCATTTATGTGGTGATGTGTTAATATAGTGGGAATTGTTAGAGTGTTTCCGTGTGATTCCGTTTTCCATATAATTGTCACGTGAACCCCTCTGAGACGACTACTGCTACGACGGCCAAATTTGGCATAGACGTAATGTAGCATGTCTACTTGGTCCATCTTAGTTTTTTTTGAAGAAATTCATCAACATTTTATCTGCAAAAATGGACATTGAAATTTTGCCGTTGAAGCCCATTGTACGACAGTCAAATACTATGATTAAGCAGTTAAGGCACATGGTATGATAGCAGCATAGTCATATTGATCACCCATCTGTCCACAATGAGACCGATTACAGATTAGCGTTTCAGTTTTTCTCAATTCCTAAAAAGTATGTATATATGTGTGTAACTATTGTTTTTGTTGTTTTTAAAATGTTTGTGAAGTAGGATCACAAAAAGAGGATGAGACTTGAAATCCATATTTTTTACCTTGATCTTCAAGGTCAAAGTAAGGTCAAAGTATTTTTTTCTCAAACTGATTTCCAGAAAACTCTTCCTACAGGTTTGAGGGAGAATGACGACATTTGGCAAAGGTATAGGGGAAATGAATTCTCGTGCAATCCGAATGTTTTCCTTGGACTCCAAGGTTAAGGTCTAATTGAGGTCAAAATATATTCTTAGCCCTTATTTATGACGAAAAATGTCTAGAAATAACACATTACAGAGTCCAAATTATAATCTCAACATTCAGGGTCAAGGCCAAAACTCAAGTGAACCTGGTACATCGAAAAGCATTAGAGAACGATTAAAAGCGGTTAAAAGCCTTTTGGGCGTTAAAGACGTTATGTAACAGATGCCTCGGTGACATTAATTTCATCTGACTTCATCGCTCATGATCAACGTAAAAAGACCAGAAACTGACAATTATCTCGAATACGGATACAGATAGAGCGATTGTGAGCTTATTTTCGAATATTTTGGTCTAAAAGACGTCATGTAAGATTTATCTCGGTGACCGTGACCTCTTTTTTATAGTTTATGCCGGCTACCGCAAGTTCACCATTATCTCGACAACGGTTAGAGACAGCAATTTTGAGCTTATTTTCAACCCCTTGGGCCTGAAATACGCAATGTAAGAGGTGCCTCAGTGACCTTGACTTCTTCAGCTATGGCCAGTGTCAAAAAAGGAAGCTGACCGAAAACGGTTAGGGATAGAGCGATTTTGAGGTTATTTTCAGACCTGTGGGCCTGAATCATGTTACGTAAGAGGTATCTCATGACCTTGACCTCCTCGGTCATGATCGAGGTCAAAAACCTTAAGTTAACCATTATCTGGAAAATGGTTAGAGATTTTGTCCTTATTTCCGACCCTTTGGGACTAAATGACGTTATATAAAATGTACCTCGGTGACCTTGACTTCATCGTTCATGGTCAATGTCAGAAACTGGTCGTTGACCATTATAAGGGTTAGATTTTGAGCTTATTTTCGACCCTAAAAGACGTTATGTAAGAGGTGACTCAGTTACCTTTACTTCTTCGGTGATGGTCAATGTGAAAAACCGGAAGTTGACCATTATCTCAAAAAACAGTTTGAGATAGAACGATGTTGACATAATTTTCGAACCTTTGGTCCTCAAAGACGCGAGGTAAGAGACACTTCGGAGACCTCGACCTCTTTGGTCATGGTCAATGTTAAATACCGAAAGTTGACCATTATCTCGAAAACGGTTAGGGATAGAGCGATTTTGGGTTTATTTATTTCGACATTTTGGGCCTAAATGGCGTTATATAAGACATTTGTCAGTGGTCTTGAAATTACAGGTCATGGCTAATGTCAAAAAGTGGAAGCTTTTGCGGATGATTAAATCGAAAACAGTTAGAGATACATGCATTCTGAGCTTATTTTCGCTGCTTTGGGTCTAAAACACCTTATGTAAGAGGTACCTCTGTGGCTTTCACTTCCTGAGTCAAGGTCTAGGTGAAAAACCTTAAATTGACCATAATGTCGAAAACGGTTAGAGATAGAACGATTTTTAGGTATTGTCTACCCTTTGGGCCTAAAAGACAGCAGGTAAGCTTTATTACGGTGACTTTGACCTACTCTGTCATGTTTAATGTCAAAAACTGGAAGTTGACGGTTATCTCGAAAACCGTTAGATTTTCAGCTTATTTTCATCCCTTTGGTATCAAAACTTTATGTAAGTGGTAGGTCATTGACCTTGACCTCCTTGGTAATGGTCAGTGACATAAACCGGAAGTTGACAATTGTCTCAAAAAAAGGTTAGAGCGATAGAGAGCGATTTTGATTTCGAGACTTTGGGCCTAAAAAAAAGACGTTATGTCAGAGGTACCTCGTTGATCTTGACCTCCCCTGTCATGTTCATCTTCAAAAAGCGGAAGTTATCCATTATCTCCCAAACCGTTAGAGACAAAGCAATTTTGAGCTTATTTGAATCCATTGGGGCCTACAAGACGTTCTGTAAGAGCTTCCTCGGTGACCCTGACCTCCTCGGTCATGGTCAATGTCAAACTAGATGTTGACCATTGTCTCGAAAACAATTACAGATAGAGCAATTTTGAGCTTATTCTCGACAATTTGGGCCGGAGAAACCTCATGTAAGAATGGTCACTTTGATCTTGACCTTTCTGGTCATGCTCAATTTCAAAAACCGTAAGTTAACCATTATCTTGAAAACGGTTACAGATGTAGCGAATCTGAGCTTATTTTCGATCCTTTACGCCTAAAAGACGTTACGTACAAGGTGCCTCGGTGACCTTGACTTTCTTGGTCAGGTTCAAGGTAAAAAAGCGGATCTTGACCATTATCTGGAAAACGATTAGACATGTACAGATTTTGAAATTATTTTCGAGCCTTTGGGCCTAAAAGATGTTACGTAAGACAGTTTTTAGTAACATTGACCCCGTCGGTTATGGTCAAGGTCAAAAAGCGGAAGTTGATCGTTATCTGGAAAACAGTTAGAGGTACAAGCATTTTAAGCTTATTTTCAACTCCTTCGGCCTGAAAGACAATTTTAGTAATAGAACTGATAAAAGGCGCTTTGTTGATTGAAATGAAGTTTGATGACTGAATTTAGTTCTGTAACTATACGATAAAAGACAATTTTAGTCATCGAACTGAATCGTTATCAGCAGAGTGTTGATTATCATACGATCACAGTTAGTCCTTGTATGACATTATGGTATGGATTAATTTTACATCAATAAAATAGTTTCTATGTGCTTGCATCGGCATATACAGAAGCATTTCCAGAGTCAATGAGCTTTATGCTCCTAACTGGGAGTTCTGGAAAAGTACTGAAAAATTATGGGTGGCAAACCCACGGTGGCAAAACCCTAGGTGGCATCTCACCATGCTCAAGGTCATAGAAAAACGGTGCTGCATTGACGTCTGACGTGAAAGATTATACAGGCAAGAAACAACCAACATGGTATCGACGCCCACAATGACTTCCTTAACATATCGGAGGTGTTGTTCCGTCAAAGTATACCCCACCAATGGTTCATCGTGCAAAATCTGGTGTGTATGAATCAATTTTCATGCAGAATATACCCAGTAAACATTCCAGCGACGATCCAACGGTGATTTGAGCTTATGACGTCGACCAAACCAAACGACTACGTTAACTCTGGTTGTAATTTGGTTTGCTATTGGTCGCGATCATAAATCAACGTCTTACCAACGTCTTTGACACAACGTTGGATAGACGTTAGATAAACAATACTATTTAGCCATTGCTTTCGGTTGCAATAAAAACGCAACTTTGTCTGACGACTTATCAACGTCTTTGGTGCAACGCTGAATAGACATAAGAAAATCGACGTTGGATAGACGCCAAAAATAGGCATTTGTAAAATGGGCATTCGTAAAATATAGAAACGCTGCTTTTAGAATATCGCAAAAACTTTTTTTGTCAATGTGGCCGAATGTAACGCCATACGAGAACATCAGAGGCCTGAACGGGAACATGAGGGGCCCAGTCAAAAATTAACTGGAGCTGTAATTAATAAATTTTGCGCTTAAACAATGAACCTAGTCAGAGATGTTTCTTAAAACATTAGGGTGTGAGAGCGCATGGATGTGCCCGGGGAGTGAAATATAGTTTATGTATGTTCTGATACATTTACTGGTATAAATGAGTTGAATACAAAATATGAACAGATTCAAATGAATTTTTTTAAATAGAAAAAAAACTCTTAAAATAAACAAACGTTTTTTCACAACTCAGTAACCATGCTATATTGTACAGATATTGGACAGGTGTCGTGAATAAAATGTCCAATTAATGTGGCGTGTGCTTGATTATGGAGGTCGATAAACGTTTATACCCCTAGCGTTGGACAGACGTCATGAGAGCGACGTTGTATAGACGCTTGATGTTATAGACGTGAGATGCTTGAGATTATAAACTAATGATGCTGCATAGACGTCCGACGTGAACGATTATGCAGGCAGTCAGAAAACAACTTGATATGGACGCCCACAACGACTTTCTTAACGTGCAGGTGATTTGTTCCGTTAAATTTTACCCCAGTCGTGGACTACATTGCTTAATTTGATATGTGTGAAGTCAGTTTCCATGTAGAATATACCGACAAAACATTTCAACGTTGATCCAGTGGTGATTTGAGGTTATGACGTATATGAGACCCAGCCACAACATTAACTATGTTTGTAACTTGGTTGTTATTGGTCGAGATCATACATCAACGTCTTTCCAACTTCTTTGATACATCGTTAAATGGACGTCAAATAATTAACGCTATTTATACATTGCTTTTGGTCGCAATAAAAACGCAACTTCTGACGACTAATCCACTTCTTTGGTCCAACGTTGGATAGGTGTCAGAAACTCAACGTTGGATAGACGTCGGAAATAGTCATTAGTAGACATCGGGATCAAAACCAAGAAATAACCTTCTCGTATAAGCGATCACCGGAAATGGTAGCTATGCCACGTCACTCCGAAAGTAGACCAAAAGGAGGACGTAAAATATGAGAATTTCAAAGCTTTTCCCACTTACTTTTGAAAAAAGTCAGAGAAATTTGACTTCATACATCGACTTCATTATGACTGTGCTGTCCTGACGGTGATTCTAAATTAACATTTTCCCCGAGGTCTATACCACGTTATTTTCCTAATGTCGCAAGTAGACGTTGTTTCGACTACCATAAACAACCCAAATAGACTCGCCGATGATTCGATGACGGCTGCGACGTCTATCCAGCGTTGTCCAATGTCGCAATGTTTACTGGGTTTGTACGAAGAGATGACGGAAATAACTTAAATATTAACATCGGACATCTTCAAACATTCTAGTTTCTAAGACTAAGAGATACGCCAGTGCTTCTTTTCAAAGGAGCTGTAATACGATGGTGCCTGTTTTTCTTCTTATATTCTTTTTGGCATCCACATTGACGTCCACATGACGTCATTTTTCCTTACTGGCACCAATATTGTTTCGTGCTTTTGACCTATTAAAAACCTTGTTTACAATCGAAGAAATGAAGCAAAGGCTGTGGAGTGACGCTGTCATGTGTTTGAGGAAGGATTCTCCAGATTATGTACGTGCTTCAAGTTACAGAAATCACATTGTGACACATTATAACTGTACTATTGAAAATAGTTAGTAAGAGGTTCTTTATAAATCTAAAATCCTAGATTCAAACTTTTATACATTTGAGCAAACATGGTGTGCAAAAGACGTAAGCTCTAATTTTGCCAATTTACAAGCATTTCTTGGATATGGATTCTAATGTTTGGTTTAATCATCTGAAATTCACCAGATTACAATTTTAAACTGAGTGATGAATTGCACCTTTACTTAGTGTATATTTGGAATCCCAAGGAGTTATTGTTTTATTGGAAATTCTAGAAGTTTGTGTTCTATTTTTCACGCCATTTTCCGACAGTGTCCACACATCTCCGACGAAACTGCTTCAGCTGGGAAAATGAAACTTGACATACTTACAGTTGCTTATTGGATCTGTTCCTACCGACAAATTGTCTACCAGTGTCGTCATCATCACTGTCTTATGATTTCATGAAATTTTTGAAGCTAAATATGGAATACGTTATGAGATCACTCTTCATGCAAAGAATTACTTAGTGACCTAGATTATCAGTTTTATGTCAATGTGACGTCATTTTATTTTTACTATTTGCACTGGTAAACTCCTAAAACGCTACCTCCACCTAATACGACAACAAGCTAACAAACCGAGTAGCGAAAATTACACTTGGGGCCACAAAAAATATGATTCTGAACCCTTATCCTCCTACATATCGTCTTGTAGGCCCAGAGAGTGGAAAATAAGCTCAAAATATCTGACAGTTTTCGAGATAATGGTAAATTTCCGGTTTTTGGCTTTGACCATGGCCGAAAAGGCCAACTTCACCGAGGCATCTCTTACATATCGTCTTTTAGGCCCATAGAAAATAAGCTCAAAATCGCTCTATCTCTAACCGCTTTCGAGATACTGGTCAACTTCCGGTTTCTGGCTTTGACTATAACCGAGGACGTCAAGGTCACAAAGGTACTTCTTACATAGCTTCGTTTAGGCCAAAAGGGTCGAAAATAAGATCAAAATTGCTCTATCTCTAACCATTTCGAGATACTAGTCAACTTCCGATTTCTGGCTTTGACCATGATCGAGGAGGTCATGACCACCGAGGTATCTCTTACATATCGTTTATAGGCCCAACGGGTCGAAAATAAGCTCAAAATTGCTCTATCTCTAACTGTTTTCGAGATAATGGTGAACTTCCGGATTTTGACACTGGCCATGATCGAGGAGGTCAATGTTATCGTGGTACTTTTACATATCGTCTTTTGGGCCCAAAGGATCGAAAATAAGCTCAAAATCGCTCTATCTCTAACTGTTTTCGAGATAAAGGCCCACTTTAGGGTTTTTTTACATTGACCATGACCGAGGAGGTCAAGGGCACCGAGGTGTTCTTGCATATCGTCTTTTATGCCCAAAGGATCATAAATAAGCTAAAAAAAAACTCTAACCGTTTCCGAGATAGTGGCCCACTTTCGGTTTTTGACATTGACCATGGCCAAGGGAGTGCAAGGTCACTGGGGTACCTCTAACGTATCGTCTTTTAGGTCCAAAGAATCGAAAATAAGCTCCAACCGTTTTCGAGATAATGGCTCACTTCCGGTTTTTGACATTGACCATAGCCGAGGAGGTCAATCATCCTCTAAGGTCATAGTCAAACTACAACCGCATTTCGCAAGCGAAATCTTCAACACTTGACAAACATTAAAAGTTAAAAATATTTCTTTGAACGGCTTATTATTTCTTGAACAACATGAAGTTTTTTACAAGTCGCATAGTCTGTAATACAACTAAGTGGAGAGCTTATAGCGCGGCTTATAAGGTTCATCTGCTTAGTTATGTTGGCTCAATGGCTTTATTGATTGAACGAACTAGCACTCACTTTTTCTCTATGGAGGCAGAGCTCGCGTAACGCCCATAAGCCCTGCTGTTTTGCTAAACCGTGTTACTTTGTTTTTAAATGCGCTGTATTTATTTATTCTAAACTCAGCTGTGTTCGCATGGCGTTTTAAGCATGAAAACGAAATTGTAGGCGGAAAAGGCGAGATACGCACCCCCAGATCAAGTTCTACATAAGTACAAAGTTTTGTGGTCCTAGGGCATGTAGTGTCAGAGAAGAGGCTGAGACAAGAAAATGAATTTTTACTGTCAAGAAAAAGAAAATAGCCCAACGGCTGCAAGCACAAATTCTTATAAATCTTGACCAAGTCAAAGACTTGTCAAGTGTTAAAAAAATGCAGATTTTACGGCGTCTAGTCACCCTCTATCAGTGAGCTAAATTTCATTACTCTTTAGCAACTGGGAAAACCCAAACACTGCAGCCAACTTAAACTTGCACAAGCATGCTGTGATGGCTCTCGTTGTAGACATTAATACACCTAGGCTGATATCATTCCAGTTTAAATCAAAGCGTTCGCTTGCTTATAAAGGGCTTAAGTGGCAACATTTCAATGTCCATTTTTGCATATTAAATATAATGAATTTCTAAAAAATTGAGCTGGACCAACTACACATCCTATATTATGCCTCTGCCAAATTTGGTTATCCCAGCCCTAGCAATCTCAGAGGAGTTCGCGTGACAAGGTTTTCAAATGTTAAATTTCAATGTAAATTTTTGCATATAAAATATTGATGAATTTCCTAAAATATTGAGCTGGACCAACTAGATATGTTATACTATGTCTCTGCCAAATTTAGTCCACTTAGTTCTAGCCTTCTCAGAGTTCGCGTGACAAGGTTTTGGCGGAAAAAAGGCAACATATGGAAACACTTTTCCGAATCGTACGAAAGTAATAAACTAGGGATTGAAAATCCCCAAGTGTAATAAAAGGTTTACGTTAGATATCAGTAGACATTCAGTATGCTGTCCGGGCATATATAATATGCATCATGGAATTCGTATAAACAGGGAACCTCCAGCCAATTGACGTTTTCGCTGTAACCGTGAGAGAAGATGTGAATTCCATCATATATTTAGGGAATACGTGTATTGCATGAAATTCAAAGGGGTTCACTAGCGAATTTGTGTTATACGGAAAACTAAGCAAATATTGTCAATGAATAGGAATATCATGTCGCAAGTAACAAATAAATCCACGGGCCAGCATCGAAACTGATGGTCATTCAAATCCAAAACGAACATGATACCCAGAAGCGTGTCGGACGCCAGCCCTTGTCAGCAGCCCTCTTTTTGTATCCCTGTTAGCTACCCCCCTCCAGTAGAATAGGGTGACCCCCCACCCCCTACAGGAAGAGATGAAGGAAAGAAATTGTTCTATTTGTTGCTACTGAAATCAGGAGAGTGACCAGCAGAACTAATTGGATTTGAACTTGACTGCAATCATTTCAGGCCATTTTATCCATTTATTTCTACTTGATTAAATTTGAATACAGATGCAATGCAGTGATTGCATTTTATAGTGAGTTACAATTACAACACAATCAAAACTGGAAAAAAGTTTTTATTGTGTTGTACTGTAATCTAATTTGTTTATTCAATGTACCCAAATTTGGCCAAATTGTACCCATCAACGGCCAAGTCGTACCCAGAAATATATCATAAATATTTAAATGATATCAGCCCGTGAACAATATTTTAGTGCATTTTTGCAGCAAAATCGAAATTTGGGAAAATTCATTGCGGCCTGGTTGTAATGTGTGAATTACATACTCAGAAATCCCAAACGCTTTGTCACTAAGCTCCCAGTTGCCCACGCCGGAATTTCTCTATTGGAGCAATAGCATGGCTGCAGGTTTGACACGAACACTTTTCCAAAATGGACGGTGAAATATTTGTGTGCTCCCATCGTCTTTATCTGTTATTTATATTTGTTTATTCTTGCCATCCTTTTCCAAATATATTTCAGAATTTGAAGCTCTATGCTGAATTTCTTCAGTTTTCATTTATTTTCGGGTTTCTGAACTCACCGAAAGAAGTCGCTAAGATTTTTGCATACGCTAAATTTTGTTGCAATACTGCTGTGCTCAATATATGATGTACTATGACGTCACATTAGTGCCACATTGTGGCACAAGAATTATTAGTCCTATCATCAACGAGTGTTGTTTAATTATAGAAGCCTACAAAGCCTACCAGCGGACGTTGTTTAGACGCCGAGAAAGCGACGTTATATATAAGTTGGAAAATATTAATTAATCTAGAATTATTCTGCATAGTGATAGCCATGAAGGGCAGTGGTCACCCCCACCTCTTCCAAACGATTGGTCGTGCTGTAAACACAGAATGTGAATAAGCCTTTTGCCAATATATTTCAAAAGCAGGCGGGAAAATATTAGCATCGCTTTTAATAAAGGTCTGCGGAAATTCAAAGTTTTAAGTGTTCACAGTATCATAATTTTTATAATAAAAATGTATTGCCTCCAGTTACCTCCGGTTACGTCTTTATTACTTCTACACAGCACTATAATAATTGTATCGCCATAACTTTTGTGATTTTTTATCTTTTCGATGCAAACGGACTTTTGGGGTTTTTAGCCTACAGCCAAATTTTGGCTGAGGACTATTGCTATCGGTTAGTCCGTCCGTCCGCCCGTTAACATTTGGGGTGTTGTATTTTGTACGCGCCAAAACGCTAAGTTTCTGCGTTTGGATCGTTTTCAAATTTAACAAAGTGAAAGGATATATATCAAAGGTGTGCAACGCCAAAGTTTCAGTTTGATCAACCACAAACGACCAAAAATTGACGAAATTATGGCCCTCGAACTTTTTCGTGTATTGCACTGTCATATAGGTGACTTTGTATGCATCACTTCGACATGGACGATTTGATATAATGCGTTGAACATAAAGGCGCTGAACATAAAGGCGCTGGCTGGGGGCTTTGCATCTCTGATGCTTATGTTTATTATTCAGTTTATATCAACTGCACTCATTAATTTGCGATAGCAATTGGACCACGTGCAGTGCTATGCACCAGGGTATTGATGTACTGAAATAAAACTGGTGACCTGTACATATTTTTGTTTATTGTTTTACCATGAAAACATAGTTCACTGATCACAACTGCTCATAACATGGTCATCTGAATAACACTGCATTGAAAAAGCATTTTATTCCATCTTAAAACTGCATAACTTATTTTATTAGGTTTTAACCTAAACTCAGGACACAGGCAAGAGGCTTTTTTTATTCACTGGTAGGAGTAAAATCAGGTTCATATTTTGAAAATTTCGGAGGAGAAAAGAAGCCAGGAAATTGTCACAGTTAAAATTATACAGCCTAAACAAAGGAAACGGTTCCAAGCAGTGTCTTATTTATCCCACACAGTGTTTCTTGATTTTTGTCTCCACCGGTCAGCAGTTCCATCATAATCCGGAGAACGGAGGAGCAGTGTCAATCTGACCGTCTGCTGTGCATTTATTGTCAGATGGGGTGTTGAAAAGGCCCGGAGACAGGTTTTCTTGTCTCTTCCATACCACTCCATAAAACATCAGAGTCACTGGCTTACCAGGGCTGCTATGTCTGAATTAGCACAGCGTCGTTGTTTTTTCTTAGTTTCTAGTTAGATTCACGGGGTTATCGTCATTTCCCTCCCTGGTTTGCTTATCTGGGAACCAAGTGGCTCTTGTACCTCTCAACCCTCTGCTAGGGTAGGCGTGGATAGGAGAGAGGGCCGAGTTAACAAGGGGCACATTTGTTCCAGTGTAAATGTGCTGTTCAGAAGGTTCTGTTCACAAGGCGCCGTGTGGCCTTCCAGCGATTGGAGATAACCCCCACTCTCTCTGTGACAAGGCCAGACACCTGTATGGAGTGCAGACATCCCTCTCGTGCAGAATGGAAGGCGATAGGCACTACTCGCATCAATCTCTAGCGTCGAAACGTAAGCGCCAGAATTGAGATTTCCTCATTGTACATTTCGCTGCTTCTCTACAAGAAGCACATGTAATGGAGACAATGAGACTATAATGAATATATCCTGAATATAAGCCGGATAATTTGCAGTGACGGTGGCACCAGAAGGAGAGTAGGTATTCTATTGTCGCAACACCTGGAGGTACCACGCCCCTCCCCACTTAGTGTGATATCAAGACTCAGTTAGGTGACTGCCTTGGAGCCAAACTGGGTACAGGAAATGGCATCAATGAGAGCCAATGAGAGCAAATCCAGCTCTCCTCACACGAAGTCATGCTGTAGCGACGCAGAGCACCATCGTCGACAGCGGCGTCATCGGCAGCGCAGTGGAAAGACAATCACGCCGAATCAGTGGGCTTGCCCTGTCTCGCAGCTGGTTCATGTTTCACACGCAACCTACGGGGACATAGCCTCGAGCCAGAGAAGTGGAATATGGAGTGGTTCAAGGCTTATGCCACAGAGAAGAGATGGAGAGAATTGTCAAAGCCATTCATAAAACCCATCAGGCCATGAGGTCTACCGAAGTGAAGTCTTTACTGGGCTTACTAGTAGCCACAGATCATGCAGTCCACTTTGGCAAGCTCCACTACAGAAGGTTTTAAAGGGCAATAACAGCGGCTGTGGCTCAGGTAAGAGGTCGAAACAGATTAGTTATTATTTCAACATAAGCAATCGGGAACCTTCACTTGTATGTGTTCCCAGATTGTCTCTCAGTGATCCACTCATTAAAACTCTCTCGTTCAAGCCATTCCCGGGGTTGTCTTTACCGATATTTTTAATTATTTGCATGAAGTGTTGCACCTCAGACCTTCGTTTATAGAGGGATACAGGTCAGCCACCGCATCAAAGCTTAAACCAATGTCGCGCTATGATCCAGGGGAATACTCTATTTTTGCAATTAATCAAACGTTTCAAATTAGTTGCCTCCCTCAGATCAGATCACACGTGGCGCAATGGGATCTGGGGTTGGTTCTTCGATTTCTGTCTGGTAGGGATAATTTGGGGAAGCAACGTCTCTCCCCTTGTATATTCAGTTGGCTCTGGTGCCAAGCAAAAGGAGAGATAAACTCCATGCGTTTGAGAATGAGGGTTCTAAGGTAAATGGCTCCTGGGACTTAGTGATTCTTAAACCTAAGCCGTCTTTCATGGGAAAGACCCACATAGATACTGAAGGTGTGGGAACATTCGAAGATATATGGATCCAAATCTCATCCATTCCCATACCACAAGAACTGCCAATATCCACGCTATTTCCTGCACGTACTCTGGGGATGGAGATGGAGCTAGCTCAAGAGTGCCGAGCGCCAAGTCAAAGCGCATTACTCATTTTTTTAGACCTGGTGTGACCAAAGATATTTCTAAGCAAACCGTTTCTAACCACATTACACGAGTGATCTTACAGGGGCATGATAAAGCTCAAACAGACCCAAATATTCTCTCAGATTGTTAATTCAAAGCTCAATTGAGCCAGGTAGTTAACTTTTTGAACGTCTTACATAATGTTTCTCTACAGGACATTTCAAATATAGTTTGTTGGGTTTTTTTTCGAATACTGCCATTTGGATTCTATTTAAAAGAATTCATCAGAACAAATTTATGGAACTTTGTTTGATTGCGGTAGAAAGAGTCATTTCTAACCCAGTTCACCTTCTGTTTCAGCAAGAACTATGATAAGAGCCACAGAGGAGCCAAGCCAAGCAAGCACAGCTTAAGAAATCCACAAGTCCAAGAGCAGAGGTAGAAAGTAGTCACAGGCCAACTAGCCCTCAAGAACGATGCGACTATGACATTTTTAGTGGAGCAACTGGTACCGTCAAGCAATCGGCCGACTTGGAAAAGTGTGAATAGGCATTTTTCCATTTTCTGCAGTTCTTCTCACTGCAAAAAGCGTTGATTTGAGTAAAAAACATTTATTTTGGAATTTGATTGGAATAAAATCCATGATTTTGTATTTTACCAGTCATATATTTTTTTGAGTTGATCTCTAGCACCGGTTAGTTTTTAATAACGTCGAAAGGTGGATATAAGCGGGTGTTAGCTTTCGCGAAGTTAAGCTGTCTTTCTGTTTCCTAAAACGAATAAAAGCGTAGTTCGCGGTCTCCACCTTTAGATCTTTCTTACACCCGCCCTGGTCTATCCCCACTGCAAAACCCCCTTAGGCAGAAGGGTACTAAGATAAAAAAAGAATGTGTATTATGTGTTGTCACTCAGTCTTTCAGACTAGAGTGTTTCCGGTTTAACCTAATAAGGCAATTTTGGTAATGCCTATTTATAATTTAATTCCCACACATGCAGAAAAGTTCAATTTATAATTTACGCGTCGATTACTGTAATTAAAGGAAATAACGTCCAAGGTCGCAATTACCAACTACGCTTTTCTGGTAAAAAGCCTTTTACGAAATAAAAGGACAGTTAATTATTCCCACACATAACCCGCACTACACATGTAACCCTTCAAGGGTTCTAATAACACTACAGCCAAAACATATATTGTCACTTGAGAATTGACCGCACATACAGCCAATGCGAACCATCGTGATCACCGGTTTCAAATAAACAATAATTAAAAGAAGGATGATCATCACTGCATGTATACACTTGACTTCGCTCAAAAAATAAAGAAACTGCGGTCATGGTATTACTACTAATTACCAGAAGACAGCACTAAAGGTGTATAAGACTCGGAGGCGAATCCAGGCTTCCGCAGGGCCTTGTGACAGGAAATTACCGTTACCTGAGCTTAGCTCTAAACAAAGCCAGAACAATTTTCAAATAATTTGTGTTTTTATTTTCGTTTAATCTGCACAACACGCACTTCGAGGTGACCTACTCAGTTATAAACCATTGGTGCAAAAATTTACTTTATAAAACAGTTCATACTTTTACGTAAATATCAGTATTTTATAGATCTTGTTTCTATCGGGTCTCCTTCAATTCACATGTCTATCGGTCTGCTGGCTTTCAATTTGACTTTAAACGAATCTTCACTTTACAAACCATAAGGAGTAAGGCTTCAATACGTAAACAAAGCACCAATGTATGAGACTAACTTCTGTTTGTTTGTTTTTTTTTTAAGTTAATTAATTATCGTTCAAATGCAGTTTGTAGGTCCGTTTTTTAACGGCACATATAGTAACCACGGGTGTGAACCAGACCACTCAGATCCACAAGTTGCCAGCTACGACGATATTCAAAAGCGTATGCAAAATTTGAAATTCTATTCTCTTCCAAGCTCCAGCTACAGTTACCTCGTGACATATTAAATGTTTTTACTCAATTTAGTTAACTTTAACATCTGCCCACACGTATGCGTTAAGAAAGATCCATTCACAATGACGTCAGCTAATTTATTATCATCAAGGCACAGAACCCTTTCATGTGGCTAGTTAGGGGACAGTCCTAGGAATTATACTGTCGGGTGATTTACAGCAGTAAAAATGTGGCGAATAGATGCTATTAGTAGGAGAGACTGGGGCGCATTGAGATTGCATTACAAAGTTGCTGTTCGAATTCCCCCCCCCCCCCTCCATCCCCCGCCCCTGTCGGGTGATTTATAGCAGTGAAAATGTGGCGAATACATGCTATTAGTAGGGGAGGCCGGGGCGCATTGAGACAAAAAAGGTATGTTAACAAATAGAAAGTTTAGTCACCATAATGACAACTGAAAAGCTTGCATAAACTTTGTTATAGTTAATTATGAAAATTTAATCACAGAAAACTTTCCAAAATTAGTGCACATTTCGCCTTCGGAAAACCCAGTGTCTCAAAGCACCCCTCTCGACTTCTAATCTAAAATTCAAATATTTTTTCAACCAGACTACAAGAAAACATGAACCGCAAGTGTCCAATTAGGTCGCCGTCATCGCAGCATTGAGTGTTTGCAAAAAGCAACAAAAAAAATCAGACGCGAAATACAAAAATTCCAATAAAAAATTCCCAATGCACACTTTTAACACTATGACTAAAAATGTCAACCTTTTGGTCTTTACTTCTTCAAAAAAAAAAAGTTACAAAAAAAATAAATAAATAAATAAATAAAATAAAAACATCTGGGCACTCTTCAAACAGGATATCGCTTCGCTGATGTTGGCTGATTTTGAAATGAGGTTTATATGAAGAAGTAGTTAATAAATTCAGTTTAAAACTACTACTCCGTTCTGTCCTTCATGCGCGCTGCTGACATGGAGGACTGGTCGGGACTGAGCGCCTATTTCGCGGGCTTTGCTGACATGATAGGATGACGTACTTCCACGCCATTTCTCAACGCTTTAATTTCCCACAACAGAACACAAGCAGCAAATCAACCAAAGTACGCCAACAATGCCGAAAATGAGAAACTCCAACAATGCAATGAATCAAAACAGGCAGAAGTATCAATCGCCATTTGGCTCAGTCATAACCTCAACTGTGGATGAGATAAGATAAGATAAGACAGTCATGAACTTAAAGAAATGGGACATAAACAAAGACAATTCGTAAAAGAGGGTACAAGAACATAGAGGCGACCAATATGGAGAGGCGGGAGGGGGGATGGAAGAGAGAGGTGTATGAAGGGAAGGAGGGATGCAGGGATAAGGTGACAGAGGTATGGCTATGTTGGCCGAATGCTCAGGCCTCACTTCCATCAGTTCGAGTCTCAGTCCACAATCATTAAATATAATATTTCGATTTGGAATTGATCCAATACAGGTTTTTGTGGCGCACTCCTCGAGCTTCAGCATACTGCGTTATCATTATGACCACGCCCTGTTTGTATGAAGTGTCGCCATTCTTCATCATCGACACGCACGAGATTGAGGTGGTATCGTACTTAGAAGTTCTTGTTCATGTCGCACATTGTTGGTGTTAGCTCGAAGCCGCCCGGGTACAGGAGGATTGGAATGGATTAACCCAGTGACGACACACAGACAGATAATCACATGACGGCAATAACAGAAGCTCGTTTGCAGCTCTTCCGCTTTAAATTTTTTCTTGCAATTCTTTTTTAAACAATCTTTATTCATAAATGTGAAATAAAGTTGTTTTCAGTTTTGTTTCGTCAAATAAAAAAGTTTTTTTTTCGCATTTATTTTTATATAAATAAGTACTTGAGTGTAAATATATAATTTTCATTAATACTCCACGTTTCCCACAAAAAGGATGGTTATTATGCAGAATACCAAGTCTCATTGCATGGAATTTTGGCTCACAACTCTACCAAACATGACCAGAAATACTCATACAGGTTTACCTTCTGTTTATAGAGCACAAAAGATAGGTCAAATATTTAAATATGCGTACTCCAGAACATACACTCGAACAAAAGATTCGGTAAGTACTGTAGGACAGTCTTGTAAAAGTTTCGACCACTTTCTTTAGTAGCTTGAACTGTGAGGTAAACCTTTCACTGGGTGCATGTCTGGAGCCGTCTGGGGTACCGATAAGTACCTCAACTAATACCCTGCATAATAAGTCATCAGCTGGAAACATACTGAGTCAAAGAAACAAAACAGTAAACAAGAAAACTCAAACCTTTTTTTTCTTTTCTTTTTACGGATATTAATTTTAATTTAAAACAAGCCATCGTCTAAGGCGCAGATCCCAACCGGACAGAACAAGTCGTCATTTAGGCAATTTTTGACCAACGTGAAAAATAATACGACTTTGCAGAACTTCAATATATATATTCACTGTGCAAGGTAGCATATGCCTAGGATAAATAGTTTCGGAGAACTCTCGTGGAAAGCACCCAACTCTTACATTGCAGTTATCTTAAAAAATCACAATTTTTGTCAAGCCGCCATTTTGGCAATTTTTGGCCGATTTGAAAAATTACACGACACTGCACAACTTCAACATTTATATTTTCACTGTGCAAAGTTGTATATGCCTAGGGTAAATAGTTTCGGAGAACTTGCGTGGAAACAAAATAGCATCCAAAGTGTGACACAAGGAGGACAGACATACGGAGGATGGACAGAGGGCAATCCTATAGACCCCCTCCCCCCCCCCCGGGCTCGCCCGGTTGGGGTCTAAAAATCTTTCGTAATGAAGAAAAAATCGTCAGTCACAACTGAAAAAAAAATGAGTTATCAAGACTGCCCTCCCCCCTTAGGCTTGGACGCGATACATTTCCCCCGAATTTTCGAATGAGTGTCATTCCACTCAGCAATGTCTCACGCCTCATCAGTTGTAATAATTTAATAGCAGCAATCAGTAGGCCCACTCAAGGCATAATCCCACCAAATTTGAAGCAGATCCGACTTGTAGTTCGAGAGTTATCCTATTAACAAAGTCTGGTGCGCAAAATACGTAATGATGTCGTATCATATGTCGTAATATGTTATGCCACATACACCAAATACATTTAGAACCGACGGACAGCCCCCTCACTCCCCCCCCCCCCCAAGACATTATCCTACAAAGATTGAGGTTAATTCGAAGTTTCGTACTACAGTTACAATAATGACGGAATTGTCACGTTTTGCCGTCCAATGACGTCACGCGTTGTGCAATTTCCGTCAAATGCAATCCCAACCGGCGAAGCAACCTATGGCATAATCCCAAGAAGTTTGCACTTGATCCGACGTTTCGCTCGACAGTTATCCTCTTCAAAATATCAGGTGTTTAAGAGAAGTTTCCTAGGCATTACGGCATACACTACGCCTAAAAAAGCTAACTTTTTTACTACTTAATTTTATTTAAGCCTACTGCCCACGGTCAATCCAAGCCTTTTCTACTATATGTCATATCAAAACAACCGTCTTTCCCCTGAAGAGATTTTGCCAGCAAGCGCCTATCACCGCATGGACAGTGTGCAAACCTTTCCCCTCTAAATGCAATACCAAGGTGACCACAAAAAATAAACAGAACTTTAAACTTTTTAAATTTTTTTATTCGTGATGTTTCCATGACATCAATATCCAACAAACATTGACACATTTCTTCTCTTACATCTACTGAGAACGGTGCGACCTCCAGACCGTACCGGACGCGATTATTACACAGGCTCAAATGCGTGAAAATTAACGTTTTTCTTCACATCATCACCAGCTGTAGTAAGCCGTGCAATGTATGAGAATACTTGCTTTCCAAATCACTTTGCTATAAATTGCTCCTTTATCATTTCACGAAGCACCGTTAAATCCAACGGCACTTACAAGCAACAGACCAAAGGTACTTTGGATTGACTTACAAAGTAGTCAATAATTTATTGAAAAGTGAAATGATAAAAACAAATGTCGGAAAACTAACTTTTATGAAGCTTGACATTTTACTGGTTAGATACGAAGCACTGTGAGATAAATACTGGTTACAATAACATCTAGTTATTTATTTACGCATCGTGACCGCTTTATATTAAAAGCAATCTGTACTTGAAAAATTGAATGGTGCTATTTAAGTCAAGCTCAAGCCATTCTGAGCAGGAATATTTAAACTGATACAGGATCAATCATGAATTCAGACGACACAATTTTTTAATATGTAATTGCCTACGCAAGAGTACAGCATCGGAGAATTACGCACACCTTTATCACAGCGCAAACATGGACGGCTACATTTAAGCCAGTGACGTCATTATGAATGGTTACCTTCTATCTACAACAACAAAAAAAGCAGAAATTTACTAAATCCTTATCACAAATGGACGGACGAGTGTGATTTAAAAATACCCGACTAAGCCAATTTACATTAACACAGAGTTGAACAGTCCCACGCATGGCTTTGACAGAGGAATGCACGCCAGGCGAGGCACGTCGTTTGTACGCCATCGCCTCGACCTCAGCTAAGGGGGCGCCACTGTCGCCAGGGGGCGCCGGGCTTTGTGAAGAGAACTCAACCAGAGATCCGCAAACGAACGCTCTTCGCTTCACTATTGCTTGTGTGTAGTTTGAACAGTTGAGTTAAACATGAATGAAATGTTTCAAATGCGGTTTTTTTTTCTTCTTTTCTCGTCAGTGGTGATAACTTATTCCGCGGTCGTCCATATGGGCTTCTAATAACCTCGTGATTCTCTGAAACAAGCATTGAATAAAATGCCTTCATTTAAGATTTAATTATTTCAGTCATTTTGTCCTTTCTAAGCCCGCAAGTAATTTTTAGGAACAATCATAATATCAAGCACTTATTCTACTGCAGGATTTAGATTATAAGGAGAACATCTGAGCCCGAAAAAGATCATTTTATTCTTTGGAATGAGCATCCCAGCATGCATTGTTTATTCTCTAAGGAGCCGCAGCAAATCCCCTTACCCCCCCCCCCCCCCACAAAACACAATACAAACAGATATAACAATTAATTTACAAGTGCAGACGATAAAATGAGCGAGGACCAGTGGGTAAGGCTTTTCACATGTACATACCCTCCTTTCCATTGCAATGGCCATTTCGTAAGCAGACTTTCCGTACTGAAAATCAACACAAAATTTTTTGTCTTTCTGTGTGTTGTTCTATTAATTACTTCTTTCCAGTGCTTCAACATCACAAACTAAGGAATACATAAATTCAACAAATTTGTCGGTCACGACCAATCTCATATCTATCTCCAATTTCACATCAATCAATCAATCAATCAAGAAATAAAGAAACAAAGAAAGAAAGAAAGAAAGAAAGAAAGAAAGAAGGAAAAGAAAAGAAAGAAAGAAAGAAAAAAATAGAAAAGAAAGAGCGACAGAGAGACACAGGGGAACAGACAGAGAAAGAGACAGGGACAGACAGGGTGAGACAGAGAGAGAGAGAGAAGAAGAAGAAGAAGAAGAAGAAGAAGAAGAAGAAGAAGAAGAAGAAGAAGAAGAAGAAGAAGAAGAAGATGAAGTACCTCATTTTTCACTTGTAGGTTTGCGTTGTTCTGTAAAAGCGTCTCGACGAGGTCCTGGTGGCCGTTAACCACGGCGATCATAAGCGCCGTCTTGCCGTCTTTATCCCGTCGGTTCACATTCGCGCCATTCCTTATCAGCAGCTTGGCGACACGCGAGTCACCGCCAACGGCAGCTGCGTAGAACACACACACGCACGCGGGTTTTTTTTTCAGATTCCCCATACTAAAAAACTACGTTGAATAACCATAGGCATTTTTTTCTAAATATCCACAGCCAAGGGAGTTCCCCGATCATAATGTATGTGTTGCATATGTGACATCACACTCTATTTGTTTGCTTCGTAAAAATAACTAAACATTCGCCGACTCAAACATCACCAGTTTTAATACAGGCGGGCAAAAACGGAAATCCATTGATAGAAGCAGACTTTTACCGGAAGCAGTACTTACAATTCCTCAGTAGAGGCGTCCAGCCATTATGATCAGAAGCCTCTAAGTTGGCTCCGTCATCCAGCATCCACTCAATCAGATCCAGGTTTTTGCCATCCACGGCCCAGTGCAAAGCCGTCGATCCGCCTCTGTCTTGTAAATCGTATTTAGCTTTGTGGTACCGTAGTTCTTTTATAATATTCAATTTCCCAGCATAGGCTGCGAGCATCAACCTAAAACACAAGAAAACAACATGACTTTAACAATATCTAAAACGGAATGACTTCTGTGACACAGCGTCAATTGTCAGCTTCGCTCTAAAAGTTCCAAAGGTTTTTTTCAGTACAAGCAGTCAACGGATTCCAAAAGGTTTTAAAATTTTTTTTTAAATTTGTTTGCATTTAAATTTATCATCAAATGTATATCGTTCAACTCAACAGTTTTCGACTGAATTTATGCCATCATGGAATTTCGACGGCAAGCCATTCTCGTCGATATTTACAAACTGCATTATAAAATGCTGTTAACTAAAGCGACGTGAACATATCAAATGAATGTGCAGGCAAAAGACGCAGTGGGACCATCCAATTATTAGTTTTCTAGCTGACAGAACGACGGTCATTGACTATACACTTTTATTCATTTGTGTTACTTGACTTGCGTTTTAATCCAGCATGCTTCGTATAAGTGGTAACGCATAAAAACTACAAAAAAAGGTCTCGGGTAACAACCAGTGTTTTGTGAAGGCATGTGCTTTATCCCCGATGACGCATGTCAACACAGCACACATCAATGCAGGACACAGACATACGCGCACCATACATGAGGGCCTTGTGATATCGTATGCCGTACCATTTATGTTTGGTTCTCTGATTTTTCACTTCTACTTCAAGGCTCTTCGACTTATAAGCTCTTCTTTACATATCAAATCAGTAAATAATACAACCCACTTTTTTTTGTAAAATTAACAACACAGGAAGCAAACAGACCAGGGCATTTATCCAGTATCGAATAAATCTTCAGCTTGCAAAGTTTGATTGGTACTCTGACAGGTCAAAGTATGCCAGTTTTTTCTGCCCTGAGATAACTAACATACCCAAAAGATTTAACGAAAACGGCTGACGTCTTCTGAAAGATCGCGTTAATTCAAAACAGTTAAAACGTGAATTAGATTTATTTAGAAAACCTCAAAAAGAAAGATGACGCCAAGAATGACACTAACAATGACGCCAACAATGACACTAACAATAACGCTAACACTGACACCAACAATGATACCACCAGTGAAACTTGATGCCTTCTTGCTAAAATGTATTAATACACACCAGGTTCCGAGGAGGTAACTTAAAACATTTCGATCCGTCGGCTAGTCATCAGTAAAAAAAGGCTTGCTTCTCTCGTTAACCTGACCGGTTGGTAATCATTGTGGTTGTTTTCAATAACAATTGTAGACTTTGAGATTTAGCCAGAAATAACAGAATATTTACAGTATAAAAACTGCATAGTACTATTCACCACCGAAGAAATAATTATAAAAGAGTACCAATCAAATATGATACAAATTGCCCGGAACCTCAAAAAAAAAAAAAAAAAAAAAACATATCAGCACTAATAGGCAGCGATCGAATTTCCCGCGTTCTCACATTACGTATTTTGACTTCAGCAGGTTTATCAAATTATTCAGAATCAGGAAAAGTCTCGACTCATTTTTATTTACTGCATTACTAAATGAAGAGAGGTGTGTGAAGTAGCAACACACGAAATGCAAATGAGACTACTTTTCCCATTGAATGCCACTGACAGCCATGAATAAACGATTTTCTTCTGCAAAATAAGGTTCTTTTTTTTTTCGATCACAAAGGTGTGTTCCGTTCCTGCTGACTAATATCTGAATAAGTGCCACTACTAAATGGGAGATTTTATTACGATATCACTCTAAGGAAGCACCCATTTGGAGAACCCCGGCTCGCATATTTTTTCTCTGTCGTAATAACAAGTGGCAATTACGACAGCATTTATGGTATTGTATATCCATATGATCCATTTAGCAAATGAAATGAAGCACAAATGTAAATATACCTGAGTAAACAAACACAGGCTGAAAAGGGAACAAGAACACATTTATTTCGTTTTTTTTTTTTCGCCCTTCAAGCTAACTGTCAAGAGCATTTCTCAACAGGCAACTGATCAACAGAACATTTGGCAACTAGTTACAGGACACGTCCTGAAGTTTAACGAAAATCAGCATATTAAAGAACATTCCCATCTTGGCAAAACCCTTGTTTATGGATGAACCGTTGGACTGTCTGATGTTCAAGAATGTTTATCATCCTTTTGGTGTTGAGCAGTGGGAGCAAATGATTTTGTCTTAAATGAGCGATTCTTTGCGTAAAAAAAATCCACTAATTCCTCAACGCAACCACCTCACTGTCTGTAGACTTTGCAAAAGGCAGTAGATAAGCACGACGCAAATCGAGCAGAGTCCCGAGAATAAAGTCAACTTCTGTTACGTTCTGTTCAGTTAGGCAAGGGCCGTATTAACACTTCATCTACTGACAGAAAAAAAAATGTTTGCTGAGGCATTCACCCTGAACCTTTCTGGGCATCACACCAAACATTTGCCCGAATCATTGTAGGTAAAGTGTGACTCATTGAATTCGAAATAATGGTTAAGACTGAGATGAATCGAAAAGGGGTTATTTAACGAAATGTCCATTCTCTGCGATCGCCGGTTATGGGATATTGCAGGATAATGTAGCTTATGAGTTATTTACCAACACATTAGGACTTTTAATGTTTGATTTTGCTGTCATATATCTCCAAGGACCCGACGGGATCCCTTCTTACCTTTGACAATGTCGGAGCAAAAGTTCAAGGTTTTGTAATCAATTCACAAATCCATTGCAATAAACAGAAAGAAAAACATCTTTATTTACATAGTGAAAGATAACGAGAAAATCAATAAGAGGAACTCGAAAGCGGACCTTAAATAGTGAACACGAGAAGAAAACATTTAATATCGCCCACAGACTTATTCCCTGTCAAGGTTAAGGCATTTCATAGACACAAGTCCCACTCCTATGATACTGTATTGCCATTCCACGCTGTGAAAGGGACATGGTATGAATAGTTAATTTGCTTCAATTAAATATTCGTCTGTGAAACTGGAAACGATCAAGGCAATCAATGATCTTACAAAGCGCAATGTTTTGGTTTACGCATAAAAATACATAGTTCTTGCATCATTAATGAAGCATTTAACGTCAAAAACATCATGAGAATTCCATATTTACTTAATAAATACTCAACCAAAAGGAAAACATGTCCGAATGCATTCAAAGTAATATTTATTTATCAGATTAGATCATAATCAGACATCCAATCTGGATATGAGTAGTCATTTCCAGAATGCAAAAACGTGATTAGTACCAGCAGGTACACGTATTAATTAGAACCGGATGCATTTGACACTTAACAAACAATTCGCTTGACATATTATATAAGCACTTAATAAATCAGTGACTTTAATTTTATTTTTGCCTCATTTTCACAAGCCTATTAAGGCCCTGCACTCCTTCAAATCAGGACCAGTCTTTCATTGTTTATTAAACTTTTTGTTGCATCACATATCGCACATTTCTATCCAAACAACCATCAAACATTTTGCTTGTGGTTATGTAATTCGCGCATTCGTGAAAACAGATCTTAGCAAGGATTCGGCCGGACTCGTACTGTTTGCGGCCGCTTAGGCGCATGATGCTGAATTACGTATAATAATCTGACTACTTACGCTGTTTTACCAGAGTCGTTTTGAAAGTTGACATCGGCGTAGTGATTGACTAGACATTCCAAACATCTGAAACAAAGAAAGAACATTCAAAAATAATGATGTCCATACAAGTATGTGTGTTATTTTGATAATCACGTACATTAATCAACCACCTTAATTAAAGTTTCAACACCCACATGAAAGTCTGCAAGGTATTCGTGTAAAAACACTGTTGCTCGATAAGACACAAAAATGCGTTGTTCGTTACATTAATTTTTTTAAATACAATATTTGTTAAAAAATTGAGTAAAAATTGTTAACTTGTCCAATACGAAGTGTGAAATCGTTGATAACGTGCCAATTCCTTTTTTCTCGAAAGCTTAAATGCCGTTGGAGGCGTAAGACACACATGTCGGGAACTCATTTAAATTTAGCGGATGAAGAAAATAATAAGACGGCAGGGGACTACTACCCGTACTAGCGACGACCTTGTTAATAAAGCATCGAGATCTAAAAATGATACAGGAATAACCACACCAAAATTACAGCAAAGTAAAAGTACCGCCACGCAACAGCATTTTGTTTGTGTTTTGTGTATCGGAATCAATACTGTATTTGAAAAACATTCTTGAATAAGTTCCATTTAGTTGATATCATCTGGATCGCCCATGACACACTGAGAATCAGCACTGGCGTGATTCCACCAAAAGGCTAATTGGCCTTGTAATAAACGACACTCGACTCGTACCCAATTCACCAATTTTTTAAGTTTCACTCACTTGGCGTTTTTCGCCTTTGTTTTAAAGAAATACGTTCAAACTGTAGGTAGAGAAACTTTTGAAAAAACAAAAACAATTCAAATAAATAAATAGCCGCCGTTTTGCCAATTTTGGCGACTTGCCAAAATAGAGTGATTTTTCGAGAAAGAACCAGCTTGGGAACATTCTTATCAAAGATAACCGTTCCAAACTGTAAAGAAAAAAAAAAGATTTTTTTTTCTTGGCTGACCAACATAAAGGCAAAATTTCCACACAGGACCATCATGGGAACATCAGCATTCAATCTGAAATCTATTACTAGGAGAAGAAGCATTAGGCATAAATTTTACAGGCCAGCCCAACAACGTGTAAAAAGGAGGCAATCAGCTGAAAAGTTTAATAAACAGCGTACTCCACCGGTGTGTGGATATGAAAAATTCAAGCAGCAAAGCCAATGAACCAAGAAAACACAACAAGGATGAGCAGCAAATCACCCAATATTATTGCTTAAGGTCAGAATTATTGACAACGATGGATATCCAAAAAAAATGTTAGGTTTCTCTGACCTATCACATAAGCCAAAAAATTTTCTGTACTTTACACTGTATACAAAGAATTTAAGGTCATAATAGACACTTCCAGTATCCTGCATTTTTTTTTTTTTTTGATAATATATATTACTGCTATTAAATTAGTCCACAAGGCGACCCCAAGCTTGTAAACAAGCTGTCTCATATGCACCTATTATCCCATATTTTTCTTTTAAGATATAATAATAAATACAACTTGATAAACCTTTTATTTATTATTATGATCACGATTTAATTGGTTGTCGCAAAGGCCTTATCATTTCAGGCTTGACACCAGCCGCGGGTCCGGGCCCCAGCACGCGTTGTCATAAAACATGTGATCTCTGAAAAGATCTATCGGTCATGTGTAAACACAGAGCGGATGGGTATCTTAAAAAGGAGGCAAATTAAAGCAATCCACACTCTCCAACGCTTTCGTCGCTCCACGCCATTGACGTGAAAAGAATTTTTTGAAACTCTGGAGCAAAAATGCACGAGTTTGTGAGACCTCGCCACTGTGGAAAAGCCAAAGCTGTACTCTTTGGGACTTGCTGGATTTAATTCACTATATCACACACCAAATTAAAACAATACAGTGGGTTATTTTTCTAAAATTATATTATATATTAAATTATATTCATGAAAAGTGACAATACTGTAACGCAAAAACGAGTCAATGAACAAAGTTAATTAGTTTTAGATTTCCAAAATTTGCAGCAGGTACAAGGCCTTCACATATCTTAATCTTTCTCTGAAAGTAAGTGAAGGAATTGAATTTTTGCAAGTTTTTGAGCTTTCAGTTTGTCACATGCTTGGGCAGTCTGGGTGTTATACAAAGAAAAGCATACATACTCTAAGTATCCTTTTTGTGAAGCCTGCATTAACGGTGTGAAGCCATACTTGTCTGTAGCGTCGATTGGCACATGGTCTCTGTAACGAAATCACGTGACCATATGACGATATCCGCAAAATATAGCCCGAGCTAACAAATTAATGCCCAGCTTTCATTGGGGCAGATATATCTAGCTATTTATCAACAGTCCAAAGTATCAATGCCGTTTTGACAATTAAATATTACCCCAAAAAAAAATCGAATACTCCGAAACAACTTATAACTGACACTGCCTAAAATCGATAGCGTCTCCACGAAGTTTGAACGGAGAAAAACAGTTAAATCGATGCCCCTCCCTCCTCCAACCCACTGTTAAACCTGCCCTTAACAACGGTGTCTTGACCAAAATAAATACCAGTCACAATTTCCTGGCCAATGAAGGCACATCAACAGCCTGCATAGCTAGATTTATCATGACATGAAAAGGTTGCATTTTCGGTCGCTCCTTGACTAAAAGTCATAACGTGTTACTTTGACTAGCTTGAAATAATTCAACATTCCAGTACAGCAATCTACCCTTCATACTTACATCCATGAAACAAGAACCATCGCGACTTAATTAAATTAATTAATTAATATTTTTCTGTTTATTTACGATTATTTTGTTTTGTTTTAGGGGAGTTATAAAAAACATAATACAAGTATTATTCTCAGAAGTCGTTTTTAAGTGGAATAAAATCAATAAAACTTAAACTGTAGATAGAGCATTCGTGTTTAAAAATGCTCACAAATAATGTAGAGCAGTATCAGCCAGAAACCAGACCGTTTGCTTTCTGTTCCATATTTTTTTTTTTTTTTTTTGGCGTTGTCGGCAGACAGGTGTGGCTATTGATGAGACCATTGTAATGGAGCACAATTTGACACTCGCCTGGGCAACGACAACGATGTCAACAACGTGTAAAAGCGCAAATAAAAGAGCCCACTTTTCCCTTTCCTCATACAACAAAAGCTACAATGAAGTCATTTCCTTAAAAATGAGTAACAGAATACAGTAATGCAATATGTGTCCTCCACCATTAAATTAAAAATTCCCAGGGCTACTGTAACCAGACGGCATACAGTTCATTAATTTATTGATAGCTATGAGAAACAGCAAGGATCACAAAATCTCTGAGATTCTAGCCGGGCACTGAATTCGTAAGAAGCAGATATACAGGTAGAACTGATTTGAGGTTTTACTTGACATAATCCTTAATTCATTCTTTAACTCATTCGCAAAATGTAAGCGCCGTTTTTTTTTTTTTTTTTTTTTTTTGGGGGGGGGGGGGCAGGTTTTGGTTCCAGTATGTCCCTAATCATTTCGAGTTCTAAAGAAGTAGAAATATATAATAAATCGAGCTGAACAAAACAGTCAGTGTAACACCACCGAATACGCGGCGTGTTTTTTGGGGGATAAAGTGAACAAACTGATAAGCTTGATAGGTTGTATGATGCTATATAGTTGGTGTAACGACACGCGCCGACCTTCGGTTACGTTGTGTCAGTACTGGTGAAGAGGGACCCAACTGGGGAACATTTGTGTCAAAGCCATCGGGCAAGAGCTCCTTTTTTTTTTTTTTGCCTTTATTTTAACGCCGAATTCTTGAAGTTAAAAAAAAGGAAACCTCACTTACCCCACATATTAACGATACCAAGACCAAAATATGCAAAAAAAAAAAAAAAATTCATTTTGTTCAGTTAGTTCCTATTTGCCAGCCGAAGTCACTCGACCCTAATTTCTGATTGATTTGGCTAAACCACTTTTAGAAAGGCACGTTAATGATTTGTTCATTAACCTACCACTTTGAGCAGAGAAAACGCGTCACACTGCTCTTTAAATATTAACACATGTAAGTAAACATTTTCAAAGACATGGTGTACTGGCCGACGTTTGTCATGACGTCACCATCACAAAGACAACTTAAACACGGAGCAAAAACTGGACCGGCCTCAAGCAAACTAATTCGCACAATGAGAAAGTTCTGCTTGTTACATTGCTCCTGTCAAAATTAGCCGCACTTGTGAAGCCTGCGTTTGAAAAATGCATTCTGAATGTGGTAACGTGATCTGACATAAACAGTGTATTATTTAAAATAAGAATTTATGAAGCAAATAAGAAATCGGATATTTTTTGTCATGGGTGAACTAACGCATTTTACGACTACGGTAGTCTATTCCGGAATAGACTACCGACCTTCAAATCCTTTATAATGGAACGTTTTTGTGTAATTTTAAATTTAAATATTATAAAACCTGTAAGTAAGATATGCTACAATGTAATATGTATGAAAAATTTGAAACGTTCTATTCCAGAAAACTTTTAGCTTCGGTAGTCTATTCTAGAATAGACTACCGTAGTCGTAAAATGCGTTAGTTCACCCATGACAAAAGATATCTGATTTCTTATTTGCTTCATAAATTCTTATTTTAAATAATACACTGTTCAATACTTTACTCGTACAAAGAAGAGACAAAGAAAGGACGAGCCATTGTTCTTATGTTCCGCGGATACGCTGTCTGGTTATTTTTGTACAATTACACTGTTACCAAGAGAACAATGCATCAATTGTTCTTTTTTATCAAGAACTAAAACAAGACATTTTCTTATTTTTTTTACGAATCTGGCAGTACAAAGACATGTTAAGTTTGTAACACAAGCTCAGGCCTTGTTCTGGCAATCACTGAATGCTATGTTCTGTTTGTCGGTTTATGACATACAAAAACACACAATTAATCCACTTAACTTTACCAATAGCCAACTTTTATCGCATATTCATAATCTGCATCTCTCCATAACTCTCTATTGTGTATTAAAATGCATGCATTGGATACCAATATTTGAAAAGTAAGAAAAAGAAACTAAGTCGATCCAGCTTTTACAGGACTTCTTTATGCCTTTAGTTTTTTTCTTTTTGATCTCTTTTTTCTCCCTTTTTCTGAAACTTTTCGTTAACAATAACAATTTCACATCGCTGAAACTGATCATAGTCCCCCGCCGAAAGATATCTGAATGTACACTCCTTCGGTCAAAAGCTCAGTGAAAAATCGCAAGTAATAAAGCAGGAGAGTGGTGGACGGAATTTTGGTCAGCCAACAAAAGTGGAAGCATCGTGCCTCCACAAACAAAAATTTTGGTCATGTTGGAAGTTTCACAGATTCGTCAATTTTTTGGTGAAATCCAAAAACATCCCACGTTGCACAATCGCAGTATATATTCCTTCGCTCCATAGAAACTCGAAAGGTGGCCGTGCAGAATAACGGAGAAAATGTGCGTACAAAAGTGCCCCCACAGTACCCCCCCAAAAACAAAAATTTGGTTAAGTTTGAAGTTTCACAGGTTCGTCATTTTTGGTCAAATTCAAAAATATCCCCAGGTCGCACAACTGTAACATATGTTATTACTTCCCACAAAAATAAAAAAACCTGCGGTGCAACGTGAGTAATCGCGCGTACAAAAATAGGGGCATCGCGCCCCAACAAACAAAAAATTTGGTCAAGTTTGAAGTTTCACAGTCAAATTCATAAATAACCCCAGGTCACACAGCTCCAACATATGTTGTTACTTCCCACAAAAAAATCAAAAGCCTGCGGTAAAACGTGAGTGAGTAATCGCGCGCACATCAGTGGGGGCACTGGTGAGGAACAGACAGACGGAGGGACAGACAGACGGACAACGAGCGTTTTATAAGTCCCCCGCTCCGCGCGTACCGCGGCGTGGGACACTAATAAATCTAACCTAAGCATCCCTTGCAGAAAATTAAGCCAGACACTCAAATAAAGAGGCATACTGTCTTTGTTATCTTCACCTCCATCAACACCACTCTCCCAACTCCCCCGCCCCCACCAAAAAAAAAAAAAAGAAAAAAAAAACAGGGAGGGGGGTAATTATCAAAGATTTCCATTTATGGACTACTTAACGATTATCTGAATTACGATTATTGCAAAACACTTCTATGGTTTGTCCAAATGCCATGTACTTGTCCACAATTTTCAAGAGTCATATATGTCTCCCACTGACCTATTCCGATTATGGATTGTAGCCTTGGCTTAAAAGATTCCAACTGCGATAAGAGGAGTCTGTCCACGAGATCTCAAGCGGTACAGAAAAAGTTACTTATAGCTGGGAACAAGAGGTCAATGTCAAACCCAAACTTACCCTGATTCTAGAATCTGTTCCAGCTTATTGGAATCTTCGACCATAACTGCTTTATGAACGTGTTCGCCAGTCATTGGCTCCTCTGTCAAATACAAAATGAAATGAATAATGTGAAAACAAGAAGTAACTCATTCAAAGTTTATTCTAGGCAGCAGCCGGACTTATTTTAAGCGCTAAGAGTCATTTGACATGGTTGAGTGAGACCCATCGGCTTCTATGGCCAAGACTGGCGACAACAAACTCTCGTGCGACATAACGGCACTGAAAAGCCGACCAGGAGAATTAAGTCCGTCGCACATGGTGTCGAGCATCAAATATTCGACGGTATTATTCGAGTTACACCTCGAGTTACTGAATGTGCACCAGATAAGCTCCTCTCGACCTGTCGAAAAAGGCAATTTCGACGCAAATACAATGTTTCCGTTACGTATCTCCAGTGTTTGCTTACTTGTTGTGGCTACTTCTACATTCGGGCTCCACTCTGAGTTGCCGTGGTCATTCATGAAACGTATTCTATACGTGTATCTTGTTAGGATCTCTAATCCTTCTTGGGTGTGTCTTTTGGCGTATCCACTGCAAAGGAGAAAAATTGCCTGAGAAAAATTAATAGGTTAGGATGCGACACGAGAACATGGGAATTTCGCGAAAATAGTACTCTTGTTGAAAGAGCGGTAATACTTGTCTCTACATTCACTTCTGTATAGACATAACCCAGCTCCACAGGGGCTAAATGCTTTATAACGGATCGTCCCTATCACTGTTACAACAATTTTAGCTCTGGGTTTGTGACATCTGTACAATTTCAGACATTTAACGGAACACAGGCTTTCACGTTGCTAGCTTACAGTAAACCAATTTAAAAAAAGGAGGCAAATATTTTAGCACTTAACAAGCCTTTGGCTTGCAAGGCTTTTTGAATTTGTGCGAGCAGCCGTTGGTTTCTTTTTTTTTTTGTCTTGACAGTCATCGGATTTCTTGTGTCATCTCCTCCACTGGCACCACGGGTCCTAGGGCCACGAAACTTGGGACTTTGGTAGAACTTGATATGAACGTGTGTATGACACTTCTTATTTTCGCCTTCGATATAGTTTTCTTGTTTAAAACGCCATGTGAAAAGAGTGTATTTTTTGCAAGTAAATGCGGTACATTTAACCACAGCACAAAACACACAGTTGCTTAGCTTTGTGTGAGCTCTCACTGCGTAAATAGGTAACACGGGGTATGCCTTGCCTCATCAGTCAATAAAACCTGAAGTCAGCAAAAACCAAACACTACTCGGCTTATAAGACGTATTCAAGCTGTGTTGTTTGAAATATATTATTCAAGAAATAACCCATTGAAGGAAGTATTTTTGCGTTTTAATTTTTGTCAAGTGTTTAACATTTCGCTAGCGAAAGGAGGTTCTAGTTGAAAGCTGTCCCCAAGGACTAAAAAATATGATCGCAGGATCTCTAGTTTCATGCGAATAGTCTTGGCCGCAACTAGGGCTTTCAAACATAAGGCTGGGAAAATAGTACAAGTATTATATATTATTTTACAAAAATAATAATAAAGTTTTTATCTTGGGCAATTTTGTTAACCAGGCATTGTTTCTCATCCCCCAAGCGGGGAATGAGAGAAACGTTTTTTTTTTCACGGTTTAATATTTGAAAGAATTAAAACAAAGAACGTTATACCGTAGTCTTTTTTCAACTGTAAAATTTCATCCGAACACACATCAAGGACAACGACCCGTGTCCTATTTTCTTCTTAAAGCACCAGTAAGCAATAGTAAGACATTATTTACAGAGTGCCACTTCAATGAAGATTTAGCCTAGACCGTGCACAAGAGCTACTTTGATGTGCCACAACCAGTCAATAATGAGCAAATCAAGTATACGGTTTCTTTATGACAAACACCACATTTACTCACTGAAGTACGGGAGCGGAGAATTGAGAAGTATAGCACATATAGAAAGTCCTCCTTTTGAAGTTACACTATCGGGTTACTAACTAGACTTTTCAACTTCTTTCTTATTCTTCAAAGTATCAAATGAAGGCAAAAACACATTTGTAAATGCTTAATTGATTACAAATAAACTTGTAATCACTACTGATAAATTTTACTGGAGAAACAAAATACGAAATAACACCAAATATTCTTAAAACTAAATGTTTCAGGTAAATAAATGGGTCCATTACGGAATAGCCTCAGTTTGCTTAATGTCACTGAAAAAGAGTACCATGAGGTTGAATTTCCTCTGGGCTAGACTTCAGGATCGGACTCACTCTGACATTACTGCGTTATTTCGCAAATAACAAAAAATATATCTGAACTCCTATTTGCCTGATACATTTTTACTTGAAACAATAAGATGTTAAATTCAAATTCAAATTATCAGTTCTACAATTTCATAAACTGCCAGAACAGCTTCTGCAACATCCCCCCTGTGTTAATTTTTCTTCGTGTTTTTTTTTTTTAATTATATAAATCATAACATGACTGTCATGTGATGGTGGCCAATGTGAATGCCATTGTAGTTTTCAAAAATGACAACACAAACACCCGTCAATTATGTATACCTCTGAAATAAATTCACTTAGAGTTCACAGCCGTGTAAGGGTGAACCGTCTGATGTCCATAGTGGGATTTAGGCACACCTTCAACATACAGTTGCTAACTATACCTTACAGGTAGGGTGTTACGTCCTGCTTATCATCTTACTTCAGTGAAACCCCGTTCTATTTTGGTTTGTTTCGCCCGTTGAATCTTTAGACCATTTGAAAGGCCGGGCCACGGGAGCTAGCTCAGGAAGATGGGGCAAAATCATGATAGTTACCCTGCTCATCATTCGTCATCAGTCAGATCCAGTTTGAAGTTCTACTGTGTCTTCACCTACTCTGCTTAGTCTTTTCTTGGTATCTCCAATTAGTCCGACTTGGTTGCACATTGACCTGACCGACTTTCTCACGAATTCTCTGCCTCTTATTTCGATTGGCATACACCATGCTCACTGTTCCACTTCTTCGCACGCCTTTGTTAGTTCGTCATATTTTGTTCTTTCCCTTTCACTGGTAGTTTGTAGTTTTTCCCCTCATAGCATTGCTAACTCTATCATTATCACTTGTCTGGTTTTTGATGAACAAATAGCGATGTCCGGCCGCAATCTTATTTGCATAATTTCACCAGGTAGCTGCAGTCTATTGAACACATCTACTATTAACTGCCAGTCTGCTGCAGTTCCTAAGATACCAGCTTGCCGCAGGATTTCTTCACAAAATTTGTATACGTCAATACTTTTCGTTTTGTGTGATACATCTTTGTTATGACAGGCTTTAGAACTGACAAGATATCCTGTAATACTTTATCGTGCCTCCACCAGTGTCTTCCTTGTGTCAATGCTGTGTGACACGTAGACAGCACGTGTTCGAGTCATCTTCTGTTTTCAATCACCTCTCCAGGTTTGCTGGTGTTGGTAACAGGTTGTACACCTTGGTAGAAACCCGAGCTGGAGCGGGTCCTTCTTTAACACGTCTGGCCATGTGAGTCGTGGTGTTGCATTTTCCCGATTATCGACTGATTATCCACACCTTTCTCTACAAATGCCCACCTTCACTATCTGGCTGACAGTCATTTCGAGGGTTAATCATCTGATTAGCTTCATCAATGCAACAGGCGTTCCTTCCAAGGAACCAAGCAGGCATCGTCCGTTGTGTGTGTGTGTAAACAATTTCTCAAATTGCTACTCTTCCTGGTCAGATCGTTTTGAAATTTGGCAGGAATGATTTATCATTATTATTTATTCTGCAATTTAGCCAAAATTGGCCAAGATATTGACCAAAGTCAAGAAATCACCCAAGATCTTACTCTTCCTACAAATCCGGTCAAATTTCGGGGAAATGTGAAAGGAATGTTAGACAATTTCCCTCCAGATCCTGCATCAGCTTTTTTTTGCGATTCTGCCAAAAATGGTCAAACGGTCAACGGAAAATCACAATATGCTCCTACTTCACGCTTCTTCACCAGTCGTAGTGTGTAGGGCCAGACTGGTGAAGTTGGAAGCGCGTTAGGCAACAGGTCGTGAGTCCAAGCCTCGCTCAAGATGAGTTAATTCATTGTCTTCCTTTATTGGTTTTGCATGCAATATTTACAGGTATGCCTCCTATAGAAGCACTAGTTTGCCCTGTCGCCAGCAAAGCATGAGGTTGTAACTCCAAGTTCCGCTCTGGCAGTACTTTTACATTGTCCCCCCTTCATTGGTTTTACAGGCGATATTTATATTATTATTTAAAATAAGAACTTAAAGCAAATAAGAACAAGACGTGTTTTGATAGACTATTCCGGGAGAGACTAACGGCAAAAAGAATGAAACTTTCATCGGTTCAGTCTCTATACTACATAAACAATGTATTATGTTTTGCCTTTGAATTTGTCTTAGTAACGAAAAAAAATCAAAACAAACTATTTTTCAAAAACTCAAATTTCCGACAGCTTATCCAGTACTGAACTACTTGAACTACCGACATTTTAAATACAGCCCAATTTGAAAATTTTTAAATTCTTTTCGCCAAAAGATAATAACTTACGTGCTTCAACTTATTTTGACACTTTGGTGTAAGAAAAACTAATGCATTTTTAATAAGACATTTGAATTATTTGGTATGTGCACAAGTCTTTTTCTTGCAATTGTTTAGAACACGTATAAGTTTTTCTTATATTTGTGTTTGACATGCACATTTTTTTTCACAATGGTAATAAGTACAAGTGTTCTGATATTTGTTTAGAACATGTACAAGGTTTTCCTTATCTATTTTTGATACGTGCAAGTTTTTTTCTCACATTTGTTCAGAACATGCACAAAATTTTTCTGGTATGTGTTTGGGATATCTACAAGCTTTATCTTTTATTTTTCTAGGTGTCAGAGTTTTTATATGTTTATTTCGGATCTGTACAAGTTTTTCTTATATCTGTTTGGAATATATACATTTGTCTGGGATATGCACAAGTTTTTAACACTCTTCAATAAGTACTCTCATAACAAACACACACACACATATTAAACAGGGATGGTGGGAAATATTTCACGCGAAATATTTCAAGGTAAATGTACATTCCGCCTAGATGTAAACGCAATATGTTTACATGTATTATCGACAATTAAGCTTTTCTGGTTGATGCAAAGACGATTCAAGACATTCTCTTGCCAAAACATGATTCTTTAGCTAGTTCAGTTAAATACAACGGTTTTTTTTTTTCTTTTTATTTTATTTATTTATTTTTTTATTTATTTATTTATTTTTTTTTGGGGGGGGAATGCTGTTATTCATCTACTATCAGTATAACGTAAAAATGTCCATGTTTGTTTTAATACCCATAATTTTACAAGCCCTAATATTAAACACCAGCCCCAAAACCAACAAAACCTCAAGACCTGCATGTTCTTTTTCTAGGCTTCATTTCAAATGATGAACTTACGTGTAAACATTTCCCCAGCCTCCATGGCGGTCCAACTCTTGAACACATATGCGAATTCGCCCACTCCCTTTAACGGAATTTTTTGCAGCCTTTTCGAGGGCATCTTCCCAATATAATTCAATACTATGATGAGTCACTTTACCAACAACAGGTGGTGGCGGTCTCTCTGGAGCTGAAACGACAAAATCGCATTATGTGTTACCGTTAGAAGTGGGGCTGTAAAGAAGAACTGGCTTCAGACTACTGCTTAATGCAACGCTGGGCCTGTTTTATCCATCTATTCCTTACAATGTACTCTAACAAAAAAAAAAAAAAACGAAAAAAAAAACAAGGTGCATTAAAAGTCAAATGCTACCTTTCAAAGTAGTAAACAACACAATGCTCAGAAGTATTCTTGAAACAAATCAATATGTTTTGGCTGACATCCCTACCCGAAGGGCCGAAGCTGAAAGCACTGATTTTATTTTAAAAATAAGCAGTTGATCTGGGGGGTCGACCACACAATTTTCAAACGTCAGCCCGACACGCACGCAACTGCTGTAACTATGCTAACCTTGAAATATTATCTGAACGTATATTTTATTTATGACATCAATATGTCTATCCCTTGCACACAAACGCTACAATGGTTAAACATCAGGTGTTTTTGAAATGGCTAAGCCGTGTCTAAAGCTGATGATGACCGGTCAAACAGTTTGGTACAAGTACATTTGCTCTACGCACATCGTATGCTACTTTAAAAAGCTTAATTGAGTTTTTTTAAAATCGCATTTTAGTTGCCTTTGACATTCTGATAAGTTCCGAGATATCTGTTCGTTAACACAGCTTGTTTGTAACGTGGAAAAATAAAAAAATCAATCAATCTATCTCTTTTTTAAAAACTATTTTAAAAACTTTTAACAAATACTTTGAAATTTAAATGCTTATGTTTTCTGAGAATGAGCTATGAACAGTATGTTAAATAATTTTTAAAAGATCACACGATGACTTTTTAAATTCGAAAGTGTGCATGTTGGAATTACTTTTTCTTTTTTTTTTTTCTTTTTTCAGCTTTTCCTTTATGATTCAACCCTAGAAATTGCATTCGAAAAGATAACTCCATCGGAAAGATCCGAAAGCACAGCAAGCCAATTAACCGTATTAATAAGCGGATTCGTACTTAGACATTTGCCGAAAAGCTTTGTGTTTCGACTGAAATCAGATGGTATAAGTTTATAAAAAAACTGGCTTGTAGCCAACATATCAAGTTTACGGCAAAATGGAATTTTGTTGATTTTTACCATTTTTTCTATCAGTCTTTTATATCTTTATTCCAAATAATTCAGTCGAAATGCAAAAACTTTTCGACAAATGTCTAAGTAGTAGGAATCCGCTTATTCGAAACATTGAAACTTATCTACGATACCTACTTACCGGACATTTTTCCACTTCGCTGCTGTTCTACGATTTAGTCTTATGTGTTTGTTTAATTCATAAATTGTCCTTATTAAGGTGTGCCACGTTACTTTCTGCTTTTCTGTTCAAAATTCTTGCTTTAAACTTCCAAGTTTGTTTGTTGTGGTGCCGAACACAACCGACCAATCACACAGCAGCATACTTTGTTGTAAAATCAATCAAACAGTTTTATAAAGTACCCGAAAAGCTCGTAAATATTTGAAATGTACAATCGGACTTCACAAGTAGACCGAAATTTGTTAAAATTAATAACATGACACCTAAGCGTGGTGGATGTGGCTCGACCAACGAGCAAAGTATCATACTGGAGATACATTTTCGATACGATAGAGGATTATGTTAATATTTAACTAGTTTCTATCTGCTGTTCAATTCCTTATACTGCCTCGCCAGGGAAAGTGTCCCAGATTATATTTACTTACAGGATGTTCCTTATAAATAAAGTCACCGTGAAGATTTCAATCACGCAAGAAGAAAAACATTATTGTAAATGTTGATCGGTCTTTGATGCATTGCATCTAGGCGAAGAAAACAGTTTTTATCTTTTTAGATCTGTTTGCTTCTTGTTACAGATAAAGCTAATATCAACAACAAGAAAATATTATCAGTCTTGGCTACAGCTAAATAACTTTTTGGTTGTAATTATAGCGAAATACATTCGCAGAATAGCGCATTATTCTAACGGAGAAAGAAAGAAAGAAAGAGAGAGAGAGAGAGAGAGAGAGAGAGAGAGAGAGAGCGTAATAGATCACATTCATTGAATTTTTGTGTATCGACTCCACGCATTGTAACGCATGTGCTAAAAAGCCCTTTTTCTTGTAGCTTATGGGGCCAAAATGAAACAACTCGGGGAAGGATGTGCGTGGCGCGAATGATGTTGCTTGAGACTGTCAGGTTCCAGGAAAATAGGGGGATTCTTTATGCAGGATAATCGTATCAACAAAGGGAATCATGACATGTCTGACAGATACATTGTTAGGTCTTTACTCTTAGATCGTTGGAATCACTTTCAACATAATTGTGGACGTGGCCACAATAAATTGTAGACGTAGAAGCCACCACTGTGGGTTTTCGAGTGTGTTAACATTGGTTATCGCAATCCATAATAACACCTTTGCGGAACAGTATCTCAAAGGTTGCTTTTGTTTGCAATATATTGTCAACCAACAGCATAATCAGCTTCGGTGCATCTTAAATCACTTGACAAACCATACCCAACTTATCGAGTAGAACAATCCCAACTCAGCGGATGTGGATGAGTAGAATTCGAGTGACAGCTTTTACGTGTACAAGATAATTTAATGAGTAGCAAAAGTAGTAGGAAAACGTTGGTTCTACTGCACTGCAGTAGAACCAACGTTTGGTTTTGCATTGTAGAACCAATGTTTTGCATTGCAGCAGAACCAACGTTGGTTCTGCTGCAGAATCGGCATATGGTAGACAGACGGTCAGACGGGCAGACGGACAGACGGTAACTTTTTTTTTTCCATTTCCCACACTCTCATGCATACACACATATACCAACACCATGATAAATTGTTTTGCTTATTTTTGTAATAAGTGGCGGCCGCTCTGAAAAGAGCAGCCTGGAGTTGAAACTCCTCACTGTTTTTGCTTCCAGTCTAGTAGAAGACTACGGTTTGTTGTACTGGTCTGGCACATGAGGTCATCTGCTGGCAGTTGAATAAGAAGTGGTCTGTTGTCAAACCACACGTAAAGCATCTCAAGGTATATCTGTCTCTCAGCGCAGAGTGGCAGGTCCAGATGAAGGCGCAAAAGAGAATGTCTGGTGTCCACATCCTGCTGCTATGACCCGGTCTGGGGACAGCATGCATCCACATCCAATGCAAAATTGGATATCTTCCTGTAGGAAGTATCGACCCCAGGCCGGGTATTCATCCTCTTCAGTCTTTGATGGAATGTCTTCTCCTAGGACAGCAGATCTGAAGTAGGCCTGTCTGTAACAGCCTTCTTCTATGTCTCTAATGCGTTGCCCAATCATAGCCCTTCTATGGAAGTATATCGGAATGCACAGCGCAGCGGCTTTAGCTGGATCCGGCAGCAGATGCAAAAACGACTGTCTCTCAGACGGATAGATTGGTGGTGTTACTTGAACAACCACCTCTCTAATCTCTCTTATTATGCGTGAATCGTCGATCGCGGCTAGAACTTCCATGTCAGCAGGTAGTGGTAAACTGTGGAAAGCTGTGAAGATAGCACATATATATAGGGCAGAAAACCGAAATGACGTCATTGCAAAATGATGTCAAGATGGGAAAAAGTTAACGTCTAACCCCCCCCCCCCTAGGACATACTATGTACCGACCACCCCCCCCAGGACATACTATGTACCAACCCCCCCCCCCCCCAGGACATACTATGTACCAACCCCCCCCCCCCCCAGGAGAGCAAAAAAAAATTGTGCTGAATCAGCTTGATGAATTCGTTGATTCAGCATGATAAAATCGTATATAAGTGTAGTGTCTCGAGGCTTAGGCATCGTCAGACACACCAGCTATCAACATAGACATGGATGACTTTGAAACAGTTACTTTTGATGATACATTATTATCGTTGGAAGAGATGGATGCGTTCTTTGAAGACGTTGAAACAGCTTTGAAGGAAGCGTTAGTTGCTCCGCCAGATGTCGCTACAGTGCAACAAGCAATGCCTCATGAGGAAGCGTTAAATGCACCATCAGATGTCGCTACAGTGCAACAAGCAATGCCTCAGGAGGAAGCGTTAAATACACCATCAGATGTCGCTGCAGTGCAGCAAGAAATGCCAGATCCTGAGGGGCCTGACTACCCGTTCTGGGTTGCGAATAGACTTGTCAATGGTGACAACTCACAACTAAGTGCAAAGTTAAAAGCGCATCTAGCACATTATGAGGAAAACGAAGTGAGTGATGATGATGAGGATTCAGAATTGGACATGTCAAGCGATAATGAGGATTCAGAAGTGGACATGTCAAGCGATGACGGAGAAGACAAACAGCTGAAATCTAAAATTGAATCGAGTAAGACCATACCTGTTACTGAGGAAGATGTTATAATGTTGAAACGGAACTTTCGAGCAGTACTTCCTCTGATTGATTGTAACATTTTATGGTGTTTATGTGAAGAAGGCTTTTTCAACAACCACACGTACATGTATCTAACGGAAGAAGTGAATACCGTCATTCAACTCATCTACATGTTAGAAGGAAACACAGAACATGTTCCGGCGTCAGAGCCAAAGTTCTCCGAAGCTATGACTCAACGTTTCGTTCAACTTATTAAAAGTCTTCATGAGGAACTTTTTAAGACTTTATCTCTACCGACGCCAAAGTCTCTGGATGAGGTTCGTGAATTCAAATGTGCAAAGGTCATGTTGCATGGTTTCAAATACCTTGAAGAACGCATTCAGGTGTATGATATGATGGCTTACCTCTATGAAAAAGGACATTTCACTATGTCAATGCTGTTTCAATGGATACTAGGGCATCGGACCCCAGGAGACTTTTTAGTGCTTGTCATGGTACAATCGCTAACAAACGGTTTACCAACAACCTTTCTCGACGGTTTCAATGAGATGACTCCGCGATTTTACAAACATCTCATGAAAACCTACATGTAACATCTGTATAAAAGGAGGTAAAACCATTTACAATGTCAACATTGCTTCTTCATCGATGTGTAGAGACCATGGATGACGTCTTCAAAGTGAATTATGCTGACTATGTGTTTTCAAAGCTTCCTGCTTTTGAATCGGATTGGATGCTGCAAGTGAAGAATTTACATCAGCATTGGGAAGCTGTTGGAAAGACCATTCCAAGAGATCGTTTCATCCGCTCGTTTCTACGTGAATGTGAAGAAATGCATTTGCCACCAACTTATGACATTGATTCAGCATTTATCAACGCGAATACAATTTGGGCAGTTGAGCTCATGTTAGTTGTAGCTGCAAGAATCATTTTACATTATGATGATGACATTCCATTGACGACGAATGTATCAGAACTTGTTCGATTCAACCATGGACGAGTTGAAGTGAATTCAAAACTTTGCAAGGGAGCTGACTCAGCAAATAGTTGGGTATAAAAGGGAGTGGACTCAGCAGAGTGAAGTCATTTCTCAGCAGACAGTTGGAGGGAGTGGACGTGAAGTCATCAGCACATTGTGGTAGCCATGGAGAACAAGACAAGCAGCTTTAAAATTAGTGCTAACTTAACCATTACTGTGGAGCATGGAGAATATGGGCCATGTCTACGCATCACACGTGGAGAGAGATGGTGTGCTTATTCACCATCTTTGTGGAGGATTGTATGTCAAAGCTTGGAAAATTTACGTGACATTGGCTTCAAACTGTACTTAACACAAATGAAGTGGCTTGAAGTCATTTCATACTTGGATAAGCGTTATGTGAGTTTTGTGCGAACATCACGGTTTGAAGGGAAAGAATATACACATCACATCAACATGAATGATGGTGAATGGGAGACACTGCTTCAGGAGATGGACAACATCAACTCAGCCCTATCGCCATGTGAGGAATGTCATGTCATAACTCCTATCAAGCTGCGAAAGGATGGTCGGATGAAGGTGTCAAAGCTATCCAAGAAAAGACTGGCTGAAGTTCAGTTGGAGAACATGAATGTGCAAAATCAACTTGGACTTACCTGCGAGTATTGTGGTGCTTGTGGATATGTGGAGGATTATCATTGCCACTGCCACAAGTATAATTGCAAGTTGTGTGAACCAAGCAACTTCTGCGGCAAGTGTGGAGTACTTAAAGTCTGTGAAGCAAAGTAAAAGCCCACAAGACACTGAAACAAGATGGACGCATGTTTTAAAAATGCTTATATTGACTTGATGATTGCTAAACTTGCTTGCTGTGGCACTCCAGACTATCAACTTTATCATTTGGACGCTTTTTGGGATGTTGTACATCATAGTCTTGATGTGATTGAACTGCATTCAAGATTTCTTGGAGAATGTCATAAAATTGGAATAGAAGAAGATCCTGACTTTGACTTTGATTCTGCACTTTATTCTGCTCGCACTGATGTTGAAGTATATTTCACCGTGGTTGACTATTTGAGAGATTGTTGTAAAGAAGAAGAGGAAACCGAGCAGCTTTATCAGGTAAGTTATATAAAACCTTTTTAATCATCTTTGTAACACCATAGTGAATTGTTTCTCAAAGACATAACAATGTTTTTCTTACTAGCAAATTTAGTTTTATCTGAGTGGTTTCAACGTAAACAAAGAAAGAACATGATAGAAGAGGCAGCAAATACATTAAAAGATATTTTATTACAGGAAGAAACCGACATGTCAGAATAAAGAAGCAAAGTCAACATGGAGAATCTTGTACTATTCAGTGGTCACAAGGACGTTCTTTCAAACATGTTTCCAACACGACTTGAAAAGTATGGATATGTGTTCAACTCAAGTGAAGCGTTGTATCAATATGAGAAAGCAGTGTTTCATCACCGTCCAGATATTGCTTCAGCCATTGTGTCATCCAGAAATGGATATGAAGCGAAACGTATTGCTAAAGGGATAAAACCATGTCCTTTATGGCATACAGTGAAGAGAAGCAAAATGCAAGATGTTTTACAAGTCAAACTGGATCAGTGTGTATTGTTTCGCAACAAGTTGAAAGAATGTAAAGACAAAACTTTAGTTGAAGCAACGTATGATCATTGGTGGGGAGCTGGTGTGAAACATGTGTCATCTGAATATCCTGGTCAGAATATTATGGGAAAGTTGTTAGAAATGTTGTGTGAGGGTTAGAGACTTTTTCATTTGCTTGCCAACCGTCATGGTGTGCAGACGTGTGGACATGTAAATTTGAAGTATGTTTAACTTGTGTTGCATTGATTCAAGACTGCACAATGGCGGACATGACACTGAGACAATATATTGTGCAAAAAGCTTATTGTGAAGAAATGTTATCAGCTGTAAAAAAGTTTGCATATTTAGTCTGTCCTGCTTGTCAACATGAAGAGTGTCAAGAACATACTTGTCATTTTGCATCTGTTTATACATATTGGAATGAAGCTAAATATTACATGCATTTAGATAAAGTGTTAGAGAATGCAAATCAACGTTGTGAGAAATATGGTGTAGATGCTATTACATTGGATGAACTCAGTCATTGGTTAGTGTTCATTGAAGACCAATGGTCTCCAGTTATTCATACCATTGTATCTATACTTGATTTGTAAAAAAAAAAACTTGTTAGTTAAGTTATAAATGTATGTTAGTTAAGTGATGTTGGTTGAGTTATAAAATAAAAGCTGTTCTGTTCAGACGTGTTTTTCATTCATCATGTCAACGTGGAAAGACTACTTGACCAATATCTACTTCAAACCTGGACAGCCTGGAGCATTTGCTGGTCCTTACAAACTGTATCACATCTTAAGAAAACATAATCAAGCAGTCACACAGTCACAAGTGAAGAAATGGTTGCAGGATCAAGATGCTTTCAGTTTACTCCAACCTGTAAAATACAGGTTCAAAAGACAACGTGTGATTACACGTGGCATTGATGATATGTGGGATATTGATTTGGCTGATATGGGAAACATAGCTCCCTATAATGATGACATACGCTTTTTACTCATTGTCATTGATGTGTTTTCCAAATATGTCTGGGTACAGCCAATACCTAATAAATCACATACCAGCGTCATACAAGCTTTCCAAAAGATTTTTCATGACACACGACGAAGACCGCGAACTCTAAGGTCTGATAAAGGAACAGAATTTAAAAACAGATGGGTAAAAGCATTTTTGAAGAAAGAAGGCATTCATGCTTATACCACAAAGAATGAAACCAAAGCCAACTTTGCTGAAAGAGTCATTCGTACTCTAAAGGGAATGATGTATCGGTATTTTCTACATAATCAAACTTACCGTTACTTAGACATTCTTCCAGACTTGGTGTACAATTACAACCATAGACCTCATGGTTCTCTTCCTAATAAATATGCTCCAGCCGAGATTCGTAAAGACAACGAATCAAAAGTGTGGAAGTATATGTATGTCGACAAACTGAAATTGAAACCGAAGAAGAAGAAGAAGTACAAAATTAACATTGGCGATCATGTTCGCATTTCTCACATTAAATATGTGTTTCAACGCGATTATCACATCAAATGGACGCAAGAAGTCTTCATTGTCACACATCGTTGTAAGAAGCAAGGAATACATTTATATCGTGTGAAAGACTTTTTAGACGAAGATATTGATGGCCATTTCTATGAAGAAGAACTGCAGAAAGTGACCAAAGATATTGAATCTATTTATAGAATTGAAAAAGTCTTGAAAACACGTAAAAGACGAGGAGGTGTGAAAGAATTATTTGTCAAGTGGTTAGGTTGGCCAAACAAGTTTAACAGTTGGGTGAAAGAAACAGACATTCAACAATGAAGCATCCATTTACATGTTTAGTCTCTGGACCTACAGGCAGTGGCAAAACGTCTCTGGTGAAGGAAATTCTAGAACAAAAGTTGATTAAACCCTCTCCAAAAAGCATTTTATGGCTTTATGCAGCAGATCAGCCTTTGTACAAGGGAATGAAAGGCGTGGAATTTTACCAAGGCATTCCAGATGACATTGAAGAGCGTTTTAACCCGAAAAAACCAAATTTACTTATCATTGATGACTTAATGATCAAATGTCATAGTGATGAGCGTATGACACGTCTCTTTAGTGTTGGCAGCAGTCATCAAAATCTAAGCATTATCTTTATTGTGCATAATTTATTCCATCATGGGAAAGAGATGCGAAATATTAGTTTGAATACACATTATATCATTCTGTTTAAAAATCCGAGAGACAGTCAACAAATTAGTACATTGGCGCGGCAAATGTATCCTAGAAGATCTCAATTTCTCATAGAAGCCTATCAAGATGCTACTAGCAAACCTCATGGTTATTTATTCATTGATTTAAAACCAAAGACAAATGATCAACTACGTATTCGTACAGGCATTTTACCAAAAGATACACATTATGTATATATTGATAAAGCAGTGTATGAACAAGAACCAACTCATTTGACCATTCGCAGTCAAGATGTCTAAACGTATTCGAGCGAACCAGCCGTTTCTTCATTTGCTTGCACGCAGTGGGCCTAAACGACGTAAATCCTTGCTACAGCAAGCTACAAAGGAGGAATTAACAAGCTTGTTTGAAATTTGTTTGAATATATTGCAAGGACATTTACCCTTAAGCTCAAAACGCTTTAAGGAATTTAAACGTGAACGTCATACGCTACGTACTCTAGCAGATAAGAAGATATCCCTTCGACGAAAAAAGAAGTTGATTAATCAGAAAGGAGGATTCATTGGAGTTATTGCTAGATTGGCATTGCCCTTGTTAGCCAAACTACTGCTAAAATGAAACATACGATGAAAATGGTCCTCATTCCTGAATATGAATATAAAATGTTGCTAGAAAAGAAAAATGATATCAAAACGAAAGTGAATACACTTTTACGTGGGAAACGAACACGTGAAAAGGCTATAGAAATATCTCAACTTCTTGGTCGTCATTTACGAACAAGTCAGTCTAGGCAGCAAAAGCCCTCATCATCATCACCTGAAAAGCCAGAAAAGCTAGTGTTAAGTCATTTTCAACCTATCTATCATGGAAAAGTAACACAACTTTTAGCAGAACTGAAGAAACATGGTACGACATGGACAGAGAAGAATGAACTTGTGTTGAAAACGGGCGATATTATAGCAAATTCCAACATGGTTGATTTGATGAAAGAAGCATTGGTGGCGACAAGAAGAAAAGAACGAGCCATACCACCATATGGCTGGCATCCATTTATCCAGGAAATTGTTGATGCTAATATTCCAAAAACAATGTTTAGTAAAAAGACTACTCGTGACAACATTACAACAGAAATGAAACAACGTCAACAAAGACAGTTTCCTGAAGGATGGGAAAATTTTTAACATGGTTGAAAGAGCTATGTTGTTGTTGTGAGGAAGATAAACCAACTATTCCTGTAAAAATAAGATGTACAAGTGCTTGTTGTGAAGGAGAAGTCATAGATCATCATGATGTGAAAGACCATTTGCATACTTGGTTGAATGGCGCGCGCTATCGTGAAGTATATAGGCAACGTCAACGCACCTATACCATTTAGTTCCCACCATCATGGAGTCAACAAGCTTTTACATTACTTTGCCTAGCAATGCGAGTATGAACTATTATCCCAACAACAAGGCTTCAAATTATCAAATTCGTATGCCTCGAACTATTTATCTGAATGGAAAATATGAAGTGGCTTTAGCTGAAATTCAATATCCACGTACATGGACAACGATGAGACATGACATGGACTATTCTATTCAGTATCGACAACAACCACTGACAGAGACACTTGAGACTATTAATATTCCTTATGGCTACTATAGATCCATACAAGAAATATGTCAGGCAGTGAATGAAGAAGCAACTAATTCTATGAAAGATGATCTTAAAGAAGCTATTCGGATAAAGTATGATAAAATTAGACGACGTGTGTTTCTTTTTCTAAATTATGGCTTTGAAGTGTCCTTTTCCGCTGGATTGGCTGAGATTTTAGGATTTATCCCAGATCAATGGTATACTGAAACATGTACAGCTGAACATAAAGCGGATGTGAAACAGGGATTTTATACACTTTATGTGTATTGTAGCATTTGTGAACCACAAGTTGTTGGTGATTATTATGTTCCCTTACTACGTTCTGTTGGCATACAAGGTCATGATGGCGACATTATCATGAAAACGTACGGCGAACCGCATTATGTTCCTGTAAACACGTCCAAATTTGACATGATAGAAATGAATATTAAGGACGACACAGGTTATAATGTTCCATTTCAAACTGGAAAGGTGATCTGTAAACTTCATTTTCGACCAAAAGCAATATGAAAGCTTATACACACGATCCGTCTGCATATCGCAACCATTTTCTTCGTCAAGTGGGCGGGGAATTACCAGGATTCAGAGGAGCGCGAATCCAATATGGCGATGGTATTGGTTCGATACTGGGATCATTGGCTCGCAAAGCTATTCCACTACTTAAGGCTGGGGCTAAGATCGTTGCGCCACATCTTAAGAAGGCTGCAAAGAATGTCGCGAAAGATGTTACGGGTCGAGTAGCAGAACGTGTGTTTGGTGAACAAAAGCGTATGCAACCGACGAAACGTGCCAGAAGACGAAAAACAGCCAGACGGATAACATCAAAATATCGTAAAGATATCTTTTGAAATCATGTCTCTCATTCATAATCATTCGTGTGAATGTAGTCTTTCTCCATTGGAATGGTTTCACGTACCACCAACGCAAACTGCTGTAGAGAAAAGTTATAATGTCGACTATCAACCACTTACAAGCATTAGAGAAGGCGCTCCAATAGAATTCTACATTCCTGCGAGTACAGAAGAATATCTAGATTTAAAGAACAGCAAACTTCATATTGTATGTCGCATTCTAAAGGTCGATGGAACAGAGTGTGGCGCAGATGATAATGTCTCTTGCATCAATGATGTGTTTAATGGGTTATGGTCTAATATTGAATTGTTTCTGAATGATCGTTTGGTTTCGCATAGCAACAATACTCATGGTTATACCAGCATTATCTCTCATCTCATCCATGATTCGGAAGAAAGTCTGCATTCTGAGCGCTCTATGCGTCTCATGTACAAGGATACTGCTGGGTCAATGAATAGTCATGAGGTGAAAAGACCTAATCATGAACAATATGTATCCGGGTTTCATGTCAATGCCGACGGTGGTGACTTGGCTAAGCAAGGCAATAATGGCTTACATCATCGTTATTTACATACTCGTCTTAGCCGTGATGTTATGCTCGCAGGTGGTTCAAGGATAGATTTGTTTGAGCAGGATCGTTATCTTCCGAATGGCATCAGTTTGAAATTGCGTTTCCATAGACAAAAAGATGGCTATGTATTGATGGCTGCAGATAATACCTATAAGGTAGAAGTGAAAGAGGCATTTTTAACCATTCGCAAAGTGAGGGTGAGTCCAGGTATTCAGTTAGGACATACAGATGCATTGATGAAAAGTCCTGCCAAGATCATCATCACTAGAAAAGAATGTAAAGTCTTGGCTATTCCAGCAGGATTTCAGTCTTTTGTGAAAGATAACATCTTTTTGGGTCAATTACCAAATCGTATTGTCATTGGTCTGGTTCATAATGAAGCTTTTGGTGGATCAGTATTGAGGAATCCATATGATTTCAAACATTTTGATCTGGACTATATGCAACTGTACACGGATGGTGAACCAGTTCTATCCAAACCTCTCAAGCTTGACATTACACAGAACAAATACCTGGACGCTTTTGAAACGCTTTACAAATCGTTTGATAGATTGAATGGTGAGAAAAGTTCCATTATAAAACGGGAAGATTGGCCAAGAGGTTATGCTTTATTTTCGTTTGACTTAACACCGGATTATGATGGTGATGATCATTTTCCCCTGATCAAGCATGGGAATTTGCGGCTAGAAATGAACTTTGCTACGGCTTTGCAACATACCATCAATGTCATTGTCTATGCTGAATTTGACAACATTATTGAAATAAGTGCAAATCGCAGCATCCAATTCGACTACCAGTCATGAACACGAAGCACATTGATGCCATATTGAGTCATGATGTCATGACCAAAGACTTGTTTCAAGGCGTGTTTGCCATGGACCAGTTACCATCTTTACAACGCGGCGCCTATGTCATCAACACAGACGATCAAGATGAACCAGGAGAACATTGGGTGGCAGTGTATTATGATAAAGACCCTGTGGAATATTTTGACTCTTATGGACTGTTCCCTCTCGATGATCGTTTAGATATATTTTTAAGAAATGACTATATGTATAATTCTACATCATTACAAACGCCAATATCATCATCATGTGGTTTTTATTGTGTATATTATATATTGCATAGAGCTCGAGGTCAGAGTATGTTTGATATTGTGAATATATTAAAAAGAAAGGATGGTGATTTTATTGTAAAGGATTTTGTATATAGACATTATAAACCATTGTTTTATTAATGTTGTTGTTGTTATATTAGTTAAGTTGTAGTTAAGTTGTTGTTGTTATATTAGTTAAGTTGTTGTTGTTGTTGTTAAATAAAACAAACCAAGTTTTCAAACAGTCTTGTTTATTGTGTTGTACATACGTTTATTTACAAATTCTTAACTACAAACACTATTTACAAAGTTTACAAACACTATTTACAAACTTTTATTTACAAAGTCTATTTACAAAGTCTATTTACACTATTTTCAAATTCTTAACTACAAACTTTTATTTACAAATACTATTTACAAAGTTTACAAAGTCTATTTACAAACTCTTAACTACAAACTCTTAACTACAAAGTCTATTTACACTATTTACAAACTTTTTATTTACAAACACATTCATTTTTAAATACATTCATCAATGAATACCATTCATTAGAATCTAAATTGATATAGGTATCATAGACATTACATCCATGTTTGTAAATGCTATGAAAGCTCACATAACACACATCACCAAACTTTATCACTTTAACAGTTTCATGTTCAGACAGTTTCAGTTCACATCCTTCTTCTAAGTCAATGTCCATCACACGCATAGGTTGTGTCAGCTCAATGGATTTGGTGCCCCGCATAAGCCATATTTCTGTTTCTTTGAATTCAAGCGTTAGGTTCTTTCCAATCCAATGCTTGTAACAGCGCGTTCCATTCCACTGTGTTGAGGGTGATGTAGTCATAGTTTTCTGTAAGCTCGTCATATTGGCGAAATTGTACAAACACGTCTAAGCAGTTCTCAGTCACACGCACTTCTAATTCATTTGAGACTGTCAGGAGAAAGCCAGGTATCCTAAACTTCTCTAGATGGTCTTTCAACACGGATTGGTCATCAAGTGATAGGACGAGATACTGTCCAAAATGTCTTAGCACAATGTCATCATATTCGTTTCTCAGATATGAGAATCCATGCGTAATTGGTTTATATTCCGTTAAAAAGTCTTCCATCTCGTTCAACAGTCAGATGAACTATGAGCTGTCTCCTTGTCTGCAAAGACGTTTTTATGCTCGCAAGATGGTGAAGAGTGGATGTTGTATCGCTTCTAGGAATCGTAAGACTGCGCGCCAGTTCTTGATATCAAAGAGGATCAAATCTGTATATGGTGTATCTGGCACAACTCCCTTATAATCCCTTGGATAATCCTGTAAAAGATTTCTACAGATTTCTACACGTATGTTAGAATCATATTCAGCTACCGTCACTTCCACTTTATTTTCAAGTCTACGTTTAAACCCAGGTTCAAGTGGTATGTTTTTAAAGTCTTTCCACACTTCATGTTTAAACCGATGATAACTTGTCTTAGAATCTAGTATCACTTCATTCCTCTCATTGACAGTAAGGTAAACACCACCGTTCAGCATGAGTGCATTCATGTTTTTACCTAGTTATGAGCCACCTTCTTGTCTACGAAGCCTTTTATCCACTTCTTTCACCTGCTTCTTCATCATTTTCCATTCAGGTATTGTCAGCAAAATTCCCTTTTTCGTTGGACGGTTTTTTCCAGTCCCCTCATCTCTGAGGTATTTGCGAATGTTTACCACGCCTTCATTACTTTGTTTCATAATCTTGATATACTTTCCATTGCCTAGAGAAAGCATTCCATCCCACGACTGTGGTGTTGGTACCGTCGTCTCCACTTTTAATTTCTTGATGGTATTGTCAGGATGTTTCACATTCATGTCTTTGACTGTATCAGCAAGAGTATCCATATCCGTTGTTGCAGATCTTTTCCGATTCATGTTGACGCTTCAGTGTTCACACCTCAACTAACTCTAAAGTTGAAGTGTCTCCCCCTTATATACTGTAATGCCCATGCGCCAAAGTGGAATAGCCATCACTCATCACATATCGCTTGTCATCAAAGGGAGAGAGAGCCACTTTCCTGAACTTCTCCGAGAAAATCTGGTGGTTATGACTTCGAATGATGTGCCCTGTGGTTATCGTTTGCGCTTGGTTGAACAAACTGTCTCTATACTGCTGATGTTTCATACGTCTTTGACACGCGCGAGTGATGCCTTTGGCCGTACGTTTTTCTTTCCCACCATACATCATACTATACATTTTCGGCCGAAGTCCAACAAACTCTTCAATGGGAATGCCCGCCGTCTCATCTTTCATTTTCCCAAGCACTTTCTTGTTCACGTTGGAATGCAGGAAATGATCTGGGGGATAGTCACTTGTGTCGAACAAGTCGGCATCTTCCTGCATGTCTTTGTAGATATCTTCCGTTTCTATGTCATAACATAGACTGTCGGTGTCGCTGAACAACAGCTTGGCGTTGGGATACTTGGTCATGATGTAATTGTAATGAAAGTGGAACATGAGCACCTTGCTGAGGTCGAGAATGGTGAAACCAACTTGAATGGGTTTATCCAGAAGCAGATCCACTTTGCGCAAATGTACCGCGGTTAAATCTTCGTTGAAAATTCTAAATTTGTGGAAGGAAGGTTTGACCACAAGTTTCTTGAACCGCTTTTCTTTGTGAACAAGTTCCACATTCATGCGTTTTCTCACATTTTCCATGGTTTTGCCAAACACAGAGTTGTTCATCAATTTGAAGAAGTCTTTCTCAAACGGGTTCTTAGCCAACTTTCTCTTTTCCGTGTTCAAGGAGATGTATTTTGCCAACCATTTGCTCTGTGCAAACATAATGGCACGATGCACCTTCGTGACTTTCAATCCCAGTGAGACATATTGCTGTAAATTTCTATAATGAAGTACATATTTCTTCTTGTCACACAAGTTGGGAATGAGCTTTTCACTAGGCTTGCCTTTCATGTTTAGATCTTTCCGTAGCTTCTGACTATGCTCTGATAATTCTCCCACTTTCACACATTTCCGTTCTGGAGCCACTGGATAGTGATTATGATGATTATGAATGGATTGTGGGTATTCCAAATCCACTTCTAAAATGTATCCAATCTCATCATCTTCATCCACATCCATAAAGTCAATGGATTCTGGCTCGCTCACCCACATAAATCGACTTTCCGGCATGCTTTGCGACATGGCCCAGCCATACAAGTTGTTTGCATCCAGGTACGTCAAGTAGTTGGTCGGTTTCAAGGGATCGTAATCTGCTACGTAGGGGTTATTTGCTTTCGCATACTTGTGTGTGATGACAGATATTCCTCCACGTAGGCCTTGTTCAACCATTTGGTACATGTCAATGTCGTTGATCAATTCCAGTTTCACCTTTGTCGCTTTCAACATGGCATCCCACGACAGTCCTGGCGCTGTATAGTAGTGAGCAGGATCCAATTCATATGTGTTGAGACATACTTGACGAAAGTTTTCAAACACGTCAGCCAGCAACAACACATCTGATTTCAGGTACAAGTCATGATATTCGCCAAATGTAGTACAGTGGAATGTCTCCCACACCTTCTGCGCATGCGCATAATCCTCATCGCTAATGTCTTCTTCACTGAGCAGACTGTAAAACTTGTCCTTGGACGGTAGTTGTGTTTCAGCAAACTTGGATGGCTCATCCACGTAATCATAAGGGTACACTCCCTTTCTCAACAGTAAATCTTGTTGGTCACTATCGTGAATGTGTGACGTCATGTTATAAAAGTTGTCTTTCCCTTCTGCCGCCAGGTTGGATACTAACTTCTGTAGAGAAGTACTCATGAACTGATAACTGTCTGTAAATTTCAGATTGCTCATGGTGAATGCAATATATTTCTCAACGGTGTTGGGAATGACTGTAATCGTCTCATTTTTTAACTTTCCAATTTCTTCCATGATCAAATGGCTGTCATAGCCTCGTAAATTGTGGAAAAACACAGGAATGATGAAAGAATCTTCAACATCCTGCTTATCCTTTCGAAGTCGAAATTGTAAATTGCATTCATTATGTGCAGCTCCACGGTATTTGCCATTGATATGATCATGATCTCTCACACGATCTGCTCCTAGAGGCTCATGACAAATGTAGCAATCTGTGGCGTTCTTATAATGCTCTTCATCTTCATGAGTCATGACTATTTTCTTTGACTGTTGCAAGCCATGCACAATACGATCACGCTCATTTACCATATGGTCTAAAAAGACTTTCACAGCATTGTCTCCTCGATACATGACTGGGGCACGTGTATCATACTGGCTCACAACCACATAGGCAAAGCTGTTTGGACGATGATGTTGATACCTAACTTCTTCATGCTTTTTCGTGAAACATTCAAAGTCTGCATAAATCACAAACGGCGCTCGCTGTTGTTTGGCTACATTCTTGAACTTGATGAAAGGTTTCTTGGGGAATGATAAACGTTGTGCTCCATGCTTGTCACACACTTCACGATGCTTGTCTAAAAGGTCTTGTCGCATAAACCCATGAAGACAGTTGAAACAATAAAATATTGCATTCTGACGCTTTGTTCGATAAGCCATCAGTCTGCTGAAATTCTTGATGAGGCAGTAATGTCTTGTCTTGTCATTACTAATCAAAAGCAAATTGATTTCTCTCGCGCTGGTGTTTCGACTGAGTTGTATCGGAACAACTACATCATGTTCATATCCAAACACGTTTAATAGACACATCATTCTCCTTTTCAAACTTTGGAATGTCTGTAATCGGTGTTGGAAAGTCATGCCTTCCACCTTCAATTCGTTCTCAAATAGCTTGTATTGATGCACACGCTCTGCGTTTGCATTTGTTGAAGGGTGAAGGTGAGCCAATATAGACCATAAGAAACATTTATTCTGAATGTTTAACACAACCTTTGTAGTCTTTACTTTCTTCGGTAGTGGGATAAAACTGCTCGCTTCCAGTGGCGCTGACGTCGCTGTATGCACTTCAATGAATAATATGTTATCCAACACCCAACCAGAGCCTTGTCGCTCATGTTCATCAAACCTGGTAAACAATTCTTTATAGGCTTCTGGTAAGTCCTTCTCAATATCCGTTGGATTGTATGCTGCATATGTCGGACTACTGATGAAGGCATTATCCACTTGTTCTAACATCACGCCTTCAACATTTGGTGTCATTTTCTTGAAGCGTGCAAGTACCACAATGTACCATTTCATGCCACGGTTTAACGTTTCTAGCAAATGTCTCTTTATTCTATTCTCTTGTTGTCGCATTTCAAGTAGCAAATCTGATCCATCTTCAGGCTCAAACCGTCTTTCCTGCGCGTTTTCACCAAGACTCACTCTTCTGCCTCTGCCTACTTGTCCTGTCTCTTTCTTTCTTTGTTCTTCATGAGGTATGCATACATGTGTCTCAAACGCATCCAAAGATGAAAATATCTTGGCGCATTTACAGCAGAGGACTGGATCAGGTCTGTCAACACCATCTTGTAACGTCTTTTGTCTCTAGGCTTGAATCTGCTCAACAAGCTCATCATGAGCACGTTTCATCCTAGTTTTCTTGCATGTGTGTGTCACGAACAATTCCAGAGATGGAAATGTCACATCACAATCATGACAGTAGACTGGTGCCATCGTTGTTGTTTCTTCAACTGCTAGAACTGAAATGAAGTAAAATACACGTTTCACTCTTCCTTTTATACCACTTCAATGGTGTGTTAACTCAGCAGAATGTATCACTAGTTGACTAGTTGACATGTTTCACTCATGCTTTTATGCTACTTCCATGTAATCAAAATATGGTGTGTAACTTGTTTCAAAAATGTTAAAATTGCTGACTCAGCAGAATTTTACTTGTGTATATGAATGTCTCACTTACAGTTGTACAGCTGCACTGCTGCACAGCAGAGACATCTAGCGGTGAAGTCAAATGGTCTGCCAAATGGTATTCATCCGCCAAATGGTATTCATCCGCCAACTAGACCTGAAATGTGATAAAATGTATTCTCTCTCTCACACACACACACAGACAGACATGTTTTGCTTCATTTCATAATATAGGATGGCCCTTAAAAGGGCCGAAAGATGTTAGTACTTCTTCACCAGCAAGGAGGATTTCCACAATCACACTGGTATCTGTAAAACTGCTCCATGGAGAAAGGCCTTCTCGAGCACTTGAACGGATGAAAGTTGTAATAGCCGAAGTTTTTCAGCGTCGCACCGCACCACCAGCAGTCCGTGCATGGCTCCGGTCCTGGCAATCTTGCAGTAAACTTATACCAGAGCAATCCACCACAGGTTTTGCAGCAGTAATGCCGTGGTGCGTTGTGGTGCACTGGGCAGTTGTGTGGTTGACCTGGGTACTCCAACCACACCCAACACTTATAACATTCTGTCGTTAGTGTCACTACCCTGCCGTCTCGCATCACTTTCTTACTTGTCGTAGTAGCTGGTGTGTTGTCCATGATGTGTCTGATGATGTCTGACGATGTCTGACGATGTCTGAGCCTCGAGACACTACACTTATATACTATTTTATCATGCTGAATCGACGATTTCATCATGCTGATTCAGCACAATTTTTTTTTTTTTGTTGCTCTCCTGGGGGGGGGGGGTCGGTACATAGTATGTCCTAGGGGGGGGGGGGGGTCGGTACATAGTATGTCCTAGTGGGGTTGGTACATAGTATATCCTGGGGGGGGGGGTCGGTACATAGTATGTCCTAGGGGGGGGTTGGTATATAGTATGTCCTGGGGGGGTCGGTATATAGTATGTCCTGGGGGGGGGGGTGACGTCATTTTTGCAATGCGACATCATTTTGCAATGATGTCATTTTACTCTATATATATAGGTGTGCTCCTTTCACAACTTCCACAGAATACCATCATGGAGTGCTGTTTCGCTTTAGAGAATTCGTTAGTTATCCGAGACATTACAAAGGTGGATTTAATGTACCACCCTACAGCGCATGAACCGGTGAGAGAATTCTTCTTGCAGCTGTTTCCAGATCCGGCTCGTGCTGTCGCCATCGCTATGCCAGTTCTACTCAACAGGGATGTTATGATTGGGAAGCGGCTTAGTGATATTGAACAGGGTAGATACCAAGAGGCGTACATCAGATCAGTCGTCCTGGGGGAAGCAACGCCATCCCATTTAGAAGAGGAGGAATACCCGGCCTGGGCTGGATACTTTATGCTTCAACACATCAATCTAAGTCACGGGTGTGGCTGTCTGATAGGTGCAGACAAGGTCATTGCTGCCGCTTGCGGTCATCAAGCATGTATATCTTGTTCTGTCGCGCGTGCCTATCAGGCAGCCTTACGGCATGAGTATCTCCTTAAGTGTTTAAGCTGTGGGACAAAGACGAATCACTTCATATTTAATGGTCAGCAGATGACTCAGTGCGGCAGGCGATATCAAAATGTTATCACCTTTTGCTGAACGGCACTAACAGTGAGGAGTTTCAACTCCAGGCTGCTCTTTTCAGAGCGGCCGCCACTTATTACAAAAATAAGCAAAACAATTTATCATGGTGTTGGTATATGTGTGTATGCATGAGAGTGTGGGAAATGGAAAAAAAAAGTTACCGTCTGTCCGTCTGCCCGTCTGACCGTCTGTCTACCATATGCCGATTCTGCAGCAGAACCAACGTTGGTTCTGCTGCAATGCAAAACATTGGTTCTACAATGCAAAACCAAACGTTGGTTCTACTGAACTGCAGCAGAACCAACGTTGGTTCTGCTGCAGTGCAGTAGAACCAACGTTTTCCTACTACTAGCAAAGGTCGGAAAGGCAAGATAAAAAGTAATTAAATACACTAAATTTTTAATCCAGCTGAGTTTCACTGTAAAATGTCATTTTGTAAGAGTGCAATTAAGTTGGGTCCCACCATGAAATGAATGTATATTAATATCAACGAAGTCTTAACGCTCGAATTCAACTAACAGTATGAATGCTCATGTCATTTTCGGTGAAGCGGAAACAACAACGCAGACACTGTAAATCCACAAGATTTAAATGTGTATGTGTGTGTGCCGACCCGCCATAGTTACGTATTGTACCGAAACAGCACTGTCAGATCACGTTCATGGTACAATGATGAGACTCTGAGAGTGCAAGGTTACAAAATGTTGTATAGAAAGTGTATGTAAAATTACTTGGGGTCCTTTGCCTGTAGACAAAAATTATCGAGAACTACAACCATCTGCTGCGCAAGTACTTTTTTTCTTAAATCTCGTTTCTCCACCAAAAAATCAAAGCATCTACGGGGGTCATTCAGCTGTAAAATGTGTTGATGTTTATCAAATGCAGACTGTATTTCGTTCTCTGATTGCCGCGACAATTAAACTGATTTAACTTGTTCCTGACTTTATCACCGCCTGTTTTTGTAACATTGCATTATCGCCCAATGCACCAGGCCCTGGACGGCCTCAGACCACAATTAATTTGGCATAATGTTACTGTATAGCACCCTCTGATACCGTCACTTCCACAACATTGATAACCACTAATCCGCCATTACATTTTGTAGTTGAGCCAAAGAGAAACTCAAGAATGTCAAATGGGGGTCTTTCGTTTGGATTTTTTGCGCATAAATAAAGCAACAGTCGCACCCTCGGAATTTCCCAAAACCGACTCACCCTTGCAAAATTTTAACATGTTTTTAAATAATATTTTCTACATTTTTAAACAACCTAGAGCAACCATTTTAGTCAGTTATAAAAGTAATATCTTAGCTACTAAAAACTGTTATTTTATTGCCAATCAATGCACCCATCTGTTATTAATGACTTCTCAAAGTAGGGTACTCATTTTGAGTAAACACTTCATGTTGGTCTACGAATGCCTAAGTAATTGTGGTCTGATACAAGACCACGGGTGCGTTGTTCTTACTCAAATAACGTCTTTATACATTCTTCAAAAATGTAGACGTTTTTTCTGCATCAAATTTCTGCAGAATCTATAAATCATATTTGAGTTTCAGATAAAAAAAACAGCAGACCTGCACTGAATGAAACTTTCTGCTACTGAGTAATTAGACAACAAAAATCCTGAACGTTACACGTTTAACGGATATTTATTTTTAGTTTATGTTTAATACCACCGGAATTATTCGTCATTTTAACAAGTACTTTTATTTTTTTTTTTGGCTTTTTTAAGTGATCGTAAGTACAAGTAGGATCCTTTATTTTTGATCAAAAACAGCCCGTTGACAAGCCTGTCTTTGTGTAGCATAAATCACATCAATGCAGAACAAGGGTGATCAATACTAGAGGCATATCACAGCTTGAATCACCATCAATAATTGGTAAAAGCGCGTTTCAATTGCTTCGCAGTTCTTTAGAAATTTATAATGTGTGTTTTTTTTTTTGTGCAGCATTCTTAAAAAAAATTATAGTCGTTTTTGGTCGTTTGCGCATTCAATTTAATCCCCCGAGACGCCAGAATAAAATACAAGCTTACTTATATGTTTCTTTCTGGAACTTTAAAATATGGCTTCCTGTTGTTGGGCAATAAAGGCGGAAGAAACTGTGGTCTTGTTCCACCAGGAAAGGGTGTCGAATAAACCGAATCACACTTTGGGTGTTTCAAATAAAATACCCAAGAACTTTGAATTTCTACTGCAAGGGAACCGGGTAAAAGTGAAAGAAATGGTAGAAGAAATATAGAAGAAATATGAAAGAAATATAGCAAAAGCAGGTGATACTCGGAACAAAAAGGAAATCCAAGCTTAAAATTCTTTGTTAAAACTTTCAATAATTTTTTTTTTTTGAAATGGCATACGGATTTTTAAAAACACGATTTCTCTTTAATGCAAAAGACATTTGACACTTTGGCGAAATCTCTATCATTTCTACCCGGTTAGCTTGTATTGGAAACGAAGAATTTTTGCGCATTTTATTCGGAACGCCCAAAATGTAGTTTTGCGTATAAGCCATGTACGCCATTTTAAAAATTTATTAAAAATCTTAACAAATACTTTTAAATTTCAACTTCTTTATGTTCGGAGTAATAGCTGTTTTTGCTATATTCCTTCTATCATTTCTTTCATTCGAAATTCAAAATTTTTGCGCATTTTATTTAAAACACCCAGAGTGTGATTAGGCTTAGAACAATTGTGTTTTTCATAATCCCGGAATTTCTTTTACAAGATGCAGGATGTAGAATGGGGTGGATAGTAGAAAGAGAAATCTGACGTAGATAGGCGGAAACCTACTTTACTCATTTTACTATTGGATACCCTTAGAACAACAAAATTTCGGAAAGTGTCTCTCATAAAGTTGTAACATAAAATTGAAAATATCATTTGTTTTTTTTTCTGGGGAGAAGTTAACAAAACTAGCCAGATTGATCAGCTGTTTGTAGCCGAGCTTCTTATAGAAGTAGGGGCTATAACAGTCGTTGAAAGTATGTGCGTATGTAAGTAAAGCATTTGCGCTTTTAAATTGAAAAATCGTATATCCTCTTAGGTTTTTAGCCTGAATGTCTTGAAGTTTTGGTTGAGTTGGTAGAGTTATAAATACTTACCTGGCTATTACGTTTTTTTGGTCATTCGGCAACATTGGCAGAAATATTGACTTAAAACGTATCTCCTCTAGGGTTATCGTGCAGACATTCTAGAATTTTGATGGAAGGTAGGGTGCATAGGTGTTCACCTGGCTTTTACTTTTTTTGGCGAATGGCCAAAAAGTCGCGAAAATGTTAGCGAAATTTTTTTCTCGCAAGATCTTAACCGTCTCGAGGAAAATAGTCTTACTGTCTTGAAATTTTAAGTGAAGGTAGCAAGCATTATTACTTACCTGGCTATTGCTATTTTGGTGACTGGTGGAAAATTGGCCGAAATTTTGGCGAAAAACCAAAATATTTTCAGTAAACTGTTAAGTAACTGCTAGAAAATAGTCTTATTGTCTTGAATTTTAAGTAAAGGTAGCAGACATTATTAACTACCTAGCTATTAGTTTTTTTTTTTTTTTTTTTTTGGTGATTGGCAAAAAAATAGTGATAAATCTGGCGAAAAACAAAAAAACTTTCAGTTAAATCTTAACGAACTCCAGGAAAAAAGTACAGCTGTCTTGAAAATCTCAGTAAGGGTAGCAACCATTACTACGTGCTTGGCTGTTACTTTTTTTGGTGATTGGCCAAAAATTGGCGAAAAACCAAAAGATTTTCGGTAAAATTTTGACAAACTCCAGGAAAATAGTCTTACTGTCTTGAAAATTTAAAGGAAGAGAGCAGACCTTAGTACCTATCTGACTGTTTAAATATTTTGAAAATAGTCTTGCTGTCTTGAAATTTTATGTAACGGTAGCAGGCAATACTATCTGACAATTGCCTTTTTGGTGATTGGACAAAAAAAAAAAAATGGCGAAAAATAAAAAAAAAAATCTGTAAATTCTTAACGAACCCCTCTTAACAAAAATATCCTCATTACCTTGTAACTTCGTGATTCACCTAAAATTGATAGAAATATTAGACAAAACCAATTTTCATGAAAACCTATCTCTTAGGATTTAAATGGAACGTCCCAAAAATTTTCATAACAGTTCCTCGCACATATGTCTGCCTGGGTATTACTTTCTTTTTGGCGATTCGAAAAAAATTGGCCGAAAGATGGGGTTATTACTTTTTTTTGGCGATTGCCAAAAATTGGCGGATATATTGGCGACAAACTGTTTTTGCATTAAAATCTTGACTGACGCCAGGTACATAGCCTTACTGTCTTGAGATTTTGGTTACAGGTTAAACTTACTTGTTTTAAATCTTTACATCAGCATGCGTTAGGTAGGGCATTTTACAGTCTTGTTTGTTGACGTCATCTTGATACTGTGACATCGTTTGTGTCGCTTGTGCTGATTGGTTCTCGTGTGGACCGTCGCCATATTGGTTCTACTACATCTTTATATCGCTGTTGATGATTGCTTCATGTGTAGGCCTACATTTTATTTTACAAACTTGTGTATTCTATCTAGCTAGCTAGCTATCTAGCGGTACTGTGCATCCCTCAGTGTTGAGTATTCTCGCACATCAGTGAAAAAGGTGCACCTGAAAGTCCAGGTCACTGAAATCTTCTAGTAAAATCGTGCAGTGGTGCGGGTAAAATCACTAAAATCACAGCGGTAGTCTACGCATTGAAGCCGACACTAGACAATTCTAGTTTGAACGGGGGGGGGGGGGGGGCAGGCTATTTCAGATACGACTAACGAGTCGCGGACGGAAAGAATGAATACTTCTAGGGAAGCACACCCGTGTATGGTTGTAGGAATCGAGCGTTGTGTCCTCTTGTTATTGACTGGATCGGTGTCAGGTGATCGAACGAGGTTGTTGACTATCCTAGACTATCCTGTACATCATCACTGTTCTCGCATGCTGCCGCCGGGTGTGTGTGGTATCCCACTGAATTATGGGCAGCATCGCTGTTATGCTGTGAGTGCGGTCATAGTCATGGAGAACATAGCGAACGGAGCGACACTGTACGGCTTCGAGTTTTGGTATATCTTTGGCTGTTGAGGGATTCAACACTGGTGCTGGGAATTCCAGTGTGGGCTGCATCTACGTAGTATAGCACTTGGCTTTGATATGCTGGTGACACATTTTGGTGTTGCGCTGGAGGAAAACCCTAGTGGGATTTGTTTTCTTTACTATTTTGTCAACTTGCTCGTTGAATGTTAACCGGTTATCTGTTGTCACTCCCAGGTATTTTGCGCTGGATACGCTCCTAAGCATTTTACCATAAGTGGTGTATGTTGACTTGATTGGGTTCTTCTTGTTGGTGGTGGTGATTGCTTAACATTTATTCGGATTGATGCGGAAATTTATTGTTAATACATTTTAAATTAGATTTGATTTTACTGGTTGGTGTCTTTTTTTGACTTATTTACTTTTCGCGCAATATTTACAGAAAATTCAACAAAACCTAAAATATCAATTTAACACCCATTTCTAAAGATTCTTTGCAAAAGCATTTCCTTTTTCAATATACGGGAGCCCCTCGTTAATTCGTCCCCGGTTAATTCGTACCCTCGATTAATTCGTACCGAACTCGTCGGTCCCAAGTTTGAGACCATTGGTTCCTATGGAGAAGTACGAATTAACGAGGGCTCGGATAATTCGTCCCAAATGTGAGACCTAACAATTTATATTTTTTGCTAGGTTTTAGAACAAAATAAAAAAATACATCTTGTAAGATATGAGACTGACAAACTCCGCATAAGCGGTCGTGTTGGAGTGTGTGCCAAAAGCTGCGGTCAGTTGCAGAAACTACACAACAGCGTGATATTTCTGCGAAAATACACGTGCCATATACGACACATGGGCCTATGTTCAACGGGAATACATGTCACACTTTAAGGCGCAGGGTTGGAAAAATGTCAAAATCTAGGCTGTTTGAAGTGCACTCAATGGTCGAATTTGTTATTGTATTTAGTCTAAATTCTGTTTTTTTTTTCAGAATTTTTTGCCACGATGCAAGGGTACAGGAACAGTCGTGGGGAAATGAATAACCCCAGGTAAGATAGAATTGTGCTGTTCTGAAGTCGAGTCTTGTCACCAAGATCTGAAACGTTCTTTAAAGTAGGGCTAAGCTTGCTCGATATGTGTGGTAGAAAAGTTGTACTCCCCAGTCAGCGATCTTTTTGTATTGCTGAAAAATGTCAAGCGATGTTTTCGAATTAAGTGGAGCCGGTGATCGCTTTTGGACTTCAGTAGTTTCGGCGATATTTTCAAGCTGTGTTTCATTCACAAATAGTGAAGTTCATAAATGACAAGTTCAGTTTTTCTGAGTTCAATACCAGCATGAAATTCCTTGAAAGTGTAGGACAGGAAGGCTAGAAGATGCGGTATGGTACCCAGACAACTTATCTAGCAGCTACTTATATAACGCGTCAGTGGCATAAAAATTAAAATGGTTAAAATAGTGACAACAGCACAACATTCGTATACGAATATTAGCCGTTGCTTTTAAATGTGTCTGAAATTGGCTATTATTGTGGCAGTGCGACTTTCCAAGATGGCGCACAAGATTTTCTAGTATGCGCAATAAAAAAAGAACTGTCCAGAATGGGTATTTTATGTGGTTGTTTCCATTCTTTCTGCTGCCATGACCTGTTTCACAGTGCAGAACAGTGCGTGTTTCACAAATAGTTTGAATGCTTGGCCAGTTGTTTCAGTGGGCCTAGGCAAATGGAGACTGCCGCGTCACGGCATGAAAATGGTATGCAGCTTCTTTTCTATCCACGGTCCTATTTCTTAAATAAGCCCTGGGGTGTTAATTTTTCAGGGTTGTTCATAGCGGCGAGCTACCGTTAAATGGAATCAACTGGCACCAGTGTTTTCTATGGAGTAGTTTGAGCGCCAGGCTTGCGATAACACTCCTGCGTTATTTGTCGTTCGCACCGCGGGAGCATATGAGAAAAAGATTAGAAATTCATAATACAGTGTCTGCTCCAGCTTTCAACCCACTAAACTATTTAGTCCCCGCTTCTTATGCTTTCGGTGCATAAACTAATAATACGTGCAGGTCACACAGGCTGTCACAGACATATGTCTAGTTTACTATCAGAAACAGTTTTAGAGGAAAAAAACAGGGGACACTGGTCGCGTTTACAGTGTGCATCTCATACTTTGTACGTCAAACCACATTGGAATCAATGCCAAACTAGATACATGGCACAGTTGACTGTATCTTAGGGGTGGCCTATACCACGTGATGGGATAGTCCCGGGGGGAACAGCCTCACGGGACGGGACGAACACGGGACACCGTGCGGGACAAGTCTGCTATATCCTGCCCCATTAAGTATTTAACTTACACAGGGAACTGTGAATAAAATAATGAAAAAAAAAAGTCTGCTTTACTGTAGCACGCCTTCATATTCCGTAAAAAGAACGGTCCTACCCCGTACCTCGTACCCCTAGGATTTATTCGGTGTTGGTGGGGGAGGGGTGGGGGGGGGGTGCTGATGAAGATGCATGCCGTTGATTTGTCTTTGATCGTTTTTTGTTACAGCCCTCACGTCGTTTTCTTTCATGCTTGCTGTTAATTTGTAACATCCAGTGACCAGCTCTAACACGTGTGTAGTCTTAATAAGTTAAAAGCATGTAAAGTGTATAGGTGAAGAAGCACACATAGAAGCGGATCCATGACAAAAGGTCGAGTGCCAGAAGGTCGATCGACGAAAGGTCAAAAGCTGAAAACGCGACAAAAAGTCGAAATTTTTTTTCAATTGATTAATAAACGTTAATTTTATTTTAAACATTAGAAATTTTAATAAAAAGCATCAAAAGTTCCTTGTTCTATTGTCACATCAGCGACCGGAGATTGCTATGCTGCGAGAAAGATTAGTCCAGACTAGGCCAAATGCAATTAATTTCTTCATCCAAATTCACTAACAATCCATTCAGGCAGTTGTTTAATTGAACTTTAACTTGAGTCAAATCCATCAAAGATATGATACAAGGGTAATTGCTTCGTTGCATGCTATTCAATAATTATAAAGGTATTGCCAAAACGCGGGAATGGATTGCATTTTGAGTAAGGGCAATTAGATATTGCAATTCATGAAAATACAGGTATACCTTTTGGCGCGTTTTCAACTTTCGACATTTCGTCGCTCGACCTTTTGTCGCCGACCTTTTGACGCTTGACCTTTTGTTGAGACACCTAAGAAGAGATTTCCTTTTTTTGGAAAAAAAAAACAATTGATTCTTCTTTAAAGTTCCATTAAATTATTTAAGAATTTAACGTTGCTTTCTGCAGAGGCGCCTTCCCTGGCCAGGGTTTCCCCTACCCTGGAAATCTAGGGTGGTCTTCATCAGCCAACCGTGGCGTTAGCGGCATGGGCAGAGGTCTGCAGTACACACCCTTAATTCGGCAGCAGCGCGACAATCGTTTTAGCAGTCCTTATACTAGGGGCAGCGGTGGTCGCGGTACTGTTCTGAATAGGCATTCAGCCCCTCCGCTACCTGTAAATGCTTGGAGTAACACAACAGGACAACCATTTGCGCCAAGGATTCAGCCTTTAATAAGAACGGAGCAGATTATGCCCCCGACAGTGCATAGAGCAGCAGTCACTAGCCAGTTCTCACCAACGAGAAGAACTAGAATGCATCTGACAAGCGACCATTCCCCGCCCTGGTATGACACAAGGCACCGATCGCCGCATGCTCAACGAGAGCAAACCGTGCGTGCTACGGGCTTCGCTGCGCAGACTTGGAGAGGAGGCAGTTCACATTCACCAATAAAGCCGAAAGTAGAGGCCGGAAGTGAGCAGTGCTTTAGTTTGCTTGGCATGCCTAACATGGAACATCCTGGTGGTGTGGTTAACTCACAAGGTGCGGGTAATCTCTAGTCGTGCTCTTACGCCCTATGCCCACCCCCCCCCCACTTCTCCGTGGTTTGTATGTAGGTTTGTATGTGGCGGGAGGGGGTGATGTAGGAGGGAGGCCGCACAGGACCCACGCACCTGCTGTCAATTGTTGTGTAAATGCCGAAAATCGAAAGTTGTTAAATTTCGGAAAATATGTTTTATTTTTTGTTGAAATCATCATCACCTCTAAGTGATGATCAACAGTAGTATGGTCAGTGATTTATTGGCAAGAATTGCTCATTTCAAAAAAAAAAAAGGAAAAGTGCTTCTTTCCTGAGGCTTCTGTAAAAAAAAAGTCCACCCCTCCTGCCTAAAACACCCCTCCCCAGCCGCGGGATTTATTTTGTTTCTATCCGTCAGAGCCACCTTAGCTGCATTGATGTTTTATAAAAAGAGAAATCAACCTGTCTTTTTTTATCATTTGCATGTTTTTGCCACAAGTTCGATGTTGTGTATGCTTTTCATGTTATAGTGAATCTCTCAAATCTATGGCTTTTACTCATTTTCCAGCTAAATATCCACTCTGTATATTATACAAAGCATTATGCTCTTCGGATTTTTAAAAAATCCATGGAAATAAGATCTGAAATAGATATGTCTCAAGCTTTTAAAGGGGTTTGATATACCCGTTGCTAATTTTACAACCTGTACGACTTTTGTTTTCAGTACAAAATCTAAAAATAGTCTAAGGAATCTGTTTTGTTGTAGAAATTAACAGAGTAACTTGCATGTAAATGCTGGTACTCACTAAGCATACTGTGTAACGTATATTTATGATAAAAACGACACATTTTAATTTAAAGTTAAGGATTGTCATTGTTTATTATTAAAAACATTATTTTCTTGAAACTGTACTTTCACATATACATTTTCCCAAAAGCTCTTAAAACTTGGCAGATTCACTGAAAATTTCAGTGAATTTAAAGACACTGATTTGGAAGATTCACGGTTTTTAAGACGCTGATGTTGTTGGTGCTCGCGTTTATTTTATTTTATTATTATTATTTTTTTTTTTTTTGTTTTTTTTTTGTTTTTTTTTTTTTTTTTGCTGTGCCGCCACAATAAAGCACATGTATTTCAACATGATCGTGCTAAATGATTACAGTTGATCATTTCAGTCTGTTGGCTGTAGATTAATATTATTTTTTAACGCACAAACAAGTATCCCACAGATCCGTAACCGCTCCTCGTTCCGTGTAATCCGCCCTCTTATAACTTGTATGTCGCCCCAACCTGACATCCAGGTAAAGCAACATGCCAAGGTAGCGATATTATAAGCGGCGATACGAGTTTTAGATAACTGGTTTCCCGTAATATATAAAACGTTGCATATTCTTTCGAGCAATTCCTTTTCTTTTTCAGGTGAAAATACGTTACTATCGGTGAATAACTAGATCTCAACACGTTGTACTTACTGCAAGAATTTTCTTAAAAATTGCATATTAATTTGTTATTTACATGCCAATAATGGCGGCACCACTGCATAGCCAAACACTTGGTTTAAACATTAGCATGTGTACGGTTGGTGAAACAACCCCCCCTCCATTTTTCGAGAGGCTAGGAACAACCGCACCACCCGGGTACAAACCCCACGCCCTCGGAACAATCCCCCTACCCCTGAAGCAAATGATAACAATTATCCTTTCTTCTCAATGAATAGATCAGTAGTTGCTTTCAACAGCATGCTACTATTGAAGTTTAATTGCAATTCTGGATGATATGGGGTTAGGTTTGTGGAAGTGAGGAAGTCTGATTACAGTCGTTAATTACTAAGGTTTTGTGGAAAAATTTCAAACCGTGTCTGCTTAATTGATTCACAAATAAACTCTCGTTTTTTTTTTGTTGAAAAGACACCAATAAAACTTGTGTGATTGATCCAGATCATATAGCAAACAGCAAAATAATTACAATTCTGGTGGTCGCAATTAATAACTTTAAAGCAACGACTGAATTACTGATCTGTTCATATGGGAGAGATAGTGATTAATCGCGTCCGTTATTATGAAATCAACTCAGTTGTGTTGTTATTATTGACTCGAAAGCAGTGATTGATCTCTGTAATTAATAATTAATAATATAAGTTCACATAATAAATGACGTATTATATTAAATAATTTCAATGACATAATGGAAAATTGTTGTTGAATACAGTTATAATAAACTAAACTACATAAAAACAGCATTATTATTATTATTATTATTATTATTATTATTATTATTATTATTATTATTATTATTATTATTATTATTATTACAGGATGACTGGTAAAGCATAAAATAGTCTTTTCAACGTACATATGCCTTGATAAAGGCGAAACAGTCAGGGATAGGTTCAAATTTAGTAAAACATCAGTAATATGTTCCTTCTTTGTCATTTTTATGAACTCTTGTTCCATTTTATTGTGGCCATTTGGTCTCCCAGATAGTATAATCCTCACTGATTTATTGTATCCCAAAGTATATCGAAGTAACAGAAACACTATCGCGATACGAATGCGAGTGTGGCGATACAAACATTGCAGTGATAACCATACCTGTTTGGTGTTGCGTCGTAGGCAGTATGTGTTCTCGGCCTTGCCATGTATACCCAGCCTTATCTCCGTGTCATCAAACACGCCTAAATTTTGTCGTCAACCTTGTCTGTATGTCGTCAACCTTGTCTGTGTGGCGTCAGCCTTGTGTTTGTGTCGCCAGTCTTGTCTGTGTCGTCAGCATTGTCTGTGTCGTCAACCTTGTCTGTGTGGCGTCAGTCTTGTCTTTGTCGTCAGCATTGTCTGTGCGTGGTCGTTCTTGTGCTCGATGTTTGTTTTCCTGCGTGTGCTGTTGGCCTTGACGGTGTGCTGTTGGCCTTGACGGTTTGCTGTTGGCCTTGACCGTGTGCTGTTGGCCTTGACCGTGTGCTGTCGGCGTTACGCCTTTGCTGCTGGCCATGTCTGTTTTGTGGATCTTTTCCGAACTTTTTTGTCAATTTTTTTCCGCATGTCGTTGACTTTATATATCATCTTTCGGCCATTTATTTACTCCCTTGTTCTTGTGTGGGCATTGGTTGTGTAGTTTATCGTCAAAAATATAGTGAAGTAAGTTTTGACACACCCGCATTTCCAAAGACAAGTCTTGTAAGGTCCCAATCTCAATGGCAGAATGTTTGATGCTTATTTTCAGGAGCATATTATGGTTACTCCTCGCATAATCATACTCGTAAAGGGCGACAAAACTTTACGAGCCCATCGCGGCGAAGAATTTTAACGCAGGCACCGAAGCCTTCTGCAAAGGTACGAAACTACATTGCATTTTTATGTATTAGGCTCTTACAGTGATAAAACAAATCCGAGTCTAGGACATTACCCTACTTGACATTACCCTACTGGACATTACCCGACACAGGTCAATACCCTACCGGACTTTACCCTACTGTTTGCATTAATATTATTCAGTTGTCGTTGAAAGGAATTGAGAATTCATTGATCAAGCCTTTTGAAGTGATATCAGTTAACTTTTTATTTCTTTTTTTTTTGTGTCATTAAAGTGACATCAGTCGAGCTTTGATTACAACTGCCATGCTGATTGAAGTCTGATCAATCAAATTTCGATCTCATTGATTTATCTCTGTAAATGTGATCAATGAATACTTGATTTTATTCTTTTATCTATAAGTTGCAATCTACTTTTCCTATGATGTATGATCAATGAGCGATTTTTTCTTGCATCTATGAATTGCAATCAAACTTCTCCTATGATCAGTGAGCGGTTTTTTTGTTGCATTTGTGAATTGCAATCAAGCTTCTGCTATGATGTGTGATGGATTGCACTCAGATATCCGATGTGTGATCAGGAATGGATGTACCTCCTCTCCGGAATAGTTGTATGGGAAGTAATAATAAATAATTAAATTATAGAAAATATGGATTATTTTTTTCTTTAAAAGTAGGGTAAAGCCCGGTAAGGTATTGACCTATGTCGGGTAATGTCCAGTAGGGTAATGTCCCAGGTAGGGTTAAGTCCTGTCGGGTAAAGTCCGGTAGGGTAATGTACAGTAGAGTAATGTCCTGAAAACTACGGATTGTGCAGTGCAGCAAAGCCTCAACATAACGAACACTGCTTGAACTGGAATATTCTTAACAAGCAGTCATTTATTTACCCCCTGGGTCCTGGCCTTTTATTTTTGGGGGACAATTTTTTTCACGGAGCAGTTCGTTCCATGAGAATTAGCGTCCAAAATACAACAAGCCCTACTGAATAATATATTATTCGCCTTAATGAGAGCGCTGCTCACGGAAGACTATTTATACCAAGTAAAGAAAAATTAATTTTTGTAAAAAACACTTCTAAAAAATTATCTTTTTGGACAAAATTTGAAATGTTACTATCAATAGCATTCCAAATTTTGTCCAAAAAATATTTATTTATTTATTTATTTGCTTTTGACGAAATTTGAAATGTTAAAAGAAATACCAACATTTCATATTCGTTAAAAATAGTCTTTATTTGTTTATTACTGTAATGTTTTCGAGGAAATTTAAAATTCTACCTTGATTAGCATCATTCCAATTTTCGTTGAATTTAACTGCCTCATTCTCCTTTTCCGTTGATCAGTAATCTTGACTTATATCAGATGGTTCATTTTTTTTGGAAGTAGTTGAATTGTAGCAGGTCAGTGGGCAAATTAAAATAAATAACAGACCCATGTTTTTGAGCCGCGATACATATTTGCTTGCTCATTACGCCCACAGTCGCACTGGGGAAAATGCCTAAATTACTGAACAATATGTTACACAGGACAAACATTAAAGGGCCTGGCACTAAAATAAATGTACCGCTATTGTGTTTCAGGTGTTATGGACGTCTAAAAGTGCCACATCTTCCTCCGAGCCACGCGGTAGGTTAAGTGCACCTGCACTTTCAGGCTATTAAGCTAATGACTGTTGCGAAGTTCTGCAGTTCTTCAAATCGTGTGAATTGATATAAGCAGTACGCAGAAGCCGGCCAAATAAACGGATAGCTTTAAGGGAAACTCAGAAAATGCTGTTCGTCCCACAGATCCTGTCCCATTACTTTTGGTGGCGGAGTTGCCCACGAGGCCTTCTGTCAAATCTAAATTGTGTAAAAATTCGTCGGTTTCTCCTTTCATGTTCGGAATGTCTTCGCTTTTACGACAATGTCCATGTACTTCTTGTTAGTTACGTGGTGTGTAAATTGATACTGTTATAATCCATTTTTTCTTTATTTTTTAGACTCCATGACAACAAACAGCGAAACGAATCCAAAAACATCATTCGAAGTAAAGCTGGAAGCACATGAAATTGAGAGTGAAGGGCAGCAGGGCACAGTTCCAGTGGATGTCGTTTCCCAGTCAGCTTCCAAATCACCGACTATACGCGGAGCTGAGAGTACGACAGAAAGCGTTGAGCAAAGCGAAAGCGATGCTGGCTCCACTCCCAGCAAGGCGCCAGATTGTATTGTGACAGACGGAGCGGTAGCACCGGTGTCATCACCTCACTGTGCGGCTTTGGATACTGCGGCTGTGACAGGGCCAGAAATCAAAGATACATGTACAAATAAAACGATATTATTATCAAGGTCTAGTAGTGCTGACTCTGATGGTGTTCATCAAGGACTGAGTGATAACACCACATCAGACGATTGTACACCAACAGAATGTTTGGATCAGGCAAAATCTGATACTGGAAATGGTGTGGAAACAACGTTGCATTCCCAGGAAGCAAAGGCCCCGGAGTCCATTGTTCTAACAGAGAGCTTAGACAGTACTGAAGACCAAGTAATCATAGAAGACGAACACTTAGAAAACGAACTCAGTTTGAAAGCAGTTTTTGAAAAACAAATAGAAGCCGATTCAGAAAAGGACGAACCGGAAGTGATTCTGTTGGAGAGTGGCGCTGAAGACACAGACGATCCTGGTCACCGGGATTCGATTGAGGATCTTTGCGTTATCGAAGGGGAAGAGATAACGGGAGAAAGTGATCTGGATAGCGACTGCTTCATTGTAGAGCCAGAGGCGTCCGATTCCGACTGCGTGATTTTAGATGTAGATGAAAAACGACAAGAGAAAGGTTCGGCTGGAGAAAAGAGCGGTGATGAAAAGCTTGATTCCAGTGGGGAAACCGACGTCGGGGCGTTAGGGCTGGACCAGCTTCAAATCGAGTCCTTTACATTGGATTCTTTTGAAAATCTGGAGGCCAGTGGAATACCGGACAGCCAGTTGCCGGATGATTACGGAAAAGTGAATAATCACGGTCTGGAATCATTGGAAATTTCGGAAGTACAACATCCGGATTTAATCGAAAAACAGTCACGAGAGAATTTAGAAAAAAGATCACCGGATGTTCTACAGATACGCTCGCCAGATAGAGTCGAGAATTCAGACTTGTCAGAAACATCGGAATATCTCGAGAAGCAATTGCTGAACTGTAATCCTGATCAGACAGGGTTATCAGACAATTCCGAAAGACAGTCTACGCAAACTCCCCCATCGAAATCGCCAGATTGTCGTAATATAAAGCCACGTGGAAGTGAAAAATTACATTCAACAGAGATTCCAAGAATACATGATTGTGCAGCAGTCCTGTCTCTGGATAATCCCGAGGTATGTCAGTCGAATAATCCGGATACGCATTCTCCAGGTAAATGTCAAATGCGGTCTTCTGAGTCTCAGTGTATAGAATCCTCAGAAAATGTCGAAGCACAGGTGTGGAATCATGCTGGAGTAAGTACCGTGAATGTACATAAAGTAACTTCATCGAAGAATCCCGAAGTACTGTCGCCTGATGTTCCTGAACATCAGTTGCCAGAGAATTCCGCAGTACAGGCTCTGGATAAACCTGAACTAGATCCATCGGATTTTTCAGAAGTACATCCCGCAAGTCGCAACACACAGTTGTTTGACACAACGGAAACAGAGTTGTTGGAGAAGCCGGGAGAACAGTCCGGGGAATATTCAGAAATAGAACCACTGGGCAATCAACAGCTGCACTTGTTGGATGGTCGAGAAGTAAAATCTGCCGATGTTCGTGGATTAGATTCTGCTGTACTTTCGACAACACATGCAGAATCCCAGCCAGTAACTCCACCAGAAATTATTCAAGAAGAGAAATTTGAAAAAGCGTCCAGTTCCGCTGAAAACGAGACGGAAGTACACCAAACAGGTAGCGATCATGCATACACACATACATATAATACACCTCTAGCTTAGTACACGTCAGAATAAACCCCTCCCGTAACCCCCTGCCCTATTCAGAATTCGGCTTAGTCTTTTTTGGTACGAGCCCTGTAGAACAGCTATTTTGCGTTGACATTTTCTGGTCGCAACACCGGACTAGTCTTGCATGCGGTAACCCTTGTGAGAAATAAACCCGAGTATGACGGGAAGTCCTCATCAAAACTGAGATGGCCTGAGTTAGTTTGAGATAGTCTAAAATATTTTTTGGAGATTAATTGATGATTACGTCTAAATTTCGAGATGGCCTAACGGGCCATCTGGATTGCAGTGGAGATGCCCCGAGCCAGTTTGAGATGGTCTTGGGCCACCGTTAATTTCGCACACTGCATTTTGGAACAGGTTTGTTTCGGCAATGAAAGGTTTTGAAAATCAAATTTACGAGGAAAAAAATTGAAAGAAACTGAATTGTTGATATCAATTTAATTAAATTTTAGAGTTTGAATCCAAGGAAGAAATAGGAAAGAAAATCCAAACGGAAGTGAGAGAGAAAGCCACAGAACAGGACGAGAGCATGGATGGTGTGACAGAGCCGGATGCACCGCCAGGTAATTGAACTTCTTGACATTACCCTGTAAATTATAGTGTCATTTAACGGTGCAAAGCGCAAATGATGTTTGGGAAGGATTGAGGATGGGGGGGGGGGGGGGGCGGGGGTCTTGCTACACCGATTTTCCCATTTTAGTTCCTAAAGGTAAATGTTATTGTGTTATTCAGCTACGGTGTCACAGACAAGCAGCCAAGGAAGTCCCATTGGCAGAAACTTCTTTTCCGATTCCTTCTTAGGTATGCAATTTTTTTCAACAGGTGGTTCAAATGAGTCCAAAAAAGTAAAGTAAGGTTTACGTAGTACAGTAGTGTAAATTCACGCATTCAAGTATACAGTCAAACATACAGAAAGAAAGAAGGGAAGAGAGGAAGGGAGGGGGAAGGGGCTGATTTATGACAGGCATTGCCTTGAGGATACTTGTACTCGTTTCAGATTTTAGTCAAAGAACAGAAGTCGATTTGAGCGACGAGAGCGGTGACGAGGATTTGTTCGAGGACTCCGTGCTGAAGCAGCTGCATGGCTTACGGTACGGTGAAAGGGCGGAGCGTAGTACAGTGGAAAGATGGGGCACGGTGCAGTGAAAGGGTAGGGCACGGTATATTATCATACATGGGAATCTTCCGGCTTTTCCGGCTTTTTTTTTTTTTGCCAAATGGACCACTTTTTTTCGACCCGTTCCCATGTGTGAATTATATTAAGAGAGCGCAATACATTGAAGAGGGAGGGGGCACGGTACACTGACACGGTGCAGTGAAACGGCGTGGCACGATTCAGTGAAAGGGCGGGGTATATTACAGTGAAAGGGAGGGGGTGGTGCAGTGAAAGTGGGAGCACAATACAGTGAAAGGACGAGGCACGGTGGAGTGAAAGGGCGGGGCACAGAACAGCGAGATGGTGGAGCTAGCCATCCAAAAGGAGGGTCGGAACGGCAGTAAAAAGTTGCCTAAACTTTTTTGCGAAGGACAAGACTTGCTTACGGCTGACTAGTTTTCCATAAAGAGGAGCTAGGAAGGGGCAGTGTGCATTTCGCTCTGTTAAAAAAAGAAAACTCAGCATTTCTGCGTTTAGGAGCGTGGCAATCCCTGCGCAGCAAAAAAAGGAAGATGAAACATGTGGTGACGTCACACTGTCGAGCCAAGAGACGACCTCGTCCTCCGACGGAAGTCAGCCTCTTGCGGGCGTGCAAGGCAAGTACAGTCTGGATAACCTGCTGGTGGACAAGCAGAATCGGGTGAGTCGTGCTGTGAAAATGTCAATGCGCCTTCGTTACAAATAGGGCAAAAAAAAAAAAAAACAACAAAAAAACTACAGGCTGAATGCTTGCCCTAGGTGGGCAGGAGATGACGGTGTGGTGAAACATTTGTTTGATCTGGAGTTCGTTGTAACTCGAATTGGAGAGAGAGAGAGAGAGGGAGAGAGAGAGAGAGAGAGAACGAGAACGAGAACGAGAGAGAGAGAACGAGAACGAGAGAGAGAGAACGAGAACGAGAGAGAGAGAGAGAGAGAGAGAGAGAGAGAGAGAGAGAGAGAGAGAGAGAGAGAGAGAGAGAGAGAGAACGAAGGAGAGAAGCAGAGGGAGAGAGTGTTATTTTGCTCTGGTGCTTCCTGTTTCAAAGAGTAAAACTTGTGCTCTCAGTTTTATCACACCTGAATGCAGAATGCTTGTTTAGTGTAGATGTTTTGACTTCAGAATAATTAACCGATATTTTTTGCTTTTTAATAGGACGAAATGGCACAGAAGTTACTCCGCATAAAAAACGACAAGGTAAAAATATCCTTATTCAACAGAGTGACCATGTGAGAAAAAAGAGCAAAATTAAAGTTTAATACTTGCAGTGTTTGTACACTATTGGAATGTTTGAAGAGAACTCAAACTACTTACACAATCACGATTTTTAGCCCCAAACATGGGCTTTAGGCCCCGGAGGGGAGCTTATGGATTGGGCTCTGTCCGTCCTGCCGTCCGTTACCACTCATTCCTCTTAGATGTGTAGGCCATTTGGTCTGATAGTTTACGGGACTAATCCCCATGGTCGTAGCTTGATGCGCGATATTTTGTTTTGGCGGTTCGTTAAAAATTGGATTTTTTAAATTTTTTTAGCTTGATTGTAAAGTGTGTAAAACTTTTCTTGTGGACACGATATCTCAAATTCAGTTTGACAGATTTCAACCAAAGTTGGTATGTGGCTTGTGCGGAAAAGGGTCGTGACCTGATTAGCTTTGAATGACCTTGGGTCGAAGGTTAAGGTCACTGTGAGACTTTGAAATTTTACGCATCTGTTGCTTTTGGACACCATATCTCAAGGACAGCTGGACGGATTTCAACAAATATTTGTCTGTAACTTGTATTTAAAAGGTGTCGCAACCGGATTAGGTTTGAGTGACCTTGGGTCAAAGGTCAAGGTCACTGTAAGACTTTGAAATTTTGCACATCTATTCCTTTTGGACACCATATCTCAAGGTCTTCTGGACGGATTCCAACCAAAATTTTTCTGTAACTTGTATGTAAAAGGTGTCGCAACCTGATTAGGTTGGGGTGACTTTGGGTCAGAGGTCAAGGTCACTGTGAGACTTTGTAATTTTGCACATCTATTCCTTTTGGACACCATATCTCAAGGTCGGCTGGACGGATTCCAACCAAAATTTGCCTGTAACTTGCATGTAAGAGGTGTCGCAACCTGATTAGTTTGGGGTGACCTTGTGTTAAAAGTCAACATCACGGTGATACAAACTGAATTCCGAATGCTACCGAAGCGTGGTAACTGTGGTTGCGGTGATGTGGCTCACAGACACGTACTTCGTACTTTGCGACTCAAAAGGCAATGTTGTAAGAAGACTGAAAAAAGTTTGACGATGGAATTAGTGTTTGGACGTGTTTTAGACCGACGCGTTTTAGACATTAAGTTGTCGTCCCGACCGGAGTCCCCGTCAGGTTGAGCTGTAACAAATCGTTTTATACTATTCAGTGTCACAGTCGGATCGTATATTAATTTTAAACCGACTAATCGCCGTTTCCGGTTGGGGGCTGTGCTCTCGATGATGGCTTGTTGTTTTTAGCCCAGCTTCTAAAGAAGCAGAGGCTATAGCAATCGTTGAAAGTATGTGCGTAAGTACGCTGTTAAAAATTGTAAAAATCGTATCTCCTCCTACGTTTTTAGCCAGAATGCCTTGCAATTTTGGTTGATGGTAGCGGATGTAAGCAGCTCTTACTTTTTTTTTGGCGATTGGCGGAAATATGGACCAAAAACATAATTTCTTTGAACGTATCCCCTACTTGGGTTTTAGTGGAAAGTGGAATTTTTTTTGTAAAATCTGAACTATCTCCAGGAAAATAGTCTTACTGTCTTGAAATGTTAAGTGAGAGTAGCAAGCGTTACTACCTATGTGGCTATTAGTCTTTTTGGTGATTGGCCAAAAATTTGTGAAAATTTTGGCGAAAAAACAAAATATTTTCAGTGAAACTTCAATAACTGTTGGGAAATAGTCTGGTGAGAAAGTTGAAGTAAAGGTAGCAGCCACTTTTACCTACCTCGCTGAAACATTTTTTCGTGATTGGCCAAAAAATTGGCGAAAATTTTGGCGAAAAACCAAAATATTTGCAATAAAATCTTAAAATAACTCAAGGAAAATAGTTTTACTGTTGTGAAATTTTAAGGTTTTGAAATTTTAAGTAAAGGTAGCGAGCATTACTATATACCTAGCGGTTACTTTTTTTGGTGATTGGCAAAAAATTGGCGAAAATTTTGTTAGAAAACCAAATAATTTTCAGTAGAATCTTGACGACCTCCAGGAAAATAGTCTTAAAGTGTTGAAAATTTAAAGAAAGATAGCAGGCCTTCCTACCTACCAAGCTGGTACGTGTGATTGGCCAACAATTGGCGAATAGTTTTACGAAAAACTAAACAAAAATTCCTTAAAATCTCAACGAACTCCAGGAAAATAGTCCTACGGCGTAAATTTTGGCGAGTAAGCAACAAATTTTCAGTAAAAGCGAATTCCAGGAAAATGTCTTCATTGCCTTGTAATTTAAGTAACAGTAGCATACATCACTACCCAAGTGGTTATTATTATTATTATTATTATTTGGCAATTCGCCAAAAATTGGCGGAAAATATTGTCCAAGAACCAATTTTCTTTAAAACGTATCTCGTAGGGTTTTCATGGAAGGTATGCAAAATATTGGCGAAAATAAGATCATTCCATTGTACTTTTAAGTATCAGTGGCAAAAACCTCATTATTGCGGTTTTGCGTTATTGTGAAAAAAATGGCGGAAATATAAGCGAAAACCAATTCTTACTAACATCGTCACTAAAGCTAAGAATATAATGTTACCTTCTTAAAATTTTGAATTATGGAAGCGGAAATTAGTAGCTATCTGGTTATAACTTTTTTGTTGATTCGCCAAAAGCATTATTGACAACGCAACTGGCTCGAGGTATTTGGCCTTCATCTCTTGAAATTCTGATTAAAGGTGGCAATCTTTGGTACCCTACAGGCTGTTACGTTCTTTACGTGATTCGAATACAATTGATGGAAATATTAGAGAGAAAGAAGTTTCATGAAAATGTTTCTCCTCCTACGATTGAAATGGAAACGTCCTAAAATTTTGATGGAAGGTTGTGGTAAATATGTACGCAGCTATTACTTTTTTAACCCAGCCGACTTTGTCGGACTGGGTTAGTCGTATCTCTATAGGGGGCTTGTATGTATGTGCGTATGTTAAACTTTTTTTTGAAATGCTACTCCTCCTACAGTTTTGCTCCAATCGTTTTGATATTACGCAGGAATGTTCCCTGCGTAATCCCCCACCTGGCTGTTACTTTTTTTGACGATTGACGAAAAACTGACAAAATGGCGGCACTTTTTGTGCACGTTTTGACTCATTTTTAAAATACTTCTCCTCCTAGAGTTTTACACCAATCGTTTAGATGTTACGTAGGGATGTTCCCCAGGGGTTTGCCTACCAGGCTATTATTTTTTTCGCGGTTCGCCGAAAACTGCCGAAATGGCGGAACTTTGAAGTTTGGCAAAAACTTGAATAAATTGTAGTAAATAACTGAATTGTCAAACCATTCATTTCTCTCAGTCTTTTTCAAATAGTTATAAAATTTTAATCGAAAGTTTTCTTAGGTGCTGCTCCACCTGGACTTCGCTTTTTTTTTTCTTTTTTTTTTTGCAAATGACAAAAAAATGCCGAAATGGTGGAATTTTTAAAATTTTGTAAAATTGTGTAAATGTCGGTAAATACGTGAGTCGTCAAAACCCAACCTCTCCAACATCCCTTTTCGGGTAGCTTCCACCCGGGAAAACTCGTTTTTGTGTATTAAAATTATGAAAAAGTTACGTTCAGAAACTAAGTTATTCATTTTTTGGCGTAACGGTAATCGTTTCAGAGTTTTTCTCTTTTTTACTTGTTTGGTAACTCGGCTGGGTCATGTCCTTGGACATGCTTGTTTTGTTTGGCGATTCGACAAAAAAATTGGCCGAAATACGTGACTATTTCTTTTTTGGCGAATCGCCAAATATTGGCGGATATATTGGCGATAAACCATTTTTTTATATTAAAATCTTGACTGATGCCAACCTTTCTGCCTTGAAATTTAGGTTACAGGTTGTACTTATATGTCATAAATCTTAACAGCAGCATTCTGGAGTTCGGACATTGTCCATAGACAGTCTTGTTTGTAAGACCGAATTTATTTATTTAAATGTCAGTTCCGGCGCGTTGTGTTCCAGTATACTCTGTGATTTTTCACGTTGCAGGAAAGGATTCGCCGGGGCATAGAGAGTCTGGATGCCTCCGAGTCGTGTAAGTTCTTCCTTAGCGACCGACGAGAATTAATTGACTGGAGGTGTTTGGCTTTCCCAGCCTTGAAGTTGACTTGAATTTCAACAATGTTGTTTCTTCCTCTTCCTAAAACACACTATTCTTCTAGCGTTTTCTTTTAGTAATGCAATTTTACATTCTTCAAAATTTGCAAGTGAAAAATTAAGAATTGCTTTCACAGAACAACCAGTTTTCTCAGAAACATTTATCAACTAGATATCAGAGCTGCATGTCCATTATGTAAAGGCGACTCAAGATCTCGTTGACATACATAACTAACGCTCCGATATGTGACGTCACCGTTGAACCGAGACCTTTGATTGGCTGAAACAAGCGCTCACTGTCGGTGAATATTGTACTTGTTTCCCCTCCACGTTTTTCATGTTATATCATTTGATTTCTCGCATACATCTTTGTTTCTTTACAGATTCCGACTGCCAGGTTTATGCGGAAGGAAAGCAAATCCTTGCCTCGGTTGGTCTCTCTGTTTAGACCTTTGTTTATTTTGTTTAACAAATAATAAGAATAATAATAATAATAATGGTGATAATAATAGTTCTCCCTATTCGCATTAAAATGACATTAGAATTCCATGGCATCCATTTAGTGATGGGTTGCCTGCAATCCTGTGGCAGCGTTGTATATCTCGTTGATATCACTTATATCAGGATGTTTATATCTCGTTGATATCTCGCATAGCAGGGGGGAGTGTTTATCTTGTTGACACCGTCATACTTTCAGATGGAAGTGCGGAAGCAGGTGATCATGCAGCAGCACCCAGGCGAGCACGTCTTCAAGCCCGAGCTGTACGGGCAGGTGTTCTGCTTTCCTGGAGACCTAACGCTAGCGGCGTGCGGCTTTACGCCAGGCTCATCTTACATAGAAAGACAAATACACGCCCTTCCTCAGGGTATGTATTCAAGTGCAGCGTGTTAAGACTTTTACAAATGTGTGTTTGTGTTGCTGTTAAAATAGATCAGTGGATCTAAATGGAAAACATTAGTTCTTTAGAGAGGATGCAAGGGAATGCAGTATGCCGAGAAATATATTGCTTAGTTTTTTTTCACAAAACATTCAATTTTAATGAATGAGCTCAAGTTGTAAAGATTTTTCACATCTGGAAGACCAATGTAGTGGTGTCCTATACCCAGCCTGCGTAAGTCACATGGGGCATTTGGTGCGGTACTGCCATGACACTAACTTGTGTGGCGTTTCCATGGCACTGCGTATGGTGTTGCCACGACACTAGGTTTTGCGGCGCTGCCATGACCCTGCGTGTGGCGTTGCCTTGACACTAGGTTGTGTGGCATTGCCATGACGCAGCGTGTGGCGTTGCCTTAATACAGAGTGTGCCAGTGCCATGGCGCTGCTTGTAGCACCGTTTGGTTTCCAAACATGAACATGTACAGATCCTGTAGATATTTTTGTGTTATTGCGTCCTCCCATTACTATGGTTTCAGAGATGGTTGTGGAGATGCTGGCACAAGGGATGTTCCAGCTATGCTTGCCGAATTTCACCGAGCCAGAACCTTTTCTTAACTGGACGTTGTATCTCAGTAAGTACATGTAATGTAGTTACGGACCCGTCAGCCCACCCCCGCCCACCAGCCCCCCCCCCTCCCTCCACCATGGACAGTGTGAGAAATCGCACTTCATGTAGCCTTTGTAGAGCCCGTCTTGTACAGATTTTGATTTTGAATATTCTCTAGAATATCGCCGATGTCAAAGCATGAAATCAAGTGGGGAATAGCCCAAGTAATTCAGTTCAGCTGGGATAAGTTTTGCTTTGCGTTCGAAAAGGAACCGACATTCAGCGTCTGCATCGTTCATAGGCAAGTCACCAGCAAATGAATGTCTTGGATAAGAAAAGATAAAGTAAACGTTAGTGAACAGTATTTTTACAAAGTTATGCATGTATAAAGAGTGTGCACTAGCAAGACATTTCGCTGTTTATCCAATATAGACCTAACCGGATGTTGAAAATATGACTTGGCTCATTGGCAACAGTAACTTGGTAAGTTCTTTTGATACAGAAAGGGAAGTGGTATTGCCTGTTACAGTGTCCGTTCATGGCAACTCGCTGGTGATGCAGAAGTGCTATGAACTGCTCCTTGGCGCCTTGGAGAACACCGACTGGACTCCAACAGTACGACAGTTCTTTACAATATTCATCAACTATGGGGCCAGTCTGGAGTCGTTGGCGTTTTTAGAGTTAGACGTGGAGAAACTGAACGTAAGCACTAACCGTGACCAAGCACTCCAGCCAAGCAAGCAATACAATATAGAGAACTTAGATTACGTGATCAGATTAATCGGCGAGACAGTTCGAAGTCGTTTTCATAAGTTTGACAGCGCTGAGATCATTTCTCTGGTACAGCTCGTGGCCTTGGCATCGCTTGACTCAAGGCTGACCTCGGGTGGCCTGCTGTACCATATCCAGGTGTGCATGTCCGTGTTGCTGAACGCGGTGGCGGAGAATGAATGGGCAACGGCCGCCAAGGTTATCTGCGCCCGTCTTGCCCGCCTCACGCGCCATCATCACAACAAGGTGCACCTGGTGCGGCTGCTGCCCGCTGTGCCGCGGGGCGTGCACCTGAGTCGCGCTCTGGCTCTGACAATGCTCCGGCAGCTCCTCACTGGAAACGAGCACGTCACCGAAGCGACCATTCCCGACACAAACAAAGTGAGTACATGTCGGCAACTCGCAGCTGTAAGATCACGAGTAAGGGCGTTTGTACATGCATTGATATTACAGTATTGAAAAGCCTCAGGGGTATGCTGGGTTGGCGGACTAGGCTTGTTTGATGACATGTAGTTTGAAATAGCGCGCAGTATCAAATATATTTAGATATATCGGGTGAATTTCTCAAACTGAGTCCAGACCTGGTTTCGCATATTAAAGCTTATGGAAACCAGGCTTAACTAATGTTGAGAAACTCACCTATTGTAATGTCGTTGGTTTGGGTGAGATATTCCAGATGTCCTTTATGTTTGTTTTTATAAACAAAAGAGAACTTTCTAAAATGAAATTCACTATGCCTGCAGTGAAGCAGACCGCGAAACAGGTTTAACCCTAATACATCGTACTTTGTGTTTCGTAGGCTCAGTCTGTAATCTATGTCTGTATCGTGCCGCTTTTCAAAGGCACAGCAAAGAGAAGTGAAACTCGCTTCTTCCCGTGAAGTCAATCGTCCTGAGTGTCCCTTAAATTCGTACTAAAGATAATTCTGTGTCCAAAAATGCATCAGTAATTAAGATAAATAAATACAGAAGAAAGTACGGTACAAATAAAAATATGAAGACAGATGTGGCGAGGGTAATGTGCGGGTAATGTTCATCATGGTAAGGGTAATGTGCGGGTAATGTTCGTCAGGTGGGAGACGCTGTAGAAGTGCTGCGTGACTTCAGCCTCAGGCAGCTGACAGAGTTCTACTTCGTCTCCAGCGTGACGAGCCTTGTCGATCTGTGCATCGGCAACGAGAATCTCAAGGCTTCCGAAAAGGTAGAATTTGGGTCATTTTCGTGCCAGTGCTCACTCAAAAGTCAGTGTCATTTTGAGCTGATTTGTGGTCAATGGCCTCTCTTGTTTTACCCTGTACGGAGATTATTATTATTTTTTTTCATTCAAGGGGAAAATTCTCTTTCTTTTCGTTCAATGAGGAGGATTAATTGATCCCTTCACAGAGCTGTGCTACGTTTCTTAACTTTGTGATATAGAAGGAGTAAAAGAACAGCCATTTTCATTTTGAGTTGAACAAAAAAAAAAAAACGCGTATTTTTTGTTGTTCAAACGGATGTTAACGCGCGGCTGGTTCACAGTGTTCATGCTTGATTGGTGTGCAGTGTGCATGCTGCAGTGTGTGAAGCGCGCTCTGTTTTCACAGGCTGATTTCAAGCGATTCATTGAGAGGATCGGCGGACTCCGCAGTGAGATCAAAGAGAGCGTCAACGTCCTCGACAGGACCGTGGTATGTATGACGTCATCCTAACGCCGGTCTATCACAGCGCGAAGTGCGTTCTGTGAATCCCACGGAAGGAAGCGACATGAATGGGTTGTCGCTTATTTCTTATCGCTGCGGCATATCGATGTTTGGTTTGAGGTTTTGGCTTTGGGAACAGGTGACAACCCCCCCTTCTCCCCGGCCGAACCCCCCCCCCCTCCCCGCGCCCTAACGCCCCGTCAGCCCCCCGACTAAACCCCCCGTAGGTCTAACCCCTCCCCCCCCCCCCCGGACCAAAAGCCCCCTTCTCAAATCATTTCACTGTGTGCTATAAAAAAAACAAGATTATCTTAACTCTCAGTTCACATTTCAAAGCTGGTAAATTGACCAAATAATCTCAGTTCTCAAACTCTCTACACACTAACTACTAAAAACTAGACTGGCCAGTGTTTTTGTTAAAACAAAAACGGATATGTCCCCCCCCCCCCTCCCCAATCAGTCACGTAGAAAAAAAAATTTCTCGCTTAAAAGTGCAACATTGGCGAGCCAAAAAAAATGTAAAAAAAATCGCCAAAACTACATTTTTACAGAAAATGAAAAAAAGTTAGCAGTAAACATTTGCACTAGATGTGATTCTTCTTGCCTAATCCAACAAAATGTTTCGGAGATATCGCAATAATATGGCCGAAAAACTTAAAAATCAGAAATTAAAAAAATCGCCAAAATACATTTTCAACGGAAATGAAGAAAAACATTGCAGTATACATTCGCGCTATATATGTGTTCTTCTTGCGACGTCTGAGCCTTATCCAATTAACTCTTTGGAGATTTAGCCTGCCAAAGTGAAAAAATGCACGAAAACCCTCCCTATGTCCAAAAATTTGCCAAAATATAATTTTTGAAGGAACGAAAAAAATAACACGGGCATCATCTAGATATGTACCCCAATATGTGTGTATCTTTTGAGAAAAATCGACTCATTAATTTCATAAGAACTCACTGCGGACAGACGGAGGGAGGGACACACCAAATGCTATATATATGTCTCCCTTAGGGGGAGACACATAATTACTGAAAGTACACCAACAGTCTTTGAGTTGAAGCACTTTGCATTCTGATATTGTACGCGATGCCACGTAGTAAATCCAGGATGCGCCTGTTCTGGGAGTCGGCGAACATAGTGGCCAGTCTTTGCGTTGTTCCGCGGTACTGATGCCGTGGCTCCGGGCCTGCTTGACCGACCGCCACTTGCGCAAGTTGGAGATTTGTGACTCCGTGTTCCTTCTTCAGGACCTCCAAAAATCGCCAAAGATTTGAGTGGTGAGCCGTAACGGATGCGAGCATTTTTCGATGCCAACCCTCGCAATGGTTGTACGCGGCCAATCCTCCACAACGCGATCATGAATGTTCTACGTAATGTGGGCGAATTTCGGAGTTGATCTGTTCCGGCAATTTTTAATGTACACACGCTCATCAGTCGTAATAGAAATTGTAATTTCAAAAGGCTGACTGATCTAATCAATCGTAAGAGAAATTGCAATTTCAAAAGGGTGACTGATCTCATCAATCGTAAGAGAAATTGCAATTTCAAAAGGGTGACTGATCTCATCAATCGTACTAGAAATTGCAATTTTCAAAAAGGTGACTGATCTCATCAATCGACGTATCAAGTGTACTTAATAACGAGGATTAAATTCTTCAGAAGTACAGAAATTGCAATTTTCACTGCCGACTGATAGCATCAATAGACATTTGAAGTGTAATTTAGAATGCAGATTAACCCATTAAACATAGAGAAAATTACAATTTTAAATGTCGACAAATCTCACAAGCAAAAAATAATAACAATAGGCCCAAAATATAAATTATACTTGAGAACGGGGGGAGGGGTTAGGCCTACGGGGGGATTTTAGTCGGGGGCGGTGTTAGCGCCGGGGGGGATTTGGGCCTAGACTCTTTAGCTTTGCCAGTCATTATGAGTAAGTTTTGGTGAACTTCTCTTGACATTAATTGTGCAGTCGAAAAAGTGTTTCATGATTGCTAGTACGCGTACAAAGGGCCTGGTATTTTGACTGGTAAATACACCTGGTAGATACCCCCCACCCGTACTTAAGGCTCTTCCAGTATAGAAAACGTCACGCCACACACTACTAAAAGTGTGAAAATAGTAACGTAACTAATCGAGAGGAAACATCACGGAGGAGTGCAAAAATATCTTGTTTATAAAATCATTTACTGTGAAATAAAAATATAATAATCCTAGGGTTTGCCTCTGCCATGTTCGCATTCGCCTTTTAGGCTCGTGTCGCCACTGCTACAGATGTTTCAGATCAGTCGCCCCGCTCGTGTAGTTTTATCACTGATCCCCAATCCCCCTCTCCCCCACACACACCACCGCCCTTTAGTCGCAGCAGTTATTTAGCAGCTAGTCTTATTAGCATCTAACTTCTCCACTCTTTTGTAAACGGCATTATTCTCCGCATAAGCGGGAAATGGGAACATATTAATATATGTATATTTATATGATAAAAAATCAAAAGTGGGATTAATAAAAAAGGTACTGGTATTGTTGAAATGATGTCAGCAAGCATTTGGCTACTTGATTGGGGTGGTACGTTACAGGTAAAGGACATGATAGCGCGGCTAACCACCAAGTGGCGATTCATGCTGCAGAACCTCGGCACCAGACAGGTGAGCACCTCACCTAAAAACGGCTGTCTTTATTTAAAATAAAAGAAATGACAGTCTGATTAAAATCTATCATACAGCACATTTTGCATTCTTTAATATATCAGTACGAATGTAAATAGAAGATTTTTGTCGCGTTAAAATCATTCAAGTTTTAACACAAAATTGAAAGACAAAGATATGATATTATAAAAAAAAACTTTTATCAACAATAGGTTGATAATAATAATAATAATAATAATAATAAAAATAATAATAATAATAGTAATAATAATAGTTATTATTATTTTTATTATTATTAATCTTTCTAATTACTATCAATAATAATTATTAATAATGTAATTGTTACTATTTATTAATAAGTAGGAAATTTTATAATAAAAGTTCAGTATTATTATTATTATTACTTATTATTTATTACTTATTACTTATTACTCATTACTTATTACTTATTACTTATTACTTATTGTTAATATTCTTCTCATCGTCATCATCATTTTTGTATCAGAAATTGAATACTGCTGTCAGTAATTTGGTCATTTACATCAAGGTTAGCTAAGTGTAGGACTGTTGCCTAAATGGTGGGCAAGTGGGGGGGGGGGGGGTAGGCAACTAACTGGTGGGCAAAATGTGGAACTGGGCTGAATATGTGATAACAGAAATTGATGTATTGTTATAAGTAGGAAAGTGGATAACAAAAGTTCAGTAAGTGATATCATCTGTGGTATCTCGACACCTATTGCAATTGGAAACCATCACTGAGGGGATCAATTGCCCATGGTATCATCAGAAGCGAAGAGAGTTATTGTTTCGGACGTGTGTTGCCTGTTGTTTTTATATCTCTGCAGTTCAACGACAATGCATGAATTAATTGTTTGTTTCATATGTGTAATTCACCTGCAATTAATAGATCAATCGGTTATTTCACATCTGTGATTCACCTAAAATGAATAGATCAATCGTTTCTTTCATATCTGTGATTCACGTACAATTAATAGATCAATCGTTTCTTAAGTCTCTGTAATTCACCTACAGTAAATAAATCAATAATTTCTTTCTTTTTCACAAATTCCAATTAATTTGGTTATTTATGAATATTTTTTCATAAACAAATCTTTAAAAAGTGGGAGGGGGAAGGGCGCGTGGCGGCCCTACAACATTGGAGGGGGGAGGGGGACAGCTGACTGGGTTTCAAGAAGAAAAGACAGAACAATTTTTTTCTAATTTGTACACATTTAACTGAAAAACTGTCTTGAATCATCGCTCCGTTCTGCCCCTTAATAATCCAGATTCAAATCAAATCTTTATTTAAAAATAAAACGCTATACCTCTTTCTGTAGTATTTCCGGATTTGTGTTTTACCAGTGGCGCCCTGTTCTCATTGCTTCCGTTGGCACTTTGTTGAGTGCCACAGTGTCAATGTATGCGTATTAGTGCACCTGTTGTGTGGTTGTTGACAGAGCACTTTGCACGGCTGGTTTGAGGCGTCCTTGAACAACACGACAGATGAAGCGTTACAGGAAGGTGTCGGGGAAGAGCAGCACACCGGACGTGACGTAACCAGTGACGTCATCACCTCGGCCCACCGGCAGAATGATGTAGAATATATGGAACATTAGATCAGGATGGGGTCGTCTTGGTCATGAAGTCGGTTGTGATCGCTCATTGAGTGATGATGTAGAAATGAAACAAAAACAGTGCAATATCTTGCGTGATTGCTGTTCTTGATGAAATGTGCCTATTTCGTATTTAAAAAAATGCCTTCTTTGCCAGTTTGTGTTCAAGTTTAAAATGATTTTTTTCCTTCCTAATGCCAGAGAGTGTGGACGGAATATAAAATAGCCAATGATTGTTGACAGAGTATGTGTTTTTATGTCCCTTGTGGACTGAACTAAAGAATGCACTCGCCGATTTTGAAATCGTAGTTCTGGCATAAATATAAATTGAAGCAGCATTATAGAGAACTATTTCTTGTGAAGAAATAAAAAAAAGTTGTGAAAGATGAATGTTTGTTTTTGGGGCCGGGAAATTGTTCTTCTGGTGGGTTGAGGGTAGTACAAGTTTCCCCTCATTGCAGTTTCCGCTCTAGTCAACTTACATTTCATATCTATGCGGATAACTTCTAGTTTTGGATGTTATTGTAGCTATCTGGTGCATTATGTTAAATAAAATGAAATTTGATCATAAGAAACGGTGTTTTATTTCTTTATCCATTCGTTCAATCCGTGGGTTATGTAACCCTTAGAGTCGAATACTGGTTTATTTGCGTATATCAACAGTTGTTTAAAATGTTTCTTCAGCTGTAGTTTTGATCGGATTTCTTTCATATTTTATTAAATGGTACCTCGTGATAATTACTTTATTCGGCGATCGGCCAATAAATAGGCAATTTTTTTTTTCTTTTGGGTAGCCGATTTGCTTCTTGTATAATTTAAATGGGGTTCTTTTAAATGTGGGTTTTCTCTTGAAAAAAAAACGTACCTTTTTGCGATCCACCAGAGCTGGCCTAATGGCTATACTTTTTATTTATTGATTATTTTTACAATTTTGATCGGATTGCTTCCAAATTTTGAGTTCACCAAGAATCCCACAATGAATTACCCACCAAAATTTTGTCAGACTGGATAAACTGACTAACCCCTACCCCCAGTGAAAATCCCCCGATTACTATCGCCCGTGTAACGAGGGGATATAGGTTTCCGTTTGTCCGTCGGTCTGTCCGCTTTCGTGCACCCTTGTCCGGGCTATATCTCAGAAAGTATTTGTCGTATAGTTTTTCCTGTGGCATACGGTTAGAACGTGAATTGAAGGTGTGCAACGTTGTATTATTTTTAAAATCTCATAAAAATTCTCAAAAATACGACTTGTCAAAAATGGCTGTTTTCAGGAAATTTATTAGCACGGAGATAAGTTTTGTCCAGAAGAATTCTGCAAAACTATTCCATCCAGTGTTTTGAAATTTTATGCAATGAAAATATGTGTTGTATATGTGCAACGTTGCACTATTTTTGAAACTGGCAAAAACTTGTCAAAAATAAGACTGGCCAAAAATGTATATTTTTATGGAAACTTGTTTGCACGGAGATAGATTTTGTCTAGATGCGTTCTCCGAAACTATTTGACCCAGCGTTCTGAAATTTTATGCAATGAAAATACATATATTGTAGATGTGTATCGTCGCCTTATTTTTTAAATCGATTAAAAATTGTTGGGCACTGTAGGGTTTTCAATTTCATTGAATTTACTACCATCCAGTGACATTATGTGTTACAGGGGGGATCCTGCCTCACTAGTCTTATTGAGCTGAACAACTGAAAACTGATTATTCATGTTTGATTTAAACCGTGTGTTTGTTCTACTTTTCATTTAATGCTAATGGTATGCAAATGTTTTAATTGAAATTAACATGAACGTAATTCACTGGGAGTTACAATTGCAGTCACAGTGCAATTCAGTCGAGCAGCTTAATTAGTCGATTGCATAGAAGAGATTCATCAACAGCGTTTGAAAACTGCTTTGAACATTTTTAAAAGCCTTGATTAAATTTGGAGGCTTAATGAAAGGCATCAATAGCTCTTTGTGTAGTCCTTTGAAAATATTAATTGAAAGCTTAAAAGGCGGCTAAAAGGACAGCACTGCTTTTTGAACAAGTATATGAATATATCTATGAAGATTCTTTTAATTACTGCTATGATTAAAAATTGGGAGAGTTAGGTGCAGAGCTTTTCGCCGCGCTGGGAGAGGAGTTGACTTGTTAAGGCCTAGTCTGCGAAAATGGAGTGGCTTTTCTTCGGGGAGGGAGCCTTAGTCCTACATGGTTGCATTTTTAATTTTTGTAATCTTTTTTAATGTGCTGCCTCCTGTAGCATAGCTTGGATTTCTACTAAATATTGGAAGAATGTTCTTCCGGTGAAAATATGTACATATATATACAAGTATGTCCAAGGCCATGACCCAGCCGAGTTACCAAACAAGGAAAGAGAGAAAACTCTAAAACGAATACTAATTGACCAAAAAATTAAGAACTTAGTTTCTGAACGTAACTTTTTCATAATTTTAATACACAAAAACGAGTTCTCCCGGGTGGAAGCCACCCGTAAAAGGATGTTGGAGAGGTTTGATTTTGACGATTCACGCATTTAACAACATTTACACAATTTTACAAAATATTTAAAATTCCACCATTTCGGTATTTTTTCTTTTTGAGAGAAATGAATGGTTTGACAATTCAGTTATTTACTACCATTTATTCAAGTTTTTGCCAAGCTTCAAAGTTCCGCCATTTCGGCAGTTTTTGACGAACCGCGAAAAAAAATAATAGCCTGGTAGGCGTACACCTTGGGGAAAAATCCTGCGTAACATCTAAACGATTGGAGTAAAACTGTAGGAGGTGTAGCAATTTAAAAATGGGTCAAAACGGGCACAAAAAGTGCCGCCATTTTGTCACTTTTTCGTCAGTCGTGAAAAGGTAATAGCCATGTGGGGGATCACCCAGGGAACATCCCTGCGTTATATCAAAACGATTGGAGCAAAACTGTAGGAAGAGTAGCATTTTAAAGAAAAAGTTTAACATGCGCACATACATTCAAGCCCACTATAATGATACGACTAACCCAGTCCGACAAAGTCGGCTGGGATATAAATATGACTACCACTTGATACTTGATTCACTAAATCTAAGCTAGTCGCAATGTCCGTGGACATTCTTGCTCTGAGGATCCGTCAAGGATTGTCAGCAACCAGTTCCTGCGACCCACAAGCCGTTTCTTCTGCGACTAACAAGCCGTTTCATACTTTATTTACCAGATCTGCTGGTGGCAATGTCCCTTTTATTTGTTGGAGTTTGTCCCTATTTTTTCTACACGTTCTTTTGCACGTTGTACGTTTGCACATTTATTGCAAATTACTTGTAGTATCACAAACTATAAAGTGTAAAGTTTTGTTTTACTGTATTTTGCTGATGGACTTACTGATATTCATTTCATTGTATTTTAAAGAAAAAGCCCTGATTAATTGCAGCTGAGAAAACAAGAGTAATGGCCACCAGTTTTGCTTTACCATATTTTGGAAAGATTTTCATACCTCCACAGATGTAACGTGTTGGTGAGCAAATGACTTACTACAGAAGAGTATAACCAATAATTTGTTAGAAGAGTGTCTTGTAATATATATATCTATATATTTTTAATAAGTACCATCAGAAATCTCTAGTACTAAAATTACGCATTTTGAAATGTAAAGTACAAACTTAATTGTCACCACGGGTTTAGATTCTGTATTTGGAGCTTTTTTTATGAGTTCTATACCGCTTATAATGTTTCCCGCCTTTGTTTTTATAATTATTACTTTTAGGGTATTCTGACAGACGTGTTCTTTTCCCAGTTTCATCAGGTTTTCTTCACACCAAAAATGCACATAAAAAAGGTTAAGGCATAAATTACAAACATTATTATTCATAGTTATTTGAAGAATTCTGCTTTGGGTACACAAAAGCAGACGGATCCATGTTAACTATTACATACGAAAAGAGGAATATATTATTTGCTTTAAAACCTATAGGGAAAAATAATCAAAAGAAAATATGTAATGCCTTTCACTCCTAATTTTCACCTCGCTCAAGATTTTGTTTTGGAAATAATATTGTCGTCACTTTCAATTTAACAAGACGCACAAGTGTAGAATTTGTTACAATAAACATAGTTTTTATACAATATGAGATAGGATAATATGTACATCCGCCACCAGAATTGTTAACTGAAATGATTTTTATGGAAACTTTTTGTATACCGACAATATCAATTTCACCTTTGTAAAAAAAATAAAAATAGATAAAAGTAATATTCCAGTAGTTGATAAGTTCCAAATAAATATTGTTTCACTAAATCGCCCATAACAAATTTAATTCAGCTTTATAAATACAATTGTGCCACTACCATAATGAAGTAACTATTTCTCAACTTTGAAAAGTTTTTAGAAAAAATCTTGGAGGAAACGTTTCGAGGCGGATTAAAATTGCATTATTACAGAAAAAATCAATATGCTCAAGATTTTCCTTAGTTTACGGGAAATCTGTACATTCGACGAGGTGCCTTTAACTAAAGAACACGAAATATTATAACATTTCTGCGCTGGGCGTGACATGCACCAGGTTTTTGTTACAAATTTTTGTTCAAATTTTAACATTGAAGAGGGGAAACTAGAACCGAAGATTAAAAAATGAACATTGAAAAAATCGGAGACACTTTTGCGCCGAGCGAACATACACTCAACTAGAGCAGTGTGCATAGCCCACATATTCCCACAGCCCCCCCCCCCCCCCCCATCAGTTAAACACGGCCATCAATAGTCAATCTAGAGCTGAAAGTTTTCTAAGTCCAGTTGGTGCATTTTCCTTGGACGAACTTGGCCCATTTACAATACCGATCTGTGTTTGTTCCCACAGAAGCTACATACCAAGTTTTATTAAAATCCTTGCAGCAATTTTTAAGTTATCGTGTTAACAAGCTGTTGATGACAGATCGACAGACCGAAACACGGTCGATCGCATATATTCCACCCCCCCCCCCCCACCCCTCGTGGGGAATAAAAAACGCGACGCTGAATGACGAAATTAAAAACTATTTGAAATTGCAGTTTGTTGTTGTTTTTCGTCGGGATCACATCGCAACGACAACGCCGAGATGTTGCATAGAAGTTGGGATGTGCGAGCGATTTGACAACTGTGTTTTAATGGTCACTTTTTAACAGGGGTTTTCTTGGTCGTTTATTTAAATCTGTCTACGGATTCTAAGTCTCCACAGTTGTCGTTAAATCCTACATCGGCCGATGAGTTAGATGCCCCTGGGTTCTAATGGTTTGGACAAGATTGATTTTCTATTATTTTCTTTCTCTTATCATTAAAACATCGGGCTATACAGTCTCAGCAGAATCGAAAGGAAAGCGATGCGCTCTTTGTTTCAGTTGAACTTATCCTTGGCCAGCTTTAATTTTAAGATGCTATGGCAGCCATATAATTTTAATTTTGAGAGGTTTTTTTATTGTTGTGCGACTCATTTGGTATTTTGTGATTTTAATGTTATCAACTTGTACTTTATGTCAGGAATTTTCACATGGTAAAGTTCATAGGGTATTTATCGTAATCATTGCTTGGATGCGGTGAGCATGTAGGGTGGAGGAGGGTGGAAATGTGGGCGCAGACATAAAACAATCATCTAAACACATAAGAATACGTATTTGTGTTATCAGTTTGTGGCTGGACCGGGCGGTGAGAAACAAATTTTATATTTTCCTGATCATTTTTAAAGAGGAGAAAATAAATTTTTCATAAAAATACATTCCTGGACTTGATATTTCTTATTAGAATAGTGTTTTTTTTTAATTCCCCTTAGAAATTTATAAAATTATTTATTTTAGACGCAATTCAACCGCACAGGCTGCAGTGCCGAATTTCAAATAAAAGTTTATTTTGCTTATTGAGAATTGCAATTTAACTGCGCTTCACATGAGAGCACTGGACTGTCCATCAAAGGCCCTTTTATCATATTCAATCACTAGCTAGCGAAACGTCTGATCAATGATGAGAGAAATAATGAAGACTGCGCTCCAATCGCAAATGCAATCAATAATTGCAATTAAATCACGAACCTTAACCAATCGTGTTTTACACGAATTTTATAGCCAATGAGAATGAAGTGTGTTTCTTTGCGTGTGGAGTTGGCACGTGTTTCGCTGCCTATAAATATCCACGATTTAACGGTTTAAATCATTCACTTGCATTTACCTTCTCAGATAAGAAAAGCAACAAAGTGATTAAAGCGGACAAGAAAAAATGAATCTTTCAATAGATGATTGCTCATTCAACACCGAAACCTTGAGCATGGTAATATCACTAGAAATGTTTACTAGAAATTATGAAATCATTATGACTATTATAATCCAAATAGATTTAAATAAGTTCTGTTAAATTTTAAACAAGGGATTCGGCCATAATATTTTTTAGGAATTTATATATAAGGCATGTAAATAAAAGAAAAACTTGATATAATGAATAAAAAATTTTGTATCGAATAACACGAACGACAAACACGAAGTTTAAATTTTAACCTCAAAGTTTAAATTTCAAAAATAGATGTCTTCTGTTTTAGATAATTCAAGGCGTGGATTGCAGCAAGAATGACACGGGGGTATCTGCGGGCCTCTCGTTGCCGGACCTACCACACCTGCCCTCGTGCGCCGCCGTCTTCGAATCAATCGACTCGAGAAACTTGGTCGAATTAGATTGCACTCGCGAACCTGGGTATTCGGAGACCAGCGGTGTAGAACAACTACCAAGTACTCATGAATCGAGATCTTCAGAAGAACATAGTGCTCACGAATCCAGTTGCACCGAGATAACACACGAGCCAAGCTACACTGAAAACCCCAGTGAATGCTTAACCAGATCTGGAGCTACGGATCCAGAGATCCACACTAGAACCACATATTCCTCTGCCGTACCCGGTTTTGGATACAACCGGTCGGGGAGTAACAACGGACTGGAACAACCCGAGTACGGTGAGGTGCCACATGGTACGACAGTGGCATCCACAGAACCACATAACAGTGCGACTCACACAAAAGCAGAACCCGGGGATACTACGCAAGGATGTGGCCACCAAATAGATACGGGATTTGCCAGTGGTTCTCACTATGGAGCTGCGCCAAGCGCTGCTGCCTCTTACCATCCGCAAATGGCCCCTGCATACAACTACATGTACACCCCTGGGTACTATGGCTACACACCTGGATACATGTACCCACAGGGCGCTCCCGGAGGAATGAACTACAGCATATGTTACGGCTCAACACCGTCAGCATATAACCAGTGTTATGGTTACTCTGGATATACGCCTACTGGTTGTGGATATGCAGGGTATAACCGATACATGGCCCCACAGCCCACGTATGCACCACGGGATAACTCGCTAACGCTAGAGCAGCGCGTCACAGCACTACAGGAGCATTTCGGTAACGCCAACTCCAAGACGCTACGGCAGTTCTACGACACGAAGCCTGCAAACATCGAATCAGAACACAAACAAACAATCAAGAGCAGCGACCCTTCAACGCATACGGCGATAAATTCTGTGTACGACACGAAACATACGTCACTGGTCACCATGTTTGAATCTAGTGTGGACATGTGTAGATCGGCATCTCCAGTACCTAGCGACTCGCATATACGACCACCCACGGCTTGCGAAACCAGCAACCGTTCAGTCCGGTCAGAAGCGGTGAAGGACAAGCGTTTCTCGAGGCAGGCACCTATCGTTATTAAGCCCAAGACGCTGTACGACAAGAACCATCGCTTTAAGAGCTGCTTCTCTACGGAAGCCATTGCAGTGCTGAACAAATGGTACGAAGCCAACAGGGACTATCCCTATCCCAACTCAGATACGATCACTCAGTTTGCCAACACGTGTAATATGACGTACAAACAAGTTCAGAGATGGTTCTGCAACAAGAGACTGAGGGACAACCACAATACCAAGTCGATGGGTGAGATTGCCAGGCGTCGCCAGAAGGAGAGATGGTGCCCTTATTGAAAGACATGCTGTGTTCTCATTTCAAGACTTGGATGTGGGACTGGTGAATCCACGCGTGCTTGCTTTATCATTGCATTTCCTTCAAAAGCGGGGTTATAAAAAAATGTTAGAGCGCGGTTGGGGTGACGTGAGGTGACAGACGCTTCCTATTGCTAAGAAATGCCACATGGGCATTGCATACATTAGAGGCTTTTTTCGTTTGTAAAACGATTTATTGTAATGTCAAATTCTAGCAGTTATAAATAAAGAAGAATTTAGAGCGGGGTTGGGGTGACGTGAAGTACAGACGCTTCCTATTGCTAAGAAATGGGCATTGTTTGTTTTTAAAATGATTTATTGTAATGTCAAATTCTAGCAGCAATAAAGAAGAGTTTACTCAATTTTTGTTTTAATGGGTCGAAAAATATATCCCGCCAAAATGCCCATCGACAACAACTGTATAAATCACCAAACAAGAATTATTTAAGGAATTAATTAATTTAAGTCATCACCGCCTCCCGTCCAACCTCACATGGTAAACGGAGCTCCGTGTTTGAAAGTCACTCAGCATCATACGAAAATCGAATAGACTAAAAAAAGCTGCTAAAAAAGGTTAGATGCCGATCCATGTTATGCGCAGGCGCGTGCGGATAAGTATAATATAGCACAAATTCAGTACATATAATAGATATTTACTAACATTCATACACTACTAGCACAAAATTGCGTGAATAAATATTACACAGTCAACCAGCCATTCGCAAAACACGTGATTATAATTATCGGACCATTCAAAAATGTGCATTGCTAAGCCAAAAGTTGAACAGAACGTGTATGGGAGGGCGTGGTTTATACAAGTAGTCGAGGGCGGCATGTTTTCGCTCGCAACCCATTTCGCTCGCTTTTTACACAAGCGAAATGTTAAAGAAATTTATGACATGGGTACAAACTGCAGCACTGAGCTGAGCAAGTTTTTATGCATCTTTTCTGCGCAGACAGTGAAACACTGATGAAAGGAACGGTTAATTCTGGGAAACCTCGCTAAGTGTACGGCTGTGTGGGACGATCCTGTCTCTGTAAATAACTATCCTCAATGTGTCAATGAAACACAGTGTGGGCATATACCCAAATCCTGGCTGACTTGCTCACAAGATGATTGTAACCTCTCTAAATATTTTCATACCGTTTTTGGCTAATTGCGACAAAACACAATAAAACAAAAATACTTGTCTGGATTGCAATCAATTTATCGCTCAGTTCCTCAGGAGCACAATCGCATTCTCATTAATTAGTTAATTAAGTAAGAGTAATTATATCTTTGTATCTCATTCTTTCAAGCCTCTTTACTCAGTCTTACGACTGATGTCATGATGAAACAGAATTGATCTTTTACGGGTCATTACAGCGGTTATGTGAAATCTGCATGACCACGTATTTCGTGGAATCCCTAGGGAATGCGTACAATGAAGACAGTGTGAGACATTGTAAAGAGTAAAACTGTTTGAAGCTGGCTGGCTGCCAAGATTCAGTGAGATTCGTTGTGTGTGGGAGAGAGAGCTATACAGAATATTAAGCAGAAAAGTGACTGAAAATCGTATCAGGTTTCCTATTTTTGGATGAAGGGAAATTTGTAAATTTATGTTTAGGGGTCATACGTGAAGTATGTACTCACAGAGGGGGTGAGGGGGGTCACGGTCGGTGCGTACGCACTGCGTACTGGGGGGGGGGGGGGTCCGGGCTGCTGCGTACGTTTGCATTTTTTTTAAACATATCTCAAACATATTTTTATGCAATAAAATAACCTAATGCATCGATTTACAAACTAACTTACAAATTTACAACTGAAATAAAGTTGCAGTTGCAAGTTTTAATCTTCAGTGATTCACTGTTTCGTTTGAAAACTAGTGTAATTTTATGTTTTTAAAACTGATTAATTGGCATTATGTTTTTAAAACAAATTGATATTTTTCAGGCGGGAGGGGACTCTAGGCCACTGCGTACCCACTGCGTGCAGACGGGAGGAGGGGGTCAAAATTTGACAAATTTTTGCGTGCGTGGATAGTCCCTCACAGTGCTTCACTGGTATCAATTCGACAATTTATTGTTTTTCACTTAAAACACTCTATTTTTTCTTTAAAATGTTATTATTCTAGTTGAATGAATTTAAATTTTAGCCACTGCACAAATTCTCTAGGTATTTCATGAAATGGTCTTTATGAAATGTTCCAACAACTGAATATTTAGTGGTGAAATTTCTCGCCATGTTTCCTTCAGTTTTTTTCTTTTACATTTTGTATCTTAAAACGAAACGCTTTAATGATTCTTAAAATTTTAATTACAAGGTTTGTAAGGTTAAGCACTTGTTTTAATTTCGTTTTATGATATTAGAAAAGCGACAACTGAGATAAATTAACAAAAATAGAGAAGCATACGCACAAAAAATACATACTATAAATATCATAAAATATAGACAATAAATATGATAAACGCTTTTAATTATACGCCTAAACTCAAACACAAATGCCAACAGTATTATGCAAACCGATAAATCAAGTACGTTGAGGTGAACACTTGTGGTGAATTCAATAAGATTTAAAAGTAAAAATAAGAGCAAAATTAATGTGAATACAATATAGGAAAGAAGGAAGCAACTTTTTCAATGGGCCGAGAAACTACCGTCATTATACGGGTATCTGGACAAAATGTCGACGGCCAAAACGTCGACGGTCAAAACGCTGACTGCCAAAACGTGAGCAGTCAAAACGTCGGCACGTGCAAAAGAGGACAAAATGTCGAAAATTCCCCAACGTGTACTTCTGGGAAGTGTTTAATCACGTTAAAAGTTACAACGCCCCCACCGTCACCATAAAAGTAATCCGGACCACTTGACCAGAATTCGTGTTGTCTTCAGGGGTTTAAGGGAGTTCAGAAGGTAATGCCGTGCCCCGTATTTAAGGATTCATGCACTGTGTATTAGCGTACAGCTAAATACAGACATCAAGTATTTTATGTCGCAGGACGGCAACCGATTTTATTTAAGGTCTTTAAGTTGTGGTTTGAATTTTGACCCCAGTTAATGTATTGTTCAGAGTGTGGACTGTGGCAAACTAGCTGTGCCATTTGGAGTTATTAACAGTGTTTATTTTCGTGATAGTAAGTGTTAATAATTAACTATATGGGACAGCATCACAGGTGTAGCAAACGTAGAACTGATGAAGTCCAAATGGTTACGTTTATTACGTTATGTAAATAAGTCAACTTCGTTTTAGCCAACATTAGCAAGTCGACGTTTTATCAGTTTTGACATCTGTCGACGTTTTGAGTCGGCATTCCCCCAGCACTTCCGGCGTGTCGAATATTGTTTACAGAACCAGGTAGGTATAGGAATGCCAGAAATCACGACCTCTGTATTTTTTGTAAGCGAAATACTACATTAATACTGGTGTCTTGAGTCTTGACGTTTCACTGACTAACACCCCTCACACGAGTCGCTCATCTTTGCGCCCGCGCGGAGGCTTAGGCGTATGACCCGCATTGGCCGACATGACCTGCGCTTGTGACCTGGGACTGTGGCCGCCCCGATCCTGCCTCATGTCGCTGGACCGCGACAATTTCCGGCGCAGCTTGCGCACGCTCTCACCTAGCGAGCTTGCCCTTGTATGGCCGCCAACAACCGAGCGCTCGCCACTCGCACACGACGCCTCCTGTTCACTCCGGGTGCCATCGTCCTGCCTCGATCCAGAGCTGCGCCGCGCTGGTTTTGCCGGTGGCTTTCTCTTCAGCATTTCCTTGATGCTGGGTTTACGTTTCACGCTCACCTCACCGCCTCCGGCCGCGCTCCCCGGATCACCTGGATCCTCGCCCACGATGCTCCTCCGGCGCAATGTACCGCGGCTGACCGATCGGTTGGATTTCAAATTTTTGCGAGGAGGCTTCGGGGGAGCTTTCTTCACAGTACTCTCATCCTTTTTATTTTTCCTGTGTTCCTTCAAAATCTCTTCCAGAGTTGGCTCTTTACGTCTCTTTTTAGGCTTCATTTCCTCCAACTCCTTGGCCACGGAAGACAACGGCGTGAGTAGGGGTGATCCGGGGCAGCGAAGACTCGCGATATTCGACGTGACCGCGATGGAATGAGCCCGCTTGAGGGCCCGGAGATGCGTCCGTGGCGTCGTGCTCACCATCTCGGCGCCCTGTGGCGTCTTCGCCTTCCTCATCCGCAGGCCTCGCAGGTTTGACTTGCTCGATTGAAAGCTCCTGGACAGTGTGGAGGACACTGAACTCATCACACTTTTTCGGCCGCTCTTATTGTGTGAGACAGGCGTGTCCTGTGCTTCTTCCGGTGCCGTTGTCGGAGTCTGGTGACACTCGGGGGATAATAAAGGAGATTTCTTCATGGCTTCAATCAGGCTTTCTCGCTTCTGCACGGAAGTTTTGGAGTCTGTGCCAGGCACGTGCAGATTGGTAGCGAGGTCCAGCGCAGCTAAATCTTCAGCAGACAACGAGATCACGTGATCTTTTATGCCGCCATCTTGGATTTCAGCTTCAGTCACATCCTCGTCGAAATATTTTAGCGAAATTGCAGGTTCGAACGTTTTCGAAGCGCTTTGCTTTTCGGCTAGTGGGGTCACCTTGCACCGCGGCGTACGCTCACCATGTTGCTGCCCGGTGTCGCCTGTGAAGTTCAACCTCTCCTTCCGCGTGCTCTCCCGACGCGATATGTTGCCTTCGCGACGCGAAGTCATACTTTCTCGGCGCGAAACCCTTGGAGGCGTACTTCCGGCGTGTCGAATATTGTTTACAGTGGTCCTCGCGCGATCTGACCGAGACACTGTCGCACCTCCCGTTGACTGAGCGGAATACTCCATCTTACGTTTTGCTGGCGGTGGTTTCCGAGCATTCACATCAGGCCTGGGCTTATTCACGCACCTGACCGGGATACCGCTCGGCTTTTGAACGTACCGCGTCTCTCGCGTGACCTTAGAGCGAGGCTTTCGGTCAAGGTCAGCATCTTCGCTGTCAGTATTACCTGTTTCTGAGGTGCTTTTTAAGCGTTGCTTAGTAGTAGTTATCATGCTTACTGTAATTTCGGGCCCTCTTGGTGTGTGCACCTTCCCAGTTCTATTCGGTATCCCTGATGTCCCACTTTGACTGTCATTCGTCAAACTATTTAAGGGTTTTCTATCCCCTTTTTTGAACAGTCCGGGTGTACCAATCATATCCAACGACAGCCTGCCTTTCTTTCTATGTATGGTGGTGTTTTCTTGCAGTATGTCACGATCCATACGGTTCTTTGTATCAATGGGTTTTATCTGGTCCCGTTTCTTCGGCGTGTGGCCAGCCTCGAAAGCCGCAGTACTGGACTCGTTTAGGTCCTCGCCGCTCGATGTGTCAGAAGCCCTGATTGTTTTAGACGTGCTGGCGGCATTCTCGCCCGATGTGTCGGAAGCTGGCATTGGTTTGGACGGATCAGCCTTGTCGCTTGATGCGTCTACCTGATGAGATTTGCTGGACTTATTTTTTTTGCTTCCAAAACCGAACATGTCCAGAATTGACCTGTAAAAAGAGAAAAGAATTGGTAAAAGAAACAAACAAATAATAAACTTATATAAAATTTATACTTTTTAAATATCAGTAAAATTTTAAAACATTATATTTAAATATTAATATTTAATTAATATTTTTAAAATAATAAATTTGTATAATAATTTGCATAAGACTGGAAGACCTTGCAGTACACCATTTTCATGTCAGAGCGGTATTGTTATTTAATTAAATCAACGCTTAGAAATAGCAACTTTCCACGTCAGCACTTTTAATTTCTACAAACAAAATGGTCGTTTTCTCCCTGTGACGTTTACAAGGTGTCTGCCAGTTGCCAAGTATCGCTCGTTTGGCAGAAAAAAAAACATACCATTTGTTTATACGTGAGGACCTGCGTGATTTCTCCACTTTCCCACCCAATGATCGCCGCAACTTTGACTTCTTCGCCTGTTCAACAAACACACTTCCAAACTCAAAAGATGTAAATGTAAATGTAGATGTGGGAAGATGTAAATTTTTACCATGAATGGATACAGGTCACATGATCATCTTAAATTTACCCGCCTTCAGTTTAAATAAAATTCCCAAGTTTTTGGGCTTATGGTCCAGAGCGAAAGACAGATCTTTCATATTCTAGCCCTGTCACCTGAATAACTGAATTCAGGTAGATAATTTAACCAAATAAAAAAACGAGCAGTAAATGGGAAAAAATGGACCTGGAGAATTGCAATTCAATAACCGCTGCTTTTATAACTTAGGATTGCAATCAGTCACTGTCCATCTACAGGACTGTGTTGCAGAGGCCAAATGTATCCCTAATTTTTTTTTTGACTCGCACCTTCGGCGATCCCGCGATCGCACTTCCAACCATTAACAGTTCAAACGCTGAATAGTTGTCGCATAAAAATTGATCATATAAGTCCACCACAATTCAAAAGCTTTTTTTTTTTTTATTTTGCCACTAAACCATAGAAAAGAAAACAATGCCAAAATGGTCAATCCAGTCACATTTTACTCTCTGCCTAGAAAGTTTCTAAGCCGTAGTCATAAACAGGTACAACTGCAGCCTTTTTATCGGAGCCCGGAAGGTGGTCACTACAAATAAGTAATGGACGTCTCCTATTCGGGTTTGGAATTAAGTCACTACAAAAAGGATTTCCTGTACGTCTTTTGATCGGGGTCTAGAAACCGGACACTAATTCAACAACTCCGTCCTCGTTTTTCTCTTTCTTTCCTTTCGTTTTATTTCTTTGTCTTTTTATTGCAAAAGCCCTTTAATGCCAGTGCGGCTCCAAACAAAAAAATAATCTTTTTACTCAAGTATGGTTAAATCCATGATTTTCCGCGTGTGGAAGATGGTCACCACAGACAAATCCGTTGTACGTCTTTTCATCCCGATTTGTATATGGCCGCTGCAGAAAGTATTACTGCACGTCTTTTTACACAGAACTACGAGCTACTTTTGTACGAGACCTTGAATATGGCAAAATTTTCTGTAAACCTTTTTTTTTTATCCAGGTCTGGAACTTAGTCATTACAGTTCTTTTTATCCGGGTCTGGAAAATGGGCGCTATAAACAGTTTTGAATTGACGCCTTTTTATAGGCGTCTGCAAGGTTGTCACTACAAACAGATGTTATTGTGCCTCTTTTCTATCCGGGTCTTGAAGGTAGTCATTACATCACCTATCATTGGTTCGCTCTCAGCGCTCAAGAAATGCGACTTCATATTGGGCGATAAATGGGGTTCAACCCTCGTCCCTATTTTATAGACAACTGACTCCCCGTCTCCAAACCACCACCCCCTTTTCACTCCACCCTCGATTTATTTCATGTCCTGATATGTTGAGCAACTAAACATTACTATAAATACAAGAAGCCGTGGTGGAAAGAACAAATGTACGCTGAGTTATGACTCCACTATGCACACAAGACATTTTGAAACGTGTTTTTTTTTTAAATATTACAGTATCAAGTGTCACAAGGTCTCTCACAACACTCGTGTCTTTTATGATGGTTTTGCATCTTGATTCAGACCGTTTTTGCTTGAATGAGCCTGCCTCTTTTCGTTCCACCACATGCGATCACATTACCAGATTAGATTACATACCACTACGCCTACGGTCCACAACGCCTACGATCAATTACGCACACGGGCCACAGCGCCTACACGGGACTCTGCACATCCTCCACATCAAAGATAAAGATCATGAACCAGAGATGCTGATTGATGTGGTCAATCTTACGTACAATTATCTTTTAAACACCGAACAATTTAAGATCACAAAAACCTGATAATTGTAATTACACATATAATCTCCTGGATATTAAGCGCGATAAAAATTGCAATCAAAATCTGTGATATAACATCAATCACAACTGATCCCAACCTCAGTCACAACACTTCAATTGATAATTAACCACATCAATAAAAACTCTGCTGATGACCGTAGGCGTTGTGGACCGAAGGCGTAGTGGACCGAAGGCGTAGTGAACCGTAGGCGTAGTGGACCGTAGGCGTAGTGGACCGTAGGAGTAGTGGACCGAAGGCGTAGTGGACCGAAGGCGTAGTCGAATGTTACCACCAGATTTCACAATCCATAAATGCTTTGCATCATGCTAACTATGTCCTTCAAAGGCGTAGAAAACAGATCAAAATAGCAAATGACCTCACTGTTCAATTGTTCATTCTTCAATCATATTTATGAACAGATACATAGCAGGGTAAGACATGGGCTGAAGAAATTCAAAGAGGGAGGGGGACAGCACCGACTCTTTCAATGAATGTGCGATGATGGGAATAGCTACGAAAAAACCATATAAACCTATTCTCCCAATATGAAAACCTACACCACCATATGGTGCAATTAAATATATCTCACAAAGTCGGAGTCAATAACAGTAATTTTCCTATATCATCCACGTAGTTTGTGCACGCATTTCTCAAACCACATTAAACACATGTGGCAATTATGTTTCCTAACCGTTGAGATAGTCCAACTCCGTACCACAGTGTGATGAAGCTGGCTCGCTTATCTCTCCCCTCCCCCTCCCTCACATCCTAGCCCGCGCCGCACTTCATATCTCTCCTTGAATTACGAACTTCTTACACTGTGACTAAAGAATTTCTAGCTCTCTTTCTCAATAGTATATTTCAGTGGTTATGTCCCTTTTGTGCCAGATATTGGGAGGATATTTCATCACCAGCTGCATCAGCAACTGGTGAAAAAGGTCCTCAACTTTGATGCTCTGAAGAAATAACCACTTGGTAAAACTCCCGACCTCACGGAAGCAGGTGCAATCTGATTCATTTAACTAACATGAGACCAGAGAAGTTTAAATTAAGGGTTTTTGTTTTGCTGCATGACATTGCTTAAAAACTATTTTCAGCCCGGAGACAGCGGAACTGTTTCAAAAACAAAAGCTCAATATAATTATTTTGTATCTCCAACACGCACTTGTGTGACGTTCATGAGTGATATACGGACCTCTGGTGCGGCCAGCTGCTCCTGCTCGCTGTCTGCCGGGGTGGTAGAGTGCGCATGCTCCTCGCTCACTTCCGCCGCCAGCTCGCCAAGCGCCTGCACAGTGGTAAGTGCAAAACTAATGGTGAAGGTTTGAAAAAAAAGCATTTATCTCATCGCAAAGGAATGCCTGAAGGTAAATTCTAAATAAACATTTTCTGACACTATTATTAGTAGCCAGAAAGAGCGAAGGCGTGACCTTGGCAAAATAATCAGCACACGCAACTGAACAAGTCAAACGCCCTTCTGCCACGAGTGAGGCGCAACTAATCATTCAGAAAATGTATCAGATTGACAAAGGTTATATATGTTAAGACAAACTGTCAAATCAGGCACATTACAATCTGGCTGAAATTTTCAGGCAGATTGTAAAATGCTTGGTTCGTGCTGGCACATTATAATCTGCCTGAAAAATCAGGCACATTGTAATGTGCCTGATTTTGCAGCACGAAAGTTTGACAACAAGCCTGTGATGGATAGATGTTTTTTTGTTTCGTGATCCTTCACTCTCAAACTGCAGTTTTCTGAGTATCTCCTAGTGTTTCATGTGATTTTGTTGTCGTCTATTCTCTTGTGTGAGCGTAGAGATAAAAAGGTATTGATGTGGCCAAATACAATAAAACAGAGTTGAATAATCGGTCTGCTCGCGCGTTCCATGGAATTTATTTGCCGCTCGCTCTATTGTATGCCGTGATTGATCACAGCTGTACAATGGTATTGATGTGTTTCAATGCACTTGATAATTGCAGTTTCTGATTAAGCAAATGCATTGACATAAATCTTAATCCAGGCAGGATTATATTTTGAGATCAACATGCCAATGTAGACTCCTAATTGTCATTCCTCGGTATTTGATGGAATTTACTTTGCAGAATATAAATAGTGAAGGAAACCACAGTTATTTTTCAAGCTATGTTTCCTGAAGAAAAATAATTAAAAATGGATGATACAGAAACGCGTTTCACAGAAATACAGTACAACCTTGTTTACTCGATCACGGTTTACTCGAAATAATTTTCAAGTCCCGCTTTTTTACTTGTACAAGTGTGATAAAAATTTGGTTAACTCAAATTCTTTTAATTCGAAGTCATTTTGAGGCAACAAAAATTTAATTAAAAATTGAAAAAAATTGGAAAACTGAACTTGTATTTTTATAAGAGAATTTTGCCTGATTATTATAAAACTTTAAAATACTTTAAAAGTGTTTTAGTAGCAACATCAAACACAGAAAGGTTTTTCTTTGAATCAAAGAACTTGTGTCCATTGATCCTATTGTTTTTCTCAATCTTAGGATTCCACATCGTAATTAATATGCTATTGCAATTTTGAAAAATATTAGTTGAGTTGAACTACTCCGGAAAGGATTATACGAATACCTATACGGCATTTGTGATTGCAGTTATAATATGCAATACCGACATCAATAGTACAGTCGTTTTCTTTGCACCAATCGCGAAAAATTACTCACACTACCATGACGGTGCTTAGTTGTTGTCTTTACACTACACGAGCGATTCAGCATGTAATAATTTGGGTAATCTTGTCGATTGTCAACATGAACTGGATAATGAACTGGTTTGGCCAAACTTGGCTCACAACCACATCAAAATACATAGAAAGATTTGTGCAAGTAGAAATTAGCAAAAACGTGACTATAACAAATCCAATGAAAGGCAATTTAAAGTTAAAATTGGTGAATAAAAGGTGTACTTGTACTATATGTGTGTAAATGTATGCTTGTACCATATGAATGCGAATATGTGTTTGTCACGATACAGGAAAATGTTTTATTTCACCCCCATCAGAAACCCAAAACACGATTAACTCGAAAACACGGTTTACTCCAAATAATTTCAAATCCGGCGACTTCGAGTTAACGAGGTTTTACTGTATGCAAACGTACCGAAAAAGGCACTGGCGATCTATAAGTCTTTCTCTGTCGAATGCCAGCGAAAATAAAAGAGACCGACTGTTAAAGGTAATATCGTGTACCCCATTATTAGCCACGATTATTACTTTAGGGGGCAAGTGGTTCTTATAGATATGCAGTCGATGTTCCATGGAGAGCACAGATATATCCTGAATTATCAGGATCACCTCACGGAGTTCTTTGTTCTCCGTCCACTGCCCAATAAACGCGCAGCATCTATCGCCTATCACCGGATGGACGTATATTTGACCTTTGGTGCGCCAGCTATTCTACAGTCCGATAATTTACGGTTTAAATTGTCAGTGAGCTGAAGCTCATGTGACCTGATTTGGTGATCAGTAGAATGACATAAGAGAATATACGACAACCAAATCCTCCGTAACGCGGAAGGAGAAACTCCGGAAACTGCAGTTTGAGGGTGGGGGATCATGAAACAAATCACACCATCTATTTCAGGCAAATTGCCAAATTTTCCAGCCCCAAAATCAGGCACATTACAGCATGGCTGATTTTTTAGGCAGATTATAATGTGCCTGGTTGAGCCAAGCATTTTACAAACTGCCTGAAATTTTCAGCCACGATGTAATGTGCCTGATTTGACAGTTTACTTGTAACATATATTAAATCAATTGTGCTCCTAACCCAACATGAAACGTTTTGGCCACAAGCTTCCAAATAACAGCCAAATCACGGAAATAACTTTTTTTGAAACCCAAATAGGTAATGTTACCTTTTTTCAATATTTTTTAAATTACTTCTTATTTTTTTATTCAATGCAAATCACTTCTTTTCTGCAATTTTACTGAACGTTCATAGAAAAGAAATGATCACAGACCACTTGGACTAATGAAATTTAAGACTGTTCTTTTATACAAACCAGACTTCTTCGACCTCCTTTTGGCTTCTTGATCTTCATTTCAAAATTGCTGTAATCACTGCAGTCTCATTTCATTCAGAAGATACCCTGTGAAGACAAAATAACAAGGACGTCAGTGAAGTGCATCGAGCACCAAAGTAAAGCTTACTGAGGTTAATATGTACTAAACCTGAAGATTATGGCGCTGAAAATGGGTAAACTGCGAGTCAGATGCACAAAATAACGGTCATTGGTAAACTCGCGGACAGACCGACTCGCGGACAACCAACTTGCAGACACGATTGGTCAACTCGCAGACAGCATTGGTCAACTCGCGGATAAACTCATAAACTCATAATGCAATAAACGTGTGTTTAAATTTGCATATTATATTGGCATTTTGATTAGGTTGAGAGTGGGGGTTGGTCCGATCGGGGGGGGGGGGGGGGGGGTTGGCACGGCGCGGTTATGCGAGCAAGGGGTTTGGTTCCGGGGGGTTTGGTCACGGGGGTTTAGTCCCGGGGTTCTGTCCTAGACCGACGAATTTCATAGGGTTAAATTTTGTAATGTTACTGAAATATGAAAAATAATTAAGCGTGTACTAGATCCATTTTAATAGGGTGTTCGTATTCTGAAATAGTCTATAACATAAACGACTATAACCTTTTCTAATCAGTATATTATTGTACAAGAACAAGACAGAATAAAAACTTAAGCTCTAGTTTAACATAAGATTTTCTTTGGAATCTGACATTGCAGCATTTGCGCTTGAATTGTGTGTAAAGTAAATAAATATAAACATAAAGTAATAAAAGTGTGTACATAGTCACCAAAGGGAAAATATATAGTCACAATTTAGCTGCATTTGCGTATCCGTGGCTGTTTTTGTTAGGATGTTTTTGTGCAAAGTCAAAGCACATTAAATAAACTGGATACATGAATTCTTAAATGTGTTACTGTTGACATTTGACAGCGGGTAATTTTTTATGCATCTTGTCAGATGTCTCGTATTTTTTTAAGCAAATGATGTGTCACATGATCTTCATGCTGCATTTGCTTAAGCATAATTCTGCAACCAGTTTCTACTCTGGTCCTCAGTGTTCGCAATTACAAGTTGTTCTGTGTGTTTACATTATCTCAAGCACCCACTTTTAAATTTCTTCTATCGAGTTCGACTGCTCCGTTGTCATTCTAGTTGTTAGACAACACAGTAATAGATTTTAAAACCGTAACTAGGTCATTATGATTTGCATTTGAACACTTTATTGATAACTGTGCCCTGTAGTTTGCTGTTGACTTTACCATATTTCTTTAATGAAATTGGCACTCCACGAAGACCGCGTCTGGCCCCAAAATTACCCCGCCCCCCTCTGATTCTATATGATTTTTTAATTTTTTTTTTAAAACAAAAACAGGAAGATATAAAATATGAATATCATAAGCCAGTGTCGAATGCGCACGCTAAACTCAAGAGTGCAGGATTTCAGTATGGCTAAGATTAAAACAAACAGAAAAGCAAATTCTGTAGAAATTTCAGGGAAATTCGAAATTTTACGAAACCGTTTAGTATAAGGTAGAAAATTCGGGATGAAAGTATACCAAAGTGGACGCGATTCCGAGCAACTTTCGTACTTGCACCTATTTTGATGTCTGAAGTGTTGACTGATTATATAGTCAGTCCCAGTCGGCCCACTTACCATTTTCTAAGTGTAAGCTGTACATATCGTATATACTATCCCAGCGGGCCGATTCTGTCTTCCTAGGACAGAAAGGGTCACAGGCCCGTTCACTGAAACGGTATTAGATGTCAAATGTGCAGGCTATGGGCCCTCTTTCACGGCTCACTGCACCGAAGTTCAAACTAGTAGACTTTTTTTTTGAAATGGACACTGAGAAAAAACTACTTTAAACATTAACTTGAGTACCAATGCCATATTCTGTTACCAGAACTATAGCGAAGACAGCAACAAAAGGCTTTCCAACGCTATCTCGTAAAAAAGGTAGGCTTTTACTGGATTTTGGCGTTTCAAAAATGTTTAACAGGTCACTTTTAAGTAAATAGATAAATATTTATTTTATTAAATAACTATTTTTACCTTGCACGGATAGTTAACTTTTTAAAGAAATCGTGAACAAACGTTATTGTGGAAATCGATAATGGTTAAAAAAAAAATTTATAGGCTTTAAAAGGTTCCGAGGGAAAACCTGCAAGAGCACTCGTGACGACTCGTGCCAACTTAAATAGTCCTAGGTGACTCCTGCGGGTTTTCCTATGACTGGGAAAGAGACAGTTCTTATGAAAAAACTTGCCAGTGAAATAAATTTTGCTAATCACGGCGCACGACAAAACCCAATAAGCCAGTTAACGTTTTCGAGTGCTCATGCTCAGTAGAGGAAGCTCGCAGGATATCAGTGTGGAAAAAACATAAGAAACAAATAAGAAAAATGCACTAAAAATTGATTTTCTCTACCATGGCTATAAGGTGTCAAATTTTACTGGAATGTGGGAAAATTTATTTATGACACTATTATAATGGGTTTCCAACAGGGAAAGGGCGCCATATCTGTTTCAATGTCTATTTGGATGTATTTTTCCTTTAACTTCTCTGTGTTTAAGTTTATCTGCCTTCATGCTTATCCCCCCCAAAAAATAGAGTTCTATTTTCCGTAAATCTCATAGACGCAGAAGGGCGCATAACAGACATGTCACCGTTGTAAATTATATCGCGCAGCTGTTGCCAAATTACACTTGTGTGGTGATAAATTTTTTTTTATGGCTGGGATGGAGAAATCCCTATTACTGCCCGCAAAAACAATATACAACTGCAAATTCAATGCAAATTCGTCGAGGTCGAAAATAACTAGTTCTAGATGACTTTTACACATTTTGTCTGTCTCGGAGCACGACTGGGGCCAGTGGCGTTATTTTGGAAAGCGCCGGTTATTTCAGGTTTATTTACAAACTAGACGCCACACAATTCAGCATGCCATTCTAGGTATAAGTGCTGATAATCTTATGCAGCTAACAGACCAATTTGTAATTTAACTAATTATGTGCTGTTCGATTTGAATGTTCTTTGCCTCGTAAATGGCCCAACTATAAATGATGGCGCACAATTTTATGGTCAAATAGCAATTTTATACTGAGACGAATATGTGTTTTCTTGAGATCAGGATATAGACTGCGCTAGTATCACTCACAACAGCAAACTACAACTCTTTACTCAAGTTTCAGAGTTTTGCCGAGACCGAAAATAATGCGTCAGGGTACTTTTTTTTCAAGAAAAAACATGCTAGTTTGAATCTCGGTGTCCTGAAACGTGGGCCGAAAGACTCGAAAGTTGAGATCATTGGCCATTTCTATTGCAGGTGATCCTTTCTGTCCTCGGATGATCATGGAAAGGGTCCACTAGGACTAGAAAATAACGCGCCATGACTTAGTGTGGTTTAGTCCTAGATTATTCTTGCGGTCTTCCTATGACGGCAAGAGTCATAGTTCCTATAATAGAACATGCAACTGATGTCAATTTTGCTAATCTTGGCGCACGACTGGGACCAATGGCGTTATTTTAGAAAAGGGTGAATCGCATAAATGGCCCAGTTATAAATTATGGCGCACAATTTTTATGGTCCGATAACAATTTTGTATTGAGAAAAATATATGTTTCCTTGAGATACGGATAATGAATTCCCCATTCTCGTCCACAACAATAAATCTAAAGTGGTCGAAAATAATGCGCCACGGTAATTCTCAGTATGCTTTTTAAAGGAACGGCCTGTTAGTTCGAACCTCGGTGTCCTGAAAAATGCGCCAAGATCCAGAGCCTGGAAATTTGAGATCAATGGCCATTTCTATTAGAGAAACTGTGACCCTTTCTTTCCTAGGAAGATGGAAAGGGTTCACTGGGACCAAATGTGGTTTTAAAGAAAAAGATACTGGTGTGAACCCCCGAAGCTGTAAGGTTGGCATCTGATTATGGTTATTTAAATTGGCGTATCTGTGACCCTTTCTGTCCTGGGAAGATAGAAAGTGTCCGCTTATAGAACATAAACTTTAAGCAATTTTCAAACTAAAGGACGATAATTAAAGATTTTCACTAATATTTCCTTATATGTGGCCAATAACTTATAGTTCCATGTTTTCTATATAGTTTCATAACTGTCTCTTCTATAACATCTTGTTTTTTATAAGGTGACAAGAAACGCACTAAATAACCAAAGACCAAAAATTAAATATAAGAACCTTGATTTATCGCTCAAACGGATGTATTTGTTTGTGATTCAAGATTTTTTTCAAACAGTTTTTCAATAGTGCTACTGTTGTAAAACAGCTGACCTCTGAAGGAATCTATTTGTTATGTATTAATATATAGCGGTTGAACATTTCAAAAATACTTCCTCTCTTTATGATAACTATTTTTACGGTATTCTAGTGTGTAGTAAAAAGGTGTCATACACAAAAGATCACAACCTTATAGAGATTGGTTAATAGACAACGACGACAATAGTTCCCAATGCGAGTGGAGAGAATACCGTAATGTAATGGAGATGAATAAAGAATTATTAACTAAAGACAGTTCAAATACATTAAGCATTATGGGCAACAGAGGTCAGAGAAGCCAAACGTGGGTGAGTCAAGTGAGTAGTTCAATTGGTGATACTCTTCAGCCAATGATCTGAACGTCCAGTCAGGGATTATTGTGCTAGGCTTGGCAGTGCCGGTTGGAAACAGACATAAAGATATGGGTTATGTGGTTGGGAATGGGGTGGCAGGCGAGTGGTGGGTTTGATCGGTAATATTGTGCATATTGTGCGTAATGTTCGTTAGGGGACTTTTTTGTTATTTTACAAAAGTGGCTAATATGGTTTTATATGAACTCAAAAGGACTATAGACTGTGACCCACTTCATCCCCAGGTAACGCTGCGAGTGTCTTCTAGCTCTGTCAGTCAAGCTCTCACCTTATGCTGTTTATATGATTATTTTTTTTAGCATAGAGGGAACTGATGATCTCCCTTAAATCTAAGGGAGTTATCTTGAGACGACTGACTTAAATTTAAGCCAAAAACCTTTCGAGAGGCGGACTAATGCAAAATTTAGTAACCTATTTGAGATCTGAGACGACTAAATGAGAGCCAGAATCACTTCCTTAAATCCAAGACAAGTCCCTTAACTTAATATTTCGACAATCGTATTTGCTATACTTTGCTGTTATCTTCTATGTATTCCCTAAAACTTGTTTTTTATTTATATGCAATTAATATTAATTATAAGTAGGCTTGCTCCAATATAAGTTATTAAACTTCAAGCCACGCCTTCATTTTTTCAAGCATCAACTAAAAAATTGTGTTCAGCATTATAATGCTAGGCCTAAACGTATATTTGTGTTGTGAATTGTTTTGTTTGAAAAAAAGGGAATAAATAAGTCTTATCAAATCAAATAAGCGAATACCAGCAATGTCCATTGTTGGTAAATCGGAATTCGAAATCGAATGGTTTTTTTTGTAGCTGGTTGACAGTTTCCGGGGTTGCTTACTTGGCGTGGTTTTAAGTAATAGGTTAAACACCAAAATCTCAGCAATATTATATCCAATATCCAATATTTTTATTTATGTCTCGCATTTGTTGCTCTGCTAGTTTTCTTTATTTATGCATATTTGAGGAAAGACTGAGCGATAATATGTTGCTTCAAATACGTCAAACACATCAAAATAACTTTGAAATAAGCCAAATCACACTTTGGGCATTCCGAATAAAAATGCACCAAAATTCAGCGTTTCGAATAATAATTGGGTAAAAAAGGAAAGAAATGATAGAGAGATTTTGCCTAAATGTCAAGTTTCTCACGCACCAAAGAGCAATCCGGTTTTTAACAACCCGTGTGCTACTTTAAAAATTTATTAAAGGTTTTAACATATAGTTTCAATTTTCAGTCTGTTCTATGTTCCGAGTATTTTTGCAATATTTCTTCTATATTTTTCTATCATTTCTTTCAGTTTTTTACCCGGTTCCCTCGTAGTTCCAGCGGACCCTTTCTATCTTCCTAGGACAGAAAGGGTCACAGTTCCTGTAATAGAAATTGCCATTGGTCTCAATTTTCGAGGCTCTGGATCTTTCGGCGCGCGTTCAAGGACACCGAGGCTCGAACTGGCAGGCCTTCTCTTTAAAAGCGCACTGAGAAGTACCCTGGCGCATTATTTTCGACCACAGCGAAACTCCCAAACTAGAGTAAAGCGTGGTTTTGCAACTGTGGATTCACTGTTATTGTGGGCGATAATGAGGGGTTCGATACCCAGATCTCAAGAAAACACATATTTTTCTCAGTAAAAAATTGTTATCTGACCATAAAACTTGTGCGCCATAATTTATAATTGGGCCATTTATGTGATGCACCCTTTCTAAAATAACGCCGTTGGCCCCAGTCGTGCGTCGAGATTTGAAAATTGACATCAATGACATTTTCCTATTACAGGAACTATGACTCTTGCTGTCATAGGAAGACCGCAAGAGTCATCTAGGACTAATTCCCTCGCAGTCGAAATTCAAAATTCTTCCGCATTTTATTCGAAACACCCAAAATGTGATTTGGCTTATAGATACGAGGGATAGGAGAGAGAATTGGTTACAGTAGATGGTAATTGGTGACAACAAAATGTTTCATTCCGACCATACTACTTTAGCCGGGTTCAAATTTGGCCACCCTTTCGATCCAAGTATACGTTATTTTGCGGTACTTGACAAACGAAAATAGTTTTCAACCAGGAAAAATGTTCCTTTTCATTTCAGCTGTTTGGATCTACTGTAACCATTCGTTGTGTTCCCCTTTGTATAGTGGTTTATGTGACATTGTTTTGATGTCATGAATACATTTTCCCACATTTCAAGAAAGTTTTGACACCTATGGATACGAGAGGAGAACAACGACTGGTTAAGTAGATCCAAATTGGTGAAATGAAAAAGAACATCCTGCGTTTCACAAAGCAAATTTCTTTTGCTAAGTATCGCAAAATAAGGTGTACTTGAATCGAAAGGTTTGCGAAATTTGCAGCTGGCTTATTTGGTGGAGTTTGCACTTAGCTACTCACTAACAGAGACTATACTGCAGACGTTAGTGTTAAGATGTGTGGCCAGCCGTAATGAGCCAGCCGTCATCGCCGACAGGAAAGGGGGCGTCATTGCTGCGCAAAGCTTCCAACTCCAAGATGGTGCTCAAGGAAAAGATTGTTCAAATATATGAGGCTTTCTTTCGAGTAAGTATTTAAGTATTTTGCTGAATAAGTACAAGATAAGTACTGAACAGAATTAAGTATATTGGTATTTTGATTTGATTTGATTTAGCGATGTAAGTTCATTTAATCCGATTCATTCGAGAAACAAGAGGTCCTGTTCCTGTTCCAGGGCGAAGATCCCTCAACGGGCAATGTCAATTTTTGGGACGAGCTGTTCCTCCTTAAGGTAAGAAAAGGTCATATTGTAATGGGTTATTTAGACTTGGTAATCTTTCAAAGTACTCAAAATTTGCTTAGCGTTCCTTTATGCTTGGATGTATTAACACTAGGTGCGTATTATAATAAAATGTAGAGCACTTTTTTCCAGCATGATTCTAATGAGATGGTAATAAAAGATAAAAGTTCAACACAGATTAAATGCGGATTTGTGCATTTTTCTGGTTTATTCTATAATGTGTGATCTTCATTGACATTGTTTTTAATAACCCGAAAAACAGGTTAACTATCAGTATTTGGAAACTGAGTTTGAAAAGCTGAATGGCGAACAACTGTTGTCCTTAAAGGTAAAAACTGCCTCTCTGCTAAAGTCAAATAGATAAAAACCCGAAAATCCGGCCTCTTTTAAGAGTTTTATTATTTTTCTGTTGTGAAGACTTCTGTGGCAATGTAATATTTTGTGTTGCTGACTGAGGGCAAAATCATAATTTAACGTGTTATAGACTTTAAAATTGTTATTTGATAGCCGATTAAATTAAATAATCTTTATGTCAAAGGGCTGTTAAATTTTTTTTTGCATTTTGTACTGTCGGTAGTCAGTTGTGAAAACACGTAATGTCGGGCGTGTAAAATTACTTTTGTGTCCTTTCATTTAGAATGTATTTAAGCAAATAAAGAGCATGTTTATTTGTTTCAGGATACTTTCAACCATTTGTTTTATAAATGCGTGGAAGCCCTCAAACAAGACCACCCGGTTCGGGTGGGGAATGCCCTTCAGGTTTTTATTTTCTGTCACATACTGGCATCATTAAAGACAAACCAGACAAATAAAACCACATCAGCGAGTGGATTGTTTAAAATAAAGAGCAAACTGAAGCGTACATACTTCAACAGAGATTTGGTGGGGGGGGGGCGCTCAAACGCTCATATTTTGATTTACTTTTGCATTATTTCATACTGCAATAATTTTTTTAGTTTAATTAACAAAAATTGCGTGAGAATCACGTGACAGTGTAATTTCGCGATGTAATTCTTGCCTGGGGAAATTCAGCACTGACGGAACAGTATGGAGTTCTACGTATCCCCTTTATTTCCTCCTTGACATACCGTCCCCACGCTTTCAGACAATATGTGCCTTGATACGTGGAATATTCAAGAAGTCACCGAGTGATTACGGCTTTGATGTCATAGATATATTGGTCGGTTTCAACCATGCAGAGCCTATAATGCAGGTAAACTTAAATAAGCAATAAATAAAAATAAATTAATTAATTAATCAAAAAATAAACATAAATCTCAAATACCTATATGACTGAGTATTTGAACAGAACTAAATTTGGAGTTGCTTAAATTGATGAAAACTTGCATTTAATTTTGTTTGTGTAGGTGTTTTTTTCGGGAAAGTTGTAAAAATTTACACCCCTTTCAAAAAGCGATATGCTATTTTTTTTTCAGAACCTCGTGGAGCAGTTGAACGCGTTCATCCTGGGGGAGTATCCGCCCAGTCTGAAGACGCTCTCGCTCCAAGTCTCCCTCGTACTAGTCACCGTAAGCCTGTCAATTATTGTTATAAAAATAATCGTTATTGTAGTGGTCATAATATTTGTATGAATAAGAAAAAAAAAACTATCTTTAAAAAAGAAAAGGGGAAAAAAACGTCAAGAGGTTTCAGCATTTTTATCGACGTTTTAAGTTACTTCATCTGCAAAAGATTAAGGTCCGTAAGAAAAATGTGTTCAGTGGTTGATCAAGGAGACCTGCAAAGCTTGTGCCTGTGAGACCCGTGTCCCGGATGTTGTTTAAGTACTCCGGTAAGAATCGGGTTTTCATGTGGTTTATGTGAGTTACTTAGATCGGTTTGTTTTCTTCTTCTAGGCCACAGACAATGTGAGCCAAAATACGATGTTAGAATACGTGATGATCAACAGCGTGTTTGAAGCAATCATACAGGTGCTGTACTGTGTGTACTATGATACCTGAAGCTTTTAAGTATCGAGCATCAGCGGAGCGAGGCTTCCGGCTTGCCCTCTTACTATTTACGGACCCCAGTATTTTAACTTGTTACCTATTGTAAGCAGAATATAATTAAAACATATGGGATTATTTGGCTCACGGCTCGGCGTTTGTTATAGATGAAAGTGTGCTGTTCATTCAGATAAGTTCTTTGAAATTATCTAAGCTATTGTTTTGATTGTAAGATATGTATAATTAGCTTTTGCAGCCTCGATTTGGTGTCGGAATCAGATGCAATATTTAACAAATAAAATCAATGTTTTCTATTCTATCATAGGAATTTTCTCCTGCGAAGGTTCTAATTCTGTATTTGTTGTTTGCAGATCCTGGGTACACCAGCGGCGCGAGTAAGCCTGGGTCATGACGCAATACTATTACTTACTTTGCTAGTCCAGTACAGAAAATACGAGGTGAGGCCCGGTTTTCTTGTCCAGATGTGCCTTGCTTCGGTATAGGACATCGGTATCAAGACATCCGACTAGGTCACAGCCCAAAACTCGGGCCCAGTAATTTGGTATCCAAGAATGTCTCATTTTACACCAACTCGATTACGTTTTACGCAGGATCTTTTACACACCTTTTTTGAGTTAGAGCGAAATTTTGCGTCAGACTGGCCACATTTGAGCCAGTCTGACGGATACTTTACAGTAATTGAGAGGTTTAATGTTCGCAACTATGGTCCAGTTATTTTGAGGCCGAGATGCCCTAAGGAGTAGGCCGAGTGTGTTCTGAGGCTGAGATGTTCTAAGAGATCGGTCGAGTTTGTTTACAGGCCCAGGTGTCTTAGGGGGTATACCAAATTTGTTATGAGGCCGAGGTGTCTTGGAGGATAGGCCGAGATTGTTTTGAGCCGAGATGTCTTAGGATGTTGGCCGAGTTTGTTCGAGGCCGAGATGTCTTAGGGGATGGGCCAAGTTTGTTTTTTAGGCCGAGATGTCGTGAAAATGAAAATTTTACACGCAAACGCAGGTCACCACTTTTTGCACGAAAACTACCAATAAAGTGCTCTTGCTTTTTCTTAGAATTTTATCTGAAAGTTCTTGCTTTTAACTTCCCTTCTCGCGGTTATACCCGGAGCAGATATGTTTTAAATTGCCGTTTTCTACATGACTGTTTACAGTACTGTTGTGTATGCGTTCATATGTTGCAGTCTGCCAACCCGTATATTGTCAAGTTGTCTATATTAGACGATGAGTTAGCACTCAATGTAAGTTTTTTCATATTTGTCAAACGCAAAGGTTCATTTGAAGGTATAAATCACAATAACGCAAGTTGATTCGGTGGTACTTTAATGCCTGTTGCATTTGAAAAAAAAATGAAGCAGATTAAGGAGGTATTCCACGAGTACTAGAATGAGAAATGGTTACATCACGAGAGAATAATAATAATAATAATAATAATAATAAGGCTTTGGATTCTAAAATTAAAAGCTTACCTAAAGTAATAAAAAAGGTAATTGTTCAGAGTGACTGGGTTTTATGGCATTGTATTTGCAGGGTTATGCACAAATCATATCATCCATTCTTTCCGACTTCAACAGGTAATTTACTAAATGTTTGTTGGCATTTAAACTAAGATAAATCTCGACTTAAAACTAATAAACCTCTTTGTCACAAATTCCAGAAGATTTTCAGTAATAGTAGTGGTTACAGAACGGGGAGCAGTGTTTGCTTTACCGGCGTACATATATGGTAAAAGCACGCGGGAATTTCAAAATTGACGCGGACAAATGAGAGCTCTGCGTATAATTGGGCGCGCAAAATATGTCAAAATATACCAAACTGGATGCAGGGTATAAAAGCCTAACGCTGACGCTGGGTGACATGTTTTATAGCCAGAGACGGCAGCTGGGATGACATGGCGTCGGTTATTAGACATTGTTAGCAAAGTACAGACATTCAGATAAGAGGTTTGGATGTATCTAAGTGATAACGGCCGATTTTTTTTTAAACAGGACTACGTCATCCGTGCTTAAGGGTATGGCGAACAACAATTTAAAAAAAATAGTGTCGTGCGTACAGACTATTTGCCAAACGATTTTTTTTTTATTAAAAGAAGTGTTTGGATATTTAAAAAAAAAATGATTGCGTTTCTGTTTCAGACAATACCAAATAAAGAACGCCGAACCAGAAGGTGGATTTTTGTCTTCTCTCACCAGCATGGTAAGCCCGTGTCCATTAGCTGTGGGAAATATGGGTCTTGATACTGTGACATTTGGAGGAAACTTGGGCTGTTTCTTGTAACTTGTAGAGAGAATCTCTCAACCAAAGTCTATACCCTGGACTTCCATAATTAATTACACGGACAGCAGGTCTTGGTGGAAAAATACACCCTTAGGGTGAATTGAAAACATCAAGTTTGGACCCGGTTTACGCCGAACGCAGTCTACACTTTGAAGGAACCAGGCTCTGAACTGATTGTTAGTCGTGTAATTGAGTCATTTAGTTTTAGTGGTATTCAGTTCCAGTATTGAAAACCCATCTAAAACTTAGTATTTAAGCGTTGGTACTGTGTCCCGGTTATGTTTTGGCTATTTAAATTTGTTTAGGCATACAGCAGTGTACGATGCTGATTTGCATTTTTTGTCGTGTTGTCAGGTTGGGAGCATGTTTGTGACGGATGACAAGAAGCCAGATCTTTCCATACAGTACGTGAATGCTCTGAGCCACCGTGCGCATGCGTCACAGTGACGTCAGTACTGTCGGAGACTGCCTGTGGCCAGTTTCTAACGTTTAAATACAGCATTGCCATTGCCCTGACACAAAAAAAAAACAAGACAAAAAAATCCTTGAGCTTCTGGATCTACCTAGCAAGTGTTTAACAGACTAAACCCACTGAATTCGTCTTTGTAAATATCAAAGAAATTTATGCTGAATTTTATTTTTAACTGTATTTATTATTATCTTTTTTTTGTTTTTTTTTTTAGAGGGAACGATGCAATCTTGCTAACACTCTACGAAGCTATACATTTGAATAGAAATTTCAACAGTACGTTAACAAATGTAAGTTATAAAGTGAATGAAATAAAAAATTATTATTGAGCAAACGATTTGCATCATAATCGTAAGGCATTGGGAAGATTCAAATGGAGAACGTAACAAGGAGCAATATTCTATTCTTAGATTTTAAGATTTGCTTTTAGTTCTTAGTTTATTTATTTATTTGTTATTTTGATTGTTACTATTCTTAAAATCTCTGGGCTTATAAAATGTGGGGGCAATTTTATGTGCCAAGCATTTGAGTGTAACAAGTGCGTCAGTGGAACTTTTGGTTAATTCTTTCAGTCGCATACGACACCGTCGCCTCGGGTGTCCCCGCCCTCGTCGCCAACCACGCCCTCGACGACGCCTACCAGCGAAGGTAAGCGCCATGACAACACGCCATAGCATCCTGCCATCGCAGGCAACGCGCCATGGCAACAGGTTTTAAAAGCGTGGAAATATTTGGCTCTGTTTTAGCTTTGTTTTCAGTTAAATTCACAGATAACTTTCACAAACGTGCATATAACACAAATAAAATTGCCGTTCACAAATTACAGCAACTCCCGGGTTTGGTAGATTATTGGGAATAACAATATCATCAGTTCATATTTAACTGGGAACGTCACAAAATTGTATTTCACACTACTTCTGCAATTTTGTCAAGTGCCTTGTTAAATATATTATAAATGCGGAGCCAATTTATAAATCTGCGGTTCGTTTTTGAATTTGAAAATTGTCCTTAACATAAGCATATTGTTAATATAGGTAATTTTCAATCACATTATTGTGAGATATATTGTTTACACGTTGCTCGGTGTATAGCCACACGCGCCTGGTTTCAGGACAAAGCCTGGAGGCGTCGCTGACGGAGCTAGCCTCGCCAGAGCCCACCAACCTGCTCGTCACCTTCCTCGAGTACTGCTCCGTCATCATGCAGGACATTAAGTGTAAGTGTAGGTATTGTATGCAATTGTTTCTTTCTCCCCAACATGGCTACTAAAATGTAGGGGGGGGGATGACCAGCAAAGCCCCTCTCCAAGTCAGATCATGATGTTTTTATTAGCCCAGGTGGCCATTGGACAGTTGGACTATACCCATCGTGTGCGGCATCTGTCGTCCGTCGTTCCTCCTGTAAATTTTTTGGTTTTTTTGTTGCTCCTCTTTCAATTTTTATCGGATCGCAGTAAAATTTTGTGGGAAAACGATCCACTGAGGGAGACAGATGCCTATTATTTTATTTTCCAATTCTCCAGTTTTCGCCAGTTTGGTGAAGTGATAGGCACCTTTGCGAAAAAAAAGCCTATTCCTCCTTCAAATTTTGTAAAATTTGCTAGGAGCTTAGCATGAAGGCAGTCTGGATGAGGAATAAAAAAGTGTTGGAGTTGAGTTTTGATTTTCTCCAATTCGGCGAATTGGCATAATTCCAGATTCGCCAAAAATATACTTTGTCTAATTTTTGTGTTCTGCATGAAATTTTTAACACTGATGCCTCTTGTGCGCCTGAGTCGGATAATGTATGTTGACGGTTCGCCAAATTTTCGCGCTTTGGTGGTCAAATTTTGGCGCCATTTTCACAGTTTTAAGCTTTGCGTTTTTTATGGATTTGATAAACGGAGATTTAGTTGAAGGTGTTACGATACAATTTGGATTGTAACAAAGCAAGTCATTGGCTTAGAACAGTCACATGGTACATGACTGCCAGAAAAACAAAGTGTAGATAACGTAAAGCAATCATGATGGCCGCGCCATGTAGATTGAAAAGACGATTCGCATGCCAGGCATTGGTAATCAGAGAAATATGTACTTATACAATATAAAGCAATATGATGTGGGGGTGTGTGTGTATGATTTTGGCGATCGTGAAGTCATTTTTGGGGTTACGGCCTGACTTAAAACATTAAATTCAATTCTTGTGCACATTGTCACTTGACTTGATTGTTTATGTGTAATATATATACATATACATATATGTCATTTCCTTTGAGATATTATTATCACCATGAGAAGACAAAGAATAATTGACATTTTCAGCGACATTGTTGATCTGGCAGTTTGACTGAGTTATGGATGTTATTTAATCACTTCAAAATAAGTGTGAATATCCAGTCAGAACTGAAAACGTAGCTTAATGTTTGAGAATGCGCTCTATGATGTATGTGTTCGCATTTTACAGACGTACATCGCTATAACAATGCCAAGCTGTGTCTCATTATTATGACTTGTGTGGCGGAGGTAATCATGTACTCACTTCACTACACTGCACATCTGTCATTTAAAAAAAATGCGAGAAGGAAGATGTTACAAGGCAGCAAACGTTCCTGTTCCCGATGCAGAATCATTAACGAAAAATATCAACTTAATATTAAACTTATTAGAAAGACATTAAAGGTTCGTTTGTTAAAGTTCTGTTAAAGATCTGCTTCAAGACCGTGCATGCTGTCCCGGGAATATAGCGTAACGATTGTCGTATTATTTTCAATCTTTTAGGACCAGTATGCCAATTCGCTTATGCATGATGTAAACATGAACTTCCGAGTGCCGCTACATAAAACGGTAGGTGGTTTTCTTAAGAAAATGACTTTTTTTTTTTTTTTTTTTTGGTATTCTTCGACAACAGCAAGAAGTTTTGCCATACGTTTGTTCAAGTATTGCTCATATTTCTGAACCTTGTCAATGAAAGAAGAAGAAAAGGAAGAAGAAGAAGAAGAAGAAGAAGAAGACGAAGAAACAAAATTAAAATGCATAAATAAATTAATAATTGCAAATTTCAAGCGGGATCTACTCATATTTAACTTAGCATGAAATAAATGGACAAAGGTGGCCAATACAAGTGAAAAATGTGGTATTGTGTTGATGCGTTGACTTCAGCCAATGAGGCACCGTAAAGCCGCAGCAGTGGACAAGAGGCCCGTCTCCAGACCACTCGCCTCGGCACTCATCGACCTCATGGTTGAGTTCATCCACAGCCATCTCATGAAGAGCTTCCCCATGGAGCTGCACGCGTGAGTCATTTATGGCGTGGAGTTGTAAACAGGGCGGGTGGGGGGGGGGGTTCATTTGGATGAGAGAGACCTCAAACAATGTCCCCCCTGACGGCGTGATTTTCCACCTGGCGACTTAAACATTCCCGTAGAGTAGAAAAGAGTAGTTCTTCTTTTTCAATAATTACTCTGTTTTCGTGGAATTCCACCCCCCCCCATCCCCGTGGGGCCTAATATACAGGACTGAGCTGCTGTAGAGGTTGGCTGTTGGGCAACAACGTACAGCATCCCAGCCAACTTTTTGAGACTGAGTTAACATTTAAAAGTCTAAATTTAAACTTTCTAAATTTAAACTTAAGTACACAGTTTTAAAATTTATCGAATTATAGTTTCTTGTGAGAGAATATGGAGGCGTAGAGATTTGTTGCGGCCTATGTTAGGGGCTAAACAGCATGAAGAATTACTCGCGAGTTTTAACAAAATGAAGCGACTATGAGCTTCAAATCTTGTGTCGTCTTTAGGAAGTGCCTAGGCGTACTGCACCGGATGTTGTGTTATCAGAAGAAGTGCCGCGTGCGTCTGCTGTATCCCTGGAAGGACCTGTGGACAGGTTTGGCCAGAGCACAAAACATAAATGCAAAAGTTTAGCTGTACGATAACCGGTATCTTGTAATAGTCTGAAGTGTGTGGAGATTGTGCATTAAGCCGTTAGCAGTACAGGATGTTAATTTTTGCCTTATAAATTTCGGGATTTTGACTTGAAAATGAAAAAGAAATCTTGGGCTTCTTAAATGAAGAGGAGTGAAATAAATGAAATAATCTGTTCTTGCCAAATTTATAGGTCAGCTTTGTGCGCGTTGTGACAGTTGTGCTTCGTGTAATTTCAGCTTTGATAAACCTGATCAAATTCCTTACGACACACGAGAGCCATCTGGTGAATAACCACGACATTTTCCAGCTCGCCTGCCAAGTTGTCAACTTATTCAACGTGTTCATAACGTACGGAGACATGTTTCTGCCCAACCCGATCAGTTACGACGAGTTATATTATGAAATTATACGCACGCACCAAATTTTTGACAACCTGTTTTCCATGGGTGAGTAAGGAAGTTCACGTTCAACTTTAACAGGGAATAGTGCGTGAGGACAGCGTGGCATGAGGACTGCGTGAGGAGTTCGTAACGTGAGAAGTGCATGAGGAGTGGGTGACGTGAGAAGTGCGTGAGGAGTGCGTGGGGATTGCGTCAGGAGCGTGGCGTGAGGAGTGCGTGGGGACAGCGTGGCGTGAGGAGTGCGTGGCGTGAGGAGTGCATGAGGACAGCGTGGCGTGAGGAGTGCGTAGGGACTGCATGAGCATTATGTGAGGAGTGCGTGAGGACTGCGTTTCGTGAGGACTGCGTGAGGACAGCATGGCGAGAGGACTGCGTGAAGAGGGTTTCCTTCGATGTAGGGCGTTCTCTTGTGATGGTCCAAGATTAATTTTCCACACGTGAAGCAAAATTTTAAAATTTAAAAAATTTACTTTAAAGTTATTTCAGCTTGTGTTTAATTTTTAAAAGACTGACGTTTTTCAAAAGTATATGTGGACTTCCATTTCCAGCTTTAAGATATACGACCACAGATGGGCAGTGGAAGGACTCGGCGATCAAATTAACTAGTGCACTGTCTAACATACGCACCATCATTAACCACTTCACACCCAAGGTGGACAAGTGGGCGGCCACCAATTCCCTAGCTTCCCTGACGGAAGAACAGGTATGATATTTTCGGTTTCTTCGGTTCATATTTTATTTGGTATGTTGTATATAGCGCAACGTATTACGTCACATGACGTCATTAAGTGTTGTGGACACTAGACTTCGATAACACGATAACTCTCGAACGAAACGTCGAATAATCTTCAAACTTGGTGGGATTATGTCTTGGATGAGACTGCCGGTTGCTGCTGTATTGGACGCATTTTGGCCAACGCGTAACGTCATACGACATCAATTCGTAGAAAATGCGTCATCACTCTAATTGCAGAAAGAAACGTCGGCACAACATCAGACTTAATCGAATAATGCCTTGGGTTGGTCCGACGGGTTGACATATATAACCATCTTCTATATTGACAAGCAGCTCACCATTTTGGCATAAATATCCCCCCCCCTATTCCACACACTTTGGGTAGAGACCCATATTATGAAAGGGGTACAGGGTTAGGGTTGTGTTCAGAGCCATACCTACAGTAGATGACGGGGCGGGGGGCGTCATGGTGTGTAAAAAAAAAAATAGGAATTTGTGATGTAGGGACCACCTTCCAGACTCGGATAAAAAAGGCTTCCATAAAATGTGTTTGTAGTGACTATTGTCAAGACTCAGATAAAAAGACGCAAACTAATCCGCCTTGACCCGGATAGGAGAAACACAGTTAAACCGGATTTTAGCGAACACTTTCAGAATCGGATAAAAAGACGAACAGTAAAGACTGCCTGTCATGACTAGGATGAAAGAGGCTAACCTTAAAACCTCTGTACTCGACCGTTTATAGAAATTATGGATGAAGAGACCCAGAAGTCAGGTTACGTAGCTCGTCCTCATCTCCCCCCCCCCCCCCTTCAGGAAATAGCACAAAAAGGTCAATATAAACCAAAGGCTGGGCAAGCACTGGAAAGGGATCGGGGAGGTGGGGAGGATGTCGGGGGGAAGCAATTGGGGTTTTTCCTTACAAAACAAAACAAACAAAACGGCAGTGGCTGGCCGATAAAAGTGTTTGACATGTTCGTTTACACTGATGTTGGTGTGCATTGGTTGCTTTAGTTTTTCTTTGTAAAAGAGTTTCGTTTGAGTCTTGATTTGGTCAATGATTCAGTTTTATATAAATTTCCTTTATATTTCTATAACCGTCATCAATCACAATTACGGAATAAAATCTGACTTAACCGTTGACAGTAATTTTGCACTTTGGTTCTGATTCTGCGAGTTTGTAGAAAATTTTATGCGTGATTCTGCTCATAATCACTTGCAGGTTTTAGACGTTGTGCGGGGAAACTACGATTCGCTGACGCTGAAGATCCAGGACAGTCTCGATCAGTACGAGCGCTACTCGGAGAAACCCCGGGAGGCGGCTTTCTTCACGCAGCTCGTGAGTACCTAAGCTGTAGGGTGGGAGGGTAAGGGAGGGGGTAAGGGTGATCAGTGCGAGTAGGTACTCCGGGAGCCTCTGGGGTTAGGCTTCTTCATCAATCTCGTGAGTATCTGAGGGTGGGGGTGGGGGCATGCTTGTGTATCTCTAGAACTGTATTAATATATGTGTAACACAACTAAACTTACATAGGCATTTGCAGTAGAGAAAAACATAAGGCAAAACAATAGTTCTCAAAATGCGCTCGACGTATGCGGGTAATAATAGAAACACGCTGTTTTGTTGTCAGGTACGTCAAATCATTGGCGAGGTACGTCAGACGCTCGCGTCATCGCACGTGTCGCAGCAGAGTCTGCTGCAGAACTTCTCCACCATATCCTGAACCCTGTACCCCCCACCCACCCCCTCCCCAATGTCCGCACCCCTCCAGCTGATGAGACAACAGGCGAAGTCTAAAATTCCGTGGGTTTTCAACGTGCAGAAACATTGAACTGAGGTCGGGCAACTTAGAACAAAATAGAACGGATTCTTTAAATTTTGATTTCTTTCTTGTTAATAGTATGAGCAATGTACAAAGTTCAGATCGAGCATACTGTTATTGTCGGGCCACTTTGCATTTGACATCACACTTTAGATTTCCAAGAGTAGTTTGGGAAAACCCTCGTGTGTGACATCTGCGGTTTTAGTTTTTTTGTGACCATGGCTCTACAACAGTGTGTGGGTTGCTGGTTGGAACATAATTGTTCGTCGATTTTTTTTTAATATTTGCATTAAGAAGTACCCAGAAAACGGTAATGTGAGTTCAGATTCTAGATATGTTACATTTAATAGATTTTAGGATTCCCTGTTTTTCTTATGCATGACGCTGTATATTTGTCCGGGATCGCTGGGCGTAAGGATGGTGCGTTTGGCCCGACTAGCCACAAAGTAGCTGTTTTAGGTTCCGCTGTCTGGAACACACCATCACTATCTCAACTCGCCATGGAAAACGATTAAAACGTTTCGCGATTGACGAAACTACTCAGGGCGGGAGACCAGTTCAAATAAAATATTTGACTCCTTTCAATTTTGCACCAAAATGATTCGAAAAAAAAAAGCGCAAAGCCCGAAGTCGGTAATCATTGTCCTATATTATATTTGCTAGTAAGAACAACTATTGCTTCAATGAGTTTTAAGCTGGCTGAATCCTGTATTTATCGTGTTTTTAAAGGCTCTGTTTTATTAAATCCGGAATGGTATTTGTAGTTTAAAGCCAAGGCAATTTACCATAAACGGTAATTCTTGTGCGGAAAACAGTGTGCCGGTAGTAGAGTGGGTAGCTGTGTGTGTGGGTATTGTAAATACAAGTATGTTTGGTTAAACAGTTCAATGTGTACAATGTGCGGTCTGTGATTTGTTTGAAATCTTTGGTATTCTGTGTCATGAAAGTTCCCCATATGTATAATACACCGGCGGTGCCACAGTGGAGGATAGCAGACGTTTTGTTGTGCACTGCTTTTTCTGTGGAGGGAAATGCTTGGTATATTCGCCGCCTGTTACTGTCACCAATGAAGACTGCCCACAGCACATTTAAAAGGGACGATCGCAGGAACTTCCGGCGATTGCCGCGTCGCATGTTTTGCTGTCGCCAGCTTATCCAACAGAAAATGTCGTCCATATTCTTTGCAAATGGCCCTGCTGTGCTTTTTGGCTACTGTATAGTTAATTAGGAACGACGTACTGCAAAACTGTGCAGTGTGATATGGGTGTCTGAGGTGATTTGATTACTGCAAAATTGTTTTGCAAGATCAATTATTGTGAATGTAGTAAACAAACTGTTGCTAAATTATGTGCAGATGTGTGAAATAACATGAATAGTAAACTATTCTATCAAGTGCAATAGTATGTAAATAACTAGGTGTTTTCTGGCGGGTGGAGTTGTAAATTTAGAGGGCAAAAATGTTCATGCCAAAATTATTTATAATTTCCAAACTAAGCGCGTTTCAATTGCGTATTGGGATTATTAAAATTTAACAAAAAAAAAAAAAAAAGTTTGGTGTTTTCTTTCCACACTTCCAGAAGGGATATTCACTGATTTGTTTGTGGTTAAACTAAACCTCACAATCTTTTTTTTTTTTTTTTTTGAGGGGGGGGGGGCGTCTTACAACCCCCGGGATCACTGCAGTCAACCTTCCGAGACATCAGTATCAGACTTAGTTAGGCTAGGAAGAAAAATAGGTACATTTCATTATAAGATGTGCCAGAACAGCGGTTTTACTCTGGATATTTCGATGACGGAGCATGGGTCAATGTATACGTCACGTGGTGTTTCTCCGCAGTTTGCAAACATGTCATAGGCCTGTTTTTACAGTGGAATGGAATTTACAGTAATACACATTCATTATCGCACATTGAGAGTTTAAACGTACATACAGATGAAAAAAAACTTGCATTAGAAACTCGGTCCATTCTAAACTACAGCCCTAGCGTGTAAAGAGGATGACCCATGAAATCGTTGCAGTCAAGTGCAATACAAGTGCAACTTTCATCACATTTTCCACAACTCTTGACAGTTTTGCATCTTAAAATTTCGACAAAAGCTAAGTTTTATATCTGGAAAAAATTACTTTGGGGATTTTCCTTGTATGTTTGATCGTGCGTGAAATTTCAAAACAATCGGTATAAAAAACAAGACGCTGCACACCTTCAACATCTGCTTTCACCGTATGTACAATTTCAATTAATAGTTTTGGAGATAAAGCCTGGACACGGTGTCGAAAATTTCCAGTAACCGGAAAAAAACTCTGTCACTTGACCATTTTTCATGAATCCGTGCAAAAATACGACCTCGCACACTTTCAATACGTGCTCTACCAGCCTTTGAAATTTCAAAACTATCCGACCAATTGTTTCGGAGATATAACCCGGTCACCCATGTGGCAGACGGACAAGCTCATAAGTATATCCCTCCGTTACATAATAACTGCCTCGCAGGTATAACTTGCGGCCCATTTGACAGATATCCCCTAAAATAAACAAACGCAAAGCTTCTTGTGAGCACAACTGCACTGCTTTATTAGTTCAAACGTTCGTATGGATTAAGTCACTGAATGCCAGTCTACTTGAGCTTCTTCTTCGGGCGCAGGTTGGAAGTATGTCCACATTTCCTCTTCCTGCAGTTCACAGCCCTTGGGTGGAGGCGAGCGTAGCACCTGCAAGGAAAACCGTCACATGCAATAAAGCACAGCAACTCTTTTTTTGGGGGGGGGGGGGGGGGAGGGATGTTATATTGGCTATACTGGATAACGCGAAGAAAACCTACTTCACTGAATACAACGCTCATGAACAATGCGTTGTGGGAACATCACATTTGTCAACGATGGAGAAAAAACACTTAAATCAATGATTTCTCGAGCCACGTTAACGCCGAATCAGAAACTATTTCTGTATTATGGTGTTTATAGGAATAAATGGTAAAGCAGCATGGTATGAAAAACTGGGTTGAGTTGACTTTCAGGGTGGGTCGAGTTTACCAAACATATGTGGGTTGACTTGACTAAAATGGGTTGAGTTGGTCGAGGGTTGATTCGACCAAACCCCATTAAAACACTGATACCAACCACTTATGCTACGTTACTGGACGAAACTACACGAGTACCATAAAAGTCGCCCAAGTGACAAAAAAAGACTAATGTACGTGATAGAACGTACTTCCTGCAGATCATCTTGTCGCAGTTGTACTTCTGGGCAAGCATCCTCAAACTGGGCTCGATGATCCCTCCACGCAGACGCAGCACCAGGTGAAGCGTCGATTCTGTAAGTACATGCACCAAATCTCTCCGTATGTAAAGAATACAGCCCACCACCACCACCCCTCTCCCCCCCCCCCCCGACAAAAAAATCAAACAAATGAATCATAAATCTTCCAATATCGCACTTTTATAACCGGCAATAGGCAATCCCAACACCAGGAATACCACACATATCAACGTCACGTCTATACGACATTTTCAAAAAAAAATAACCACCTAATGGATTCGACAACACACCTTTCTGAATATTGTAATCGGATAGAGTACGGCCATCTTCCAACTGCTTCCCTGCGAAGATCAGACGCTGCTGGTCCGGGGGAATACCTGTAAGGTATCAGTGCAAAGAGCTACAGTTTTTTAAGTACAAAGAGCTTCAGTTTTTTTTCAAGACATACGAGTTATACATTTGTTGAAACACTCAAAATGCTTAGACTGGTCAAGCAAGAAAATTTTACACATTTTTTTAAAGCTCACCTTCCTTGTCTTGAATTTTCGCCTTAACATTCTCAATCGTGTCCGAGGGTTCAACCTCGAGGGTAATGGTCTTACCCGTCAATGTTTTGACAAAGATCTGCATACTTAACTCCTACAACAAAAGTGGGTTTTGCAACAAATGTAATTTGCTGGGCTAGAAATGGCCCCGAGGTTCCCTGTTCGCAAGTGTCCCCCTCCCTCCGATTTTTTCTACATACAAAAATACTCTCCACCCCGATGAGAATTGTTTCCAGGCATGCGCAATTAAGACGGAAGCTACACAAAAAGAAAGACTGGCATAGATTTACACGAATTTTCTTCTGTACAGGATATTGGTAGTGGATATTCATAAATAAAGCGTGTACAGTTCATTAAGTCGAGTCGTAGACTGAGTGAGAAACACTCTTGTCTGTTTAGTATCAAACTATGCCAGTGTCACCTTTTCTCCAACTTGGCTTTCTCACTGGAAATTCGTAGTTCACAAGTTCCGGTGTTACCGGAAAACAAACCACCCCTCAATTTAAAGCCCACCTTTTCTTATGTTGGGTTGTAATCCCCAAAGGAATAAGTGGGGTTGTTTGCACGGCGAGAATCGAGAATAAAAGCGTAAGAACGGAAAGTTACACATCACATTACTGCTTAAGTTTGACCCATAAAAAAACCGCAGGAGATGAATCTTACCCCCCTATTACTATACCTCACTGCTCGTGCGCAAAACCTGAGAAAAGTTCTAGAGCGGACGGACGGACAGACAAGCTGAAAACTATATCCCTCCGTTACATGAGTGATAATTAGTTACCCTTACGAATACGCCAGTTCACGGTTTCGAGTGCGCATGCTCAGTAGAGAAATTTCCAAAGGGGAAAGAAGCAATTCTACATCTATCAATTATTTGAGTATATATCTTGTAAACGGATTCAGTTTCCTCTGCGAGATTTACGCAAAAAAAAACAAAAAAAAACAGGACTCCAGGTTTTTGTGTAAAGTGTGACGCCACACAATTCCCACGGTTCGGTACACTTCAGTTATTCGGTTCGGTTTGCTAAAATTGTTAAATTTGTACCGAAATGATACAATATTTGTATTTAGCTAAATATTTACAGCCATGACTTTTAATTATGTGATTTGAAACAAAAACACCAGTTTATAACATTTATAACGCTCAAATTGATAAATTAGATATTATTTTTCTCTTTAAATAAGCCATCACTATTTACAATTTATTTGGTGACGAAGCACTTAAAAAGGGTCCGCCCAAAGACCTAATAATTTTTTTATTAGTCCCCCGCCCCCGTGTAAAGCGAAGCCAGGGAGCATTGTATTCAGGTTTGTGCCTATTATTTCACATCACCGGACTTGCAATTAAGTTACAGTATATTCTATAACAATCATTACAGGTTTTTTTCTTACTTAAGTTTATCACACAGCAGTCGTTAGTGTTTTGTTGTAACTTAAGAACATTTTCTTATAATGCAAAAAAATTTATAAACTGTAACTTAGAACAGTTTCTTAATTATAACGCCATAAACAAAACGCTTTCACACATATTATCAGAAGCTTTAAACCTTGAATTACACTCAGGAAACAACGTTATTTCCGCTAAAGGAACAGGTCGCACTAACTGTAAAGTGATAACTAGGCATTTTTCTTTAAAAAGAGCAGCTGAAGTTTTATAGTTGAGCGCGAAACAGTACCTTATTTCATAACTGTCCACTATCAGTGAAAAAATTATACTGCAAAAAAACGAAAATAGCGCTATTTTTCTCTTTCGGTTTTTTAACCGAACAGTGGTCGGATTTCGGTTACGGTGCCAACACCCCTAGTTTTGAGGGATAGACATAGAAGCCAAGGAACAAAAAAAAACAAAAAAACTAGAGAAATGCATAATTATCACTTTGAACCAGATATAGTGGTCCTTTTGTGCTAATCCATTATAATAATGTCACAAAGCAAATTTTCCACTTTCCAATGAAGTTATGAGCTTTATAGATATATCATTGTACAGAAAATCACTATCAGTGACTTTTCTTATTTGTTTCATTGTGTTTTTTCCCCACTGGAATCCCGTAAGTTTCCTCTACTGAACATGCTACTCGAAACCGATAATCAAGAACCACTTTACTTAAATATCGGGTCACGTGACTTCGGCCACATGGCATTTAAAACCCAGGGCGTGAACAAACATTTAACAGGTGAGTGACGAAACTACTTATCTGCACATTAACGTACAAATAAAAGACATGCAGCCCATTAAAAATTATGCTTGACTTCCAGAGTGTTTACTTGGCATGATCTTTCAGGAATTGCCTTAATATTACCGACTGGTATGTAGAATTCGTACCTCAAAACGTATGAGGTTGGACCATATTTAGCGGGACAATGAAAGGTTTCGTAGCGCTGGCAGAGAGATACAGAAAATTATTTAAGGAAGAGGTGACTGGGAGCTAGGCTAATTTATGACATCATAAGAGGTTCCTAGCACAAAAAGATCGCCATATCTGTTTCAAAGTAATTTTCATGTATTTCTTCATTGGTTTCTTTCTTCTAACTGTTGTTTTTTCTCCTCAAATCTTGCAGGCGGAACTGAATCGGCAACCCGTATGCTATTTTAAAAATTGCTTCAGTTTTACCAAATAGTGGAAAGTTTCAATTTCTTCTTGTGTTCCCAGTATGAGCTATTTTTGCTACATTTATTCTATATACTCCATAATTTCTCTTCTTTTATTTTACCCGCTCCCCTCGCAGTCGAAATTCAAAATTCTTGGCATTTTTACTTGAAACACTTGAAGTGATTGGCTTATAAAAACGAAATAGAATTGAATGTTTCACCTTAAAACCTTTACGATCACTGAAATAGGATGTTCTCGTACAAACTGATAATGAAACTTCAAACTGGGACTAACTAAAACTTCGTTGAAGATGTCTCGGAACTGCACCAGCAAACACGTCTGTAGCTCCGAGTAGCTCTGACTTGTATAACATCGCATATCTCTCTGTCAGAGCTACGAAGCCTTCCATTGCTTCACTAATAGGGATCAATTTCATATAATCTGAGGCACGAATCCTGCATACCAGCCCCTATTATTCAAACATCAGCAGAAAGTTCATGGCCAATATGCCCCTTTCGTATAACAGGCACAGTTTTTAGTGAGCTGTATATCTTTTATTTGTTCATAAAAGTGCAGAAAAGTTAGCTTCCGCATCCACCTGTCAAATGTTTATTTACAATCTGGCCTTTAAATGTCACGTGACCAAAGTCAAGGGACCGAAAATTTAAATAAAGGGATTGTAGTTTATTTGTAAAAAAATATACTAAAATAGTTGATAGATGCAGAATTACGAATAAATTTATTTTGTAAACCCACAATATTTGACTTTTGATTTTTACGTTCCTTTTGAAATATAAATTTAAAAGTTTTTTGGTTGATAATTGCAAAAATTATTGTTTCACGTAATAAAGTATGCTCCCTGTATAAAAACAAATGTCAATTATTGCGGGAGATTTGGGGTTATTTCCGTATTATTTTCTTTTAAAGAAAGCGTAACACAGAAGTTGTATCTGATCACCGTTGTACTTTGAGGGCCTTTAGCAAATGCCAGTAAAAACCTATGGGTCGTTGAATCTCGCTCAAAGTAGCCACAGGGGTGCCTCAAAGCGAGCACAGTTGACTTGCTTATCGTTATATAGCGAGGCTTTGAAGCGGTGCCTGGAAACTTTTTAGCGCACCGCTTCTTGGAGCTAACACGTCTGATGTTGGCGATAATAGAGGCTCTCCAGGTTTAGGCCCGATGTCAGACAAAGGTTTGCTTATTTAAAGAGTGGGTAAATATTTCATGCATAACATGCTTGCTATAAATTTATACAATCAAAAACAAGTTTTCACGGCACGGAATTCAATAACAACCAAACATAAAACACACCTCACAGCTTTCCAAAACAAACCGGAGCGGAAAAGGAAATGCACGGGGTCAGTTCATGAATAAGTTTTCACGATAATATGGCCCATGAACTTGTTGATGTGTCGTCGTAATAATTATTGGTCATAGACATTGACCAATTACCCTTGGGGATTTTCAATCCCCTAGTTTACTGAATTCGTACGACTCGGTAAGTTGCTTCCGTGTGTTTCTTTTTTCCGCCAAAACCTGTCACGCGAACTCCTCTGAGACGGCTAGGGCTAGGACGACAAAATTTGGCAGACATAGCATCCCTAGATAGTCCAGGTCAATTTTTTAAGACATTCATTAATATTTTATATGCAAAAATGGACATTGAAATTCAAAATTTGAAAAACTTACCACGCGAATTACTCTGAGACTGCTAGGGCTAGAACAACCAAATTTGGCAGAGACATCATGTAGGATGTGTAGCTTGTCCAGCTCAATTTTTTGAAGAAATTCATTAACATTTAATATGTAAAACTGACATTGAAATGTTGCCACTTATGCAAATTATAAGCCAGCAAACGCTTGGATTTAATGGCATGATATCAGCCTAGGTGTATTGATCACGTAGTTGTCTACAATGACAGCCATCACAGCATGCGAGAGCAAGCTGAAGTTGGCTGCAGCTTTTGGGTTTTTCTCAAGTGCTTAAGAGTGATGAAATTTGGCTCACTGATAGAGGGTGATCAGTTGCCGTAAAATACGCATTTTCTTAACCATGACTTAGAGAACGACTGACCTCCTCGGCCATGGTCAAAGTCAAAAACGGTTAGAGATATTATTTTCGACCCTTGGGGCCTACAAGACAACGCGTAAGAGACACTTCGGTGGCCTTGACCTACTCGCTCATGGTCAACGTAAAAAACCGGAAGTAGGCCATTATCTCGAAAACGGTTAGAGATAGAGCAATTTTGAGCTTATTTTCGACTCTTTCGGCCCAAAAGGGCGATATGTAAGAGGCACCTCGGTGACCTTAACCTCTTCTGTCATGGTCAATGTCAAAAACCGAAATTTGGCCATTACCTCGGAAACGGTTAGAGATAGAGCAATTTGGAGTTTATTTTCGATCCTTTGGGTCTAATAGACGACAATAAGTGGTACCTCGGTAATCTTGATCTCCTTGGTCATGGTCAAAGTAAAAAAACCGGAAGTTGGCCATTTTCTCGAATTGAAAACGGTTTTGAGCTCATTTTCGTCCCTTTGGGCCTAAAAGACCATATGTTAGAGGCAACTCGGTGACCTTGACCTCCTCGGTCATCTTGAATTTCAAAAACCGGAAGTGAGCCATTTTCTCAAAAGCGGTTGGAGATAGAGCGATTTCGAGCTTATTTTCGAACCTTTGGGCCTAAAAGACGACATGTAAGAGGTTAAGAGTTCACAATCATATTTTTTGTGACCACGAAGTGTAATTTTCGCTACTCGGTAGCGAAAACGAACTATTTTCCCTGTATGTTTCTTTATAGAAATTCAAAATCTGGTTTCTTCCATAACATTCCTGGGGAATCAAGTTTTACTAAATCCTTTAAGCTAACTTTTGAGAAGGTAAAAACACCATAATATTTGAAGGTTGATCAATTGGATTTTTTGTTATTTCGCATCAAATAGCGAGTCTCGAGATTGCTCCATCACATGAATCAACTGCTATATTTTGACATCATATTTCTTGTGATTGCAAAGAGTTTTAAAATGTGCTTAGTACCGCTCTTTGGGAACACAAGCATGCTATAAGTTTATTACTGACTGTCCGGAACATTCCGTGCATTCTTTTTGGAGTTACATTTCGACCGAACCAGAAGAATTAAAACATCCAGTTCTGATTATAGTCAAGCTCGTAAAAGAACAGATTAACCTGACCATTATTTAGCGTATGTGATTTCACATTAGTTGTGCTTCTGAAAAGTTAATGTGGTGCTTGGTTATTAAAAATTTAAATGTTCAATGTTGAAACCACTATATAAACTTAAATTTGTGTGATACACAGTTCCATTACGTTTCTCCCCAGTTGTTATAATTACATTAAAAGTAACTTTTAAAGTGTTAAGAAATGTTTATTTTCTTTTACTTACTTTTTATGCTTACATTTAAAGTAACTTTTTAAAGGTGTAAAGAAATGTTTGTTTTTTTCTGTTTACAGTGTCATGTGATGTCACGTGAGGTTAAGTTATTAACCGGAAGTAGCCTCGGTTACGGTCAGTTATAACTGGTTCTAGTTAAATCTGAAAAGAACAGATAGTTCTAGAACCAGTTATTAGGCCGTTAAATAGTTATGCCCAAAAGAATACAGGCACTCGAAACGTTATTGATAAAAGTACAGCTGCCTTGATAATAAAAGGCGGAAGAAGTGTGTCGCCCTCTTTCTTTTATAAATATTTTTATTAAGTATTGAAAGATTTTTAGAATACAAGCACAGCAGGGTAGGATTCTGGAGTGGTCCTGGAACATTTGGCCCCATTCGCTTGGCAGCATAAAATAGGCTCCCACTCTCCCTGCTGCCAACGAAAAAGAAAATGCTCCGCCATTCCATCCGTATTTTCAGTATTTTATTATCATTTCTTTATAACCAGTTTGCAATGATGTTGTGTCCAGATTTCTGCGCGAGCAAATTCGATTTGTCATTGGCTGTCTGGGAGTCCCTCTCTGGATAGATTGGGAATAAAACTCCCCGGCGAGGCTGGGGAGGGCAGACTTCGAGACTTCTAGACTTACAGATTCAGAGCTACGCAAACCTGATAGACCATTAAAGCCGAAGGTATCGTTTGCAAAACAGCAAGGTTGAATTTGTGAAAAAACTTTTAAAGAAAAATAGTTGAATTATAGTTAAATTATGAATCTTAGGTAAAGTAAAGTTTTTTTTATTGAAGTTTTATTCTGGATTGAAGATAAGCTGTTTCAAGTGTCGCACTTTTTACCTGACAAAAAGTGCACCTTTTCAAATCTTCTTCATCTCATTTAAGGCTTGAAGAGTCGTGCTTCACACAAGCTGAAAAGTGCATCTTTGCCACTCTTCGGATAGCAAGAGAAAGTATGTAGTGTTGCTAACTGGGGTAGTAACACACAATAAATCAACCAATTATCGACCTTCCCAAGCAACACCGTCGTCGTACGCTCGGTTCTCTAATTGCCAGTATTACGAGGGTGTCGACACTGGCACAATCAGCAGGATTTTTTCTAGATCAATTTTTTTTCTATTTTAGTCTTGAAAAGACGAACCTGGAAGAAGACAGGATAGTGATATAAACGTTTTCTCTGTTCTGTTGTTCCATTAGATGAGCGAGCAGAACAATGGTCCCACCACATAACAGCGGCTTGATTTTATGCTTGACTGTGAAGAGATCCGTTCCCCCTCTCTTTGGGCGCATAGAGCAAACAGCTGGGCCTATAAACCCCGATGATGGTGTAACCCTGTGTTAAGGTGCTATTCGGTGTCTTACCACAGTTTTAAGTATCCCAAACAACCCAATAGGGACAGTAGACATTGAGACCAGATCTGTTGCCACTGCCGCTATTCGTTTTAGCTGTGAGTTTTCTTTCCACTGTTTTTGGGTAACAATGGGGTTCTAGTTTCCGTTCGCGAGAGAATTGAATGAAGTCATTCTCGGTCTGATAACCTGCTTTTCCTCGAACCGAGAAAATAATACCCATATGGTGACAATTTGTGATTTTAGAAAAGTTTGGTTTCTATCCTCGAAACTTGAGGAAAGAATCCTTATCCATCATATCGATTGTGTTTTCTGATACGGTTAAATTGTTTCAAACTCGAAAAAGTAAAGTTTCACGCACTTAAAAAAGTATAAATTAAAGCTTTGATCAAAAACCGGATATAAACGAATAGGTCTTGTCGATATGGTCAAGATTGAGAGGACAGTGAAGCAGTCTTAGGGGTTTGTAAGAGGCTTAACAGCAAGGAAGGTCTGCCCAATACGGTTAAATGGGAGCCCAAACCGAAAATCAAGAGCAAAGAAAGGGAAATTTCATACTGAAGATTAGAGTGATATTTAAAGCTCTTGTGTTGTGGTAGATTTACGCAATATAGAACAACAGAGCTTTCAGAAAATAAATGAAGTCAATGCAGTTTCGTATTTAAACTTTAGACTAGAGGCTGAATGTAATTTTAGGCTACAAGAAGGGATCTAGGATAATTCTCGACAGGGCAATTTTATTTTCTCTGGCAGTTCTTTTATCACATATAAACATTGCGCAATATTCCCCGTAAGTAAACCATGATGTATCGGTTTGCAAAGTTCGCTACGACCCTAAGGTCAACACGAGACTTGCCATGCTTTGCTTCTTCTTTAGAACATATAATGCGGCGATATACTGTTACTGCAATACCCACATTTCAATTTTTCGGATTTCAAATCACTTTATAGACGTTCAGTGAGGTCTGCTGATGAATTAGAAATAGAACATGAAACTGAGAGAATAGACAGCGTATGCTTGAGAGAAAAGAGAAAGAGAATGAGTAGGAAATGGGATGGAAAGGAAAACAGTCCAACGATAGGAAAAGCTAGCTTGACGAAATGTTAGATAGGACAACATCTGAGTTGGACGAAAGGGATAATTATATCGAGAGCAGGAAGGAAAGTGTTCGGGAATTGCAGGAAACTGTGAACCGACTACAGCCCTACTCCCGAAGATCCCATTAAAAACGATTTTCTTTTTCTTAGCCTGCCCAACAGGCAGAGGAATTGGACAAGCCGTTGCATTCAGCAGCCAAGTCTTCATTTTTAGGAAAAAGTGGGATTACGCGATTGAACAGCCGTACAAACCCCAGGAGTCGGGTATACATAGCCAAGAAAAGGAAGGTTTTAAATATGGATATGAAGCTGAAACTGTGAAGATAATTGGGAAGAACAATATCTTCAATACGTTAAAGTGCGTGCAAAAAGTCCTAGGTTTCAGCATCTGCCAAGTTCCTGTGGTTCTGTTTTCTCTCACTGTAGTACGTCCAGGATCCCTAGTGTAGATTTAGATTCCATATTTTTGGAAGAAAATATATCGGGTTTCGGGTACCCTAGTGAGAAATCAAAGCTGCAAGAATTTGCAAATTCCCGACCCCTTCTTGAAGAAGAAAGGCATTGGTTAGAGCCATCTTCTACTCGTTACAAAAATCCAGGTGCTTTTAAACAAGGGAAATGTAAATGTTATTCCTGGAGAAGTGCTCAGAAAATTTACTTCTCAGCCGTATAACCACAAAGACCGTGGAACCAAAATTCGCAAAGTTCACAGGCAGCAAACAGTATGGCCAGAGCGTTTCTAGTAGAAATAACCAGGAAACAAATTATCAGGGGAATACACTGCTCCTTGACTATTTAGTCCATTTTGAGATATGTTCTTAAGTTAACGGGTGGGCTGAAGAAAAAATAGCTAAGTATCTAGCGTTTAGTTTGAGGGGTTCTGCTCAGAAATTGCTGGGTACATTGCATGGTGGGCAGCTAAGAGATTATGTCACGCTGAAAACAGTTTTGGAAGAACGATTTGGTGCCAAAGGACAGGTAGGCAGAAATATTCCTGGCACAGCTGCAGGGAAGTAAAAAATCCTACCAAGAGCTGTCAGACGACATATCCAGGTTTGTTGCGAAAACCTATCTATCGGCTCCAAAGTGATCTAATCAAAATTCTTACCGTGCAACACTTTATCGAAGCCCTGCGCATTAAACATTAAAGGTTGAGAAGTGTGTAGGAAGCAGTTTTTCTTGCGATTGAGTATGATGCGATCGAGAAGACAACAGAAAACTCAAGATAAGAAATCGGTCAGAGAAATAAAAAACAAAACCGAAGGCATTACTAGGTCAGGTGACCAAGCTTTTAAAGCAAGTGAACCAGCAAATGTCTAAATTTCCCATTGACAAAGACAAACACCAAAACTGATCAGAAAAACTAAGTGAGAGTCTCAGCGAGGTCTGTCGCCCAGTCTCGGGAAGTAAAAAAGGACCTGTACAGGAGCATTTCATAACTCAAGCATTTTATAACTCATGCTCCAAACGGGTTTGTCAGGTCTATATCTTAAGGATACAGTGATAAGGACCGAGGTAGATTTTGTAATCGATACTGGGTCATCTGTCACAATTTTATCGAGAAGAAGTTTGAGAAGATACCCAAATCAAACCGGTCTGAAGTGCGAGAATATCGAGATAAGCTGATTTATCTGAGAACAGTAATTTGCCAGCTCTTGGGGGTTAGTTGGTTTTCATATAACACATGAAACTACTGAAGTTTTTCATTCGAACGTTATTGCCGAAATCGAGTCAGATGCCTTGTATAAAATTTCTGGAGGAAAAAAGAGTGCAAATTAAATTGCGGATTTGGATCATTCGTGGTTCAAGGTAGCTCTATGAGTTTCCGGGAAGAAAAAGAAAGTGGCGTGTAGGGTGAAAGCGAGTGAAACTGTAATTATTCCGCCATAGGGGAAATATTGTATCAGGCTTAGTTAACCAGAGGGGTGTAGTGGCTGAGTGTGCAATGGCAGGACCTGAGGCGTGGTTAAGTGGTCATGGAGTGTTGCTGAGCAAGAGTTGGTAGATCCCGGTAAAAGTGCAGTTCCACTGAGAGTGATGAAGCCTTATAACGAACCTGTATTATTGAGCAAAGACACAACATGGCTATTGTTCACCCTGTCGTCGATATTCATAGGTTTAAAGATGAAAAAGAGTATGCATTCGCTGTTAATCAAGTTTCTCACGAAATCTCGAACGAGAATAGTGATGGCATATATGGGCGATATACAGGGTCCCTTATTAAAGCATTTGCAAGATTTATTTGACCGTAGTTGTGGGATCCCTAAAATTATAACAGTGTAGACAGGTTAGGAACACATTGTTTAAGTTCCAAGATGTGTTCTCTTCCGTTCCATCTGATATAGTGAGTACTGGTATAGTGAAGCATAAAATTGACACTGGAGGTAGTAAACCGGTCAGACTGCCACCTAGAAAGGTTCCCATCTTTTTACGAGGAGCCGTAGATAAAGAGATTGACAGGCTGTTAGAAGTGAAAGTTATTCGGTCCTTTTGATCTCCTTGGTCCTCGTGTATGGTGGTCGTTAGAAAGGCAAACGGAGAAATAAAAATATGTCTAGATGCTAGGGCTGTTAATGCAAGATCAAATTCGATAGCTTCCCTTTGCCCCGTGTAGATACTTTTCTTGGGAGTACGTATGGTTCCAAATTCTACAATGTGTTAGATTCAGCTAGTGGCTTCCATCAGATAACACTTGAATGCATGTAAAACAAGTTTTGGTGTGCCGGGAAGGGGGGCCTTTGAGTTTGAAACCCCTCCATTTGGGTTGCACATGGGTCTTAATACATGGATGGAACCTATATACTTGGCTGAAAAATACTTTTCATTTATATGGATGATTTAACGTACGATAAAAAAAGAAGTTGGAAAATCTCGAATAAGTCCCTGACAGACTACTCTGGGCTAACTTGAAAGTCACAACACCCACTAGCATCTTATTCCACCGTCAGTATCGTTCCTAGGTCACGTTGTGTCCGAAGAAGGTATTTCCACTTGCCCTGAGAAAATCAAAAAGATGAGAGTTTGGCCAGTACCAAGGAACCTCTCACAAGGTAAAAGCTTTCTTGGTCTCTGCTCATACTACAAAAGCTCTAGTAAGAAGTTGCTAAGCCCTTGAATGAACTATCTAAAAAAGACCAAGAATTTATGTGGTCAGAGGAAAGTCAGAGTAGTTTCGATGCCCTGAGAGATTACTGACCACAGCACCTATTTTGGCGTATTTATTTATCTTAAATACGGATGCAAGCAAACATAGCATTTCTTGTATTCTAAATCAGGTGCAAGATGGCGTCTAGAAAGTCATCAGTTATGGCTTCCGTACTTCGAAGTCGGCGTTCGCCAGAGGGGCAAATCGCCAGATGGTTAGAGATACTCGGTCCGTTTGATTTTGACATCAAGGACACAGGTGTGAAATTACAACAGAATGCTGATTCCTTGTCTCGGATTCCATGTGCACAGTGTGGAAAAGGGAGTGGATTCTGAAGAATTTGAGTATGTTGAAGATAGGAGACGAAAAGCCAAAATGATCTTGAAAAAGATAAAAATCACCCAAAACCTAAGGAAAAGGAGATCAGGGAAAATAATTTGGCACAGGGACACCAAGCCAGACGGGTTAGAGGTGCTTTAGGAGCATCAGAAAGTCAAAATACTATTGAGAACTGTTTTCAAAGCATTGATCAGATACTCAATACTCAATTCTAAAAATGCAAATGAAGGGTAATAAATTTGCCTACATTTTGGAGAAGTTTGAGAAAATGAAATATCTCCCGAAAGTCCAGCCATCAAAGCATTATGGGCTGATTAGGAAAGGTTGAAAGTAGAAAATGAGGGCTTATGCAGGGCTTTCTACAGCGAAGACAAAGTGGGAGAAGTTTGGCAACTAGTACTCACAAGAATACTGGTCCCAGGTGTCTCATCTGCACTGCACGATACTTTGAGTGGTAGTCATGTAGGAGTTGACAAAACATTGGGTTCTGTGCAAAGTAGGGGGTACTGGCATGGTTTTAAGAGAGATGTGGCAGACTGGATTCGAAACTGCCATAAATGCAACTTGCGAAAGCAAGATCCAAGAAGAAAAACACCCTGCTGAAGCCTTTTTCTACAGAAGCACCCATGAAAATAATTGTCCTTGATATTTGCGGTAAATGGCCTTAAACCGAAATCAGTATATATTGGTTGTTGATGACTCTTACAAAGGCATACTCATTTCCCAGTATGGAAGCTGCTACGATGACAAATGTCTTGGTAAAAGAATTTATACTTAGGTACGGCACTCCTCGTATGATTCTAAGTGACCTGGGTGCGCAGTTTATGCCCGGTTTGTACCGAGAAATGTTTCTCTTTTTGCAAATTGACCAATATCTTATAACCATTTACTGGCCGCAGACTGATGGGTATATCAAACGGGCAGATGCCTATATTTAAAGCCTACTTTCCATTCTGGTGGACGATAATCAAAGGAATTCGGACGAAAAACTAAGTTTCGTAATGCCTGTGTTCCGAAACACATACTAAATGTCCACAGGTCTTTCCCCCACTATGCTCATGTTTCGCCGTTCCACAGAAATGCCGCTTGATTTGATTATTGGCAGACCGAAGAAAGATTATTTTACTGACAAACATGTGTACGTCAAAGGTATAAGGGAAAAATTTGAGCAAGCCAATGAAATAGCGAGAAAGAATATTAAAATGACTGCAGAGAGAGAGAGAGAGAGAGAGAGAGAGAGAGAGAGAGAGAGAAAGAGAGAGAGAGAGAGAGAGAGAGAGAGAGAATCAAACGCGATTATGACGTCAGGGCAAAAGCCAGCTCTTTCAGCGTAGGGACCGGAATTGGGTACATATCCCTCGGAAAAGGCCTAGTTTATCGCCCAAACTTATGTGCAAATGGCAGGGTCCTTTTACGATTATTGAAATAATAGGGGATGTAAACTATGAAGTACAGTTAAATCCCCGAACTAAGTCCAAAATAATGCACAGAGATAGGTTAAGACCTTACTTCGGTCCTAATCCAAACGTTGATAAAAACGAATCATCCCAGGGCAGAGACAGAATTCTGATTCTGAAACCCTCACGGGAGACGAACACACAGACGAGCGTAAAAATGTTGATCAGAATTTAGGTCAGGGAAAATATTTTAAGACTGAGATCTCTCAAGCTAATGACAGCTCGGCAAGCAACGAATCGAATCCCCCAGGCGCAAGTTTGTGAAAGTAAAATGGGGAGACCAAAGTTCTGATGAGAAAAGTTTGCCAGTTTCAGGTGCGAGTGATCAGTCAGATAAAGAAAATGCGGATGAAATAGGAAAATTTGCCGATAAACACGAAAGTGACGTGGTTTACCCTCAGGATGAAGTTATTTTGCAATTTTTCAAGTTGTTGCTTAAATTTTATATAGTTTCTGTAACGGTTGAGGATAAGTTTGCAAAGTTAATTGATACCAAGTAGCCCGAATTGGTGATGCTAATCATACAGTAACATAATTTGTACTTCATAATTTAGTCAAAATTAAGTTGTGCGATTGGTTTACATGACTCTAGAAATGTGGTTGCTGTTGCCAGGTATTCCAATAATAAACACTTTTCCTGCAGCCTTCACCGGATATAAAATAATATAGTGGAAACATATCTCATAAATATATAAGGGGTGAGGACTGGGGTGGAAATGCCTATTGTCTTATTTTGGTAATTCGTTACTTTCGAATTGGCAAATGGAAAAATGGGAAACCACCTTTGCAGAAAACCAATACATTTTGCAAAAACAAACTAGGTGCTACAAATTTTTCTAGTTTTCATTTGGCATGAAGACACTAAAGAATTGGGCAAAAAAGTGTTTCATTTTTTTGAAAATTTGGCGACTTGGCAACAATTCAGAGTTTGCCTACGTTTCTCCAAATTGTTCTGGTGTAAATTTTAGTTTTAATGTAATTGACATTGACCTTCTCATAATACGTAGGTGTATCTCTACCTTTGTTAAACTTCATTTTGTATTACACAATTTTTAGTTATTAATACTGAATATTTCCTTGCAAATTATTTTGGTCACGGTTTTGTATTTTGAACCATTTGCTTTACAACCTCAAAGTTAGATAAGACTTTTAAACTTAAGAAGAACAAATTGAATTCTATCTGTGTTTGGAATTTCAATTTAAATAAATTTTCTCTTTCGTAAATATAGTAAAAATTATGTTAGAGGCGGTTTCCTATCGTACACCAGTTTGTCATCACTATATGTAAAGTTGTTAAAAGTAATTAAAGTATTTATTAAAGACCACAATTAGATTTATAGCGATTCATTTATACGAAAGAGACTGGTGTTAAGAGCATGACTTACATCTTTTAAGCTACTGCCTTTTGACGTAAACCTTATATATCAGCTAAACAAGCTCAGTACTCAATTAGAGTGATAGCAAAAGTTATTAATACCATTAATACCAATACCAATTTATGCACATATCATATTGCTCTTATATATTCTTTTTTGGTGTAACTGTTTTAAATAAAAATTGCACTAGCAAAATTAGAGTTAATATCACAGGTCGTTTGGCTATATGTGTGGTTAGGAAACTCCAAATACCGTGTTTTTGTCTTCAAACCAATCAAGATCAAAGATCCAATTTCACTGAAACAATTCTTCAAAGAAAACTTGGTGAAATATTTGCTTGGTGAAATAAAAAGTTACAAGGCACGGCCTCCAGTTTAAGATTTTACTAGTAATTTAATTAATGTGATAGATGAACTTCCAGTATTCCTTCTTGAGGCAACACATTTTTGCTATTCATATGTCACAGCACTAAGATGTCCGTTAAAAGTAGCTAAAAGTTTTTTAAAAATTTAATCAGTATCTTGATTACCTGAGAAACTGAAGGATGCCATAATTATGTTATGGAGTGTTGCATAGGTAGATTGGCGTTTTGAAAGATTGTGTACTGGTTTAAGTAACATAAATAACGACGGAAGTGTGCTTTGGAGTTATGTTTAGCTCTTGAAAAGTTCTAGACAACTGATAAGTAGTCTCAAAGCAGAAATAAAACTAAAATTAGTTAAACGTAATCAACACATTTATTCCTTGTTGCCGTTTATGCTTTTGCGCAACAATGTGCAATAACATATTTTTTAATATATTTACTAGCTTATCAAATTCAAATAGATTCAGCCAATAAAAAAAAATACAATTTTATGAGAGTATGGGCATAAGCATTTATTTACAAAGTATCACAACTTTTGAGATAAACACCTTAGCACTGATGGGGTATAACAATAAATATACAAATATGTTTCTCACTTCGTTGGGTCATAATTTACAATCATATTATATTGTATTTCTAAAAAAATTAGCATAAACTGTCACAAGATTATTCTGCAATACTAAAACAAGAGCCGAATTGCCTATAGAAACAGCATTATAAGCCAAATCACAGTTTATGTAGTTGATATTCAACAACATATTCACTCAATATCAAATCAATATCCAATGCCGATACTGAATTTTGAATTTCTTTGTTTTATATTCTATTAGTTTAAAAGTTCAGAGCGACAATATTAGAACAATATTTGCATTGGATATGAAAAAATGTTTTTCAAAACGAAAACATGAAAAATGTACGTATAGTTTGTATACAGTTTTAACATTGTAGTATTTGTATAAGAAATGCACAACGTTTCACTTCGATAAGCATGGGTTTCCTCCTTGTTTCCTCTTTTTTGAAGTTTGATTGGGTGCTTATTTTTAATCTGAAAGGAATAGGAGTTTGGGATGTTTTAAAATTTCAACTCCAGAATGTTTCAATGCGTTGGAATATAAGCTGATCTTTTGTATTTGAGAAAGTATTACAACAACATGTCTTAAGAGATGGCGGGAAAACGCATAGAGCAAAAACAAAAAATTGCTAAATATTATTTTAGAAATGCTTTGGATAAGAGGCGAGTACTTTTGAGAATGCTTTTGTTTTCAGTACAACCAAATCTTCGTGGTGTGAATGAAATATGGTGGAATGTACTAACACCAATAAAGGTTAACAAGTGCGAAGAAACAGTGTACATGGTCCTTGTTATAGAATTTATCACAGTTACGTTTCATGTAACATCTTGCACAAAGAAAGGCTGCTAACGAAATATTGTCATTATTTACTGCTAAATAAATATTACACAATGTTTGTACGCATAGTTGCAATGAAAAATGGCGGCAATCTCACTTACTCCTTCTTTCAATCATATATTAAAGCACAGAAGTGACCTTTGGCTCCCACCTATCAACACTTGCGTGGATGCAGTATGAGGCAATAGCGATATATTAGTAATTTCTTAGAACATAATTTACAAAAACTGTTTTCTCCAGACAACCAGTTTATTTACGTTAAGATGACACAAGTACACAAAATTAAATTTTCATATGCTTGTATACAATGTACAAAACATTCAAAATGTTCCCTAAATATTCACCAATTATCTATCTCTCTGAAAAAAATCAGTGGCAATGGAAACTCTATCCAGCAAGTAAATTCAAGTATTAGTTGATAAGCCAGACCTTCCTATAAAGAGAAGTTTGTCATTTTAGGATGGATCTAATTTCACGTTTTTATAACACAAAGGTTGTTCAAGAAATACCTTTATGATGTTTTGCAACGCAATGGCATACTGAATAACCTGCTGTACACAATTAAATCAATTGCAATTTCTTTCGAACATTAAACATAAACTATGCATCATAAGTACACACCTTAGTAGAATGACAATTTTGTTACTTACAAGATACATATGCCGTTTTCAGCATCCTCTGTGTGAGTGAAAGCCAAATAAAAGCTGTTATAAGCCATGATAATTCACAAGCTGTAACACAGACATCGGTACACCATTCTGATATTGCACGTTTTCAATTTAAATTTTATCAGTCGGTAACAGAGAGAACCTCTGCCATTTTAAGCCAAAAATAGGAGGGAAATACCATGGAAAGTACCACCAACAACACCATGAAGTATCTTTTATTTTGCATTACGATTAAGTAGCCATAGGAAATAAATAAGAAAGGGATTTTAAGCAATATTTCAGAAATAAGATGCGTTCAATTAAGTCCTAACCTTGTATTATTGGGCTTTCCGATCGCTGGCGTTTGATTTGTTCAATCAACGGGAGCAGAGAAAAAGTTTACTTTATTATGAAGTGGTACTTTGAGAAAGCTTTTCCTCTACGAGTGTTTTCATCAGTGAACAATGTCTGAATTCTGATGCATTTTCCGTTACTCGCGGCGTAGCTATAAGTTCTGTCGGCGAGGTATCTTCTTTTTATTTGCTCATACAACTCCGTTGTATTAAATCCTCTGAGTCAATGGAGAATCCAACTGTATAAAACGCAATCGTTCTTGAAATTTAATTTCTGTCTACAATGTCTATATTTTGTGGGTAAGTCCTTGGTCTTGGTAACTGTCCACCTGAAAAATTTATTTAAAGTAAAGAGTTAGTACAAACAGAAACGAGCCTCTCCTATCATATTTTAATACTTTTAAATATGTGCATTTGAGATAACAATGCAATTTTATTCCTTGAAAACTTTTTTATAACCAAAAGCCCAACTGATGTGACATAACTGATTTTTTGCACATATAGAACATAATAAATTTGAGAGAAAATGAAATTCTAATGTTTATGCTGCCACGAGTTTCCTGTTTTGTCTAAAACTGGTCATTGTTGTAGTTCTCCTTAGTATTTAATAAATACTATTTCGGCATTTATTCAACATTTGCAGAAATCTTGATTTACACAGAAATATATCTGTCGTTATTGCAAATACTTTAAAAACTTAATTTAGAATTGGTAAAGAATCTTCATGTCAATGCAGCTGGATGTCCTTAAGTAATACTGAGTTACTAATTTATGTCAGAATGCGGTGCCTTAGCTATTCATAATAATAAATCCATAATAAGAGTATGCTTATTAAGGGGTCACTATAATTTGTTGAAATACGTCCCCTAGGGTAATATTTGAAAAGGGACCTCGTTTAGTCCGAGCAAAACTTTACAGCATATGGTTTATAAGACTGTTCTATGCAACACATTTTTCATCAACAAGTTTTCCTTTAATTAGATTATTAAATAAAAGTAACAAATACGAAACCGAATTTCAAAATATATTGTAGCTTTGCAGCATCTTCCACTGAAAACCTGAAACTTGCTTGATGCTCACTTATTTTAATTTTTGTGGTGGTGCATTTCGGTTAAATATAAAAAATGCACTCAAAATATATTTCTAATGGAATTAACTACTTTTATGGGCATCAATATTTTAATAGTTTTACCAAAATTTGATATAGGTTTCCTTGAAGCAGTTAATCATCACATGCAAAATGCTAACCTATGTTTAAAAATATCTTAGATTTACAAACACAGCAAAAAAGTAAAATGCTTAAAGCTGAAGGCATCATGACAAACTAAAACAATAAATAAGATTCTCATTTCATAAGACGCAAACGTTACCTGGCAAATGGAGAAAATAACCACAGATATCTTGCTTTTTTCAACAAAATAGTTCATGCAATTTTTTATATGAAAGGGCGAATGGTACTCTTCGTTAAAAGTCAGTAGAACAGAGCAGAGAAGATTTATTGAAAACCAATATACTTTAACTATATGCAAATCATGGCTAACAATCTATGTTGGTTTATTTTTGTTAGCACTCGAGGCACATTTGTTTGAAAGACCATGTTTGTGACCCAAATTAACTGTTGAAAACAAAACTTAAGTGAATCCAGATAATTCAATTTTCAGTTTTTTTGTAAGAATGTATAATACAGTACCTGACAGGACAAGATATGCAATTAAAGCATGATATTGATTTGATGCCATTTGACTTTTAAATATAAATTCAAAAAGAAAAAAAATTATATGTTACTTAAAAAATTGATTTTGCACAAATATGATGTGATATAAGTGATTTTATCTGTGTCGGTAAATTCTAAGAATAGACAAATAATTAGGACAACCAATCTACTGTTTCAAGGTAGTTGAGACAAACCCCAAAAGAAACACATGAATTCCATCACATTCTTCAAATTATCACTACCCAAAAGAGTGTAGATACCAGAAATGTATGGACCTCCAATTGAATTTAAAAGAGTGTCCAAAAAAGTATATAAATAATGCCTGATGACCTAATTTTGCGGTCGATATCAAGATGAACCATGCCAGCATTTTTGGCATTTCAGCAATATGGGTCTCAGTGCTGTATTGAGATATGATACCTTAAAATAAAAAATACAAACATGATCTTTACTGATGATCCTCAAATAAAACCTATCCGGTACCTTTACACGACATTTGAAAGGCGAGTTTTCAATGATCGTTAGGAATTGGACTTAATGTTTGCAATATCCCTGGGCAAATAGCCGCTACTTGAAACTTGGACAGAGACCAGTTATTACATTTTATTTATAGCGACTGCCAGTTAAAACTAATTTACAATCAGTCTTTAATCGATGTTAATTCGAAAGATATCGAGTTCGAATGGAGAGTCATGATAAACCGGCTGAATGTATTTCACTGACACAAATAAGTGAGGAAATCGTATCTGCTGTAGGAAAGCTTTGGTTTCAATCAACAAACTGTTACATTGATACAGATATTTAACACTTGGCAAGACGAAGTCTTGCAAAGAGTTATATGCTTTGGTATTAGGGCATCCGTGAGATTTTCGTTTTTTTTCTTTATAGTCGCCCGTGATTTTGCTCGTCATTTTGTCATCACAACTCGTCAGAAACTACTGGCACCAAACTTTGGAATAATATAGAACTTGATCTAAGCGAATTATATTAATATTTCTTTTCATTATTAAGCTTGTTTTCAAGGTCAAATTAATATGCAACGAGAGAGTATTTTTTCTTTACAGTCGCCCGTCATTTTTTCGTCATTTTGTCATCAAAACACGTCAAAAATTGCTGGTCCGATTGACAACAAACTTTAGAATTACATAGAACTTGATCTAAACCAGTTCTATCAATATTTTTTTCATTATTATGTTTGTTTTCAAGGTCAAATTAATACGCAAAGACATGGTATTTTCGCTGCCTTTACTGCCTGCATAGTGAACGCTCAGCACAAAGCAAAAGCTTACTGTGCGCTGTTGCAGTTACATAACACTTAAGGCCTCTTGCTGTAAACACTGTGGAGGCTTTGGGGTATTGCTAAATCCTGCAATCATAACAAAATACGTCGTGGATTTACATTAGCTGACGCTATTTTGTATAGCTTTTGAAGACGAGCCTAAATATTGGTAATGAAAATTGACTGTTCAACAGCCAAGTGTTCATTTCGCTTATAGTTTGCGAAATCGGTTCTCGTTTCTATAGTTTTAGGGTATAGTTATGAGGACACTTTATATATATATATCACTTATATCATGATAAATTAACCATGCAACAGAGAAAAAAGTAGCTAAATGACACATCATCGGCTAAATGACAAGCATTCAGTATGAATGGCGGCTGCAGTGTTAAACAGGAATTCTCAGGAATATACATACATACATACATACATATATATATATATATATATATATATATATATATATATATATATATATATATATATATATATATCCTATGACAAAAGACACATAATATGAAAGAATTACATTCAAATAAGCACTTTTTATGGGGCGGGAGAAAACTTTAGTAGGACCATGCAAGCAAAGTAGAATTTTATCACAGTTACTGTGAAATACAAGAGGTCATGCAAGGTTCCAGTTACCGTCATACAAAACCTCTTCTCAAGGCAGATATGTATGATGGGTATGGTTTTATTGTTGTTAAGTTGTCAGACAACTGCGACCCGCTGGATGTCTGTCAATATACATATTTCGACAAGTCAGAAGTAAAATTGTGCTTTTCAAATCAACGATGCTAAAGATAAATGACAAAAAATGTCTTGTTTAATTATTTAAATTTTGAACGTATGTACTTATATACACTTTATTGTCTCTTCCAAAGCTGCATAGATTATTTTCTAGATACACAGAAGTCACAATGCTGCACTTCTGCCGTCGCTTCTACAAGTTCGAAAAGTCAGCTTCAGGCTACGCATTATAAAAAGCTAATGATGGTTTTGTATAAACAATGTTTTATTACAAAACCAGAACCATAGGCATCCAACAAACAAATCTGACTATAGCATCGGATAGAACCCACATCTATGTAATTACTCAAAAGATTGAAGGTCAGCCGGTGCCAAGAAGCATATACAAATGACCTTTCTATTACGATTATGCAAATGTTTTATTAAATTCATTTTCTAAAAAATAAAGAATTATAAGTTTATTTTCAATGTTTTCCAACACAACTGATTTGTGTCGTGTGTATTTTTCTACTTGACCTATTCATTAAAAGTAAACATACTAAGATAATTCTTGTGTTGAATTCAAGCGTTGAATTTTGAATCCTTCAACTGTTTTAGTTAAATCTAAAGGTTATGAAGTAAACTGTGCTATATTCGTCAATTTCTCTTCACTGGTAGTTGACGCCGTATTGTTTCAGAGGTTAATTTCCCCACTACCTTTATCTCTAGAGACGTATGTGCTATATACACATAATGATTCCCACTCAGATTGATTTTAAACGCTTCGGAATATCAGGAAGCAGATTCATAACATTTAATTTTATGGTTTAAGGTTATAGTTTCTTTCGTTAATTTTTAACGCCATAACCTGATCATTATTACTTCAAAACTGCTGACATTTATAATATTCTTTGCTTCAATTTCGTCAAAGAAAACAGATGTTAGTTGATATCAAATGTACTGCCAAATGATCCGATACTGGATTAATACACAATTTTTGGATGAGGCATTTTTGGGAGAGGGTAGATTGCGTTCGTTATCAATAATGGTTTATTTACTAGACAAATCAAACCATTATTGAATGACCGGACAACTTGTTAATCCGGAAAATTTTGTCAGCTCCAATGCTGTCCGGAATAAGTGTAAGGGATTATGTATCACCATTTAATAGTTATAGCATCATCTAACAGTCATATCAAAAAGTGCGCCTGTGATTTTTTTCTCATTCTCAGCGCAAACACTGTATCAAAAAGTGCGCCTGTGATTTTTTTCTCATTCTCAGCGCAAACACTGTACTGTAAAGATGAAAAAAAGAGAAAATCAGCAAAAGAATCAACCTGTATGACAGCACTAATTGATAGAAAACATTAAGCGTACACTCGTAAGGATTGTTCCTTTTGGATGTCTTATTTGTAAGTGCAAAAAGTAAGCAGGAGAAATGTTTGCATTTGAAGATGAAGGGCAACCAAGATCCCCGAATTTTTTTTAGTTTGTTCAGTTAAGCTAGAAATAGCACATAATGTTTATAAAATACTGTAATCCCTTTCTAATGTTTATATATAATTTAAAAAATAATGTGCTCTTTTCTTGTAGACCAGTCATGTGAATAAGCTTAAGTAGTGTTTGATCTATTGCTCTAGTATTTGTTCCTATTGCAAGCAAGCTGGGTGTGACGAATGGACAGATATTTTAAGGAGCAGATCATTCGGTGCTCTTCAAAAATGCTGAATGTTAGCCACACGCAATTCGCACTGAGCTATTGCGCATGGAATCTATCGTGATTTCGAGTCATTATTTACCTTCTCTGGCAGGTTTCGGTTTGTCTCTCTTATCTCTGTTGATGCTTCCAAACTGCTTCATGAAGCCAAGCTTTTGAAGCGGCCGTCTGTCCAGGCGTTTCTTTGCATCTGTGAATTCCTGCAGTGAATGTAACAAACTCAAAGCACCTTCTCTATAGAGTGACACACTTCTACTAACAGGCCTGATTTGTTCACCAAGGCATGCTCTTCCATTTGTTCCACTTTATAAGTCAATCTTATGTTTAGGTAAAAGAAAGAAAGAAAAAAAAAAACAAGCAACTTTTCAAATAAAACAATTCGTGATTTGCAAAACATAGCATGGTTATTTTCTCCACACCTCGATGGCTTTGGCCCTCTCGGCGAGCGTGAACTTGCCAGCGTTCGCTTGCCAGGCGTGCTGTACGGCATAAACGTTCTCCTCATCGCCGAGGATACGCGTCTCTTTACGCCCGCCACTGACGCTGTGCCTGGCCTTAGCCGCTGACGACTCGTGTGCTGCTGCCATGTCCACCTCCTCCAGTAACACGTAGTTCCGTGGGTCGTCCACGCGCCGGGCTTTCATCAGAGCCTGCGTCACCAAAGACAGTCACTTTTATGACGTATTTCCGGTTCCGTATTGGATCTCGATGTTATTCAAGATTCAATTTTACGGTAAACTTCGGACAGGAGCAGCTGTGTATTAGCGAATACCACACCATAAAACCACACCATAAAACCACACCATAAAACAACATAACAAAGGCACAAGGACCCTGTTATCCCAGCACTGAAAGCTGAAAATTACGAAACGGGTTTCGCTTAACTGCAAGTAGTTTTACAGCACGAAAAGGTTTCTGCGAATGTATAGGAACGATGTCCATAAATTGCACTCATCGGTATTTTCTATTATATTGGTCATCTCAGATTTCATTTGCAGCTAACAAAGTTATGTCGTCACCAGTACTCAGTTGCTATCACTGATGTCGTTATAACAACGGTCTACTGTATATTTATGTTTTGATAGGCGAAACAAACCTGTGTAATGATATCCTGGACAGTGCTGGAGTTGGGTGCCCTGAGGATAGTGTAGGGTTGGTCTGGAGACACATTGTGCACACATACGAGGTACATGTCGTCATGGGAATCCCAGTCGGGCGATGATATCTCACTGCTTGTCGACATCTCCCGTCGTTTTTGTTCCTTCACTAACGTCGTCATCCAAGCCCTGGTGCTGGGGTCCTGATTTGCAGTTACAGTAGTTGCTTGTTACAACAATCGCAATTTACACTTCAGCGAACACAATACTTATTTAAAGATCTTAGTTTTTGTTTTAGTGACGCACTTGCTTTTGGTTTACATCATTGGGAAGAGTTTGGTTTTACTAAAACACGTTTGTTTTTGTTCACCATGATACGTAAGTGGGCTGGTTGACAAAGACATATACGTTTATCTCCAAGCGCAGTTTTGTTGATAAGAAGGTTTACGTTTTAAATGGCAGTTTTGGTTGATTGGGAACAGGATGTGTCGAATTTTTGCCGAACAATATATGTGCGGTTTTGGTTGACCAGGACGTATACGGTTTTTGCTGACCAGTACGTGGACGATTTTTGTTGACCAGCACGTCTACGGTTTTGCTGACGTGGATGTGTACATTATTGACTGTTGTTTAATGCAATATATCTGACGTCTTGACAATATACAAAATAATCGTTGATATTTGTTTCCATTGTCATATTTACAAAGAGTCAAAATATTTTAAAATTAAGAAACCGTTTTCACAGTACATGTATAAAGTTAACTAGGAAACAAGAATAACATAGAGGAATGGACATACGTTTCCTCGCTGCTTCAGTATGAATTTGCCCCGACCCTTCCATTTACTCTGCGCCACCAGCACAGACTCGTTCAGATCCAGTAAGCGCTGGGTGCGCGGCTTGTCGCTCTCAGACTTGTCCCAACCCAGTGTGACCTCTTCCACGATGACGTAATCATTGACGCTCTCCTCGCTCTTGCTTGCTTTCGCCAACGCCTGCACAAACACACCACTTATTATCCCCTCGCCCAACTTTGTCGGCGAAGGGGATATAGGATTTGGTTAGTCCGTCCGTCCGTCCGTCACGCTTTTGGGTAGTCGTCTTTTATGCACATCTCCTCCGAACGGGTGAGCACACACATTTTAAATCCTATACAGGTTTACTCCTCATGTATTGTAGTTGTGCACCTCGTATTCAGTTTGTCCGACTTTTCATTTATTTAGGCAAAATTGAGGTCGAAACTTAGCCATTTCATTTGAAAGTAATGCATGCATACAAACTGCACTTGTTAAGTATGTCATACTGTGTTTATGTTACAAAACGTGCGAATGGCGAGGGGATTTGCAGCGTCCGGTGCTCTTGTTTCTTTTGAAATAGGCCCGATAACGACATTATTAAAGCGTTTTAACTTTTCCTTTTCCGCACAGGCATCAAAGCCTTTGGAATGAAACCTTTTTTTTGACAAATACTCTTTTGGCCAATTTAAAAGCAATGTTGATGCCAAAAATCTCCAACGTTTCATAATCACCGGGAGACGTCATGTCGACGTTTAGACTGCATTTGACAATCACACGCCTCGACATTGTTTTTACGCCAAATGACCAAATGCCCATTTGGCAAGCCATTCGCGGCTCTTCAATCTTGCACAGCCAGTTAAAACAGTATGCAATTTGCTTCATTTTAAAACGTAATACCTGCTGAATACAGTCAGAGGCCTTGGTGTCGTGCGTCACTTTTATCATCACGCCCTCTTCAGAATTTGTTACCCCATACAGGCTCACAAAATCCACTCTTCTCTTTTCCCGTAGAATTTGCATGGCTGGTGAGAACTGGCCCTGAATTATAAGGAAAACATGTCATTGAGAAGTAGCCAGGAAAAAAAACAGCAAAACAACATCAACAACAGCAATAACGAATATTAATATAAATTTATAAAGAAACGCACTGTTCAGATTGCAAGAATTCTTTAGTAAATTGTATCAAGTATAAACTGGAAGACTGTTTACCTGAGCAAAGCACTTTATTTTCATGAACGTTGGCGCACTCCAAGCAACCGGGAAATATGTCATCAACAGCAATAACAACAACAACAACAGCAAAACAACAATAAACACAACGTGCAGTTACAACATCAACAATATAATATACATGTATAAGGAAGATACATAAACGTCTTGGGAAGTGAATGACATGCTAGCCATTGCTGTGGCGGAAATGACGTGATCCATATATATATAAAATGCAATTTATTGCCATTGCAGAACACTTGCATAATCCAATGAAATAGTTTATATCAATAGGATTAAGAGGCGTAAAAATCATTATGTTTAATTACAGTATGGTGACTGGCTAATATATATATATATATATATATATATATATATATATATATATATATATATATATATATATATATATATATATATATATATATATATATATATATATATGTGTGTGTGTGTGTGTGTAAAATATCCTGCATTATCCAATCAATTACACATTTTAATAAATGAGGTAAGTACTTTTCTCAATTTAGAGATCAAAGTCAAGTTTTCAGTTATTTCTCCATAGACGCCATTTCAGAAATGTGTTACATTCCACATTAAGTTTACTCGTATTTTATGACTTCACTTGATGATGTCACCGATGGAATACAAAGAGCCATTTACGAAAATATCTTCTTTGTCCAAAATCTTAACAACGGAACATTCCGGTGATCTTTTGAGTAATTAATTGAAACAGTGAATAAGTAAAAGAATTACTTAAAATTGCGAGTCTTTTTTGTTTTAAATATTTGTTTTCGTGATTTTCACATTGTGCATATGATACATGTATATACGCATCACAATTAAAATATCCCTTGAGAGGAACATTTCTTAGACACTTAAAAACCAAATAACCAAATAAACGAATAATAATAATAATAATAATAATAATAATAATAATAATAATAATAATAATAATAATAATAATAATAATAATAATAATAATAATAATAATAATAATAATAATAATAATAATAATAATAATAAAACAAAACAAATTGGCCTAATATTGCTTTAAAAATTGATGATGTTTTTTTTACGAGCTATTGAGTTCTGTTTTTGGCACTGGAATTCTGGAATTTCTCAATGAGATCACGAATGTTGATATGGCGACATACGCGCTTGGCTTCCGCTGCGGGGCTGCCTGCGCTGCTCTCACTACTTTGGCTTCTCACAAAAACACCCACTACTTTATATGTTTCCAAAAGTGGTCTGAATGATAAATCTCTTGTTTGTCTCGAAATATAAGAATAAAGGTAATCGCATTTCTTCGCGACCGCGGGTATTTCCTCAACACTGTTGACGGGTTTTCCTAAATTCCCCACGCTGGATACTGATGTCACATTTGAACCGCAATCGAGATGAAGTGCATTTACGGGCTCCTCCTTTTGCCTTGTTTGAAGTTCATTGTTTGGCTGTCTGGCTTGGTTAATGCCCGCATCGTCCAAGCTGCAACCACACCTCAGGTAGGTGAGACTCGATTTACGTATTTTCGGTGTCTGCAGTATGACATCTTTAGCTGACACATAGGTAAGAGTGTCATTCCGTGTTACGACATGTGATGTGATCAGATGACCTTCCTCCCGCCTTTTCACTGGCCACTCACAAACCACGTGACAGAGAGTTTCGTTTTTGTTGAGTGCTTGGCTTGATGGCTGAAAACATGCTGAAATAACGGGTTGATCTTTTGGTAACACACTCCCACACCCGTCATTTAGAAATGCAGATGGACCTGGACAGGCTGTCTCGCACTGGAGCGGCTCTGGATCGATTACAATGGTCTGTTTCTTCCTATCATTCTGAGAACGATTTGGCTGTGATTCCTGCGTGCGGCACATCTGTGAGGTATTTTGATCGCAATGAAACACAGGAACTTTGTGAGTATCAGTTCCTTCTCGGTCAAATGTAAACACGTCATCGTTTGAGTCTAAACCTCCGGACAAATGGACACCTGAATCTGGCGATACTAAACTATTTGCTAGACCCTGGGTGACATTCATGTCAATGAAAGGCTCATCTGAACACGTCGTACAACGATCTATTTCCCCTTCAGTTATTTCTTGCTCGTTCGCCGCTTGAATAGTTTTACCAGGCTTGCGAATGTTGGATTCATAATTTCCCCCCATGGCGAAGTCGGATGAAGCAATACCACTATCTCTTTTACAACGGTCGCTGCTTTCTCTGGACTTAGCGCTTTGCCTTGTATCTGCCTCTGCTCTTTTCTCTGTAAAGAGTAGATCAGTCTGAGGCACAGACTTCTCAGAAGTGATACAATGGGATGGCAGCAGACACAGCAGCTTTTGTAGTTCGTCCGGTTGTTCATCATAGCTGGCTGGGTGATGAGAATTCGTCGCGTGTCGTTTCACACACCGATTGCCATTCCCTCCATGCATTTGAAAACCTGGACTTGTTTGGGTCATGTTCAGTTGGTCCTGCCGTGAAGCTGCACAGTGACTGGCGTCGTAGGTTGTTGGCTTGTCCGGAGTTGTTTGAGGTAGGCCTTGTCCGTTTTGTGAGTTCGCACACGATGTGGTATCCTTTCTTTTCTGTAGTTCCGGGCTGGTCTGGGGACTATCATCACTGCTTTGGTACGGACTGTACACCGCGTAGTCGCAATCCAGTTTCGTATACTTTTGTAGCACTACATTTTGCCGTAATTTCTTGCTTCTTTTATCCTTTTTTGAAAGTAAGCTATTCCTTCTATCAGTGTCAACAGTGACGTCACATTCTGAGATTCTGGGCAGCACACGGTTGCTACGGCGTCGTTCCTTTGTTGTTGATATATCCGTGGGGTCGATCTTCGCGCTTGTTTTAAGCCTTTTACTCTTTTTTGTTCGCGGCGATGGCTGAAAATTAAGAGAAATAAAACAAGAACAACAACATAGAGAAAGCACATGAACTGACATGGTAATCGCCTGCCGTGTGTGTGTGTGTGTGTGTGTGTGTGTGTGTGTGTGTGTGTGTGTGTGTGAGAGAGAGAGAGAGAGAGAGAGAAAGAGTCATAAAAGTGAAAGTAACATCGTTGCAACGGTCCACACAATGTAGCTGACGTTTAGGTCTCAGGTGTGGGAAACGGTGTCCCATTTACGTCCTTTCCTAACTGAAGTGAGGTGACGCTGCACAACAATTTTAACGTCATATTTCTCATAGTAGACTGGCGCCTGTCCAAAGTCGTTTTTCGGTAAAACTGGCGACGTCGCGGCAACGTCTCTTTTTACTCGGACTCACAACATCACATTTGTGACGTCAAAGTGACGTCGTTTACATGCTGCAATTTTTTTACCTGAAATAAATCCGCTAGAGTTTTGAAAAAATCGGTTGTTTTGAAAATGAGAACACGGGGAGAGCAAAGATTATTTAAAGCTAAAGAAAGTCTTATTCTTGTTGCTGATTCCGTACAGCTGGCCATGCCACTAGTTACAATGCACTGCACGTTAGTGTGAAACGTTCAAAATTCGCAACTAACACGATGCGTTGGCGTTAAGCACGAGGCTTACACATTTAATAGACATGAACTGATGAGCCTTTGACAGGGAATTAAAATTGTTGGCCTCAAAATTCGAGTCTAGGTCCCATGCGCCAACGGCCCTCAGCGCCTTGCCCTATGCCCTGGTCCTTTGCTATGGTAGGCTCTATGCTCCCGGCCCTTTGCCCCCTCCCAATGTTTTGTTTTAGTTTTTTTTGTGTGTGGCAGCGGTTAAGTTTAAGTGCCACGAATCATCTACTCCAAGTTATTTCTCTTCTTTTCCAAAAACCTAAAACAAAAGCGTTGCGGGTGTCGAAGGGCCAGGGGTGGGGGGGGGGGGCATGCAGCAGGAGGCATAGCGCCAGGAGGCGAAGAGTCCCTTGACATAGGGACTGTAACCTCAAAATTCGCCATTTTTCTACATCAAAAGTAATATTGCACCGGTCTTATGCCCACGATGCACAAGTGAAACAACAGTGGAAAGACTGCAAGACTAAACACTTAACAGCAAATAGCATAAGGACATTTCTATCACGTGACACAGAAGGCATATTTTAATACTATTTCAAACATAAACTTAGGATGTAATTTTTATAGCACATTTTCTTTTACAATAAGAAAACTGTACCAGAAAATAGTTCGAACATTTGTTAAAAATGTGTGTATCACGTGAGATAAGAAAACAAAATATTTACACCGAAAGAGGTAACTAAAGAGACTAGTAGACACAGACATGCATAGTTGCGGTACTACAAGGAAACGGTTTTCTAATTACCTCTTTTTCCTGCTTAGCAGTATCCAGACTTGCTTCTTTTAGCCTGGCTAGTAATGTCCTTGACCCCTTTTTGAGGCCCACGTCGGATTGACGGTCATCGCGGTGCATCGAGGAGGAAGGCGAATCACAGGAAGAAAACATGGAGTCGTTGTTGAATTCTTCACAGCGAGAATATATAAACAGTGTGGAGAGCTCCAAAGGCTGGTTGTTGCTGGTTCGTAGGCGTACGTGTCGATAGCCTGCAGGGTATATAATGTATTGTGTGAAATGAAGTTGTTTTTTTTTTTGAAACGAAAATGCACGTTCATCGGCAGTTTAAAGAATCTATGGATTGCTGTGAGAAATCTCTGAAGTGATAGCTGAAGGCAGTGTATTTAGGAGTGACGTCACTTACAGGGCTTGTGGCACGCGAGTGCATGATGTGTTGAGCCGTGTATTTTATAAGTGGCAGTTTTTATGGAGCTCTTGGCACATGAGTGGCACGATGCATGCAGCCGTGTGTTTTATGAGTGACAACACTTTTGGGCTTAAGGCACCTGAGTGGTATGATGCTTTGGGCCTTGCATTTTATGAGTGACAGCACTTATGGGCTTGTGCACCTGAGTGGCACGATGCATTCAGCCGTATGTTTTATGAGTGACAGCACTTATGGGCTTGTGCACCTGAGTGGCACGAGGCATTCAGTCGTGTGTTTTATGAGTGACAACACTTTTGGGCTTAAGGCACCTGAGTGGTATGATGCTTTGGGCCTTGTATTTTATGAGTGACAGCACTTATGGGCTTGTGCACCTGACCCAGCAAACAACCGACGTCTTTTTTGGTTGAAAAAAGGTTGTATTTTGGTCGCGACGACTTCACAACCATATTCTCACCTATTACCCTAAAACCGACTTTATTCCGACGTCGAGGCGACGTCGGTTTTCGGATGTCATTCCGACGTTGCAAAAACGACCAAAAAGCGATGAACATTATTATCGCTCAGCGGAAATGGAAGTCATTTTGAAAAAGAAGAAGAAAAAACGTAATTTTTACATGAAAATTTTAGAATTTTGATGGCGCGTCGGTATTTTTCTTCCTCGATTGTAAAAATTTACATGGAAAATGCTTTCGTATGTATTTCACAACAGCAGTTGAATAATTAATTATCTATTAATTATATAACTCTAGTCAGTTTCAGGTCGGAATCCGACGTCGGTTCCAATTTCATATACAACCTAAAACGGACTTAATTCCGACGTCGGATTTAGGTCGGGACCCGACGTCATTCTGACGTTGAAAACCCGACGTCGATTCCATTTCACATACAACCAAAACTGGCACGTCAGTCCGACGTCGGAAACGTCGGGTCACGACGTCGACCCGACGTCATTCTGACGTCTTAATGTTTGCTGGGGAGGGGCACGATGCATTCAGCCGTGTGTTTTGTGACTGGCAGCACTTACCGGGCTTGAGGCACCTGAGTGGCACGAGGCATTCAGCCGTGTGTTTTGTGACTGACAGCACTTACCGGGCTTGAGGCACCTGAGTGGCACGAGGCATTCAGCCGTGTGTTTTGTGACTGACAGCACTTACCGGGCTTGAGGCACCTGAGTGGCACGATGCATGCAGCCGTGTGTTTTGTGACTGACAGCACTTACCGGGCTTGAGGCACCTGAGTGGCACGATGCATGCAGCCGTGTGGTTTATGAGTGACAGCACTGACGGGCTTGAGGCACCTGAGTGACATGATGCATTCAGCCCTGTGTTTTGAGACTGACAGCACTTCCCGGGCTTGAGGCACCTGAGTGGCACGATACATGCAGCCGTGTGTTTTATGAGCGACAGCACTAACGGGCTTGAGGCATCTGAGTGGCATGATGCATTCAGCCCTGTGTTTTGTGACTGACAGCACTTACCGGGCTTGAGGCACCTGAGTGGCACGATGCATGCAGCCGTGTGTTTTATGAGTGACAGCACTAACGGGCTTGAGGCACCTGAGTGGCAAGATGCATTCAGCCCTGTGTTTTGTGACTGACAACACCTACCGGGCTTGAGGCACCTGAGTGGCATGATGCATTCAGTCCTGTGTTTTGAGACTGACAGCACTTACCGGGCTTGAGGCACCTGAGTGGCACGATGCATGCAGCCGTGTGTTTTGAGACTGACAGCACTTACCGGCCTTGAGGCACCTGAGTGGTGCGATGCTTTGGACCTTGTATTTATCAGTGACAGCACTTCTCGGCTTGTGCACCTGAATGGCACGACGCATTCAGTCCTGTGTTTTATGAATGACAACACTAATGGGCTTGAGGCACCTGAGTGGCACGACGCATTCAGTCCTGTGTTTTATGAGTGACAGCACTAATGGGGTTGAGGCATCTGAGAGGTACGATGCTTTGGGCCTTGTATTTTATGAGTGACAGCACTTATCGGGCTTGAGGCACCTGAGTGGCACGAGGCATTCAGCCGTGTGTTTTGTGACTGACAGCCGATATCGGGCTTGAGGCACCTGAGTGGTACGATGCATTCAGCCGTGTGTTTTATGAGTGACAGCACTTATGGGCTTGTGGCACCTGAGTAGCATGATGCATTCAGCCCTGTGTTTTGTGACTGACAGCACTTACCGGGCTGAGGCACCTGAGTGGCACGATGCATGCAGCCGTGTGTTTTGTGACTGACAGCACTTACCGGGCTGAGGCACCTGAGTGGCATGATGCATTCAGCCCTGTGTTTTATTAGTGACAACACTAACGGGCTTGAGGCATCTGAGTGGCATGATGCATTCAGCCCTGTGTTTTGTGACTGACAGCACTTACCGGGCTTGAGGCACCTGAGTGGCACGATGCATGCAGCCGTGTGTTTTATGAGTGACAGCACTAACGGGCTTGAGGCACCTGAGTGGCAAGATGCATTCAGCCCTGTGTTTTGTGACTGACAACACTTACCGGGCTTGAGGCACCTGAGTGGCAAGATGCATTCAGCCCTGTGTTTTGAGACTGACAGCACTTACCGGGCTTGAGGCACCTGAGTGGCACGATGCGTTGAGCGGTGACGTGGTTACTATTTGTGTCGTACACTTGGAACTTGATAAAACAAAGCTCGGGAAAGACAACCTGAAAATGTGCGCATTATTTAACATAATAGCGTCAATTTTCAACATTCCATCTTTTTGAATTTAAATAAACAACGCAGCCAACCGATAGCTTGTTAAATGAAGTCATTTCAACATCTTAACTGGTTCAGTTCACTGTTTCCAAGTTGTTACTCTTCAAATTAAGATCACAATTTTAGTAGAAAATTCATTGGTTAATTAAATAACTGAAAAAATGTAAGATGAAACTGTTAATTAATATGTACTAGTACAGAATTCGAAATTTAAAATCCACTGTGCTCTGTTAGTGATGTCATGTTAAAAATGCACTAAGATTCACTGTGAATATTTATTAATGCACCCATATATTTGTTTACTATCCCGACAAAGCAGGGGTTGGACAGGGGCACAAGTCAAAGTCACCATACTGTAAACATCCTCTTTTGGGGCAACCCGAACACAGTGTACCCTCCTCTTTGCTGAATCAGACCACTTTCACTGGTAACTTGCCTTAAATGTATAGAATTCGTTCCAGATCGGGTTGACTGTGTTGCGTGTGATGACTTTACTCTTCTGCTTACAACAGTCGACTGGAATACCGAGTACCTCCACCTCCACCATTGGGCTGCCGTGGTGGGCGTTCTGACAAACGTACTGTCCGGAAATCAACTGAAACAGCAGTACCAGTCATTGTTTGTCAGTATACATTACCCTAAATATTCATTGTTTGTCAGTATACATTACCCTAAATATTTATTTAGGGTAATGACTGGCATATTATCATTCAGTAGAAGAGGGGGGGGGGGGGGTTCAAGCTCATTTTTATGGCCAACAACTGTAGAAACAATATCATTGTTAAAATAACACAAAAGCGATCCGCATCTGCACTGGTACATAGTCTATTTTTTTTAATTTATTAACAATTTCAACTTTACTGTGGTAATTTCAAAATCACAGTTAATATTCACATCAGGCTTTTAATGCACCACTGAATGATAACAGTAACGGTGTGATCATGTTCACAGGTCAGTCTTCACATACCGCCGCATACTGGTCTAAATGCAGAACAAACCGCATTTTAACTTGTAATTAAAATAATGAATGTAATTACGTTGAGGGTTACAGTGGTTGTTCGCAAATCTTCACAATCTTTTTCCCACGGGTGGAAGCGGTCAAACATGGGATCTTGTTTGTCACGCATCATGCCTGGTTTTAGGACGTATCCACTGTGTCCATTTTGTTCAAACATGGCGGCATTTATTTGCATGGCAGTGTCTAAAACAATAAACAGTACAGCAAGCATGCCCCGTTATGAATCTAACCGTAATCAAAACACGTTAGCCGGACGTTAATTCATATCATATCAAACTGGTATAAAATAGTGAGTATGGGAGTACGTTTTGGGAATTAGACAGGGAAACAAATTAACAGGGAACGAATTAATGAGGAGCTGATGCATGTTTAAGAAACACACAAAACTGCACTGACATAAGTTTACGGAGGTGGTTGGGAATGTGATAATATAAGTTAATCATATAAGTAACCTCACCAAAAACAACGTTTTTATTTCGTGCAGGTGCTTTTCCTTCGAAAAAATTATATTATATCAAAAATCATAGCGCAATACTTCACCTTCTGTTTGATAATTTAATGCCACAAGTTGAATGCCACACGCCCAGAAATTGATTGGATTGAAGTTACTGGAGTCGATTCGCATGCCCGCCGGGTAGGTACGCATTAGCTGCTTCTCAGTATGAGTGTGACCAGTTAAGGTGGAATCAGTGCAGAAAAAGCAAGCATCGCATTGAATATTAACTTATTGACGGTAAAAAGCATCTGTTGGGCCCCACCCCACCCCCCCCCCAAAAAAAAAGCACACACACATATACACACAGTATATATATATATATATATATATATATATATATATATATATATATATATATATATATATATATATATATATATATATATATATATATATATATATATATATATGGCGACAGAGAGAGAGAGAGAGAGAGAGAGAGAGAGAGAGAGAGACAAGGAGACAGACAGATAAATAATAATAATAATTATTATTATTATTATTATTATTAAACACATCCAACACAGCAACATCCCTCATTAGAATCTGGAGTCACACATGACGACGCAACTGGTTGATAAGCAAAGGATATGCAATGACATCGGTGGGTTGTTTTTTGCACACTTGTTTCGCCTTATTCTCGTTCAGAGATGACATGTGGTAACACGTAGGACAGCCGTATTCAGCCTTGTACTTCATTTGGGACGCTGTCAGCGAACTCACGGAGCTTTCTGTGAAGCAACAAAGTATTTCGTTTGGTTTTAAATATTAAGTATCTCGAATCAAAACCGTCATTATTACTGAAAGTCAATTAAAAAATATACAAAATTTCAGCACACATGACATTGTATTTTAATCAATTAACATCAGTCCATGCAGTTATAAAAATGCCATAGCTATGTGGGCCAGGGAGAGAAATCGACTTTGCGGGATAATTAAGCAACACAAAGTTCAGAAAGCCATTAACTAATTGGTAACCATAGAACTAGGGCCTAATAGCCTGTGTTAAATTTGCACTGCTCGAGAATGGGCCTATTCAGGGTATACTTCATGGTGAGGGGCATTATTTTTTATTTTCTCTGCAGTCTTAACCAGTATTCTCCTACCCATAGCTATATACAGATCACAAAAAAACACAGCACTTGATGTCTCGAAGCAATTACCTGATTGAAACGACGAGTTGAGGTTTGGCGGCACGCTGGATGATTTCTTCCCCTGCAGGCCTGCCCTCTTCCCTCCTTTCGATAACAAAGTACTGTGGTTGACCAGTCCGCGAAACTTGACAGCTTGTGTGTAGATGACAAGATCGGAGAGTTCTTGCGCAACGTCCTCTTTTTTCTTTTTGATTTTTGTGTCTAGTGTGTTCTCACTTTCGCTTTGCCACTCTGAAGGTGTACTTGACAGCTGTCTCGCTTTAGACTCAGTGCTATCTCTTTTAGTTAATCTTAAAATAAAAAAAACTTTCACTTATACAATTAACAGTATTATAGTGCACGATAAAACATGTATCTTATTTTACAACTATATGTTGATTAATTAATTTTACCTGACCCCCAATGTCAAAACTGTCACTTCAACAATGAACCTGGATATTACACAATTTACCACTGAATAACGACAAAAATTAGCAATAACTTTGTCAACTGTAGCAGCACCTAGAAGTGGTTGAAGCAGGGCGTTCAAATGACAGAGAAGTAGCTGTTCATTTTAGCACATTTCGAAAGAACTGCCAAAATTCAGTGAACGTAACATGTTCATAGGAAGTCTATTAGCAGAACTATCGGTATCTAAACGCAACTTTAAGAAACGCATCGACACACAAACTGCGCCCCACCTGTCAAAATCAGTTGAAACGCGTTTCAGAGATCGCGTGCCATCTCTTATTTTGGAGTGTTGCGAAGCGTCTGACACTTTCTTGCGCATCAGTTTGCCGTCTATGGGGAGTGTAGACGCTTCCTTCACCGTCTGCGCGCGGTTTTTCCACATGTGAGTGAACCAAGAACTTTTTGATGTGTTGCCGTGTGCCACTGAACCTGCGCCAAAAAATGAGACCGAAATCAAAAGCCAGTAAACCATTTACTGTGCTAAAAATGAAAATTTGAAAATGACGTGATTTGGTATAACGTCCAGCATAATGTGCCTGGCTACCTGCACCCTGCCAGTGCTTTTAACACTTGCAAATAAAAATTATCTCAGAGGTTGTTGGAGTCAGAAATATTTGTCTATAAACCCCCCTCTCCCCCCCCTCGGGTTGTGGGGGGGGGGTGGAGTGTTATTTAACCATAAGCCTTGTGGAGGTGTGCAGCGAACAAATAATAAAAATGAACAGAACACATATTTCAATATTTTGAAAAGCGAAAGGATCACAGATTTATCAAGGTCAATAATGAAAAGAGTGCAACACTTTAAAAATACACAGCAATATGTTTATATTTTTTCCACAGAAATGAAAAGATCACTACATTTGACTCAGAAGCAAAAATAATCGCAGATTTTCAGTGAAAAAGGTCTTTCTTGCCACACATCCTCACCCAATCCATATACAGTAATACCCCCCAACCCCCATCCCCAATCGCCGGGGACAAATCCGGATATTGTAGGGTCGTGGCGTACTGGTCTGCGTGGCGTCGGACTCAGTGGACGAGTTGCGGTCCCTGCTGGAGCCGATGAGCTGGTCGCGCGGCGTGTACGGATAGCTATCGTCCACGCCCTCCAGGCTGCTCTGACGTGACGACAGACTCGTCTGGTGTTGGTACAGCTCGATCGTGCTGAGAGACTTCACCTGGCAACGCAATAACAGCAAATCTATCGCTCTATGTTGTGATTCCATACAAAATTGTAAATTCTTTCAAAGACTTTTATAAACACAATACACGGAGGGACGAACCTATGAAGGGACAAACAACAGATGGAAACTTAATCACTCAAGTCAAGAAACATTTTGGTCAGTTCCTAGAGTAATCGCATATCTAATCTCTCTCTCTCTCTCTCTCTCTCTCTCTCTCTCTCTCTCTCTCTCTCTCTCTCTCTCTCTCTCTCTCTCTCTCTCTCTCTCTCTCTCTCTCTCTCTCTCTTATTTATATACAAAGAACGTTTTGTAGACCTTGTTTTGCCCACCTTTTGCGAGCGCGTAAGAGCTTGGTTGCATCCAGCGTCGCCATATAGTCGTACTTTGTCGGTCTCTTGGAAGGAGTTGGATTTGTGCCCACTTTCGAGTCTGGATCTGTAGGATTTGCTATCATAGTCACCGGTCACCGATATGGATTCCGTGTCATCCAGGCTGACAAGCGGCGTGCCTCGCTGCCCAATTCCATCTTTGCACTGCAGATCCGTCATGGATTTGGCCCGGATGTGGGAGGGGGAACAGCTACTATCCGCACATGTGTGGATGCTGTCTGCACTTCCTCTCCTGTAACAGCTTGTTTTTTGTATTTTCCAAATATAATTTAATCGCGTTATGTAACAGTATGTTTTCTGTGTCTAAAACAGCGAACTGACCTTAACTAAAAGTAAGTTATGAGTACAAAACTTGTACATTTAATTCCTTATTTTCCTTCTCCCCATTCAAACTTGCTTTCCTTAGTGATGTATGAAGACCAAAGGGTTATTGATGTTTTTAATCTATGTAATTAACTGATTGATGTATTGAGTTTTCGAATTAATGAAATGTCTGATCTGCTCTTGTGCTGATTGTATGGCACCAAAACTGTAAGGTGGTGACACAGTAAAGCTGGTGATCTGTTAATTAAATTTCGTGGTCGCATTCGAAAGATCAGTTTACAGTTAGTGTTTGATTGTAATTTCGTAATTGGATTTTAAAGCAGATTCATTTTCTATTGATAATTATGAATGTAGATGAAAGGTGAGGTTGAAAATTTAAAAAAGGAATGAAATGTACAAGTTTTGCTGATTTCAGTTTTACTGACTAAAAATATCTGCCATGGGGGGGGGGGGGGGGAGGACGGGGAGGGAGTCAGCCTACGGGGGGAGATCGCAAGGGGGAGTTGGTAGGGGGGAGCCCACCGGGGGGGACCGCCGGGGGGGGGAGACCGCCTAGACCCATCAGGAAAATCATGAGGCATTGTAGGTATATATTAGTTCAGTCCCAAACCAGTGATCGATTTGAGATTAAGTAACGACATACACGTTATTACGACACAATTATCTGCAACCATATAAGCTTTTTACTACTTAAAACTATTGTGTATAACGACATTAAGGATATATCGACACAATATCTCGGTTCCAGTCATTGTGGTCATAATGAGGGCCAGCTGTATTTCTCACTTGAGATACATAACTGTACAGAAAGGTTCGGTAAACTGGATAATAAATATGGATGGTCAATACGCGGCCCATTAATGCTTTCATGTAGCGACATTATTACCATCGACTTTTATCGGGATAACTCCTGCCCCTACACACCTTTGCAACTTGTCTTTGCGTTGCTGGGAGACGCTCGATGTTCTCGCTCGGATTTCAATGCTGGGAATATCTTGTATGGTGTCCGTTGTCTCCACTACGCTCTCGGTTCTTCTCACTGCCAAATATTTCTTTCTCTCAATACATATAATTACATTGTAATTTAACAAGTAATGTATGTATTTACCGCGTTTTTCTCTTTATGAAAGTAGATGAAATTTTCGATGTTCTGAATATAAACAAATGGAACCATTTCAGGAGCTATCGGTGGCCCTTCGTCTGACAGCTTTTTAGCACTCTGTATACTGTGAGTAAATAACACAAAATAATTTTATTTGAATATTTTTACCTTCATTTCCATATTCATAATCTTCGTAATCGTCATCATCGAAGTCGTATTCGTCCACAGTGTGATGCACTACCGCAGAGAACGTTTGGTTCGGTCTCAAAGAGTGCTGGTGAAACAGAATGAAAAATTCTACCCTTTTATTGTTGTATTTTATTACTTAACTAAAACCGCGAGTTCAGGCATGCGCGGTTCCAGGATTTTTCAATGAAGAAAAGATACTAACATATATTTCACGTCATAAAAGCCAATTTACGCATCGTCTACAAAACTGACTAGAAGGAGGGATGCACCAAAAACTCCGCAAAAGTTTTGTATTAACAATTAAAGATTTATTTTAAGGGAAACGAACTCACTAAAAGCGGTTAAAATACCAACACTTTGATGAAAAAGCTACGCTTGACATACTCCATGTTATTTCTGTCGTTCGAATCACAAAACTCCTGGCACGGCACTCACTCAGTGGCACCCCTCTCACTTATCAACATGATAAATATATCAATCATCACCACGGCAAACATCACACTCATCACCATGACAAATATATCACTCATCACCATGGCAAATGTATCACTCATCATCATGACAAACATCTTATTCCTCAACATGACAAATGTATCACTTATCACCATGACAAATATATCACTAAACACCATGGCAAATATATCACTTAACACCATGATAAATATATCACTCATCACCATGGCAAATATGTCATTCATCGCCATGACAAACATCTCATTCATTATCATGACAAACATCTCACTCATCACAGTGAAAAATATATCACTTATCACCATGAATAACAGCTCGCTCATCAACATGACAAATACATCACTTTTTAACATTTATCACCATGACAAACACTTGATTTATCACAATGACAACTATATCACTCATCACCATGACAGACATCTCACTCACTAAGACAGACATCTCATTCATCACTTTGGCAAATATCTCACCCATCACCATGACAACAATTCATAGTCAACATGGCAATCGTTTCACTCCTCACTATAACAAACATCTCACTCATCACCATGGCAAACATCTCATTTATCGTCATGAAAAACCTCTCACTCATTACCATGACAACGTCTCATTCATCACCACGATAAACATCTCATTCATCACCATGACAATCATCTCACTAATCACCATAGCAAACAGAACATTCATGACCATGACAAAAAAACTTACTATTACACACATGTCACCTACCAAAACATTCTATGATATAAACTATAAGAAATAGGAAGAAAAGTTACGTTCACAAATGCGTACCTTGTGTTTGAAAAAGTGTGGCGTAGAAATGTGGTAGATTTTCTTGTTCTTGATGAGAATTTTGTACTTGAGTTGGTTAGGTGACGGCAAGCACGGCTCGTCCAGAAAATCCGTGTCAAACAACAGCTTTCTCACAAGCTTGTCCCCTAACACATCCTACGTGAAGCAACGACATGTAAGCTGTATCTTTTTAATCTACTAAATTAACTTTTTGTGTATTTTAGTTATATCTGAAAGAAAAATAGAAGTAAGATTTCGCACTGACTAAAGAGGATTCCAGGTTTGTGTTTTTTTTTTCAGTTCACAAGGCCGATGTGACAGCCTTTGCAATGCAGGACAGGAAGCTTAAGCTTCGTTAAATGTAACGTAAAACGTGGAAGAACAAGGTTTTCCGAAGACTGTCTGCCATATGTTGCTTTTTGGTGAAAAAATTGCAAAAGGCAAATCTCATATTGATTATAATAATGAAGTTTGGCGGGACTTCTTTCGCCTGGCGTATTGGCATGCATGGTGCTGCCGCACAACCAACTCAACGTCAACGGCTTTTAAAGGGATACGACTCTTTATCGACAAGGGTGAGAAACCAAGCACGTCACTTCCGTTTTCATTTATGTGTCGTCCTGGGAGTACTCAGGTCTTTGCACATACCCAGTAAAGAACAGTTTTTACTTTCAAATTTAAAAGCGCTTGACAATTATCTTTTTTTTAAAATTCTTCGATGCACTGTGGCCTGCGAAACTTCCTGTAGAATGGAATTCATCTTAAAGCCCTCGGGGCGAAAAATCCTCTTTGCTTTGAGTATTTACTTTACTTTTACAGGAACGACTGATTGATGAAATAATAATAACACAAAATTACCACAAAGATCTGCGCCATTTTCTGCTGGAAAGGAATGGAACAATGGTTTTCAATACTGAGAATAACTGGGTACGGTGACGTCACAAACGCGCTTTTGTTTATAGCAACCACCACGTCCTGTATTAAGAAAAAATATTACATAAAAGGACATTCTTAAAAAGCTAACTTAATTGAAGTTCAACGTGTTAATGAAATCCTTCAACAGTGACCAAATTTGAAATAACTGTTCCCTCAATAAAGTTTCAATCTATAAGGATTGGTGGGGGGGGGGGGGGGCGGCTGTTAAGTGCACTTGTAACAGATTTCCCATAAATAGCTGCTTATATGAGGTATATGATTTACAAGTAAATGCTTGCTCGTGTGGCTCTTATAATACGAAATAATCATTGACACAAGACAGATAGGAGAGTAAATAACCACGATTCCCTGTTAGGCAATTGCTTTAAAACATGGGTTCAGACAAAAATAAATAAATAAAAAAGATAATCAAAACAAAGCAGGCAAACCTTGAATGGTATTTTGGTGGTGAGGGTGTGTCCGTGATAAATGACGGGAGAGCCATCGTCTCCGTCCCAGCAATCGAGCTCCACACATCGGCAGCCTGCGAGCAGCACCTGGCTGTAGAGCTCTACCGACGATTCGCCCTTTAGCTGGTGTCCCGTCAGGTACGTATTGTGCGACGTCTCTATGTAGTAGTGTGACAGCGGCTGGTTCATGTCCTGGCAGGATGATAGAAAAAGAAAGGTTTGTACGAAAGCCAAACAGTATTTTTAGTTTTGTTCCTCAGGATGATTCGTATAAAACAAAGAAAGCAATTACATCAAACTGTGGTAGGCAGAAGCATGTTACAAACAGGTTACTGACAAATTTTTCAAACACCGGCATATGCTCAATCTCTGTTGGATCGCTCCAAAATTTTCAAGAGATGCCAAAACTAACATCACTTCTGCACAATTTGAAAGCAATCTGGCAAAAGTCTAGAGGAACCACTTAGAAAAACTCGATCCCTTGTAATCCTGGAATGGTGGGCCAATTTTTACAGAATCACCTAAAAAGTAATTTTTCATGAGAAAAGATCACCTGAAAGCATTCAGAGCTTCAAAAGCAACCCATCAAAAACCCACAAGAAGCAAAGTATTTTGGAATAGTTTTAAAATTGTACCATTCCCCAATTTTCGGCCAATCGCCAAAAAGTAATTTTTCAAGAAAGAATCGCCAAGGAAATATGCAAATTTTGAAAGCAATTTGATCAAAACTGTGGCAGAAGAAGCATTTTGGAAATTAATCACCAACACTTAATAAAAACAGTCATTTGGTCAACTTTTGGTGGATCGCCAAAAAAGTAATTGTTTAAGAGAGGACCACCTAGGAAACATTTATCTAAATTTCAAAGCAGTCCTGTAAACAAAGTGGAAGATGCAAGATGACGTTTTGGAAAGTGGTTCCCAAAACTATAAAAAATACCACTTCTTGGCCAATTTTGAGTGGATCATAAAACATTAAGAATGGACTACCCAGGAAACAGATATACAAAATGTGAAAACAATTCGATCCAAATTATAGGAGAAGTGCTTTGAAAATTGGCTCCAAAAATAATGCCGGCCATTTGGCAAAAAAGGCGAGTTAAACGAAAGAACTATCTGGGTATCATTCGCACAAAATTTAAAAGCAATATTTTCGATAAAAAATGTAGGAAAAATATATTTTATTGAAAGCTATCCGATCAAAATTGTGGGAGAAGAAGAAAAAAATGTTTAAAATGCCGACAGTTTCCCAACTTCGGGCGGATCGCCAAAACATCAAGCACAACCTAAGGAATATTCATTCAAAATCCAAAATAAAACAATTCAATCAAAACGGTAGTCGAAGAAGGATTTCAATAAAAGTTCACGTATCAAAGCCTAAATAACATAAAGAGTAAAGGGACTTGGTACTTAAGCGTCATGTTTCCACTGCTCCCCTGTGAAGTAATGAGGAAAACCCACACCGAATTATCTTCAATGAAGTAAGGGCAACTTTTTGTGGCTAATTCAATATCGCAGTTTGGAGGTTGGATTGACTTTTCGGCAGTATTGGTTTTCTGAAGCAGTTTTTTGGCGATAATGTTGCAACAGCTATTTTCAGTCCAGCTGGTGGAATTTAGAAGTATTTGTGACGAATCAGAGTAATTTCACTGTTGGAATGATGTCGGTTCCAGAAAAAAATCTACTGGACCTTTACCAGTGTTGACGCTTTGACGAGTTTTCACTAGTACTGACGCCTTCATAGTTCTGCATTCGTGTAGATCACCTCAGCAAATTTACAGTGGAATGTATGTCTCCATATCTTGCTCGCTTCGGCAGCTTACACTTCTGACAATGTTTCAACAATTCGTTACCAGTGTCGAGCTTTTATCAGTAATACAGCACTATTGATGTCTCGAAACTCAGTATTAGTGTTGAGCCTTCAGTAATGCAGCGATATTGGTGCCTCCATAACTCAGTACTAGTGTTGACGCTTCACCAGTTTTCGAGTGCTATTAATGAATCGACATCTCGTTACCAGTGTCAACGTTTCGGGCTTTTTGCTGTGATACTGATGTCTCCACAACTCAATACCAGTGCTGACGCTTCGTAAGCTTTGCATAAGTATTAATATGCGCGGTGCCTTTACACTAGCATCACCAGTTCAACAGATTTGCACCAGTGTTGACAGGTCAGTTGGTTTTCAATAGTACAGGTGTCTTCAAAGTTCCGTAACAGTGTTGTTGTTGTTGACAGTCTTTCCAAAACGATATCGTTGTTTCCCCCACACAATCATTGGATTGCCTTCTTTGTACAGGGATTCTGTCGGTCGTGTGTCCATCCCGCCCCGAAATATCCAAAAATAAAAGATTCCTAAAGGCTGCTCACTTACCAGGAACAGTGGCTAGTTTAGCGGGCAGTTAATGGCTTTAAGTGAGTAATTACTGGTTGCCATCCTTGGAAATTGACTGATGTCCGCTTAGATTAACCTCTAGCAAGACAGCATGCGTGACATAATTATTTTCAAATGAGAACTTCTGCGACTAGGCAAAAACTATATTTGTTTTCAATTATTTAAAGAAAAAATCATTTTTATAATCCAACCCAACCATTTAATTGAATCATTATGTTGTAACTGACGGATATGATTGCTGGTCACACACAGTTCTGACCACGAAAGAACTCATGACCAATGCAACGCAACCACTATGGGCCGCCATTCGAGCTGAATTAATTTGGTACGATTTCCGGGTTAGTCCTATTTGTCAGGTTCGTTTTAATGGAAGGCATCTGGGCACTTGCTACTTGAAGACTCTCAAGTACTATGTCTTTATATGGGTCGGTTAACAAAGGGAAATCTTAATACCTGAAATATGTTTTCTACCTTTAAAACTAAAAACCAATTTATACAAAAAAATCAAAACTAATTTAACCTTAATCCTATGCGTTCTTGCTGTTAAAAATGACATACAAACAAAGAACAATAGAGAGTGCTATTTTAATACACTGTTCTGGTTTAACCCAAAAATAACAGGACTGATGATGTGTATATGTAAAAATCAAACAACTGAGCTGGTAAACAACAAACAAAATGTTGAAAGATAATTCCGCAAACCCCGATAAGACCCTCATAAGATTTCCTTAAATATATGCAACCTTGAATATATATAATTTGAAAATATCAAAAATAAATGATTATATAACACAAATCTACTTAAAGTGTAATTTGTTAAGATATAAGATCAATTAATAATTTATAAGCAACATAAAATTACCATTGTGTCACTTTTGATATCATTATCAAAATCCAGAGGTTTTGGCGGGCTAAAAAACCAATGTGAACGCCGAATTCGTTTCAGAACCTCATTGATGGCTATGCTCCATTTTCGTTTACTTTGAACCATTGTCATTTTCTTTTAAACCCGTTGTGTGTAACGAAACCAAACCAAGAAGTCAACGTGACATTTCACTGCTTAGGCATTCATTAAGATTGATATTTTCCAATAAGCAGTCTTTCCCACTGTGTATACTAATTCAACTTGATAATTAACTCGAGGTCGTTTACAGTCATATTTTGCTAGTGCGCCAAATAGGAGGACTTGAGGATGCCACTCCGACACTTCCTTTTCATTGACGTTTCACAATTTTAATATCCGCTAAAGAAAATATCCGAATATCCGTGGATAATTGCTAGTTCATTATGTAAGTGTAATGACTACAATAAAACATTCACAAAACAAAACGAACCTTCTCAGCGGCTAGTTCTTTACAGTTCCGCTTTGCTATGATAAAACTTTCCGCCTTATCACTATGCATAGACCATACGCGACACGTAATTATCAGTAACAGGGGCCCAAGCCACAGCCAGCAAAACTAGTATTTCCTCTTCATTTATCCAGCTAACGTTCTGCTACTCACTGTGAATAAATATGGCACGCACATATATGGATGACAGGATATTAGAGTTTCAACAAACCAGGGACTTAAAAATTCGAATTAAAAACCTTACTGACTGTCTGCTTCAATTTCAATATCTTATCCAGCCTTTATGAGCAGATCCGTACTGAGATTTCGGCAGAAGATAAACGCAGCAGCACTGGAGGGGGCGGGAGGGGACGGGACACATATGGTTTCCCTAATGCTCACTGCAAAAAGCCACAGATTAAGCAAATTACACACGCCCACACACGCCCACACACACACACACATACACACAAACACACACACAGATATATATATATATATATATATATATATATATATATATATATATATATATATATATATATATATATATATATATATATATATATATACTGAGGCAACTAGATTTCCAGACACCACTCTATATCCTTAGACTGTAGACTTTAAATTTCGCATAATACTGCCTTTCATTCTTTCAAATTCGAAAAATTAGCAACCAATCTACCAACTCAAAATAGATATGATATTGTTCCTCCATATACACCCATCGGCAACAGAATACACAGTGTAATGACAGTTTTGGATTATTCAATCGCAATAAATAAATAAATAAATAAATAAAACAAAACACGCATACATTGGTCGGATAAGTGCAATTTTCTTCCGGGTCACCTGGAGTAGATTTACCATGTAAAAAGGGTGCACATTATGTGATAGATGATTTCCCATAAAAACCTACGCAACAGACCTTAACTCAGATGCTTTGCACATGCCATCAGTGATTACTCCTGGCTGTTTACTTTTACACAATGTGCTTGATTGAAACATCGATGAAAACAGTTTAGTTAGCAAGTTGATAAGTATCACCATACTAATATAACGAATGTCACCCGATAACACCGTCAGAACAGATGCAATGGCAAAGACTAGCAAAGTCGAAATGAAAATAGTACAGATCATTTTTATGGAACAAATTGGCAACCATCTGTTAACTTAATATCATCATGGCCCTCTTTACTATAAAGCGGCATTTTTTAATGTTGTGATTATGCAATTATTGCATGTTGAGCCTAATGATTACCATACATCAACATATGCCATCCTTACAGTGACAGCTTTCAACACGTTTTTCATCTGTGATCACATGGTGCATTTACAATCCATAGGGTTATTTGATAATTACCCTATAAGCATATAAGCGTAGTCTCACTTGCGGATATCCATATGAAACTAAAATAGCACTAAATAGTTAAAATATATTCAAACAGCCATAACGTATGGGAAACAAATGTTTGTGGGGTGGTGACAACGTGGTTAAAATAATATATATTTTATAATAGAAGATACATAGCATATGTTAACAAATTAGAAAAGTATGATGTTGATTAATTAGATAGTATATTTAACGACACGATCACCCATTGTGGGTCACATTGCGTCAATACTGGTTAATGAACAATGTGCTTGATTTCGATTTGCCTGTGTGAACCAATAAAATTTGGCAAAAGTGTGTTCGCCATGGTAGCATACAGGAAATATACGTTCAGAGCATTCCTAAATACTCCCGCGCGACATATATTACGACATGACTACAACAAATACTTTATACAGATGTGCAGACGAGTCACAAAAGTGAAGTTAAAACACTCAGTATGAAGCATTTCATTTCAATCACTTAAATCTTAAAACCTTGATATTAGGGTAGCAGAATACTATGACTTCAATGGAATAAACTAACTTCAATTTTTAACAGAATTTACTGCTTATTTTATGCCGCATGATATGCAACACGAGATATTTTTCAGCTATATTATCCCACTTGTAACCGGTCAGATTTGATAAGTAACTATAAAGTATTTTTATGTACTCAGTGTGATACGTGAGGATGGGAATTGATTACAGTTTTCGGTTAAAGTTCATGGTTCTTAAAAAGTAAACAAACTAAGTCTCACGATAATTCTTATGCAAACATTATCGAAAACTACTTTCAAAGCACATTAAAAATATTACATCAGGGCACTTTGTGGAAGGCATATAATTGTGGTCATTACTGAAAAATAAGCTGATACATAGTCCTGCAAAAAAGTGTGAGGTGAATTTTTCAAGTCTCTTTCAAGCAATAAGCATATAAATACAATGGTTATTTAATATACCTATTATTTTGAAAATATTGGTCTAAAACTGAAAAATACTACAGAAAAATATCAACCAACAAACTATCTGTAGATTAAATTACTTAGTCATTGGGATCCACAGTTTACCATTTGTCTAGCCTGACGTCAAGAACAGGTTATCATCTGTTGCAAAAACTCTCCGGTAGTATATATTCTTAGTGGTAAATATTTACTCAGCCTTAAATATTTTGTGGGTAGTTATGTTAAATATCGTTACATTAGAAAGAAAAACTACAATTAAAAATAAAAAGTGCAAAAGGCAGACCCATTTTTATTTTAATACTGCGATGTCCAGCCGTTAGGTAACCTTGTGAAGAACGTATAGTGTTACTGTGACTGGTATATTTAATGAAAAGGTCTGTATAAAATTCTCTGTGTCTGGTATAATGTGTAGTTATTTGTAGCTAAATTTCAACCAGTACACCATACCAGCAGTTCACAGCAAGGAAATATATATGACCTATCTCTCTAAGTAACACAATTCTGGACTAATTTTATTGTTGAAAAATATTTGTTGACATTGAAAACAGCAACAAAATGTGCAAAACAACTCGCCAAGAAAACTTTTCAAGTTAAACATTCAGAGAGAACATACTACGAATGTTTTGCCTTTTATAAATTTTAATCAAAACGAAGGTCAAATTTCTTGGTTCATTGGCAAAGTTTTCGGCTTCTGAAGAGATTTTCTGCTCCACGTCACATTATGCTTCGATTAGTCTATAATTCTGCATCTGATAATATCCAATCTAACTTAGAAAACACAGTATAGAACACTGTAACAACCAATGAGTAACACCGTACTCCCGTATAAAGGAAAGATAGGAAACCCTTATAAACCAATGTGAAGAGGCTTTGTGACAAAAAAACTTGCTTCTTTACGTTACGAACGTTATGAACATTGACACACAAGCCACGACACACTAATGGAAAGTGTCTAAGAGAAAAAGGAGTTAATTTCTATTCCCTGTCGTTTTCTCAGGCATGACTATTTGCGTTTGTGTTATAATAGTTCTTGGCGAGTTGTTTGCCCATTTTGTTGCTGTTTTTAATGTCAAAAAATACTTTTCAGCAAGAAAATTATTCCAGAATTGTGTAACTTAGGGAAATAGGTCATATATATTTCCTTGCTGTGAACTGCTGGTGTGGTTTACTGGTTAAAATTTAGCTACAAATAACTACACATTATACCAGATACAGAGAAAGCTGTTGTGCTTAGGATTCAAGCATCTGTGAAAAGGCAATGAGCGTACCACTGCGTGATGCTTGCAGAGGTATTTCACATGTGTCCGAATCGTATACAAAGCACCCAACCCCATGATCTAATTCTATATAAATCTGCAGACAAAATACAACAAAATTACGCCTTCTTTGCCAAATTTAGGATAAAGCAGGGAGCTATGACTGGCTAAATCGGAAGCCCCAGTGACCTCATAACTTGTCTTGCAGTCAACAACCGTCCCATTTATTTGTTTCACATACATGTTTTTCACTTCAACAGTTCAGAAAAGCTAAGTTATCTCTACTATTGTGGCTGACTCACTGTCCATCCATCTTAAACATTTGCGAAAGACACACAACTATGGCATACCACTACATAATAAACATTATCAGAATCATGAACCTGAAATGTATTCAACATTGTACGACTGGTTGGTGCGATGTTACCTAAGTTAACTGTAAATTTATCCTTAATTCTTACTATTTTTTTCTGTAAATTTTGTTTTGCATTCATCTTAATTGATTTTAGAAAAATCATTTTAAATAGTACTTTAGTATTTGGTTCTTGGTTAGTATCGCATCTAACAACAAAGGATTGCTTTTGAAATATCCAAAATTCATCAAGTCACGACGATCCAAACATCTATTTAGAATTTAGATAAAAAGCACAGTGATGTGGGGAGGTTAACGTAAAAGTTTGGAAAGAGGTATAGTTGTCTTCTAGAGTTATCTATCCGGTCTCCATTCACTAAACCGTTATAACTTCTGTGAGATAAACGGATAAACGGTTACTAAATGCTCCTTGACTGACGAAAACAACAGCCTGTATGTGTGACTTGAGTTTACAGTGAGCCCATGCAGTGCAGTGTGCCGCATTGCATCATAATGCTATTGATCCGCTCAGGCATTGGCTTATCAGCGATGAATCACCACGCGGAAAGATGTAATAACTTAATTTTCAGCAATTTTTGAAAACTATATAGTAAATCAAATTTATGTTTAACCGGCTATTTCACTAACCGTCGACATCAGTATTGTCAAGAAAGAACTTCAGAAACTAAGAATGCATGTAATAGGGACTGTGTGCTACAAACACGCTAAATGGGCCGAAATGATCACTGTAAGTAACACAAGCAGTCATCTTTCAACCGTATTTACGAAATCATCTGTTCATATATTGCGTTCTGTAGTTTCTTTCTCACTCTTTAATTTTATATAAAAGCATATAATGTACACAATTCCCATTGCCAGAAACAAGTCACAAAGCTACTTCTATATGCCTTGGATTGTGTTATACGGGCTTTTGACAGACAATGAACTGACCGCTGTAGCAAATTTAAAACTGGCTATAATACAATTTTTTTTAATTTTACGGTAATATACAAATTCACCGGAGCCAAAAAAAAAAAAGAAGAAGAAAAAACATGCAACATCGGTCATGTACAATGTGCAATGAGGCGACAGTTTAAAATAGTCTGTCCAACTGGATTCTCTCTCAGGGATCATCCATCACAAAAACCCATTGATTGAGTGTAATCACTAGATGCCAAACAAGTCCTTCTAAACATAATTCGCTACAACAATGCTATGAAGAAACTTTATATTAAAATCCGTTGAACTGGTATTGGGTTCGCTGTAAAATAACTGTGCTGTTTGCCAGTATCTAAATCCAACAAACAATGTAAAAAGGCCTCTTAAAGCAATATTTACGAAACAGCTTCAGCTTGATTCTAAAGCAAAACTTGTTTTGTAAAAACAAGGAAATAATTTTTTATTAATGGTGTCTAAGAGATGTGGAAACCTTACATGGCAAACAAATAAGTTACCGGGACACGCATGTACCATTTATAGCCGTGCTTGTTCTGTCAAGCCCTTACTTATGCTTGCAGCGTTTGCGAAAGTACCTCATTAACCAGGATTTGGCGAGCACAAATTGTTTACAGTCTTAGGTCTCTGATATGTGCATGGATGAAAAAACAACACCAAGCAGCCACCTGCGTCATCACATCTTTTTATAGCAAAAACGCGCTCATAATACATAAATATGCTTTCTTGAAGAGAAAACGGAGAATAATAAACAATAATACAAACCATTGATGACAACAAGCGCTGTTAAACAGAACAGAAACGTGGCTTAAAGAGTATTTGTCTTTCCTTATGAGCTCTCTTGTGACAAAAAGGTAAAATATAAGTGTAACTCCGTCACTGTGCCATACAAAAGAGTAAGAAATAAGTTCAAAAGCGCTCTATCCCTAACCTTTTCGAGATAATGGCAAACTTCTAGATTTCAATTTTGACCATGGTCAAAGAGGTCAAGGGCACCGAGGTACCCCTTACATATCGTCTTTCATATCCAAATGGTCGGAAATAAGCTCAAAATCCCTGTTTCTCTAGCCGTTTTCGAGATAATGGCCCGCTTCCGGTTTTTTACTTTGACCATGGCCCAGGAGGTCAAAGTCACCGAGGTACCTCTTAGTCCCAAAGGGTCGGAGATAAGCTCAAAATCGCTTTATCTCTAATCGTTTTCCAGATAATGGCCCACTTCCGGTTTTTGACACTGACCATGACCGAGGAGATCAAGGTCATCGATGTACCTCATACATATCGTGTTTTAAACCCAAAGGGTCGAAAATAAGCGCATAATCACTCCATCTCTAACCGTTTTCGAGACAATGACCCTCTTCCGATTTTTGGCATTGACCACGACCAAGGTGAAGGTCATCGCGGTAGCTCTAACCGTTTTTGAGATAATGGTCAATCGGTTGTGGTTAAAAAATGCGGATGTAACGATGTCTAATCACCTTCTATCAGTAAACCACATTTCATCACTGTTTAGCAATTGGGAAAAACCCAAACGCTGCAGCCGACTTCAGCTTGCACACGCATGCTGTGATGGCTCTCATTGTAGACAGTTGGGCGATCAATACGCTAAGGCTACGCCTATTCCTTTAACTGCGAAATAAAAGCGTTTGCTTGCTTACTATGGCCTAAGTGTCAAAATTTCAATGTCCAGTTTTTAACACTTGACAAGCTGTTAGTTTGCAAGGGTTATGTGAAGTTGTGCGAGCAGCCGTTCGTCCTTTTTTTCTTCTTGACAGTTTTCCGAGTTTTTTTGTCTTCTTCTTCTCGGACACTATGGGCCCTAGGACCATGAAACTTGGGACTTATGAAGAGCTTGATCTGAACGTTTGCATGTCACTTTTTATTTTCGTCTTCGATTTCGTTTTCTTTGTTAAAACACCATGTGAAAAGAGTGTATTCTTGCAAGTAAATACGGAGCATTTAACGTACAGCACAGAACACCACACAGTTGCTCAGCTTTGTGCGAGTTCTCACTGCGCAAATAGATAACACAGCGTATGCCTGATCAGTCAGTAAAACCTTAAGTCAACAAAAACCAAACACTACTCGGCTTATAAGACGTATTCAAGCTGTGTTGTTTGCTAATATATTTAGCTGGTATTAAGTTATCAACCTATGGAGTTTTTTCTTGACAGTGGTCCGATTTTTTAGAATATTATAAGCCGCATACATGCTGTGCCGTAACTTCTGTACATAGTTGTATAACACACTGTATGCATGTTGTAAAATACTTTATATTATTCAAGAAATAATCCATTGAAAGAAGTATTTTTGGTTTTATTTTTTGTCAAGTGTTTAACATTTCGCTAGCGAAATGCGGTTCTAGTTAAATATGAAATATTAGTGAATTTCTAGAAGGACTAAGCTGGACCAACTACACATCCTACACTATGTCTCTGATAAATTTGGTTGTCCTAGCCCCGGCAATCTCAGAGAAGTTTGCGTGACAAGGTTTTGGCGGAAAAAAGAAAACATGGAAACACTTTTCCGAATCGTACGAAAGCAATAAACTAGGGGATTGAAAATCCCCAAGTGTAATAAACAAGCTTTATTTTATTCATCGATCATGGAAGTACCGTGACTTTAGTAGCGTGTGCTCTACTCTCTACTTGGGTGAGCTTTTAATGACGGTTTACAGCGTGTATTTTTACGTCCTAGTTCAGTAGCGCCGAGTGCTGTTAATACTAGGATGGGTGACCACTGGACTTCGCTACACATGCAATATAACCCAGGAAAAATTATGCCGTTGCGAAAATCACGGTTTATAAGTCATAATTTTCATTTACATCTCAGATTGTTTTGGGGTGGTTAGACCTGATTGATTCGGCCTGTTCCCCTTGGCGGACTCACTCATTCCGCTTGTTCACTTGACTGACTATGAGTTCCGTTTGTTCCCTTTGATTGATTCACACGTTCCTTTCGTCCATCGACTTAACTTGCTCCTCATCGCCACTCACCGTCCCATTTATTCCACTTGAGTTATTCATCCATTCCGTTTGTTCCGCCTGACTGACTCACCTGTTCCATTTGTTCCGCCTGATTGACTCACCTGTTCCGTTAGTTCCGCCTGACTGACTCACCTGTTGCTTTTGTTCCGCCTGACCTACTCACCTGTTCCATTTGTTCCGCCTGATTGACCCACCTGTTCCGTTTGTTCCGCCTGACTGACTCACCCGTTCCGTTAGTTCCGCCTGACTGACTCACCTGTTCCGTTTGTTTCGTGTGTTCCGCGATGAAGGCGTAGTTGTCCTGGTCCATGATGAACCGTGCAAAGCCTTCAAACGACAGCTTGCACTGGCCGCGCAGCTCCGCGTCTGGCTCATGTCGCTACAACATAGACACACCACAGATTGCAGACACCCTGCGTGTGTAACTGGGCTATGGCAGCATAGAACTGAGAACAGTTGACGCCTCGTGATCTAGCAAAGCCTTAGTAACTAATATGTAAATTACGCTCAAGATGTCCATGATATCCATTACCTGAAAATCTTCTAACAGTGGAGTGGGGTGGTAAGGGGGATAACGGGAAAACTGGTCGCCCCCCCCCAACCAAGGAGAAAATGTACGGAAAGAACCTTGGTATTGGAGCACTTCAGAAGAAACAAGGCCAGTCTCAGGCAGAACAACATTATATGCGTTAAAAGAATCCACATAAAACAAATTGAGAATCCTACAATTTTCCCTGATTCCATATTGGAACTTGGCTGCTTTGGAAAGCAAACGCTTAATGCGTCTCAGTATGGTTAATCATTATCGTATGTTTGGCAGAGTGCTTGCATGTGAGCAGCACTCACGAGAGGTGATTTTCTTCTGTCAACCCTCCACCCTTCAAGCATCCCACGCAAACGACTTCTGGTGCTGCCTAATGAAGTCTTGTTAGACAGCATATCTCAGCCATCAGTAGTGGATACAGCTTTCGGAAAAGGGGGTGGGGTTCAACTTAGGCAAGCGTGGAAGTAGGGCATGCGCGCTCCTAAGCCGGCTGGGTGTCTATTTTTCGGATTTGTGGGGGGGGGGGTTGCAACCTCTGAACCCCTCCCCCCCTTGGATCCGCCACTGGCAATAAAAACATCAGTGTGAAACCCAGTAAACAGGCGAAATTCGTTACACGTTGACTGTATGTCGCGACCTACTCACGAGGGGGTTTAGGGGGATGGGAAGTGGGAGGGGGGGGGGCAGGAGCTGTTGATACTGTTGAGCTATGTTATAGTGAATGGGTCGAGTTTGTTAATTATGCCTATTTCGGGTGGGGGAGTGTTACTAAAATCCTAAATTTTTGAGTACGTACTTTATGGATAGTCCCTTTTTCAGCCAGCCACTTACCTGTATAAGCATCATGACGTCATCCTCAGTGTGCCCGTGTTCCTCTTGGTAATCCTCCAGGAATTCCTTGAGCTCGACGATGCCCAAGAACTTGTGTCGTGACGTCGCCGTCGGCATCCCAGCGCCGTTGTACACGATACTAGAGGTCGCTATGTAGTCGCACAACTTCCGGTTGTCGCTTTTCTGACTCAAGTCGCTGTCAGAGTTACGGGTGAGCCATACTGTAAGAAATGGTAAGTTACTACAGGTATCGTTGCTTTACAAATTCAAACTGCAAATAGAACATTGCCAAAAAGACTTCTGCCCATTGTGAAAAAACAACACTGCATTTAAGTTTCGATTAAAAAATACACAAAAATTATGTACCTCATTATCATTAACAAAAATTTACCCGCCACTGTTCTTTATTTTGAATTTCACTTTTCTTAAAAACCGTATCTTAACCGAACACATTGTTTCATTATGTACGTATTTCATGGGAATGAAAACTTACCGAGATTCTGGTTGAGAGAGTGCAGCATATCACTGGGCATTGTCAGCTCAACGCCAGGCTGGCTCACTGCTATTTGATCGAACAAATCCCTCAAGTCCTTGCGACATCGCAGCGAGAAGGACTTGAAGAGATCCACAAAATCCAGCAGTTCAAGGACTGTGGATTGCGTGATGGGCTTGTCTGACATTTTTACCGTGCCCAGTGATAGCCTTCGGCTGTTCCGGGCCCGATATCCAGACTCAATGAAGCCAAACGTGAGTTTGCTTGGGTGGAAGCCGACGGTTGGTTTACTGCTGGTCACATGACTACTGGCGTGGCCTTGACCCGTGCTGTTCACGTGATCACTTCTGGTGCTGGAGGTACTCAGAGACTTCATCTTTTGCTTGAGCGTGGAATCCTGTTTCGTGGGATCTCTCGCCGAGTCGCCAAGTTCGTTGAATCTTTCTTGTAACGTTAATATCGTCGGTTTTGACGCGTGATCCTTTCAGGCGAACAGAATCAGTTAAATGCAATTATATAAAGTCTTTTTAACATGTGTATTTTTTCTTTAAAAAGGCTTTTAAGTATTAAATTTCTTCATTTTTATTCAAAACCACCAGTTTATGCATATAAGACTGTTGCGTTTTTCCTTCGCAACTGTATTTATATTTCATATTTTAGCTGATAATTTACCTTTATCGTGATGTTATGTATGTTATTATATTGATATAGCTCACTTCTGAATGGTCAAGACAGTGAAATGTGGTTAAACAACACGCACATAAAACAAGAGAAACAAAACAGAAACACTTGTGGTCGAGATCTGTCAAATATTGACGGCAGCACTCGACCATATTTACCCGCACGGATGCTATGGTCTGCACGGCTTTGCTGCCTCGGTGCCTGTTCTTGTAATTCACGCTCGGTGTGTGCTTAAAGACGCTGCTCACGCCCGAGTCGGCGGAGCTCGGGCTCGCCTGTCCCGTCGGCAACTTCCGCCCACCGAACACCTGCCACATCAATTGCACAGATTAAAATATATTTTACGGGATACAAAACCTAAGAACACTCGAACACATCATATAAACACACTTTCGGAATGTTCGAGGCGATTACAAAACACCAGGTCCTGCTTTAGAGCGACCTGGTGTACGACCTATAGCTTGTCTCAGATAACAGATTTTTGGGCCTCTTAAGAAAGTCGAACTGGTGATCACTATTGCTACTGCTACTACTACTACTATGTCTGGTGTTACTACTACCGCTAAACCAGTTACTACTACTACTACTACTACTACTACTACTACTACTACTACTACTACTACTACTACTACTACTACTACTACTATTACTACGTCTGTTGTTACTACTGCCACTACACCAGTTGCTACTGCTACTACTATTACTTCAACTTCAACTGCTAGTTGCTCTTCTACACTGCCACCACAACTTTGTACTATCTATATCACTACCCCTACTTGTACTACTACCACTACTACTACTACCACTGCTGCTACTACCTTGTTCTACTAGTATGACTATTAGTAATAAGAGTAATTTGTATATCAGATAAATGGCGCAGAGGAAGGGCTGGTGTTTTTACAGCATACCTTGATGGCTTCGGCAGCAGAGGGACCTTGGCATCGTCCTTCTTCAAAGAACAGACTTAAATACTGTTTCTTGAGCCACTGTAGTCTCCTGTCAGCTATTCTTTGCTGCTGTAACTGGCTTGCTGTACACAACTTTCTCAGACTGCGCAGCCAAATATTTGCCGTACTTGCAGGCATAATGAACTCGAGCAGTTTGTTCTCAGCGAGCGATGCCCCATACAACAGCGCGATGCACGTGACCTCAGTGGTGACGTCAGCCAGATTGTACTTCCGGGCCATGTAGCCGAGATCGACGGTGCACTGTCCTGCGCAGACCTCTTTCACGATGAACATGCTAATGTACCCCTCCTCCACATCATCAATAACGGACAGCCGTGTCTGATAGCGCAACGCTAACCCGGGCGTAAGGACCCCATCGTCGTCAGGTTTAAAAATGTAGTCAGGACCCAAACCGGAAGGACTGCTGCCCTGGAGGGAGCTCCATACCGGACGTGACCAGGACAACGTAGCATTCTCATTCTCCAGGCGCAGATAGCACAGAGCTGATCCGCCTGTACTCTGGTCCCAATGGATAGCCGTTGTCCCTTGGTGTAAGATTTGCAGATCGTTGTAGGACATGCGTGAGACAGAGGGCAGCACCAGCATGATCCCGTGCTCGTTTTCAATGGACTTGATTGGTTTGTAGTTTAAAATGTCGATTTCGTTGGCAGCAGATTCCATTATTTCTTCCGCACTAAGTGTGGAACAAAAAAAAAATTTTTATGAATATTCACCTCAAAAGACACCACACTTTCGAACAGAACATTTAAAGCAAACTGGCGCTATATCTATTAATTCTTGCCATTATTTTTTAAAAACAATTTATCAATGCCTTCCAATATAAAGTGGAACAGTTGAATATTGGAATATTTTTGATCAGATGTGTGTATATTGTATGTAACTGGCAACAGATTTATGTTTTTGGTTGAGCCACACCAGATGATAGCAGGTTTGCTTGTAATAATTTATGGCAAAAAACGTATCTTTTTCTGATAAACTGGCATAAAGGGTGGACCTTCGTAGGCTGGAGGGGGGGGGGGGGTTGGATGGCGGGATGGCAGTTAAAGATGGTTGTAATAAGAAGTTGGTTGTGCCTATTATTTATCAAACCAACAATCGCTACGCGTAGTCAAAGCAACCACTCAACAAAAATCAGGTTAAGTACCATTTTTACGCACATAATTGGGAAATACGAGGCAAAAAGACCATCGAAAAAGACCAGGGAGAATTACAATACGGACAGCTGTACTCATTAGACAAGCCTTACTTAAAACCCCTTGCGACTTCTAGCGGAGCATTTCTGTCATCATTTCGGATTTGCTGCTGTCTTTTGTGTGAATGACTGGCATGTTGCTGGAAGATGTGAATGTCATTTAGCACGGTGTGTGCCTGCTGTATTTTCTCTAAATTGATCAAACCACCAACTCCAATCCGTGTCATGAAGCGATCATCGCCTTGAAATTCCGCCACACACTGAATATACAACAAACGCCATGGCTCCGTTACTTACGACTAGTCCGATACTTAGTGATCACATTATTTTCCAAAGAATAACCACTCGCTTTGAATGTACCCAGCAAACTGTTTACATTCATAAAGCGCGGACATACGCCACTCACGTTCGAATTGGTTATCTTGTGTGTCCATGGCTTTCTAAAACCACCCCTAAACGAAGAGTGCTAATTTTGAAATAATACCCTCTTTAACCAACCGTGGAATGCATTTCCGAAATAACCCCCTTTTGTAGGAAACGCAGAATACTGAATGAAAAATGTGTTTGGGAAACAGATCTATCTGCTTTGACGTAATGACTACAGGATTCCGATCTTTGGATCAACCAACGGACTTTCATTGTAAAACTGAAATCGATTCGGCAGAAAAAAACCCCAGAGCCTTGGAATCTTGCAAATAGAGCCCTGGAAATTGATGAGTTTCTGAGATTCCATTAAGTTCTGGAGAATAGCTAAAAAGTTGAAACCTACTGTAGGGCCATGCAAAGAATGATGCAAATCTTTAAAAATCAAGAATTTTTTGAATACCTCAATCTGCTGGTTGTCTTCTTTGGGGATAATGACAATGCTTGGCATTCCAGAGAAAATGTTCCTCAAATCGCGAAGGAACGCACCAAAGAAGGGGACAACTTGACAGTCGGAAATGTCAAGCGCTCTAACGACGGCCTGCCGGTAGGCGGCGCTGGTGTCGTACGACAACAAAGCGTCTGCTAATTTATTCAGCTGGCTCAGGTCCTCTTCGGATATCGATAACCAAAACGGTTTCAGTTTTTCTGATCTGAAACGATTCAAAAGTAAATGGAAAAGGAATAACTTGGTGGAATTTAATGAAATGTTACCAGCCGAGATCTGGACGTAAACTATCACAGTGTCCTCTTATTCTCAGCTAGCGCGAGGTTAAACTTTAACGGGTGTTTCACTTTTTCAAAATAGTATATTTTTTGCTAAAAAGTCAACGAAACAAACTTATTTTTGATTATGCACTGGCAGATAAGCACTATTGAGGCGCAGGTGGTGGAAAACACGCAGTTATGTAGAATGTCAATAGAGCGGTTGTCGGTTAAGCAATAAGAAATTATTTCACTAGATTTGGGGTGGAGGTTGATGTGTTATTTTAAACATATTCCACATTTAATCTCTTTTCGTTTGCACCTTGTGGTTACATCCAGGTTGAAATAGCAATTTCACCTGCATATATTCAATCGGAATAATACATAAGTGTTAAAAATTGTTGGGTGGTCCCCTCAAGAAGAACTCACTTACCAGCTGGTCACCATGCGTGTCCATGATTATTTTTTAAAAAACGAGCCCCAAATGCAGAGTGCTCAGCTTGAAATTATAGCGCTTTTTAACGGAAAATTTAGTACAGTTCCGATAGAACTCCCCCTTCAAGGGAAACACGGAGTAGTGAAGCAAAATTACACCCCTTTCTAAAACAAAATTGGCACTCCGCGCAGACCGCGGCTGGCCTAAAAATAACCCCCCTTTCTCCGGCATATTTTGGACACATATGATAGCATATAGGACAGCAAGTACTCAGATGAGGGGTGGGGGTGGGGAGTGGTCATAGCCAGGAGTTACTTTCACTTTTTTTCTCTCTTTGTCTTCTTACTTTAAACCAATGAGGATCTGCGTTGCGGTGTTAAAATTGCCGATATTCCAGCAGGTTTGCGCTAGGCGTAGAATGCACGACAGAATAGCTTTGCGATCGTCGTGCGTCGGTTGTGTGATGATGATGTGCGTTATCCACGATGATACCTGGTTACGTGCACAGAAGAAAAATCATAACCCTTATTAGTTTTTGTACAGTCAGCTTTTCTCTGCTTTTATGATTGAGCTAGATGCTCTGACCAGTTTTTTAATAAAAATTAATAGCTCCTTTGACGGGTTACCCGAAAAACTTGTATTTACTTTTTTAACTAAAATATGTCTGGTACATTGAAATAATTTTCAAATCATAGTCCGTTTTTTCTTGCACCATCAAATGCTACTTTGTTTGGGTGAATATCTGCGACCCATAACGAAGTGTGAAAATATAAAAACCTGGTCAGTCAAAATGAGATAAAGGCAGGTTTTTCGTTAAAAAATAAGAAAAACCTGCCTTCTGAACAGCGTTTCGTAGCAAACAAGATTAAAAAAAAACACAAGCAACAGCTTTAATTGGGAAGGTGTTATTTGAGAAATGATTATATCTTGAAGTGGCACAAAACAACGGCAACTTAATATGTCTAGAAATCACGGAAGGCGACGTTTTGCTTCAAGTCCTCATATTCTTTTATTAGAAGCCCGAGCCAACAGAATTCAGACCAGGCCACTAGGTAGTTTTTGGAGGATAACTGTCGCTTCAATTGCAAATTTTAAGCAATGAAGAATTTAAGAAATGCCATGAGAATACATTAACTTTCTTCTGAATTGCAATTGCCTTTCTTCTCACATAATATTTCAAACACTTCTTTCACATCACCGAGAACCAGGCCGCTATGTTTTGTGTTTTTAAGTCTCTGAATTTAACAACCTCTTGAGTGCACCAGGAACATGTTTCCGGAGTATTTAGTAAAAACATCCACATTATTTGATAACGCTGTGATTTATTATTCCTGAAGCCAGAATAAACTTCTGTAGCTGTATACTTCCTAGTCGCTACTTTTTGTAAACATTATAGCATCGTTACGATGACAGGGTTGTCTAGACGACTATTACAAACATGTCTGTCGCAAGGTAATGATAAAATGGAGGAAAACGCAAACGAAAAGAAATAAATAGGAAGAGATCTTAGGTTACAAACCTGATGAAAGCGTTTAATGAGATCATGTACTTTTGAGCTTTTGTGGGTCTGTGAGCCGCCGATACGAGACAAATCCATGGTCACTTGGCGGACGTACTGCATCGGAGCCACCTGTAACGAGAAGCACCTCCACTACATTTCAATTAAAAGATAGAAACAGTGATGTCTATTGCTCAGGTGTTTCGATAGACATCACGATGCAACGTGGCATCAGCGTCAGAAACAACGTTTTTCCTGCGATACTGGATAGCCACGAATCAACTTTAGATAGACGTATTGACAACGACGTTATGGAAATGTTCAGAAAGATAGCTGTATGGACGTTTCAAAAACGATAATCCGGAGACACCATAGGCGCCCTTTTATCAAAGTACCTCTGCTCTAGGCGATAAAGAATTGTCAGCTGTTCAGATTCTAATGTTTTAAGTCATAATTTTGGCTTGTTTTCTAAATGGCTTCCACTTACTGTGATCTATGATGTAATGTGGTTGGTTTTGCCTGTGACCCCATTGTTTATGCAATTTTGCAACAAGGACAGACGTTGCGCATTGGTCGCGACGGCAAACGACTAATTGCAACTTTTTAGAAAGGTTGGAAATTTGTCGACAGGCGTCACGGCCAAATATGAGATCAACGACTGTTTATAAAATGCCGTTCCCCAGAATTTGGATAGATCAAGACATTGCGTAGACGCCTGAGAAAGTTGTAGTTTGTCGCGACCAAACAGCAAATGTCTATGCAGCGTCGCTTTTTTGGTATACGACGAAAAGCTAACGAACCGCAACTTATTTTTTTTTTTTGAGAAACGTTGCAGATTGGTCGATAGATGCCGCAGCGTGAAATAAATCGTTGAAGACGTTGCAGTGTTTTCTGGGAAGTAACACTAAGCAAAAAATTGTTCAGTATCCCTATGTAAATGTGAAAAATCAATTTTGGCTTACCACCGAAATTAATTGCCATGGTAATACAGTAAAACGTCATTCTGGACAAACTCTGAAATGCCGGACAACTGCCAATACCGGACAAGAATCCTCAGTCACGTTTTTCCCCATTTGTTTACATGACCCCTAAAATTCCGGACACCTGTATATACCGGACAAAATCCGCCAGTCCCCCTTTTGTCCGGTGTAGGCAGGTTTTACTGTAGTTGTTGACATGTGTTAAACTATGCATTGATTGCCAACCATTTAATGTCAAATTTGTAAATTTAGCAAAAATCGGCTTTCCCATTTCTTACTTTCCCATGCCAAGCTAGAAATTTATTCTTTGGTACATTCAATGTAAATCAGATATATCAAAAATAATACCTTTTGAAAGAGTGCGTATTCAGTTTGCGTTAACTGAAAAGCGACCTCTTCTGGAAAATGTAATAGTTTCTGCAGTGATTCCAGTTCCGGTGTTAAACTAGAGTGATTGTCCATGTCTGACTGGAGAATCATAGCTCTTCTTCCAAGCTCTGAAAACAAAGATTGTTCACTTACAATAATGGAGGGAAAACTATTTATAATTCTGAAACACGTTCAGTGATAAACAGTGTACTATTTGTGGGTTGTGGTTGCCCTTTCCTGTTTAGGCCAGGTACACTGATATCGTTTTCGAAAAGCCCTCTATTGTGAGCGAAAATTTTTTTTGGCGGATTATCGTTTGACGTATGAATATGTATAGCGGCAGGGAATATTGCGGTACTTGCCGAAGTCCCAGAAGTCTCTATGCCCTGGTGTAATATTGTCCATAATCTTTCCCCCGAGATCCATGGCTTCCCACAATGCAGCGGTAATGCTTTTCAGGTCCTCCACAGAGGTTGTGAGAAGCATCCAGGGTTTGGATCCGCGGAACTCGAGAACGAGACCCTCATGACTCATATCTGACCACTGCTGGAGAGCATCCAGGGGCTGAGAGTGGGACACCGTCTTTGTGCGCATGTTCAGAAGCACCAGCTTGTCGTTGCTGATTCCCAGTAGCTGCGCCACCTACAAAAATAAATATGGCGTTTGCAAAAATATGGCTGCTCTTTTATAATATGTACTTGACTGGGCGCATATTTGAGGCTAAGAGCAATTTAGGAGTATTGTAAATTGTGGATTGAACTTTAGATTTCAGTTTAGTACAACTGAATGCTTCTAATAATTACCAAAAAATACTGTTAAATGTAAATGTCGCAATGAGTTCGGAATTTGATCAGAAGAGCCACAATAGATTATACCTTTTTCTTGCTGTTTCCTTTCAGCATTTGCTTGATGCTGTAAAGTTTGCAGCCATATGAAGGAAGGTTCTTGCAGATCTTGATGTAAAGTTGTTTCAGTTTCACCTCGTTGTCGTAGTAGGGTGTGTGCCAAAGTTTTGTCTGCTTGTCCTGTAAATAATGATAACAATAATGAAAAAATACTAATAAAAACAATGAAAAAAAAGCATTGATTTACAGTGTTACCATGACAACGTGTGGCTGAATCAAATAAAAGAGAGTGTTTCTATGGCGACGACAACTAACACAACCTGAAAACAACACCTTTTTCGTTTGTGGAAATGATGGCAGGCCACTGTAACAGGACACGATGACACAGCACATTTATTCAAGCTATTGGATCGTTGAGGAGTTAGGTCACTTCATTCAAACCGCTGTTGTCCCAGAAATACTAGGAGTCCGGTTGGACTGAACCAAAGTGCTTTGGTTTCCTTGATGTTTTTATTTGCTATTCATAAGTTATTCATATGTCAACTAGAAAAGGACTGCTGAAAAAACAGACCAGTCATCTCGTTTGCAGAGTAGTACAGTCCTTGGATTCTGCTGTGTTTTGCAACCACAAGTGTTCTTGTAGCTGTTCTGGTGCAAAACAGCAGTTTTGTAGGACATTTCCGATTTTACTGCGCAAAAAATCCACCTAACAGGGAGAGTGGAGAACGCGGTTTAATCTTTTACTCGCAACATGGCGTTTTACGAATTAAAACGTCAGTATAGCGAAACCACCATACGGCGATATTTATGATAAATAATGTCAGATCATGCGCAGGGACTTTGTTTTAAGCCCTGTTTACACCGGCACATTGAAAAGAACTTACCTATTTGTTTTCCATTTGTGTTTGTGGTTCAGTTTTATCAGTATATAAATGATATATGATGGCATTTGCTTTTGTTGTAAACCACAAAAAAGCTTTTAGAATTTTACACATGTATCTGCAGCTTACCTCGATAAGTTTTTGCACCTTCGGACTGTTCCGGAAATCGGGCGGCAGGCAAGTTGCCATGTGACCATCGGCCTTTTTAAAGCACTGCAGGAGGGCCGAGTCATCGTCCAAACACACCAAATGTTTCGTCAGCTTCCCTTTCCTACGACTGCTGGCAAATTTCTTCGCCCTGGAAAATAATAAGTAACACAAAAACATAAGTTTTGCTAGAAAAGCTTCCAAATATATTTTTAAAAATAGGACCGGAAGCATGCATGAACTTTATCGGAAAAGCAAGGTAATAAACTCCGAAGAGTTAATGAAGTTTTTTAATGTTTAAACTAAGAAAAATGTTTAAATATAAATTCATGGTTTAGTTTTTGGCTGATGTCATTTGAGTATCTTATTTTATGACCTTATTTTGACATCGTCTGAGGGAAAAAATCGACTGTCTGATTGTCGACTGGACATTAAGTTTTTAATAATAATAATAATAATAATAATTATTATTATTATTATTAGTGGTTCTGCAAGTTAATGTCCTTTTTTTGTTTTTTGTTTTGTTTTTTTTTTGTTTTGTTTTTGGAGAGAGCTCCTCCAACATTATTTGACACAAAAAACTAAATTTGACACACGTATACACGGGACAAGGTCTCGCCGTTTCTGCATTTTTTCTTTTACCTTGACCCTCAAGATTTTCGCCATAAAAGACAACTCATTGACCTTGCCCTTTTTCGTGACCTCGATCTTCCGTTTCCAAAAATCGGAAGTTGACCATTATTTTGAAAACGTTTAGATATATAGATATTTTGAACTCATTTTTGGCCATAACAAGTATCCAGGGGACCTTGACCTTCTTTGTCAATGTTACACAGAATTCGTCCTAGTTAATAAGCGTTTCTGTTTGGCTGTCGTGGTTAAATTTTATCATGATTTATTGCTTATATTTTGAAAGTTGAAAATTAAATTTCACAAAAAAACACAACGGTGGAGAAATAAGAGAAACACTGAAATTCGTTCAGACCAACAATACATTACAGGATGATATTTTTTCGTAACGGTAATAGTGGGTTACCTATTATTTATGTAAATCTCCTTGCGTTTCCTCTCGCCTGGTTTCCACTCTAGTCTTGCCGTAGTAAGGAGGTGTTCATTTTCGCGCACTTCGCCGTCCTGGTCCATGGGCTGATTGGCATCCTCTTCTTCCGGCCATGCTTCCTCCAGGTGTAGCTGGATGCCTGCCAGTGTGGCCGCCTCCTCGCGACTGCACGGTAGCTCGCCGCTAACCATCAGCTGCTGCAGCTGTAACAGTTCACCCACCCACTGTCACAAGCTCGGCTTCCCAACGAACACAGTATCTACATATACCTTTTGATAACTAAAAACTAACACAAATGGTTAAGAGAAAATACAACTAACAATTAGCATTTTATATATAATGCTAAGCACAAATGCTTCGTCAGTTATTGAACGTTCTTGAATTCTTTGCCCGAAATGCATGCATAGTTCAGTTTGAAAACAGCAACAAATTAGTCTACTGACACTTTTGAATGCTTTATGACCGAAATATGTAAAGATGTTACAGAACTGACGATCATGTTGAAAACAAATTTGGAAGACAGACTAAAAATTAAATAGAGCTATGTATCGCCTGCCCTTTCCCCAAAATATTGCGATGCCAATGTAAAATGCAAATATCTGCGTGTGCTTACAAAAGTGGGGTTGGGTGGAAAAATCCCCTAAAACCTCGAACACTGGCCCTCGATAATACAGTCACTTTCTTGTCTATAGCAAAAAGGTTTAACCTCTATTTCTCAACGCCCCATTAAACCAAAAATAAACTAGACTGGATTCCGCTAGATATTGGAATAACCCACTTGCAGAAACTACAAAAGAAAATGTTTGTATAACATTATGACAGAAGGTCAAAGTCACCAAGGAACCCCTTTTTGTCGTCATTTTTGCCCATAGGGTCAAACATAAACTCATAATCGCCATAATAACGACGTACTTCCGGTTTTCGACCGTGCTCTTCACCGAAAAGGTTAAAATCACCCAGGTACCTCTTATCTAACGTCGTTTAAGCCCAAAGGGTTAAAAATAAGCTTCAAATCTCTAGCCATATTTGAGATAATGATCAACTTCCGATTTTTGACCGTGAACGAGGTCACGTTCACTGAGGTACCCCTCAAGTAACATCGCTTAGGCCCAAAGGACCGAAAATGAGCTCAAAATCGCTCAACCACTAACCGTTTTCAAGGTAACGGCCAACTTCCAGTTTTTGACCTTGACCGTGACTGTGGTCAAGGTAACACAGGTGTCTCTTATGTAAGATCGTTTAGGCCGAAATGGTCGAAAATGAGCTCAAAATCCCTAATCGTTTTCGAGATAATTATGAACTTCCATTTTTTACCTTTACCAAGACGAAAGTCAAGATCACTGTGGTATCCTTTATGTAACATCGTTTAGTCTCACAGGGTTGCAAATAAACTCCGGTTTTGATCATGATCGTGACCGAGAAGTTCCAGCTCACCGAAGCACCCCTTTTACAACGTCGTTTAGGCCCAACGAATCGAAAATGAGCTCATAATAGCTCTATCTCTTAGCGTTTTCGAATGATCACCTTCCCGTGTCTGACCTTGATCTTGACCACAGTGTCGAAAATAGCTCGAAATCTCCAACCTAATAATGTACATAATATCGTCGCCCAAAGAGTCCAAAATCTCAGACCGGTTTCAAGGTCACTATTCAAATTGTTAGGTTACTCTCTACTCAAGTCGTATACGTGTTAAAACAGGAATCTGAGATCTATTTTAGCCATTCTTTGCGATTAGTAGAGGCTCTAAATATTTTTGACCTCAATTTGGCCTTGACATACAGGTCAAGATAAACAAATTGCCGTTCCAGCGAGATCAGGTTCTATATCTCTGCCACATTTCGTCGTCGTATATCAAATGGTCCAGCAGCAGTTGTCTGAAAACCATTTTGAGGTAAAAATTCTCTCACATCAATTTGACCATGACCTTCAAGGTCAAGGTGAAAGAAAATTGCAAATCCTGCGAGATCTTATTACCTTCTATATGTATACCAAATTTCATCTTTGTACGTCAAATAGCCTGGGAGTTGTCTGGCAACCATCCAAATGGAAAATAATAATAATAATAAAATAATAATAATAATAATAATAATAATAATAATAATAATAATAATAATAAGAAGAAGAAGAAGAAGAAGAAGAAGAAGAAAATGGCAAAAAAGGAATAAACATTCGGAATAAAGACAAATTTATTCCTATTGGCAAGTGGTAATGAATGCATAAATAAAATTCAAGTTCCCACCACCTCCCCACAAAAAATAACCTGACGATTTATATCGGGCAGTGACCCGAGCTATCTCAAAACACCCACTTGTTGGCGAGTCCCCTTTTTACAGGCAGCCCCTTGAAAAAAAGGCGTCCTTGACTGCCAGTCGAATGGCTTTTTGATGGTCATTGGCAAGTTAAAGTAGAGCTTCTAATTTTTTCCTTTGCTAAAGGGTTCAAATGTTTTAAGACATCCTATTTAGACTAAAGGGGATAAACAAAATAACCTTGTTCTCATTCCAAGGCCGGCTCACTAAAAAATTAAAAAGTGGCCTTGCCTGGTCTAAACTTTTTTGAGTGAAAAATCGACCGGCCGGCCTTGTGTATAAACTTTTAAAGTAAAAGAAAATTTATCCGGAAGCCGGAAAACTACAGGAAAATTTGCTGAGGAATAAAACTATTTTTGTTCTTGATCTAGAATTCTCTAACCATAGCACTTCACAAACCACCCTTTCACCAGGACTGCGACATGTTGCTGAGCCACAGACAATACATACAGTAAAACCTGCCTACACCGGACAACGGGGGACTGGCGGATTTTGTCCGGTATATAGAGGTGTCCAGTATTTCAGGGGTCATGTAAACCAATGGGGAAAAACGGGACTGAGAATTCTTGTCCGGTATTGGCAGTTGTGCGGTATTTCAGGGTTTGTCCAGAATGAGGTTTTACTGTACACAGTTTTCCCCTACCAAGGTGGGGGGGGGGGGGGAGCGCGTTATGGCAGGAAACAGACCACGGTTCACCCCGTCCCCAGCCCATAAACATATCCCTGTGGCTATATGAAGTCGTACAGTAGCAACTACCTCTCTGCCCTTCTCTTCAGCAAGTTGGCCAAAAAAAAAAAAAAAAAGAAGAAAAAATCTCTGTGCACAATATACGATCTAAAGTACTGAATTAAAACTTGACTTTGCTATATTTTATTGATACTTTTAGTGTGATTTACTATTATTGTCTCACGGTTTTAAAAAAACTTTATTTTCAGTGTGCGCTTTTAGTTTACAAGCTTGAAAGAAAGCTTTTAAGTCTGACATGTGATGACTTCGCTTCGATAGTATTACTGGTAGCAAAAAACAAAACTAAATTCTCTCTTTACTTTATAGGCAAATCTAATGAGCGCATTTTTAATGAAATCTAATGAGCAACTTTTTTACATTGTGTTTATATGTGTTTGTTTGTGTGTGTGTGTGTGTGTGTGTGTGTGTGTGTGTGTTGTGTTGTGTTGTGTTGTGTTACTCTGGTTAATATATGAAATAATGAAACTGTAATGTAGCTATTTAAAAGTACAACTGCACTTATACAGTTTTTTTCAGGGCATAATCTTCCTCGATCGAAAATCAAGTCTAATTGGATCTGAGTTGCACTCGCCCAGTTCTATGCTACACATTATGCAATTACGCCACACAATTATGTCACACAGCAAAATTCAATCCGTGTCTCATAAATATTCAGTAAGGCCGAAAGACCCAGCAACACGGGTGTTACCAATACAATCCCGTTACCCGGATTAATGCAGAAATACCACAATGACTTTCACGTCAAAAAAAAGTCTAAGCAACACCCGGAAAGTTTTGAAACAGCCGTTCGAAGACACTTAGCAAATGTGTAATTCTTTGGTATTACTTTAATACATACATACACACACATATATATATATATATATATATATATATATATATATATATATATATATATATATATATATATATATATGAGAGAGAGAGAGAGAGAGAGAGAGAGAGAGAGAGAGAGAGAGAGAGAGAGAGAGAGAGAGAGAGAGAGAGAGAGAGAGAGAGAATGTAACGGAATTCCTGCTTCTTAACTTAAACGAGTTTTGTATGGTATATTCCAATGAAAACGGAAAAAATGTTTCTTTTGGGAAAAAAAGCATAAACCAGTTTTCCTTTTTTGCTTAAAAATACGCCAGATAATGTGTTGAATTAATCTTTTTTTCGCAGTATCGGCCATAAATTTTGCGGTTTTAAAAGTTTATGGGTGTCTATTTTTGGCTGAAGAGAAGTTTAAATGGCCTCAAAATAGTTTTTCAACGCTTCTACTATTCTTCATTTTACTGTGGCGAACATTCCCAGGGTAGTATCAATTATTTGTAACAAGGATGAAGGTGTACACGGTTTAGAAAGACAATAATAATAATAATAAAAATAATAATAATAATAATAATAATAATAAATGAATATTATATTATTAATATTATCACTATTATCATTATTCCACCGTTGTTGATGGCATTGTATTTTCACCTCTTTCGTACGTTTGTCTTGACAAAAATAGATGTGTACTATCAGAGCGTTCTGGCGTCATTTAGCAAACTTAAGAAAACTTACGTTTGACATCGTGTATTTTACTGTTTTTTGTGTAGATCCAAAAAGCAGAAGAAAGTCTTGAGATCACACGTCTGCGTATCCTCGTACTAGTTGGCACTGTGTATAAATTTTAGAGAAAATATTCATGGCAAAGGTTCAGTGAACCAATTAAAAAATCCTCCCTTCGTATAAATCCAAGAATGCGCATTTGCGCGTAGTTTGGTCGTCGCGTTCACTGGCTGGTGTAGATATGATTGCAACCTCGGACAACATCGCAAGGAGATAAGTCTTATGGGCTATATTTTGCCCCTGTTTCCAAGCAATCCGAGAAATACAGCATGTGAACATGAAGTCTCCGCTATCATTTTCCCCACCTATTATGAACAATATATCACTCACAAAAGCACTCGTGAATGTTTTGTAGCAAGATCAAAGTGCAATATGGTGCTTTAAATTAGGTCCTCCACGCATCCTTGGGTGGAAGTAAGGACACACAAATACAAGAAATGATGGACTTCTTGTTGTTATGTTCGTCTTACAGCAGATCTGTTAAGAATGGCAACCCCTTTTTAAAGTTTTAACTTTGCCGTTACGCTGTTCAAAGCCTTTCTCATCGCTATTATCACGAAGACTCTATAACTACTTCGCAAGATTAATATCCGCAGGGTTGAAAGTCACTCATATTTTACCCATAATTCTTTCGTTTGTCAAACAACTCAGTAAATAAATAGAAGCTTGGAAAACTGGTAAAATAAGAATGTGCGTAAATTTATTCATATTGATTATATAAAATAAGCACAGGTGTTTGATAATAACATTTAAAACCTGATACTCATGATCATTTATGACCAGCAAGGGAATAAAACTGGTGCCTCGACATTTATTTTCGGATATTTGGTCTATTTTATGTAAAATATCTGTTGCTGAAACTAGAATGGTTGATGTAATATCAACGCTTGTCCTGTTTAGTGTTAATTTTGGGCGAATGTTGTGAAGTAGATCAAATTACCTCGGTGAAAAAAATATATTCATGGCCCGAACACAAAAGGAGGGGAGGGAAAGGGAATGTCAGGAGCATGAATATTAATGTATGTTAGAAATTTTTTGTTACTCCTTATGTGGTTAAGGTTTTTAATTCAATCCAGCGTTTGTAGAAGCAGTGAAAATACTCGGTCTGGTCTCAGCGGCACGGTAGACAACTGACTCTATTCCACATGTCTGTCATCCGTCCCCCCTCCCCACCCTCAGTGACTCGAAGTGCCCCCTGCGCGACAAGTCAATGGGTGTTTAATTCAACACCGATGTGGATAATGAATTTTAAAGGGTATTAAGTTTGTCACTGAATTCTTAATTTCAGCCACTGATGTTGCTGTAGCTATTTAAAAGAGGACAAAGACGGTCTAGCCTGTTAAGCCTTGTAAATAACATGAATTCGTGCACGTCAGTTCAATAGGACCACCTTGGACAGGTTCTTCCGGGAACTGCTTCTCACTCTTCGCCATTTAGTATCTTATTGGAAAGTGAGGGCTAACATACGCCCTGGAGCCGTATTCATCTCTGCATCTTTATCAATTAGGATGTTGTGTTATTATAGAAAGAATTTGAAATAAGTTCCATCACTACATATAGTTTAAATACGTCCTTGAAAATAATGACAGGGCTATACTCGATCATTCCCAACAATTTTAAGGTTCCATAAGTAATAGTCAGACATCCAGGTGACACAGAAAGTTGAAGTTTTTGCCATCAAAAGTGCACCAAATGAGAATCTCAACATTAAACGAATATAATTTTATGATGAATGATCGGGATTTGGTAAACGTAATAATAACTTAAGTTATTATTTGCAAACGTTTGTAAAATTTGTAAAAAATATTTGTGATTTTAAAAAAGATAAAACCAATTAAATGCCATGCCAGTACTCTTGCTTTGCTGCACAGCTTCTGATGAGGGCAGCATCCGGAAAAACTTCAATATATACAAACTTACGGCGTATAGACGGACCTGTATCTTAACCAAACCTTATCCTTAAAGGCAGTTATAAGCACACGTCCAAAGACAATGTAATCATTTTGGAATACTGGATAAAGCATCAAATTATGAATAAAAACAATTAATCCTCTGATTTTTACTCAACGTCATTCTTTTATCAGGCTGACAAGTGTCATAGTTACTGGCCTTCAAATACGTGATCACTTAATGTTTTGTTTTTTTTTTTACATACAGCATGAGTGCTATCTGAAAATAATATGTTCCGCTGATCCCAAGGCATCACTGTAGCAGGGTTGAAAGGGCAGTTAAAAACAAACGTGTCACTTCGATTTAGAATGTTCTGCCTAGAATAACGTAGGACTTTTTAATAATCCATTGCAGCTATTGAACATACAGGACAAAATGCATATGATGAGAAAACGTTCAGCCCATGGCAATGTGTTTCCCAGAGGTAAGACAGAAGAGTATTGACGTTTGTTTTGGGGTCGTTGATATCATGGGCGAGATGTTAGAGAGATTCTATCAGCTTATGAATTATGGCTATACATCATCTTCTTTTAAATATTTAGGATCATCCGACCCCTTGTTCTCTCCAGACGACTTTTCAGATACCAATCACAACAGTTGAAAGCTCTAGGCATAGCCGTAGCTTGTGAGATACCAATAACAGCAGTTCGAACCTCTAGGCATATCAGTAGCTTGTGGGTAGCCCTTATACCTGAGCGATCAATCTCCGCAGTCTCAGTTTTGTAAAATCCCGGAGGCAGCCTTTGTATTATGTAGTTTTTGAGTGCCTTGTAATTTATCAAAAGTATCTTAACTGTTTGTGCTTCACTATGTCCTTAGTCGTGTTCTTCACTTAGAAGACTTATCAATAGCTCTTATGATGGTGATGTTTACGACGTAAAAATATATAAGGAGAAGTCTTCAGGAGACTAAAACACAAATTTCCAAAAAAGTTTCACCTGCATAAATTAAAAAAGCAGAAACTCTGTAGAACGTTAATGTCTAAACAAAAATAATAGTGTTTAATTTGGAATGCACAAGTTATCAAGCAGATTTGCATCAGGTGTCTTTTGCAAAAGTCATGATTCGAAGGTACATGACACAGAGTAAAATAGATTGCCGATCATATCAGACTAAGCCATAAATAACAGCGACATAGTTCCCTATCAAATTGTATCAAAGATGAATTCTTGCTCACACATAAGCCCCATAGTTCCTTTCCGATGCACTCAAATGTGAAGTGTCAGAACACTAGCATTTGTGGTAATTTTGTTTCGCTAAGTGCAGTTTAAATATCACGACACATGTCCACTATCAAAAAAAACTGCACCGATGTGTTTACAAGCCAAACGTTCATGTGCCAATAAGTACAACATTTAATGCTTCAAAACAACGCTAACTGCCAAAGCTGCACCATTGTTGCAAGAAACAAAGAGTTGTGTGTTTTATCCAAATCAGAATATAAATATAGTGCTGCATTTCATTGCTATGTTTTGATAAAAGGCTTCTGCCTTGCATGATGTATCTTCTGTATAACAAAACAAGCAAAATGAAGGGTTAATCTTAGCTACTATGAACATCTGACAATTCTTTCATTTTTTTATTCGCAGGTCGTTGTAGTAAAAGCATAGTGCAAAACACCACCTCAAATTTAGTGTTTCCCTACTGTTAACGATATTAAGCTGACGCTCAAAGGAACTGTAATGCCGAGAATATAGGAATCGGCTGCATGATTTCTCCGGTTCTGATTACAGTTATTATACAGAAAGAATGGTAGCCGTGAATGATTAGTATAAATCCCAATGCCTATATTGTAATCATACAGCGAACTGTGGGAGCCGCGAAAACCAGACTGCTTATGTCGTGTCGTGATGTATGAGTGTAAGGCAGCAATGGCAGTGGCCAGAAATTAATAACGATGGACGTAAATTCTGTGCTATGAAACTACATCTCTTTGATGGAATGATATTTTTCTCCCAACAGAGTTATAGATCGAAACACATTAGGTCAAGGCTGAAATTAGGTTTTATTACTGGACTTGACTAAATAAAAAGGATATTGGTTTAATAAAGGCTAAAATGCCAATAATGAGGGCATTTAAAGCTTTTATGACATCTGCAGAAAGATAAATGGTAATTGTCCATAACTTTCAGGTGTGATAACCGGCTCATGTGTGTTGCACATAGTGCTTTTAGTCTTCGTCACCCTGTACAACGCAGCATTTTCACATTGTTGAAATAGTAGAGTGCATAATAATAATAATAATAATAATAATAATAATAATAATAATAATAATAATAATAATAATAATAATAATAATTTTTTCCCCTCCTTGCTCAAAGTAAACTAACGCCGTTGTTTGTACTTTATCTCATAAAAGTGCACAGAACGATCTATATGTGAGAAATAATGCATCAACTGCATTAGAACATTGTTGCACATATAAGCGCTATCGCAACTGCAATAACCAGAATGCACCGCTGTTTACGTTTATGGCTAATATAATAAAGTATATTGAGCAAACTTAAAATCCACTCTTTTAGCAGGAAATTAAATTGCTCGAAGTCATTTCACTACTCTGGACCTTCGATTATCGGTCATTTTGGGGCAAATGTTCCTACCTTTTTGTATTGACTGTGAATGTTATCCTCGCTAGATCCTTCTGACGTATCTTTGCAATAGTCTGGGTCCTACAACGAACAATATTTGGTTAACTACCTAAAACTATAAACATTAATGAAATTATACGAATATCAAATTTTGAGAAATTATATTATTTATACACAAGATTATTGCAAAAGTACTTTAGTTAAAAACAGTTAGTAAAAACACAAAAATATGAAAAACCTAATAATAAATATAATATAAAATAAATATTTAATATATATTATAAAATAACATTAATAATAATAATAATAATAATAATAATAATAATAATAATAATAATAATAATAATAATAATAATAATAATAATAATAATAATAATAATAATAATAATAATGTTTTCTTACCTCCAATCTTAATTTATCTTGAACATTTATAGCCCAAGTTTTGTACGGCAATCCCAGTGCAGCCATCTTCTTCAAGAAGTCCTTCATCTCTTTGCGCACAGCGGTAGCACCTTCCAGATCTAGAGGACACACCCGAACCCATGTGTCAATGACTTTCATCACGCCCTGATGTTGTAGCGGCACCTCGAAGTTTGGACTTGTAGGTGAGACAGTGTACGAGATAGGTACTTTGTTTTCACTAAGCGGACTAGTTTTGGGATCAAATGCAAGCAAAGAGGAGGACATATGGTGTCCCGGGGAAGTGAGAGAGGCAGAACGGGGTTTGTTCTTCATACTGATATCCAACCCTAAATGAGCTTGTGTGGCGGTTGAAGACGTAAACGCTTCGATTGGTGCTTCAGAGAAATTGCCTAATATTCCGCAAGTTTGGCTAAGACCGTCGTGCTTCTGTTCATTCAGACCAGCACAAGTATCGCTGACGGTGCTGCCCTGCTGCTTGAGTTCTGACAGCCGTGGTAGGATTACGGAAGGAGGTATTGCTTCTTGTGTGGGCGTCATATTTGAAGCGTTAGATGCCGGGCTTAAGCTTTCACAGGGCGTAGCTGCGGCGAAGTGTACCTCGATATTTGTGTTTTGTGTTCCATTTAGATTACTACATACATTAGGCTTAGCTAATTTTTGAGAAGGGTTCTGAGTCAAAGGTTTACTCTGTATTAAGGGCATGTCTATAGGCAGATGCAAAATAGGTGCACTTGGAGAGAAACGGATTGAGCTATTGTCATCAGCTGTTGTCAAAGGCTCGTGTAACTGATTGAGAATTTGTTCATCACTTAAGCACGTACCGCCAAATGTCAAAGGTGCACTCGACCCAGACAGTGCTGGAGCCACACAGGTAGCCGCGGACATAGTGTCAATAACTGAGATATCCTGTTTTTCTGTTCTAGAATTTTTCATAGAATGAAGTTTGTCATGGGAAATTGTATTATTGTGAGTATTATGTTGTGTTTCTCGGTCTCTAGAAACATTACTGCCATTTAATTCTTTGAGACCTGTATTCAGGTTTTGATCGTTGCCATCATAACAAAAGGCTGAACCACTAAGTACGGATGTCGGTGTTTCCGTTATGGCTTGGTAACAAGTTGGTCGGGGTACAGAGGATGACGTCACAATGATATTATCATCTCCTAAGCTAACTAACAAACTTGTTGCTTCATGTGACTGTTTTTTCTTGTCAATAGCACCATTAAACTGATAATGTTTGGCTTGATTTGCATCGTGCTTGGCTGCATCGTGTATGGTAGCATCTGTCTTGTTCTGGGAATATGACACCGTCTGACTTGACAGTTTCAAGCTCAGCTTTGATGTCGGCAATTTCTGTTTTTGTGCTTGTCTTTTTTCTATGCTTTTATATCGATCGTGTGTTTCCTTTAGCAACGGGACACTAATAGAATCCCCAATGTTGTCAATGTTAGTTTCTATGCAACATACAGCTTGGTCTTTTGCCACCTCAGTCTTTATATTTTTTGAGTTATTAGATTTTTCCTTATTTGTCCTCGCGACGGCTTGGGAATCCAGGCTTTTTGTATGTTTGGAACCCGTTGATGCTGATTTCACTCCCTTTCGTGTCCTGTTCTTGTCTTTTCGTGAATTTTTATAAATTAGTCCCAGGGTATTATCTGTTTTGGGGCTAATTGTTACCACGGCAACCGTTGCTGCATCGAAATCAGGTACAGAGTTTGAGCGAGATAAAAGTGGTGTCGTTGTTTGGTCCATTCTGTGAGTATCAATTTCAAAAGTTGGCAAATTGATAAGTTCCTTTTCAAGTTCTTTGAACACGTTACTGCCATTTCTGTTCAAACTTTGGGCACTGCTTTTGCAGGAGTCAACAAGTGCAAAGCTTTCTAAACTGTCAGCGTAGGTGGATATTTGACCATGTGAATTTGAATTCTTTTGTTTGCTGCTCTTTATACTTGGGAATCGAAACCCAGTTTTTGCCTTTTCAATTTCTGTACTGCCCACGACTGATTCTTGGGAGAAGACATGAAGCTTCGGAGACGAAGAAGAAATATTGAGATCTAGAGGCTGAATAAGACTGTCTCCTATTGACTTTATAGCAATACTCATCGGTGCGGGACTTTGAGCCAATCTCTTTCTAGCATTGAGACGCAATAAATGTTTATCCATAGATCCCGCCCTCGGCTTTCGTCGCCGATATTGACGAAACTGTTCATCTTCACTATCATCTATTGGATCAGCTATTTGAACGTGTTTTTTCTTTAAAGAATTATCTGTTCTTGGCGACAATGGAGAGTCATTCTCAGGCATTTGAACACGCGGTGGGCAGGTATCTATCGCTTCTGACTGCACAGGAGGGGGTGACAGACGGAGAGGGTGAGTGATTGGTGAAGAAGGTTGCTGTTTACGCCGCAGCATGTTTCCAAATACCTTATGACAGAGCACTCGGAGAATGATAATTGGATGAACAACAAGTGGAATAGCGTGAAAGAGAAATTCACAAAACGGTCTTTTTCGTAAGTCGTCAAATTCAAAAGGATGATCGCTATCGTGCTGGCTGCTGACTCCGCTTGATGTGGAAGCCTGGTTGTGAACAGGAGCATGCTGACAGTAACTGTCATGTGCATAGCCGGTGTGACTATTGACCAAGAATCCGCCAGCACAGATCAGTTCTTTCTCAGCCTCCTGCAACATGAAATGACATAGTTTCCCATTCATTCCGATGCTAAACTGTATTTTCCATAAAGTAAAGGAAAGTAAACGGGCAGGCAAAAAGATTAATAGTTTTAAATTGAAGCGAGTTTGCTGTTGTACTAAAAAGCACTATGTCGTTTCATATGGAAGTTTTGCTGGTCTGAGACTACCCGCAAAATGTATCTAACACGAAAATTATTTGTTTTTTTTTTTACTTTTGCTTGTGACACAAAACTTAACAAAACTATTTGCTTTAATTTTGTTGACAACAGTTGCCAAAAAAATTATCACTTTGCAGTGCCAGTGTTCATTGTATCAAATTACATCATGGTGTTCTTGTTACACGTTCTCTCATATCTCTCAACAATCTATTAGAATCTTTTTCCTATTCAATCTATTCTCCAGGAAATGATGGAAATTTACGTCAGAAAAACTATAAATTAGGTAGAATTGTGATACGACATGCGCAGAAAAATGTTTGCTTGGTTGCCGTAGTAATCTGTCAATTACCAGGAGCAAACTGGGCCGGAGTCAGACTTCCCCGATGAAAAATAACCTATGCAGACTTTATTGAATGTAGGGCTTAGGATTTTTTGGGAAGCAAATCCAATCTTTACGCTTTTTTGAAGACTTAACAGTGCATTTTACGAGTAGTTAGTAACAATGTTCATTCAGCCGTGAAAGCGAAGACATTACAAAAGTGAAAGGAGAAAGCTACCAATTGTGACAAAATTCGGATTTGGTAGAAGATCTCATAGGTAATGTTGCTATCAAAAGCAACCGGACCAGATCCGTGCGTTTCTCTTAAAGCAAATTTATTTGTAATTATTTGGAAATTCTTACACTGCCATTTAAGCTATAGCAGGGATCATTCCTGCTGAATCTGGAAAGGACTGAACCATGACTGCTACTTGAGAAACATTTTGTGTTTTTTGTGAATCTGGTCGTTTATGGACAACATTCTAAAAACAACTGATTAGCTAAAAACACATAAAAAATAAATAAAAATAAAAAAGTTGAATAAAGACATATTTTTAGAAAGCCGTAACAAAAACGATCCGATGATAAATCTTGATCTCTCTGGTGCAAGTGAACTAGGCCTCTAACTCGAAGCACATCGAAAGTCTGTTCCTGCCTTGCAAGCACGCCAAGAAACTGGAGTAGCTTAATCCCCTTGTAGATTTCTAGGTTAAATAGCCTTTTTTGTGTTTTTAAAATTTAGCGCTTTTTTGGCCAATATTTTTAGCAAAAATATAAGCTATGTGGAGGACCGGATTTGTGAGCAAAGGGCCTTTATGGGTTTTCTAAAAAAATTGGCAGCTATGAGGACCATCTAGAAAAAGTTTCTGCCAAATTTCTAAATAATCTGACCAGAAATGTATGAAAAGTAGCATTTTGAAAAATTGTTTACACACACACACGACACATATGCACACAAACACAAAGGACGACGGAAAGGCCAAAAGTGACCAAAGTCAACTTTTCTAATAAAACAGATTGGATGGTATTTCGATTAGCACACATATACCCTGCTGTAAGACGGACTGTTTCTGGGTTATCACACTGGGTAATGGCCAAGTAAAACGTACAGCAATTGAAAACACATTTCGAAAAACTGATAATTTTTGTTACAATAAGAAACTACAAAATCACAGTAACGTAATATGTTGGGATAACTGAGCCATTAATGAAGCCATTAGTTTGCATTTAAGCCTAAATAGCAGTAAGCAGTAACGTATAAGCTTTCACTATCAGCCTAGACTTTTAACATGCTTCATTTTAATAGTTTAAGTATTGTCAATTACTATATATTTCACTTTCCTTTTAAACGTTATACTGTATTGTTGCATTAACCGCTATATGACATATTGTCATTGATTACAGTGAGTGTCATTGTTGCTGTTTGATGTTTTAGAAATAGGTACCATTTTACTAAAGGACAAACTCTTTTAAAAATCTTACTACTTTACTCTCAAGTGGTTCCTGTTTATTGAGGAGTAACTCACAAAATGTTATTTTTATACAAAGTATTACCAGAACGCAAGAAACAAACCAATGTAGCTCTTCCAGCAACATTTCTAAAACTGTTAAAAGTCCTACTTGAATTAGTAATGCAATGAGTCCCTCCAGTGAACCAGCTTGTATCACGCCATCTTTGTTTTTCACAGTTAAAATTCCCAACGCCATCTGGTCGATGAAGCTGTCCTCCGGATACTGTAGCTTTACTATAGGAGCAAGCTGATCGTCTTCAAACCCTAAAATCGCAGATCACGTTTTCACTGAGTGCTTGTGTAACATTAAAAGATTTGAATTCAATATATTCAATGAATGAACCTTTGATGGTACCTTAAACTCTATGCTCCTGACTCAATATAAGGGAAAAGTGAAATATGGGCACAAACCAAATGTTTATCTATGACTGTAATTTGCAATTATATCATCTCAAACCCGGATAGCAAGGAACAAAAGGTTCTGGAGGGCATATCACACGCCCACCAAGTCATTTGTTCTTTATCAATTTGCAACAGAGCCACAGGATTGCTATTCTATGGCTTTGTTTCTGAGATGTGATGACGCAAAAGCACGCTCCATTAGTATACAAAATTTAATTATGATTTCGGCAAATGAGACAGAAATGCTGACAGTGCTGTTGCCGTTTGGAGCTTCAGGCTGCCTCATGAAACATAATAGTAGTGGCACAATGGCTCATTAGAATGGAACAACGAACAGGTAGGAAAGCTGAGCCACCATTAAATCACTCGGATGCCACTGTGTTTGTGGCCAACTTGAGATAGTATTTAAAACAAGAAAATATGACAACATATATGTGTGTAGGAGACGTTGAAGAGTGCCTATTCTTTAACAGGGAGTTTCCTGCAAACCTTTATATAGATACCTGCTATGTTGTGACAGAAATTTATGACATACTTCGCAGCTGAAACATGACATAACAAGGCAAAAATCCATTGTTTGAGCCTGGTCCTTGTGTTACGCCCGTTAAATGTACAAGATTCCAAAGAAATATCAATTAAGTTCTACCATGCTGTTATTACTAAGTTGAAACACAATCTGAAGTTTCGGTTATACGTACATAACGTGAAATCACAAATGTATGAAAGCTTAAACTATGCCACAAATATATAAAAGCCTTAGCTATGTTTTTATACAAATAACGCACGTTGCCTGGAATTTATCCAGCCCCTTACTCTAATGTCTCAAATTGTATTATTACCGCTTGTAATTAAGGAGACACCTTTCCCCGAAAGAACCACAAATCTCAAACCATATCACTAATGGTTAAAATACTGATGAATCACATGTAAAAAAGATAAATAGACACATATGGTTTTTCCCCAGGTTGGCTATAAACATGTTCAAAATAAAAAAAACACAACTGCAGCCCCAAATAAGCCCCAAATAACGGGTAAAGTAATTAACAAGTTACTGAAAAATCATAGTTTTATTGGAGCAAGTTTTATGTGTTTTGGTAAAACCTGGTATATAATATGATAAGCTATCTCAAGACAAACTGTCTGTTTCTTTGGAAGTCTGAAGATAAATGTCTTTTAGAAGTAAAGTGATTGGGAATATTGTAAGCAAAGAAATTCTAGGCATACATAGAAATTACTCAGAATATATTTATATAAAAATTACACATAAAAACCAAACCACTTGTTTCATGTAAATACCTGGGTGAAAAACAAACAAAAGAGCATTTTGTGTGATAAAAATCATACAAATGTACTGATGAATAAAAGAAAGTATACAATAGATTGTTTCGATATCTTGAAAAATAAAAATGTCTGGATTCTAAAATATCGAAATTTTGTCTTCCAATTTTGAACCTTGACTTCAGCTAACACATTTTTCAGGCAACAGCAATACCAACATCGACACCAAGATCGACACATGCTACTTATCCGCTTGGGCAACAGATTTCAAACGACAACTGACAATCAAACCAGGCATAAACACTAACCGGATAAGTCTGCCTAGGGTGGCGAGAAGACTAGCCGAACGCGGAATACACGCATGCAGACCATATCGCAGAATATTGCTATGTCCACGAAAATGCCAACTTTTGAAGAGCTGAGCTCGGAATCACACCTGCGTACAGTGGTTTCATCGCTACTGGTGGCGAGTAATGTTTTCGGATGAATATCGGTTCAGTTTATCTTGACGATAGGCAGGGCCTATATATGATAATTGGAGAGCGATACGTTCCACAATGCGTATCCCAAGTTGAAAAACTTTGCGGCGCCTCGGTCATCGTTTAGCGATAAGGTTCGGCTGGAGTCTCAGCTGTTAATCATCGATGGCAATCTGACCGCAAATCGGCATATCGATACCGTACTTACTGAGCAGGTGGTGCCCTACATGCAGCAAAACAATAACACATTTTTTATGCCAGATAACGCGCGACCACATGTTGCTTGAGGCAGTTTACAGTATAAGGCAGCATATAAGCTCAACCTGTTTGCATGACCATCATATTCTCTGGATATGAAACCACTGGAACACCTCTGGGATCTTAAGGATAGGAAAATACGAGAAAGAAACGATCTTCTGAGAAATTATAAGAAATTTCGACAAGTGTTAATCGAAGAGTGGCAGCATTACCCAGTGGAGAATCATTCGACTCATTTGCTCAATGCAACGTTCAAGCTCTTTGTAACGCACGCGGAACTCACTTGCTATATTGACACATTGCTCAGTTGACTGTACTTCATATACCGTTAAAACTCAGTTGTTTTGTCCAAAAACATTATCTCTAAATTTAAAAATAGTGCAGTTTTCGGTTTGTGAGATCACGATACAATTAAATTTCGTTACAAATTTCAATATAATACATGTAATAGTATTGGAGATGTAACCATTCAAATACTGTGTATTCTTTCTGTGTATTCTTTCTTTTGTGAACATATTATTCCGTTTTTATTTCTATTATCATGAAGGGTGGGTGGTGGTTTTAGAGAAATAGTTTCATTATCAGACAGAAGGGACAATAGCCAACTTTATGTCTATATGAAATTTTCTGTTTTAACAGGATGTTGTGCCTCGTTGTTTTTTATAATGAAAGCCGTTTGCTTCCATGTTAAGAAATGTAAACACAGTACATGGACAAAGCTGTGATTACACTAGACTTCTGGTATGATAAACACTAGCTTTCCTTGTTTAGAACGGTAGAGAATTGATATCCATGGGCTACAATTAGTCTAATGCCGAACGTACAGCCGTTCAGGGCAAAGCTCAGCATCCCGCCATTACCCTAACTCTTGATTAACCTTGGCCGCCATGGTTATCCTTCGGCCAACATCCGTATGATGTCTGAAGACATTCCTACTACTGGTGCAATATATTTTGCAAAAATTTTAGTTTTTGTTTTCTTGGTATTTGAGATAAATTTCCCAGAAAATCCTCCTTCCCGCTAGAAAAACGAACCTGGAGAGAATCCCCTTCTCAATTGTGCAACTGTGGAGAAAAGCCCCACCTCCCCAGATTTGTGTTATATAGAGAGAAAATCCCCCTCTATACTATTCACTATATACATATCAGAAACACATTTATCGAAATGATAACGCAGGAGATGGATTAACAAGAGCTTCGGTCTTTGTTCACAGCCTGGTTTGGGTCATAGCTGAGTAGATCAAACACAGCACAGTGCTATAAATACATGTAATGGGGATTTGCAATGGCTAGAGATGGTGATGTATAAAACCTCACCTGAAGTACCTTTAAGGAATATAATCTGCGAAGTGTCCCGAAAGAATTCACAATGTGACAAATTGAGTATTAAACGATATTTTAATATTTTAGGGAATTTTTTACAGAGGAACTCCATCAAGCAATATTTTAATATTGAATGCATTTAATACGTAGGCTGAATACTCGTCAAAGAAGTTAAGTTCTATGGATGGGGGGAGAGGGGTTCTTCGGGCATGCCAAAAATCTAGCTAAATTTTCTACGTAGTTGACAAGATAGGGTTTTTTTCTCCTGGGTCGTGTTTTTTCGGGGCAGGGGAATTTTTTGCGATATGGCGTTTCACTGTCGTTCTAATCGAATCCCAAACACTGAAGACAACTGCAGTAGAAGTATCGGCTACATCGTGGAACATATAGATAGCTTTCACTGATTCGATGTATGTTATCAGAAATTGAGACCCTAGTATAAACATCACATTCCCCTTTTAAAGAAGAATTTAAAAAATTTGTCAGACTGATTGTTTCACGTTTTGAGGATGAAAATGAAAACAAAGGCAAAACAAATAGTGCGGTGCACAAATTCAGGTCAAGTACTACATATGAGCAAAATTTGGGGGTGCCAGTGTGGGGGTGGTCAGAGGAGTAGTAAGCCAAAATGATGGATAAGTAAAGAGAAAAAAGGTCTGGAACATTGACCCTATATAACTTCAATATATTCTTTCAAAGTCTTGGGCTTGCCAAATGTTAAATATTTTCTAATATCTTAAATGTCTTTTTCTGAATATAAGCAATTTCAAAAATATCTTACGAGCGAAATGTTGCGACACAATGATAATTTACACTGGGACTTAATCCCAAGAAATTATTGTGTTAACAGCCGTTGCCAAAATTCCTCTTTCCGCCCCATTTTTGCTTTTCCACGCAGAAAAAACTGTTGACCTATGACGTCATTATCAGCGTCTTACGATTTTATGAAAGTTTCAAAGTAAAACATCTCGAAAATGGTGTCAGATACGGCTTTAGAGCAAAATGCGTCATGAGACAAAGTGTTTGCAAGAAACACTTTGGTGACTTGTGACGTCACCATGTTCTATTGCTGAACGGTTTAAATGAGGGAACTGAACTCAATGTGCACAGAGTGCTTTGAAGAATAAAAGTGAGAAATGAAATATAATAATAAAGGCCCTAGCTCCCTTATACATTCGCCCACCCAAACCCACTCAGCGCATGGCACCAGAAAGCGCCTTCATCACGCTAAAACAATAGTACTCCATTATAATACTCCTGCATAGATTCTGCGCCTTTGACCTCACACCACAGTAATCAATACTGGTAAAAACACCGCACTGACCTTAAAAAACTGGATTAGCTCAAAGAATGCATAACAATTTAAATTGCCGGTGACTCTGTTAAAACGGTTTAAAACAAGAGTGTAAAATATTATGTTTACTTTATCACTCCGTCAGAACTATACCGTGTTTTTAATCAATATGACTAAAAATTAATATGACTGTGTTTGCCACGCATAATGTTTTAGCACAGGTGGTCCTGAATACATGGGCTATAGCCACGGTGTGGCCTCTGTCTCTCTGCGTCCGACCGTAATCTCTGAATACTCGCTATTGCTCAAACAGATTTCAATTGATCCCAATAAGGATTTGTGGGCAGAGTGCCCACTCAGGTTGGTGGGGTTGCTGCAATATTATTGTTTTATTTTGGCGATGTCCAAATTTTCGTCAGTCTGGCAAATCCTAAACGTTTTTTGCTGATTCGTGAAATTTTTTGTTTAGGCCAGGAATGAAGATATCTGTTCGATTTTTTTTTTGATTTCTGTATGCAACTGGTATGGCGGCATACCATACTGGTATAACTTTTAACAAAGTTTTATGTGGAATACTATATTTTTTAGCCTTCGTTCTGTTGGTTATGATATGAGCACGTTTTGATATCAAAATTGTCCTTCGGTCAATTAGTTTAATCTGATTTGCATATCTTAAAAATGTGTTTAACAGGCAACAACAGATATGCGACTTAAAAATAAAAATATTCATTGCAAGATGTTTTCTGTTGGTAGCTGTCATACAGTAACTGCCTGATATGTTTAGCATATGCTAACCATGTGATTTAATATGCGAGATCCAAAACCTCTGATCCAGTGCTAGGACTCAAAAGTTCCTATGCTACCCGATGATCAGAAAACATTCATATTTGTTGAACTTATACTGAAAATACCTTAATGCATATATAGTACTCATAAGGATATCTGTATTAAACACAAGATTTTATTGCCTTAACAGCTATCTATAGCAAAACATAAAAGAAGAAAAGACAGAGCAAATATTTCAGATTATTATTGCCACTGCGAAAAAAATTCCCTTGCCCTTTTGCGGCACTCCAATTGAACCAATTTAAACTACTGTGTTGGAGATACTTCAGAATAATTCGCTCCTTTAGTTCTGGTGAAACAATGGTTAAAGTTCTCTAGGTATTTACCCATTAACAACATTAGAGAACTAACGCTGTGTTCTTTGCCTACTGTGTCACAGTCAACATATTTCTCGCTTCATTCGCATGATGCTAACATTAAAAATCTGTTAAATTGATTGTAGAAATAATCTTACGCTCTGGTATTGGTCGTTTTAGTTACCCGAGGTGCAGAAAATTTTATGCATATTCAGGAAATATCAGCAATTGATTCCTTTCATTAAAATTCTTACAATGCCTAAAGATGAATGAAAAAAGCAATTTATAATGGGGATACTTAGTTGTTGAATAAAATCGAACACCCACACACAAAACAGAAAAATTTTCTTCAAGTTTACTGCTGTAGTTCTTCGTCCGGACTTTTTCTTTCATAGGAATAGTAAAATAACCAGCCTCAAGTTACATCACAAACATGTGTTCACTACGGTATGAAACATATGGTGCAGATATGCTCAACAAGTAATCAAAAGATGTTTAACACATGTTGACCATATGAACATATCTTTGCCATGGATTGTTAGCATGTTCTTACATATAGGTTTCCAGGTGTGAGGTGAAACTATAAACTATTTTTGCTGATTATTTTTGATTAGCTTTAAGTTTGTAAAAAATTAATTGTTTAGTCTTTTACAATTTAAAAACATGACCACTCAAAGGGATTACTATATATTCCCAAAAACATAACGATAATAACTGATTTTACAGTAATTTCAAATATTAATTTCACAATTTTAGTTACTATCAACAAAGATATAGCAAAACTAACTGAAACTACAAACATTTCTAAGTCATTCTAATTATTCATCGCTTTTAAATGCACTGGAAAGTGTAGATAACAAAAGCATGGCGGAAGATCTGTCATGGAGTGTAGATAGAGCTGTTGAAGGTCGTCCGGAACCCAGACCATGGTTCCGCAACACACGTCCTGTGTGATATGACACTGGTATTTGCAAGCAAATGCTAGGAGGCATAAACCTGATCTTCCATGAAGTCACACACGTATAGGTGACGATTAGGGAAATATATACCTGGACATGATAAAAACTTCATGAACTGAAATGCCAAAAAACAAAGAAATCCTGATACTATGAACTTTGAGGTCAAGATAAGACCATAAAATGACATCATTTTAAGGCAAAACATTTTATTTTAAACGGTAGCCTCAAAAAATAACAATAAAATAATACATTATTTACTACTGACACGGAGTCATGACGAAAAAAATGCGATTGCATTTAATGAATCTCTTAAATATATGACAAACTCAGTTGGCATGTTATTTATAGATCCTAATTATCAGCGCTGCCATTGTTAAGTCTAAAGGTCAGAGAGCTACCGCTAACAATGCAAGTCCTTTGATTAGCACACAGGCAATTCCACATATCCTGTTGTTTTGACATATTTCAATGTGCTTTTTCCCAAGATAGGTCATATAAATTTTTTCCAAGAAAGAGAACCTGGCAGAACCTGAAGATGGCCTACTTCTGTTATGCAGCGCACTCACTTCTCCCAGCATGTGACAAAAGACCAGATCGTTTTCGCTCCTTGGGACCATAAAAATTACCAGGGACATTAATTTTAGGACGTTGCATAAAGTTGTAACAACAATAATAATATCCTTCACAAAAACGAAACAGAAAGCTCAAAATAACGTTCAGGATGACAGCTCCGTGCAAGATATCTGCCGTGGTATTCACAAAAGTTAACTGTGTAGTTAGCTGTACACAACACAAGGAAAATCAGCTATTTAGTTAATTTAGAGTTTGCAAGATTTTGCGAAAATGTTTTAATACAGAAGTGAAATGTGTTAATTAACTTTCAAAAATTCTGCTGGCTGCAGGAATTTATTAACCGTACAGTTACCTTTCGTGAATACGTCCCCTGACCGTAAGATGACATCTCAGCATATATATCAAAGCAGGTATGAACACTTGATTACCGCTATATTTTAGGGGCTGTAAAATATGTAATGCCCTTTTACACTCAATGTTAATTTTTGATAGTGACATATAATTGAAGATATCAATAAATCTAAAAAGGTTTCAAAATCGATATAGGTTTCATTAATTTTATTTTTATTTCCTCAATATTGCGTTTTAGATGGCAAAATTTACGGAAATCAAAAAATAAATTTTGAAACTTAAAAAATCTCACAAATTTCACATTTACGGAATGCGATTTTAACAATAATTAGGCAACTATAAATATCAAGACTTACTATATGATCTCAATAATGAATTAATCAACACCAAGAATTTATTTTTGATATCGGTAATTATAATTTTAATATCTCCTAAAGTGTTAGATCTCAAAAGTTATTTTTGGTATCCCTAAATTTTTTTATCTACAAATTCGTGTTAGTGTTTTTTGGGCTTTGTTACGTCATAGGTAAAAAGAGTAGGTTACTAATACGATTAATAGTTGATCAGTAAAACCGATAGCGTCCTGCTTTTAATCCTTCAAGCCTTCATCAAATTAGTAAAATGTTAATGTTTTACCTTTTCATTTTCAATTCATTTCCTGCTTGTTATATGTGAAAAAAAACCATACACATCCTTGGAGAAAACAATACAAGAATAACTGAAATATGGCTAAGGTGGATTATTTTTTACATTTTTATGAGGTAAATACGTCCTAGGAATAACGTCCAAGACACATTAGACAGTGTTTGTAGGAAGTTTACCAGTGAGTGTTAAGCCAGAATTCAGAAAAGTACGTCTTTTTCTCTCAAAGCCACAGCATTGTCAGCTAACACTGAGAGAGAACGTGCTACGCCAACTGCCTGCAGATTTAGCTTCGAGCTGGTCCTATTTGACTAACATAGACTACTTGGTTGAAGTTTTGGAAACAGAGTAATCTCATACTCGGTCACTGCGTGACCTCATAGAAATAGTTTATCATGTGCCCAAAAATCCGATATATCTGTACTTTTTACGCTATGGTCTTGACATGAAAACTACAAGCTACGCATGGTACTGAGACTCAGTATAACAGAACTCTTTTGTGATAAGGTAGTTTGTGATGTAATGCACTGGGTGAGTTGGTTGGCATTTTAGAGGGACTAGAAAATTTTAAAATTACTTTTTATCTCTTCTATAATGTTTCTGTACACACTGATCGAGGTGAAATCCCGCATTAGAAGGGACAGAAATAGAAAAATTGAAAACATGACGCAATCGTGACGTCACATGTTAAAATTTAGGCCACCGAAGTGTTCCTCGCAAAAAGGAAGCTGAAGTTTGCTCCAAACTGTTAATGTAACCGTTTTCGTGATATTTCACTTTGCAAATTATAAGACGCTGATGACGTCATCGGTCAACAATTTTTCGCTCAGATCAAGATCGTAGAAGTCATTGTATGCAAAGTTTCAGTTTCTAGTTCTAAAATTTTAGAGAAATGTGTAGAGATAAAAAAAAGAAAGAAACACTCGAAACACCTTGTCGACAAACACTCCTTGGCAGGTTCATTTCCATGTGTGAACAAGCAAAGAAAACCGAAAACGATTTTGCTAAAGACTAGTAAATTTTACGCTTTGGGGCGTAATATCATCGTGAAAAAACTTTAAAATATAGAACATAGCTGAAAGTAATGTCAACATGCCAGTTGCTCGATCTAAATTCCAAAAAGACAAACAGGAAAAAGCATCATTTCGACTTTCCTTGAGTATCCCCAGGCAAAATTTAAAGAATATATAGGATTACACACTTTTTTGCAAACGTGGCTTTGTGTCCTTAAATTGGAGATCATTAGCGAATCGACCAAGTGAAATAATAAACTGCCCCAGTACACACAAACACACCTGAGTCATACATGCACAAAATTCTATTGCGAACTAATAAAAATTGTAGCAGTAACATTTAACCAAAATATATAGACAGGTGGATAGACGTGAAAGTGGTGACGTGTGAAAAGTGGTCATTACAAACAATCTTTTCTGTTTTCTTTATACTGTGAAATTAGACATATCTGCAGCCTGGGGCTTCCATATTTTGCCACCTTCCCACCCCGTCCTCAGCGTGCTCTACCTCCCCGTCCCAAGACTTTGCGAATCGCCTTGGTAAAAAAGCTGCCATTTCAGGCACAAAATAACAATAATTATGAAACAATATCGCTGACTTTTGTGAAGCAGGAAAAACGACTAAAATTGTCAGTGTTACTATATCAATTTTAACATAAACTAGAACCGCATTTCGCAAGCGAAATCTTCAACACTTGACAAACATTAAAAGTTAAAAAGCAAAGCAAAGCGGAAACCACCCCGTTCTCAAATAATATTAATTTTTTGGATTTCTTAGGATGTCAACTGTTTTATTTGGACAAGTTTTTTTCGAATTAAATTGTCGTGCCATTGATATATTAGTAAACATCACAGCTTGAATTCCGTTGATAAACTGTGTACATCTGCTTGGTTATGTTGGCTCAAAGGCTTTATTAATTGAACGGACTAACACTTTTTCTCGATGCAGGCAGAGCTCCCGTAACGCACGTAAGCTGTGTTGTTTTGCTCAACCGTTACATTGCTTTTAAATGGGCTGTATTTAACACTTGCTATTTAACACTTGACAAGCCTTTGGCTTGCAAGGGTTATATGAATTTGTGCGAGCAAAATTCGTCCTTTTTTTTCTTCTTGACAGTTTTTGCCGATTTTTTGTGTCTTCTTCTCTGACACTATGGGCCCTACGACCTTGAAACTTGGGACTTACGAAGAGCTTGATCTGAACATGTGCATGTCACTTTTTATTTTCGTCTTTGATTTCGTTTTCTTTGTTAAAACGCCATGTGAAAAGAGTGTATTTTTGCAAATAAATGCGTAGCATTTAACGACAGCACAGAATACACATTTGCTCAGTGAGCTTTGTGCGAGCTCTCACTGCGTAAATAGATAACAAGGCGTATGCCTGATCAGTCAATAAAACTTTAAGTCAACAACAACCAAACACTACTCGGCTTATAAGACGTATTCAAGCTGTGTTGTTTGCAATATATTATTCAGGAAATAACCCAGGAGATATTTTTGGGAAATATTTTTGCGCTTTAATTTTTGTTAAGTGTCAAGTGTCAAGTTATGTGGTCCTAGGGTCTGTAGTATCAGAAAAGAAGCTGAGACAAGATAATGGATTTTGCTGTCAAGAAAAAAGCACCAACGGCTGCCCGCACAATTTCATATAAGCCTTGACTAAGTCAAAGACTTGTCAAGTGCTAATGAAGACAGATGAAAAGCACAGCTTATTGAATTGCTCAGTCTAACTAGTGTAGAGGCCAGCAGATCAATTAACAACTTCTGTGCTAAAGCCTGCGTATGTTACACGCTACGCTGGCTGTAGGTCATTTGCTCACCTAACAGTTTGCTCAACGGTCGTTTGCTCACCGACCAGTTGCTCACCGGTCATTTGCTCACCAAGAAAATGCTCACCCAACACATTTTATTCAAATAATCCATTATTAGTTTATCGACTTTATCGACATACTAGAACACAACTTTAAAACAAAATTTAAATTTGCATAGTATCCTAGTCTCTTTATTCTACGTCTTTTATTTCTTCATTTTAACCGGTCAATGAAATTCTTGTAAAATATACTTATTTTGATTATGCACTCTTCAAGTCACTAGTTGCTCATAATCATAATTTATAATCATAATTCATGTTCATAATTCAGAATCAATAATCTATATTCATAATACATAATTATAATTCATAATCCATAACCGTAATTTACAATACATAATCGCAATTCATAGTCCAAACTGCTCACTGTCCAAATCGCACAGAGTGACCTATTCCTCCGAGAAATTCTTCTAACGTTTTCCTGCGAAGGACAAGATCGTCACATAAGTTTTTCAGCCGTTTTTGACACTCTGCAAAATTTCTTCGCTTTCTTTTCTTAAGAAGTTGACCACAAGCAGTTTGTATTATCAGGGTCCGGACTAGTGCCTCGTCTTTTCTGAGACCCATAACTGAAGAAACATGGGTGTTTTTGTCCAACTAATTGCAGAAATGCTGCGTTTCAAGACTCGCACAGATTATTTGTTCTGTTCTCGTCATTGTGAGTCATCTCATGAACATCCCAAGTCTCACGCCCGAATATTGGTGGAATTCTACGAAGTATAGTCGGCGGCGGTTCGGCGTTGTCGTTTTCATTTGCACGTGGCGAAGTGTACCAGATACATACGTACGGTCAAAGTACGCCAGTAATCCGTCAATACCTTCCGGAATGTTTTCCTGTAGGTACGTCAGACCCCTGAGACTCGATCAAGCGGACGGAACGCAATGCCATCTATCATTCGGCAAACTAACATGACCTCTTCTGATGCACGATAAAGAGGTACCAGACCAAGGTCTTGAATTTTCCTCCAAGTACTCTGGGTTATATGAAAAAAGCATCCGTGTGTCTGTACGTGCGGCCCAAAGACTGAGGTTACGGCTTGTTTTGCCGCCGTTTCAAAATCAGTTACAATGGTGGTTGGATCAGGAGTGTATCCCATCACCTGGCATTTATTCTCAATTGCCTGGAGCATAAATATCCTGCGATTTACCGGGCAGAAATGCATATACGCAAGACACTGTGGTTTCACCGAGTGGCGCCCTGATAACGTACAGTTGTTGAAAAATTGCAGGTGCGATAGAAAAGGTAACTCCATAAACCATGTTGCCGAGCGACATAAATGACGTAATCCTGCGTCCATTGCGTACACAACAATCCTGAGACGTCTCTGGGGCCCGCTGTCGTATATCAGAAAACGCTCTGGATTGTCACCTCCTGTTGTTTCCCATTCGTTTGGTATATCCAAACCCCTCAATGTGGCTGGAACCTTTGGAAATGCACCTCGTTTTTGCCTGCGTATAGTCCTACGGTACTGCTCTATGATGCCTGGGTTTGCTCGTACATTTTCTGGAGCTTCCTGAATTGCCTGAGAAAGAATCTGAGTTGGTCGCGTCATCACATTTCGGACCGTGCTTGAAATCTTTTCTCCTAATTTCGCAACACCAACGGCATTTTCATCCGCTTCATGAGAGTGCTCTGTAAAGGATTTAACCTCTTGCACCTGGAAACAAAAAATGTAAAAATTAAAAATACTTAAATTTTCAATATATAATTATATTATTGTAGTAATATAAAGAACTAAAATTTAAACAATTAATAAATTATAATAGAAATTAAAAAAATTAATGTCATTGATCAATTTTCAAACTTTTAAGTTACAAATTTTGACCTAAATTGTGAATATTTAAGGTGTAATAATAATTTAAAACTTACGTTTATGTTGCAGAAACAGCTCCCTTGCAATTTAAAGACCTTTGTTTGTGACAGGCCCATCGTATCCAGTTGTTTTTTTTTTCAGATTTTTGGTGCACATATGTCCATTGTAGCAAAGTTTTTGTCTCCCCCGTTTACTTGTTATTAGTTCCATGACAGTAAATTTAATTGTGATAAAGGGTGCATTATTTACTGCTTTTATAAAGTATATTTCGTACTTAAACGATAAGAAAAGATAGGAACATCAAAATATCTGGACCACTCCGCCCCCCACTGCTCCCCATGCTCTTTGATGTAAAAGTTTGAGGCAAAATCACTGGAAAAGTATTTACAAGTTATGTAATTCAGGTCAGCGAAGGGGGATGTATTATATCTCTTGAATAAATAAATTGCGATTCCTGTGAAAGCAGAGCAGTAGGATATTGACAGGCTGTGATTACAACTTTTTGATGAACTGTTTTTAACACCAGGAACTGATATTTAAAGTATCTGATAAAAATTGCAATGTATCAAAATTTTACGGTGGTGAGCAAATGGTACATTTTTCCACTATTTGGTGAGCAAACGACCGGTGAGCAATGACCGATGAGCAAATGAGTTGGACCCCTCTACGCTACTCAACAGCAAAGCAGTAAAGCTCACAGGAGCTAAACCATTTTGTGAGTTATCTGCGCTCTGCGTATTGCATAGAAGCATATGTGTTTTCTTTAATATCATGGCGCTGTGGGCTACAGGCGGGTGGGCAGAGGGGATAATATTAGGAATTTACAAGGCATTTATCTTAACTTCTTTGTAATATAAAATATTCTGTATTAAATGAAGTTAGCATTACAACCCAGCAAACAACCGTCTTTTTTGGTTGAAAAAAGGTTTATTTTGGTCGCGACGACTTCACAACCATATTCTGACCTATTACCCTAAAACCAGACTTTATTCCGACGTCGAGGCGACGTCGGTTTTCTGACGTCACTCCGGCGTTGCAAAAACGACCAAAAAGCGATGAACATTATTATCGCTCACCGGAAATGGAAGTCATTTTGAAAAAGAGGAAGAAAAAACCTATTTTTTACATGAAAATTTGATGGCGCGTCGGTATTTTTCTTCCTAGACTGTAAAAATTTACATGGAAAATGCTTTTGTATGTATTTTACAACAGCAGTTGAATAATTAATTATCTATTAATTATTTAACTCTGGTCAGTTTCAGGTCGGAATCCGACGTCGGTTCCAATTTCATATACAACCTAAAACCGACTTAATTCCGACGTCGGATTTAGGTCGGAACCCGACCTCATTCTGACGTTGAAAACCCGACGTCGGTTCCATTTCATAAACAACCAAAACCGGAACGTCAGTCCGACGTCGGAAACGTCACGACGTAGACCCGACGTCATTCTGACGTCCTAATGTTTGCTGGGAAGAAGAAAATGACAAAAATAACGTCACAATAGTATCACAAGTGGAAAAGTAGGTCACCAAATAATTGGCGAAAAGTAGTTCCATTTTTCACTCTGACGCTGTAAATGCAACCGTTTTCGAGATATTTAGCTCTAAAAACTTCGTTACGTCATAAGCCGTGGATGATAACGTAACGATCATATATAAAAAATTATGGGAGGATCAAGATCCAATAGTGGACTGTAAGTGTGTCAAGTTTCATTTTCTTAACTCTCGCCTTTTTGTCTGAGACTGTTGAAACCGAAGAAAAGAAACAAACATAAAAACGGGGAAAATGGAGAAACTTGCGGAATTCTTGGTAAAACAATTACTCCTTGGAATTGCAGTCCCAAGTGTATTTTTTCCGCTATGGCATTAAACTATGAGAATTTTGTATTTCTGTATTATTGTGTCGCCAGTCTTTTTTGTCTCCTTTTTCAATAAACTGAAAAATGACACTGTTCTACTTTACTAAAGGCAGTGGCCTCGGGATTGATTTGCCCACAAGAGGCTCTCTGCTTGTTTCTTTGCACTTTCATTCGCAAGAGGGCGTTTCTGCTCAAGGAGAATCAGGCAGAACCAAAATGAAGTTAATTTATTCAAAGCTCGGTTTCATTCTCCGAGTTTTCATGCTGAAAAACGAAAGCCACAGAAAAAAATCTCTGCATCTTATAGCTGTCTTCAATATAGAAGTCACTTTTTAATTTAACAGTGTGACATTTAGCTGTCTGACATTCCACCCAAGAGTTTCTGGTAGTTTTTTTTACGACATTTAAAAACGTGATTCAATTTCGTGCGTGACGATGCTGAGAAATGGGGAACTCAAGTAATTTTACTTCCTTATAAACATCTTTCAAACATCTTCATAACTTGCTGCTTTCGAATCGAAATGATATGTTCAATGAACACTGTCTGGTTGTTAGTTTTCTCCAATTTTACATATATATATATATATATATATATATATATATATATATATATATATATATATATATATATATATATATATATATATATATATATATATATATATATATATTCTATAGAGATACGAATTTCGATATCAGTTAGTCAATAAGCCAATTAGAGGTCCGAAATTTTATAACTGACATCGCCATAGACTATCAAGTCATGAAATTTCAATAACCCATTGATCAATGCCACTTCTATCGGGACTCACATTTTAGCCAAAATGCTCCACCACCCAAGTTACATTTTAGCCAAAATATTTACTACGTTTTAGCCAAGATGAATATCTCGATATTACACCATCTTCGCTAAGAGTACAGCTACAGTCGATCCCTCATGACCACGCTCATGCTACGCGGGGCATGTAAAGTCAGGAATTGCCCGCTGTGGCTATTCGGGAAGCTCCTGATGTGCCTGTCTGAGAACTTGAAATCTACTAAAATCATTCCATAGAAATTACAATGCCATGTTCTACCACTCCAAACCCAATATTTTCCTCTTCTTCGATGCTGTGCGTAAGCTGCAGACCACAGCCGACGTCAAAATCAGGAGTCTAGACGTCGTGGTGCCCAAAACAAGCGCGGAAAAAGCAAAGACAAAAAGCGCGATGGACTTATTCGACAGATTTTTGCGCAAAAAATTCCTCGCAGCCACTTCATATCTGCAATGGGTCACAAGTACCAGGCGAAGACCGATCCGATCCGTGAACGACGCATCAGTGAAACTCTACTGTAGTACGATTTTATAGTCTCAGTTATGCAATGCCATTGTGTGTAAATTGGCTAAAATGAATTGACTTTTTGGTTGAATTGTGATTTTATTTTGGCTAAAATGTAGTAGCATTTGGCTAAAATGTGAAATACCGCTTCTATCAACGTCATGTTAGATCGTGACATTTATCGTGACGTTGCAACGTTGGATAGGCGTCGGGATTTGGCTGTATGTGAAAGTCAAAACAATGCGTTTCTCCCGACCTTATATAGACGTCAGATTTAAAAAAAAAACTATTACATTATCGCTCATCGGATGTGGCAGCCGTGATAGCTGTGTTTTAGAAAACAAGTCAAAATGTCAACTCAAACATAAAATCTGAGGGACGCAGAAGTTTTTCATCGCCTGCTTTTTGGAAATGAACACGAAAAGTGACTTCGTAGACATTCTAACACATGGGATGACACAACGTACTTTGATAGATGGACAGAAATGGTATCCATGGAATATCGATTTTCCCATGTTTCTGCTATGATATTTCCTGACTTCCATACAAAGTCGTTCTCCTGACATCTATCTATCCAACGCTAAACCCGACCTCTCTTCAACGCGAATATAAGCGAGTAAAAACTTTAATTTCTGAATTGAGCGTAGCTGGTTTTGTAATAGAATAATATATTCTGTCCTGCTGCTGGCGTTATGGGAGTTGGACACGCGCCGTTTGACACACTTGTTTTTAATTAGCCATTTCGCTTTACGGAAAACACGTTGTTCTTTAAAGGTAAAAGGCCGATTTGTGCACAATTACTAGCAGATTAGTAATAATAATGGGTAATATGATTCTTCAGAACTGAGGTTAATTAGTGTAATAAAACCCACCATTACTTGCAGATTCCCTTTGATAACCAGTCGCATGCAATGCGTTACTTTGACAACAGTTGTTCTCATTTTCTTTTAGCGGTGCGTTCTATTTCTTTATCGGAATTGCCAGTTGATCGCACCGCCCACGCTACGCACTGTGGACCTTGCTACTTACTGCGCATGTCAAATAGATCAACCCTGCCGCCCAGTCGATGGAAGAGCCCCATGTAGACCAGGATTCTGGCGGCGTGGTACTTCACATAACGAGCGTACCTGGAGAAGATAAAGATAAATGACATCAATCACACTATCAGCAAAACTTGGTTAACGCTTAACAGAGAAGAGAGCAGATAATTCGGTAAAGGATCGAGCAGGTTTTTATTGTTTGTACCACGTTCCGTTCTATTTGAATTTATACAACTTTAGCCCTGAAATTGTGGACAAAGTTTACAAAAAGCAAATGTTGACTTATTTTGGGTGAAGACATGTCGATAGCTGGGAAGATCTAAAACTTGTCTTTTTCATATGGTCGACAAGACGTATAATTTAAATAAGTAAACATATTCCTTATCATAAAGTCTTTAAATTTTATGAGCCCGAGTCGAAAGAAAAACGGGTCAAATAGGAAAGAGCCCACACTTTTATAAACATTATCGTTTATTTTAGCCTTGATAAATTACGTACGTACCATTAAAAAGGGCAGCATTAAAAACCATGAAATAATCTTTAAAATCACACTAAATTTAACTTTTTGCCCAGGTTTGTCCGTTGTCAGAATATACACAATATAGTGAAAGGATTATCTTGAAAAAAAAAAACGCGAAATAACAAAACAACAATGCAACAAATATTAGATATCTCTAGGGCGAGAAGCACTTTGGCTCAGCGACGCCGTGTGCACTTGAGTCTGCCTCCGATTCAAGGAATTTTTGCGACCATCACTTTGATTGCTTTTCCCAGCAACTATTTGAACAAAATAAAGTTTGTTTGTTGTCGTTTAAAACCGTCATAAGCGTATGCTTTTTTTAGGTCACGTTCACTACCTAAGTAGGAGACAGCGAAATTTCCACTGGCTTGTAATTGTTGAAGGCACCCTCTCAACTCGGCCGTGATTGGCAAACTTTCGGCACCGCAGATTCTCGACACTGAACAACCACAGTGCCCGCCCAAGACTTCTTGTCTCCATTTCGCCATGCCGCTAGATGTCGTGCTTTGCGCTCATTGCCCAAAGGCTACCCTCGAGGGAGTTGCTGTTATATATAAATCGCCACCTTTTTAGCATTGTAGCCATGCAGCGTCGGATATAGGAATATCAAGTTCTTTCAGCGACCAAAATTCTACGACTTGATTTGGCTCGCAGCAAACTTAGCAACAATTTGCAGTGCGCCAACATCAATATTGCCCAACATGGAAGTGCAGCAGGTAGAAGCAGCTACTGGAGAGCTTCTAGAATGGCCAAAGAAGGTATAAGCGCTCACACAGAACGACTTTTCCATGCGAACAGCCTCTTCCTCTTTGACAATGCTACCTTAAAGGCCCTAAAACTCACATTAGCACAGCTGCGTGTCCCTTAAGAAGCAGTGACGTGACAGACAACGACTCAGCCACCTCAGGTGTAAGTGACACGCCGCAACCTAAAGCACAGCCCGAGTTCTCCCGTGACGATCGGAAACTTGCCCCGCTCATTGACAATCCGTCGGTGGTGACATTTCTAGTCAACACTACCTATGCTTACCAGCCGGGGGGGGGGGGGGGAGAACATTGTTTAATTACTTCATTTTCCCTCTTCTTTCTACTTTTGTTTGGCATTTTTTCGAATAATCAAAATAATAATAATAATAATAATAATAATAATAATAATAATAATAATAATAATAATAATAATAATAATAATAATAATAATAATAATAATAATAATAATAATAAAGTGATTATATCAGGCATTTTAATTTTTTTGCATTTACTTGTTAATTTTTTCACTGCCAAAAGTATCTTTTCTTACATATCTTATTACTGAAAGAGAATGTGCAGGATTAACAAAATAAATTAAAACGACAAAATATTGTGTTTAAGATATATTACATTCAGGACCAAACATTTTACGATTGCAAACGATGCCGTTTTATTTGATCGTTTTATGCTGTTGGGTGGTTTCGTCGAAACTAAATTTGCAACCTCGTTTTCATGGCAAAAATAAATTCCGACTAGCGACGTCTCAACGATATCGGAACGACGTATCAGAGGAACACAACGTGTGCTGGGAAGACATCTATGTTTAAAACTCATTGTTCACTGCCACCTGAAGCAACTCGGACAGTGATTCGTGACACTCACAAAAAAAAAAAAAACAAAAAAAAAAAAAAAAAAAAACCACACGGAAGTGACACTGCCTTACGATTTCGATGTGTGCTATACCCTCACCGCTGAAATCTCAGTGAAAATTGCAAATTGAAGACAGGAGCACTTGAGAAAATGAAAGTTTTCCCATAAGAAGAGTAAAAACTACATTGCGATCCCTAATTGCACGCAGAGCCTGTGCACTTGAAATTGAATTAAAGCTACAGTAAAGAGAATTTAAGTTTTTTTTATGTTGCTTTTTATGGTCTGGAAGGGGGTTATTATGCAAACAAGCTGACCCATTAATCTACATTCACTTTGAAATTCCTGGGGTTTTTTTCGTTTGCTAACGCCAAACCCAGACGACTGTCCCTGAGTTTTTATTCTTTTTGAGGAGTTTGATTGAATCATGTTCATTCCTATCATGAAATCTCTACCTCTCCTTCATGCCTTTTTTTTTTAAAAAAAATAGTCAGGACTGTTCCTCGTAGATTGTTTGGGTTAGAAAAATGAAGCCTGATCCACATATGGAGTGTGCTGGGAACCGAGGAAATCCGGAATGTGATTGACCTTGAGATTGGGATAAATGTCAAATGGTAAGAACAACATCGATTTGTCTAGAAACGGAGCAATTCTGAGCTCATTTCTGACCTTCAACCGCTGTACGGAGTAACATAAGTGGTAACAGTTTTTGGTTTATACATACATAGTAAACATTCTTAAAGTCATTCCGATATCGATTTGATGTTGCGACGTCGACCCTACCAAACCACAACATTATCCGTGGTTGTACTTTGATTGTGATTGATCACAACGTTAACTCTGATTGCACTTTGATCGTGACTGGTCATGTCTAAAGACCAAGGATCGGCTCACTTTGTTCACTAAAAGTAAGTCATGCGACCTTTGTTATCTCGGAAACTGTTACAGATTTTGCCCTCATTTTAGGACTCCATCCGCTCTACACATAGAGTAGTAACTCTGTGATATGAATTTTGACCACATTTTCAAGGCCAAATTTCAAATACGAAGAAAAAAACTGAAAACCAAGAAGCATGAAGTCATAAAAAAGTACATACAGCAACGTCAAAATCAAGCTGTTCTAACATATATTAGAAGATTCTGACAATTAAAAAAAATCAGATTTCAGAAATATGATTAAACTTTAGATATTTAAAATTCAATTTCAAATAGCATTTAGATGCTTTTTTTCAAGCTGCAGAGTTCTCGAGTAATTCTTACCACTATAAAACACTGACATTACAATGGAAAATTCATGATGATTATATATGAGCCTGTGTGCCCCAGATACTTCAAACGAATGCCTGGTTTCGTAAGCTTCGCTTCAAACGCTATAGAATCCGTCACGAAAAAAGTAATAATTTACTAAGTCCTTTTATCATCAAAACAGTTACTCAAATGTTCCTTGGTGCTTTATTACATTTCCAAGTTTCCATAAGCATTGTATTATTGCGTGCCAAAATGATAATTGCTTTCACTGCAGTGTTGTTCTATACAAAATCACGCGACATTTACACACATGGACCCTTGCAGTCAGTCTGTAAGGACTGGTATAAATATCACTAAGGCACGCAATGCAATTGCAATTATTGCAAAATTGCAATTAATCATCGATTTTCAAAATTGAGATGGATTGTCATTAGACCATCAATTGTTAGATTAATTGCGGGACATTGGCCTCGTCACCCTTGTTCTGACGGAAGAGAAACACCCTCATTATAAAATAAAAAAAAAATAAAAAAAATAAAAAAGAAAATATTCCTTCCCATACACTCGGGAAGACACGGTTATCTCTTCCACGGATAAGCAGAAGACAAGGCACTCTCACTATTAAAATCCCCCACTTTTTTAAGTTAAGTCGATGACACAATCCGGACAGCAAAAGGCGGAAATTTTGTTTATCCTTGTGGCATTCAAGTCACAGCCCTTGGCCGGTCTCACCCTAAGGCCAGACGTATCAGAGGATTGACCGATCGGCTACTCGTCATCGATGGCTCACCCAATCTCCAATAATGCTTTTTTAATTTTTTTTTGCAGAAACCATATCGATGTGAGAAAAAAAAACTTGAGCATAAGTCCGAGGTTGTAACAACGACATCATGTACAAACATATCGCTGGATCATTTTACAAACCGATGTGACCAAATAGATATGTTTACAAGTCTGAATTTAATGATCAACAGTGGGACAACAGTCAGCCGTTGGACATTCCTCTGGGCTAGGTCAATTAGAGTGTTAGCAAAAACAATAGCAGAATGAAAAATGACATAGACGGAAAATAATACATAAGAAAAAGTTTGTTGTTGACGTGAAGTAGCTGGTTGCCTGGTAACTTACTTGGTGGTGTGATTGGTGTAGTACCACTCATCGGACGGCAGGAGGAGCTGCATGAGCGTATCGGGCACATCGGCGTCTGTCAGGGCTTGGTGGTAGGCCGGGCTCATGGCGATACACGCCAGCGCCTGAAGTACGAGGCACAGTAGGTGCTGCAAATACAAACAACAACAACAACATACTTAGCGACAGCTGTATAGCACCAGGGTATAAAGGTAACGGGATCCCAGGATCCCTAAGGTCCTTGAAAATTTGCCCCGGAAATCATGGCTAAAATGGGAATTGCATGCCATGGGTACACAGGGAAAATTGTTAAATTTGTGACCCCCTCTCTATCGTGTGTTAACTTTGGGTGCTTCTTCCATTTGCGATAATATAAGGGCAGGCATAGCCCTACGCTCCACTCGTTCCACCAATGTGCGTCCTTTACTGACGACAACTTCAGTATTTTAGATATGACTATGATATTACCTACATTGAGAAGGATCATATGGGTAAATGACCTTGGCATTATCTCCAGTGAGAAGGGTCATGCGGATAAATGACCTTGACATTATCTCCAGCGAGAAGGGTCATGCGGATAAATGACCTTGACATTATCTCCAGTGAGAAGGGTCATGCGGATAAATGACCTTGACATTATCTCCAGTGAGAAGGGCCATGTGGATAAATGACCTTGACATTATCTCCAGTGAGAAAGGCCATGTGGGTAAATGACCTTGACATTATCTCCAGTGAGAAGGGCAATGTGGGTAAATGACCTTGACATTATCTCCAGTGAGAAGGGCCATGTGGGTAAATGACTTTGACATTATCTCCAGTGAGAAAGGCCATGTGGGTAAATGACCTTGACATTATCTCCAGTGAGAAAGGCCATGTGGGTAAATGACCTTGACGTTATCTCCAGTGAGAAGGGTCATGTGGATAAATGATCTTGACATTATCTCCAGTGAGAAGGGCCATGTGGGTAAATGACCTTGACATTATCTCCAGTGAGAAGGACTTTAACATGGCGGAATCACTGCAAAAGATCCTGATACTTTTATCAAACTTTAAAACTGAGCCTTTCAGCTTCTGAGAATTTCTCTGTACCAAACGCCTGAGTCCCGATGCAAATAATGTGAGAATGTTTATTAACATTTGACAAAGTATCGATCCGTCAATTTTTGTCTGATTTGAAGAATCATACAGCGTGTATATGTTACAGGGAAACACTAAGTGTCATAATCCCAATGACATGAAGGACTGGCAAAGAATTTCGGTTCCGATATAACAGGCTATCTTGCCCCCCCCCCCCTGTACAGCTCCCCCCGGGGATGGTTGGCAGGTGTGGTGTTATGACAGGCTGGAGTGGTGTGATGACAGACCGGTGCTGTGTGATGGCCGGCAGGTGTAGTGTGATGGCAGGCAGGTGTGGTGTGATGACTGGCAGGTGTAGTATTGATGACTGGCAGGTGTGGTGTGATGGCTGGCAGGTGTGGTGTGATGACTGGCAGGTGTGGTATTGATGACTGGCAGGTGTGGTGTGATGGCTGGCAGTTTTAGTGTGATGACTGGTAGTTGTGGTGTGACGACAGACAGTTGTAGTATGATGACTGACAGGTGTGGTGTGCTGGCTGGTAGGTGTAGTATGATGACTGACAGGTGTGGTGTGCTGGCTGGTAGGTGTGGTGTGATGACTGGCAGGTGTAGTATGATGACTGGCAGATGTGGTGTGATGGCTGGTAGGTGTGGTGTGATGATGGCAGGTGTAGTATGATGACTGGCAGATGTGGTGTGATGGCTGGTAGGTGTGGTGTGATGACTGGCAGGTGTAGTATGATGACTGGCAGATGTGGTGTGATGGCTGGTAGGTGTGGTGTGATGACTGGCAGGTGTAGTATGATGACTGGTATATGTCGTGTGGTGGCTGGCAGATGTGGTGTGATGGCTGGTAGGTGTTGCGTGATGGCTGGCAGGTTTAGTGTGATGACTAGTAGGTGTGGTGTGATTACTAGTAGGTGTGGTGTGATGACTGGTAGGTGTGGTGTGATGGCTGGCAGGTGTGGTGTGATGGCTGGCACGTTTAGTGTGATGACTAGTAGGTGTGGTGTGATTACTAGTAGGTGTGGTGTGATGACTGGCAGGTGTGATGTGATGGCTGGCAGGTGTAGTATATTGCACAGTATGCACGAAAGATGAAGCGCAATGACTGGACTGTGTGAAATGTGAAATGTGATGACTGACAGGTGTAATGTGTGACACAAGACACGCGGAGACTTGACACATATCAGCCACGATGACATGCCGGTATACAGTAAAAATCAGACACATTTTGACGTACGTGCGTGAGCGTTAAGAAAACCTTTGCTTTACTGTCAGCAAGTGACAGCACCGGGGAAGCGGGGGAGAGAAAATGGTTCAAATGAAATAAAATGATTCAGAAGGAATAAAATAATGAAGCCAACCGTGGTGATGCCATTTTGAAAAAAAAAGATAAAAAAGTAAGGCATTAATGCAAAGTAACCCCGATAATCAATATGTGAATGAAACGGTAGACTGAATGAGTTGAATGGGTACAAGCAGATATCAAAATATGTTGGGTTGGATAAATACACGAAGATTAAAAAAGGAACTCGCCTGCAATAATCATAAAACAGGAGGTGAAGCCTTGGTGCGTTTACTATAAAACAAAAATAACGTACTGAGCTTTTCACCTGGTTTACGGTCCGTTTCGGGGCCCGAGGGAAAGGGAGGGAGTTTGCAAGACTTTTACCTCCGAAATATGTGAACGACCTGTATTTCCCCGGTGGCGTTGTGAGTAAATGCCCTTTGAGTAAATGCCCTGTGATATTTCCAGACTTTATGACACTGCATGGGCACTGGGACAGCGTACGACTAAATGCCTTGTGATATTTCCAGACCTTATGACACTGCATTGGCACTGGGATAGCGTACGAGTAAATGCCCTGTGATATTTCCAGACTTTATGACACTGCGTGGGCACTGGGATAGCGTACGAGTAAATGCCCTGCCATATTTCCAGACCTTATGACACTGCATGGGCACTGGGATAGCATACGAGTGAATGCCTTATGATATTTCCAGATCTTATGAGACACATAGCCTATAGGGGAGAAGGGGGGTGTGTTCCGGGGGTGGGGTGGTACCAAGATCTTTTGGCATCGTGCTAATCAAAGGAGGAAACACACACTTTTTAGGTTACATGGGCATTAAATCGACACAAAGAAGTTCGAGGTTGCTAATAAAAATCTAAACCATTTTAACATTGTCCTTAAATGGTGCCAAGAAAAAAATGACCGCTTTTCTCAACGATTTTGCATATACCGATTGAGCAAAAGTTACAAACACAAAATGTTCGGTTCAGGCCTTGTATGGTTTTTTTCCCAAATGAAAATAAAAAAAAAAAAATTGGCCAGCACTCCGGAGTCATTTTTTTTTTAATTGAATGTAAAACAAACTGTTTTTTTTTAAGGAATAATGATTGGGTACGGTTGGAATACATACTCCTCAAGTATTTTTATATTTTAGTGTGTATTGAAGGGAGTTTTAAAATAAAAAGAAACGATAGTTACTTGGGAACGTAAAATTTTTGTTGCGTAGTGTTATATGTAACAAACCAAGAACGGTTAACATTTTTCTCCGATGAGAAGATCAGAGACAAATTGACGAAAAGATCAACTATTCCAATCAGTTAAAACAATAATAATGCAAGCCCGCGCGAGGATGGGGGGGGGGGGGAGGGTGATATGTTATCCTTTTCCTCTGTGTAGAATACATAACTGAACACGGATGCCCTGCCCTTACTTAGAATAAGGGGAGGATGTTTAGAGGGGGAGGGTGTGTGTACTAGATGAAAAGATGTTCTTCGGCTACCAGCCATAATGCACCATCTTACAAAACTGTTGCTAATGGTCAGGCCAGGTTGTATCTATAGTTTCATACATTTTGGCCCACCTCTGAGGTATGTGTTCACCACATGGTGAAATGTATGTTCAACTTGCGCCTACCAAATTATCAGCGCATGTTCATCATATAAACATAAGTTTACGATATATACTAGTGTGCTTATAGCTTATACCGTATGGTGACCATATATGGTAACCATATGTTTGACATATGCCGACCACGTGTTGCTTATGGAAATATATGTTTTCCACATGTAAAGTGCGACATATACTGAACAAATGCTCACCAACCCTATAACCATTTTATACAAATTTCGAATTTTTCTTGCGGAAATAATAGTGCATTTAATATCAACCGATTTTTGAAGTATTTTTTGGACAAAAATAACCATACGTGGTTAACACATGTTAACTGTGGTAAACATATATTCAAGAGGTTAACACATATCGACCATGTTGTAAACATATGTTGATAATTGGTACACATATGTTTGATCATCTTATGAACATGTGTTTGGCGAAGATTATTGATTTCATCTACACATGTCAAACTGCACCCCAGTTTATGAAGCACCCCCATTTTCTCGTTTGATTTTCTGTACAACAGAATAGTTTTGGAGATAGAACTGTAACTGTATAAAATTTCTAACTTGTGTATGAGGGAAATATCTTGATTGCCAAATGTAAAATCACTCCCGAATGACAGCTGTATGAGGAGACCAGGCGGATTAACGCCAGCCCCGGTGTTCACAAAAGTTAACTGTGCAGATAACTGAACACCACACAAGGGAAATCAGTTGATTTAGCTAAATTACGCAAACAATTTTCACAAGAATATATTTAAACATAGAAGTGAAATTTATTGCTAACTTTCAAAAGCTCTATTAGATAAAGGGGCAGGTAACGGAATTGGTTAACTGTAGAGTTAGCTTTCGTGAATACGGCTCCAGGCGGGAAAGTTACATAACATTATATAATAGCTGGGGGAGATGGGGATAAGTTATATAATAGCTGGGGGAGGGGGGATAAGGCCAAGCTCACCCTGAATGTAAATGCCTAATTAACACTTGACAAGCCTTTGGCTTGCAAGGTGTTTATGAATTTGTGCGAGCAGCCGTTGGTATCTTTTTTTTTCTTGACAGTGATCGGATTTCTTGTGTCATCTCCTCCACTGGCACTACGGGCCCTAGGGCCATGAAAATTGGGACTTAGATAGAACTTGATATGAACTTGTGCATGACACTTTTTATTTTCGCCTTCGATTTCGTTTTCTTGTTTAAAACACCATGTGAAAAGAGTGTATTTTTGCAAGTAAATGCGGCGCATTTAACGTACATCACAGAACACACAGCTGCTCAGCTTTGTGCGAGCTCTCACTGCGCAAATAGATAACACGGCGAGGCCAGGAGGATTAACGCCAGCCCCGGTGTTCACCAAAAAAGTTAACCGCCGTTAACTGAACAAAACCCAAGGGAAATCAGTTGATTTAGCTAAATTACGCAAACAATTTTCACAAGAATATATTTTAGGCAAATAACATTATATAATAGCTGGGGAGGGGGGATAAGTTATATAGTAGCTAGGGTAGGGGGATAAGGCCAAGTCCACCCGAATATAAATGCCTAATTAACACTTGACAAGCCTTTAGCTTGCAAGGGTTTTTGAATTTGTGCGAGCAGCCATTGGTATCTTTTTTTTCTTGACAGTGATCGGATTTCTTGTGTCATCTCCTCCACTGGCACTACAGGCACTTTTTATTTTTGCCTTCGATTTCGCTTTCTTGTTTAAAACGCCATGTGAAAAGAGTGAATTTTTTGCAAGTAAATGCGGAGCATTTAACGTACATCACAGAACACACAGCTGCTCAGCTTTGTGCGAGCTCTCACTACGCAAATAGATAACACGGCGTATGCTTGATCAGTCAATAAAACCTTAAGTTAAAAAAGCCAAACACTACTAGGCTTATAACACGTATTCAAGCTGTGTTGTTTGCAATATATTATTAAAGAAATAACCCATTGAAGGAAGTATTTTTGCGTTTTAATTTTTGTCAAGTGTTTAACATTTCGCTAGCGAAATGAGGTTTTAGTATTTAATATGTTGACAAAAAGGACTACAACAAAATTTAATTGTTCAGAGATTGGCGCGTAGGAACCGCCGCAAATTTACACTAAGTGGGACGAAAAAAAAACAAAGGGCAGGCACCAGCCATAAAGACTTGTGTTCCAGTTTGATAGATGATCTGTGCATGTAGATTGATGCTTTGTTAGCTGAATGAGCTGCGTCAAGCAGACGTAAGACCCAGCTGCAACACGAGACTGCAGATGAGCCCCGCAGAAAAACAGGGCGGAATCGGTCAGACGTCAGGCCCCTGCCAAGCCAGCACACAACTTCATGGAATAAATTGTCAGCTGCCTGTTTCCACGAGAATACTAGAAATCGACAATCCTAGAATGACAATTTACACTTGCTAATCGAATGCCCAATTAACTGATAAACGGGCAAATTCCCTCGCCCAATTGAGCGAGCTTTTCGACATAATTTTCAACAGGTTGTTTCATAAACCCCATGGTGATTTAATAACGTAACACTATTTTCCTCAGAAAAGTAGCCTAATTTCCTAGATCTTAGAAGTGGCCTCCTTTTTCAGGCGCCAACAACGCTTCCCAAATGTGCAACAATCAGAATACATGGTATATTTGAAAAGCTTTGACATCTACAAGAATTTTAGAAGGACTGCATTTTTCCTTACGTTTAACAGTGGCTACCTTTTCGGTTTTCAAAAGCACTTTCTTTTCATGCTTGTACTCTTGTAATTTTAAGCATAATGAGTTGACTTATGGGTGGCGACTAAAGTAACTCGTTCCTTGTGTGACCTGCTTCAGCCAATAACTTAATTTTACATGTATAAATCCAAGAAGAAGACACTATGGTACGCTATGTGAGTATCTGGTGAGCTACCTTGCGACTTCGAAAAAGCACCTGTTTGAATTTGCGACAATTTCGATTGATTAAATCTCAACCATTCAAAACGTTTTATTTTGGCGAAGGGAAACAACAAAAAACTAGACCGAATTTCGCTACACGTAGCGAAATAGTACTCACTTGCAAGGGCAGAGACACAACATATTTGGTCAAAGACACATTTTTCAGTGTTTCAACATAATTGTTAGCTTCCGGATTATTATCTTGAAATGGGCCATCGAAGTGAATATAATGTAACCTCATTTGGGCACAAAAACACCAAATTCAGTTTTCTAACCGTTTTCGAGATAATAGTCAACTTCCGGTTTTTGACCTTGACCGTGACCCAGAAGGTCAAGGTCACCGAGGTACCTCTTATGTAACGTCGTTTAGGCCCAAAGGGTCGAAAATGAGCTCAAAATCGCTCTATCTCTAACCGTTTTCGAGATAATAGTCAACTTCCGGTTTTTGACCTTGACCGTGATCCAGAAGGTCAAGGTCACCAAGGTACCTCTTATGTAACGTTGTTTAGGCCCAAAGAGGCGAAAATGAGCTCAAAATCGCTCTATCTCTAACCGTTTTCGAGATAATAGTCAACTTCCGGTTTTTGACCTTGACCGTGATCCAGAAGGTCAAGGTCACCAAGGTACCTCTTATGTAACGTTGTTTAGGCCCAAAGGGGCGAAAATGAGCTCAAAATCGCTCTATCTCTAACCGTTTTCGAGATAATAGTCAACTTCCGGTTTTTGACCTTGACCGTGACCCAGAAGGTCAAGGTCACCGAGGTACCTCTTATGTAACGTTGTTTAAGCCCAAAGTGTCGAAAATGAGCTCAAAATCGCTTTATCTCTATCCGTTTTCGAGATATTAGTCAACTTCCGGTTTTTGACCTTGACCGTGACCCAGAAGGTCAAGGTCACCGAGGTACCTCTTATGTAACGTTGTTTAGGCCCAAAGGGTCGAAAATGAGCTCAAAATCGCTCTATCTCTAACCGTTTTCGAGATAATAGTCAACTTCCGGTTTTTGACCTTGACCGTGACCCAGAAGGTCAAGGTCACCAAGGTACCTCTTATGTAACGTTGTTTAGGCCCAAAGGGTCGAAAAATGAGCTCAAAATCGCTCTATCTCTAACCATTTTCGAGATAATAGTCAACTTCCGGTTTTTGACCTTGACCGTGACCCAGAAGGTCAAGGTCACCGAGGTACCTCTTATGTAACGTTGTTTAGGCCCAAAGGATCGAAAATGAGCTCAAAATCGCTCTATCTCTAACCGTTTTCGAGATAATAGTCAACTTCCGGTTTTTGACCTTGACCGTGACCCAGAAGGTCAAGGTCACCGAGGTACCTCTTATGTAACGTTGTTTAGGCCCAAAGGGTCGAAAATGAGCTCAAAATCGCTCTATCTCTAACCGTTTTCGAGATAATAGTCAACTTCCGCTTTTTGACCTTGACCGTGACCCAGAAGGTCAAGGTCACCGAGGTACCTCTCATGTAACGTTGTTTAGGCCCAAAGGGTCGAAAATGAGCTCAAAATCGCTCTATCTCTCACCGTTTTCGAGATGAGTCGGCCTGTCGTTAAGGACGCGTGAAATCACGTGACCTTTGACCTTGGCCCTCAAGGTCAAGGTTAGTGATGAAAGTTTACCCTTTACTGGGTACGTTTTATGCATTCACGGTGGGATTTAAGCACGTTTATGGCTACTTTTCGTGATTAATAGGTGTTTCCAAAAATATTTTGACCCCAATTTGACCTTGACCTCTGAGGTGCAAGGTCAAAAAATTTTACGGATTTGACGACAACTCATTACCCTCTATGTCTCTGCCACATGCCGTCTTTTTACGACAAATCCTGTAGGAGGAGTTTTCTGGAAACCACTTTGAGGTCAGAAAAACTTTGACCTCAATTTGACCTTGACCTTCAAGGTCAAGGTAAAAAATTTTTGCGGATTTGACGACATCTCGTCACCCTCTATCACTGTGCCAAATTTCATCGTCCTACGTCAAATAGCGTAGGAGGAGTTTTCTGGAAACCTCCGTGACGGAAAAAAAGAGAAGAAAAAAAAGGAAAAAAAAGGGCAGAAATTTCGAGAAAAACTACAAACTTATTCCCATTTGCAAACGAAGTTTGCAAGTGGGAAATACAATGAAATTGAAAGTTATGGCATGGTCGGTTAAAAATACCATAATAACTAGACCGAATTTCGCTACACGTAGCGAAATGACACCCACTTGCAATGGTATAATCTATCTGGTTAAAGACATATTTTCAGTCTTTCCACATAATTGTCAGCTTCCGACTTATTATCATGAACAAGGACATCGAAGTATAATGTAATCTCAAATAATCAAATTCAGTTTTCTAACCGTTTTCGAGGTAATGGTCAACTTCCGGTTTTTGACCTTGACCATGACGGAGGAGGTCAAGGTCACCGAGGTACCTCTTATACAACGTCTTTTAGGCCCAAAGGGTCGAAAATAAGCTCAAAATCGCTCTATCTCTAACCGTTTTCGAGATAATGGTCAACTTCCGGTTTTTGACCTTGACCATGACGGAGGAGGTCAAGGTCACCGAGGTACCTCTTATATAACGTCTTTTAGGCCCAAAGGGTCGAAAATAAGCTCAAAATCGCTCTATCTCTAACCGTTTTCGAGATAATGGTCAACTTCCGGTTTTCGACCTTGACCATGACGGAGGAGGTCAAGGTCACCGAGGTACCTCTTATATAACGTCTTTTAGGCCCAAAGGGTCGAAAATAAGCTCAAAATCGCTCTATCTCTAACCCTTTTCGAGATAATGGTCAACTTCCGGTTTTTGACCTTGACCATGACGGAGGAGGTCAAGGTCACCGAGGTACCTCTTATATAACGTCTTTTAGGCCCAAAGGGTCGAAAATAAGCTCAAAATCGCTCTATCTCTGACCGTTTTCGAGATAATGGTCAACTTCCGGTTTTTGACCTTGACCATGACGCAGGAGGTCAAGGTCACCGAGGTACTTCTTATATAACATCTTTTAGGCCCAAAGGGTCGAAAATAAGCTCAAAATCGCTCTATCTCTAACCCTTTTCGAGATAATGGTCAACTTCCGGTTTTTGACCCTGACCATGACGGAGGAGGTCAAGGTCACCGAGGTACCTCTTATATAACGTCTTTTAGGCCCAAAGGGTCGAAAATAAGCTCAAAATCGCTCTATCTCTAACCGTTTTCGAGATAATGGTCAACTTCCGGTTTTCGACCTTGACCATGACGGAGGAGGTCAAGGTCACCGAGGTACCTCTGATATAACGTCTTTTAGGCCCAAAGGGTCGAAAATAAGCTAAAAATCGCTCTATCTCTAACCGTTTTCGAGATAATGGTCAACTTCCGGTTTTTGACCTTGACCATGACGGAGGAGGTCAAGGTCACCGAGGTACCTCTTATACAACGTCTTTTAGGCCCAAAGGGTCGAAAATAAGCTCAAAATCGCTCTATCTCTAACCGTTTTCGAGATAATGGTCAACTTCCGGTTTTTGACCTTGACCATGACGGAGGAGGTCAAGGTCACCGAGGTACCTCTTACATAACGTCTTTTAGGCCCAAAGGGTCGAAAATAAGCTCAAAATCGCTCTATCTCTAACCCTTTTCGAGATAATGGTCAACTTCCGGTTTTCGACCTTGACCATGACGGAGGAGGTCAAGGTCACCGAGGTACCTCTTATATAACGTCTTTTAGGCCCAAAGGGTCGAAAATAAGCTCAAAATCGCTCTATCTCTAACCCTTTTCGAGATAATGGTCAACTTCCGGTTTTTGACCCTGACCATGACGGAGGAGGTCAAGGTCACCGAGGTACCTCTTATACAACGTCTTTTAGGCCCAAAGGGTCGAAAATAAGCTAAAAATCGCTCTATCTCTAACCGTTTTCGAGATAATGGTCAACTTCCGGTTTTTGACCTTGACCATGACGGAGGAGGTCAAGGTCACCGAGGTACCTCTTATATAACGTCTTTTAGGCCCAAAGGGTCGAAAATAAGCTCAAAATCGCTCTATCTCTAACCGTTTTCGAGATAATGGTCAACTTCCGGTTCTTGACCCTGACCATGACGGAGGAGGTCAAGGTCACCGAGGTACCTCTTACATAACGTCTTTTAGGCCCAAAGGGTCGAAAATAAGCTCAAAATCGCTCTATCTCTAACCGTTTTCGAGATAATGGTCAACTTCCGGTTTTCGACCTTGACCATGACGGAGGAGGTCAAGGTCACCGAGGTACCTCTTATATATCGTCTTTTAGGCCCAAAGGGTCGAAAATGAGCTCAAAATCGCTCTATCTCTGACCGTTTTCGAGATAATGGTCAACTTCCGGTTTTCGACCTTGACCATGACGGAGGAGGTCAAGGTCACCGAGGTATCTCTTATATAACGTCTTTTAGGCCCAAAGGGTCGAAAATAAGCTCAAAATCGCTCTATCTCTAACCCTTTTCGAGATAATGGTCAACTTCCGGTTTTTGACCTTGACCATGACGGAGGAGGTCAAGGTCACCGAGGTACCTCTTATATAACGTCTTTTAGGCCCAAAGGGTCGAAAATAAGCTCAAAATCGCTCTATCTCTAACCCTTTTCGAGATAATGGTCAACTTCCGGTTTTTGACCTTGACCATGACGGAGGAGGTCAAGGTCACCGAGGTACCTCTTATACAACGTCTTTTAGGCCCAAAGGGTCGAAAATAAGCTCAAAATCGCTCTATCTCTAACCGTTTTCGAGATAATGGTCAACTTCCGGTTTTTGACCTTGACCATGACGGAGGAGGTCAAGGTCACCGAGGTACCTCTTATATATCGTCTTTTAGGCCCAAAGGGTCGAAAATAAGCTCAAAATCGCTCTATCTCTAACCGTTTTCGAGATAATGGTCAACTTCCGGTTTTCGACCTTGACCATGACGGAGGAGGTCAAGGTCACCGAGGTACCTCTTATATAACGTCTTTTAGGCCCAAAGGGTCGAAAATAAGCTCAAAATCGCTCTATCTCTAACCCTTTTCGAGATAATGGTCAACTTCCGGTTTTTGACCTTGACCATGACGGAGGAGGTCAAGGTCACCGAGGTACCTCTTATATAACGTCTTTTAGGCCCAAAGGGTCGAAAATAAGCTCAAAATCGCTCTATCTCTAACCCTTTTCGAGATAATGGTCAACTTCCGGTTTTTGACCTTGACCATGACGGAGGAGGTCAAGGTCACCGAGGTACCTCTTATACAACGTCCTTTAGGCCCAAAGGGTCGAAAATAAGCTAAAAATCGCTCTATCTCTAACCGTTTTCGAGATAATGGTCAACTTCCGGTTTTTGACCTTGACCATGACGGAGGAGGTCAAGTTCACCGAGGTACCTCTTACATAACGTCTTTTAGGCCCAAAGGGTCGAAAATAAGCTCAAAATCGCTCTATCTCTAACCCTTTTCGAGATAATGGTCAACTTCCGGTTTTCGACCTTGACCATGACGGAGGAGGTCAAGGTCACCGAGGTACCTCTTATATATCGTCTTTTAGGCCCAAAGGGTCGAAAATAAGCTCAAAATCGCTCTATCTCTAACCGTTTTCGAGATAATGGTCAACTTCCGGTTTTCGACCTTGACCATGACGGAGGAGGTCAAGGTCACCGAGGTACCTCTAATATAACGTCTTTTAGGCCCAAAGGGTCGAAAATAAGCTCAAAATCGCTCTATCTCTAACCGTTTTCGAGATAATGGTCAACTTCCGGTTCTTGACCCTGACCATGACGGAGGAGGTCAAGGTCACCGAGGTACCTCTTATATATCGTCTTTTAGGCCCAAAGGGTCGAAAATGAGCTCAAAATCGCTCTATCTCTGACCGTTTTCGAGATAATGGTCAACTTCCGGTTTTCGACCTTGACCATGACGGAGGAGGTCAAGGTCACCGAGGTACCTCTTATATAACGTCTTTTAGGCCCAAAGGGTCGAAAATAAGCTCAAAATCGCTCTATCTCTAACCCTTTTCGAGATAATGGTCAACTTCCGGTTTTTGACCTTGACCATGACGGAGGAGGTCAAGGTCACCGAGGTACCTCTTATATAACGTCTTTTAGGCCCAAAGGGTCGAAAATAAGCTCAAAATGGCTCTATCTCTAACCCTTTTCGAGATAATGGTCAACTTCCGGTTTTTGACCTTGACCATGACGGAGGAGGTCAAGGTCACCGAGGTACCTCTTATACAACGTCTTTTAGGCCCAAAGGGTCGAAAATAAGCTAAAAATCGCTCTATCTCTAACCGTTTTCGAGATAATGGTCAACTTCCGGTTTTTGACCTTGACCATGACGGAGGAGGTCAAGGTCACCGAGGTACCTCTTATATATCGTCTTTTAGGCCCAAAGGGTCGAAATTAAGCTCAAAATTGCTCTATCTCTAACCGTTTTCGAGATAATGGTCAACTTCCGGCTTTCGACCTTGACCATGACGGAGGAGGTCAAGGTCACCGAGGTACCTCTTATATATCGTCTTTTAGGCCCAAAGGGTCGAAAATAAGCTCAAAATCGCTCTATCTCTAACCGTTTTCGAGATAATGGTCAACTTCCGGTTTTCGACCTTGACCATGACGGAGGAGGTCAAGGTCACCGAGGTACCTCTTATATAACGTCTTTTAGGCCCAAAGGGTCGAAAATGAGCTCAAAATCGCTCTATCTCTAACCCTTTTCGAGATAATGGTCAACTTCCGGTTTTTGACCTTGACCATGACGGAGGAGGTCAAGGTCACCGAGGTACCTCTTATACAACGTCTTTTAGGCCCAAAGGGTCGAAAATAAGCTCAAAATCGCTCTATCTCTAACCGTTTTCGAGATAATGGTCAACTTCCGGTTTTTGACCTTGACCATGACGGAGGAGGTCAAGGTCACCGAGGTACCTCTTATACAACGTCTTTTAGGCCCAAAGGGTCGAAAATAAGCTCAAAATCGCTCTATCTCTAACCGTTTTCGAGATAATGGTCAACTTCCGGTTTTTGACCTTGACCATGACGGAGGAGGTCAAGGTCACCGAGGTACCTCTTACATAACGTCTTTTAGGCCCAAAGGGTCGAAAATAAGCTCAAAATCGCTCTATCTCTAACCCTTTTCGAGATAATGGTCAACTTCCGGTTTTCGACCTTGACCATGACGGAGGAGGTCAAGGTCACCGAGGTACCTCTTATATATCGTCTTTTAGGCCCAAAGGGTCGAAAATAAGCTCAAAATCGCTCTATCTCTAACCGTTTTCGAGATAATGGTCAACTTCCGGTTTTCGACCTTGACCATGACGGAGGAGGTCAAGGTCACCGAGGTACCTCTAATATAACGTCTTTTAGGCCCAAAGGGTCGAAAATAAGCTCAAAATCGCTCTATCTCTAACCGTTTTCGAGATAATGGTCAACTTCCGGTTCTTGACCCTGACCATGACGGAGGAGGTCAAGGTCACCGAGGTACCTCTTATACAACGTCTTTTAGGCCCAAAGGGTCGAAAATAAGCTCAAAATCGCTCTATCTCTAACCGTTTTCGAGATAATGGTCAACTTCCGGTTTTTGACCTTGACCATGACGGAGGAGGTCAAGGTCACCGAGGTACCTCTTATATAACATCTTTTAGGCCCAAAGGGTCGAAAATAAGCTCAAAATCGCTCTATCTCTAACCGTTTTCGAGATAATGGTCAACTTCCGGTTTTTGACCTTGACCATGACGGAGGAGGTCAAGGTCACCGAGGTACCTCTTAAATAACGTCTTTTAGGCCCAAAGGGTCGAAAATAAGCTCAAAATGGCTCTATCTCTAACCGTTTTCGAGATAATGGTCAACTTCCGGTTTTCGACCTTGACCATGACGGAGGAGGTCAAGGTCACCGAGGTACCTCTTATATAACGTCTTTTAGGCCCAAAGGGTCGAAAATAAGCTCAAAATCGCTCTATCTCTAACCGTTTTCGAGATAATGGTCAACTTCCGGTTTTCGACCTTGACCATGACGGAGGAGGTCAAGGTCACCGAGGTACCTCTTATATAACGTCTTTTAGGCCCAAAGGGTCGAAAATAAGCTAAAAATCGCTCTATCTCTAACCGTTTTCGAGATAATGGTCAACTTCCGGTTTTTGACCTTGACCATGACGCAGGAGGTCAAAGTCACCGAGGTACCTCTTATACAACGTCTTTTAGGCCCAAAGGGTCGAAAATAAGCTCAAAATCGCTCTATCTCTAACCGTTTTCGAGATAATGGTCAACTTCCGGTTTTTGACCTTGACCATGACGGAGGAGGTCAAGGTCACCGAGGTACCTCTTATATAACGTCTTTTAGGCCCAAAGGGTCGAAAATAAGCTAAAAATCGCTCTATCTCTAACCGTTTTCGAGATAATGGTCAACTTCCGGTTCTTGACCCTGACCATGACGGAGGAGGTCAAGGTCACCGAGGTACCTCTTACATAACGTCTTTTAGGCCCAAAGGGTCGAAAATAAGCTCAAAATCGCTCTATCTCTAACCCTTTTCGAGATAATGGTCAACTTCCGGTTTTCGACCTTGACCATGACGGAGGAGGTCAAGGTCACCGAGGTACCTCTTACATAACGTCTTTTAGGCCCAAAGGGTCGAAAATAAGCTCAAAATCGCTCTATCTCTAACCCTTTTCGAGATAATGGTCAACTTCCGGTTTTCGACCTTGAACATGACGGAGGAGGTCAAGGTCACCGAGGTACCTCTTATATAACGTCTTTTAGGCCCAAAGGGTCGAAAATAAGCTCAAAATCGCTCTATCTCTAACCGTTTTCGAGATAATGGTCAACTTCCGGTTCTTGACCCTGACCATGACGGAGGAGGTCAAGGTCACCGAGGTACCTCTTATATATCGTCTTTTAGGCCCAAAGGGTCGAAAATAAGCTCAAAATCGCTCTATCTCTAACCGTTTTCGAGATAATGGTCAACTTCCGGTTTTCGACCTTGACCATGACGGAGGAGGTCAAGGTCACCGAGGTACCTCTTATATAACGTCTTTTAGGCCCAAAGGGTCGAAAATAAGCTAAAAATCGCTCTATCTCTAACCGTTTTCGAGATAATGGTCAACTTCCGGTTTTTGACCTTGACCATGACGCAGGAGGTCAAGGTCACCGAGGTACCTCTTATACAACGTCTTTTAGGCCCAAAGGGTCGAAAATAAGCTCAAAATCGCTCTATCTCTAACCGTTTTCGAGATAATGGTCAACTTCCGGTTTTTGACCTTGACCATGACGGAGGAGGTCAAGGTCACCGAGGTACCTCTTATATAACGTCTTTTAGGCCCAAAGGGTCGAAAATAAGCTAAAAATCGCTCTATCTCTAACCGTTTTCGAGATAATGGTCAACTTCCGGTTCTTGACCCTGACCATGACGGAGGAGGTCAAGGTCACCGAGGTACCTCTTACATAACGTCTTTTAGGCCCAAAGGGTCGAAAATAAGCTAAAAATCGCTCTATCTCTAACCCTTTTCGAGATAATGGTCAACTTCCGGTTTTCGACCTTGACCATGACGGAGGAGGTCAAGGTCACCGAGGTACCTCTTACATAACGTCTTTTAGGCCCAAAGGGTCGAAAATAAGCTAAAAATCGCTCTGTCTCTAACCGTTTTCGAGATAATGGTCAACTTCCGGTTTTTGACCTTGACCATGACGCAGGAGGTCAAGGTCACCGAGGTACCTCTTATACAACGTCTTTTAGGCCCAAAGGGTCGAAAATGAGCTCAAAATCGCTCTATCTCTAACCGTTTTCGAGATAATGGTCAACTTCCGGTTCTTGACCCTGACCATGACGGAAGAGGTCAAGGTCACCGAGGTACCTCTTATATATCGTCTTTTAGGCCCAAAGGGTCGAAAATAAGCTCAAAATCGCTCTATCTCTAACCGTTTTCGAGATAATGGTCAACTTCCGGTTTTCGACCTTGACCATGACGGAGGAGGTCAAGGTCACCGAGGTACCTCTTATATAACGTCTTTTAGGCCCAAAGGGTCGAAAATAAGCTAAAAATCGCTCTATCTCTAACCGTTTTCGAGATAATGGTCAACTTCCGGTTTTTGACCTTGACCATGACGCAGGAGGTCAAGGTCACCGAGGTACCTCTTATACAACGTCTTTTAGGCCCAAAGGGTCGAAAATAAGCTCAAAATCGCTCTATCTCTAACCGTTTTCGAGATAATGGTCAACTTCCGGTTTTTGACCTTGACCATGACGGAGGAGGTCAAGGTCACCGAGGTACCTCTTATATAACGTCTTTTAGGCCCAAAGGGTCGAAAATAAGCTAAAAATCGCTCTATCTCTAACCGTTTTCGAGATAATGGTCAACTTCCGGTTCTTGACCCTGACCATGACGGAGGAGGTCAAGGTCACCGAGGTACCTCTTACATAACGTCTTTTAGGCCCAAAGGGTCGAAAATAAGCTAAAAATCGCTCTATCTCTAACCCTTTTCGAGATAATGGTCAACTTCCGGTTTTCGACCTTGACCATGACGGAGGAGGTCAAGGTCACCGAGGTACCTCTTATATAACGTCTTTTAGGCCCAAAGGGTCGAAAATAAGCTAAAAATCGCTCTATCTCTAACCGTTTTCGAGATAATGGTCAACTTCCGGTTTTTGACCTTGACCATGACGCAGGAGGTCAAGGTCACCGAGGTACCTCTTATACAACGTCTTTTAGGCCCAAAGGGTCGAAAATAAGCTCAAAATCGCTCTATCTCTAACCGTTTTCGAGATAATGGTCAACTTCCGGTTTTTGACCTTGACCATGACGGAGGAGGTCAAGGTCACCGAGGTACCTCTTATATAACGTCTTTTAGGCCCAAAGGGTCGAAAATAAGCTAAAAATCGCTCTATCTCTAACCGTTTTCGAGATAATGGTCAACTTCCGGTTCTTGACCCTGACCATGACGGAGGAGGTCAAGGTCACCGAGGTACCTCTTACATAACGTCTTTTAGGCCCAAAGGGTCGAAAATAAGCTCAAAATCGCTCTATCTCTAACCCTTTTCGAGATAATGGTCAACTTCCGGTTTTCGACCTTGACCATGACGGAGGAGGTCAAGGTCACCGAGGTACCTCTTACATAACGTCTTTTAGGCCCAAAGGGTCGAAAATAAGCTCAAAATCGCTCTATCTCTAACCCTTTTCGAGATAATGGTCAACTTCCGGTTTTCGACCTTGACCATGACGGAGGAGGTCAAGGTCACCGAGGTACCTCTTATATAACGTCTTTTAGGCCCAAAGGGTCGAAAATAAGCTCAAAATCGCTCTATCTCTAACCGTTTTCGAGATAATGGTCAACTTCCGGTTCTTGACCCTGACCATGACGGAGGAGGTCAAGGTCACCGAGGTACCTCTTATATATCGTCTTTTAGGCCCAAAGGGTCGAAAATAAGCTCAAAATCGCTCTATCTCTAACCGTTTTCGAGATAATGGTCAACTTCCGGTTTTTGACCTTGACCATGACGCAGGAGGTCAAGGTCACCGAGGTACCTCTTATACAACGTCTTTTAGGCCCAAAGGGTCGAAAATAAGCTCAAAATCGCTCTATCTCTAACCGTTTTCGAGATAATGGTCAACTTCCGGTTTTTGACCTTGACCATGACGGAGGAGGTCAAGGTCACCGAGGTACCTCTTATATAACGTCTTTTAGGCCCAAAGGGTCGAAAATAAGCTAAAAATCGCTCTATCTCTAACCGTTTTCGAGATAATGGTCAACTTCCGGTTCTTGACCCTGACCATGACGGAGGAGGTCAAGGTCACCGAGGTACCTCTTACATAACGTCTTTTAGGCCCAAAGGGTCGAAAATAAGCTCAAAATCGCTCTATCTCTAACCCTTTTCGAGATAATGGTCAACTTCCGGTTTTCGACCTTGACCATGACGGAGGAGGTCAAGGTCACCGAGGTACCTCTTACATAACGTCTTTTACGCCCAAAGGGTCGAAAATAAGCTCAAAATCGCTCTATCTCTAACCCTTTTCGAGATAATGGTCAACTTCCGGTTTTCGACCTTGACCATGACGGAGGAGGTCAAGGTCACCGAGGTACCTCTTATATAACGTCTTTTAGGCCCAAAGGGTCGAAAATAAGCTCAAAATCGCTCTATCTCTAACCGTTTTCGAGATAATGGTCAACTTCCGGTTCTTGACCCTGACCATGACGGAGGAGGTCAAGGTCACCGAGGTACCTCTTATATATCGTCTTTTAGGCCCAAAGGGTCGAAAATAAGCTCAAAATCGCTCTATCTCTAACCCTTTTCGAGATAATGGTCAACTTCCGGTTTTCGACCTTGACCATGACGGAGGAGGTCAAGGTCACCGAGGTACCTCTTATATAACGTCTTTTAGGCCCAAAGGGTCGAAAATGAGCTCAAAATCGCTCTATCTCTAACCGTTTTCGAGATAATGGTCAACTTCCGGTTCTTGACCCTGACCATGACGGAGGAGGTCAAGGTCACCGATGTACCTCTTATATAACGTCTTTTAGGCCCAAAGGGTCGAAAATGAGCTCAAAATCGCTCTATCTCTGACCGTTTTCGAGATAATGGTCAACTTCCGGTTTTCGACCTTGACCATGACGGAGGAGGTCAAGGTCACCGAGGTACCTCTTATATAACGTCTTTTAGGCCCAAAGGGTCGAAAATGAGCTCAAAATCGCTCTATCTCTGACCGTTTTCGAGATAATGGTCAACTTCCGGTTTTCGACCTTGACCATGACGGAGGAGGTCAAGGTCACCGAGGTACCTCTTATATAACGTCTTTTAGGCCCAAAGGGTCGAAAATAAGCTCAAAATCGCTCTATCTCTAACCCTTTTCGAGATAATGGTCAACTTCCGGTTTTTGACCTTGACCATGACGGAGGAGGTCAAGGTCACCGAGGTACCTCTTATATAACGTCTTTTAGGCCCAAAGGGTCGAAAATAAGCTCAAAATCGCTCTATCTCTAACCGTATTCGAGATAATGGACAATTTGTCTCTAAAGGATTTCAATATACAAAAGTCACATGACCTTGACTTTGACACTGAATGTCGAGATTCCATCAAAGATGATACTGCCTACTGACACTGTACACGTGTTGAAGCAAGGATTTGAGTGCTATTTCCAGCAAGTTTTCGTGATGGAATAGGTTTTTGAAAAAATATTTTGACCTCAATTTGACCTTGAAGGTCAAGGTCAAGGTCAAAAAATTTTGCGGATTTCACGACAACTCATTACCCTCTATGTTTCTGCCAAATGCCGTCTTTCTACTACAAACCGTGTAGGAGGAGTTTTCTGGAAACCAATTTGAGGTAAAAAAACTTTGACCTCAATTTGACCTTGACCTTGAAGGTCAAGGTCAAAAAAATTTGCTGATTTCACGACATCTCGTCACCCTCTACCTCTGTGCCAAATTTCATCGTCCTACGTCAAATAGCGTAGGAGGAGTTTTCTGGAAACCTCCGTGACGGAAAAAAAAAAACAAAAAAAAAAAAACAAAAAAAAAGGAAGGAATAAACGGCCAGAATTCTTTGCAAAGTATACCCATTTGCAAACTCTGTTTGCAAGTGGGAATAAAGGAAAATGTAGGAATTTCACGAACTTGCAAAGTTTCTCTGCAAATATCTCTGCAAATATACATGAAAAACGCTTTCGTGCAGTCTCGATGTATATAGGTTACTCCATAGCATTTTGATGGTCTATCCAGCGCCGCTTTCCTCGATATCTGTACAATGTTGCTGTCCCGACCTCTGTCAAGCGTCAGTAAATAGACCGTGTTTCGATTTCCTTAACCAACCTGTAATGAGATCTCTGGGATGATAAAACCGAGGCATACGAGTTGTCTTGAAACATGTCGGGCATACACGCCTTTAGATCTGTATCGTTTCAGAAGCTGTACGTTTAGATCTAATGGCCATAAATACCTGTCTGTCCGCACAAATACCTCTTGTAGCGTGGTTTGTTATTCGAGGGATGCAATGTCAAGAAAATGAAGTCGTGTCAACTACAAATGATGAATAGGAGGCGAGAAATAGCTCAAGATGAGCCTCCCATTGGAAAACTACATCGATATATGGCGCTTCTAAATAACGTGGGGGGCCAATTTAAAAACCCCATTTCTCATAAGCTGTTCCAATATGTAGCCGGAAGTGGTGTTTTAGGACAAGAGTGAATGGCCTGCGAAGGCATAAGATTGCCAAATGTCGCCTGACAGACTTGATACTTTAAGGATCCCCAGTTCCGGCTGCTCGCTATCGTTTGTTTTCACATGACTGTAGACAAATAAATCAGATTCACCAGCGACTTTAGGTCAAAAGATGCCTTATTATACACAATTTTCTTCATGCGATTTTCCACACAGTAAAAACGTGATATAACAGAACTGGAGAGATGCGTCTGGTGGGCATGTCTGAATCAGAAATAAGTTCCTAAAAGCTCACTTGTCCATTCAAAACCTATATCATGGCATGACCCTTGTAGAGGCTCCACAATTGTTGCTACACGTGCGAATACAGGCACGTGCCACGCACAGGTGCGACAACATGCCATTTTTTCGACAGAATACCAAAACTTGAACCTTTTTTTCATTTTCTGCGAAAATCTTTACATTTTCTTTGAAACTTCGCAAGGCCTTTTCTTTGACACAGGAAATTAAGGCTTTGTATTTCTGGATGCAAAAAAGGAAATAATGTGCCTTTTCTTCCTCCCAGACCCTGAAATGAGTTGTCTGTAAGGTGGTGCATTTGGCTATAGAGTGAGCCTTCAAAATTCTCCTTTAAAATGTCACGAGGCAATGCCTTGTGTTGCTTTATTGAATTAAGCACTCCTCAAGGCACTGCCCCTAAAAACGTGCAGTTTAACTGCTCCCTGTGGAATCTACGTGCAAGTTTCCCAGTTTTTTTCCAAAGACATGAGAGAAAAGTCTGTCTGCAGAAAAACTCTTCCTGAAAAGTGTGCAATGGCTTGTTGTCTTCATATTCTTCTGTTGTATGGCGACTTTTCATATATTTACCCCAGCTACCAATCTATTATACCGTTTTAAAGCCATATTTTTTCGATTTTCTCTTTTCAAAACAACCAGAAAGATTGTGTGAAAATACTCACATAAAAACGAAAAAAAAGAAAAAGAAATAAAACAGGAAGAAGGGGGGGGGGGTGAAAAACAGATACAGTAAAATACCTACCGGATCGTGGTTCGGATCAAGTGCATCCACCAGGATCTTCAAATGGCCATCTGTAACAATCCTGTGCTGAACCGAAGTGCCATGACACATCACAGTGAGCATCCGGGCACTGAGAATCTGTACACAATGGTACGTACAGTGCTTCCATCTGGTGGATGGCGTACACTTATGCCTCGTTCCCATAGTCTGTTTATGTAACGCCACCGATTTCTGAAGCGTCTCCAATATCAGGTTCGGTTCCATGTTCGTTAGTATATCAAATGGAGTCCTGTCCGGGGCTACGTTACCGCCTATAACATGTGAACTGCCGGTAGAGGCCTCGGGGCAGCCGCTATCTTTGGATAAGGAACACGGACAGGGATCCTGTGACTGCACCGACTTGAAGCTTCGCATGCTATCCTGATGCAGGAGTTGGCGGAATCCCTTCTTATTCCCCAGACGAGGACTTCCGCCCAGGTTTTGGGCCAGGATCTTGTCCGCCTGGCTTTGAATAGAATTACTGGATATGGTAGAGTCCTGTTTTAAGAGCACTTTACAGTTTCCAGAATGCATATCCGAGTTTGAAGGGGAGAGATGCATGGTTGAGTTGCCCACGCTTAACTTGTTCCCATTCGCCACCTTACCTTGATTTTGCTGCTGTAACACAGAAGTTAGAACACTTAATAAGACTTAAGAGTTAATATGATATTTCGAGGAAGGGGTTGAACAGATTTCATATCTCAAGGGTTGAAGATGGGACTTTCTGGACCTAACCTGTACTTCCAGAGTAATGGATGGAAAACCATTCAGACTGCGATTGTTTACTTAATTTTCGAACTTGGAGTAGTGCATTTCAATTCTCCGTCAACTGGCAAAAAATATGATCTTGCTAATAACTGGCTATTTTAGGGAATTTTAAACTGATTTTTTTTTTTCTAACTGACAGAATGCATTTTACAGTACGGTTTCAGTTTTGATTTTCATTTCGTGGTGGGTAAATGCTGTAGTAATTCGAATGTCATAAGTACTCAGAACTTCATCGTTGCTGGAGAGTGTAATGTGATGGAGTGCATCTGTATTTTAAGATGATTTGATCGTGAGTTTGCATGCATATTTCCATTTAAAAGGGCACTTAAACACGCATGTGTTTTGGAAATTGCAGTGTGTTCTCTTAAATCATTTCCGGTTTTGCATGCATCAGAGCATTTCACGAAAAGGGTCCCACTTCAATCATGCAATAAACCGCATTCGGGGAAATGTTCGTACGAATTACGCACTCATTTAACGACTCTTTGCCATTTCTATTCAGTTTTACAGTCGGAAAAAAGAGCCGCTAACACAGACCTTTTTTATTCCAGAAATGTTTCCTGATATCAGAAAAGGTAAGGAAAAATCCAGACATATTACAAAGAAACTGAAGGGGGTGTCTTTGTGTACCTTGTTACGTGACAGCCTGTCCCTTCGTCTTATAGAGTTCGGGCATAATATGAAGAGGGCTGATGTTTTTTCAGGTAGAGAGGGGATGGGGTGTAGTTATGGCGTATTTTCCCGAAAATCCTGAATTTGTGCTTCATTTCAAATATATGTCTAGTTCGATGTTCGACTGCTATCCAGAAACCTCCGCATCTCCCAATACCAGCACTGAATATTTATCAGCCCTAAAATTTTTTTAGTAATGCTGCAGAGAAACTTCTCTATAAAGGATTTTCTGTCAGCATTGGGAGGCGGTTGACATGAGAAGTTCATGATCCGATATGCCGAGTTTACGGTGATGACCATGCATCTCAAACGTGATTCATACTGCCTTTCATTTCAGTGGGCTAGTTATTATAGAATTTCGAGAAACTGGGAACTTATTATAGAATTTCGAGAAACTGGGAACTTATTATAGAATTTCGAGAAACTGGGAACTTATTATAGAATTTCGAGAAACTGTTAACAGGTCGTTGCAATGTAGCAGCTGGTTTCTGGATATATTTATCTGTTGTGTCTTAACACAAAGAAGACGTTTACAAAAAGTAGTTCCACTCTTTCAGCTCTATTTTTGTGGAATATTCAGGGTTTGGTGGAACAAACCGGTCTTACATAAGCAGCCAGGCTAAACCGGCATAGCGGTTAATTGGCTGTTGGATAACCAAGGGGGGAAAAGAAAGTAGGCGCCTCACTGACCGATGTTTGCTGTGACTCCGCATCGTGGTACTGCACCGTCCATGGATGGTGTGCGTTGTGCAGGATGGAGATGTCAATCACGCGGTTGATGAGTGACAAGGCAGCGAAGTGCATGGTTGACTGAGCACGTAGTAGGTCCAGAGACAGCCGCAACAGCTTACCCAGCTGGCGCAAGATCGTCAGTTTGTCCATATAACTACTCGGAGACTGCATCTCAGTGAAACATGTCTGGTAAACAGAAATTACAAGTACTAATTGGGACAAACATTTAAAACTGAGAAAAATACCTGAAATATCATAATATCTAAAATTCATGAGAATTTGGGTGATAAACAATAAAAGAAAAACGATATCTTTGTTAGTTTTTGCAAAGCATGCTTTATAAACTTGTTATTCGTTTTCGAATTCCTGTTTCAGTTCTCTTTATTCTTGAAACAGTTCTGTTTCAATTATTTTGCAATAGCTGTCACATCTGTTATAGGTGTTTACTTATGACTATGTGTTATTATAATTATTTACCTGTTCCATGCTTTTAATGCTACTAATATTTTGCTTTCAACTAGTTATCTTGCCACAGACTTGTGATACAAAACTTTCCATAGAGTCACGTGACAGAAACACAGTAGTCAGGTTTCAACAACCTTATTATTCAGCCCAACTGATGCTTGCTGAATGTTGTAAAAAGGCGTAGTTCGAACGCTCACAGAGGACTTTAAATCATCAATCATGAAAAAAATATCAGAAATAAAAAAAAAGCTTCATTGTTTGTGGTAAAATATTAAATTAACCCCTTAGGTAGCAATGGCAATTACACTCACATTTACACCATAGTTAAAGTGACAGGCCATGAATTTCACAAGGGAGCCGGATCCTAACGCTGTGTCATTCCACTGGGTTGACAGCAGTGCCCCCAGGACACAGGTAGTTTCTATATATAGAACGTTGTACTGGAATATAGCGCACGTGCAACAAAGCTCATTGCAGATGCAGCCTGGCAGGTGGGATGTGGAGGGAGGTCGTGGCGCAACGGTGGGGCATGGAGGTGGGTGGGTCGGGGCCCATGGGGGGGGGCACTTGATCTCTTATGTGCTACCATGCGTGTCCCAAAAAAGGGGGTAATTTTGAGGCCAGACGCCGTCCGCAAGTATGCTAAGTTCGTTGAAAAAATGGGGGAATTTTTTTTCCAGTACCCCTCACTTTCCTACAAAAAAGGGTCTTTTTTTTGGAAATATCACCCCGCGATTGGTTATTAAAAAAGGCGGTATTATTTTAAAATTTTCACCCCGCGTAGGTTTTATATTATAAAGTCATGGACACGCACAGTAACCAGTTGGTACGTGAGTGACCCCCATGAGGGAGGGAGGCTGGGGTACTAAGGTAAATTCGATACTGTCCTACAATAAAGCTTTTGTGTGTGTTCACTTCTTTGTGGCTTTATGACGTGTATGGCCCGGATTTAGAGATGACGCAAACGCCAACAATACAACATTCCTGAACAGCAATATATTGTCTCCAATGAACCATTGCCCAGTGAACACTCTTCAAACAGCTGAGACGCGTCGCTTAACCCCACACCGCTCACTCCAGGGCCTTGCAAAAAGCTTATTACGCCTTATTTACCAAACTAAACGGAACTGGCTTGTAACAAGTAAATAAAGGGATAATTATCTTCTCACGGTTTTAAAGGATTTTGGACAGGACGCGCCCGTGTTAATTTTATCAATAAGTATTGCATCACAGATTGATTTCTCCTCAAGTTTGCTGAGGCTGATTGAGATGAATCCGAACACCATACACCGGGTTATTTTGTTTTTCTAAATGATTGGCAAATACCGCCTTTACCTATTTCGTATTAGATATTGACAGCTTAAACAGTGAAACAGGGAGGCCGGCATCGAACTGGTTTTATTTAGAACCACAGAAGGAACTGATCAACACAGGGCATAGAATAACAGTTGAGCCATTATAATAGCAATGATCGCCGTTTTTCCTCGTGCGATGTATATTTTTTTTTAGTCTGAAACGTCCAGAACAATGAATGCTGTGGTTACTAGCAAGCAAGTTCGAGTTTATTCTTCGACTTGTGAGAGGCAGATCCAGGAAGGATTTGGCAAACATGGAGGTCGCCGACTGGGGCTACGTTCCGCTGTCGGTCAAAAATTGTAGAAATCAAAAAGGGAAGAGTCTGGGAAAAGAAGGTCACAAAAAGACAAGACCCACACATATAAAATGCCCCGGCACTGGCCAAAATTCTGGCTTCGTTTTCCCCCCGCAGTGGCTTTATAAAACCTTTATTTGACATGATCTTTATACTGTCGATTTTTAAGTTGCTAATTTAAAACATTTGAAGTGTTTCCTGCACTAATGAGTGCAAATTGTAAGGATAAATGTCTCGTCTTAAAGGCAATTTTCGGTACTTTTTCTACCTCCTGGGTATATCTTTTGCCTATTAAAATATTATACACTTTTGGTTTAAAATGATGTTGAAAAATCCAGCTTGAAATAGTCTGTCAAAACTTGATTTTCCTCAGTTCGTCAGAGATTAGCCCCCGCACTTGAGGAGACTTGAAACAATTCGTTTGATTTAACATAGTTATTGCGATGCACGACATTATTTCTGGCCGTTCTGTCTGTTGATCTGTATGTGGACGACCAGTCTGAATGTTTCTCTGTGGGCATCATTTCTGCGCGGGCGTTCGATCAAACATAGGTTCACTATGAGCTGAAGACTTCAAACAAACCACTAATTTGATAACGCACTTGAACCATTTAAATGGAAACTTTCTGTTACTGGCTGCTCACCAGTTTACAGAGAAAAGCTACAATTTGCTAACAAAAAATAAAATTTTAATTTTTACCCCGAAGTTGTGTTTATTTGTTTTTAGCTAATCTGTTGTAGTAAAAACATGAAAAATTGAAAAATATTAAGTAGATGGCTATGTATTGAATAAATACGACAGAAAAAACCCATTTGTTAAAACAAAACCACTCTTCTGAAATAGCGTAGTTTTAAAAGGCCTCTGAATAAGTCATGAGCAGCGGCCAGACAATGCTCAGCACAATGGGTCTCAAGGTGCAAAAACTAAAATGCCAAGGCCTTGTTGGGCAGAAAAACGATCTACAATCAGGAAAAATTAAACTAGCTTTTAGAGAAAGCCTGGAAGAAATAAACGATCCATTTTCTAGCCGCCAGACCCAATTGTCATCAACAAAGAAGGAAACCAGTATGGAGCAAGTGTATGCAGATGCCGCTGAGACCGCTTTTGGCTGGCGCCAGAATGCTCCTTGATTGCATCGGGACTGCTCGTTGCTGCCGTCGACAGTGCTCCTTGCTGGCGTCGAAACTGCTCCATGCTGGCGTCGAGAATGCTACTTGATGGCTTCAAGATTGCTCCTGGCTGGGGTCAAAAGTGCTCCTATGCTGGAGACGAGATTGCGCCTTGCTGGAGTCAAAAGTGCTCCTCCGTGCTGCTGTCGAGAGTGCTTCTTGCTGGCGTCGACAGCACTCCTTTGATGTCATCAGGATTGCACTTGCTGTGTCAAAAGTGCTCCTCCTTGCTGTTCCGCTCTTTATAGTAACTGACTGAGGTTCTGTATATTTCTTCTGCCGCACAAGTTCCTTAGAAAGCCAAACTACAGTCCTGGAAAAGGCTGCATCTTCAATTCGCTGTCAATCAGCACCAGTGAGTAACAGGAAAAATTTGCATCTTGCTTTTTTTCTTCGACCCCTGCTTCACACAATCCTCACCTCTCCCGAGAACCGGTGTCCTAGGATGTCTTTGCCCCCGCCCCCCCCCCCCGGACAAGATATCCTAGTAAATCTTGGCCCCCTTTAGGATATCTTGGTCCCCCTAGGGCCGACAAGATATACTAGGATATCTTGGCCCCTCTTAAATAATTTCACATGAAAACTTCACTTGAAAGAAATGTCAGTTAGTGTTTCATGTTTGATTGATGTATGTGTGATCAATCAATCAATAGTCTTTTAAGAATGAGTAGCTTTTTTATTGCATTTGACCGCATCTTCGAATAAACATCCAGTCTAAACAGCGTTCATCTTGATTGCAATACAGTCGATGACATATACCATGTCAATAGTTGAAAGAAATGTGAATTAGTGTTTCATGTTGATTTATGTATGTATGAACGATCAAGCAATAGTCTATCAAGAATGAATAGCGCTTTTAATTGCATTTGACCTCATCCTTAAATCCACATCCAACCTAAACAGCGTTTATCTTATTTACAATTCTGACGAACAGATACACCATGTGAATAGTTTCGCTGTCCTGTGTTCGATTATTCTCTCTCTTTTGATTCATGCCTCTGTTTTGCAGCCTTCAACTTCCACTCTCTTGCGATTTATATGTTCTTTTGGTACGGTATGGTGGTTGTCACATTTAGTGTAGTGAGAAATAAAATATATAAATAGGCATTCTTTTTATTTTTCTTTTATCTGGGGGCCAAGATATACCAATGAACCTTGGCTTCCAAAGGGGGGCCAAGATATCCTAAAGGGGGCTAAGATATCCTAGGATATCTTGTCCGGGGGGGGGGGGGCCAAGATATCCTGTTACACCGGCCCCGCAAGTTCTTTACGTGTGTGAAATCCTGCGTATGAAATCATATCTGTGCAAGGCACTTCTTACCTGTCTAAACGTTTGATGGGCGCTATTTACCGTTCAGTCGTGTGCAATGCGCAACGCATACCTGAGCAAACATTCGCAAGGGCTAGTCTTACCTGTGCGGTCATGTCCAGCGCCGTCTCTTACCTGTGCGATCGTGTGTAAGAGTGAGGAGATGGACTTCTCCAAGATGCCGGCTTCATGTTGCTGCGCCTTTTCCAGCATTGCTTGCAGGCAGTTGGTCAATCCGTCTCTACAAACAGCCAGGCCGTCCAGCAGTGCTGACACACATTCGGGATTCGTTCCTAGCTTGTTCCACATCTGCAGGAACTTCTCCGTTTCTTCCAAGGAGTATTTTTCTGCGAAATACAAAATCAATCAATCAATATTCACTTGACATGTGTATAAGATAACCGGGTCACACTGACCCAAGCCTGTTCATTCCATCGTATCTGCGATAACAAGAAAACCAACCCGATGAAGTCATTTCACCATGATATCCATTACAAGGTGGCGATTTGGTGAGACAGAGCAGCCTTTTATAGGCATTGCAAAAGCGCGTGTGGTCCACATAAGCACGCGTGCGTGAGAATAGGCACGTATGAAAAAGGCACACGTGAAAAAGGCATGCGTGAAAAAGGCATGCGTGAAAAAAACAACAATGGGAAAGCGCGTTTTTGAGTGAGCCCTGATGCGTAAATGCATTTGTTAGAGATCAGCCTGGCGTGTCCAATAAAAACTCCGACGTCGATCTAAAGTTGGTCTGAGGTCGCGAGGTCCTGCCGATCGAATCGCAACATTAGATCTGGTTGCAATTTGATTGTGAAAATTTTCGATCATAAATAAATTTTCCATTCAACGTTGTACGTCGTCGTGACCAAAATGCAATTTTTCTCGAAGCTTAATTAATGTCTTTGACTCAACGTTGAATAGATGTTTGATAATCAAAGCTGTTTAGACGTTGCTATTGGTAGCTGCCTGGCAGCCACTTTTTGTGCGACGCTGTATATAGACGTCAGAAATCGACGCTGTATAAGAGTAGTGGTCACAACCAAAACCAATCTTACCATGTTATCGCTCACAGGAAATGGAAGTCATGCCTGGTCACTTCAAAAAATCACCAAATAATGAGGTGTGGAATGTGTTTGAGGGAAAATATTAAGTTTAATAAGGTCGTGCAAAAGACAACAGCACTTTAGAATGAGAGAATATCCCTGTATTTCCTCCATAACCGTATGAGAAAACACTTTTTTAAAAGTCTTTTTAAAACATAAATTCTCTCAGTGAGTGGCAACAGGAAACACGCCCATTACAACGTTTATTAACACGTAAAACATTAGAGTCAGTTGAATACAGCCAATTGAATAAAACCAGTCTATTCCCGTGACAAGATTTTAGCTGGTTCTCAAATGCTACCATTTTTTGTTTTTGTACCACAAAGCGTAAACAGTTGAGTGGGCTTCCAACCTGTTTGTCAACAGGTGTTGGCGGTTGTACCAATTTTAGCAGTCGTTTGACGTAATCTTTGAGAATCGATTTTGGGAGGCAATAAATTTTTGCAGCCAACGCCAAATCTGAAAGGTCGCCCACATAAAGAATGTTCATGCCATCGTTGTGGTGACGCCGTACTGGTGGCTTGTCCTGCCGGTTGCCCTAGTTACAACAAAGGTACGACCAACTACCGGCTTCCAATAATCAAAAACGCTATGAGCAACGTCAACCGCTGATCAAAATCCCGAAAATTGAATGAAATTTTATCTGGCGATTAGTTGCCGAATGGTCTGATGACAGGTTGCAGAGTGTAAGAGGAAAAATGTCCGATCATCAAAGATTTTTTAAGACTGGTGTTACCGGGTCTTACATGGAATGCCCTTTTAACATTTAATGCCAGTTTTTTATATCAACATATAATTACAGATATCAATAAATCAATGTAAATCTCATTAATTTATATTTTGCTATCAATAATTGCAATCTAGATGACAAAACTTATTTTGAGATTAGAAACTCAATTTTACAAACGTGATTCACATTTATCAGGCTGTTATGTTCGGGAGCAAAAATTCATTGTTTCATGTCGTGAATTAATTTTTGCTATTTATAATTATATTTGTTGATATTTATTAATAAAATTTAGATCTCAAAAATTATTTCTTGACATTTCTAATATATTTTTGATCTAAAAAACTAAATTTTAATATCAATAAATACCTAGAGATACAAAAAACGTATTTATATTAAAATAATTGAAAGATATCCAAAATGATTTTTTTAGAGATCAAAATTTCCATTCTTGACAGCAAAATCTAAATTTTGAGCTCAATAATTTTTTTTTTATATCAAAATATCAGACTCTATTTTTGATATCTAAAGTTCAGACGCAAATGTCTTTGAAATAATGATTGGCCCCTGCATGGGAAATCTTTATTTTTATTTTCTACTACTCTACACCTAAGTGAAACATCTTCTTGAGCTCAGAATTTGTGCTATCAATATATAATTTCTTTTTACGGTGGTATGAGGGTAAATCAGATTACACCTGTTTCAGAAATAATACCTATAAGTGTGTAGCACCTGTTAGTCATTGAATAGCAACAATAGCCAAAGCGTATGATCAGCTAATGTGCAGTTTGCCTTTCGCCATGATTACGAAATATCGCACATTACCAATTTCCACTTATTGCTCATTGCCATTACAAAGCATGTCACTTTACCGCCTGCGGTAAAAGCAGTCATTCACTGGTACCATTCTGGTGTGGATGGGCGTACTCTCAGCAACACGGGTGCCTAGATATTATCCATGCCTAATAAAAATACACAATATTGTGCTTGTCGATCAAATAGATTCGAAATGTTCCGGAAAAGGACCCAAGTAGAAGCAGATTATTGCGGTTAGATTTCTGGTCTATGAGTGGTGTTTATCCGAGAGTTACAATAACTGTAAAAGGACTAATAGAGGAGAATGGTGTGCTTTATTTACGATTAGGCAACGCATTTTATGGGCGAATATCAACTTTGTACAACGTTACTTTCCGTACACTGAATGCTTCGTTAGTTTTCTGCGTTAAAATCGATGGGTGCAGATTGCGAACCGACCTGAGCAAATACAGAAAAAAAAGAGACGCGGTTAAACAAAAATCTCACACTCATAAGGGACGATTAATCATATTTTTAGTTCCGAAATACGTAAAAGCAAGTTCTAAATTTTGTCTTTTATCTTTGACTATTTTAGTTAAAGCACACGGGTTAAATTATACGCTAGATTAGATATTACAAAAATCGTTTTTGGTACTGAATTTATGCAGATAAACGCTTCTCACATTTATTCGATATCTTTAAATCGTGAAGTTTCGATCTATTTAAAATATTGCAAATATCTATATAAAATTAAAGATACTTCTAAGAGAATGATACCCATAAACGAATGAATTTGCAAATATCTATAATTCAATACAAAATCGTATACAGATAGAGATGTTTGTAGTATGAATTAGAGATAGCTCTGGTATGAATTAGAGATGTCTCTGGAATGGATTTGAATTTGACATTTGAATCTTTTTAGCTCCTTAAATATTATTTATATATTCATTTCTTTTAGTTGCGATACTTTAATACAATAGTGATTATGTGATGTTCTAGTCTAGTCCCAGATATGAAGACACGAGCTGGTCAAGATTATACTGACAGAAAAACTCTCATATGTGGATTCCATTACTTTGTCAACGTGTAGGTGACATTTACAAGAACATTGCTAAAAGTGTTGCTCATCAGAAATAAGGCAGGTTTTGTCAGTGAAATCAAAGAAACCATCTGAAATGTATCCCCACCAAGGTCCACGCTTAATTAAACTAATTTCAGCGAACATAGATGTCTATTTTCAGTTGCAGACTTGAAAATAAACAAACGAAAAAACAAAGTTGCAGAAGAAAAAATTACCTTGTTTTTTTTTAATTATCAAATAAATAAACACACAATAATAAGAATAATAATAAAAATAATAATTTTTTTCTGGAAAAAACTAAACCTGCCCGGTGCAAAACTTTTTATTTTTGCCAATTTTGTTGATCCTTTAAATTCTGTTTTGTTAAATTTTACAAAGTGTGGGTTACTGGTATATACAATACGGTACCATAAAGACTTTTTCGCACCTATTTGTTTTGCTCGTTTGTAAATATTAATAGTTGCTAAGAAAATGCGGGCACCGAGGGCGTGAACGCGAAATGTCATAGGTTCATATGGAAGGCAATTGTCGTTACTTTTTCTGCCCTGTGGGTTGCCATTTTTCACTTTCTAACTTTCTTGGCCTATTTTTTTCAGTTTTATTAACAACATTTCACACAGTTCTTTTCTAGATTGAAGGGGTAGTGATTATAGTCACCCATCCTTTTTGCAAGGTATATACTTGCATCTGTTTTAGACGTTTTTCAGAATGAGGAGCTGACTTGCGGAGACTTGAGGCAGAGCAACCATCAGGAGCAACATATTGGACCAGTTATTCTTAATTTCTGCCGGTAAAAAAATCGAAATGAAGATAAAAAACTTCTGGTTCCTGCTCAATTGTTTTATGTGAAGTACATATTTTTTAGCTCCAACACACCTGTGATTTTATGTCCTTTAAACTTAACGCAACCTATACTTGATGGCGTTACTGCCATTCCTTTCCTCAAACACAAACATAAGGGTACAAAAAACACAATTCATCAGAGATTTTACACAAAACCTCGATTAAGTGTAAATCCTTATCCCTTGATAAAAATAGCATGCCTGGAAAATAGAGTATCCAGCTCTGACGTCATCTGTCACACTTGTTGCACATGAATGGCTATTTTAATAATTATTATGTGCAAGCAGCAAGGTTTAGTGAAGTGCAGTTTCTGAAGGCCGGTAGCTGGTCTAAGTAACGGATAACAGATCACTGAACGGTTTTATTTTGCCCTTGAGAGCTCTGTCATTGTAGAACATAGATTCAGCTGTATGCCTTGAGTAAGAAAAATTAAAAATATACTTTCTCCACATTCCCTTAATATTCGGTCACAATCCGGAAAACCGGAATTATACAAAAGAAACAAAATATTTGTCAAGCGGTCCGATATTGGCACAGCCAATCAGAAGCGAATCACAATCGGATCACGTGACACCATTCTATTCCTAGCGACCATGCAGCGGCGTTTTTTTGTTTGTTTGCTTGTTCGTCTTTTTATTTATTTATTTTGTTTGTTTTTTTGGAGGGGGGGGGGGTCGCTCTGTGAAAAACTCTTACATTAGTCAGCATGTACTTCTGGTATTCAGATAACTGGCATCTCGACAATTCGCAACTGCACAACTAAGTAAAAAATGGACAATTCGCAACAGGAATTTCATTTTTTAACCCTGGAATGCGGTAAAATATAAATTAAACATTTCATTTTTAACGGTTTTTTAACAATTTTCTCTCTCTCTTCTTCTTCTTCTTCTTCTTTTTCTTCTGCTCCTTCTTCTCTGAGATACTCGAACACATGCTCCAGTATTTTAAATTCATTAATCTACTATCTTCATTGATAAACCCTTGCAGCAACCTATTAATCCATAGTCTTTCTACGCGTTTGTTTTCGGAGTAATGATCCTAAATCCGATGTGCGCGGTTAAAGGGAATGGGCGACGGCTAGTGGATTACGGGTGAGTTGTAGTATGTTAGCTTATTCAAATATTCTGGTGTCATTTTCGATGCACGGTTGGCCGGCGTCTACGCATTCTCTACATCTCGTTTGTCAAGCATAAAAGGAGCACCAGGAAGGCATAGAATTATCAGTTTCAAAGCTACGCATGGGGTTCATTCCTAGTTAACACCGCGGAATAACAAGATTATGCCTTGATGGCTTTATATACACCAACAATCGAACCTACAAAAATGGAGAAATCCATTGGAGATGTAGTAGAAGATCTACCAAATGCCCGGGGGCTATTAAGACAACTGCTGATATCTCGGGGCCCTGCTTCATGAAAGGACACAGTCAAGGCCCGTGTCCAGACGAAGTGTATGCCATGAAGGCAAAGGCGACATTGAACAACCTTGACAAGCAGACACAACAGCGACCCGCAACCATGCATTTTGTTTTTATTTTATCTCGCACACTCCAATTTTTCACTTAGTTGTCAGTTGTCAGGTTATCCAGTTGCGAGATGACCCGTTGCCAGTCGTCGTCGATTCGTGCTCCTTCTCTTGGCAGAATCAGGTAATCTTTTTTAGGCCAGGCAACAGTTCTCTCTCTCTCTCTCTCTCTCTCTCTCTCTCTCTCTCTCTCTCTCTCTCTCTCTCTCTCTCTCTCTCTCTCTCTCTCTCTCTGTGAATACAATGTCCTTAAAGCAACATAACATTGTGATAATACTGTACATCAACCCTCAAGAAGTATTTGAAATACGTTATCTCAACGATTTCTGCTGAATCGGAGTTCTTGGCACAAAAATATTTTAAAGGACAGTGGGATGTTCAAAAGCTACAGCCCGCAGAAAAACTGCTGAAAAAATGGTTCTCTCTTTGATTTTCTGCATAAAGGGGCTTTTAGTTAGGTAATGACTGTAAGTTTGAGATATGAACCTCTCACTATTATCTGTACTAAGGTCTTATCCTATATCACAGCCATGATGCCAAGCTTTCCGATTAGTCCCTTTTTAAAGATCTTGCTTTTAAGACAAATGTTTAACGATACCGTGTCTGTAGGGGAGGGGAGTATGAGACTGAAAACCTAAGCAGCGCAGTGCTTTCAGGTGCCATGTCTTTCACTGCACTTACCGGATGTTATTCTTTCAGCGATATCTATATTACCGGCCTAGTGGAGATTAGGTTGTTACCAAGAGGCCACAAAAAAGGGCATTTTAATTCCACAGCAGTAAGCCGATACCGGCTGGCTGAGTGGAAGCGGGTCTTATCTTGGAGCTATAGAGTACTTTTTGTGTTATTGTTTAGATTGTGTTGTTAGACTCTCAAACAATAAAGAAGCGTTCTTTTCCAGGCTTCGCCTTATTGTGTTAAATACTGCTAATGGAAAGCTCTGGACATTGTTTCTCATTTAATCCAATTCCAGACCAAGAAAACACCGCTATGATATTAGAAGAGGGGAAAGTAGGTGGTGGTCATCCTTTATTTTAAAGCGAATACAAAAGGTAACTATCAATGCCTCGTCTGAATAGCGAAAGTATCGCCCTCGAGCAAACCAGGCGATTTTAGGTCAAGGAAACTAACTCTCTTTGGTTGAACCGGAAATTAATGGTTCTCCATGTTCAGAGGCGCTGCATTCTTCATATCAGTGTTCCTTGCTTGAAGCAATCAAATCATAATATTAGTTCTTTCATCTGTGTGTGCTTTACAGATTGGAGCTAAATTGCAGCTTCAAAGGTCTAACCAAAATAAGTACTCACTGTTCCTTCAAAGGAAAGCAAAAACATCGCGAAAGCAGGGAAAATCAACAAATTTAAAGAAGGATTTTAAAACAACGTGAAAGCATAATTTGTTTGAAACAGTCAGGGGGTTTTCGGTTTGTTTTTGTGTTTTTATCCTATTTCAGCTAACACTTTGTTAGTCATCTCGAAGGTACGCTCTGAGTATTTTTTATCGATGGTTTTATTTCATCTTATTTATTGTTTAGTTGTGGGAGGGTATACACTGAATAGGTAACTGCATGTCCACGAAAAGTGACTATAACGTACATATTGCGGACATATGGTAGCATGTGGGTAACATGTGATAGACACATGTTGTAGTTGTAATTAAACAATGTCGACAGCATGTACTTTGATGAACTGTTAAACATGACCGTAAAGAGAAATACCAGTAAGTGGTAAAAACGTACTGTTAACATATTTTTTCCACATTGCCTCGCACAGCTCATAAATATTGATGGCAAGCTGAGAGGTCGACCTGCTTCCAAACTTTGCAAATGATCACAGGCACAAGCTCCATGGATATGGATTTTGAGGGTGGAGGGTGAACATGAGGTTGTCTCCCCTGCAATGAAGGGCTTTGTTGTAAGTGCCCAGGTGACCGCGCATCGCTTTAGTGCGTCGGGGTTGAGGCATGCTGCACTGTTTAAAAGATGTCATTTTCCATTATAACACTTGTTTCTCACCATAACCGTATGAATTATGCACCATGTCATAAGAAGAGCCCACGAGGCTAAAGAAAAGCTATTGCTTCTCTTCTTACAGACGAAGCAAGATATTATAACCCTACACATCGTTCTACTGGATATGAAAAAAGTGGTGTTTTATTATTTATTTTTTTTGGCTGGGTACAACAACAAACTTCTTTAGCAGAATGAGGTGTTTTAGGTCATGCTGCCAGAAAGAGACTGTTAATGGTGCCATCAGTCTCCCATTTTCTCTATATTTACACTCGGAAAGTTTGACTTCTTGGTGTTACTAAGTTCGCACTGGAAAGCCAAGTTTCCCTTTTTTATTTCTCTGCAAATTGTTTCCGCTAAACAATTTGAACGCCAATTTAACATTTAATGCTAATTTTTGACAGCAAAGATAACAATAAATAAATGCAGATCTAATTAATTTATATTTTGCTATCAAAAATAAAATTTTAGATAGCCAAAAATTTATTTTTGAGATAAAAAAATCAATTTTACAAAGTTAAAAGACTTAAGGAGGCACACGCTTGAATAAAATTTAACGAATTTTCAATTACATTTTGGAGATGAAAACTGAATTATTGATCTTAATAGCAACAACACAGTTTTTGAGCTCAAGAATTGCTTCTTTTTGCGCAGTAAAAACTTAAAGGAAAGTTTCTGTATTCAGTTAACCAAAAAAGTTCTTGATATCAATAAAAAGAAAATAAATCATTGAGCTCGAAATTTAGGTTTTGCAATCAAATATTTCATTTTTGCCCTCAAGAACTTAATTTTTGATCTCTAAAAATCAATTTTAGCCATCAATAAATATTTTTGATATACCTAAATATTTACTGATATCAAGTATTATTTTTTTTGTGATCAAGAATACATTTAAAGGTGTCAAAAATATAATTACAGAGAGCAAAAATTAATTCTTAATATCAAAAAGTAAATTTTTGAGATCAAAAAATAATTCTTTATAAAAAAATCAATTTTAAAAATAAAAAATTCTAATGAATGTGAAAATGGCATTCCGTACAACTCGTAGAACATCGAAATTTTACATGAGTGTCGCAAGCGGGAAGGGGTGGGTGGCGTCCATTCTGATGCTGTGTGAAATTTTGAGGAAAAGATGACTAAGAGCCCCCTTCCTTCCCCAGGTTTAGTTAATTGTGCTAAATTACCATTCGCATTAATCCGTTAAAAGTTCTGTTTTGTGTAACTGTTAACAATGTAGAAAAGTTTATACGTTTCCAAGTGCATCAATTCGCTTAGTAGAAACGAAATGCCGCTCTAGTTTGCTTTAAAAGAATGTTGAATGGTACAGTTGAAATCATCTCTAAGAGTTTTTGCAGATATGCATATCCACATAGCACCTCATTTTGCACCTAAGTAGAATAACACCGAAATTTCGCACTTCAAACCTGTAACTCGAGAATTTTGCACCTACGTACTACAACCCCTGGATTTTGCTCGTCAGTAACTCCGGGCCTAATCCCAGACCGGAAGTATCTTGCCATGTGGCTGCTAAGTACACAAAAACTGCTTGAAATTTAACTTTAGTTATAACACAATCCTTGTTACCTGTACTGAAAAAATATGTTCAAATCTGGCTTTTCATTACAGGGTTCTTCTCAGTAACTTTTGCAGCACCTCAGTTTCACAGCATGAAGAGAGCGGAGTCTTGTACTTCATTTTTACTCCAAGATTCGTTCACTGCCATCGAATTTTAGAATTAGATGTTAAAGTTGAAAGTGTTTCTGGGATTATGTTAAAGTAATATCTAAACTGTTTTGATTGTGGGAGAAACACCGCCAAACACACCCGAATCTATCCAATAATTTCAAGTTTAACAAACCAAATATTTTTTCGAAATATATTGAACTGAAATCAGTACATGTCATCTGACAAACTACTTTACTGATACTAATTAAGCAATTGTCCAGGGCATAGGGAACCCCCTGGATCTTCTCACTACCGCTGTCTGGTTATAAGCGCCGCGAGGGAGGAGCTTTCCACTCAACCAGTTGCTATCTAAGAGCTCACCTCTGTAGAGATCAATGTTGTGTATAAACACAAAGAAAATGGATGATAAAAGTAGTTCCAGTATTTTATTAAGAGCACTATTTTCACACAATGCTCAGTGGGTGGGAGGAATAAAAAGGGCTGAAATAGAACAAACTGTGCCGCCTTAGAAGTTGGTTGTGAAATAACAACCCTTAACTTCAAGCCGTTCAAAGCTGTGATAGCCGAAGGAGGAACCATGTGGGTTTAGAATCCGGTTATGATGGGGGGGGGGGGGGGCACTCACATTCCAAGTAGTTACCATGCCTGTCCATTACTTCTTAAAACGACCGCTAAATGCGGATTGTGAATTTTGGAATGACGTACCCTTCTTAACCAAACGCGGAGTGAAATTCCGAAATAACCACCCTTTACGTAGGGAACGTGGAATACTTAATGAAAATTACCACTTTTTTAACGAAATGGGCACTTCGGATAGCGTTTGGCTTCAAAATTCCCCCCTTTCTCCACGTTGTTGTTGTTGTTTTTTTTTGTTTTTTTTTTGGACACGCATGGTAACACATTTCATACCAAGGGCATCCCCGCCCCGGGGGTTAGAACGAGGAATCGCTGTTATTTACCGTGATCGTGTTTTATCCGCTTTCATACACCCTAACATGAGACAGTTAAGCAGCAATTTTTTTCAGACATTGCGCTTTTTACTTTATTGATACTTTTATCCCATCTATTATTTATGAATACTCGTTTTCTACTTTTTCTGTCCACGTGACAAGTTTTTCCAAGAGATGGGGCGTAGGGTATTCAGACACTTTCCAACTGGACATTTTCCAACCGAACACTTTCCAACCTGACATTTTCCAACCACATGTTTTTCTAAAACTTTTGAGGAGTGGAAGATTTTATAAAATGATTAATTACATTTACATTTTTATTTCTTAAAATTAATCTGCAACTTTGTCACTGACATTCCACGGAAATATTTATTCATGCACCATAATGTGTTTTCCGTTATTTATACTTTCCTGCAAATGCGGCAACCTGAATCCCCACCCTTGATTGCCTTGCATTAATTATAAATATAAAGAATAAGATATTGAGGATTGAGAGATTACAAACAGCAGAATCAAAAAGGTAATGAGCAGATTTGCTACGGTGGACATCTGAGTAGTTTGTGAATATTTCACCAGTATATTCAGCATTGAAATTGTTGTGAACATTCAAGTAAAATATTGTTGTAGAAACGCAATAAGTTTCTTACTGTTTGAGCTTTTGATTTTACTCTTTTATGTAATTAAGTCTAGACAGTGGCAGAATATATGTCATTTCCTTTACACTCCTCAAATTAAAAAAAAAAGACGTGCTTAGAAAATGTCCGGTTGGAAATTGTCCTGTTGGTAAATGTCCGGTTTAAAGTCCGGATTCGGGTCGTAGCACTGATCTGTAAGATGACATGTGTGTCTTGCAGTTGAATTACCGCCCACAGAAAGACGGATCTTCAGATAACAAATGTATATAAGGCACGCGCGCTAAACCATGAGGGCTTCGCTCAGTGGCATGTGCACTTGACTTTCCAGACGACTGGAGTCCTTTAGGCTACACCTACGAGAAATAGGTTTGAGCATAGAGTTGTACCTTCCATTGATCGCAGCCATTTCTCTTTGGTCCACATTTCACCAGAACAGAAAGGGGAGAAAAAAAAGAGGACAGAGAGAAGGGAAAAAACTAACCTGACTTAGAGTAGCGAAGTAAAAAGCGTCAAATGTCCATTTCCTAGATTTACCTGAGAAAGGGAAGCAATTACGGCTTGTGTTGCAGTTGTACAGAAGGGGTGACTGATTGCCTGGCAGCGTGTTGATGTATGGGCAAAGCAGTTCGCTAATTGCAGGCAAAAGACTTTTGCGGTAACTGTGCCTATATTTTTCCCTTTCACAGCTCTCCTAGCGCAACTTATAAATACCCTTTGGAAAGAACAACAGATCTTACTTCTAAACGCAAGCATTTTTCGGACTCAGTTATATTAGATCGGATGCGTTTGGCTGCTTTTCCTTGCATTTACGTAATCGCACGACTTCGGTGACAAGCAACCAGAAAGTGCGGATTGAACTAGCACACTAATTCGATTGTCATGGTAACCACCGACACCTTTTTTTCTTGAATTTTAGGATAATAAATAACAAACGTGTCTGAGTGGCGTATAAAAGGTGACCATTGACAAGAACTAGTCGTATTTTCTGGTCAATTTTCTTTTCCAAACAGATTCTACCCAGTCCACATTGCGACGTTCAACAGCGTTTGATTGACGTAGGATCAACGCCGAGTTTTGGTTGTTTATGATAGTAGAAACAGCCACCTTCCGACATTGGATAGAATTCAATTATCCGACGTTTCATCAACGTTGTGAATAGGTTGAAAATAGAAGTCGAAACAACGTCTATCTCCCTAAGTTGGGTAGCCGTCTGGAAAGTGACGCTGAAAAGACGTCGGAGAAATATTAATTATGAATCGCCATTTTGACAGTCACAATCATAGTGCGGTCACCCCTCCGTAAAAGAATCCGCACCCTTGGGTCATCCTTTCACGCAGGATATATATATCAAATCGATTTTCATCAACATTTCTCAAAAATAGCTGGGGAAAAACTTGAGCTCTTGTTGCGTTGCAGTATTAAATGTTTACTGTGCAAGATCAATGTTTATTCTGTGCAGCGTATGCACACAATGATGATAATTGTAGTATAACTAAGTTTCCGAAAAAGTACATACATTCTAGTTGGAGAGGCCATGCAAATGTCGCTTCTTCAAAAGAATCGGGCAAACTTTCAATTTTATCAACAGTTGTTTTTCATATTAATGTCACCACATAAAATTAATAAAATATTTAATGAAGCGCTTTGTATTTGACTTCACTTTAAAAAACTTACATTTGACAGAAGAAGACCAGCCAACTGACAGCCTCGGAGGGCACGTGTTGTTTTCACCTCACTACGACAAGGGGCTCTGATGCTCTGAGAACGACAGTAGTATCCTGTGCCTGTACCCACTCCCTGCATAATAACTACACTACTGGGTCTTCCCAGGGTTTTGTTTTCTCGTCACACACCTCTGGAATGACGTGTGAGACTATTACTTAGGGATGAATTGGAATTTAACAAGGGTTCATTACTGTAAAAAGATTGCCCGAGCCGCCATTGTTTATACCCATTTGCTTGTTCTGACCCCAACTATAGAAAATGTACGGTGCTTCGAAAGAAATCATGAAGGGTGGCTTTCATAGAATTATTATTCCGAAGGGGCTTAAGTTTGCACCCTCTAGCCATGTGACTGAAAACGTTTAGTGTATCCCAGTCAACCACCACAGTACGTTTGACTAAGAAAATATTCGTAATTTTAAGAAAGATATGGCATGGCATTGCTTTAAGGTTGAACTTTGAAAGCAATAATTGACGCTGTGCTGTATGCTTTTGTTTACAATATTGTAACCTGTTGACCACTTTTTTAACTGAACGTTTGAAATTTCATTGGAAATTCTTCGTCACACTGAGTTAAGTATCTCAATACACGCACATAGATAATTTTAATTCGTATATAAATTTTAATTCTTATTATGCTTATATAAATTTTAGTATCATTATTTATTTATTCAGACTTATTAAGGGTATTAATTTATTTCATTTATATAATGAAGTAATTCAATACCCATATAATAGATCTAGATCGTTGATATAAGATAGTAACTTGCTGATAAATATTTGAATTAATCATTAACACCCTGAATTCAACTTATCAATTATCATATATTGGCGCATTTTGAATCAACATGAAGTATTTTTCCATGAAGTGGATATATTTGATAATTTCATTGGTCGGTCACTAATTCAACATTTTTAGTGTTGGCTGGAATGCACAAGTCGATGGGTTTAATAGTTATTCGTAATAAAAAGCCAATAGTGTCTTGTAACAAAGCATTATTGACTTAATTTCATTCAGGATGACTATGTTATCGACTTCAAGATGGCCAACATTTTGTTATTGGTCAATAATACTCCTTGTTGACTCCATGTCAATGTCTGTTAATTACTGCTGACCAGTGAGAAGTTGAGGCCAATATTTTCTTAATGGTTAATCCTACTTTATGTTGTCGAGGCCAATATTTTCTTAATGGTTAATCCTACTTTGTGTTGTCGAGGCCAATATTTTCTTAATGGTTAACACTACTTTGTGTTGTCGAGGCCAATATTTTCTTAATGGTTAACACTACTTTGTGTTTTCGAGGCCAATATTTTCTTAATGGTTAATACTACTTTGTGTTGTCGAGGCCAATATTTTCTTAATGGTTAATACTACTTTATGTTGTCGAGGCCAATATTTTCTTAATGGTTAATACTACTTTATGTTGTCGAGGCCAATATTTTCTTAATGGTTAATACTACTTTATGTTGTCGAGGCCAATATTTTCTTAATTGTTAATACTACTTTATGTTGTCGAGGCCAATATTTTCTTAATGGTTAATACTACTTTATGTTGTCGAGGCCAATATTTTCTTAATGGTTAATACTACTTTATGTTGTCGAGGCCAATATTTTCTTAATGGTTAATACTACTTTATGTTGTCGAGGCCAATATTTTCTTAATGGTTAATACTACTTTATGTTGTCGAGGCCAATATTTTCTTAATTGTTAATACTACTTTATGTTGTCGAGACCAATATTTTCTTAATGGTTAATACTGGTTTATGTTGACTTGATATGAGTCAATATACGCTTTGTTACATCACTGGTGTTAATTAAGCTGGTTTTAATAAGCAGATATTGACTTGTTTTGAATTGAAATTGTGTATTAATGACCAGGAAGAAAACAGTGACCCTTGGGAGAATACGTTTCCAATTGGTCAGTAACATTTTCGCGTTACCTTGAAATAAGCCTATACGTGATTTGCTTTATTTACAAAAAGCTGCAATATCTATCGATATTTAAGGTCAACAATGAAACATGAACGACTTGAGAATTCACCAATCAGAATATATACACACTCAGCTATATATGCAACCTTTGCTTCCAGGTCAACATTAGAAGTTACTTATTTGATGAAAAGCGACCAGAGAGAGAGAGAGAGAGAGAGAGAGAGAGAGAGAGAGAGAGAGAGAGAGAGAGAGAGAGAGAGAGAGAGAGAGAGAGAGAGAGAGAGAGAGTACGACATTTATCTAAACCATACTGATACAAACTTTTATTTAAAGTTTACTGTTGATCTAAAAATGTTAAATTTTTTATCCCAATCTAAACAAAGCATCACAATATGATTCCAGTACTGAACACAGGACGGGACGGGACAGATAAAAACTTTATTAATTTTAATATGTTTTAGAGCGTTGAGTTTGGCAGGAGAAAAATTTAGCCTTTACAGTGCAATTGTATTGGCATAATAATAATAATAATAATAATAATAATAATAATAATAATAATAATAATAATAATAATAACTGCTATCCGCTGATAATTATAAACAAAGATAGAAAAACACGACAATAGCACTTGATTAGGACACGCACGATAGAAATCACTCACCTCCTGCGTGATCCATCCTCAATGCCTTCAAACAGTTGACGCTTAGGATCGCATGCTATCTCTCTCTCTCTCTCTCTCGTAACTTTTTAAGGAAGATTTGTAAATTTTAACAGTATCCTATTACTTGCAGGCATGTGTTTTACAATGATTTTTATAGCGCTGTTTAATAGTAGTCATATTTAGACCAACAACAATTCAATCGCTAAACAATGACCTTGTTGAGCTACAGCTAATCTGAGAGCCAGCGGATTTTTTCCTGGTTAAGCTGAGTAAGGAGTGGATAAGCAAATCATGCATTAGGTGCAATAGAGAGACGGGAGCGTGCTCAGGTGAAGCAAACATCTCTCGCCTCGTGACAAATAATCAATCTTATGCAAGCTCTATTCCTTTGCCTTAAGGAGAATATCCGTGTGTAATTTTTCCATCATTAATCTCTGCGCTGGCTATTGTGTTGCCAATACTTATTCCAGCGTGTCTGGAGTCCGGACAATCTGCTGGCTGCCGATCACTCAAGCTTTGTCAATACTGATCTATAGCAATTAACACTAGAGATACGCCATAGCATCAGCACAATCAATTAAGAAATAATCTGAGTTCTTCATACGAAAAAGTCACTGAACCTTTAAATGGCTTTCGTTGTAAATCTCACAAACAACAGCTGTATACAACCTCATCGTAACGACCAGTTGGCCTTAAAATGTTAACTACGAAATTGCTTCCAGGGGAGAACAATTTCTAGCCAAATTTGCTTTGAGAGTCACTCTTCCAAATCAACGACTCATACAGTGTTTTACGAGGAGGCTTTATTCAAGAAGTAATCCAAAAGTAGTCGTGGAAGTCCAATGATAGGCGCCAACTGTAATGTTTGGAATAGCTATCATAGCGATTTTGGGTAGCAAACACTCTTTAGACCGGTGCATAATACACACGTGCTAAAAATATATACCCACTGAAATATCCGATACAAGTCATAAATGGTCATACTTGTGAGCTGGCTGATACAATTAGATTCTGAGATATTGAAGATCAATGGATCAACTTACATTCATCCATTTGAAACAGCAATGCTTAGTCTTGATAGATAGCAAAAACAATCGAGGTTTGTGAACAGCTGATACAAGGGCTGATTATTGTGAAACATAGTTAACAAGCATTTCATGACAGTGAATTACCTGTAGCTATAGAAAAAGCAAGACATGTAAAACACAAATGTTTTTTCATTCTGTCAATGAATTAAAATTTTCAAATTTTATTGCTGTTGATGAGTCATTTGACTATAACTAGCAAAATTTAAACCATTTTTTTTATACAGTGAATGAAAGATAAAACGTCGTCGATCAAAACGTCGTCTGCCAAATCATCGGCAAATAAAATGACACGGTCAAAACGTTGATGAATGTAAAACGTTGACTAACTAATGATATGAAGTAAACATATATATATTAATAAACGCATTCAACTTTAACCGTGCTATAATTAACACATCCGTGATATGGTCAAATGTACAGTCATTTGTTAACACTCGCCCCACAAAAATAAGTAATGCCAATAAAATGCAACTGCAATAACATGCAAAACGCAACATTAAATAATCACCAATTGTTGTCCTCTAAAATAAATCCTTTTCCCTATTCCCTCCGTGCCCGTGACTTTCATGGTAGACGAGGGAGTGTAGGCGAAGATGAAACGCTTTCGAATAATGTTCGTTAGGGAATGGACCTATGACCAACGATGGTCTACATTTATCCGGTTTTTCACTTGTCGACATTTTCACGTTTTGCTCTGATACCCTATGCAATACAAAATTGAAAGATCTGTATTAAACAGCCTTTAAATATGTATAAGGTTATACTGACTAGTAGTGTTCAGCACGGAAACTACACAAAGCCGTTTATTTAATTAAATTAACTAATTTAATAATCTAACGATGACGTTTCAGTACTTTTGTTGGTTTTATAATTACGTGCTATTATGTCACAAATGACATAAATATTTAAGGCTACTATGAGCACAACAGTAATATTAAAAGCCCTGTCCTCTACAATAGTTTCTGCATCCTTCTTGTTAATTTGACACATATCCAGAATTAGGATATTAGTATACATCTATCTTCCATAATACTATTTTGCTAGTATTTAAATCCTATCCATTTGACTTTTCAAAGCTATTGTGCTTTCTATACGATAAGACATTGTGTCAAATTTTCTAAAACCAAAAGTGCCTTGTTTATTATATTATTAACTCCAGATATTGGTAGTGCCCATGCCACACAGAAATGGTGCAATAAGCCATCAGTTACTGTAAAGCACATCACATACGGCGACAGGAAAACCCTTTGTGATCCTTGCCAGCTCCCTGAGAACTTCTGCAATACATATAAATAGCTTCCTCTCATTGCCGCCAAGTGTACTTATCATGTGACAAACGCAGAGACAAATGCCTTGAATAACTCTACCGCCTTTTGTGTGCTGTGACGCTCTTTTGTTTCCAAGGCCAAGTGATAATACGTAGAGGTTGTCACAAGCCATACTCAATGTCACCTTATAATACTGCTGTTGTTATACACACTATGTCACATGATAAATACTACTATTCGGTCGCTGGAATTGTTACAGTAGGAAAAAATCTACACATCTTGTTTTTCTGCATTGTTATGAAAAAGCAAAAGGAAGTCGGTGCTCCATATACAGATGTCCCAATATATCAGTTTGTGTAACATAGTGTTTCTGTACACGCAAAAATGAAATGTTTAATAGCGTGAAATATTTTATGGTGTTGCATATATTCATACTATTTCAGGAAAATAAAAGCACTGGGAACACTATGTTGCACCAGAGCATTCGTAGTTGCATTTAATTGCTGCCGTCCTTAGACCAAAAGCTTATAAAATGTCTTCCTCAATTCCAATGAAAGATGTTACTGTCTCTGTTTTAGTGTAATGTTTCTACTTTGCTGCTCACCGCACAATATACGGCAGGTCCTTACATATATCACAAGTATATTAAGAAAACATAAGCAAGAGAAAGCAAACACGATCGAGTGCAGTCATTACAGGTGTGTCCATTCAGTCTGCGAAAGCTTTCTTTTCTCCCTCACTTCATTGTGTTATCAGATTGCACGTAATTCTTTCAATATATTTACTCCACTTTTAGTCATTTTAAGAATCTGTAAATCGACACGCTTAATAAATAAGTTACTGCATTTACATTTTCTTAGAAAAAGTAAACCTTAATCTTTGTACCAGAACAACCGCACGCTTTATCAAATAGTTTCAATTTATATCTCGGCATTTTTTGTTTTCCCTTCAAGTTTTATTTCTAAACAACACGAAAAGCTGTCCTTGTGACGTTAACTAGAACTGCAAAACAAGATAGCCTCACAGACTTAATTGTATACAGAAATGCAGTTTTTAAAGTCGAAGTATTGAAAGCAGGACCAGTGAATATCACAGCCGGTGGCTGCTATGCAAGAGAGTTTGCCAATCTAAAACAAATATGAAGTCTTAGCTTAGATACCTGTGTAATCTACGAAAGGTTCAGTTATGTGTATGAAGCACTTGAAAAGAATTAAAGTTGATTTATGCTTGTTATTTGCATTCATTGTTACGCTGTTCAAATGTTCGTGCTCATGTCATTTATTAGTGGTGATAAAGAGTCTTTGATTTCTTTTCCGGAAAGTCATTTGTTTATTTTTATTCATTGTTTGCTGAGGCATCCACACAGTCGAAGGAGAACAACTTCGCCACGCAAACACTCCTATGGCTGGCTTATTTGTTCCTACACAAAGCAATCTGTGCCTTTCTAAAGCAACACCATCTCCAGAGCTTCACTTCATGCCATTCAAGCTTATTTGCATTATACAAAAAATAGCATAAGCAGTACAATTACTCGGTATTGACCAATTGTTTTACAATAAAGAAATAAAACTTGTCTATTATCAACGAAACCTCTGCTAGGTTCATGTGTGAACTGAAAAAAGAAATTAGATTAGCAGTAATAGACAGAGGCGCCACCTCATATATTATTCACTGATATCGTTTTTATCTTGCCATGGTAGTTTCTCACGTGGAATGTAAGTGGAACCAATAACCCGATTATCTTGCAACCGATTGCTCAATATTGCTCAATATCATATATTTCCACACTTCGTTGGAACATTACTTTCTTAGAAAATAAAGGAAACGTTTTTTTGTGTCGGCAGCACGAACGGTTTTTCTTAAGATATTTCAGGGTAAACTAATATCTTATATAGAAAAGAGAAGCGAATAGAACTAGATAAAGGATAGTACAATCATATCGTGAGGTGCACTAGTTGATCCTCAACAGTTAATACCATGGTTACATTGCCCTCCCTGTGGCTGCGTTATTGGCTACGAATTGGAGACGAAATACAATATGATTCAATATGATGTTTAAAATATAACCCTGCCAGTGCTATAAAAACAATCCCTTTCTCGTATATAAAGTAAAACAATAGCCGGTTGTATAAATGCCAGATAGCAAGGATTGCAGGGTATGAAACAAGATCTTTGCCACATCTCTCGTCCTCACTTGTCTATATATGAATAGTAGGTAGTAAGCGTAAACAAAAGGCAGATCCCAAGGGACTATATCCGGTCAATATGTAACTTTCAACATAAAAAGGCAGAAATGAACATGAGTAACTTTCAGTACATTTCAAAAGAATCACATTTTAAATAGACAAACTTGCAGTTTAAAATATTTAGCTATGACTCACAGATCCTAAAGTAACTTGTTTTTGCAAATGCAAACAAAATTAGAAGTAAGAACTTTAATCAATAAGATCTAAAATAGCTTTTGCAGATTTTTTTATGGTTTTCTTACATTACGAAATTGGGGATACCTTTAAATATTAATCGTTTCTGCCATAAAGCTTTATATCAATATGAATGTAGTTTCTGTAAACAGAGTGATATAACGCGCACCGCATTACACAGTACAATACTGGTACTCGTTAAGAAAACATTTTCACACATGCTCATCTATGGTTTCATTATGCGCTTTTTAGTTTAAAGGCAACCTAACTACACATGGGGACAGTATGACTGAAAGTAAGGTGAAATATGCGCCACACAAGAGGTCATTTTGAGCATTTATTATCTGATTGCCCCCTTGCGGGTCAAACATTACTCGCATTAAAGGGCATATCATGGATGCTCAACGAGTTTCTGATTCCACAACAGCTGCCTAAAAATCTTCAGCGCAAGTTAAAATTTTGAAATTTTAAAATCAGGAGCAACCTTTATGCATGTAATTTGCAAAAAGATATAAGCCCATAGCGTCTGAACAATTTTTTTTACAAAGCACCAAGCTGGTCTCTGTAAAGTGATGACATGTTTAATTAAAATACAAGCTTAGACAAACAGTCATTTGTATAATGAGTCTATAAAAACACGTGATTCATTCCGTAATAAACACACTGGAGCACTTTTATTTACATAGGATTATATTTTATCTTGTGTAAATCTCTTTACAGTGACACGCGATGGCTTTACTGTACTGACATAAAACCATACCCAATCTGTAATAGGGCATAGTATTTTATGGTAATTGTTGAATAAAAATGGACCACGTTTTTGGTTACTATGACTCACAGCATCGTTACAGACAGCTGCATTTAAATAAATTTTACCTAAGGCCAGAAAAACATGCCAAACCGGGTCACTAAACTCGGAAATGGAAAAAGGTGAAATTTCGCAGGGATATCAAATGTTGAAACTTCCCAACCACTTCTGAAAGAATGGCAGAAAAAATGTGAACACATTTAAAGAAGTACAAGTCTTGGTAGAGCTAGTTATCAAAACAACAACTAAAAAACCCAAAGAAACGCATTCTTGGTTTTTGTCTCAGTACGTGTAGATTTTTTCAAAACATGAAGTTTAGCAGGCTAAACTAAATGCAAATAACACTTTTACTTTTAAGTACGACGTTGATTATTATCTAAGACTAGCTCATGTTATAAATTTGCAATTTGGCTGCATTATTTTGTAGAACCTACAGACATTAAAATAAATGCAAATAACACTTTTACTTTTAAGCACGATGTTGATTATTATATAAGACTAGCTCATGTTATAAATTTGCAATTTGGCTGCATTATTTTGTAGAAACAACAGACATTAAAATAAATGCAAATAACACTTTTACTTTTAAGCACGATGTTGATTATTATCTAAGACTAGCTCATGTTATAAATTTGCAATTTGGCTGCACTATTTTGTAGAACCAACACACATTAAAATTATTGTATATTGTTAAGCTTCTAAAAATCGGATACCATGTAAAGATAGTAAGACATTTATCCGCAATTTAGTTTCCCAAGGACTTCTTAGTTTTGGTGGGTGACAAGACCGAGTTTTAAAATAACACGAGAGAAAAAGCATTAGGCCAGTTCGGTGCATAAAAGATGTAAACAAGATGACAGCATCATTCCGGAATTGAACTATCATAAAAGTATTTGAATATCGCCAATATTTAAGTAACAAAATTTACACGTACAAATGTTTATATATGATGCCATTTAAACATAGTACAAAACCATACAGCCATATATTGCCAAGAGATATAAAGTGGAGCTTAGTTTCGTCGCTCAATCATTCCTTAACACTCTAATGACTAAACGCGTACTCAGAACAGGCACTGACAACAAATAGGTTTTGACATTGGATTAAGTATAGCTTATGTTTAAAAATGTAATTTCTCTGGTTTTAAAGAACGTTATTGGTAAGTCTTCCAAGTAGCGAGAAATCCCCAAGTTAGTAGCCACATCTAAAACGGTAAAAGGGACAGTTTTATGGCTATTTCCAATGTAACTAAATAAGCATGTTGTAGTGTTCAATCATAAGCATTTCTTTATTTGTTCTGTGAGTACTGTGAGTTTCTGTTTCAAGCTTTTCCTTCCATTTATTACTGTGGTATTAATTTCACTATGATCTATGTCCTCTGGAATAACAATACGTTGTGGTTATTTAGATTTCAGTTCTGCTACAGTAAATGCTGCTTACCAGTATATACAAGGGGCAGAAGGTATAAATGGCACCGAGCACAGTACAAGAACTAGTGATAAATAAAACACTTAACCGATTAAAGCGCCTTGACATGACAATATTAAATTGGTTTTACTTAAGGTTTTTTCATATGAAATAAGCTGTTTTCGTTACATATTTTTCTTTTAAATGAATAAATCGAAAAATATTCAGACGCACCACTTTTAAGAAGTATCACTATAAGTGTGTCTGAGTAGATTTTATGATTAGTCTATCGAAATTAAAGGTAATAACCACAGATTATTTCTCCCACCATTGGTTATACTGAACTGAGGAGATTCAACATATTTCCTTAAAACTGCATGAGAATTTCGTTTTCTTTGAGGACGCTGTCACAGGGGATTGCTTCTAATTTCAAAGCAGTTAAGTGTAAATACTTTTTAATGTTTAACCAACTTATGCCAACGCCACAACATCTAGCTGTGGCAAGTGAGCGTACTGTTGTATTTTGTGCCACATGTGAATGCAGCACATGTTAATGTTGCTTAATCCAAATCTACACTACATCTATTATTCACTACTGTTCTACTCACCATTGTGGTCTGTCGTTAATGATCTATTTTTAGATCTCCGTTTGCTGCTCATTCGATGTATGAAACTTCCTCGTTCTTGATTGCCATCCTGAAATCATATAACTCTTGATATTTAACTCAAGAAAAAATGTACAATAAATAACCAACCACAAGCTATGGCATTTTGCACCAATTCCATGTCTGAGCATATAGCCCCAGTCATTATTTCACATAGATAAGAAAATATGATATTAAAAAATATGATATTAAAAATTACTATAAATTCACTTAAAACAAGCATCAACAGAAGGGGATTTAATGCAAATAAGCAATTACAATAAATAAATTGTAATCAAACTAAATAAACATATAAGAAAACACGTGATTCAAAACGTAACTGAAATTCTTAGGAGTGGTGTACCTCATACTTTGTGCATGAACAGCGTATGAAAAAGTTACCACTAAAATACAGGCATTTAAAGAAACATAACAGGCGTTTTTAAGATACATAATACGTACACAGTAGAAAAAAGCAAATAACCCTGTAGTATGACTACATTTCTTTGTTATATAAACGATATTTAAGATAAAAGGACCACAAAAATTGTTAATACTATATTAGCTTATTTGCTTGGCTTTTGTAACTTTATAGTTGGTGCTTTAAGTACACATACGGAAACAAATATATGTAAATACATTTAATGTATTTATGTGCGTAATTTCAGAGCACTCTCTCAAACACCTACATTTAAAGTGTGCTGTTAAGTATCGTAAGCAAAATCTGTGATTCTGTAGATTAAAGCTTAACATTCTACCACATGGTTATTCATTTTATAGTATAAACTTCACGCTGTATTATTCACCTTTGGATGGTTAGACTATTTGCCTTTGAACATGAAATACTGAATTCATGCATATCTAAAAAAAGTTCGCTCGAGGAAATAAGTTAATGAGGATTTTTTGCTGGCAAGGAATTTCACTCATATATATAATCAAGAAAGAAAACGGAGAAAAACGAAGATAAGGTATCTAGATAGAAACTTGCAGTTATTGTATCGAATCCAAATTTGCAATTATCATTGACAGCAGTGACGAAATAGTAATATTGCATAAATAAAATAATGCAAAAATAATAACCTGTTCATAACTTTTCGACAAACAAAACACCTTCTCAAAATTTATTCCGTACAAACTTACAGTGTCATGTGATCAAAGTTATATCGATTATGATTACTTTTTACGTTACGCTTCGTAATGTGCGATTGCTTTTGTTCTTATCTAAAGACATTCCATTAATTTGGATCACAAAAAATGCACAGACAATGTACGCTGACAGGTCAGTTTAGTCATTAAAAGTGTATGTAAAAATTCATCGACTGGTCAGCTTAGTCAATAAAATTGCAAAAAAGTTTTTACGAAAAAAGCACAGTAAACGGGATTTGAAACTGATTTTATGCAAACTTTTCCCAAACCAGCTCTCTTTGTGAAACATTGCTTAGGCACTGAATTGGTACTGCTTAAGCAGTACTTTAGAAGGGCGTAAGCATACTTAAGTAGTGCTTGGTTTGTTGGCGCACGTTCTAGAAAGATGTGTGACAGGAGATTTCTTAAGATCTGAACAAGTAAATACCTAGGATATTGTCGGCGGCCAGGCTATAATTAACAAACACAAAGAAAATCAGTATTAATTAATGAATTCATTAGCAATATTAATGTGATACTAGCTAAGTGAATGTATACGTTTACGGCATCGCGATGACTTCTTTCCTGATTTTTTGGTCTAATTTGATTTGTTTGGCATGACTAGGTTTATCTAAACAATTGCTATGTACAGTACTACACATGTGAAAATATCCCTTTTTATTATATTTCAGTTTCGCTGCTGTAACGCCTAAGCTGTATGATTATGTAATAATCTGAAGCCTTATTTACATTATGTATTTAAATATATTTGGGACGCTAATGCCTCATGATCTGTAAAATAGCGGGAAAACACGCAAAGAAACTACACATCTGGCAAGTAATTACATAGGACAATGGCAGGAACATTTAATAAGACAATATCTTTACAAGCTGCTGACGTATATGTAATGTTTAATATCCACAAGAAAAATAACCATTTCGAGCTAATGGCTAATGTACCCGACAATCATCGTTTTAACAAAGAAAACATGTTGTTGCTTGTGACTATTTTAAGAATGTTGTTTCAGCTTTTATCCTATGACAGCTGTTTTCAGTTGGGTTAAGAGCTGGATATGGGAGTGATATATTTTACATCACCGTTATTGAATTGATTGTTTTGTTGTGATGATTTTCTTTAAAAAATCAAGAATTTTCAGAATTTTTAGGCTGATTTGTGAGATAAAATGAAAGCTACACTCGTGTGGCACACGAAAATAAGTGCTCCCTCGTGTTTTAAAAACAACACACTTGACTATTTCCTATATCACACTTACACAATTTTCTTATCTTATGCTGAATCATTTTTATACATTAACACTTAAAAATCATGTAATTTATTTGAAGGAAAGCTTTGATAGAATGAGTATATACTATCTATTTCTTTTCATCAGAACATAACATAAAATGCTTTTCAAAAAGGCTTTTACATTAATTAATGTGGTGTGTTCCTAACCCAGATTAGAAGAACTGAAAAGATATCCCTGAAAGCGACAAAGTCAAAAATTAGGTGAAGGAGGAAACAGCACCACAGATGCAACACATTGTTTAGGCCTGCGTTAACGACAATGCCTTTTGGCACATTTAGGATTCTGTGATCCTAAAAAATATTAATTCCCATCATATGGTTGTTGCTTCAGAAGTGGCCTTAATTTGTAACTAAATAATAAGAATAAACAGACTGGTAACTATTTTAACGCATTTTCATTTAAGGTATATGTTTTTATCTAACAGAAGGATCACTTACAAAATTGAAATAATTTATCTCCTGGACACATGAAGATATTAAATCATGTAAATTTCGTTTCTATCGGATTTAATGCTCAATACTACATTGAATAAATTCGACAGTAATATAATGTCAAAATTGTTTGAAATAGCGTTTTGAAATGTACAATGCATTGGAAGAGAAATAAAAAATGTGATCAAGAAGTTTAGTTTTGTTGTAATGCTTAACATGAAAAGGTTAGGAGCGTGGTTGCCTGCAGTAAGTAGAAAATAGTAGTGTTGAGGCGCTCAAAATCTATATCATCGTGTATCTATGCATAAAATGCATTAAAATACATTACGAAGATATGGAATGAAGTAAAGACAAATTAAAATACTACTGATAATGAAATAAACTTTGCAGAAAGATAAAAGATAACTGATTTCAAATACATGATTGGCTGTAAAATACCTCATTAAAACGAAACAAAATGCCTGCACAGCAAAGAACATTGTTAATCAATGTCTGCGTTAATATCTCATTGTTTCTCGGTTCGTGATTTTTTTTATCAAACACATGTTTTAAGAAAATTCAGTATATCACTTAATAACAGTAACCACATTTGTAGAAGCTATAAAATGTGTTTTAAATGGGTTGTGCCACATATGAAATTCCATAGGTTGTATTGATTGTTTACTTTCGTTTTATGTTCCGATGAAAAGGGGGAACTAATTACTTGATTGAGAAACCTCAATTTTAAACCGTCAATAAAGCAAATAAGTGCCTAATACTCATGGGATATATAATGCGATGCATGTTGATAAATTCTCAAGGAAATCTCAGAAGACAAAAAGTACGTTAAACTCCTTTATCTTTTGGCAAACAATTCAGATAATACTTTACGCGATGCCTTGTAGCAACTCCGAGCCTTAACAGTCTACTTGGCACTCACATTGTCTGGATCTAGTGGAATTTCTAACAAATTTTTCAAGCATATACCAATCGGAAGGTAGTCATTTACTACTGGAGGAGTCGTGGTTTCAAGTAAAACCACATCAACATCATCAAATAGAAACAACATAAATAACAGGAAGAAATGAGAAGCTAATGGCATTTCGATTTCTTCAGTATCTGTCCTGTTAAATCAAGCTCAGACTGCTCTAGATTCCAAATATTTGCCATGTTCACTCAAGCGATAGATAAAGTGGTAATTAGAGGTGTCATTTATCCATGACACACTAAACGAAACCGAGTTTTTCTTCAGAGCCTCCAACATCTTTTTAAGAGTTTCATGTCTTACAAATAGTTCTGTCACAAGATTACATTGCACTTTACATCCAACTGAAAATGAGCAATTATCAGTGAGTTAATTTTATAGGACACGTAATCAATGTCTTACTGTTTTCCGTATTTCAAAGTCACTAATGAAGCACTGCAAAATCTTGCAGGCCTATAGAACAAGTTATCAGTCAAACATTGAAAGCTCTTACAGCAACTGCAAATTTATCACAATAAAAATAGTAACATATTTTGCAACAACATGAATATTACAAATGGCCAAAACATTTTATGGCTACATCTTCGTTTTAAATGCTGTAAAAAGATTTAAGACATGTTTATCGCAATCAAACATGCCATAAGATGATGTCAAGTGAAGCATGAGCTTATTCAATGTTATTTTTGACGGGCGCTTACAGTTGTACTTATGTGAGTTCAATAATTTACAGTAATTTAAGTTCAATAATTTACAAATTATGCTGAAATTCTCCAAAAATGCTTTATACGATCATTTATACGTATTTATACGAGCGTAATCAGTTGCCATACATCATTAAGCACCAATCAACATCAGAGATCCTTGCCGTCTCAAAATGCGAATGTACCTTATTTCTCACATGTTGTTGATGGTGCAGCAGCGCAAGTGATGTGCACTCTTATGGTTACACAGTTACCAGACAAACTTTATTATTGACTTTGGACTATGGCAGCAAACACTTTCATCTCATTTATGCTCCAGTACTTTCGAGGACATTATTCCGGAAAACATGTCTTGATCTGCCTGTATCTCCACGAGCTCTGCATTTGAGAAAATGGCAACTTTATTTATGAGCACAACTAAGGTATTGAGATATAAAGAACTTCTGAATCGAGGTACATAACTGTGTGTAAAAAGACGACACCCATAAATGGCTGATGTATAACAATATAGCAATGAAGTTGTACAACTCGTGGCAATAAAAAAGCGACAAATACAACAATACATAATACACAATGAGATTTTTAAAAGATATTCCGTGGTACAAAGTACTACTTGGAGTGCGCATGTGTGAAACATACAGTTTAGTTATTGTAAAATCACAAATGATTGGTAATATTGCAACATTTGTAAAGAAAATGCTCCTTTCTGATATGCTGAGCGGCGTGTAAATAATCTTATTGTTATACACTGCGATTAATAGAATTAACTGTTACATAGTCCCAGGCATGAAATTTAATCTAAAAGACAAAGTAAGAGAATAAAGTTTGGTAATTGCCAAAAATAGCCTTTAATGTTTTACCTATAAAATACTTGCCTTTTTAAAAAAATGTAACAGATTTTTTATGATACCATTCAAAGTTCTTTTAAGGCTCTTATCAAACATACTTTTAAATTTATAAACAGCCAATGACTTTTTACCAGCGTCAAGCTAGCGTAAAACACTTTCGTACACCCACTGGTACTTTCTGGCAACGTTCGAATGTTCAGTCAATGTTTATGCGCGTATTTGCAAGCACATCTTGGCGAATACTTGTTAATCAAGGCTTTGTGTGCATTTGTCAATCAAACTTGGCTCGTTATTGTCAAACATAGCTTGGCGCGCATTTGTCAAGCAAAACTCTAATTAATACAAGAAAGTAATTGTGATATGGTTAGGACAGTGACATGCATTTTTATTAACCTTCGGGTTGGAATGTCAACAATGTTAAATAGAATGAATAATAAAAAGAATGAATATAACAACACAATCAGATAACAACAGTGATACATGACGAATACAATTGAATGTTTTTTCAAGAAAGTAGCAATCTGGGATTATAATGGCACTGATGCCCGATGCATGAAAACAAAATATGGTCCGTAGCATCGCCATAAGACAGTGCTGCATGCGAGAACAATACTAAAACTAGAGCACTAAGGAGCAGTACTACGGCTCTCAATTCCAAACACACTTGAAATTATTAGTTTTACAATTACGAAAATGATAGCAACCAAAAAATGGCCTATCTCTGACTACAATTGATTGGTGTAATTTGTACATACGTTGAATATATATAATACAATATGCACTGGTGGCATGTTCCAAACCAGAACTTCACCCACCCGTGTCATATTTTCCAGTCCTTTCATATTAAAATTACACATTGCCTTCACTTTGAAAAGACTTTTACTTTAACTTCAGGAAATTTTTCTTAAATCCGCTTCTAATCTTAGCGATTTTCAAATATTCTTTTAATTAACGGTTTCTGCAAACGGCCTAACACTACATACGACTTTTGGTTTCATATAATTTCTGGCCATGTCTGAATGATAACCATCAGCAAAAATTGTACATCTCAGTCAAAGACGCCATGGACACGATTCTTTGCAATAAATCAGCGATGCCTTAATCAAAGAACTTTTTTATTCAATACAGTGGTTTTAATGGCATAGTTGGTTGGTATACACAAAACTTAATTAGTCAACTTTAAAACAGATATTAATGGAATTACTAGGAGAAAAAATAACATGCAAGCATTGCTGCATCGGTTTAGAACATCTCGTTCTGAGGGTGAAGACTCTCCCAAAGGATAGCATATCTAAAAGTGAAAAAAAATTATCATTGCATCTGAGCACTGTGTGTGGATAGAAAAAAATAATTCAAGAATATTTTTAATTGAAAATTTAGCTTTTCCTTGCCTCGTCTTTGCGTTGTATTGAACATTGATTTTTTTTTGCAATGCGTTAATCGATACATCACATATATTACTTTCATTTCATTTGTTTATGATAAAACAGGCTGTTTATTTCATTTCATACATAACTATTACATGGGCAGTAAGTTCAAGTTCTGCTGACTTTCTTTTCCACAGAGAGAGCCAATTGACCTTGTTTCCCAATCTCACTTACCCCCAGTATTTTGTGTGGTAAATGTGTGTGTGTGTATTTCATTATCGGCTTTATTTGGATAACGGGTAAGTTGGTAAACGGCATATATTGCATCTAGAAAGCCAATATTCCAGTTTTAAGACAGAAAAACACCATCTTTAATGTCCTCTTGTGACCCCCCTTTTTTTACTGTGGCTTTAGTGAAATGTGATAGCTCTGTGCCATTAGCGCAGTTTTCTGTCCAAGGTTGCTGCAGGTTATGCAAGGCTTGAGCAGATAAGCAATTTGACGAGAAACATACCCGTCTTGTATTCTAGTCCGAAAATTAATGGGGGAAGGGGTTCACTTTTTTGTAAAATAGTTTATGTATTTCAATGCGAAATTTGGAACTTGGGACCTTGTTGCATCGCATTGTCATTTATTGCTTTGATGTAAAGATATAGTGTTGTGTTTTATGTCTCAACAAAAAGGGTGTAACAGTATTAGCAATCGATGAGTCAATTAAAAACATTGAGATCGCACTACGGTGTACTTTATGTTATTGAGTCAACAATATCTGAAAGGACATGCCCATGTCTGTACCACAGCAATTTTGATGTCAAGTCGGTAGTTACTGGTGATATATGTGCCAATGGTCTGGCCTTTTTTTCTACAAAACGATACAATTTTCGAGAAATTTTCACACTTGATCTGTACAGCACTAACCTTTTGTTTTCATCACTATGAAACACAATTACGTCTTATATCTAATTTTTATTAAATAAAACTAGTAATGTTTGAAAAACTAGCGCCTGAAAAATTAATACCTGCACACTTGTCAAAACGTTCTGTAATTGGTATTGCCACAAAAAGCAACTGATTTTCATCACAACAGCCCAGGAAACATGCACAAATCTTTTCCATTGAGAGCGGTGTTAACATTTCTCTGGCATAGTTATGCCAAAAGACTGAGATAGGAGATACGCCGAAGGAACCGGCTTTATACATTCTGCCTTCAGCTTTGCTTGTAGTTTGTGAATCTCCAACATAGACCTTGGGGCTGAGCGGGTTTCGTTGACATTTAATCTCAGACAGTTTCGAAAACCAATCTTTATAGTTTTGCTGTGAGCCATATTTATTTTAGGTCACTACCATAAGAGGTCTTTTCTTTTGAGTGTGAAAACACTGAAATTTTTTAAGCTATAGATTTTATTTGTGTAAATATCGTATGAGGTTAAGCCGTCTACCACTGCAATGGAAAACATTTTTCTTATCCTTTATAACATTTAACTATTTATATGGTTTTCTGTGATATTTTTCAAAGAATGCTGAACAAGAAATATATTTGCAAACGGTTACTTGCAAACATTTGATGGCCAACAGCACCAAATAATCGTATTATTTTTTATATTTTTAAATGTACTGGACAATCTATCAACCGCAAAGCACTGTGTAATGTGTGACAACTGCTCTACATTATTGTATCATAAGAATACCCTTAAAATCACTCGAAAATTGTTATAAATGGAGACACTGCGTTGTTACAGGGATTGCTTTTGTGCTGTGACACGCATGGCAAAGAGCATTAAGACCATTACGGCAGCAGGTTATGCGCCAAACACTCACCGCATAGGGGCTGCACCTGAGCCAACATCTAGTGGCTTCTAAGCCCTAACACAAGCGTAAAACAGCGGCACTGAGCACCGGCGTTCTGCTGTGAGCTGTACAAACCGGCTACATGAGAAGCAGTTCTTTCCAGTTTGTTTTATACCAAGTAATCCTCAATTCTGTTGTGAGTCATTGTTAACACTTGGCAAGTCAAATACTTACAAAGAGCATGTTTAAGTTGTACGGGACCACTGTTTCGAACCTTTTTTCTCTTAACTAGTCCGCCATTTTGTCTTCACTTCTGCTCTGGCCATACTAGCCCTAAGACCACCAAATTTGACACGTACAAAATATTTGATCTGAAGTAAGTGTTGTGCACTTCACCTTTTTGTTTTCGCCTTTTTTTTTATTTTCACGACCAAAACGCAAAGCAAAAACACGATGTTTTATCATCAAAATCAACACTGCTGCAGCAGCATTTGCTGATGGCTGCTGCAGCATTTGCGCAAGCATGTGTGCGAACAACCACTTTGCATTACATAAATGATGTGTGATTTATTTACATATACTAAATACACTGAGCATACTAATATGCTTGTGTTGGTTTTGCAAAAACGGCGCGCTGGTGATATTAAATACACTAAATGCTCATATAAAGTGCTAACTTCAGTTACACAATGTTCGTGTTAGTGTCGGGGAGGGGGAGGTTGACGTTTCATAGAGCAAAGTAGCAAAGCTGTTTAAGAAAGTTTTCAAAGTGGCGAAAATGATTCTTAGAAAGGTTTCGGACTAAAAAAAAAAAACAAACAACAAACCAAACAAACAAAACAACAGCTTGTCTGCATGGGAAAAGCAAACCAAAATCAGACTGAAAATTTTTTTATATTCTGCTCCAAGGGAGAATGCGATTTTTAAAATATTATTTTTGGCTAAGTGTTTCATATTTCGCCCCTGAGAAATAGGCTCTCGTTATCTACATGGAATCACAAACTTCTTTTTTAAAAAGGCTGAAGTTGATCATATCATAGCCTCACCAGAAAAATAGTTCATCAGGATTACAATTGCTGAATATTTCATCAGCAATGCAAACAACCACAAATCTCGAAGCCTTATGGAGCGGGTGCCGCATTATTCGCAGAATTATTTGACCTACTTAATGGAAAAACTTCAAAGGTTTATAGCGTGAAAGCGGAGCCTAAACAACGTTCTATAGACTTTGAAATACTAACGAGATCACATTATCGCTCATCGAAAACTTAGATCATGGTAGCACTACAAAAATTATCAAAACTGTAGTTGCGAACAAGCTTTTCCCACTAATATTTGAATAATATTGTTTCCAACTCATGTATGCAATATATACTACATTGAAAGTGATTTTATGCATGTCACATTTCTTGATGACACATGGGAACTGCAGTCTCCTATGATATTGCTTGAAAAACATCTTTTCAACGTCGTCTCAGGATGCACATTTAGCGCCTAACGGTGTTTTCAGGATAGTTTTGGTCGCTTGTGTTGATGGTACCAGTTTGGAAGTTTGCAGCTTATCAAGACAAGGCAATAACATGGCGAGCTGTGACCCATTAATCATGGCGTGTCTTTGTGGCCCTTTGATGCTGGAGAATCGTGCCAAAAATCATACTAGGATATTGAACAAGAATTCAGATATCAGGACGAATAAGCAAGTAAACAATTAGGAGTGGAGGTAACCCAGAAAACACCGCTTCCAAAAACACCAGAGAACACACACTAAACACACTAAATACATCCCAAAATATCAACATTGCAGAACTTTGTATACAGCTTGATTTTCTAATTTTGGAAGTGTTTCTTGAGGGTTGGGGTGCTTAATTATTCATTATCTCTGCATCCCAGCGACTATCGCCAGTTCTCCTGCCTGTCGATCGTCTACTTTTATGTCAAACTTGTCAATCCAATCCCCTTATCTCAAAACACTGGCCCATATGCCATGACAGACAAGCCAGGGTCACTATCCCCCCCCCCCCCCCCCCCACCCAATTCTCCACTCTCCTCAGTTATTGATCTTTTCTGAACTTATAAAAAATTTCCCAAGCATCTGTTCTGTACTTGAGTTGAACTTAAAAATGTCAATTTTTCTTTTGGCTCGGTTCGTAATGTTTGAATGTATTCACCCGCACATTTTTCTTCAGATAAAAGAAATCAGCGAACTTTTTGAATTGCCAAATTTCAGTCATCTTTCAAGTCACTTTTCAAGTTTAATGCGCCGACTTATCCTTCGCATTAAACCGTTAAAGGTTTTGATTTATACAAAAGTGTATTTCGCTTTGAAGAAGTCAAGTGTCACTCTAGTTTGTATTATATTTTGTTACAGATCCTCGCTACAGCAGAACCTTCTAACATCACGAGCACTACAATGAACCACCTAGAACTACACAATTCATATTGATGACAGAGGCCGCTTTGTTGTATTCACAAAAATTAACTCCACAGTTAGTTGGCTGTGCATCTGAAAGAAAAAATCTGCTCTAGCTATATCACGCAAACCAACTGTTACATGAACTTATTTTATGAAAACAGGTCAGATCTATTAATTTACTTTTGGACGTTCTGGTTTCATGAATCAGTTAAATGTACAATTTATTTTTGTGAATACGGCCGCCGGTGATAACAGGAAGTGCGCTACACTCATTGCGCTCTGAGCACTCTTCTTTACGGTATAGCGCTGCGCTTAAAAAAAAACAGTAAACAAAAAACACATATTGATTCAGAATCCGCATAACCGTAAACTATTATAGAAATAATGAAGACCCTTTTTTTTCTCTTTCCGAACGAACTGTGCTCTAAAAAAGGAAACAAACATTCGTGCATTCAGTTTGTCCATTCATCTACTGCGAAGTTCAAGTTTTACGTAAATTGTTTGTCCACGGAAATCCTCCGTCCTTAATTAACAGCTTCTCAGAGCTGTTCGGAGTAGCGTTTGTCTCGTGCTTACCACCGTAAACCAGAGCGGACGCATGGGCTTGGGATTACAGGACAAGGGACACTAACGAAAATGCCATAGGGAAGCAAAATTTCTCAACCTAAGCTTCCTATAAAGTAGTAACCTTCGGAAATCAAGCCAAAACTTGAATTAAGAAATCCCAACTTTGCCGAAAAAATGTCGAGCTCTTTTTGAGAAAAGCTCGGCAACTTCGGTAATACTAATCTAAATGCTGCATCTTGTGTCGAAGGTATAATGCTAGGTTTTAGGTGCTGCAATAATAAGATTCGTTAATGTGCTTATGAGGTTGATAATTTGTGTGAACACAAAAAATATTGTGCTGCTGTAACACTTCATAATGTCATAAAAAGGCTCTTAATTCGCAAAGTGTTCTATCAAACAATTTTATTGTGGTATATTAATAATTTAGATGCAGAGAGAAGAACAGCTCAGAATTGCTCTAGTCCAATGAATGATCGAGCACATACGATCGAACAATAACAGTATTTCATTTATTCAATAAGGAAGTTGCCTCCATAGTTTTTTTCGAATCGATTCTTTTAAAACATTTTCGTGTAGTTTATATGCAATCACTAAGGATATTGTGACCAGCCGTTTAATGAACTAGTATCTTCATTAGGTTTTCAACATGGGGAGAAGGGTGTGTAGTAGCCAGTATTCACAAAGCGGTCGAGGGGTGGGGTTGGGGGGGGGGAAGCAAAACTATTGGGAGTAAGGGCCCGCATCCGCTCCCTTCTGGCATGACGTATACACTACAAAAAAATAAGACCACTACACATTTAAGACGACACGGGGACAAATCCAGTGATAACTTTTCCCGTATATTTGATTTATTTATTTATTTATTTATTTTTTGGTATTATTTTGTCATATTTACCAAGTACCGTGACCGGCCAAAGCAGTCGCAAGTGCAGTGAAACTCCGGAGACAGGACCACCAGCGAAACTTAACTGAACAGGTCCGATTTTGGGGGTGGTTCTATTCCAGGGTTTCATTGTAGTCGGTAAATAATATGAAAATCATCAAAAAATGGGTGCAATCAGACTTCGAAAATGTCTTATTTTCCGATTCCAGACTCCAGTTAAGTCATGTCTTACTTTCGGAATACCAATGTCACGAGTGGTGACGGGGCGGGGGGGGGGGGGGAGGCTGTTGTGTGCAATGTTTGACCATTAAGCCCCTATGCAGCATTCCGGTATGTCTTTCCTGTATGTGCTGACATGGCCCTGACCGTGGTCTGGGACAACTGCCGTCAGAATAAATGCCGTCGGACCAGTGCCGGAGGACAACCGTCTACTAGACAACTGCCCCACCTCCTTCCCCCCCCCCCCCCCGCCCCCCTAAAAAAAGGACTAAAGTTAAACACATATTATGTCTGAAACATTTATTTCTAAGATGTCTTTATTGCACTATATTCTAAAGGCTTATTCATCACATGAATCTTAATTGCTTACTTTTTGTAAGAATCTAATCCACTACCGGAATCTGAATTGCAATTTTAAAAATAGACTTCTCCTGGACTTCATATAGAGCTATAAGTGCAATTTATAAAATGTGATCATCCATAAAAACAACCATGTCATTTTTTTTAAAGTCACTTCTTAAAAGGGAAAGGGAATGTTAACATCACATAACATATTAGAATGATGTTTTTGCATATCTTGCGTTACTTTCTTTTGTTTTGGAATAAATAATAATCAAATTAAAATGGGCGGCAGTGATCCGTTAGCAACCGTTGTCAAGGCAGCTATTGGCTCAGCGACACCCCCCGATGGACATTAACTTCTTTCCTTCGTGCCGTTGCTTGCAAATGGACCACCCTCAGAGATCTGTAGAAGCTGTGAGATAACTGTATTCTTTAGGTTATGAATGCTGCAAAAGCAACAACAAACAAACAAAACAAAACAAACAAACAAAAGAAACAAACAAACAAAAATCTAACACGTGGGAGATTAAATATACTACACAACATCTACCCGGAGTTTCCGAAAAGAAGCTTCCCCACCCCCATATAAAACCCCGGGGATTCTGTTCTTAAACTGTGTCCGAATAGAAGCTCCCAAGGCTTACACTTAGTTTGAAAATAGTCACAACAAAAAACCGTTTCTGAATAAAAGCCCCCCTCCACCCCCCTCCATTCGAACTCTGTTGTTGAGTTACTCTTACTACTGATACGGTTAATCCTTTTACTGCATAAGGCAGACCCCCCCCCCCCACTCCCATCCCTTTCAGTCTGCACAAAGCAACCCCGTACTGTCCCCTCTGTTCCACCCATAGCCAGCTTTATTCCTTGGTGGCCCTACAGCGTCGCGAATACGACTTCCAAAAGTAAAGTAATGAAATTATATTTTTTCACTCCACGGCTAACTTTCGAATCTCAATATGCCTTTAAATAAGGTGTATTTTTTTTGCTGGTGGCATCGTTGCTTGGTTTTGTTTTTATTGTTTTTTTTTAAACAAAAGTTTAAATTGCCGAATCAATAATAGAACCCCAGGTTTAAATTTGGAAACAGTTTCCGAATAGAAGCCTCCGGGTCTTCTATTTGTTTCAATATGAGAATCTCAAAAATTTCAAGTTTCCATTTAGAAGCCCAGGGCCTGTTTTCGGAAACGCTCGGTATTATCTTATGACCAACCTTATCTATTTCCGTCTTTGATGTTTCCATATCGGAGTTCTCGTCACAGACAAAACTTGGCGCTGGTGAAGTTGAAAAGCGAAAACTGAAGCTAAATTTACTCCGAATAGAAGAAATTGACAGAGATCTATCGTCTTTCTCGTGTGTGGCACTCTGTGGGTCGTTGTTTACATTTGAAGTGACTTTCTTTTCCGAGACATGCCGATGTTTGCCGAAGGAAAAGCCTCGGATTCGGTCACTTCCGAGTCGTAATATACCCTTGTGTGACTTAGAGTCTTTGTCCTTATCACGCAATTCGTTGTATGGCAGAGGTATATTGTCGATGATATGTGTTAATATCCGTTCTTGCTCTTGGGTCAGATCAGAAGAAAGATCACAGGGAGCAATGCCGTGTTTATTTTTCTGGTTTATTTGAGCACCGTACTCAATGAGTTTAACTGCACAGTCCCAGTTTTGGAACGCCACCGAAGCGCTTAGATGTAATGGAGAACAACCATGCGTATCCGTCAAGTTAACACAAGCACCACTTTGAAGTAGTATTGTCAAGCAATTAACCTTTTTAAGAGCTGCTGCTAAAAATAAGGGTGGCAAAGTTTGAAGAAACTCCGCAGTGTAAATTCTTGCAAAATCAAACGGCTCGTTTTTGTCCGTAGCTGTCACAAGTTTTTTGTTGTAAATAAGAGCCCTAGTCTTTGCTGCAGCAACAGCAGAACCTAATGCAGGAAGGTGGCTTGATCGCTGATGCCTTGAGACAATAGTTTTCTCATCAGCTAGCTCTAATTTATCGCTGGTGACAGAGCTCGCATCTCTGTACTTATGCGTAGTTACGTCGCTACAGCGTCGCCCTGCCTCACATGTTTTAGTGCTCAACTGATGACTCGCTAACTGAAACCTAACATCTCGCTTTTCCCGTGTCAGATTAATGTCTGATACACTGCTTGCATTGCGCCCGTCTTCAGGGCTTACATAGCCTGCGCTGTTGGGGTTTATGCCGTGATCTAGTAGTATTTTAAGTACCTCTTCTGAACCGTGTTGTACTGCCACATGGAGAGAGTTCCTAAAGATCAAAGGCGGCGAATTATCCGTTTCTGTCGCGCTACTTTCTCTACGCTCGCAATATTGATCGTAACTGCAAGCACTTGCTTTGCGTAATTCATGTTTCCTCACAGTGGTTTCATTGCTATTGGGTAAATTTGCTGGACTAAGTAATGACGGCGATAAAGCAGCGCTGGGCTTTGACACCGCGACTAGATTAGTTAAGCCCGTTTCTACGGGACCTGGATTCTTGATTGAATTGTCGCTACTGAAGTATAGGGTGTCATGAAAAAGATCAGAGCTGACTTTACGGCTCGTAGACGAGTCATGGCTTGGTCTGTGTGTATGACTAACGGAACCATTAGCACTAAATGCTTCAGTGTTGCTATTACGGGCATTTAAACCAGAACCACTGCTATAAAATCTATGGCAATGTACATCCAAAATTTTCTTTACGATCCTCACATTGTTATCCTTAATGGCTCGCTCGAGTTGATCTATCTCGTAGCTGAGGTCAAATATTGAGGATGAGGTACTGCTTGCCCGGCGGGAGAGGGAGCCCGGGTAAGTAGTACACGGCACCGACAAGCACGACGGGCTTTGGCAGGGCCCCAGGGTCGAATCGGGAACAGGAAGGAAGTCGCCGAAACGTTCGCTTGAACAACCGGAAGTAGGTGTGAGAATTGTTGGTGATTTCCCACCGCCACCATAGCCGCTTGTAGATCTGTCTTCATCTTCGTTTTCCGGAAGAATCTGAAACAAGGCAATGTGAAAAAGCTGCATCAAACATTGTATTTAGCAATTCTTTGGTAAGACGTAATGCGTAAAGAACGAGGTGTTATTTCTGAAAACGCGTACTCAGGAAGGCAAGTTTAGAAATGCTTTGTCATCGCCTTGATAGACAGCATCAAAATTTGGAATCAAAGCTTACGCCTCAGAACGAGACATACAAATCTTGTATCCGGACAAAAGAGCCCCGCCCAAATTGACCCGGACATAACGACCCTGCCCATTTGGGACCCGGACATAACGGCTCCAAGTGACAAAGTGGACATTTGGGCCCCGAGAAAATAAAAAAATTACTTTTAAACAAAACATAAAAAAATATTACGTAAACTTCTGCTGCTGATTTAATCAAATATTTTGTTAAGAAATACTCAGAGTTCACTCAAATATTTACTTAAGAAAATAAGGTAGAATTACCTAGCTTAATCCTCACTACAGATGCTGTTGGATTTAAATTCTTTATGAGATTATCGTATCTGAAGTCGTTTTGTGCAAGGTGTGCTAATCAGTCCCCGATTTACTCAACGGGCTGAGGGATTATCGTTATTCAGATCCAAGGAATTATTTTACTGATTAGTTCCTCATTGATGCCATTATTCTGCAGAACTTTTAGGAATTTCTGCATTTGGAGTCGAGTTGTGCAGCTGTTTGAAACCTTACTGTGGATTTAAAATTCGGTTGAATCCACATCTTGTAAAAATGCTATATAAAGGGCTGTTGTCGCCAGAATCATTGTGGCATTTATTTCATAGTGGAGATTATTCAGAGCAATAAAGAGAAACCAAAAACTCTGTTGGAATGCTTACATGTATGTGCAAACAAGGTGCTGTATATTGGGGACAGTACTGGATCACAGTGAACTCTTGAATGTTAGTAATGCAATTGAAATATAAAACGACCCATTGTTATTACTGCAAGGATCCAAAACCAGAGATGTCGATGCAATTAGTGCTTTAATCGGTCTATTGCAATTATAGTTCTGATTCAAAGCCGGAGTTCAAATCCAAAGATCCAAAACGGGAGTTACAAACACAATTCAAATTTAGTATGGTCAATTGTACTTATTTCTAACAGATCTTCGTAATCAAAAGGCGATTCAAGTACAGAAGTTGTTACCAAACGTCTATTGTTGCCTTTTAATATATAAGCTATTCTATTGATAACGCGTTGCATTGTTTGCTTTGAGAATTGCCTAATGCCCCTAGCTGGCATGCATGTATATGTCTTGTTTGCACACAACTCACGTCAACCCCAAAAAGGAAGTAAATAATGGTCTGATTTGCGGGGAAAAAAGTGCATCTGGGATAGAGAAAAGTCGTCTTTGGTTGTATTTGTGGGGTTCTGTTATAATAGAAATTAATGCATGAAATTCGCTTCTGGCAAAAAGTTGTCTTATTTGCAGGGTGGTCGTATCCCAGGTTCTCGTGTATTTGTCCACCACTTTATGTATTTCTTGTTTTATAACAAAAAAATAGAAGAACTTGAACACCAAAATGTGTTTTCTGAAGTTTTCTTAACACAATTGTAAGCTGAGAAAATAAGACCAACATGATAAAGAAAGCAGGGTGTTCGATAGATGCTTTTACTGTTGTGCATTTGCAAACATAAATTGCTCTGAATAATAGAAAATCTGATAAAATGACTTAAACGGCTTTGTATATAAGTGGTCGTATAAATAATTTAAGAGCAAGAGAAATTCAGGACATGACACATCCTGCTGTGTAAAGCTAGTTTAGTTTGCTTTAGACAGAAATGGGTTTGTACTTAGTTTTATTTCTAGTGGTCTGCGCTGACAGAAATAGATTAATTTATGCTAAATTACGCCTGGGGTATTTTTCAGTAGAGCTCACAGCAGATTACAATCCACGAAACTACTGTGACCAACATTCTACTGTGACCCACATTATGCAACAGCACAATAAGCTGAAAAAGTAGTCCTAACAAGAACATGTCTTCTTTACTGCTCTTCATGTGGCTTGGTTTTAGGGACCTGCTTTAAATCAACCAACCTTAACCAAACTCATATGAAAATTTCCTTTTAAATTTTCCTTTTTAATTTTGTGTATATCACAGAAACCTATGTAAGTTTGAAATGTATGTAAAATACTGCACCCGTGGGGAAACCACGCAAGAAATATTGAAATATGGCCACAGTAGATTATTTTTTATACTTCTTAATGAGGTTAATTAGTTCTTGGAATCGCACCAAACATCCTTTACACAGCTTTTGTGGAAAGTTTACTTATGAGTGTTAGGCCATGATTGCATCGATTTTGGAAAAGTGTTTGTCTCCTTCTAACAAAGCCCCAGTATTGCCAACTAATACTTTCATACCACAGATTGCAAGTGCCAACTGATTTGGATCTATTTTACTTTATTTGTCCTACAGCTTGGTCAGATAGGCCAGTTGTTGGAACATAATAATAATAATAATAATCAACTGCGATTCGGTCACTTCATGACCTCATAAGAGTAGATTATTATGTGCCCAAGCATCTAAACATACAGTTTATGTGTAATAAGACTGCTGCGGACTAATATTTGCATGGTTCGATATATCATGCTTGATGGAAACACTACAGCGAAGCGTCATGGTTTAGCAAAATATATTAAAAAAATGGCAATGATATACTTCTAGTTATGTGAACAACATGCTATCGCAATAGCTACGAATTTATGTTATGGTTAAAAGATAACAAGCAATATATTTTGTGATAAAAGCCAGTTGTGAAGAAAAAACTTTTTTTTTTCGATTTTTTGCAGAAATTGAAGTGGGTCAAAATAAGTTCCAAGTGTACTACATCTCTTGGGTTAAAACCGACTTGAACCCTCACAAAAGGGATGACGCTATTTGTAACGAACACAAGTGTCTTTGATACCCATACTGAAGTTCCTTGAAAACGCGATTTTAGGTTGTGTTTACTTTTTGATGCGGGATCATTGAACAAGTGTTCCAACCGTATGCGGGGTTATTAATCAAGTGTTCTTTTGGCCCGAGCCTACATTTCACGTGTAACCTCGTATTAAAAGCCATGATTTTTCATGCTTGGCCTCAGTTGTTTGTTAGTTCACGGTAGTATCAAGTTCCATGCTGCTTTGAGGATCATGGGCGAGCGATAGTTGGTAAATATATTAATCTTGTACTTTTCTTGTACTGCGTAATTATGCTGCACGAGCAGCCATGTAATGCGAAGTCGTGTATTAGTATTTTTGCTCTTTATTATTTATGTAAGTAGAATGCATTTACACCAGTGTAATGACTTTGTTGACTTTTGTCCATTAGTTTAACATGGGTTTCGGACAAAAGATTTAATGTTATTTTCATGATGTTTCAGACGACCTTTTGTTCTCGAGTTCTACGTTTCTGAATAAAAGAGTCTTCACTACCTCGTTGTCTTCTTAAGCCGCCACACTATTAGTGCATTGTGTTCGGTTGTAAAAGAGTTAAAAGAAAAAGCTGAGGGTACCGACTATTGAGCACATACCAGTAGAAAGTCCTCATCTTGACGGACTCCGCCCGGCTCAAGCATAACTCTTGAGAATTTAAGACAGCTACAACCAAGGTGGATACTTTGATGTCAAATCTACATCGACAGGACTGTCTTCCGCCATCAAAGACAAAAAAATCCCACAGGATCACAGGATCATCTTCACTTAACATTAGTTATATAATTTTATTTTCTGACCGTTTGTGCATAGATCTGATGTACCACACCTGATTTTTGACAATGTGCCAGCATAGAAAAACACTTACGCCTGCAACATTTACAATCGCTCTTAAACCTAGCTTTTTCTTGGAATTTACTGCATCCGATATAATCACGATGGAGGATAAATAGTCTGGTTGCTGTCAATGATCAGATTCTTTAGCTGATCTAGAAGAACATATTTTGACACCATTTGCCGTATCCTCGCAGGTTTGCAGTTATACGGTATCCAGCATGTACTTCTGTAGGCCTTGGATTTCAATTCCAGTGCTTCTTACAACTGCTTTTTATATTTGTCTTGTAGTGTCCGGATCACTGAACACTTGTGAAAAAAGCTTGCAATCCAAGAAATCTAATTTTTACGACAAATCCCACTAAAACTCCATGGACTGGTGAGTCAAACCTCGATTTTAGGACATTTTTAGACCTAAACAACAATAAGTTGTATGCACTCAGAAAACTATTGCAGCTCTAGAATTCCCGTACCAACTCACCGTAACATTGATGATTTTTACTCCAAGACTACTAAGACTAAGAAGTGATTGAATTTATAAAACATGGGTCGGTACGGGGCTTAGAGCTTCTCCACCTCTCCCGAATCATTTTAACTATAATCATCGCTCTGCTTTACTTTTTAAAAATGCTGTTTATTAAGTTTTTGAAGTTCATATTTGTGCAAACCTCTTGTCCGACTCTTTCACTAAGCAATTTCTTGATACCCGACTTATTCTTTCACCACTCCAAAGAATTCATAAAAGAGGGAAAAAGAAAGACGCGTAGTAGTGGATTTCTCATTGGTCCGCGCGCCAGGTGTATCTGTCAACAGTTCTTTTCATCAAAACATGTATCTGGAGAAACAGTAAAATTTTCATTACTCCTCCATCAAAACTGTAGCTGAATTCGATCGATAAAAGGCAGAAATTGTTTGATTGATAAAATTGATATTAAAATGACATATAAACAGATAAGCCTGTCACCAAATGCGTAGAAATCTTAGGAATTGACGTTAGATAAATTGCTGATAAATAAAATAAAATAAAATAAATAGATTTATAAAACACCAGCTCTTAAGTCTGTCATAGTACCCCAAATTATTTACCCTTTTAATGAAAAAAAAAACAAGTTTTTAATCATTTAGATGGTTTTGTTGGGGAGGGGTAGAGGTGCCACTTGTTGCTCTCTCAGCGTTCAACACATTAATACCCAATTTTAAACGTTTACATTTAACTGAGAGCACCAAAAAGACAACTCCACCCACAACCACTTTTATTTGTCTCGGAATTTCTTTCAGCTCTGAGGATTTTACTGTGTCAATACTCAGTGAAAAAGTAAAACCCACAGCAGAACGTCTGAAAGAATAACAAGTGAAACTGTCAACTTCCTATCACCAGTCAAGGTCTCATATAGCAACATTGCAACATATCGCTCCATGTATTCGAGGTGGACGGATATTTTAAACCCTCTCCCCTTAACAAGGTACGATCTTCAAAAGATTGTGATTTGGATACGCAAATGAAATTAGATCCTCAATTTTACAAGGATGCAGACTGGTTTTATTACTGCACGAACGATTTTGGGTGTCTCAGTGATGAAGGAACTTTATTGGATTTATCCAAATGCTGAAATTTCCTGAAAGTTGTCTTATTCATATTTTGGAAGTCCTTACTTTGATTATTTGCTGTAAAAAGTATGGACCAAAATTTAGTGGTAAGCAGATAATAGCTTATGTGACAACCAGTGCTTGACACTGGAAAAAAAGTAACGATGCAAAGCTACAATAATGCCTGAGAGAACGTTCTATTTGTGTACTTAGTGTTCGTTTGCGTTAACAAAGGAGAACTGGTGACATTATTATTATTATTATTCAAATGGCATGGCACAAAATTTAAAGTTAAGCCTCTGGCTTTAGCTAACAAATTAGGCAATATAGGTTCATGTGCCAATTACGTTTTCATATTTCTCTCATACTTGGTAATTCCGTTTTTCTTGTCACAGAATAGAACCTTTTGTGGAAACTTTGGACAAAGACGTTTCATATATCAGGCGGTTAGCTTACGTCCAAGGTATATTTCACAACCGCAGAACGAAACTGAGGGTTTCTTTGTTATTCTCACTGAATAGCTGAAGATCTAAGGTTAAACCTTTTCCAATTACCGCGCAATATTTACAGTGTTTCAGTCAATATTGAATTATATTCATAGTTCACTTCTTGTCTGTTGATCAATGAATTTAGACGCTGCGACGTTGTAGCAAGGTGGCTCTGTTAAACTTACTTTAAGACGGCTAAACACATCCTGAGCAACACCAAGAAAGAAAATTACCCGTTACCAAAACGTTCTTGAAACAAATCGTTCTCGGTATGACTAACACCTTACAGAATGTCACATGGACAGCAGTCTCAGTTTGTTTCTTTGGTTGTTTTATAAAAAGCAATTAGGTTCTATCTTTAGCCAAAGGTTTTGATAACATAATGCATTTCACTAGAAATTCTTTGTGTTCCAAAACGACACAGTCTTCATTAATTTAAATTGGTAAAAAACCCAGTCAGTTTCAAGATAAAATCATCCGTCTTCCTTGTTTCGTGAAAAATATGCTATTTCAATTCACACATTCAACCTTTGTCAGCAGTTTTCAAATGTTATTATTAAAATATGGCTTAAATGCTTCTTTGTACAGTGGTCATTCTTTCAAAGGAGGTCTACTAGAATTGAGTAGTAATGTAGATATGTATTCTCAAATGGTAATTGGATCCTACAAATCAAAAACAATTTATAACTATCTGAGATAATGACTTTCAGCTTCGACCACATCGCATGTCAACCGTCAAAAAGAAACTTGCAAATTCAAAGTAAATCTGAATCTAATTAGTGTAGGGAAATCAAGTCGATCAAGTTAAATAAAACAGTGCTTACCTCAGTTGATGTGTGTTTGCTCAGCATTAAAGAATGATTTTTGTAGTCGCCAATAAATATCCCAGCTGGCTATTCGTCAGGGATCGTTTTCTCAAAACCAGTTTCTTTAGATAACACCCAGGTATTTTTAAACTTTAAATTTCAAACATCACTCAAGTACTAGCAGGTATCAGTTTGCGATCTGCATATTCAATGTTTGCCAAAGGTTGTTCCATAAAGTGTTTCTTAAATGTTTCTAAGAGATAACAGCGAATGCGATGTAAATGTCATCATTTTGTTAATAAAATGTGTTAATAATTGTCCTGCCGAAAGTAATTACGGCATTTTTAAAGAAATAACAAGAATGGTTAATATGTGTTTCGGCACTTTAATGTAGTCCTTATGAAGTGATTGGATAAAACCCCAAACAATCCCAGATCACCGCTACATTTGGATTTAATATAATAAGCTTCCTCTTACATTGAGTTATTGTCAGTTTAGAGTCTGGTTTGAAAAGGCCGTGCATTAAATTGAAATTGTCTCAATCCATTGGAAGTATAAGATGCGCTAAAATTTTGCTGAAAGTTTTAATTTTTATAAAATTTAAAATCCACACCTTACTCGCTTTATTTTTTCTTTGTCATAACTTTTAAAAGTCTGGTGGTTTTCATATTTAGACATTTGACAATACCTTCCAAATATTCAATAAATAGATGTTTCTTTGTTCTTTGCTGTGTTTGTTTAATGGAAATAACCCAGAATGCACTGTGAACGTCATCCCTATGGGCAATGTGTTAATAAAACGTCATCATTCTCACCGGGAATCAACAGGCATTCGTAAGCCTGAGGTGGTGATTGTGTATAAATGCAGTGGAGGGCAACGGCACTGTGTGCAGGCTTCGACCAAAATATATGCGATATATACGTCAGGTAAATATGTAGCGTAGGGAGCCCATTGTCGATGGGTCTTGCAAGTTAAAGTCCAGGAAACAAAGTCCCCGGAGATTATACCGAGAAGAATAATATTCACTGAGTATTTTTCGTGGATATTGTCAAAACAAAGTCAGGAAATTAGAAAACTTTTACACTTTAACACGTGCTGGTTCTTTTTATTGGCACTGTCATCTTCCTGCGAGTAAAACTATGACCTAATTTTTGCAGTTTTTATTTCTCTGTGGCCTTAATGTTTATATTCAGTGCTGCAAGCAAAACCTTGTTTAGAACGGATAAACGAATAAACGAAAAATGAAAAAAAAAAACAATTTTTAGAAAGGTTGGAAAGCCGTCTCACGCTTTAGTAGCACCAAACTGATAATGCATCTGCGGCGCGATATTTAACGAAAAATTTAAGCAACATGAGATTTAACAAAATAACTAGCTTAAAAGCAAAGCAGAAAGCCACAGAACAAAATCGACTGGATTTGTAAATTTGTAAATGAAATTTCAAGCGCAAATATGGAAATCAATGTTTTTAATAGTGTCATGACAAAATACATAGGATGTGCCGGCAGTTTCTCGACAAACACAACTTTTTATATAAATATCAAACTATGAATACATGCATTAGCATGTTAATGTGAAATGCATACACTCTTTTGAAGAGACGAAACAGAAAGCTGGGGCGGGATGGGGAAAGGAGGTTATGTGCCCTAAAGGGTGTGGGTGTGCCATTCTCACTCGGCATATTCATGCGTCTTTGTATGGGGTGCTTATGGAGTGTCTTGTTGTGCACTCTTACAAGAGTCATACATGACAGTAGAGAACGAGACTATGCGCTCATTGCTGCTTCCTTAGAGGGCTTCTTTGCATCGTTGTCATTTGTGAATTTCCAAGGAATAACGTAACATGATACAGCACAACAGGGGAGTTCATTAAATAGACGTGTTATGGCTGCCACTTAGATCTGGGATACGGAACGGAGAAAACATACGACACATTTGGGCACAAAAATCGTGAAATGCTTATCTTATTATGAAATATTAATTAAAAAACGATACCCAGCTTCAAATAGTCAATTGAAATTCCTCAAGCTAAATCCATTATATTTGGCAGGCCAAATCAGAGTCATTTACTATGCAATATATAGCAGTAGCATACCCTACACTGAAAATTTAACGCTTTGAAAACCCGTATAAAAGTTGTCATACTGACAAATTTGGACTCGTCAGCGTCTCATGCAAGCATTATGATAGTCACGGTCATCCATAAACATCAGGTGATGTTTTAAGATTTAAAATTCAAAAGTTTAAAACAGTAACAATATGAATACTGTAAAGATACCCAATATTGCTGAAGTAAATTTTTGCTTCAAAATTTTTTTCAGCATGCAAAACCGCACTATTTTTATTACATGTTATCAATCAATGAGAACGTTAGAAAACTAATTAAGGAAATATTCTGACAGGCGTTCGGTTTCTTGTTCCATTGGAATAGGCTAAAAATAGCCGTTAAATCTTGCAAATTCATACATTTCCAGAAATGCCAAATGTTTGAATGCTGATATGTGTTTCTATTCACTGCACAGTTTTTTATGATATGGTCCAAAATAGTGTGTAAAAATACTTTTATCTGATGAGTCTCTGACGCCTTTATTTAACAAATACGAGTTTCAAGTAACCCAAAAGGTGAGTTTGTGCGTCGTCAATATTACTGCCAAAATTCGTTAGCTGGGCGATTTTGATAGATCTATAGAAGGGTCTATCTTTTCTTAATTAAAACCACCTACAAGCATTAAAGTGGGATAGCAAAGAAAAACTGTCATATCAAGATTTTTATTTCTCGTTAAAGAAATTGGCATTTTGATAATTTTAAGTTACGGATTTGTAAGATAACGAATAATTGATAAACCGGTAATAGATTATACCACTTCCTAGGATTCGTATAAAATTTCTTCCTGTTATTTTTCTCAATCTCAGTATTGCTTACAGTTAGCAAGTGACTTCAGTGAAGGCATCTTCTTTTTACAACATTTCTAGCTCTTTTCGTTCTGTCATCAAATTATTTATAAGATATGGGAGTTTTCTCATTCTTAAATACTTTACTGTAATAGGTGATTTCACTTTGGAAACTGGACGTGAGTGCGATATAATATCTTACAAAAATAACAATACACGCTTTAATTTAATATAAATAGGTCAAATATGGAAAATTTAGTGCTATGCCTTGTAACAGAAATAGGACTAATGAGCGATACGAATTGTAGATAGTGTGGTTTGAATCGATCGATGCAAAGTGGTAATATTTTACAACTGGAGTAACAGTTCTTTGAAGCATCTTGTTTTGGGATAGGAATATATTAATTCAATGTTTATTTTATACGTGAATCAAACTTTGACACAAAGGGAGAGAAAATGATGATTCACTGTTCACATTAATCCGGAAACGGGAAAAATATTTCTATTCTGGATGTTTCTTACACTGTAAACATAGACAAGAGGGCAAAGTAGCGCATATGATAAGCATAAAAGATGGCTTCTTAGCTTCTAAAACAAAGCTTCTATTCAGAAAGTAGTTCAATTATATTTTTTCTGTATGAAGTTCGTGGAAGGTGGAACCATATGGAAAAGAGAAAATGGTGACATTTTATATTTACCTAACGTTTTTGATTGCTACTTATTTTATAGCCGAATGTCAAAGAAATTTACAAACACTCACATAACAATCGCACTAATTGCTTTCTGAAGTGTGATTAGTTTGTTTCTTTGAAAACTTTGAGTGTTTGTTCATCAACGACATATTTTTCCAGAAAAATAGGTTAGACTTTTTTAATGAGCAGGACAAGAGTAAAAGCTAGAATAAAAAAGCAAAATATTTACTTTAGCCACACCAAATGCCGGGAAATATATCCGGAATGGAAAGATTTTCGGATATCTTTATCGTACGATGAAAATGTTTTTTATAAGAAAAAAGTATATTTTAAAATAAGCATATTTACATAAGGAACTCTGGACTGCTCATTAGAAGTGTTTGGTGTGTAAGGGTTTTCCTTATCAGATGTCCAGTTCTTCTATTTGCTCGTGTTGTAAGTAAGCTGCTCTTACCTCTATCTCATATCAGTATCTTGAATATGAGGAGCCATTCTGTGAAGAGTGAAGGGAAAATTCGAGACAATGGTTTAATTATCACTTATACCAGTCTAGCAATCATCGTTAGTGTACCTTCTTCCCAAGGTCATGTTCAAGTGATAAAGCCACTACAGGGACCTAAATAACCGAAATACTTGTTGGTTTTGATTACAAACATTGTCCGATGTTGTTGTTTTCGAAGTGATGTTAACTTTTCAAGCAGTGGAACGACTGTCCTAGTAATCTGAAGGAAAGGTACTGGCGTTATATTTTCCCTAAAATCAAAGCAGATACTTTTTTGTTGTCTGCTTTCTTCTCGTTGTTCTGAGTAGACAACTCAATGGTCTTAATATATCACTAGCAGTGTGTTCTACACAGTAATTACCTTTTAAAGGAGCCTGAGTAGGAGCACTTGGTCCACCCACTCAAAAAGAATTCTTTTCTACTTTAATTAATTTCATTATTTGTCTGTGCTTTGAGTTACTGTTCTGTTTAAAATAGTGCAAAATTAACATAATCACTAGAATTTTAAATTTTGCAATGATCCTTTTCAAAATGTTAGTTGTATCAAAACTCTATGAAACACAGCTTTTGACATGTCTTATCCCAGCAAACTATGCGTCGTTCATATAACGTGGATTTCGGATTAAGATGACGAGGGTGAACCGTTGCAGCCTTGAATGATTGTAATTTGGTTGTGATTGATCACACGTCTATTCAACGTTTTGGCACAACGCTGAATAGACTTTGGCTAAGCAACGTTGTTTAGACGTTGCTTTTGGTCGCAACCAAAACTCCACTTTCACCGACGTCTAATCAACCTCTTTCGTGAAATAGTAAAGAGACGTCCGAAAATCGGCTTGGCATGGAAAGCTTGTCTGTGCAAGATCGTAAGATGGGCGATATTTGGAATTCTATTTGCAAACTATTCAAAATTGAGACTAATTAGCGCCATAAGCACTAATGGGAAGCTGTAGCGAAGCAATTTGTTAGAAATGGTGGGTTCCATCTTCTTGTAGGCAAAACTTCAGTTTTTAGCCAGTTGGTTAGGGATTTAAGTGGAAATACAAAAATAGCAAAATGATCAAACAAAAGGAAAGAAGTATAGAACTTCGAGTTCCGAAATAAATCCTGAGCCTCTTTTTAAACATAAGGTTAAAATAATGAAATAAATAACAAAGAACAAAACGGAGACACCTTGCAAACCAAACACTCTTAATTTGCAGCCAATAAAAATATGAATACAACTTAATACCGTTTTTGCATTCTTCTTAAGTACTTTAGCCAGTAACATACGCGTAAAATTGAAACTAAGCATTTTTGCAAGTTTCTTTGTCATGGCGTTAGCCGTTTCGGAGAAAAGTCACCAGTAATCTTTACATACCATGTGTTGTCAAATATCACAGGCAGGTACACTGAAATTACATCAAGCAAGTACACCTAGGGCATGCAATTACCACTGCATACTGAATTAGTACCCAGAAGAAATGTAACTCTTTCTTTATTATTGTGTCTAATGAGGAACCTCCTGGTACAGTGGCGTAGAGGAGGAAGCGTGGGTGTGGAAAGGCGTTTTAAGAACTTGCCAGTGCATTTAACATTAATTCCTTTGTATTTAAAATTTTCGACATCGCATGATGTTAGAACTCTTAGTATTAGAAGTCCCAAAATAACAAAATAATCAAGTAGTTCATCAAATAATTCTTTGGAAAAAAGTAGTTTCATAAGCTATTTTGCTTAAGGGCAACCGTTTTTGGAGATATTTAACATTAAAAATTTTACGGCATGATAATTAGGTCAAAATTTTATGGTTTGGATAAAGATATCAGCTATAAGTCTGCCAAATTTTATTTTCCTAACTATCGTTGTTTCGGAGGAGTTGTGTGGAAACAATCGAAAAATGGCGTTAATAAAATAACAGCAAATAAATTAATAAATAAAGAGTAAACGAGACCCATTTCAATACTTAAAAATATAGAACTGCAAATAAAATCACCATGTCAGACGCATGACCCAATATTCGAAAATGAAAATTAAAAAAATTTCTCTGCGCCCTGAATTAAAGTGACAGATTGAGACCCCTCAGTTATATAAAGATATTACAAGACCTTTCAATTGTAAATAGAAACACGCATTTTGAGACTCGCACAAAACTCTGTATGCGTTCTTTAATTATTTATCTATTCGATGTAAACTTATTTATGTGTACTGTAAACTTGTAAGTGTGTCTTGTTTTCTTATATGTGTATGCTGTTTACTTGTATGCGTATGTTGTAAAGTTATATGTGTGTCGTATATATGTGTGCTGTAGACTCTCATTTGTCAGTCTCATGCACACTAAACATGAGATAATTTAGTCATAACAAAGAAGACTGCAAAAATTGCTAATACATTTTTAGCAGAGCGGACTTAATAGCGCTTCACACCTCAGAACGATATAAAAATTGCTCAGTTGTTCACAAAGTGATAACACATGCTAAATATTTGCTGTCAAGCCTAAGCTGCATTCTGTAACTAAATAACCCAGACCCTTATTGATATATGTGCATTCCTAACCCTTCCATACATTCATAGCACTCGCATTACTGTTTGTGAAAGCGTTTCGTATTCATTCACTTTAATGTTAGTAAATTGACTACGATGAACAACAACTACAGCCTAAAGATCAAACAAAACATTCACCAAAAAGTAATCTTAAGGCACCCATCAGCTGCAAATCACATGGAATTATATAAAATTATGCATATATAAAATAAATAATAATATAATGGTTGATTAGAATGGCTATATTTGGTAGATATATACTTTACAATGTCTAGTGATTCTATTATGCTTACTGTTGAGACTGCATTTGCTGCGCACAACTAAAGTTTCGCAATTTTTTAAATTTTATTGAATATGTATAATGGCCAAAAGTTTACTATTGACCATACCAGTATCTGTAGCCTGTAAACAATTTTGTGGTCTGTTTTTGCTTGTCGAAAATTTAATAACCGTTCAAGACCAAAAATAAAAAGGAAATGTCAGCCACTTATTATAAAGTGAGCGATTCAATTAGATAAACGATATTATAGATGCTACAGGCATTTTATTGTTTTCTCCACGTTTCCTGCAGTTTACGACGAAAACCAGTGTCTACCTCTAAAATAAGGCAAATTAGGTCCTGTGAAATTGAATCTGGGAAGAAACTTCCTTCCTTCAAATTTCTTATTAGAAATCAATTAACGCGGTGATGTTGAAATCATTGTTACAGAAAGGATCAACGTCAAGAGAGATTTTATCGCAGCACTAAGAGTATGTGCATTTGTTGTAACAATTATGTTACGTCTCAGAAAAAACGTATAAAAACATTTCCATGCTGGTTAAATCCATTTAAAATCAGAAAGGTTTAAAAGCTTCTGACAGTTAATCGCGTAGTAAAATCTTATATATTTTGCTTGGATGCAAAATCTAGGGCTTTCCTTGTTTTTTATACTCTCGAAAGGTCAAGCATACATATATTTTTGCATTTCGACACCTTAAACGTTCGATCGTGTTCAAGGCTCCCTAGTCTTATATAAAATGAGACTTACGCCGCTTTTTGCCATTTTTGAATTTATATAGCATAAAGCTTGAAACTAATGGTCCAAAAATATCACGTAGTTACAGCTCAGTAGCTCAGTAACTCTAAGTATAATTTGAAATACTTGTCGACAATGGTATTAGATCTTTTATAATCTTCAGCCTTAAATACTCGCTGAGAACTAGTAAAAATTAACGTTTCGTGTTTCACAAATGCACAAATATTGAAGTTAGATAATCCCGCCTATTTTTCACTCCACCTCCCAAACTAGTAAATGTGGTGAGAATCAATGACAGCTATTGATCCAGAGAAACTTGATTTAAGTAATTTGTATTTTAAATACAAGGTAAATGATAAGAGACCTGTAAAAACTTCACGTTCCACCATTCTCTAAAATTTATGTGACCGTACAAAAGAAAGCACACGAATGAGGATCATAATTTCATGCATCGCACAAACAAATAAAAGAACGATTGACATTGAATTGAAGAACGTTAGTAAGATATCAAAAAGCACACTTGGCGTAATCACTTTACTCAGTCTTGAAAGTTTCTTTTTGTGAAAAGGCTGCTATTAGAGAAGTCGCTGGAGAATCGGTTTACGCATCCATGACGCAAGTGGATGGAATCAATACTATAACATAGCAAAATAATACAAAATCGTTGTAACATTACAACACAGGCATAATGCATAATCATGTTATCTTTCTAACTAGCTTCAACAACTGAATAGTCTATAATTATTATACAAAGATACTTTTTAGGCTTATATCACTATTAGAAATTACATGTTTAATTTGATTATATTGTATCAACTAAATTTATGCAAGAAATATTACAAATTGTCATTTAAATATATGAAATGATAATGTGTGTCATATCGATGCAGAGTGTATTTATTTTATTTCTGAACTCACATAAGAAGGCCTTTAAAAGGTATCTTTAGTTTTTAGATGATATCATAAAGCAATAGAACGTGTTCTTTTATTCATGGAATTGATAAATTAAATATATTTATATGTTTACCGACCATTTCTATAGAAATGCACAATTACATAAAGCAATTAAGGCCACACAATAGATGACAGAAAAAATAGGAAGATAAAACACCAGCAAGAATACACAACAAATTTAAAACTTTGTATTTAAAGAGACTGGAGAGTGGTGATTGAGACACAAATCAATCGTACTATGGCAGAGAAATATCGACTAAGATCAGTCCTGTCTCCAGGACCAGGAGACCAGGTGTTACAGTAAGCAAGTCTTTATGTAAAAATTTTTAAAATACAGCTGAAGGGAACACATAACCTTGATGATAAGCTGGCTACTTTGTGAATGCTTTGAGAAAGGTTAAATTCCGTATTCGAACCCAAACCAATCTAACCGTAATTTTCACTTGTGTCTGGATTCCCGTTAACGTTTACTGAATGTATAGCAAAACAAGCTTTTTTCACCAGCGTACTGACGTCTAATACACCACACACTGTTTCAATTTAATTAACTATTTGTACGTATTGTCTACTCAAGTACCTCTGCTGAAAAATTATTGATAATGCTTTTTATAAATATGAGAAAATGCCACGTAGCCGAAGTAATGCACTGCTTGACAAAACCAAAAGACTGAGCCATTAAATCCTTGAAATAGTCTGCCCTCATTGCTTAATGAGAGTTGTTTGAAAACAGCATGCTACATATATTGATAGGTCTTTCTAGTTCACTTGAGACCTAGTGAACGCCCCCTGATTAATCAATCAAGACAGCATTTTCTTACGTTGATAGGAAGAGAAACTTCATTGAGCATCACACATTTGGCAAAAGAAAACCACGGTAAAGAAGTTAACATTTCTAAGAAAAAAAAACTTCCCTATCTATCCATAGCATTTTCTTAACGGTGTCTGATTAAAATTTATAACAATTTCTGTGAAAGTCTATATTATTTGCTCTATTGTAGCGACTTGTTGATAGATAACTGCTTGTACAAGTAGTCAGAACACAGATTGATATGTGGTTGTCATTTAGTTTTGGTGATGCTATTGTTTACTGCTCGCCACAACAGCATACAGGTTTTTACAGCCCCTGATTGTATTCAAGAAATTTGAGATCAGTTACATTATTGACGACGCTTCTTCTGTAGGACAAAAACAATATTAGAAATCATCAGAAAAGTACGAAAAACAGTATCGCTCAAGCGAGACGCGGTTTTATATACTTTAATAAACACTAGTTGAGGTATAGATGAATAGAAACCATACATTGCTAATTTATATAAAATGCATGTTTATCTTGTTACTTGGTAAATAAAGTGTTGCTCTGACTAATGTCAAATTTCAACAGCATTTGCTATTATCTATAACTTTTGCGGTTTTGAAAGAAACAAAATGTCGCCTATGAAGTAATTTGTTTCAGCTGTGTTATAATTATTTATACACGCATTTTCATATATTTATCCCTTGCACTTGGCGTTCTTGATGCTACTGGGGTCTTCAGCATAGCAATTTTCCCTTTTGTGTATTTATAAATTGCATAGGCTGCACTTGGCACGTCGATTTACTTTAACACCCTTAGTTTTTTAGTCTTCCAAGAAAAAACCCTTTAACCAAGGGTTCTCTTGTCGTCTGGTAGAATCATTTTTAGATTACATCCTATAAATATGTCCTCTATCACAGCAAGCACAAAATTGCAATACAAGTCATTACCACCCAATGTCAAGAGATGTCACTGTTTTATTTCAACAATTTCACCAGAAACCAAATTTCTGCTTATAAAACGTAAGCAGAAATAACTAGAAGTTCCACTTATAATAAATAAATATAAAATATATAGGTTATGAGAACAAAGAATATTTATGACTTGGCTGAATGACATCGTATTAACAGTTTTGCAAATTTGTTCCTTTTATTGTGCTAAAGTGTGTGTCGCTATAGGTGTGTGTTTTTATTAAATGATCTGATAAAATAGAGACTGCAGAAAAAGCGAGAATTTGGCATGATTGATCAAAATCTTAAGATTTATAAATTGCTCGTTTTAACACAATGGTCATATTATGAAGACAATTAGTTTCCTTTCTGGTAGACGAGCAAGATAATGGGATCAGCATATTCATTTCGTATATCAAGAGCAAACACTGATTATTATTAAACTCGAGATAATGCACACCGATTTAGTTTCAAAGTTTCAAAAAATATAGTTTGTGTCAGGTATTTTAGCCTGATATTTACCATTTCGTGTAATGTTGAAGTTGCTACTGACAAATATAGTATTATAAAACATTATGTTTCTTCTTAATATCTTTAAAATCGACTGCAACACCTAACTGTTCTTATATGGGTATTTCGTATATTGTTGTGTGCAAAGGGAAATTTTCGTACGTACCCAGGATCCGTTATCCGTGACTGGATAATTTTCTTGTGATTTGATCTGGTCGAGTTGCACCACAATATTGTGAAAAACTGTGCTACTCAAACATTACTTGCAATAATAAGGCAGCTCTAGACCTGACAAACATCTTTTGCTAACGCAAACTATTTCATATTTAAAAGTGATTTTGTTAAATTTTCTTTAACACCAAACGGTAGTACCACTTTTGAAAAATTTGTTCCATACATTTTAATACTTAAAATTAACGGTTGAGCTATATCTGCTTGATGAAAGTAACCACTGAAAGAATGAATTGTCTGAGAGATACGTTTATTGCTTGTTTGACATTTTCTACTGTCTGAAATGGATCTGCCATTTTTACTAAATGTTAATAAAGTTTATATTTGATTGTCAATCTTAATAATAGGCAGTTATGGCAAGTAATTTGAAAGAGCATGAGCAATTGAGAAGAATTTTGGATTAGTACTCGCTTTCACGCTCAACATGACAAACATTACGCTAATAAGACCTATTATTTTATTTTAGACATCTCCGATAGTCACACGCATGAAAGATATGCCGATAAAGTCACAATGTCCATAAAGACATAATGTCCATAAAATTAAGATGTTCAAAGTGTAACAATGTTTAATTAATACTGATTAAATGTACATTGTAGGAATATGATTTTACTTACAGATTGGTTGTTTATATTTTATATACGAAAAGACAATGATACATAAAATAACACAGGAAGAATTAAGGCCATGGGAGCATCAGGTTAAACAACAAAAAGATTCGAGACAACTTATTGAAATTCTTGAGAAAGAAAGCCAAGACAGAGAAACCGGACAGAGAAATAAAAGTGTGACAAAGAGGTAGGTGGTGAGACTTAGAAACCACCGCAAAGATACTTTGACTTGTCCTTACAGCTCAACTATATTTGCATGGGCGTACTTATCAAACGCTTCCAGAAGAACATCCTTAGAAAGTAAAAAAATATCAGCACCCAAATTGCTCTTCGCAAAAGGAAAATTGTCTTAAAATACACGTAACTCATTTATCTTTATCTGTATATCCTAACTTTGATGGCTTAAGCGCCAGAAAGCTATTTTTGTCTCGAGGTGTCACTTATGTAATCTCACTGCATCAGATGTGTCTAAATACGGAATCTCCTGCGTCACTGTCTATGCCTTTTAAAATCACATTTACATTTTCTTGTGATGTATTTTTTTTTGCTGACATGTTGTAAGTCACATTGCTGCTCATACATCGCTATTAGCACAGGAAAAAATATTTATAAAAATAACAAATTAACATTACAGCTCAAAGACTGTCGCCCGAATATCTAAAACAGGATGATAGTTTAGTACAATTTATATTCGTTATTTTTAGGGAATGTTGAATATCTCTTCTTTCGGTCTTAGATTGGTATTTTGGAAACACAGTTCTCTTGAGCATTCAGAAGCATGTGTTACGAAGTGCTAAGACTGCACTGTCATTGATGAAGCAAGGTCACATGTCACCGCCAGCCCTACAAAAAATGGCCTTTTGATGGCCCGTTCAGTTTTCTTTTTCTTTTGTTTCGGGGGCATTTAGGAGTTTGCACCTGATGTCTAGCCTCATCAGCTACTTATTAGCTCAGTCACTGGTGTACCGATCTCAGGTTCTGTACAAGGACAAAGAAAATGTCACAGGCATGTCTTTTCACCTGGAACAACATGCAAAATACAAAATCTGGAGGAGATATATCGAGCACAGTATAAACAATTGAAGATTCTTTGATAAATAGGTATTCTCTCTTAAAAATATGCTGGGCTAATGGGCAAGACTACCTTGATTTGTTTAGTTTCCTTGGCATAAATGTGTGACGTTAGTATACTACCTGAAAAATAAGTGAAACAGAGATGAAACCAAACATACCAGTCGTATGGTTTAAAAAGAACACAATCAAAATGTCTAGACTGCCTGACTCCAATCATAGCAAAGAAAGCAGTGGTTGCAATAACTCTAACTATGAATATATATACAACTTAATGGACAAGTTAAGGCTGTGTTGTACCATTTTATCCTGAAAACCGCACATGATTCAAAAGTGTCTGAAACGCAGATACATTCTGTTTGCAATGTACATTTTTAAGCCTTTCAAGACAAAACTTTTCCCTGAAGATAATACCACCAATAAAAAAAGCATTTTGTCAACGCCGAAAGAGAAGGTATCCAAGCAAAGAAACCCATTTCAAAGTTTTGATTGTATATTTTAAAAATACAACATTAATACTTCATGACAGGTGGGCAATATGGCTTTTTTTGTCTGAGGGACCCGGTCGAATTGACCGAACTCGAAGTTTTGAGTCCGTGTATTTCACTCCTGAAAAAGTATACTTATCAGGGGGCGGGAGCGTACAATACGGAAAAACTATCATTCTTTTATACGTGCACGGTCAGGTGTACAATAAAAAACTGAACTGTACTTTGATTTGGTAAATACACTAATAATTGTATCCTTTCTTTAAAACTGAAATCAACTTCTGTGCCTCCTCACAGGAAATTAACACATTTGTTTAGCATCCTTATAAATCCTTATTCCCAATAACCTAATTTATTCCTGCAGGTTTCTTAATCCAAGTTACAAAAGTAAGTGCTTTTGCAGTATTGAAATCATATTTATTTCTAGAAGCAGCAAGGGTTAATCCTCATTTTGCTTGGAGTGGTGCTGTTGTTTCAGCAGCTGTTTTAGGTTCCAGACATGAAGATAAACGTCTTGACAAAATGACAATAACGACTAACATATCTCTACGTACAAAATGATAGAGGAAACAATTCCCAGTTTAATCAAGGCCATGCCTAGCTATTTGGGGCTTCTTACTGAGCAGAAATGTACTGTCAACTGGCCAAGCATGCGACCTTACAAAAGCAGTCAGTGTGATACAGAGTAATGACTACAAAAACAGTGAAAGTAGGTTGGTGTGGGTGTAAGTATTGTTTAGACAAATGCCTGTTGATTTATTGTCATAGCAGCGAAGAGAGGAAATGTTTAACATAGCCTAACCGTATTCCAGACCATATGTGACTTCTGTGATTTCCCAATGCAAGAAAATTGGATGGGCTAAACCAATGGCCTAACCGGTATTCACAAACAAAAAAGGTTAACCTTTACTTGGATGGTCCAAGTTAACTCAAGCTTGAAACGTCATCATTAACAGTGATAATTCAGAAAATTTCTCCACACTAGAAATTGAACAAAATAACTTAATAACAAAATAACTTAATGTATACGACTTATCTTTTTACATCTAAAAGACAGGTGTGGCTTCTAGATTAAATCCCCATATCTCTGACAGATTAAAGGCACAACCATTCATTTAAATCGTTAATAATCCGAATTATAACCTTTGTAAAACATACTTATTTACAGTATGTGGACGTCATTACGCGAAACGAATCACGTTTGTGCTGGTTCACAGACTGAGATATGGTCCTACATTCCCTGTGCGCATTTGCAAATCTTAAAGGAAAGAGGCGACCCAAACACGACTTAAAGAAGACTCGAAAATCAGCGTACAACCGCCCCCCACGCCCATGGAGAGAGAAATAGACACGACAGTTGTACACCCTTAACTATACTATACTACACTCATGATGGCAAACTGTTTAGTTTATAGTCGTAGTCCGAGGAGCTGGGGTGGGGGAGGGAGCTACAAGTATCAAATAATGTATCAAGTCCGCTTAGAAATAGGATTTGATAATTAACCACAAATTATGTGTTTATAAATGTTAAAGAACTTCTGGTAATCATTCCTACTATGGTGTAGTGTTACAGGTCAACAGTATTTTCGAGTTATTGGCCTGAGGACCTGAGAAGAAATTTCATTTGAACACTAAATTTCAAAAGCAGATATTGACTTATTTTATGTCAACATGAAGTATTATTGACCCGTGAGAAAATGTTAATATTTGGTTAATACGTTCGTAACTGTTCAACAAATTTAATGTTGACTAAAACAAGTCAACAGTTGTTATTTGAATTAACTGGTGTTTTAACTATAAATAACATTTGCGTATTGACTTATAACTCTGCCGATCAGATTGCAACATTTACCTAGGACATGTAATAGTTGATTTTAATTCTTCGCCGTGCATCGCTTTGTCTTTTACTCTAAATACCGTAATTCCACATGTGTATAATATGTCTATAAAATTTAGGAAAAGATATATCAATGGGAAACCACTATAATTTAATATCGCCATACAATTAAGAAAACACTTGATGAAAATTATATGACTTTAATCAGTCTTATGAAGCAGCTTATTCATTCAAGATTTAACGCAACTTTGTGCTCACTTTTTACATTATAAAAAGATACTCTCAGATTTATGGGGCCGTCTTATTGAAGCCTCGCTCCTTATGACACCCATTTGGAAGTTGTGTGATAAAAAAGCTATTCTACTTAGAGATGAACAAGTGTAGGGTTGAACTGCGTTTTTTGCCAACATAGTTGATTAAAATTCCACTTATCGTAATTACTGACTCAGGACTATAGCGGCAGCTCTGCAGTGCAAAACCAATACATAAACTGTCAACATCTGTAACAATATTCAGCAAGTTATTGGCAACAGCAGATCCGTTTCTTACTTTCTTGCTTTTTTTTTTTTTTTTTGAAGCACTTTGCTCAGTGATGAAGGACTTGCATTCAGTAAGAGCCTGAAATATATCTCAGGCGTTGTAGAGCTTTCTTTCGTTTCATAAAAGGTTGACTGCGCGTAGCCTCAAAGTACACACACAGTACCGCCAAACCGTCAGTAAGAAATCACATCTAATGTTTCGAATCATGACTGTCTCCGAAGCAAGGCTCTCTTAAACCTACAGATTAGCTCAGTTAGCGCAGAATTAAAATACACCACTGTGTTTGACGTGTTAACAAGTAGCTAACGTCGGATTATTCAGTTAATGAACATTTAAATAAATCACGGTAGTGATGGGGATCGATAACCAAACAGATCCATGATGTTTCTGCATGCGCTACTGAGTCCCTTTTTTACATCCGGGTGTACTGGAATGGAATCCACTTCTAAATCTGTATTATTTTGTGCCAATTCTGGGTTCAGTGGAAAAGAATATATATATATATATATATATATATATATATATATATATATATATATATATATATATATATATATATATATATATATATATATGTATGTATGTATATATATATATGTGTGTGTGTGTATGTGTGTGTGTGTGGATTAAAGATTGTACCCAAATGAAGGTTTGGAAAGGTGGGGCGAGATAGTAAGCATTCGATCCAACCAAATCGCAACATTAAATCTGGCTGTAATTTGGTTGCGATTGGTCGCGACCATAGATCAACGCCTAATCAAACGCTGTGACATAACGATGACAAGATGCTGGATAAGCCATATATTCTCATATAATTTCTAGCCTTAAATGTGTGAGTCACAACAAAGCTCCCCGTGTTTATAAACGGAAGCATTTCGATACAAATTTATCATTAGTACACAAGAATCTCAAAACAAAAGTAATCTGGATTTTGTCGACTTGAAAAAAATTCTCTATCGCTTTATTGCAATTTGTCTCCATCATTGCAAAAAGGGAAAAAAAAAGAATTTGAATCTGATTTTGCATTTTCGGTCAACTAGGGGATGTATCTTTTAAAAATGTTGTGACAGTCCCAACAATAGAAAACTTTAGGTCACGGCAAGAAACAATGCAAATATTCAGTGTTCTACCAATATATAACAATGTTCTACCAATACATAACAAGTTATATACTGTCAAAGTTAAGCATTTAAATTTTGAGGTTTGTATCCAAAATTTTTCACCGTTTTCATGTATTAAACTCCGTCCAGAAGTTGTGTTGTTTTGAGAGTCCAAACTTTCAGTGTTCTCGTCTTCGTGTCTAGGTATTCAGTGTAATTTGTTTAGTTATTTTTTATTTTCAATAATTTATTCAAACCTATCCTTTATAGAAATCCACATTCTATTTCTTTTTGTTTTAGTTTCAGTTTGTTATTAATGTATTAACAATAACTATAAACAAGTGCTTATGTTTTCTCTTGAAATGAAAAGAGGATATTCTAACGTTTATAAAATTGCAACAATAGACAGATAGACAGATAGATAGATAGATAGATAGATAGATAGATAGACAGATAGATAGATAGATAGATAGATAGATAGATCGATAGATAGATAGATAGATAGATAAATAGATAGATAGATAGATAGATAGATAAATAGATAGATAGATAGATAGATAGATAGATAGATAGATAGATAGATAGACAGATAGATAGATAGATAGATAGATAGATAGATAGATAGATAGATAGATAGACAGATAGATAGATAGATAGATAGATAGATAGATAGATAGATAGATAGATAGATAGATAGATAGATAGATAGATAGATAGATAGATAGATAGATAGATAGATAGATAGATAGATAGATAGATAGATGGATAGATAGATGGTTGGACAGATTTATTGGAGGCATAACTCTGTGTGCTTCGTATGTAGCAAACAGGGCTCATGAACAAAGGGAACTGAACAACGTAAGGCTTCCACACGTGATTGTATGTTGAAGACGCAAATTGATCATTAAACATCCAAGATTCAGCGTAATGTGTTTTCTGCGTTATTTTTTAACAACGCAACAAATTGTTCATTTACCGAGTCCTTTTATGGAGAGTGCAGTCCCGTCTCATGGGGAGAGATCGTTAGTTTTTTCATAAAGAGGATCAGCGAACAAAGCAAATCACAGGGTAGATTTCCACCGGTGTATTGTGAAATAAACCAAAGCAGAACTCCTTCAACCATCGCCAGTGTCATTGTGACTATGGTGTAAAAAGACTGTGTTAACCCCTATATTCTGGGAAACGTATGTTTTCCGAAGCCGAAACCGTTAGAGGACATTTATTTGCGTTATTAATTGCAGACGACCCCGAATCTCATCAATCCTTCAATATTCAAGCTCAACATAAAAATAATACAAAAAGGGAAATGAAGGAACAAGACAAATAGGACATTGCCAAATCATCAGAAAATAGGTAATCAGGTTCATGTGTGAATTACGTGGGCGTGATAATAACTGTTGTGGTTTTTGCCAAATTTCCTATGCCATCAAACATATTTCCAGAATTTATTTTAACCCATATGTCTGTCTCTATGGAATGACATTTGGACATTCATTTGCGGACAAGGATGTCACAGGTTGAATATGTGACATCAAAATGAAATTAGTGGTATTAGAAATGGAATACGTGCTTCAGTTCAATGATATGACTTAATCCTTTGTCGATATGACTAAAAAGGCTGAATTTGTGATATCAATAATTTTATTTAATGTTAGCTTGTACTTTGACGACCTTTACATTTTCAAAGGAAAATAATTTTCGTCACGTTCAGAAATGTGACAGGTAAAGTGGTGGTTATTTTCAGTAACTTGTAGCTTAGGGCACCCAATTTTTTTTCGTATCCAAAATCAGATTTATGTGCAATATAATTTTGCCATAATAGGTGTAATTTTCTTGCAATAAAAATATTTAAAATCTTAAACAAATAATTTATCCAACTTAGATCTTAAAACATGTAACCAGAATTTATTTTTGACTACAAATACAGTAAAACCTGGTTAGTCCAGACAGCGTCCAGACAGCGTTGAGACTGAAGGATTTGTCCGGATTACTCAGTTTATGCAATAAGGGCTTTATTTTTTCACTAAATTAATAATTTTCTGTAATGTAGGTAATAGTCCCGCCCTTGTAATACCCCACTCGGGTGTTCTGCAACCCCTTCGTTTGTTCTGCCTCCCCCTTCCAGTTTTACGGAGGTGGTAAGGAGCCTTCGATCCCTCAGTATTCTGTGATGTTACCATTTCATTCCATCACGCGCACAGTTGGTGTTTCTAAGTTGCATAGGACTGGATGATAAACTGCATTGAGTGAAAACGGGTCAACATGAATTGCAAACAGAAACTCTATTTGTATTGGATGTTCAACTGAACAAATAATAAAAAAAAAACAAAGAAACTTTATTTCTCTTTTTGTAACCCTCCTCCCCACCCTCCCCACCCCCACCCCCAAAAATACCAGACCCAAACACCCACGCCTAAAACTTGAGAATTTAAGGGAGGAAAAATAACTAGTGTTCAAAACGCAAGGGGGGGGGGGGGAAGGGTTTCTAGTACATAATTTCATAACACATCCTTCCACAAAATTTAAATAATTGTCCGTCCCGTTTTATCTCCATTTTTAATTTCTATTCAGTTGATTTTACTGATAATTTGAATGAACAATAACACACACTTATACACATAATCCACTTTGATTTAGGCAACTGATGCGGGCTTAAATAGTACGCAAAAAGAACAAGTCATATTCGCTGCGACCAAGTTCTTGTTGACATTGTGTGGGAGACAAATGCAAATAGCATTCAAAGATCGCGACATGTCCTTGCCAGAATGAGGCGGGTTATCCATGTATTTTACCCACGTATTATCCGCATTTTATGTTATTACAAGACTGACATTGTCAACGTAAAAATGTAGAAAAAAAAAACAAACAAAAAATTTGGGTCCTCTAAACCACACTTCTACCATATATTAAATACCACATTTATGAGTGACAATTCTATACCTCATGGCAGCAAAGATATATTGTAAGTTTTATTCACTTATTTTTTATAATTCTTGATGCCACAATTGGAATTAGTTACATTACATTTGAACCTTTAAACCCGAAATACGCTACTGATATCATACATTTAATTTTGGATGTATAGATTTGTATTTGTGGTGTCACTTGGTGATAGCTATCAGCAGTCCAGTTTTCGTTATCATTAAATATCAAACATACAGCTAAGTTTCTGGTATCAATTATGGATATCAGAAATTTAGGACTTTTCCTTTATAAATTCCGCGGTTAGTTTACTGCGGAATTCTTTATATGAATTATTTAACATATATTAAAAGATATAAAAAGAATAACAGATATCCAAACTTTTTATGGATATCATGAGCTAAATTTTAATAATTCAATATCAAACTGAATTATTAATATTTTTAATTGATAATCGATACTACAAACGCAATTACTTCATTCAATTTCTGGTATAATTAATGGATTCATGCATAAAAAATTTATATAAATGACATTATTCAGTGTATAAATATGCAAATGGCATTCCATAAAGACGAAGGCCGTTAGCTATTGCTACTAATAATCTTCAGCCCAGTTAGTGGGATTCGAATTGTATTGGTCGAGACTTTCGGGTTTTCCGTTTGCCAGTGCGCTAATCAGTCTAAAAAAAGCGTCAAAGCATCCGCAGTTCGGGTTTATTTTTATTTTGCATTTTAAATGTTTCAATTTTTTCGACCCGTTTAAACGATGTTATTCGGACAGAGAGAGCCGTTATGGCCTGGAGTTGTACGTTGGCAGTCCTAGATCAAACATGGAATAATTATTGAATCCTGACTAAAGTCATGTGTGAACCCACGGAGAGGGGGGGGGGGGGGGGGGGGGCTCAACGTTTTTCCGAAACTTACGTATTCTTAATGTTGTACATTATCATACTCTGATAGTTCTTAAAATAACCCTGCCTGAGTCTAATCGATACGGACTTAAGCTGTCGGGATAAGTCGGGCTTAGGAACCGCCTGATAAGCCCTTGTCGAAATCAGATCTGCTTATAGAATGGTTGGATTTTATAAAAGTAGACTGCGGAACCACTACCAATCTTTTCTTGTAGTATGGCTGGATTTAGTCTTAGCTAAAACGCCACACACACAGGCATAAAAAAGAAGTAAAAAAAACTCAACTCCTTTACCAGAAAAACAGTTACTATATTTAAATAAAAAATGTTACAGTGAAAACAATCCAGCTGAAAATAGTTTGCAAAACGAAATAGCAAACGAAGATCTAGGCATCGTGAAAATGAAATTGGCGGTCCTTTAGCTAATGGTTTAGCAAAAATAGACGCCTTTCTAATTTCATTTAATATCCATTGCCCTGGAATAAAACCCCTACTGGGTAGCTTCTAGCACGTTCATTATAATGGAGAGAAATAAAGGACTGGTGTGGGCGGGTGCTAAGTGGGCGTAAGTGTTGTTGTCATAAGGTCGCCTGCCCATCACCACGGCGTGATTCCATACTCGTGTTTCAATGGAGTTGGTATTATTTACTGTTATCACGCAGTCAAGCCACCAGTTGGGTTGTATGAGGAGGGAAGTTACTCGCAGCAGTGCAGTCGTGGATTCAGGGACGGAGCAAGCATCCACCCAGTACAGGAGTGAGCGGGATCGACTAGGGTAGGGGGGTTCGGGTGACACGCCCATCTGCTTGGGTGAAGGTAACGCCGGGGTCGCTGAAGTGCCTTTGTCCACTGTGTAGCACTCTTTTGACCTCCACTATTAAATACTGTCTGATGACAAACCAAAGAGTGTCTTGTAAAGATGGTCTTATTTCAGGAGTGGCTTATCTAGATGCCATCTCCCACCCCCCCCCCCCACCCCACCCCCACCCCACCATCTGTTTACCACTACCTTATGTTACATATTCTTTATATGTTTAAGCGCAATTTAAAAAAAGTACTCGTTTATATTTAACCGCGTTAATATTTTCGCGGTATCCCAAGTGGGTGGATGGAAGAACCGGTCTAATACACAACAGGTAGAGCCGCTGTTGATGCTGGTTGTAGAATAATAACGAACAAGCACCCGGTGCCATTCTCCCATGAGCGGACTTGCAGCGTCACATTACAATTCTACACGGCATCTTAATTAAAAGATCGCTGTTATATCACGACTTCGTTAACGGTGATTCTCGCGTCGCGCTTGCCCACGCACCTTCTGATAACTCTCTTGATCAGGAATTATTATAAAAACTAGCGACTAGCTCACACAAGCGAAGAAAGCCATGAAACCGAATTATCCTTACATTTAAAATTCCATTCTGTTTTTTTTTTTTTTCATCCCAATATGGATCTGTATATTTCAGCGACTTTTTCAGCTAATCCTTCTACTGTCAAAGTTCGTTTTTACATTTCAAATAATTGCATCAGGGAACCGTTTTAGGTGAGGATATTATCTAACAGGATGTTCGTAAGACACAATAGCCGGAATTCGCTCTTATGTAATCACCACTTAACTGTTATTATATAATTCACGACAATTTGTTTCACATTGCTTTCCGGACACGATTGTAGGCTGGTGGTGACAAGACACACAAGAAGGTGTCACCGGATGTTTTTTTTCACCTGACACTTCCCATTACATCGGACACTCAAAAGATCATGTACTCTCGCAGTCACCAAAGCTGGTTTCCAGGCACCATACAGTAAAACCCTGCTATTATCAAGGACAGTAACTGTCTGGTAGATTCTGACCCTATAGCGGGTTGTCCCCACTAGAGGCGTTCCTAAAATGTGGTGGTCACTAAACTTGATTTTCACACACAGCACGCACATGTTTGTTGTTTTTTTATCTATTACACAAAATACATACATATAACCAAGCGGTATGATTTAGAGCATATATTTACAACATATTTACAACATTTTATACAGATATAACTTCACTATCTACTGACGATATATTTATAGTTTCACAAGTCTATTTATAACAAGCATGTATTTGCAATAATATTCTGAAACTAAAACGACATAGTAAGTATAGCACGTTTTACGTTTCACACTCTTTTTACTATTTTTCTACGACAAAAAAAAGGAGTTAATTGTTGACTGTTGAATCTTGTTTATTGTCACAGACAGTCGTTTCTGTAAAAGCACGTCACGCGCTGTGTACAACTAATCAGTTAATTCAGGCATATTCTTATTAATACTTGACAAGCCTTTGGCTTGCAAGGGCTATATGAAGTTGTGCGAGCAGCCGTTGGTATCTTTTTTTCTTAACAGTGATCGGATTTCCTGTGTCATCTCCTTCACTGGCACTACGGGCCCTAGGGCCACGAAACTTTTTTTAATGGCTGGGTGTCATTGTATGCATGTTGTAAAATACTTTATATCATTCAAGAAATAACCCGTTGAAGAAAGTAATTTTGCGTTTTAATTTTTGTCAAGTGTTCAAGATTTCGCTTGTGAAATACGGTTCTAGTTTGTTTTAACTATCATTTAACTACTGTAAGCAAAAATGGCCCCGTTTATATAAGCAATAACATTGACTCCAGGGCTTAAAATACATTTCCCTGTGTACGATATGACAATTGTAATTAACGCCGCTGCACAAACATTGTTTTGACGCGATTTACTCCGAAGACAAAACACACAAAGGGTTAAAAACGCATGATATGAGTTTCATACAGACCAGTGTTGTCTGCAGTGTGAGCGAAGTTGGGCCTGTTTTTTTTTTTTTTTTTTTTTTTGCTGTCCTTAATAGACGGGCTATTCTCAATACATTCTGGGCTTTATTTTGTGTCATTAATTCTGAGTCATGGGATTTTAAAACAGACTGACAGAAAGTGTCCTTATTTGTGGGGTGTCCCTAATAGCGGAGCGTACTTATTCGGGTTATACTGTACTGAGCTTGGAATTGTGGGTGTGGGTTATTATGTTGGCTTGGTTTTACTAGCGAATTTGAATAAATCCTCACACTTTCATTTTGTTACTCTCAAGACATCAACATCACGCCATTGTTTCAACGTCTACTCCAGGTACAATCGTCGTTTTAACAAATTTCAACGTCTGGAAATTTTGAATCTTGTTGTCGCAACCAAATGCACGGCATATACACAACTTTTGTCCTCAAGCGCTAGGTGGGAACTGGCAAATAGGTATTTTTCTATCGATATCCTATAAACGCCAGCTACCATTACCAAAGCCAATGAGAACTTGAATTTAACTAGGAAACTCTTTCCCTCGTAGGATATACATATGACGTAACACCAGCACGCAAGCTTTGTCTGTGGGTTGGTGGGGAGGGGGGGCATGGTAGGTGGGAGCAGGGTACGTATTATACGAGCTGTTCAAATCTAACAAGTGACAAATAAAACTGGTTGCATGATGAACTGAGCGGAACATCTGTGAAATCCGTCATTTTTATTACACCGTTCCCGGTTGTATTTCTGTCGGCGCCAGCTAATTTTTATGTGACATAGCTACAATAGATCAATAAATCTTGCTTTAATGGAGTTACTTAGTTCTAGGGGAATCCAGTGCAAAATCACAGGGGACAAAAACCGGCAACGGTCAGACTAACACTGCTACATGAAAGGCGCTCCAAGACCATGATTGCAGGCATGAATTTCATTTTATAGACCCATAGATCAAATCGCTAATGCCAGACACTTAAACATACCAGTCATGTATGTAAATCTTTTCAATTCTGGGACAAGCTAATTCATTATCTACGCAACTGTCACATGGCAAACTATTGCGAATATATCCATTTTTTAAATGTTCGACCTCACCTTCTTGCTGTCGGGTCGAAATGAAATAACTCCCTGACCCAGCGTTGAGTTCCAGCGAACCAAGCCGACCTGTCCTAACCCTAACCGGAAATGAGCAATTTCCAAGACTTTGACATTTGATATCTGAAACTAATTACATCGCAAAGGTTTTCGCCGCACGCGTGACATGTCTTCGTCACATTATCAGCTCCCATGCAACAGTTTTCTAAGTGGCATGAGCTACAAGGCCCGCAGGCCAGTGGTCAGCGATGTTTTCAACTTGAAAGTTCACCAAACTTACAAGAAACAGCACAACGATCTTTGCGAATTTTTAAAGCTCCTCATTGATCTTTTATGTCTGTTTGGTTGAAGTGCTATTTTAGAAACAAAAATTTCTAAATCAACATTTTTTAAAGTTATCTTTTCTATATTTTATAACTCCATCCCTGTGAACGCACTCCCGTTACAAAAGTGATGCATCGAATATATTTTGTATACCCTAAAGCAAAAGCGAAAAGATGTGCTTGATCTGAATACTGATTTTTTATCAAAGATATTGAATTAACACTACTACTAAATTGATACTGGGACATCGTGATGCTTTTATCTCCTTATCGCTTTAACCAATGCTCGTTTGGAGTATCACCACTGTTCTTATCTTCGTGGTACAAAAATAACCTCCCGTGCTTTACTCTCCAATATATCGGCTGATCAATGAATTCTTTGGCAAAATAATCCGTATTTTGGATCGTTTCGGCTGCATGATCTGCAGTGATTAGCCACACGTATCGAACCAAATCACATCTTCTGCCCGATATCTGTACACGGAAACTAAAATGAGTGGACCCGCAGAAATAGCCCGGCTTAGCCAAAGTAGTCATGCAAGAGGCATACTTTATGTTTGGAAGACATGATGAACTGGTCTTATATATTTGCAACTGTTAAGGTTTCTCCTAAATTAGCCATATTTGACACATGCGTGGCTATAAGTATATTCTCCTATTGTTAAAATCTTTTTGCAAGTTGTTTAACTTGTGTGTTCTGAGATGAGTTTAGCAGAAACGCAATAACTGGACATTACAACACAGTAACCAAGGCAACTTGATGGAAAAAATACTTGTTGTAACTTAATATAATAGCTAATTTTCGCCCACGCCTCGCATGGGTGCCACACTCTGTATTTGTCCAGGGGCGTATTAGTACTCCCATGCTAGCTACACACTGACATCTATTCGAGGAAAATTGACCGGAAATGGTGTCCTTAAACATGCAGGTACGGCGAGTACATAAGAAAACAGAATCCCCGGCTGTTACTGTAAACAACAAGTAGGAATGAAATGTCACTGTATTTCCCCGGAAACTGAAGCATAACACATGTGCTTAGTTACATGTCTCTATGCACTTCTCGCCTTTGTTTACATTATCGTGACTGAACCTGTGACGGAAAATCAGCATGAAGCAAATCCAACATTAATATTATTAGGTTCCAATGTCATAAATCGCGAAAGTAGCAAAAGAAACAGATACATATGGCTATTAGCATAAACATTATTCGTCAGATATAGTGCAAGTTTTCGTCAAATGATATCAATATTTCTTAAAATAGAAATCCACGGTTATTTACATACTTTTTTCTCTTTATCACGTTTGTTTTATATTTATTTTAAAAGTGATTAATATAAGAATATTCATACCTAACGTACATAGCAAAGTACATAAATTCGTAAGCATCGAACATTTCTAAATCTATGTTAAAAAAGGACAGAATTGGAGAAATAAAACGTTTGCATATGAATTTTTTAGTGAAGAAAGAGGCGTCTGTCTTGGAAAATTTGTGTGAAATATTTGGCAGTGTTTTTAAAGCCAATACATTCTCCTTTTGTTCCAGTGTAATATAGAGGGGGATTAATTTGACAATTGTATAGAAAATAGGGGATAACTTAACAATTGTCGAGGATGGTTTTTCTTATGGTACATCTCACAAAGCTCCTACGCAATACTGTCAAAAGCACATGTCTGACAGGGTGACACGGGTCCCGACTGTTATGCTGACAGAACATGTCTGACAGGGTGACACGGGTCCCGACTGTTATGCTGACAGAACATGTCTGACAGGGTGACACGGGTCCCGACTGTTATGCTGACAGAACATGTCTGACAGGGTGACACGGGTCCCGACTGTTATGCTGACAGAACATGTCTGACAGGGTGACACGGGTCCCGACTGTTATGGTGACAGAACATGTCTGACAGGGTGACACGGGTCCCGAGTGTTATGCTGACAGAACATGTCTGACAGGGTGACACTGGTCCCGGCTGTTATGCTGACAGAACATGTCTGACAGGGTGACACGGGTCCCGGCTGTTATGCTGACAGCACATGTCTGACAGGGTGACACTGGTCCCGGCTGTTATGCTGACAGAACATGTCTGACAGGGTCACACTGGTCCCGACTGTTATGCTGACAGAACATGTCTGACAGGGTGACACGGGTCCCGAGTGTTATGCTGACAGCACATGTCTGACAGGGTGACACTGGTCCCGGCTGTTATGCTGACAGAACATGTCTGACAGGGTGACACGGGTCCCGACTGTTATGCTGACAGCACATGTCTGACACGGGTCCCGACTGTTATGCTGACAGCACATGTCTGACAGGGTGACACGGGTCATGACTGTTATGCTGACAGCACATGTCTGACAGGGTGACACGGTTCCCGACTGTTATGCTAACAACACATGTCTGACAGTGTGACACGGGTCCCGACTGTTATGCTGACAGGGCTTTTTCCAAAGATGTATATTATTTGTGATGCACCTACAAAAAATAGCTTAAGCTTCTCAAACAACAAGTGAAGAACAATGACTTTAGGACTATCAGGGGTGGTTGTTTAATGTCACAAGACAGCTTTACCGAGCGGCAGTTTAGCCATTTGTTGAAGGAAATATTTTCGCCCTTTTATGTCCTTCATGAGACTGGCTGTATTATGCCATTTCTGTGGTTACCAAATAACTTCCCAGGTAACTCAGAGCCCGGGGATACGCCAGCAGCAATGGTAAAAACAGAAATAAAAACCCCAACTCATTAGAAAAGTTAAGGTTTTCAAAGCTGTCTTGTTTCTATTATCTCAAGGGACTTGGCAAGACCATCGCTAAAACGTTCCTAATGGTTTCCTTGAAAGCCCCTAGTTTATCTCAGCCTACATCAGTTTATTTACCAGTAACTTTACTTGAGTAAGAAAATAGAAACGCTGCTGTGATTAACCACCGTTTTGTGTGATTAATTATCCCCAGACCAGTGATGTTACTTGTGATTAATTAACCCTACACTTGCTTTAGTACAGTGGCAATAAGTTTTGGTAGATGTGCGTTTTTTGACTGACTCCATAGCGATAGCTTGGCTTTTTAAAAGCATTTTCACATGATTTATAGCTTCATAATGAATTTGAAAGGTCCCATCATCCATAAAACTACTTCTTTTATGTATTTTAGCTTTATTATACGAACTGCACTGAGATTATTATTATTATTATTATTATTATTATTATTATTATTATTATTATTATTATTATTATTATTACCGTTGTTTCCAGCTTCGTTCTGCATTTGAAAGGGTAATTTCATAAGGAAACATGTGTACAAGCTTTTGACATTGTGTTAATGTTAAAAACGTAGTTAAACTGAGGACATTCCTGTTTCTGTGACAGACTTTCTCCTCACACTCACACTGGACATGAAATGGCACGTTTATTCGCCTTACTGGAGGCTTTAATAAATTTATAAAAAAATAAATGAACAAATAAAACAATAGTTACATTCATGAAAAGCAGCATCACGAGTCATCAAGACCTAGACAAGGAAGTCGTATTTTGAGTGATAATAAGTGTAAAACACGGCTTCGCATCCCGGTGGGAATTACTTAAGCCAGCAGTAAATCAATAAAATGAAGATTAATTATTTGTTTCCCATATAGAAATACAATATAACCTTTCACGATGAGAGAGCTACGGATGCTCGGTGTGCCAACCAGTATAATACGATTCAGACTAATTACTTCATTGCTTCGTGGTTAAATTAAATACTGATAATCAAACTCTAGTTCGTTTCTCCTTTCAGACTCACTCTTAAAGACCAACGAACTGGCTTCGTATGTTGTCCTGATCCTGTCACAGATTTTTTCTCTAAGCGTTTTGTTTTTTTATTGATTAATTATTGACTGATTTGATTTAAAAACTCGGTTTCAAACAGAATTAACCTCAAATATCCTTCTTATAAACCTAAAGAACCTTAATCAGGTTATATCTCGAGAGATAGAACACATATCTTCCAATTTGACGTACCCCAGTAATCTGTGCCAAGCATATGTTCACCGACTGATAAAATATGTGCTTAAATCACAAAAAGGATATATGTTTAACATACGTTCGCCAAATAATTAACGTTGACAACACGGCCACATATGCTGACCACATCAACATATGTTTACCCCATCTCGTTTGCATGTATTAACCATATATCATTACTTCACCAATAAAATACTAATAAACATTTTGCTTACCAGCAGATGCAGAATAATTATCATTTATGAAAGAAAAAAAACAAACATTTATAAAGTTTTAGTAAAGCATGTAAGGCATGTAAAGTTTTGGTAACCGTATGTTGGACAGCATGGTTAACATATATTTAAACATATTTTGCACTTAACACATTTTGAGCATATTTTGATGGTGCGCTGAACATATATGTTCTATGTTAAAATAGATTTGTTTTCCACAGTCAACATGTCGTGAATACATGTCAAATTTATGATTACTACATATTATCACCATTGCATGCACAGCGAATCCCAGTTTTATTTTTATATTTGATGTCAATAAATAAATTATGTCATCCAAAATTTAATTACTTACGTATCACAATATATATTACATCAAAAATTATTTACCGATACAAGAAAAATAACCTGGCTTTATCTGTCTTACCACTTCTGACATTGTTAATTTAATTTCACGCATAAAATAAAGAATGTTAAAACAAAGAAAGTTGCTAAATCCAGTTTTTCGCATTAGTTTTATGTCAAAAATACTTTTTTGTGTATTTTTTAAAACAATTTCTGCTTATAACTGCAATCAACTGCTCAGCATTATTATTTCGTTTTTTATATATGAAAGTTCCCTTTTTTAACTTTCTTGAATTCAGTACTTTACCACAGTTATTTACTTTCTGATATAAACAATAGATTTATGAAAAAATTAGCTTTATATTGTAAGAATATAAAAATATTTAACAAGGAAAAAACAGACATAAACACAAAATGACACTTCAACCTTTCAAGTTTCAATATTGCATGGTCATGCTAAATGTCAACCGAGCTATTGTCACTCGACGGTCGAATTCTCAATCAATGAACTGGTGATATCACGAACTGCAATTATGATATCACAAATTCAAACTCAGATACTACTCACTGAATTTCTGGCCCGGAAGATTCAATAAGTATTATAAATAAACGCAAATTTATGTACAGATTCCATTGTCCATAATTCTGGCATAAACAACTTCACCGAAATGAACACTGCTTAGCAATTGCAAGGAGCTTTAACGCTTTTAACCCCTTCCACGCAGACACTTGTGTACGTTAAACTTATATATGTTTCAACTCGTCTGTTAAATCAGTACGCAGAAGATGCGCTCATAAATTTCAGACCTGTGATGCTGCTGGAGTGAAGATACATTAGTTATATATAGCCTTAAAGTGTTGTTCCTGGGCGTGTAGTTGGAATGTGGCTTGATGATAGCCTCTCAATCACCCGTAGCAATGGGAGGCTGCTATTACCACTTTTAAGGCGCGCTTAGTGTGGACAGAGTTTGTACCGAGGACACATTCATTAATAAACAGGTACATGTCGAGCACACAGTGCCTCAAAGTAGCATGTAGCACTGAACTCTGTGAAATACTACATGCATACAGCCCAGCCCTCAAAGTGTTTTCAACGCTCACCTTTTGTAGTTCTGCTGCCGACCTTGACCTCACCGTGACGCCATTTTGAACTGACCTCTTCATAGCGAGGTCAAGGTCATGTGTCTGTGACCTTGGATATATAAGTGGTGTACGTTCATCGTCAAGCCATCTCCAAACAAACAACGAAGTCTTCCTGTTCTCCACCTTTAACGTTGTTTTCTCAAACTTCAGGCTAATAAAATATCGTACATACTTAATATACCCACTGCTTAGAGCTTATTATTTGATGTCCATCTCTTAATTATGCAGACCAAATGCTTCTGCTTTTGTTGATATTTTTCCCTAAACATAATATATCCCGACATTGCTTATTGCATTTCATTTCAACACACAGCGCACACCATGCAAGTATTCCATTTCTACAAGCTAATCCTTATCGCAATGTTGCACAGCCATTCATCCCTTATATGATGACAATGAGTCTTATCTTCTCAAAAGTGTTTTCATATTTCGACTGAAACTGCCTTTTCACTTAAAAAGAACATTTTTGCCTGATAGAATTCACTATCTGTAGATTTTGCATCACAGATAAACTACACAGTTATTCCATATTCGTTCTGCTATGCTCACCACATTTTGAAAAGAACCACACCTTTGATATCTTTATATTTGCTTAATATCCAGTCTATATGGCAGTTAGATATGTCCCATAATACGTAAAAACATGGTGAATAAAAGCATTATATTCACTAAATATTATTCTGTTTAGCACTAAAACATATTCCATAATACATAAAAAACTGGTCAATAAAAACTTGCACGCCACTCTACTTTCAATGTCAATTAGGGAAGTTACCCAACAATCAAACAAAATTAATGAAAGCAAAGTATCATCGGTGAGTTTGATTTCAAACAATGATGCCACGTCGCCCATGTGATTGCCCGGTGTCGCCAAACACAGCAAGCGAATGGCATGTGACTGAGCTCATAACAAGTCTCCAAGCCCATGAATTCCCCATGTGCGCTTGCTTAGCTCACACAGTTTGCTCACATACCTTTTATAAGCGACACTCCTACTCCTTATGTTTTTTGTTCCTCTTTAATACCCGCTTTACGACATGAATTAGTGTGGAGGAGTCGTTTAGAATAGAAACACAGGAAAGTAACACTATGGAGCCGGGAGAGGATGGTGGAAGATCAGCTTTAACACGGACGAAAAGGCAGAATCACTCAGTATATTTTGGCAATAAACCAACAATGAACTAGACCGCGTTAAATTACAATGCGACACAAACTGCACGTACACTATTATGAGCTGGTTATAACGTGGAAACTGTATGTTTCAAGGAATCTGCGTTATCAGAAATTTTAATAAATCCGCACGGAATTCGTGTGATACATATAGGTCAGATATAAGTCATATTCTGCGCTTTAAAGTTACAAAGTATAATTGATTTCTGCTGTATTCAGGATAAAACTTTTAAAATTATTGCGTATATAATGCCAAGCACATTTAGAAATGCTTAGCAGTTCTCAACATTGTTTGACCTGGTTTATCGGAGATATATATAAGTTATGTGTTAAAAATGAAAAATGAAAATGGACAAATTTAGGCACTTAGGCACGTAAATACGCAGTTATAACAAACATCTTGCAAAATATATAGTGTTCCTTTTACCTCTAAACCACAGCAGTCCATATGATTATAACGGCAATAGCATGCCATTGGTAAATGCAAAAACGAGAAAAGATATTTTCATGTCGTTGTATTAAAGTGTGATGCAATGTACAATTCTATGCAACATGCAGGGTCCTTGGTTCACTAAACCATGACGTAATGTGGTTTAAAACAGAACACAACACTCTTCCTGAAATGTTAATTTTAGACCTTTAATATGGTAAACTCTCGGATATAACGACGTAATTGTTTCATGATCCTGGAATATCCAGTGATATATATATATATATATATATATATATATATATATTTATATATATATATATATATATATATATATATATATATATATATATATATATATATATATATATATATATATATATATATATATATATATATATATATATCACTGGATATTCCAATTGAACCCTCGATATAACAACATCCTCAGGACCATGAAGCAATTATGTACCAGCACCTATGCCTATACTACTTGCCTATACCAAGCTAAATTTGCTGCCTTCTTCTGAACACCTGCCAAAGCTATTTAAGCGGGGCAATTTCTTTAGGATTATAAATTAGATGTATTCTGTTTCATATTAAGAAAAAATAGTGACAACGGTGAAGCGAATGCTGCCTGGCTTTTATGTGATTTATTGTTTACTATGTTTATGAAGAAAAAGTCAAACAAGACAACGAAAGAAGAATTTAACATTTGTTTCAATTAGGAACGAATTACGAGTGCAGTGCCAGTTAGCGAAAGAACTTATAGATAACATTAGATTGAGAGAAAAACCACAGCGGCACCAAGCTTCACCAAAGAGCGGTAAGGATAGGAAGGGTTGGGAAATGCTTTGATTGGTATAGGGCTGTACGAGGATTTTGCGTGATGCTCGTCACATTCAGTATAGAAAAGCCATCAGAATGGAACACCCTTGTCACAATGATCATATGATCACATACAGTGTGTTAATGTTGCCCGGAAAAGAGAGAACACAGAAGGCCCCTTGCATGTGTTGCGCTTTATTATAGTGTAAAGCACTACCCTTGAAAAATAAGACCAACTATGGGGTTGCAGTGGTCTATTTGCGTGAACAGGTGAACTATTGAGCCCAAAACCAACACATAATGTCTTCAGACAAATTTATTAATAATCTTTGTTTGCATTAAATTAAATATATAGCAAAATGATTACATATATCTAATATTATTTAAGGTATCTAAAATTGAGACATCTAAAAGCTACATAAAGATGCCCGATTCAATAAGAGTTATCTAAAATCTCTCATTTTTATATATCTCTAGCTGAAATTTAGATAGATTTTATCCAATTTAAATTATCTAATTTACTTTTAAATGTCTCTTAAACCACTATTATATCCTTTAAGAGATATCTCAAGTTGATTTAGGGATATGCCATTATATGTAAAACGACTTCCACAAACACCAGCTAGCTAATCTAGTAGACCCGATGCAGTTAAAGTACTCGAAATATTGTTTGAAACTTACTTCACGCACAGGAATTTTCAGACTGTTATATTTAATTTCCTAGTGAATAATTGTATTTAATATTCCGCTTATTTTGAACAATCATTACACTGCAGACGTCTTAGTATAATGATTGGTCTAAATTCTGCAAACTTACGCTGTATTCCTCAAAGACGTGAATAGCATAAATGCACGGGAGCAATTTAACCATAATCTATAATCATTTGGGGCACTTCATGTTTTTCGGTATGGTTTACGTTTTGGGCTTATCATTATAAGTTCATTTTTTACTTGACTAAGTTTTTAAACACATATCTTTACTGTTCCCATTTTCCTACTCCTGTGTGAGGATGCACATCTACTTGTCCCAACAATTAACCCAGATATCTCTTTATTTTAAGTTGAAGATTTAAAAATGCTCAATGAAGAACTGCATATCCATTTCTTATAATGATGTTAACACTTAACACTATGCACCAGCGACCTACAGGGATCATTTGCAATGATCTACAAAATAAGGGATGTTGTGTACCAAAGATTTACTCTCAGGCTTTGTAAATATTTCGCTGTTTAAGGGTGTCTGCTGCTTTTAGATAAGTGGCTGCTCAAAAATTTTATACCCAGACAATAATCTGCAAGATTTTAATCTGTATAGTTTAAACAAAATGACTTTCAGTCATTTACTTTCTTTTGTCTTCCAGTATATGTCGTAGCTTTAACAATAACTTAACTTCTAATGCTAGTTTAGTCAGGTCTTAAGCCACTTAAGCACGTACGAAATGCAGTTGAAAGGTATGCTGATCATAAAATTGTCACGCAAACATAGCTATTTTACTTATGCGAAAACGTTATTATTCTACATTAAAAGCTGTGTGAAAACTTTCCTCACATAAGACAGCAGTGCATTGGAAGGAACTGTGCTGTTTATGGTGGAAAGAATGACGACACATAATCCAGCTGTTTTCAAGAAGGAAGCATTGTAATTCATACACACATATGGGTTAACTTGGTATTAAGGAGCATCATGCCATTTGTGAAAATGTGATCTATCAACAACATGAACGCTTTCGCGACTGTCCTAACTACACACAAAGCAAGCTGCTTTATTTGTTGCTTTGAGTTTTTAACACATGTTACACTTTTCAAAGCTCAGGAAGAACAGTTTTTCTTCTTTGTCCCTCTAAAATGAAAAGAATAAAATATGTTCATTACCAAGTGGTGCCGTTATGGCCTCTCTTCGTATATTTATCACCGGTAACAAAATCAGAACTACACCCATATACGGGCCACTGATGCACAAAAATTCACACAGTGAGTCGTATGACGTAATAAATAGGTCCGGTATTATCGTCCCTTTTGACTGATTTTACCAATCCTGCGCCAAGTACACACAAACGTAAGTTATTATTTTAAAAACTCTAGCTTGAATTCAGTGCGGCTTCTTGAAGTATAAGGGACTGATATTATTTTGTGGAATTGTACACATTTCAACTTTAATATGATCAACGTTGTTAATATTTACAAACTGAAATACAAAAGTCATGAATACAACTTTTTTTAGAGGGTAAAATTGCTAAGATGTTGTAATTTATGCATGTTTCGAGTCAAACAATGTGAAAACAATCCTTGGCCTGCACGATCCTCATGGACCATTACGGAGTAATATAACTGTATCCTAGCGTTAATTTAAAAAAATATATATATGACACATTCCGTATTTAACAAACTGGCATTTTTGAATTGCGATTAAATTGCGATTTTTCGATATACACTAATGTACATTCCCTAATATTTGCTTAACCTCCAGTTATTTTTACATTGTCTTGTTCAAAGAATAAATGTGTCAAATTAGGTTATTTTCTTAGATCTGTCCGAAAATGGAGCCATACCACTGATAAAAGGAGTTTTTGTTCATCGAGGACAAGAAGAACAAGATCTTAATAGCACGCGAGGAAAATTACCACTTACTACCAACTACATCTACGGTTAGTTTCGAGTTGCCATTACTAACTCCCTGAACAAAGCAACACTCATTTATCATATTGTATCTCTTCTCATAATCTTTTATAAAAAGGTGTTAATGAAACATTAGCCGGTATATTGCTAAGCCTGCGCGAAGATATTTATGCGCTTTTGTTTAATGTCGCTGCAATTTGTGCAAGTGCCTCGGGAAGGACTTTATTTTCCTCATACTCAGCTCGTCATCATCCCCTTGACGTCACACAGTTTTATGAAGTCTGTCGGTTGTGCCTCAAGGGTGGCCCTGGTTCAGGCATTAAACTTTTTGGTTTCTAATTAAGGACGGACTGATCAGAGAAGCCGGTGGATAATTACAGTGGCGATATAACTATTTTGTATAAGTTTGTGCTAAGAAAATTGTGAGAAATATGTATGCCGCGCATCTAAAAACAAAAAGGTAGAAATTATACCCATGCACAATGTAATCACGAACATGTACTGTGAAACATAAGTAAAGTTTTATAGATTAAAAATTTTAATTTATTATTAAAAATGTACAATGTCAAACACTATTATGTTGTCTTGAAAATGTGAGATAAAGTGCATAAGATATTTCGATTAAATGGTAAAAGCTATAAAATGAATTTTGGAAAATGAAAAATTATTGTTTCTCATAACCTCAAAACAACATTTTGGCAATTTTAGAAAATTGCCCCACTGGTGAACTTATGCAATTATAAGCATTTCTAACCGGTTAGACAGTGTTAGTAAGAGTGCATGACAATCAGATTTCTAAAACGTTCGCACACGCTCTCACTTCATTATCGCCGGCACCTTGCATTCGCATTTAGTAGCGTCAGGGTAGAAACAAAAGATATTGTCTCTGACAACACCTGGAGCTATTTCCCTTGTAGTACTCTTTATACTCATCTCATGGACAGTAATTTAGTTAATGTTTTGCTAGTTCTCCAATGCAGACTTAATTGCAGACTTCTTGAACAAAGGTGTCTATCAACTGATGGGTACAATATAACCTCCGAATAAAGAACACCTTCAAGGAAATATTTCAGGAAATATATGTCGAGGTGTTTTCCTAACGAGTTTTTTCATGTTTGGGTCGTCTTTTAGGTGCAAGAGAATTACTTCCTTCCTCCAGGGTCTTCAGTTCATGCTTTTTAACTATTCTGTTAACTGTTTCCAGTACAATTCCAAAAAAATGACAGGACATATCTCTAACACTTCAGTTTTGTTTCTTTTTTAAGACACACAACTATATATATTTAACAGAAGTCATTTTTTCTTTGTTTTTCTCTTATTTCTTTCTAAGCAAGCATTTTGCACGCACATAAACAACGCTTTCCTGTCATCTAGTTAACATCTAGTCACTATTTGGTAACCAAATCTGTTAACTATATATAGTTTGCAGCGTATGTATACGCTAATAACAAAAAGAACCAATCAGCCTTATCGCAAGATACTGGAACAGTTTGCTCTGATGTGTAAATAACTAGGCTTGTTTATATTGTGTTCACTGAGCGTAATCTAATCACAAGTATAAATCTGTTGAAAGTGGCCATTTTTCACCAGAAAAATCCGTTCCTTGTTCCCAAGACCGGACCTGCCTATACTTAAGTGAATGGGAGACCGTAGTCATACAAAACCAAAAAAAGTATTATTTGATGGAGTGTTCCCTAAATAGAGGTGTTCCATAACTGAGGTTTCACTGCAGAGTGTGACGTTTGTCCAGATAAATAGCCATCACAGAGACAAATAATGATTTGAATGAGTAATCAAGGCGTTGATTCTAAATTGAGTTTTAAAATACAATTGGAACAAGTTATTATCACAGCTTGTCGGCATAACTGCTTCGCTAAAGGCTTTTCTGTTTACGTTTTCCAGCGTAGGCTTGTACTCATAGATCTGCATGTGCACTCACTTATACTTCTTCACGCCTGCACATGAATGCCCTCTATCTGCATTAAAGAGAACACAGCCTTGCTTAATTGTCAGTAGGAGCTGCATTCGTAGGACTTTTCAACTGGATATCCGTAAATTTCGTCCTTGAATATTTTATGGGTGACCTCTAAAAATTTGCATTTCGACAACTGATCTATCTGGCGACAATTAGAATAGAGACGATTGATCTAGCGACAATCTAAGTGAGCAGGGGACAACAATGGATCTATTTTCTCAAAACTTTTTTCCTTTCATAGTTATTTCTCGACTTGGAAAAATAGGCCAATAATAATTCTACCAACACTTTTCTTTGAATCCTGGTATGTTCGAATGCAACACAATTAGCCGAACGAAGAACAATGAAATAATGTACAACTCATTCTCATTCTGGCTTAATTAATGTATTTCACATTCAAGAACTACTTAGCTAAAGTTCAATGGTACTGTTCGTAAAACTCCACCAAAAAGTTGCTTCTGCAACTTCTACTGCAATTAACGAAATGACAATTTTGTAGCTTGTTTGGTCCAACTTATGAGACTATCATTGAAGTATTCATACAATTCATACAATCTCGCATTTACTGTGTCTGTCAACTGCAAACCTTTTTAATACCATCTCGAACAATTAAGCATTTAAGCGCTTAATGGGTCAATAGAATACAAATACATATTTCAACTTAAGATTTCAAACTGAACAATTCAGTGCAAGAATAATTAAAAATCCATTGAAAAGTAATCGCGTGGTTGATAACTTAATTGCTGAACAACTTATGTATAAGTATAAATTTCGACAAAATCTAGTAGATGTCAATTTCGACTAAATGTCACACGAATAAATGTCGACGATCATTCCTAACGTAACTTAAGCCCTTGTTTTTCGCAATTTCCGGATCAGAGCACTTTGGATTTTACCTTTTGAAGCAGTTTATTTTTTGCTCTAAACAAATATAACTCTCCTTAATTTCTTTTAAATGTTTTACCTGTTAGAGAAACTGGTCACTAATCCTTGGGCTTAAACAAAATATGCAGTTTTTAGTATTCACTAGATTATTCGTCCGTAGATCATTTATCGTTGTGATTTCTTGAAATTTACTTTGCTGACTTAAGATTTCTATTTGTCCGTTTTATCACAAAGGTATTTTAGATTACACAAATTATGGTTACCGTATTTATATTCCTATATGATAGATAGTTTGTGTGACTGCTACAATGATTGCTGAGCCTTTACAGTTTTATGTAATCGATATGATGTCTTAACAATGCAGCTAAAAACTTAAAAATTATAGCATCACAAATGTGTTGTGCTGAATTAAGTTAAAGGGTTTATGAGAGGAACATCTGTCAATGTTGTTATGCGATGTACATAACCTTCTAAGTTTGTGTCGTTGTTGCAAATTAATTGGTTTAAGGGTGATATTTTTTATTGGTTTGAGAAGTTATGTTGCAGGGAAAGCATACTAAGCAAGAACAAATTTTTATAATAAATGATTGCATGTAAAATTTTACTTGAAGTTTACTATGGCACCTACCCGACCACACTATTTACCTGCCTCTTCATCTATGTCAACCCCCTCACCCCCCCTCCCAACAATTTCTAATTACCTGAAACTTAAACCGAAATTAAAACTATTTGAAACAAAATTATACTTAATTTATAACTCCAATTCTTCAAGAAAATGCCACCAAGGTTCTATACTGAACATGAACATTGCATGTCAGTGCGTCATTTTTTAGCCTCCACTGTCTCTTCACCTCTTGCGACAATCTTTCACATCTTCTATTCCCCCTGCCAGAAAGCTCCCGTCCCTGTCGGGCAGGTGAGGACCTCCGGCTGCATGGCCGACCCCAGATTTTACCTGTTAAGGCAGGTCGGGCAGTTGTTACTGTAGAGCTCTGTTTTGCAAAGATATAAGACAAGCGTTAACTTCAGTAATAAGTAAAATAGATCCACAAAGCTATGGTAATTACTGATGCAGGAGCAAAACATATTTTAAGCCAAACATTTACTTTAAATGCTTCTCGTCTGTCAAAGTCACTGCCAAAAACAGGTTCCAATAGCTATTCAGTAAGAGCAATGCCTTAATTATTAATGGCTCATTTGCAACCTGGGAACGGAATACCATGTTGCACAGTCGGTTTTTGATGCCCATACTGCTTAAGATTAACATAAGACTGACTGTAATCTTGCCATCTTGGTGTAGTTTAACGCATCCTTCAAAAACATTGTGAGCTAGATACGTGCTTACGTGGTTCATCGTTTGCAAACCTTGAATAGCGTTAAGTTCGTTGATAGGCAGGCCTTGTTTTTTGCCTAAGTATGATTTCGTGATTGAAGCTTATTCGGGTTTAAAGTCCCTTAGCTCACCGTCCAACGAAAATGCTTTATGATAATTTGCAAGAACAGCAAGCAACTGATTTTTTCGTTCTTCAGTCAGATTTGATTGGCTCAAGTCGATGGGAAGTCGTTAATCTGAACGGGGTCCTCGATAGAGCTTACGCTATCAGTTAAGCGGATTAAATTTTCCTGCTTTCGTTTTGACCTCAACCTTTACTGTTGATTTCATAGGATTTACCAAGCAGATGGGAATCTTATCCTTTGAAGTATTAAGCATTTTGGCCATAAATACGCCAAGAGCTTGTATTCTGTTATTTTGATGGGCTGAACCGTCTACTTTATTTAAAATGTTACCCTTGACTTTTATCAGTTTGCGGGTCGAACACACACAAGACCAAAGTATATACGTTTCATTGAGTTTGATTTTGTTCTTAACGACGTAAATAACAACACCTTTTTCTTCAAGACATAAGTTTTCAAGTTTTGTTAGGCCAAATGAGTGTTCGAAGTACCGCTGACAGATAAGGGACCTCTGCGCATGATGGGATTTTCAATATTCAAAATCGATTTTGTCGCACCGGTTCAAACGATTAAATGCCTCAACACTGATGAAGATACAATTCCTATCAGTGTCTAAAAGAATGTGCAATTCCATACCATTGCTACATTGCTACATTATGCACATATATGTTGATATAAAGACATATCAGCTTATGCTCTCATTCACACACAAGTTCATAACAACGTAACCTATTTTTACTTTTTGATGAGGCAGTATCACTTTAAACATGAGACGTGTTATTTTAAGTCAAAATATATAAATTTGTTTGCATTGATTAGTAGTTGTTCTAATGTTATATTTGAGTGCTTCAAAGAACTGCACATGCATCGGGCATTATGCCATTATCAGCTTATCTATATGTCGCTGAACATCGGTCAACATCTCACGTTCTGAAGAGTATCTGTTGCTGTACTAAAGGACAAAAGAAAGTTTACACCTTCAACACTGAATATTTTTTAAGACTAAATAGTTTTTCACGAAACTGACATAGTTTAACAACAAGTTTTATCTTTGTAGGTGTAATTTTCAAGGTGTTGATGAAGGTGCTTTGTAATATGGCACATTAATCGATGTGGGCCCTTGTTCTTTGAATTTCTGTTTCGTTTGAACTTTGTTATGCATAGCCAGCACTTAATTACACTTGTGCACGTAACGTTTCTTGAGAAAAACGCGACACCCCCAAAACTTTGCAATCAAGCCGTAGGCACGTTAAAGATTGGTATTTCAATGCCACTGGTGGTTTGACACTTCGCATTGAACGAAACTGTTGTTTCTCTTCACAAGCTGCGGAATTGGTATCATGACATTGACACACCGAAGAATCGGTCATTCTCACGTTATTTTGCATCGTCAGGATTGGCGTATTCAGATAATGCATCTTCGCTTTCGCAGTGCGACATGACAGCAGAGGATACATTGACAGAAGTGTACAGCCCCCATGAAATCGAAATCTGGCGAACCACCTCATATAAGAATCGTACTGAACAACGTACGACATCGAAATCGACTCAGTTAGGCGAACAAACACAATCAATGAAGGCCTTTAGAAAATGTATCGATCTGCGTCATCTTATTTTAATGACGAGTTCAAGTTCCAGCTTTCCCTCACAGATGGGCCTCAACACGTAAACGGATGCATCGACGCACGTTATGCCTCAGTTTGTGTGACCAGATCTGACGGCGTAATGATTTGGAGCACTGAACGATTGCGATATCACTCACAACTGCTCATTTTCAATACGAATGTGTTTTTGACAAGCAAACGGCTCGCACACACGTTACTGAGTGAGAACTCAACAGTTCGCACACACGTTACTGAGTGAGAACTCAACAGTTCGCACACACGTTACTGAGTGAGAACTCAACAGTTTGCACACACGTTACTGAGTGAGAACTCAACAGTTCGCACACACGTTACTGAGTGAGAACTCAACAGTTCGCACACACGTTACTGAGTGAGAACTCAAAAGTTCGCACACACGTTACTGAGTGAGAACTCAACAGTTCACACACACGTTACTGAGTGAGTTCCGCAAATAATAAAAATATAAAATGTGATCCCTGCTTTGTTTCAATTGCATTTTTGTTGTTGAAATAATGGTGAAATGAGTTTGCTTTATTTGGCAGAGATTATGTCAAAGTTTCTCTATTTAAATTTTCAAAAGAATTAACCAGTTGAGTGACTAACAAATAAACTTCTCTTTTCACTGTAAAATGTTGTCCTTCAGTAAAGTTTATGTCTTTTGACTTTCGTTTGCAATAAAATTCTCTATGGCAGCAAATGGTAGGAAAGAATATTAAAGAATTAATAAGATAAATTAATGGGAGATTATTAGTTGTTTCTAAATTTACAAATCCAGGCCGGGTCTTTTCGAACAGCATGACTCAGTGTCATTGAAAGCTATTGAGGTGTTTTATGTTTCAACATAATCAAATCTTTTTTCTAGGGTAGGCCAGGCCGTGGATTTCCACAACAATGTTATCTGGTATACTGCGCATATCAATACTGTGTAGAGAGTAGATTTTCTTATAATAGACTGAAAACTCAACAAGAGGGGAGCCGCTATAGGGGTTCTTTACGACTCCAATATAAACACCAATATAAAACTACAAGACTATTGACAAACATAACTTGGTAAAATGTGAGGAAGAGATATTAGCTTCAGTTAAATTCTATATTTAAGATAAGAGTGATATTTAAAGCTCTTGCGTTGTGGTAGATTTGCGTAATATAGAACAACAGAGCTTTCAGAAAATAAATGTAGTCAAATGCAGTTTCGTATTTAAACTTTAAAATAGAGGCTGAATGTACTTTTCGGCTAGAAGAAGGGATCTAGGATAATTCCAGACAGGGCAATTAATGTTATTTTCTCTTTTATCACATATAAACATTTTTTTTGTGCGATATTCCCCGTAAGTAAACCATGATGTATCGGTTTGCAAAGTTTGCTACGACCCTGAGGTCATCATCAGACTTGCCATGCTTTGCTTCTTCTTTAGAACATATAATGCGGTGATATACTGTTACTGCAATACCCACATTTCATTTTTCGGATTTCAAATTTTTGTATTTCCTTTCTAAACGTCGAGTATTGTCCTAGTCGGCAGTTGTCTTGGTTGGGAATTGCCCAGTGGGGAATTAAACTGCTGGGAATTGCCCTGCAGGAAATTGTCTTGCAGGGAATTGCTCTTCATCCAAAACAATATAACACCAATCACTTTGTTAGCACAGCAATTGTGCAAGTACAGCGGAACTCCGGAAATAGTTGAAAAATGGTCTTATTTGTGATGTGGTCTCATTTGTGTGGCTGCCCTATCTCTAGATATCGCTGTATTTGTTCTTGTCTTGCTAAATGCGAGAGCTTTAGCGAATATCTGTAGCAAGAGAGTGTTTGATAGCTAGAAGTTAGGCAGGTTTATTTTCGGTTTGCTGTTAGGTAAAGGAAATAAAACGAAAATTGAGAGAACACATTTCTCTTATATTTGTGTAGGCGTCGCTTTAAACATAAGAAAAACAGACAATCGCAGTAGGAAGAACAGTATTATACAGACAGTTGCAAAACGGTGTAATGTACCAACCAAATAAAGACAATTCCTAATGAACGTACTTCTGAAATAACTCCAGCCCTGACGTCATCAGAAGAATACTCAAAAGTTACTCAAGTATATTTTTAAAACCAGCTCATTTATATTTGAACTTAAAACTGCGTAAAAGTTATTTATACAGTTTACGAGTTTCTTTTCCGTTCGACATTCTTCCCGAGGGTATTAGCATAGCTTCCATTTTGGGTGTCAGTGATAATATAATCTTGTCATTTCACTCAGATCTAGGCAATGTCCAAATCACAGTTTGTTTGGGCCTGCTTTCCTAACTAGACGTTTTTGTGTAACTTGAGGATGCGTTAATGAAGTGAGCAGTGTGAACAACCAAAACATTACGACTTTTCACTGGTGGTTAATCACCGCGAATATAGGTTTTGACTGATAGGTAAACGATAGTCTTTTTTTAATCAGAAAATGAATCCCGCCGTTGGTTTAACCGGAAGTGTAAAGGTTGGTTTGCCCGTGTGACATCAGCAATTTGCATCACTCGAGCTATATTTGGTAACATCTAACACAAAAATGGTCTACATTAAACAAAAGCACGACAGTACGTGATAAATTTCTTATATAAAACAAAAATCAGTCACCTTGATTCTTTTTCTTTTTTTTTTTTTTGGTCAACAAAAACCGCCAGATGGAAACATTGCATTCTCTGATGCTTATGATTTTATATCTTTTTACATAATACTGCCAAACAACCAGAGTTCGTTCTTTATTCATTCATTTAATTTGGAATTTTAATGGGTTGCTTTATGAGTACCTGAAGAAATGCATCGCGACAAGTAGAAAGATAGATAAATTGTTTCTATTTTAAAGTACAAAAAAACCTACATGTAGGCACCCACCGTAACTAATAATTAAGATGTGCGTCACACTACATCTTTTTATCTACATTATTTTTCATTTGGTTCAAGACTAACGTCAGCGTAGATGAAGAGGGTGGAGTCCTGAAGCACGGCTCTGCATCGTTACATTGAAAAGCTGGTGATCACAAGGAAACTCAACAGTGCTGAAAGGTGACAATTGACAGAAATACCCTCTGGATGATCGCCTACGCAAAAGACTAAATTTGCCTGAGACGCTTTGTTTAGGACAGATCAAAATAAAAATTTTTATCTTCAATTCTCTAAACTGTTGCCAATTAGTTTAAAATACGTAAAGAAATTTTCTCTTTAAAGAGATGACCGAAAGACTCAATAATTTTTAATTCCGTGATAAATCCAACCTATAGCGTTGGTATAGCAGAGGCTCCTGCTTGCTGTCTCATGTCGAATTCAACCCCCCGCCTCGGGATTACCAGGCAAATGTGCTAAACGCCATGAAACCCCATTTGAAAAATATTATTATGAGTCACTATGGTCACTGATGTCATCAACATGCCCTCCTTTGCTGTTTGCAATTATTTCCATGCTGAATATGAAAAATATACTTGTGCTTATATATATATATTATTGCAATGATACCTGAGTAATACAAGGATTAACTTAAAGTGTGCAAGGGGCTGATAATCCGCTCGTAATGCACACACAGGGAGTATAAAGCCTCCTGAAAGATGCACAAACCCCCTTGTAGCATTTATGACATTTAGTGGAATTTCTCTGATGTTGAGTAAGCAAAGTAATCCTTTGAAAAATATTCAATTTCATTGGACACCTGAGAACATAACCATTTTTGTTTGCCATTATTTTTAGTACCATTATTTCCGTTATCATTTTTCTGTAGGTCAACGTTTAGGAAGTAATTGCTGTTGAAATATGTTTACCACAGGAGTGCTTGCTAGCCTGTTCTATGTGAGAATATGTCTGTTCTATGTCCGTTCTATGTGAGAATATGTCTGTTCTATGTCCGTTCTATGTGAGAATATGTCTGTTCTATGTCCGTTCCATGTGAGAATATGCCTGTTCTATGTCCGTTCTATGTGCGAATATGTCTGTTCTATGTCCGTTCTATGCGAGAATATGTCTGTTCTATGTCCGTTCTATGTGAGAATATGTCTGTTCTATGTCCGTTCTATGTGAGAATATGTCTGTTCTATGTCCGTTCTATGTGAGAATATGTCTGTTCTATGTCCGTTCTATTTGAGAATTCTTTAATTTTACATCAGGTTTTTAAGAACTAATGTTTCAAGAGTAGTCGTATTGATACGCATTTTTTTTATTTGCAACAAAACTGATTGAGACATAAATGGAAATGTGTCGTATTCATTGACAATTACGCACTCATAAACCATAAAACTGGAAAGGGTAAAAAGTCGACCCCGATAACCCCCCCCCCCCACCTCCCCTCTGAAAGCAAATTTTTATACACGATCAAAAGTCCCCCCCCCCCCACCTCCTCTGTTTAAATGCTTTAAGGGTATAGGAAGCTTTAGATGTTTCTTAATCACATATTTTCTTATTTTCCAACAAGTTTGTTTCAATTGTGTTTTCTTAAGAGCTGGTTTAAAAAGCAAAAATAATACAAACACAATAACGTATAAAGGCATTTAACTGTTGAACTGTACTTCAGTCTAACTGCAATTAGCTAGTCATCATATGGATAGAGCATATTTTGTAACATTTCCGAATTTCCAATTACTAACACATAAGTAGCTCTTATGGAACATTTTAGAAAGTTAACAGAGAAGGCCAAGTATGCAAAATTGGAAGGGGGGCTTATTACCGGGGTTTTTGTCGAGGACCTATCAAAACTGCTCCAACCCTGAAATGGGGTGACTTTTGCTCTGTCCTAGGGGTGATCGACTTCAGGCATATATAAATATCACACATGGGAAATATTCAGGGAATGCGCGCATTCCCTTAAATGTTTGGGGAATTGGCGTATTCGCTACGACCGCCAGGGTGTACGCGTTTTTTCCTAAAAATACCAGGGAATTTGCGTATTTCCTAAAAAACAAAAATATTAGGGAATTCACGTATTCCCTGAAATGAAGGACAAGGGAATCCTCGAAACACACCTTGTTTGCTATGAACACAAAAGAAGACCCTGCTTTCTGTAAATACTAAACAACTAGGTGTTTTAGCGACGAAGTCAAACTTCGCAATTACTTTCCACTAAACCGCTATTTTGTAACTTTGTTATTTAGTTCAATCTCTTTGTCGTAAGTTTGAAAAGCTGAAATTTCGCTTGCGGCTAAGATTAGATTCTGCGCTTTGGCTGGAGGCAATAGTCAAGTCATACTAAAATTTATCAAGTACTCAAATAATTATGGTCAAGCAGTTGCCCCATTCCCAAACATTTCGCTCACAGACCGTTGTGACATTCCAGTCACAGAGCGTTGTGACATTCCAGTCAAATGTTTCTCGCAAGTTTACTGGTGTGCCAAATGACCTGCCTACCGCACTGAAAAGTGGAGGCAATTGCAAGAAAAGGGGAGAGGGCAGTTGACCGCCATTTTTTGGAGCAAAACGTTCATTTCTGATTTGAATGAACAGGCTTTGAATCTAATACTATTACATTTCTCACCCAGTTTCAGTGCTTGCCAGTAGACTTGTTAGTCACGACATGATATTTTTGCATTCGCTAACAATGTTTGCTTAGTTTTACGTATCTCCCTAATTCACTACAAATATTCATCGTTGAGTCGCAGGTTCGCTACAAAGATGCAATTCATCTCATTTCGATATCAAAATTGGGACGTCGTCAATTCGATTCAGAAGCGACCTCCATGCAGCGATATCAGAAAAGGTCACAAAATTGCGTCGCAATGACGTCATATGGACATCTCCATCGCACGTCGGACCGGCACCAGTCTGAGTCGCCAAAACGAGCAATTTCTCACCGAAAAAAGAAAGTCATTCTGAATTTTATAAAAAAAACACTACTGCAGTGTGAAAAATAGTTTGTTTTTTTTTTTTTTGTTTTTTTTGTTTTTTTTTTGTTTTTTGTTTTGGTGACCGTTGTATTTTTGCCTCCTTTTAGGCTGCATTTGGCATAGAAACCCCTCTTGTTTGGATTTTGCAACAGTTCAGTTGTTGGTTTATCACCGGTTATTGATTGATCCTTTTTCAACCATTTTTCACACCATTCGTCGCCTCTTAAATTGATTTCGCTTAGATCAGTATTCGTTTTCCTTTGTATGCGTTTCGGATGTCTTGTGGCCGATATGATTGGTCGAAGTTCAGGAAGAACAATTCTCTTCAGCGCAGCTTCAAAATGCGCCCTTACAACCATGCCATTTCTGTAGTCTTCTGTTGTCTTATGAAACAAGTGCCTAGGGGAGTAGGGGAAGAGGCAGAGGGGGGGGGGGGGAGGGTACTTTGTGTCATGCGTGTTACCATGTGTATTCAAAAAAGCGGAAGCGGGGGGGGGGGGTTGATCTTAAGTCCAGATGCGGTTCGCGAGGATTGTCATTTTCATTTGATTAAACGGGAGAAGGGGAGAGGGGGAGGGGGGATTTTCATTCAGTATTACGCTTTTCCCACAAAAGCAGGGGCTGGGTTCTTTCGGAACTGCACTCTGCGTCCTACAAAAAGGGGAACCCAAACAATTACTTTTTTCATGTTAAATGTCTGTCTAGTTTTCACTCTATACTGTATTCTTAAATTTAAATTTTGTACCAATCGGTGTTTTTATTATTTAACTTAACACTCCGCCTCCAGGCCGTGAAATTCACGTGTATAGAAAATCCATTTAATACTTGTTTTTTTTCCTAGGTTTTCTAGGTCCATATGATTTTACGTTTATGTGTCCAGTGTTTTTCATTGGGCTATCAATTTTTTATGCATTTTTTATTAAGGTTTAAGCCCCCACCCACCCCTACCCCCACTGCCCCCATTTTTGCAGACTGGACGAATTGCAATTGCAATCACAGTGCATTTCTCTTAAGTACAATCCAACAGCTTAATTAGTCGATAACATACAAGAGAATTGTCAACAGTGTTTGGAAACTCTTTTGCAAATTTTTAAAAGCTTCTTTTGGAAATACTTAAAAACTTGAATTAGACCTGAAAGGACCTCACCGCTTTTTGAACAGGTATTTGAATATGTTTAAACAGTTTGTTTTACTTTTCCTATTGTGTACAAATAAAGGTGAAGTAATGGTCTTGAGACCTATCCGCGAAAATACAGGGTGTTTTCGCCTGGAGGGATAGGGGGGGAGGGATTTGGGCCTACCCTCTAAATTCATCCATGAATGTTATTTTTTTAGACACTAAACCACAGAGAGTAAGAAACTCGCTTACCCGTGTAAGAACCCCATCTTCTTTTTCAGAGTGTAATTCTGTAACAGCCCCTCCCTTTCTGTTGAAGAGCAAAGTACTTTATCGAACATACGGTCCCATTGTTTAACGAAATTACTGCAAGGACAGCCCTTAACTCAAAAATACTCCAGCCTCCCCCCCCCCCCCCCCCCCTTCTCCTCCTCGCCATTTCCACCGAGTTTCCACCTCAATGCGTATTGCAGCGAGTTCCCCGGTGCAACTTTTCTGACGGGCAAAACAAACTTTACACTGATAAAAAAAAAAAGATTTATATTTTAGTCACCGAATTTATAAATTCTTCGATTTCTGTGTCTCCGATCATTCCGATTTGCGGTCGATGGGCCCAGATTGTGGTTTCACAGCTGCTTGTCTTTCTGTTGTACTTCAAAAGTGATCAGGGAGGCAAGTATCCGGATACGCCGATCCTGACGAGGCGTATTGATTCCAAGATGACAGCTTTTATATCTGTTCTGGGCAAAGGTAGTTGTTGCGTGCTTTTGTTGTGTCGTGCTTTTGCTGTTCCGTGCAACGGGCCTGTTGCACGGAACAAGAAAAGCATGCCCTCAGTTGCGTGCCAACAGCCTGTCCGTGCTTTTGTTATGTCGTGCCGAAGTTGTTTCTGTATTTTCCAATCAATACCATAACGTGTCTTCTCCCATTAAAAAGTGGAACAACAGTATTTCTTTTATTGATTAATAATTCACTTCAAACAGCGATCGCCGCCTCAACGATTTCAACATTTGATTAGAAGCACTGAAAACGTGCAATGTAGAAGGCATATATTTATGAATATTTTGGATAAAAAATTATGTGTCCTTTTGTTTTCGTTTTAAATATCAGATAAAGTCATTTTAGTCAAAATAAAAATTTTATATCAATGATAATAAGCATTTCCTTCGGTACTGAGTACCCCCTGGTCGCAGGGAGAACCCGGCTTTTTTCCTTTCAATGCTAGATTAAGTCATTCTTTACTCAATAACTAATTCATGACATACTTCGATCAAACAACTTGACAAAAAATTATGACTAGGAAAGAGGCTATAAAACTTATAAAATAGGCTGACAGGGTATTGGCACGGCATTCAGCATGCAAAAAGCATCATACAAAGTTAATATCTTAAAAAATTCTAATTATTACCTAAAGGCCAAATAAAGCCTATTTGCACGACAAACTGCGTGCAAACCCCCTGCCAAAAATTCCTGACTAGGAAAGAGGCTATAAAACTTATAAAATAGGCTGACGGGGTATTCGTACGGCATTCAGCATGCAAAAAGCATCATACAAAGTTAATATCTAAAAAAATTCTAATTATTACCTAAAGGCCAAATAAAGCCTATTTGCACGACAAACTGCGTGCAAACACCCTGCCAAAAATTTCCTGACTAGGAAAGAGGCTATAAAACTTATAAAATAGGCTGACAGGGTATTGGCACGGCATCCAGCATGCAAAAAGCATCATACAAAGTTAATATCTTAAAAAATTCTAATTATTACCTAAAGGCCAAATAAAGGCTATTTGCACGACAAACTGCGTGCAAACACCCTGCCAAAAATTTCCTGACTAGGGAAGAGGCTATTAAACTTATAAAATAGGCTGACAGGGTATTGGCACGGCATTCAGCATGCAAAAAGCATCATACAAAGTTAATATCTTAAAAAATTCTAATTATTACCTAAAGGCCAAATCAAGGCTATTTGCACGACAACCTGCATGCAAACACCCTGCCAAAAATTTCCTGACTAGGAAAGAGGCTATAAAACTTATAAAATAGGCTGACAGGGTATTGGCACGGCATTCAGCATGCAAAAAGCATCACGCAAAGTGGATGTGTTTAAACAATTTACATTGACTAATATGTTGTCTCATGGAATGTTGTCTGGAGAGTATGTTTTCTGCAACCGGTTTGAAGTAGCGATTTTTCTGACGTAAATTTAAACCCATGGCTTCTATATAGATTAATTGAAATGTCGATTGAAGAAATGCAGTAGCTGGTTTTCCTAATACAGATGCCTTCTATCTGCCGTTTGATCGATCTGATGTCTTTTTAAGAATAAGTCATTTTAGTAGAAATAAATCCTACTGACGATACAAACAGGTATATTTGTTGAAATAGAAATGATAATAGCTGTACTGAGGCTAGATTACTGACCGTTCTCTGGTGGCACTGTTATTAACCATTAACGCCTTTTTTACGAGTAAAATTAATCGGAAAAGTAGAAATAAAGTTTGTTCAAACAGGCTAAATGCACGCAACATCCGTGCTTTTGTTTTGTTATGTTGATTGACGTTTTATACAGAAATAATTTTTGCACGGACAGATTAATATCGCGCAACATCCGTGCCGCTGTTGTGTCGTTTTGATTAATATTAAACACAGAAACAACGGTTGCACGGACAGGCTTAAAGCACGCAACTGGGGTGCAGATATTGTGTCGTGTTGATTTATATTTTCTCTAGAAACAACGTTCGCACGGGCAGGCTAAAAGCACGCAACATCCGTGCCGATGTTGTGTTGTATTGATTAATATGAAACACAGAAACAACGGTTGCACGGACAGGTTAAAAGCACGCAACATCCGTGCCGCTGTTGTGCCGGATTGGTTATCTTTTACATAGAAACAACGTTTGCAAGCTTAAACATGCTTAAAGCACCGACAGGCTAAAAGCACGCAACTTCCGTGCCGCTGTTGTGTCGTGTTCAACAGATATAATAAAATGTCCTAGTTTCTATGGGGGGATACTTAATAGGTATAAAATAAAATGAATTGACAGGCCAAAAGCACGGGAAGGCACTTTATTTCCTGAAAAATTAAGCTGTGCGGAAATTGTGTCTGCATGGAGAGGGTGAAAGCACGGCCGTTTGAAAAACAGGGTGTCTGAACGCATGTACCCGTGCAACAGGCCTGTTGCGCGCCTGTTGCCTGTGCAGAGATTGTTTCTGCACGGACAGGCTGAAAGCATGCAACAGTAGTCACCCACAGGCTGTAGATAGGAGAACGATCAATACGATGTTAATAGACTCTCATGCTTAACACCCAACGCATGTACTTAATTGACCATGTTTCAAAGTCAATTTCGATATAACCTTTGGGGCTGAAAATTCCTAAGATTATCGTTCAATCAAGCAGATATGCCACTGAGCATATATCATTGATATGATTTATGCTTTAGAAAAAAAAAAACGTTTTAGAAAGGTTTAGAATGGATAGAAAGCTACATAAGAAAACGTGCAGCAAAGAACACGTGTTTGTTGTAAGCATATCATTACTATCACTTCTACTGTTTGTTAGTCGCTACACAACAACAAAGAGGAATGTGATGTCAACAGAACCATCGCCAAGACAGTATCATGTGGAATACAGTCCTAACAATATAGTGCGTAAAAATGCTAATGCTATTGTGTATAACACTAACGTTAACAACAACACTCTTAACTCTGCGCTGAACAATGTTATTTCAAATGCCGACGCATTACTGAAAATGTCGGCTATAACTTGGAATTCGAGCGTCGTCACCAAACCTCTTCCGTTGATAAAAGGCTTGAAAAATCCTTGTGTATTGAAACAGGGCACGAGCTTCGTGCCGGATATGCGCGTCGCGAATGTCTTGAAGGATAATAGACGTGTATACTGTTTTCCCTACTTCTTCGTTCTGGGTAAGTAACCATTTATTGAATCTTTCGCCAGACCATTTTTTATTAATTTAATTATTGTAATAGCTATCTGCTATACGTTGTCATTGGCAACAGATTGCGTCATAGTGTACACGCTTAATGTACCGGAAACTGACACCTACAATGACGTCATGCATGTTCAGTGTATGGCACAACGAAATTTTCAGGACTCCAAAGGGCAACTACATAGGATATTCAAAAGAGAACTACAAGTCTCTGATAGCATTTTGCTAGAATTTGGTATATCGTAAATGTTAAACATCGGTTTTGCGAATGACATTACTTGTAACTTTTCATGCCACTTTTACATGTCTTGTACTTATACTTGTAACCATCTCTTTGGCTCAACTTATTTTTTCTTACTTTCGGTCTTGTTTCTATACTTGCCGAAGTTTGTGGTCACGTGCTGAATCTGGGTTGTATTTTACAGCCTGAGATAAATCTTTCACGTTCTTGAGTTTTAGCAGAAGCATATTATGCTTATGTATCTTACTTACCAGTCTATAAGCAGACCATTTTATTTATTTATTCATTCATTTTTATATTTTACACAAACAAGTGACAGACATTTGTTGTTGTTGTCTGTCTTGTCGATTGATTTTGCCACATGATCTATGACAGATTAGGGTGTAACCAGTCTCGTATTAAAGGTTAAAAGTACGAGCACTCTGTAAATAATAATGCTTCAGGATAACTACGTCTTGTACTCTTAGTGTGAATTCTGTATAGGCCTTGTTACTGAGCAATCAAGATTAAGCAAGTGAAAAATGCTTCAAAATATACAAAGAAAACGTTTAGGAATTTTTAGACAAGAATTTCTATTGAAGATTTAGATATATATGCGGCAAAACGTCCCTAGAATGGTCGTTTCTTTCTTGTTCGCTGTAGCTGTAGCAGATGTGCTGTGGAATTCTATCAGTGATAAACATATATCAATAAAAATGCACTTGCTTTTATAAGACACATTTGAAGAAATAAATATACACGCAAATAAATGCTTAACCTATCAGATATGTAGTTCTTACAATTTTGTTTGCTTTAACTCAAGCAGCTGAATAATCGGAAGACACTTTTCTTAATCGAATATTTCTTAATTACATTCGTTCAGCTGAGTGAAATATTATACTGAAAAAGTAGCAATAGTAATTCTTTAAAGACCATGAAATAAAACCTATAGGAGTCGACTTTAATACATTACAGGAATTGTTTACGGTTAAACCTCGCAAAATGTTTTCAAAACACGATAAATCTTTATTGTTTTTCAAAGTATGGTATTTCATCAGCATCGATTTATGATGTATTTTGTGCAGTACTATTATTTGGAAACTAAAAATAGATTTGTTTATAGTCAAATAGTTTTAGTGATTGTTTTACTACAAAATATATAAGATATTGTTTTAGCTAACTGTTCTATCAACGCATTAGCGTTTCTAAAATCTTAGTTTTTGCCATGTTGGTAGATTTATCGTGACGATCTGGTTTTATAATTGGTCAGTATAATTGTTCAATGTAACTGATCACTTGAATTAATAGCATTTAGCCTAGGCAGGATTATCAATGTACCCCTTTTAAAGAAGTTATGATTGAATTGTGACATATTTTATTGTGACATATTTCTGACATACAGATAGGGAAAACATACTGTTTAATATTGATATTCTATTGATATTCAGATTACTAAAATTTCATGCATTTCTATAAAATACCCTCAATTTTTATGTGATATGTTAAATTTGTATTCTAAAATAGTATTTGACGTTCAAATTTAAATGTATCACCAATTATGCCCATTTTAGTGTAAAAGATTAAAAATTAACAAAAGCAGGTTTTTTGGCAGGCTGTTGATTTTAAAGGGCTTTTCCTCTAACCACACTGATAATAGAACAGTTACACGTTGGACATACAGTTGGATACCTAAATTAAGACCATTCTTGAGACTAGACTAAAATGGCCTTAATTAAAAGGTTTTTTTAATTTAGAGGTTCATCTATAATGTGACAAAACATTCCCCTGGAGAAAATCACTCCGATTTATTAGCTACCATGTAAAATAATAAAACAGATAGACACAGAGAGAATCTTACACTTCTCTACAAAATACAAAAGACAACTTATCCCCATCATGCTTTTTTGTACTGCTGGGATGATTCCCTGTTCTACGTATTTACTGGTACCAAACGTATGTCATTCCTGTTTGTTTGACCTCTACCCTAGACATCGGAATTCAGTTGTATATCAACAATACTTTACTTACTATTATTCAACATAGAATCTGAGGGGCTAGCCAGTTTTATGTCTGTATTTGGACATATACCCATGAAGAGTGTCATTGTGCACTTTAAAGCTTACGGGATCGATGGAGGGTACAGTTTCGACCTTCATATACAATCAAATACTGAAGTTGCTCCAACGTGTGATCTCAGTGTATTTCCAACGTCTACTTCGGATGTTCTCTGAGGAGACACTACCCTAAATAGTAACTTATCATATCTTAAAATGAGAAAATGTCAGGATGTTTTATTTTATATATTCAGATTTTATATATTCAGGGTATTGGTACAATTGAAAAACATTTAAGTTGGTTACAACTTGCACACTGCCTTAGATATTTCCACCTCGCCAAAGCCAAAGTCAAAATCAAAATAGTTTGATTTGTTTGCCTTGCCTTGTTTACAGCTATAATCCTTGAAACCTGGACTGATTTTAACACAAAATAATTAGAAATACATATTCGAAAATCTAAAACCCTGATGTTGGAGCTTAACTGTACCAAAATAATGTTTGAGATTTGGATGTAAATAAAAAACATCCTTGTACAGTAATTTTTTTAGAGTTTTCGAAATTTTAGAGACTGCCTTGTGCGATAAAATGATAAAATGGGAACAACTCTCGACTGATATAGGAAATCAGACGTGTTGTTTCTTACCGGAAAAAGGGTAATCGCGGTAAAACCAGCACAATGTTAAAATCACACAGAAATCATCTACGTGTACTGGTACTATCAAATGATGGTTCAATAAGGGTTTTGGTTTGCAAGTAAGCTTATATTAGAAAGCCAGGAAGGTTATTGACTGATATAGTATTTTGATGTTCTAGGATTCACAAAGAGCGGCACTACAGACATTTGTGCAAGACTTATGACAGTGAAACAAATATACATAAAAAAGAAAGAGCCACACTTTTGGAGTAATATGGATAACTTAATTCATTACACGCTAGAGAAATATACAGAGCTTTATCCTTTCCAAAAATACATGGATGGCACAACGATATCAGGTGAACAAACAATCTATTTTAATGCTAAATTTGGAAAACAATACTGCCAACTTTATTATTAATAAGTTGTAAAGAAAATTTTTTTTGTAAACTTAATAATTTTGTATTTGTTAATCCAGCGCTGTATGCTTATTTCGATTGTTTTGTTGTCTTAATCTGGATATTTCGTTGCTGTTAAATACTAATCTCATTTCGGGGCGTAAAGCAAAGAATAGATTATAACAAGCGAATTAGTTAAATTCTTTCTTTCACTGCGTGTCACTTTAGGCCACAATTTGCATTATAAGTGCGAGCACAAACGCAGATAACCACAATTTCCTGATAAGAGACTCCCAGAACTATTCATTTCTTCTTTTAAAAAATTTTCTAGAACCTTTATAGTAAAAAGTAATTGTGGATGTCCACAGTAATTTCGTATGTAAGATTTGATTTCAAGTTTGTACATTTGTCAGTAGTTTCTCGTAAAACATTAACATCAAGTGCTCGAAAAACTTACAGAAGTAAATCATTCAATCATATACTGTCACCCAATTCGAAAAAGACCCCCCTCCCCCCACCCCACATACATACACACACACACACACACACACACACACACACACACACATACACACACACACACCCAAAGCAGGTAGATAATTATAACTACGTTTACAACGCTGATTTTTTTGCTCTATGTATATTTATTACTATCATACATTTGTGATTATACACATATTGGTTGGGGACACCTAAATAACAGAGTAAACCTATAAAATTTGTAAACACTAACTTAACCACTGCAATAAGTTTCATGTATCTTGAAAACAATACATTATACAAACATAATGTTTGAATCTTGCAGGTGATCTGACGCCTGCACTTGTGTGGTATGGGAATACTTGGAAGAACAGGACAGAAACAGTGACAGTGGCACATGAACCCATAAATCTCATCCCTCAAAAAGTACACAGTATTCTCCCTAATAGTAAATTTATTATTATGATGAGAAACCCAGTTGATCGGCTTTTCTCAGATTATAAGTTCTTCAAAAGGAAAGGATACAATTCATCTAATTGTGGTAGAGACTTCCATGAACACGTTGTGAATGCCATTGACTGGTGGAAGAGATGCACTACAGAATACACCATTCGTACATGTGCGTATGGCTGTGATTTCTCACCTAGTCTACAAAATTTAGATTGCTTACCTCGAACTGAAAAAGTTCATAAAGCCTACAGTGTATTTAAATGGAAACCAATCTTACATCAGAGATCATGGACAATTCATAGCGCTGATCGACTGAGGATAGGAATATATTTGGTTTTTATTCAGGAATGGATGAAATGGTTTCCAAAGGAAAATTTTCTATTTCTTAAGTTTGAAAACTATGTCAAAGATATTGAATGGAATATACTTGACAAAGTACTGCCATTCCTCGGTATAACAAACATTACGATTGAAGAAAAAACACTGCTTAAATCTTTGCCTATAGCAAATAAAAACAGAAAAGTCTGTTCGCTGCTAAGTGAAACAAAAGAATTACTCGCTTCATTTTATGCACCTTACAACGCAAAATTGAGTCGCTTTCTAGGGCTTAATTTTACATGGAATTAGATTTTATTCAATTGTGGATCAGTTTATTTTTATTTTTTTATGTAGGCAAGCACAACGAAATAACGTGGAAACATCTTAATTCCATTGAAAGTAGTTGAAAAGTTTCTTTGTTCATTAGAAAATCAATCAAATGTGTTTACTGTGCCTTTAGCATAGAGTGAGCTCAGAAACACGTAATAAGTAATGTAATTAGTAATAATGACTTTAATGCCGCTAATCCGACAAAACTGGCATTAAGACTTAACTAAATGCATCCTCAATTAAACTTGGCTTGGCACTGCTCTGTTTAGTGGGAAGTGTGCATATATGAAAAAAAGTTATTTAAAATTTCATTTATAGGTAACATTTCGAGGCAAATAAGGCAACACTCATTTTAAAACTATTTTGATTTGATCTCTAAGATATTCAAAAATATCACAAGAATATACTGACTCCTATATCTAGTCGAATAATAAGATGAATGACACATATAATTCATAAAGTTATAAACTGTCAAAAATTAGCAATACACAGTATTTCCTCCTTAATGATGCAAATATCACTAAGAGATCTGTAAACTTTTCCTATGTATATTTGGATGGTTAAGTTGTTTGTGAAACAGAAATGAAATCATCTACTATGTTTCCTTGAATAAATATATGTGATTCCAATGAAACACTTTGTGATTTATTTGATAAGGAAAAATCAATCGAAACGGCCTTCGAAATCAAGTCTGACATGTCCAACATGCCTGGCACGCTCATTTAAAGTTACATTTATGAAAAATATGATAGAGGTCTTATTAAATGTAACTTTTTAAATTGAAAAACATTACAAACAGTTTATCGCAAACTCTGAATACACTACATCACGCTATCACGTCCTGCTATAGTTTTACATATGTCCAAGTTCAAATTCTAACCAAAAGTGCTTAGCCTTTGCGGCAATTTTAAAATGAACATTAATATATTAATTTTGATCATTCTTAGTTTTAGAATAATTTGAGTAAATTTAATTTAATATAATTGCGAAAAACTCAATTTAATTTAATTTCTGTAGTAATCATAGCTCATTATATTAACTCTTTCAAGTCACATCACCCTAAAACTTGTAAATGAGTTCTGAAAAAGTGACTGAAATAGATTGCGATTACTGGAATTAGCTAAATTAGTCATTTTGTTTATATAAAAGGGCTTTATTTGAAAAAAATGACAAGTGGTTTATTTATATAAACTGTGTTAAAAACCATAAAACTATCTTTATATCAGGCATTAAGTATTTACAAGCAAGTCATGCAATATGTTAAATGAAGCTCCCACTCGATATTACAACATTTACACATTGCCATGTAGTCTGGATATTTTCACAGCACAGGACCATGGGTTTTACTAATATTAGCTAACAATGATGTAACCATGAGATACTCAGCCCAATCAGTTACATTCCTATTTTTATTGACCTCTACATCATGGCCATGTAATCATATAACTTTATTACCTCGAACGCTAAATTGTACTTTTAGGAACTTTACTCTAAAACAGTTACACTTTTCAGTATTCCAATATATATATATATATATATATATAGTGGAACCTCGGCATCGGACCACCTCCTCCTTGGAACCACCTCTGAATGAGGGCACATTGTTTGGGTCCCGGATGCGCTCCATAGACTTTAATGGTTAAGAAAACTCCCAATTTGGACCACCTGGGATCGGACCACTTTGGGCCGCTTTTTTCGATCCCGAGCCCTCAAAATGCCTGAGATCGGACCACTGTCAGTCAATGGGGAAACCACTATATTTTCGCGGCACATTACTTACAACACTGAGCATGTTGCCGTCTTAGATATTGTTGCTAGGGATTATGGTAGCAAGTGGTTAACCAGACAGGGGCTTAGTTTTGTTATCTATACTTTTGTACCTTGTCTAAATTATACCGGCTGACAATATACAAACCCGAGACATCTTAATTTATGTGGTGCCTATTCTTTTAGTATTTAAGCCGACCCAAATGCTTCCCAATTCATAATGACAATTAAATGTCAATTTAAGCATTTAAACTTTCTCAAAATTAAAAGGAGAGAAACAGTTAATAGAAAAATAAAAGATATTAGTCTCAAAGACAAAATTGAGATAATTAATGTGTTTGGAGATCAAACTTTAATCTGCGATCAACCCGCAAAATTTTACCCAAGTAGGACCAAGTCTCCCAAATGGTCCCAAGGGTGGTCCGATTTCAGAGGTTTCACTGTATATATATATATATATATATATATATATATATATATATATATATATATATATATATATATATATATATATATATATATATATATATATATATATATATATATATATATATACATATATATATATATATATATATATATATATATATATATAGATTCAATTCACATATGCGACGAGATGGCTAGGTAACATGTTTCACGAGCTTCTAACATTACATATATTAACAAAGTTTAAAAAACCAACAACAATATTATTTTGAAATTGTATGTACTCTTTCCCTTAAAAAGGAGTTTTTGTACAAATGAATGATAGCATAGTTTGAAATATGTAAGGTTGTCAGCTAAATGGGTTGCTGAAGTTAGGACGAGGAGCTTCGTATACAAGGTTGCTTGTCATCAAAGAGTTTGTTTCGAAACAATACTGCCCTGTCTATGCTTAATTTCCATTTCGCGTGCTAAGCCTTGCAATGCCACCAAAACCACCCTTGTGTTCAAAGATGAGTTAACTAAACATATTTATTCACGCAAATCCTCGCTCGTGTACAAAAAAAATGTTTGAAATAAAACCCACAAAGACTTATATTAAATCTCTATTTTTGCCTAAAATCTCTCAAATATGTACCAGACGCCTCCGTAAAATTCTCGTTTTTAGTTCGCAAAACGATTTTGATGTATAAAACACTAATGCATGTCCATATCGAACTACAGCTTCAAGTTAAACGTGAGTTTGTTTAAAGGTAATTTTAAATTGTAACTGTAGCTCTGTCTTGGTTAAATTGTACACTATTTCTGTTGTTTCATGCTTAAAATCAGTAAAAATATATATAAAAGTGTCAGGCATAACAATGCCTTTCGTACTACGGACAAAGACAAAGAGATCTTTCGCAGAGGCCGGGTTCATTAAGAATGAGAACGTGATCTAACAGACTGCTGTCTGAAATACGCGTATTTTGCTTTCACTAAAAGCCCCATGTTGCGGGTATTGCTGTCAGCCTTTCCAATAAAGTATAATTGTGTCTTTTGTTTCCAAGCAACCAAAAAATTTGGCTTTATCATGCCATTAGCTCAATGGGTGATTTTCTGCTCTTTATTGGTTTACAAAGTTGTCAGCTTTGGCTGATAATATATCAAACTTGTAATAACAGCTTTTTACTCATTCAGCCCCAATCGATTACACATAAATACAAACGCTTTAAGTACTGGTTTTATAAAACACATTGTTGCATCTTGCAATAAATAAAACTTTGCCACAGTTTACCAAGTAGTTACCACCATTTCATTTTAAAAGATGAGGAACTCTTTAACACTAAGCTATAAACAATTGATGAAAGCAAACACTTTCTTGTGTTACTACATCTTAATCTCTAGATTGTGGGTGTGTTATCGACCACACATTAAAGTCACATATTACACCCTCTGATTGGAAAAACATCTCAACCAAGTTATATCATACGATGCACGAATGAATGACCAAACTGTAACTGATCACAACTGCTCGAACTTTCAGCCTCTTTTTATGAATGCCCACCCTTTGATTGGTTTCCACACTGTCTTAATATACAGGCCTTTATCACCTCTTGTGCAAAACCACTGTATGGCGTCATGTGACACTTGAGAACACAGTTGTATTGGACAAAAATTGGTTTATTATTTTTTATCTGCCGTTCTTTAGCATTTTAACTCTCTATAATAATATTTAGCAGGCTAAAGCTCTGGTTTCAAGACAAATACCGTTTATTTAATAAAACACAAGGTGAAAAGTTTACATTATATTTCTAATCACATTAACAACGCATCTAAAACGGCAAACGACGGAATTAAAGTCTATATTTGACTTTTTGCACGAAATGAGTGGGAAAAGGTTTGGAGGACTCACCATTTTCAAATTTGATTTTTGACATGAGAAGAGGACATGAAGGTCAATAGATCTCAAGATGTTTCAGCGCATATTTAACTTTTAATAACAGAGGTGGGAAGAAAGGTGGAGAGATTCCAAGATACGCAACTGTATATTTAAATATTTAACATGATAGGAGGAAAGAAAGATAGACAGAGCTCAACGTCGTCGCATACCTGACTTCCTGTATACAAGAATTTTCGTTAAGACCAGTGAAAATAATAATCTTGTTTTTCATTCTTTCATCGGTCTCTACAAAAGCAAATAACAAGAGCAGTCACTCGATCTGGTCTAAAACTGCAAGAAAAATAAAAAAGGCCGCCTGTTGTAAAACATGTCAAGTGAAAATGAACAAAAACAAACCAGGCCTTTTAAGAACTTTGTTTTAACATCATACGATTACTTAATAAGTGTTAAGCTGAATATTTTATGTGTCTTGCAATACATACATATTGATTATTTATTAACCTATACCTTGGAGAAAAGTGTAGCTTAAATTTAGCATGTATGAGTCCGGTTTCGCTTATGCTTTTAATATAAACATAAAAAGATCGTAGACCAGGTCAGCTGTCTTAAAGTTAAGGATAAAAAATACTAGCTAATACTAGCTAATTGTAACTCTCTTATACACGATACCATTGCTAGGATAATTTTGTTAAACACTGTTTTCGAATACACAAAATTATAGCCAAACACCTTTATTTGCAAACGGTATTAATTTGGAGGCTAAAATCTTCTGCACTTATCTGAAAGAAAATCCGGTTAAATACATGTTTAAAAGAACCACAAAAAGAGAATCAGTGTGGAAATCTGAAGCACGGACAGGTCGAGCTAATACAAGGAGTCTTATACTCGTCCTTGAACTAAAACATGTTGTGATAAAAAATAGTTGACCAATAAATGCTGCATAGAACTGATATTCAGTGTGCCCTAGATGATTTGTATGTACGGTTTTATCTTGATACAATGTCGAATATGGCTTATTAATGCTTTTTTGAATATGAGAGAGTGGATGCAATGGATTTGGCTGTCCATTTATTATCGTTAAATTTCTACAAAAACAACAAAGCATTTCCCCATCTTTAATAACACGATTTCACTAACTGAACTGATCATGGACGCTCATTACACGTGAAATTTAATTTTACAGATACCCTGCCATATTTTGCCGTGATCTACTAAGTGACAAAATAGCAAATGTTGTACAGTCTTCGCTATACTCGGTTCGTTACACAAGCGACTGAAACGGCTAGTTTGTGATACGCTGCCCTCGCAACCAGCGCAACACTCACTCAATTGAAAAAACCACAATTGAAAAAATTATAGTAACCCATAAAGCAGCAGATATTTTATATAATCATCCATTAATATCTTTTACTAATTGTCAATAATTTTTATTAGAAAATTAAAGGTTATAAATACTATTCCTGGTTCAAATTGAAAACGTTAAACATTTTCGTGTAAATTATATTTGAACCCTTTCCTAAGCTGTTAATTATATTTGAATCTTTGCAAGAAATGAACTATAAGTAATTTTCAATGTATGTGTGTGACAAACAGCAGGCCCAGTATCCTATCCAACTACTCTCAACTGTTCAGTACAAAAAACAATACGACCAAATAATGCTGTCTAATTAATGTGATTCGATGAGGACAGCTCCAGATAATCCTCACTTTGTGCCACTGAATTTCTCCTATTTTGTTTAAGAAACTAAGTGGAGACAAGTGATGAGATGAGGACTGATGTAATAAACTATGACACACTGACAACCATCATCCATTTGTTTTATTTGTTTACTCACTTGTGCTTCATCCTAAGTCAACTTCAAAATGAATTCGCAAGATAATAAGCAAATTTAGACCTCTTAGCTTTCGCATGTATTAAGATATTAAAGTATCTGGATAGTGAGGGCATATATATTTCTTGGTTGGTATGGGGAGGAGTAAATGGTAAAAAATGTGAATGTTCTCTAACGGTAATATGCATTGGCTTGTGTCCCTATGTTGCTTAAGGAAAGTTCATCATAAACCATTATGCGAATAATTGCAAAATGGATTTTTCATCATAGTACGGCGCACCGCTCGTCCCGCACGTACGAAAACATTCAACTCAGACTTGCATAGCTTTGTGTGAAGCTGAGCCTTATTGATGGATTATTTTGATAAAGCAATGTGGTAATTTCCAACGTCAAATATTGGATTGTTTGTTTTTATGGGTTAGTTGTTCATAAGAACAACACAGCAACAAAAAAAGCACAAAGCAAATGTATATACAATTACTCTTTGATTCATAACTACATAGAACGGGAACGTATTTTGCCTATTTACTATTTCTGCCTTACATAATTAGTAATTCTGATTGGAAGCTCGCTTGGTATTCAGCAAAGATGTCAAGCACGTTTCAAGATTTAAGAACCACATATAATGCAGTAAAATTTAAGAGGACATGGGCAGAAAAATAAAATATTCTAAATAAATAAAAATCTTTTACATTTGAATTTTTTCATACATGACACATAAGGACATGTCATTCAAAACAAATATGAATTTTCAATGCTACAAAGGACACTGGTGATGGTATGGTTTGGCACTTTATAACTGTGTGTGTATGTATATATGTGTGTGTTTTGCTGGTGTGCTGCTTAGAAAAACGCAAAACTAGCTCAGTGATGACTTTGATCATACACCGTGATCTAATTAACAATGACCGAACGGTATCCCTGGTATCCCCTCATACTAAGCCATAAGGGCAGGTACAACTTTAGGTGTTTATGTTATATTTACAAAATATCGCGAAGTTTTCACAGTAGCCTTTAGAAAATCATTTACACCTAAGTTTTTTAAATATCATGAGTCCAGAGCACATCAAGTACTCGGTTAATGCCACCTAACTCATTGAGAGTTGTTTAGTATATATCTATATGTATATAGACACACAATTGAAGGGGTCCATGCATAAACTTGATAACTGCAGTTGTCAGCAGTGGTGAAAAACGCCCTTAAAGTTTGAAATTTTAGTAACAAACATAGGGTTTTCCCATTGCATTTTTCTCAAAAATGCCCACTTCTAATCGGTTTTGAGGTGTAAAACTTACATATGTGATAGAACAGAGGCCGACAAATACCGTGGTGGTAATAGTGCATTTTCCTGATAAGTGGAGTTATCAAGTTTATGCATGGACCCCTTCAATTAACACTGCCTATATATATATATATATATATATATATATATATATATATATATATATATATATATATATATATATATATATATATATATATATATATATATATATATAGGCAGTGTTAATTTTGTGCCTACATTTACTCTTTTATCCATTTTTCCACACAACTAACATGAACTGAACTTCTGCCCAGTTATAAAGGTTGCTGAATTAATGTTGGGCAGAACTTTTTCTACTTTAGTGGTTTAAGGGTGTGTCATTTCATTTCTTTTGTTATTTTGGCCCCGTTCCTTATTGTTAATTTCAGATCAGGCAAACGCCCTATATCTTTGCGCTTTTAGCAGTATATGGGATCTAAACTATACACTGGGCAACATTGGACCGGTTCTAAACAGCACCTAGAAGTGCAAAGTTCCCCACTGGTTCAGGTCAGCGAAAATACCTACACTTTGACAGATCAATTTCAATAAAAAGAAAAAGAATAACTTTGAACTCTTTTATTTAATTTTTACTGAACGACTTTGTGCTGCGAAAATTTACTAATGCCTTTTCTCAGAGCCATAATGACCGGAAGTCCTATCATAGCTGACCATAAAAACGACGCACTCTTCGCCAGAAGAAACGGCAATTGCGACGGTGTGTTTAATTAGAGGAAATTCTAGCTGTAGTAGCAGCAAAAGCAATCATCTAGCCATGAAATATCGCGTGTTTCGTCTCAGGATTTCCCTGCTCGTTAAGGGTATTTTGCTGGACAATCTGGACATAGTTTTGTAGCAATATCTGATTGCCCTCATGATCGATCGCTATTTGATTGCTGTGCTTAGCGAAAGTCGGTCAGCATATGTGGCGTGATGCCTTTTGGCCGTCTTTGAACGTCTTTAATTAATGTGCCCTTTTGTTCCATCTTTGACAGAAGGGTACACCGAAAATACCCGTATGTCAATAAATCAACTCTTCGTCTTTGGGTAGAAGGGCGGGGACCGAGTGGATGGTGGTGGTGATCTATAGTGCATTACAAATAACTAGCTTAGAACATTCCACCAGATAGTATGATTCATGTGTCTTTCAAAAGACTTGTCCTTTTCAGTTAAGTTTATATATTCCTGTGACTAAAACACTGCATTACAGCTTCTGTATGCTCTTTCATATTTTAAGCCCCTTGAAAAAACTTTCAGCTTTGATTACTTTAAATCAAATTGCTAGTAAATTATAACTCAGTCATGACTAATTCATTTATGGCCATCCTTTTGACCATTCTTATTAAATCGTTCAAACCTCGAGAAGGAAAAAAGCACCAAAACATTTGAGGGTTGGCCAGTTGGGGTTTATTTGTTTCGCATCAAATAGGGGCACCCATGGGGTCTCGAGATCGCTCGATCACATAAATGAATGACTCAGTTTTGACGTCATGTTTCTCAGAAACCCTTTAGAAGGCAATCATATCATATCTTAACTGCCAGGAATTCAAGATCTTTTCGGAAAAAGTACTTTTGCCAAGCTAAGTACTGCTGTCATGCTAAGTACTGCCATGCTAAGTACTTCTGTCATGTTAAATAAGGCTGTCATGCTAAGTAAAGCTGTTATGCTAAGTGCTACCATGCTAAATACTGCCGTCATGCTAAATACTCCTGTCATGCTAAGTGCTGTTGTCATGGTAAGTTCTGCTGTCATGCTAAGTACTGCTGTCGTACTAAGTCTGCTGTCATGCTAAATACTGCTGTCATGCTAAGTCTGCTGCCATGCTAAATACTGCTGCCATGCTAAGTCTGCTGTCATGCTAAATACTGCTGCCATACTAAGTGCTGCTGCCATGTTAAGTACTGCTGTCACACTAAGTCTGCTGTCATTCTTAATACTGCTGTCGTGCTAAATACTGCTGTTATGCTCAATACTGCTGTCATACTAAGTGCTGCCATGCTAAATACTGCTGTCATGCTAAGTACTCCTGTTATGCTAAGTGCTGCTGTAATGCTAAGTGCTGTTTTAATGCTAAGTGGTGCTGTCATGCTAAGTGCTTTTGTCATGCCAAGTAAAGCTACCATACTAAGTCTGCTGTCATGCTAATGCGGTATTGTGGTATTATTCTATATCAGTGGTCAAAACGCGTGCAACCCATGAGGGCTGGCCAGTCAGAAAAAATTAATTGGAGTGAAGAGCCGTTTGATGACCTTGGACACTTCATATGTTGTCATAATTTCTATTATTATGTCCCTAATAACAACAAATGAATTATTATTCGGCCTCAACCAATGTGCATGCTTATTATACAAGTTAACATGTATTTTGAAAAGGTTAATTCCACTGATGCCTTCGAAATTTTGTGTAATTTAAACTTCTTTGATTTGATTTGTCATATGTTTCCCCCTTTTCTGTCTGACTGCACAAAAGCAAAAGAGAACATCGGATTAAAAAAAACTGCAAGACACAAGCGATATTGCTATCAATTCAGGCGAGGCCCAGCATGCACAGAAGAGATTGTTTCACTGTAACAAAATCCCCGTGGAGCGTCGTTGTTAATCGAACTGCTCCATAAATCTGCGTTTCTTCCATGTTAGTTTTCATTCTTGTACAGGGAACACCCGGCAATAACTTGTGTCTGATTTTTTTTCTTCCATTAAGGAAGTCTATAGATCACTCCTGTATAAATATTAAGTGTACTTTAGTGTATGTTGCGCAATTGCTATCTTCTAAAACCTGCCTCATATTGACGCGTTCTGTGGCTAGAATTAATATGTGCAAGTAAAAGCCACAACGTAACCATCACATCATACACTTTTCAGCACGCATGTGTGGCACATGACAGCAATCTCACATTGCACATGACAGTAAACCAGTGTCGCACATGACAGTAATCTACCCAGTATAAACATTGCGACATAAGACCAACGTTGAATAGACGTCGCACCTGACGCCATTTCAGTCTCGAGTTTTTTTTTTGTTAAAGCTTGCGCAAAGGTTGCAAGTGGAAGTGGAAACAACGTCTTCTCCCGACGTTGTATAAAGTCGTGGAAATATTAATCTAGAATCGCCATCAAGGTAGCCACAGTCATAGTGTAGTCACCCCTTGGGTCACAGAGTCCCCACCCCTGGGTCATCCGGTCCCGTATGATATGTATGTAGTCGATTTCTACGAATACTTTTCAGAAGCAGATTGAAAAATTCTCTTATTTTACGTCTTCATTTTCATCTATTTTCAAAGCGACCTTTCATTGCTACCACTTCCGCTGACGATAAAACAAGGACTCCGAGGTTGTTTTTTGGTTGTGAAATCGATGTCTAGACAATGTTGATTTTTCTGTCTATCCAACGTCGATTTTCTGACATCTGTTCAACGTTACACTAAAAACGTTGATTAGACGCCAGAGACAGTTGCGTTTTGGTTACGATCAAAACAATTTCTAAAACAACGATGCTTACCCAACGTGTATTCGGAGTTGTGTCAAAGAAGTTGGTAGAGCATTGATCCGTGGTTGAAACCAGTCAAAACCGCAGTACAAACCAGAGTTAATGTTGTGGTTTGGTTTGGGTCGAAATTGGAACTTCAAATCGACCTTGGATCGATCTTTGAACAGTTACTGGTAAAGTCGCACATAACAGTAATCTATCATCGAACATGCCAGTAATCCAATGCCGTGCATGATAGTAATCCAATGCATGGGCGTATAGCCACCGGGGGAGGAAGGGCTGGGGAGGCCTCAGTCCCCCCCCCTCACTTTTCAGGGTATGAGCCATACTATCCTTCGGTCGCCCCTCCGTTACGAAAGTCTGCCCCCCGCCCCAGTTGTAAAAACGTGGCTACGCCAATGTTATGTCGCGCATAAGGATAGTTTAATGTCACACTCTGTAGTAATGTAATATCATACATGGCAGTAACCTAATGTCACACATGACAGTAATCTAGTGCCACACACGACAGTAATCTAGTGCCACACATGGCAGGAGCCTAATGTCACACATGACAGTAATGTAGTGCCACACATGACAGTAATCTAGTGCCACACATGGCAGGAGCCTAATGTCACACATGACAGTAATGTAGTGCCACACATGACAGTAACCTAATGTCAAACATGACAGTAATAATAGTCACTTACCTTGAACTTGAGTTTGGAGGTGCCCCTGTCTATGAGAGAACAGGCACGTCTACGGCGGAGTATCCCGTACCCTCTGCTATCCATCTTGATCCTTAGCGAGTGTCTGACGGAACATTCAATGTCATTTCAAAACAGTAACAGTTGTTTTGCCTCCTGGACAGATTTCTAGTCACATTAGAGCCAGACATAGCCTGGTTAGATTACAACTCATCGGCATGGAAACGCGTTTAACTGAGACCCCCTTGCGTTGTAATCTGATCGCCTTGAGTTGGTTAACCTAATCACCATGGCGCATTCAGTTTAATTTCAGTTTATAATTTACTCCAAATCAAACTTTGAATGGTTTCAGCAGCAAGTTTTGAGTGTAAACTAAATGGAGCATACAGCTCATGAATATTCTTCTCCTGGTTTTTTAGTGAACTTAATTGCACTGATTGTTTCCGATCAATGGAGCTCCAAAAAAAAAAAAGGAACGGATTATGATTTTTTTATATTTAATGTACCAATTTCACGCCGTTCGCTAAACCTGGTGGTGTAACTAATCCATGTCCGAATTAAAATCAAATACAGTCGTTCAGATTGCGTGGAATCTTGCAGTCATTTATCACAATTACTGCTAGACTTGGTCAATTAACAGACGCACCACATCCCATGACTACCGGGAACAGTGAAAGGAGAAAAGATCAAGTTGTCACAAGTGCCGCTGGGTTCTCACACCGCTGTCGTTGTTTTGAACGAAAGGCAGCCTAGCAGAAGGAGGCTGGCACAGTTATGCAGGGCAATCAAGCGGTCTCGCGTCTGATAAGTAACACTTCATATAGCAGGAAGAAAGAGCTAGTCATTGACAAAATTACCGGGTTCTAATTGCACTCATAGTCATTAGAAGTGAAATAAATTTGAGACTCAAACGTTTTGTATTAGATGTGATTGAGGAACACGGTAGGTGCTGGTCTATTCGTACATCTGTTTGGGTATTTTGAGTTATGTTAACAAATGACGTCGTTCTGGTGATTTAGCTTTGTATAATGTACAACAATGTGAGAGCGAACTGCTGATGTTATTTTACCTCTGACATTTCTTTTTCACTTTTAGACTATCCGACTTCATCGGTCTGGTGAAGTCACATCAGTGTTGGGAATCTGCAAGCCCCTAAGTGCATTTTTGTAACCTTTATTCAAAATGCTGCTTCTACTTTAATTTTGATCGAATGACAATTTTGCGGCGATCCACCAAAAAGTGGCTAAATAGCGGTATTTTATTTATTTTACAAGTCATTACCTAATCCACCACAGATTTAAAGTAATTGCTTTCACATTCTGTGTCGTTGTTTCCCAAATAAATTTAAAAAAAAAATACTTTCTGACGATTGGCAAAAATTGGGCAAATGGCGTCATTTTAAATTTTTAGGAGCTTTTTTAAACTGGTGGTCCCCCATCCTTTCAAACCGATTACTTCGAATTTTGGGTATGGATGTTTATTAATTCCTTGTTCTTTCAACAATACTCGCTTGGAGATGTGCTAAAAATTACAAAAAGGGAGCAAACTGTTCAAAGTTTTCATGACTGATCTGTAGGTTAATCTTTCTCTAAAATTTACTTCTTCTGGCGATTCGCCAGATTCTGGGATTTCTAAACTTTTACAGAGTGCATTTTTTAAAATGGTCCGCCTACAGTTTTAATCATACTGCATTAAGATTTTATGGGAGTGGTGCAGCGTTAAGGTATCTATTGCAAAAATGGCGATTCAAGAACCCAGTATTCGAAATACTCCTTCTACCGCGGTGTAATTACTATTGTTTTCATATTTTATTTGACTCAGCCTTGGTCCTCCCTTGAAAAATATTTTTGGTGAACCTGCAAAACTTTTATACTGTTAACTACATCTCCCTGCACATCCTTGTTATTTACTTTTATTACATTTAAAACACTAATATTGAATATGTTATCTGTATCCTTAACCCAGTAAAGCACTCCGGCATCAATGCAACATCGAACTGATGTTGTGGCATCGCATCGACCAAATCGTAACATTAGAGCGGGTTGTAATGTGATGGTTTTTGGTCACACGCCTATTCCACGTTTGATAGTCGCGACCAAAAATTGGCGACACTTGGTTTATATTTACATTTAAGATGAACCGTAATTTAATAATGTTAGTTGATAATCCCAGTGTCACGAAATTTTAATGTTATCCTATCATATTACTTGCAGCACAACAAGAGTTAAAATATAACAGGGAGCAACATATTCGTATGTACGTAATCCGTATACACGGTCCACAGTAGACACCGAGAAAGCAATAAGTAACGAAACTTTCACCAGAGGGTTTCACATGCACCAGAATGCTAATGGCATGATTCCAAGCATCTTTCGTACTTGCACGTATATTTGAGCCTGAAATTGTGACTGAGTAGGGCAATGAGGGGCTTTTGGTAAATGACTTGACCATTTGTTAATGACTTGACTATGCTGCAATGTCAGCCAAGTAAATACGACACGTTGTGAAACTATATGAATGAATTCTATCAAACATGGCCTCTTGTAGTCCTCCTACAACTTCCTGTCTGGCAATAACACTTTCTTAGCTGTATCTGCAGTAGCCTATCCAAGGGAGGGGGAGGGGGTTCAGGGGTTGCAACCCCCCCCCCTAAATCCGAAAAAGATAGGCTGTTAAACTCTTGTTTTCGCAGAAAAAAGTTTGACTGTTTAACTCCGAGTTTCCCAAGTTGAACCCCCCTTGCCCGAAAGCTGTATCCGCCACTGATCTGTGTCCGCTCTCTTAACCAAATGCAAGAAAAAGCTCAGGTTTTGTACACTTTCGTTATTTTAAAACCACTCCTGCACATGAAACACGATATTCTTAATTAAATTAATATTAATATAGAATTTTGCAAAATACAGAAGAATAAGTTATGAAACTATTTATTGCTGCAGATATTTTTCAAATTACAATACGCCTTATAGCTAACGTTTTCCACCATGACAAGTTCTTAGTGTCATTTTGTTAAACGTTGCATTTTGTTGTTTTCGTTGTGTTTCGTGTTACCAAATCTCAACGTCTATTCATTGTTTTTGTCCCAACGTCGGACAACCATCTAAAAATAGACGTTAGACAAACGTCGAAGAACACAACATTGTACAGATTTCGGGGTCATAACCAAAACAGAACTAGCATATTATCGCCCTCCGGAAATAGCCACAACAAGTTTTTTTATATGAAAATAAGCCAAATTCACGATTTAAAATGTTAGAATATAAGAGGGCTCAATTTCTTTGTCTGCTTGCCTTTTTTAACAGAAAATAAAAAAAAGTGATTACAGGCATATTCTGCAACCACAAGTTGACCGGAGTACATGGAAGTACTATGCCATAGCGCTGACAAGAATTTTGCTAAGAAACGATGTGTAGACGTTGATGTTGCCTCGCAAAAACACACTTTCGCAACAGCTAAATCTGGCTATAATTTAGTTGTGATCACAGGTGGTAATCATAGACCAACATCCACTCAACTTCTTTAACATCCATTGAACAAACGTTTGATAAAAACGCCCAAACGTATTTGAGGCAACGTTGAATATGTGTAGCAAACTCGACGATTTATGTAAACGTCGAAAAATGGACGTCACAAAATGTCCAGATCGGAACTGGAAAAAAAACACATAGTCGTGTTAACGGTCATATGAAACTTAAGCCTGGTACTGGTAATAAATGGTAAAAATTGACGATATATATCATTCTCCGGACGTCGAAATTAGTCGGTAGTAGACGTTGTGAAGTTGATGGGCATTTTTAGGCAACTGCACGAAAGACTACCTCTGTGAAAAGTTTGGCTGGAAATTCCCGCCCACCCCCTCCCCAAAGGCCAGTGGCCTTTCGTCCGGTGGTCATATGACCGGCGGCATTTTAACTAGTGATCATTTGGTATGGACGCTATTTTTTTTTTTTGGGGGGGGGGGGGTGGGTTTCTCCGCTAAGATATTTGCTGTTCGGCCTAACGACGAAGATGCAGAAAGTAACACATACACGCAATATCTCGTACTGTTAGCTGTGACATAGCGTGTGCATGCATTATAATGGATTTTAAGGCAAAGTTTCAATGTCCATTTTTGCATAAAATATCAATGAATTTAAACAAAAATTGAGTTGGGCCAACTAGACATGCTAGAGTAGGTTTCTGCCAAATTTGGTGGTCATAGCCATAGATTTTAATAGGCAATCATATCACAAAATCGATCGGACATCGTGTTGCAACGTTTATCCAACGTATGTACAACTGTACAAAGTGACATGTTCACTGGGTAAAAATGCGAAAAAACATATCAAAAGTAATCATTGCACCATTTTGCTCAACATCAATTTTGCTAGATATCGGCAGCTCACTGTGGGTCTTAGCAAAGAACTCGATGATAAATGATTTCTCATGTAAATGGCAGCTCCTTGACAAATCTCACTTTTTTCCTGATGTCAAGCTTTGGAAATGGCTTGAGATGATGAAGCAGATGTGATGCAGAAATATGCAGGGAGTTTTTCTCTTTTGCTTAAATCGTTCAATGTTTGTCATTTAGCCATTAATGAATGCACAGCTACGTTACACATCATTTTACAAGGTTTTCCATTTTATTTCCTTGTTCTAAATTATATACATCCCAGTAAACATTCCTACGTCGATCAACATCGAGGTGTAGTCGTGACGTCGTCCCGACCAAACTGCAACATTGAATCTGGTTGTAATTTGGTTGTGATGGGTGGCAACCATAGATCAACGTCTAACCAACGCCTTTGACTCACCGTAAATAGACTTGGATAAGCAATCTTGATTAGACGTTGCTTTTGATCGCCTTGACCTCCTTTCTCCGACTTTAATCAACGTATATGATTCAACGTTTAACATACTTTGGAAAAACGACTTATAGACGACGGGGTCACAACCGCGCAACAGCCTCATTATGTGACGTGGAATCCATGATAGGTCATTATTATGAAAAACAAAATGTGTTCCGCAGATTTTTGAAAAGTATTCATGAAAATTGACTTCATACATATTTCGCGTTACCGGGTGGGACGAGCTTGGGCGTACTCTGACGTAGCGGTGACCACGGCACCTTGCCATTATCTAGATGGTGATTTTAGAATCATTTTTCTATTTTTTTTATTTTTCTCCGACGGCTATACAATGTCGCTCTCCCGACGTCTATACAACGTTAGACGATAAACGTTGTTTCGGTTTCTATTTGCAACCTATTTGTAACTTGATGAAACGTCGAATAATCAACCAATCAACGTCTATCCAACATCGGCAGATAGATGATTTGTCCACTTCCATAACTAACCCAAACCCAACGTTAATTCGACGACGGATGCGATGTCTACCCAACGCTTTCCAACGTCACAATGTGTACTCGGTAATTTTTAGTATTTGTAAGGTTTTTAAAAATTAAAAGGTTGTTGACAAAGCAATACATTAGAAAACAATGTCAAGTTCATTCGTCAATCATAGATGACTCTAAGGCAAATGCATGAAGAAAAAACTTGTCAAAGGCAATGGAAAAAATATTCCTAATCATATTCTATCGATGGTTTCGAATGGGTTGTTCATATCCCTTTTCATTTTTCATTTATTTTATAGTCTTTATTTTCTAGCTCGATTATGTGAGAACCTCCCGGCAGTCAGTAAACCGGACTTAAAGAAAGCGATCAAATAGTCGTTTATTTCGTAAAACGAGCTTTTGCGTGTAAAAGCGTAATTCGCGTTCTCTACTTTTAGATGAAAAAAGAGACTTTTCTGTTGCAGTTGCATCCCGCCACTGCAACAGAAATTGAATTCTTTTGATAGGACCAATATAGCGTTGACTGGATACAGTAACGTCTCAAATGCGTTCGACGTAACTACATGCGTCCTACGGAATGTAGTCTTAAGTAAAACTGTCCAGACATGGATGGCACAGTTAGCCGAGAAAAGCCTGGAGTAAAAAAGCAGGCAACTGAAATGTATTTACACGACTCCTAGGTAATATATAAATCAGTTGAAATTTCTTTGAGGTTTTGCATCTTGAGGAGAAGAGAGGCACACTTGGTGAGAATATCGACATGTCATCGCTCTGTGTAAGCTCACCACTACCAGACGGAAGTTACAAGTGCCAGAAATTCTGCCAGACTTCCACCCAACTAAATGTTTTCCAAACTTTAGCTTGTGATACATTTATCTATGAAATAAGAGATACAAACAGAAAATATCACACCAACTGATTCCCTTAAGGAAATTTGAGGATTTCACAAAATGGCTTGCGTTTCCTTACTCTCGCCCGCAAGGGAGTGTCGTGTTTCAGCAGTGACGCAGTACAATGTATTTAAGTCCAGGACAATACCCTACTGGACAATACCCTACTGGTCAAAACCCTACCGGGCAACACCCCACTGGACAATATCCTACTTAGGACAATACTCTACTGGGACAATTCGCAATTATGTTTGACTTTCAAGGGTTTGGCGGGATTAGAATGTCTAAACTGCTACAGAAAAGTTTTTTCTGTTGCGTGAAAGGAATTAACGGGAATGGAATCCAATCTAAGAGTGGGGATAAGTGAATTCGAAGCTTTTGTAAAGTAAAACGTCATTCCTATATACTTACTTTTCTTGCGAAATCTATTCCGTTTCTAACCAAATAATGTGTCAATCTTTGCGCCAAAAGTTTGGAAAAGGCATAGTAACCAAACACAAAATGACATTCATACAAATAGCATCACTCCTGAATCACTTCAATTCACACTGACGTGTTGTCCTGTGATTTCACTCTTTTTTTAAATTTCGCGGGGACTTGTGTGGCAGAACTGATTTGGCCATCATTGATCGCACCTTTTAAGTTCACGTGCATCAGCCCAATCCCCGTCCACCCTATCACATTCTGTTATGACTGACATAGCCTGTTACTGGGAATAAGTTAACCAGCTGTTTTACTGGTAGACACACAATAATTGCAATAGAGGGCCACAGTATCCTGCACAGCGGATTATTTCACTGTATAAGAGCTTCGCCGGCAATATGGTTTGTGTATCTCGGTGAACATCATGGTTGTGTTTCACAACGCCCCAGTCATACTTGGAAAGACATATTACCTGGTTTCAATTCTTCTTCATTTAAAATACATTTCGAAGAATTTCGGATTTTCGTATTAATAAAAAACTCAACCCGTATCACCGATCGCATTCCTACCCTTCTATCCCCAAACCAACTCCAACCCCACAGGGTAAAACAGTATCCACTAACCACAATTAACCCCCGCCCTGTGTATTCTGGCAGTCGCAGCGGTCATCAAGCCCTTCCAGTTATATGCAGAAGGGGGGGGGGCACTTTCTGGAATTAGTGGGATTTGTGCACAGCGCTATTTTAATAACTTTTTTTTCTTATTAGTACTTACAACTTAAAAATGTTAGTTTATGACCATAGCAACCACATTTTCAGGAAAGGTTGTCGTCGCTTTTGCTCTCATGCCACCCGATAGGCGACGCCAGCTCGGGGTAGCATTAGAGCCACTGGGTGGAAGGAGAGCAAATCACCTCCTACCTCTGTTTTAGCAAAATGCCATTATTTTTCGCTTCGTCAGAGTAGATTGGCCCATTCTGCGTCCACCAAAACAGTAACGGGCGTTATTGACGGTAAAATGACGAAATGCGGGACCGTGGAGAAATGAACTTCTGATAGGTGTTCTTTCTTTTTTCAAACAGATTCCAGTGGATTTATTCCTATTATCGTTTTACTTTTTTGCATATTGTTAAATGTGATTGTAATATAAAAGTAAGAATCTTCAACTTGGCAAAAGTTATTTTCTAAAAGTAGGCTAACTTTATAATAACTTTAATACAAGTGAGTAAACATTTTAGTAGTCTGTTTTTGATGCCTGTCTTCTATGCAAATGTGTTTACTCTTTAAATAAGTTGGTTTCGACGTGTTTCTGCAATCGGAGTATTTTATTTGCTAATATAGCCGATCAAAGCATCTGATATTTCCAGCTATTTCATTTTGAATGTTATGTTTCGTTTCTCGCAATTATAATTTTTTATTTAAAGGCATCAGACAAAATGGTGTGGCACTACTTTGCTCTTGTTTCCAATATGACATGTTTGTATATCTATATTTCTACATGTCAACTATTAAGCTTAAAATTGGAGAAGACTGGCTCGTTCTCTTTTCCGTTTCTAGCAATCAAGCAACGCATTAAGAAATATATGATTTTAGAAAACAAACGTATGTGTTTTACTAATTTTTAGTTATTGCGTTACCCGATTCAAGAAAAAAATAAAGAAATTTTAGACACTCATTCAGGTTTAAATTATCTTAACGTTGTCTTAGCGTACACTTGTGAAATAAAAGTACGCAATACTAGACTTGTAACAAGTTACTCTCTTCTTTAAAGACAGTTGCATTGAAGTTTGCTAAAGTGAAGTTTTTACAGATATGTGGAATATCAATATATTGGCGTTTGAAGTAAACAAGTCACATGTTTGTGCAACAGTAATAACGGATAAATTTGCAGTTATTTTTCTTTTTCGTACAAACAGCCACATATTTATGCAAGAGAGGCTGGGTAACAGAACATTTGCCAGCTACAGACGTGATGCGTACTGGTCCTGTTCAAAACCAAATCAAGCCAGCGAACAAAAACGCGAAATAGAGGATTACGTTTGGACTTTTTGGGGGGGGGGGGGGCTAAGCCGGCTCAGCAATTACATAAAGAAGCATGTTACATTTTCAGCAGCATAAATTCCCTGGCTTTACAAGACATGTTGCTAAGCGCAGAGTCGTTAACATTTTGGTCAGACAAAGAAGAATTTCAGTCTAATATCTTGGCAAGGACATTTGTGTCAGATTACGACAGAAAACTACATTTGGTTTTTTACATCGTACTCAGCTGAGCCAAAATTAATTCAAAGGAAAAACTTCACGCTGTAAATATTGCACGAAATAGCACATTGTATGCAGCACATTGATGGAATGTCGCATATATCACATGGCACTCACTTTCAAAAATGTGTAAAGGGGCTTATCACTCGTATAACAAAATGTTCTACTTTGAAAAAAAAATGTATTTCGGATTTTACTGGAAAAGAAGTAATATTAAAGAACTGAAAGCTATTGCATAATTTTATCTGTGGCAGTAGTATGTCACAATAGTAGTATTCTGAAGTGTTTACACGCAAAGCTATGCATCTAAATTCAGTTTTTTGTCGTGGCGTACATCATGGACATTGATCACCTTATTGAAACAACTTTTACATCTATTTTGTTGTGAAGTACTACCAACAGTGAAATCATGATGAACAAAAATTTTGCTGTAATGTGTTTCACATTATTTTCTCTTTAATTTTGTTTAGCTGAATTATGTAATGTTTTGCAGATGAATGTCATATACTGAGAAAATGTAAAGTATAACTTTGATATAGACTTTATCATTAGAAAAAAGATGGTCTCTAGCTTGTTTATATCTGTATAGTCGTCTACTGTCTTTAAAAGAAGAAAAATTAAAAAAGTAACAGAGACAACCAAAACGATGTGTGTTCTCTTCGTGCACATCTGAAAAAAAAACAAAAGGTGTCCAGGTTTATTGTTTTAGAAAGGCAAGATTCAAACATTAGAAATTGTAAGGTAGTTTGTGAGATTAACATTTAAAATGAAAAAAAATATGCAGTATTGTGAATTATTTTGATTGAATGAATAATAAATAAATTAAAAAGGTCACTGATGACTATGAAATGAAAAATATGGCACAGCTTGCTGCACAGGAACATTCATATAGGACGGGAAGAAATATCACCAGCCATTCAACTAAGTAACTGAATATTAATTCTGTTGCAAAGTTCTTCAAGTGATCAAGATTTTAAGACAATTTTTATCTTGAATCGTACAACGCAATAACTAAAAATTAGTAAAACACATACTTTGGTTTCTAAAATCATATATATTTCTTAATGCATTGCTTCATTGCGTAAAAACAGAAAAGAGAACAAGCCGGTCTTCTCAAATTTTAAGCTTAATAGGTGACATATAGAAATACAGATACGCAAACGAACTCTATGGGAAACAAGAGCAACCATACCATTTTGCCTGAGGCCTTTAAATAAAAAATTTTAATTGCGAGAAACGAAACATAACATTCAAAATGGAATAGCTGGAAATGTATAACATCAGTTGCTTTGATCGGCTATATTACTTTTATATTACAATCACATTTAACAATATATACAAAAAAGTAAAACGATATTAGGAATAAATCCACTGGAATCTGCTTGAAAAAAGAAAGGACACCTATCAGAAGTTCATTTCTCCCCGGTCCCGTATTTCGTCATTTTACCGTCAATAACGTCCGTTACTGTTTTGATGGACGCAGAATGCGCCAATCCACTCTGACGAAGCGAAAAATAATGGCATTTTGCTAAAACAGAGGTAGGAGGTGATTTGCTCTCCTGCCACCCCGTGGCTCTCATACCACCCTGAGCTGGCGTCGCCTATTGTTGTGGCATGAGAGCTTAAGCGACGACAACCTTGACTCCTCATTTTGAAATGCTTCTGACCTAATTTCGTGTAGTCAGGCCATTGTTGTTTCCCGAATGACCTAAACTAAACGGTTCCCTGTGAAAAATCCTGCTGTGAAATAAGCAAGAGATTTAAAGATACGGCAATATCCACCAAAAAAACTGCAAACATGGCGTGACATTCTCGGACTGTTGTCAAGTTTCGTTGATCCAACAGTTTGAAATGAAGTGGAGGCTTCGATAAAAGTATTCTCGAACTCACTCGTCTCTACAGTCCCATTAAGGGATTATAGCAGCATTTCATTGTCCATAGATGACACACGTAAACGGGAAGGGGTCCACTCGCAGCCGCTTCGAAATTGGAGCTCCCATCCCCTTCAGTAGTATTTCAGTAGTGCTGATGGTTAGAGAGTGATAGCAGCTGGCTTCTCTGGTGCAGAGGGAATTAGAAAGTGATAGCAGCTGGCCTCACAGGTGCTAAGGGAAATAGAAAGTGGTAGCAGCTGGCCACACTGGTGTTGAGGGAATTAGAGACTGGTAGCAGCTAGCCTCACAGGTGCTAAGGGAATTAAAAAGGGTAGCAGCTGGCCTCACAGGTGCTAAGGGAATTAGAAAGTGGTAACAGCTGGCCTCACAAGTGCTAAGGGAATTAAAAAGGTAGCAGCTGGCCTCAGAGGTGCTAAGAGAAGTAGAAAGTGGTAGCAGCTGGCCTCACAGGTGCTAAGGGAATTAGAAAGCGATGGCAACTGGCCTCACAGGTGCTAAGGGAATTAGAAAGCGATAGCAACTGGCCTCACAGGTGCTAAGGAAATTAGAAAGTGGTAGCAGCTGGCCTCGCTGGTGCTCAAGGAATTAGAGAGCGGTAGCAATTAGTCTCACAGCTGCTCAGGGATCTAGACTGTGGTGGCAGCTATTATGTTAGTTGTCCCCAAGACAAATAGAGGAGAGCAGAGTAGTTACCCACTAAGTTATTTTAAGGGGAGTTAGAGTAAAATAATCACAGCAGTAACCCACTCACTTGTTTGCACTTAGGATAAAAGTGCCAAGGAGTTATTGCGTTATCAGGCGTGGCGAAAATGTTTCTCTTATATATTTATTAATTTTTTACGGTGAAGCTACGCTCCATCTTAAAAATATTTTTCTACAACCATTACGTCTACTTGAGACTACTTTTTGGTATGGAACATCTTGGTTACCCACTTTTTAACCTAAGATGATGCCATTTTTACTGTTTCCGTTTGTGGATAGTTCACTGAGGGACATCAGCTTGATGTGGTCTCTTTCGACCTTTTTTGCGTCCGTCCATTAGCACTGTAAGCTTTAATTAAATGCTACTTTTCCCCACTGTATATAATGGATTGCAACAAATTGTGTAGAAATATTGGCCACAGGAGGGAAATGGGGGATGCTATTGTATAATTTTGTTGATTCGTCATTTTTTCGTGCCAATATGGCGAATGGAGAATCTGTTTTCCTTAAAAGATACCTCATCCTACAAATTTTGTTAACTTTATTTGAAGTGTTGCATGATGATAATTAAGTTTTTGATATTTTTTGTGTAAGTTTTTCATGCAATTGGCATCCTGACATATCTTTTTAAGAAAGCTCAATGCGGAATGCTATTTTTAGCCTTCATGATAGTGATTTTGGGGCTCCCAAATAAAAATTTCGCTACTCGGTAGCGCAATCGGTCCAGCTGTCAAATGAGTTAGGAGAACCGTATCAGTTACCAACGCATTGTTAAATACTCCTCATGTAGGTCACTCATTTGTATTAAGCAGTGTGTGAGAACTAAAGTAGTCACTCATTTGTGTTAAGGAGTGTGTGAGAACCACAGTGGTCACTCATTTGTGTTAAGGAGTGTGTGAGAACCACAGTGGTCACTCCCTTCCTTGCACAAGGAGAGATTTAAGCATGCTGCCATATGCTTACTTGTGAGCTCCGTCAAACTAGAAAATCTTTGAGTAAATCTTTAATAAAGACAACAATACAAACGGGACCTCAGAGGATGGGGTGGGATCTGTTACTTCCCAGTTGGCCTAAGACTCAGTTGACATACGGCCCATTTTTCCTACGATTTCCAAATTTTGCCTTGCCAGCTGGTCTACAGCCCAGTTGGCCTACCATTTTGCATACCCAGTTGGCTTACGGTCCAGTTAGCCACGATTTTGCATTCCCATTTGTCCTGCGATTTGACTTTGACCAATTGTCCTACGATTTGACATTTTTAGGTGTCCTACCTTCCCCAGATAAACAGTAATTAGTAATTTGCCGCCTTTTCCGTTGATAACAAAAGTCATCTAGTTATTTAGTTGTCTGATGACCCATGTAAAAAAGTTGGGGCTTTTATAGAAAGTTTTGTGTTCTGAAGTTGTTCTCCGGAGTCGAAAATGGCAGAAGATAAAACACCCTCCGTCTTTCGTCCAAAAATTATTTCCCCCCCCCCCGGGAATTGCCTTTTGCTCGTGAGAATATCATGATTGGAATTACATCTTAATAACGCTTTTAGACTGAAATACAATAAGGATTGTAAAGTAAATGCATCACTGAGGTACAACTTCATCGTTAAATTGCAATTAGATAAATTGATGCAATCACAAATTAATAACACAATTAAATGCCTTTTTATTGAAAACAATGACAAAATTAAAGAGACGTCAAAGAAACATTTGAAATTCTCGACTTATGACAACATTAAAAGGTAACCTTCTCCAGAATCGAGTCAAAACCATGACAATTCAATCTACAGTTTTGTTATAAACGGCTCTTTTAACCATCAGGTTAAAAAAAAGGCAAACAAGGCCCCGAAAAGTTACCCTTTTTGAAACCCGTCCAAACGTTTCGTTTTTCAGGAGGAGACTTATAATTTCTGTTTAAATGTGATTAAAACATGTTTGGCAATTGCGTTATTCTCGTCAGCGTAATTTGGTCACGTAGGAATCCGAGGACTTGAGGCTTTTTTTCAATATTTCACCATGTTCAGTTTTCCATTGGATAAGGTAGGTGACATGTGTGACATGTGTGACATGTGTGACATGTATGACATGAAGCGATGAGACAGAATATGGCAAGGTTTAATCTACCGTCGTGCTAAATCCAGCAGCAGTTTGGGAGCCACAAAATGTCACAGAAGAGACATGGGCATACCTTTCGTGGTGTAGCGAACATTTTTTTTCAGGTGGTAAGGGATTTGTTTTGCAATTTACCGCGAAACCACCGGTGATAATGTAGCATTTTATTTTGCAAAAACTTTGAATTCGCTTATCTCCACTTTTAATTGGTTACGTCCCGGTCTAGATTACCACGCCATTTTGAAAAAAAGAACTTTTGGTTGCAGTTCGAAAGCACCTTTCCCGCCTTCCATCCGTCAACCAATGAGAGCGAGGGAAACCCTTTAGCGTGGTGTTATAATCAACACGCCATTCTGTGTGCGCCGCAATTTTTGCATCAAGGGAGCCAGTAAAAGGCACGACTTGATTTGATAATTAGTGCTTTAGCTAAATATGGGACTAATTTATCAATTTCTGTAATTTTGATAAATTTGGTTCAGCGAAGTACATTCAGCACTTGTAATTTCAGTAGGGTAGAAGTTGAGTTAACACGATACCGTGACATCTTACCCAATACCGATAAGTGTGCCTCTTTCTCCACAAGAAGCTACAAGGAGTAGGATCTTTACAGGCTTCTGTGCCTGATTAGACTCCAAGCTTTTATCCAGCCGGCTGTGTCATCGCAGAAATGGCCAGTCTTTGCTTAGCTTTTACTCCAATTTCCACGATTCAGTTTTGCCAGAGCAAGTGCTGCACTGCTAACAGTGGCTGAGACGAAAAGAGACGTCTTTTGAAACGTTCTAGGGCTTTTTTTTACACCCAGACGACCCTTCTTACAGCCAATGTCGACTTTCGTCCCCAGGGACTCTTCTTCCCGGATTATATTAAGCAAGGGAAAATAGCAGTCCTAGTTAAGACATGCTCGAGAGAATGAGTTCCTTTGAAAGAGAACACCGCGCTTGTGGTCGACCCTTCTGTCTCACGGCTGGTCAAGCAAGCGTCTCTCTCTCTCTCTCTCTCTCGCTCCTCTCATTTCACGCTTAAAAACTAAGGTGGAGACAATTGCCGCCCCTACCGATCCTCAAGTACCGGACGACGATACAGCCCTGAGACATGTGGAGAAATGTTCATTAATTTAACGGATTTTATCATTACGTCTGTTCAGTCAATCTAAACGAATGATTGAGGATATCCTAGTCCATCTCCTACAGGTTTTTAATTAAACAATTATTCAGAAAGTAGGAAATTGCTTGGTTAAAAATCAGACACGAACATTATTTTAAGCAAGTGTTACTAAGCTTTGTAAGCACTCCCAGATATAATCACTGGGGACACTATTTATTTGCCGTCAATCACTTTTGATTTACGATCCAATTGTCTTTTATATACGTTCAAGAAAAGTAATTATATGTAAAGGAATGTACAGCACTGGAGTCACAGAGACAGGGACCCATCCAGTGCAGTCAAGTATTGGGCAGGACATACCACGATCTTTTGCAGTGACAATCCAGACATTGTTCACATAACTATGTTTTACGTCCAGGTAATGTTTTCCCAGGACCATTAACCGTAAGAATTAAAAGAATTAAAAAGAAATGGGACTTAGTTATCGATTTTATTTCATGTTTAATTACAAGTTCCCACCACTTCTGTCCGATTAAACCAAACGGACTTTTACGGGTCACAGCGTAATTCGCGACCTTTTTAAAGTTCAGACTGGCAGGCTTCCCTGCTCCGGACTCAAGTCCCATTAAAGTGGAGATAAGCGAATTCAAAGCTTTTCGAAGTAAAACTAACATTTTATTTCGTAAAACTAGCTTTTAAAGGCGAAATTTGCGTTCTCCACTTTTAACCTACTCTCCCTCCTATCCATCCCCAACAACGGTCTTAAATGGAATGACTTAGCTACACAATGACGTAGCAGACGAGGTTTCCCTCGCTCTCATTGGTTAATGGATGGAAGGCGGGATAGGTGCTTTAGAACTGCAACCAACAGTTCTTTTTTATAGTTTGATTGGTAATCTAGACCGGAAGGGAACCCATTAAAAGTGGAGAACGCGAATCGCGCTTTTGCTCGTAAAAGCTCGTTTTACGAAATAAAACGTTAGATTAATTTTCTGAAGGATTATTGTTTTCATGCTAATTAGTAATACAACAAAACGTCAGGTCCGCACCCCCTCGATAAACCTGACAACTCGCCATAACGGACAGATTTTTCAGTCTCTTTTTATTTTCTGGTCATTTTCGTAATCAAGAAACCTCAATAAACCCTACACCTCACTTTTTTTAAATCTGGCAGCCTAACGTACCGGATCCCTCAATAAACCGGACACCTCACTACCGGTATTTTGAAACCGGACAGCCTAACGTACCGGATCCTTTCATGAGACCCTGGTATCTGTGTACCCGAACATGCATAGTTTGCTGTTGTTGATTTTTGTTTTGTTATGTTTTTGTTTTTGTTGTTGTTTTTTTTTTTTGCGGGAGCAGCATACATGCATGACATAACCCCATTTGTTTTACTGTATTAGCATTCAGTTCAGAGTCATAACACAGTTCTTTTGAGACATCCAATGCATGGCACATTAGTTTCTTATTTAAAAAAAAAACCTCGCTGGAGAAACCGGCATGTACCGAAAGTACCCACAAGTTATGCATATCTTATCGAAAGTACTCCATTGTAAACAAACCATTTTAATTTTAATGCGTACAAACTGCAGTTTCTAAAAGAAATTAAGTTCCATGGTGGGATTCAAAACTGCATAAACTGTATGTTTAAATCTGGGTATGTGTGTTGGGGCGGGGGGAGGAGGGTGGTTTTTCTCTGCAGTTGCCAAATAACTGGGTTGATTTTATCAGCAGTTGTTTTGTTTCCATTCCTCAACTTTCCAAGCTGGTCATGTTTTAAGTCTTTTGTCAGTGTGAAAAATTAGAGTTTGAAATGAAAAATTTCTTTGTACAGCCACAATATTGGGATGATACTGCGTTAAGTTTTGAAACTGGGGGATATTCAATATACCGGAAACATCGCTAGAACAAACAAACTGGTCCAGTGGATGGCCGGTTTCTTGTGGTTTTACTGTATATGCAATTACTGTTTTCATACCAATAGTATTCGGTAATTTACGAAAATGTCAAGCCCATATTAATGTATGAAAGTCTGCTTTTACATTTTGATCAATTTTCATATATTTGAAATTATTCAAATCATAACAAATATGTGGTATTCTGACCTAATTAAGCAAGCCATAGCAAATAAGTGACAATTTTCATTGGAAATTTAATGCTGGTATAATGTCCCCATGCAAAATGGCCTCTCAGTGAAAAGCGGAAGCGCGAATCTCTCCCTCTCTCTCTCTCTCTCTCTCTCTCTCTCTCTCTCTCTCTCTCTCTCTCTCTCTCTCTCTCTCTCTCTCTTCGCACTAAAACGTTATTGCTGTAAATGCTCTTTGCTATATTCAGCGCTCTTTGTAATACGTTCAAATCTAGTCAGTAGTCCATTCAGTGAAACCTCGAAAAGAGAACCACCAGTAGCTCCGAACCAAAGTGGTCCTTTTTGTGAGGTTCTTTGCAATAGAAGACACCTACAAAAATTGGTCCTATTTGCGAGGTGGTCCCATATCCGGGCTGGTCTTATTCCACTATATAGTCAACCTTACTAAATATAATTTGGCTATTCGGTCACCTGGATATCAGTCCCCCCTCCCCCCCGCCCACCCAGTTTTCCACGGCAATGAACCGGTCTTATCGTGTGAACACTCTGGATGTTATCATACAGAAAGCCTTGCTTTTAAACTAAATAAGCTGTCCACGACTTATGAAGTATTAGGAACATATCAGCTACATCCTGAAAGGAGAGTTTTTGCTTGTGTTGTTGTTATTGCTGCTGTGGAGAAAACCTCTGAAAGTAGCATTATGTCATCCAGTTAATATTATGACGTCCAGCCAACACCTATCTATCGACCAGTTTCCAACCTTTGTAACAAAGTTGCCGCTGGTTGTTTTGTCTTCGAGATCCAAAATAGCAAAAATTCCATTTTGATATCTGTAATGCAATTTTAGTTTTTTCTAAATGAATTTGAGATACGCTATATAGCATATCCCTAAATACAATTTAGATATATCTAAATCAGTTGCTGGTATAAGAAATCAGACACACTAAGAGATAAATCTAAAAGTATTTTGGATATCCTCAAAACGCATATTTCAAATCCTCGTTACAGCAGAAAGAGAAAAAAATGTTATCTGAATACGAGGAAAAAAAAAAGAAAAAAAAGGACCAAAAATCGAAAGAGCGTTTTCCTGAGAGAATTCTCTCCATAGGGGCAATTTCCGACCAACAGATTTATAATGAACTATAAATATTGGTGTAATGGAGAGCAAGAAAGTAAAACCCGATATTCTGACCTTTTTATGAATTCATAAAAACAACTAGCAAATTCAAGTATTAATAAAATGACAGAGGGACGCATAATACGGGTCTCAGTGTAAATGCTATAAAGTATTTACATTACCGGAAGACCGTCAGGCGTCTTCATGGTCATTTTAAAACCTCCCTCTGAACCAGAGTGTATCATTTATTGAAAACTAAGATCAACAAACAAAGCGTGAATGTTTTGATAAATTAGTCAGGTGCCCTGATTTCTGTTATTTTGATTCTAAATAAATGAATGTAATTATTTGCTTAGTCGTATAATAAATATAAGATAATAACATATAAATTAATGATCAAGAAAAGTGCAATAGAGACTATCTTTCTGCCTTGTCCATATTTTGCAAAATACGGGTCCTTATGTGCAGGTGAGATCTGAGAATCTATATTCAATATGTTTTGTTCATATAGTGTTATTTCAATAATCTTCTTAGGACGTAATATTAATTCTTTACATAATTTTTTCGCCAATGTCATTTTTCTCATTAACGGTCGCTTGTGGGATTTTCGTTCAATCATTTCATTTCATCTGACTTTGCGTAAGAATAAGAATCAACGTAACATTTTCTTGTTGAAATATCTGAACAATTTAAACATCATTGAAATTTACTGATAAAGTAATTAACATAGATAGCAGTAGTACTGATTTTATTTCAAAACTCTGTGTGATCGTATTATTGCACTGTTCTGATTTTCACAAGCTAATCAACTCCCACTCTGGATATATACAGCATTGCTTTTTCAAAACTTCGCACATGCACAGTGTTATTATTTCAACAGTATAAATCTCTGCGATGTTTTCATCTTTAAAAATCAGAATATGTGCCATCTTATTATTTCAAAGCTCTTTTTCTGTGTTATCTATTATTTCATTTTCCACTAAATACAACGCATTCCTATTGAGCTTGTCATGTTTCACCTGCTTCTTTTGCGTTCATAAGTCCCATTGGAAATCACTTTAGGAATAACCGAAAAAATAACGGTTTATGGTTTCGCAAAACTGTGCTGTGTGCCAATTTATGAGGAACTTGGCGAAGACGAAATATTTCAGGCTCGTTTGTATTTCCAGTTTGGGTGGATTTTCTTTTTCGTTGGAAAGTATAAAGCTGCCATTGCAATATTGCACTTCTCCAATTTGAAGTGCGTTAATTGTTTACAACTTAGGGGGGCATGTGCACTTGCCCACAACACATTGCCACCGGGGAGCACTTTCTAGTACTAATTCCATTCTATTTGCCATAGATTGTTACAAGAGTAACAATTCAGATGGTGCTAAGCTTAACGGAATTGTTTTCCCATTTACTCGCTGCAATGTCCCTCAACGTCAAACATTGAGTAGTTGTGGAAAAAAAACTGAAAAAAAAAAAATTTCCATCACGCGAACAAACCAACGGTTATCGCCTGAAAAATCCATAATAGTTTTCTTTTTACTAACTACATTTCATTCTGCATATTTTTGTCCCAGAATGTTTGGAACTATTTTTCGATGCCCATTTTATTCGCATACAATCGAATGCCATCTTAACATTTATTGAGGACTTATTTGGTACCAAAAATGAATTTTAAACCTTAGAAATTAATTTTTTGATATCAAGAATTAATTTTTGCTATCTGTAATTATATTTTTGATATTTCCAAATGCAACCTTTGATTGCAAAACTAAAGGAACAATTCTTGATATCGCGCAATTTTTTAAATATTAAGAAATATTCGTTGATATCATAAATGATTTAATGACCTTTAAAATTGATTTTAGAAACCAAAAATTCAATTCTTGATAGCAAAAATGAAACATCTGGTAGGAAATTCTCAATTTTGAGCTAATAATTTACCTTTTATTGATATGAAGAATAGTAGGTATGTGCCGAGATTTCTGGACCCGCCTTTCGGCGTAGTGAGCGACTAGTCTGAGCCTTAACCTGTATAAATGGTCTATCCAGAAATGTCATGACACTTCTGGATAATGAGCCCCTCCACCTGGGCGATAATAGGGATTTTAGCATTTTTCACGTTCCAAGAAATTTTTGTTTTTTTTTTAACCCTCGCCCCCCCCCCCCCCCCCACATACAGCGGGAATTTCAGACTATAGCACATTTACGTGTTTCAGACAATTTTGAACATTTTTGGTTTTTTGATCCCCCCCCCCCCCACTCACGGCTATATAGCCATACAATATATAAGGCAAACATGATAACTTCAATAACTTCGAAACTACTATACCGATTTCAACCATTCTCTTCACCAAGGTGTGCAGCAGAACCTTGTCTTTTGCTAAAATAACAGCGGGATATATGGACCCTACTGGCATTAATAAGAGGGCTGTCATAACCGATAGGCCGAATGATTTGAACATCAGCAGTACCTTAAAAGTGAGGGTTGATGATGGAAGGTTTGGCAAATTCATCAGAATCATACGGAATAATGACTGGGCTGTATTATCTGCTTCCTTCTGGAAGAATGTGAATAAGAACTTCGAGAAGCTGCGTGGCATCGGCTTCAAGCTATAATTAACAAACGTCAAGTGCATAGAAAGGATTACTTACGACCATAAGCGCTATGTTAGCTTTGTGCACGTCTCTTACTTCAAAGGTAAAGACTGTACTTACCACATCAACATCAATTATAAAAATGGACGACGTTGCTGGAGGTAATGCCACAAATAAACAGTATGTTATTTGACGAGTCATTATCAAGACCTTCTAATCTTCTAATTAATGAAATGTGTAAGGAGTGACGTGATGTCAAAACACCAGTCCAACTGACCAAGAAAAAACGAATGAGTAAACACCAAATAAGGCAATGTTTTTAGCGAAGATTGACACTATAAAAAGAACTCTTAGATGCGGTACAGAAACATACATTCTGCAGAGACCAAGCAGGAAAGATGTGTTTTTGTATTTTGAAAATGGTTGTTATTTTCAAACAGATTTATGTAGACTTTATGATTGATGAATTGACTCTCTTTGGATTTTAGAAAGATCAGCTTTGGCACTTAGATGTCTTCTAGAACCTGAATAGGGATATTAAACTGGAATAGAAGACGCATTTCATTTGTTCGTACTGATATAGGGATATACGTTCGGGTGGTGGATTATTTGATAGATTGTTTTATAAAAGAAGAAAAGTGAAATATGCCAACAACTCAACTCTGCTTCACAGGAGCATACAGACATTGGATCATGTTTTCAAAGTGAACTATACTGACTTTGTGTTTTCAAAGCTTCTTTATTTTGAATTCGACTGGGTACTGGAAGTGAAGAATATGCATAAACACTGGAAAGCTGTTGGAAGAACAATTCTAAGAAATCATTTCATCCAATCATTTCAATCAATCCCTGGAGCATTTGCAAGACCTAATAAATTGTTCAAACTACTGAAACAAAACAAACAACCTGTAACATATTCCAAAGTGAAAAATTGGTTACAAGACCAAGATGCCTTTAATCTACTTCAACTAGTCAAATATAGATTTAAACGCGAACGTATCATTACCAGTGGCATTGATGATATGTGGGATGTGGACTTGGCAGATGTGGTCAACACTGCAGATCATAATGAAGACAATCACTTTCTACTAAATGTCACTGATGTCTTTTCCAAACACTTGTGGGTAAAACGTAATCCAAACAAAAGTCATACTAGTGTCATTGAAACATTCCAAGAGTTTTCGCAAGAAACTTCATAAAGACATAGAACATCGAGGTCAGATAATGGAACAGAATTTAAGAACAGATGGGTAAAGCAGTTTCTACAGAAAGAAGACATTCATACATATACTAATAAAAAGAGTGAGACAAAAGGTACTTTACTGAAAGACTTACACAGACTTTCTAAGGAACGATGTATCACTATTTTCTACATTGGCAAACGTATCGGTATACAAATATTTTGCAAGACTTAGTCTACAGTTATAATCATAGATCTCATGGATCCTAACCATATGGATTATCAAGATATTATCAAGAACATTGAATCCAAAGTGTGGAAACAAATGTATATTGATAAATTGAAATTGAAATCAAAGAAAAAGCCAAAACCTTACAACTTGACATTGGTCAACATGCTCGCATTTCACACATGAAATATGTATTTCAAAGGGCTTACCATATAAAATGGAAACAAGAAATGACACACGTCGTTGTAAGAAACAAGGAATACACTTGTATCGTACTAAAGACTTCTTAGACAAAGATATTGATGGTCATTTCTACGAAGAAGAATTGCAAGTGTAACATAAGAAATTCAATCCGTATACAAAATTGAAAAAGTGTTGAAGACAAGAAAAAGACGAGGTGTAAAAGAATTATTTGTCAAATGGTTAGACTGGCCAAAGAAATTTAATAGCTGGGTTAGGTAATCTGACATTCAAGTACCATGACGCATCCTTTTTCTGAACCACCAGTAGTGGAAAAACGTCTCTTGTGAAATCAATCGTTGAACAAAAAGTCAGTCAACAATTTCCAAATAGTATTTTATGGCTCTATGCTGCTGATCAATCTTTGTACAAAGGCATGAAAGGACTGCAATTTCATCAAGATATTCCAGAGGATATTGAAAAGCCTTTCAATCCACAACAGAATAACTTACTCGTTATTGATGATCTCATCAAATGTAACAGTGACGAACGTATGTTTAGGGTTGGAAGTTGTAATAAAAATCTAAGCATTACTTTCATCGTACACAATCCATTTCATTGGAAATTAAATGTGTAATATTAGTTTAAATGCACATTACATTATTCTCTTTAAAAAGCCAAGGGATAGTCAACAGATTAGTACATTGGCTCAGCAAATGTATCCAGGGAAGTCTCAATTTATCACTAAGGTATATCAAAATGCTGCAGGCAAACCTCATGGTTATTTATTTTCGATTTAAAATCAAAGACAGAAGATAAGCTACGTATTTGCACAGGAATTCTATCAAATGATACACATTATATTTATATGAGTGGAGCGGTGTGTGAAGAATTACAACAGTTTAGTATTGAACGTCAAGATGTCTAGACGAAATCATTTCATTTCTTAACACGTAGCAGTGCTAAACGACGTAAATCCTTATTGAAGCAAGCTACAAATGATGAATTAGCCAGATCGTTTGAAATATGTCTAAATATATTGCATGGGCACTCACCATTGAAGTCACACATGTATAAAAATTTTAAAATGCATTAAAAATGGTCGTTATTCCTGAATCAGAATGTAGCAAATATTATCAAGTCAGTCTTCAAGTGAAGGTATTAAAGCTAAAGTGAATAAGCTTTACTTGGTCGTCATTTACGAACAATTAAATCACACAAACAACAAAAGTCTGTTGTAACATCTGCTGCAGAAAAATCAGAAAAATCACAACAGTTAACATTTCTAGACCATTCTCAGCATCTATATCATGTGACAGTAAGACAGCTCCTGGCAGAACTTAAGAAGTATGGTACGAGATGGACAGATAAGAATGAACTTACGTTGAAAACTGAAGATATAACTGAGAATTCCAACATTAATGATTCACTGAAAGAAGCATTAGTAGCTACAAGAAGAAAAGAACGACAAGTACCACCTCGAGGATGGAAGCAGTTTATTCAGGAAATTGTAGATGCTAATATTCCAAAATCTGCTTTTGGCAAAAAGATATTACAAAGATATTACAAAAGAAATGAATCAGCGTTAGCAAAGACAGTTTCAGAAGGATGGGAAAATTTTAAACGTGGCATAAAGAGTTATATTTTTGTTGTCAAGAAACTCGTATTCCTGTACAAATAAGGTGTGCAAGCGCTTGTTGTCAATGGGAAGTCATAGATAGCAACAATGTGGACCATGCAACAACAAACGTAATGCCGGTAACGTACGTAATGCCAGCATTGTATGTAATGTATGTAGTGTGAACGGCGCGCGCCATGCACGACGTAATGAATATACGCATCCAGTCCGTCAACGTGCAAATGCAATTTAATCATCATGGAGTCAACAAGTTTTACATTATTTTGCCTAGTAATGCTAGCATGAACAATTATCCTACTAATTTCAATACCTACATACATAGACGACAATGAGAGAAAGAATGGACTGTTTTATTTATTATCGGTCATCATTAGATGATACGTTTCATGTAGTTGCCATTTCATATGGTTACTATAGATCCATACCTGAAATATGTGATGCAGTAAATGAAGCATTAGCAATATCTATTAATGAAAACTCTATTCGGTTAAAGTATGAAAAAATTGAACCAAGGGTTTTTCGTACTTTGAAAAATGATTATGAAATTGCCTTTTCTACTGGATTAGCTGAGATTTTAGGATTTTTACCAGATCAATGGTATAGACAATCTTGGCCTGCTGAACATAAAGCAGATGTGAAACTTGGATTTTATACACTTTATGTAGTACCGTAGTATTTGCGAACCACAAGTAGTTGGAGAGTATAATGTTCCTTTGCTACGTTATTGATGCAAATGTACTTTTATCTTTTCCTTAGGTTTACATTCAATCCCAACTGCTTTCTCAGGTTCTGTCTGTATTCGGACAATTCACTGATTCGAACAGTTTTCTTCTCAGGAGCCAGTAAATAGTCACTATGCTAATCATGAATTTCATCCGGGGTATGCGAGATCTACTTCTAAAATATATTCTGTGTCAGTATCTTCACTCACTTTCATGTAGTCCAGAGCTTCTGGATCTTCTACCCATGCAAATCCGCATTCTGGCAAAGTCTGTGATACTCCACCCATAGAGATTGTAAGCATCAAAGTACATGGTGTAGTTTGTTGGCTTGGTCACATCATAATCTGGAATGTAGGGGTTGTTGGCTTTTGCATACTTGTGTGTAATGACTTAAATACCTCCTCGCAGACCTTGCTGTGCCATTTGATACATGTCAGTACATCTATCAATTACAACTGAACCTTGGTATGTTTCAGCATAGCGTCCCATGTCAAATCTGGTGCTGTACAGTATACAGCAGGATCCAATTCATACGTGTTGAAACACATATTTTTAAAACTTTCACATCTGAGAGCAGCAATACATTTGTTTTCAGGTAGAGGTCATGATGAGGTCTCCAAAGCCGTTGTACTGGAATACATTTCGGACCCGTTGTGCATGAGCATAATCCCCATCACTAATTCCTTCTTCACACAATTGACTGTAAAAGTCTTCTTGTTGTAGAAGCTTGTAGAAGCTTGGTTTCCGCAGGCTTCGAATGATTGTATCCTCTGGAAATGATAATCGTTGTGCTCCATGCTTCCCACAAACTTCATGATGTTTGTCTAAAAGGTCTTGTCGCATAAATCCATGCAGATAATTTAAGCAATAAAACGTTTTGCCATGATGTTTTGTACGATACTTCATGAGTCGACTAAAGTTCTTTGTTGGACAACAATGTCTCTTCTCATTGTCACTGATAAGCTAGTAAGTTAATTTCAGTGTCATTCTCATATCAAACTATGCGACTACTTGCATTACATCCTTTTTTGCATGTTTGTGTCTTACTTTGTGTCTCAGTCATACGTAATCTTTTATACGTATGTGTCTGCATTGGTGTTGCATGAGTATCATGACATGTATTATCTGCATATTGTTCAGCATTGTTGAAGACATGGAAGCAAACACAGCATGTGATAAGTTGATGAAAATTGCAGTAGTTTTGATAAATAACGTAATCAATGACGTCATCAGTGAAGGAGTTGAGATGTTAACATATTTCACTTTTCTTCTTCTTCTTCTATAAAACAATCCGTTAAATAATCCGCCACGCGATAGTACACCCACCCTTCAGTATGAATAAAGTAAAACGCAGAATTAAAATCAAAATCCTCTACATCTTCAATTCCAGTTTCAATTCTGTTAATGTTATAGTGCGCAATGTTCCAATAACTATGTCAGTGATTAAGCTGTTCTGGCGCAGATTCAAAGATAGCCAGTTCAACAAACATAAAGTTTATAAAGATCCGCTTGAAAATAACATCAATGTTTTACTGAGATAAAGTCTTGCTAAACAATTGGTGAAAATTGGTTCAAACTGTTATGCGCTGTTGAAGCTGGCATATCCACCTTATATTCTGTATAGCCATATAGCCATAGCGAGGGAGGGGGTTGGGGTGGAATCTGAAGGCCAAAAAGCCAAAAATGTTCAGAATCACTTGAAACGTGTCAATATGCTAAAATTCCTATTATCGCCCAGGGGGGAATCCGAGGGTTAAAAACCCAAAAATGTTCAGAATTACTTGAAACGTGTTAATATTCTAAACTCCCTATTATCGTTCGGGTGTGTAAGGTCACAACGTAAAAGTTGATAAGAATTGTCTGAAACGTTCAAACATGTGAAAATCTCCCGCCTTGATATCAATAATTCAAGTTCCCATTTCTAAAATTTAATTGACGATTCGTTATATTTTATATACATGTATGTCTCTCTTAGGATTTCTTAAGTTTTGTAAAGTGATTTTTAATGTCAACAATAAATTTTCGCCATCTAAAATTCAATTATTGACAGCAAAAGACAAATTAATGAGTTCTACAATGATTTATTGATATCCCTAATTAAATTTTGATATCAAAAATAAGCATTAAATATTAAAACGGCATTCCATAATTCTCGACTTTCTCGGAAATTGAACAATAAAATCTTCTCCATACAATGTCTTAAGAGTTGTAAGAAATAACATATTAAGAGGTGAACAAAATAACATTTACTGGAGCTGTTTCGAGAAACATTCTCGAGCATTATTAGTCGATTGCACATCTAATTTGCATATTTTGTTTTTTTTTCAGAGACACCAAAATACTTTAGAACCTCATTTCGCTAGCAAAATGTTAAACACTTGACAAAAATTAAAAAACAAAAATACTTCCTCCAATGGGTTATTTCTTGAATAATATATTGCACATAACACAGCTTGAATACGTCTTATAAGCCGAGTAGTGTTTGGTTTTTGTTGACTTAAGGTTTTATTGACTGATCAGCCTATACTCCGTGTTATCTATTGACGCAGTGACATCTCGCACAAAGGGTTAGCAACTGTGTGTTCTGTGTTGTGCGTTAAATGCTCCGCATTTACTTGCAATAAATACACTAATTTCACATGGCATTTTAAACAAGAAAACGAAATCGAAGGCAAAAATAAAAGGTGTCATGCACACGTTCACATCAAGTTCTATCTAATTCCCAATAAAGGTTCGTGGCCCTAGAGCCCGAAGGGCCAGTGGAGGATATGACACAAGAAATCTTATCACTGTCGAGAAAAAAAAGATACCAACGGCTGCTCGCACAAATTCAAAAAGCTGTGGCAAGCCAAAGGCTTGTCAAATGTTAAATATGAGCTAAGAAAGTTTTTCTGGAATTGTAGTACTCAGTGTTAGTCACGATACTTCTGTAGTTTTACCAATTCTGTTATTCATGTGTTTACTTTGTTGAATATAAATAACTCTTTCCATTTTGTTATTAATTTTCGACCATATTTAGAACACCTGTACAAAATATTTTCAAAATAAAACAAGTTTTATTAGCAGTACATAGGATGTATGCAGTCAAGTCTAACACCGGATAACTGGTCAAAGATGACCAAAAAAAGTCACTCCTTTTATGTTCTTATTCACTTCTATTCGGCCGCTTGACAATTCTGGACACCGGACAAGATTTGATGTAACCAACTGAAACGTAACATTGCGCAAGATCGTGAATTGCTAATTTAGGCCCATTAGCTGCGCACCCATCTCTCATCCGTTAGCTTATTTTGAGTTAAAATGAAGTAGCAGAGTTGAAAAAGAAAATGTTGATCTTTAGATTGACCGTGTTCACAATGTCGCTAAAATAAGCATTTCATCTGTTCATTCTTGACAGTTGTCTTGATTACACTTTGCGATTGGAGAATCTGCAAAACTTACTGAATACGTACAACGCTTTATCAGGGGCTTCAATTTGCGTGGCGGGGGTGGAGGTGAATACTAATTTATAAATAAAACACATTTCACAAAATATTGAACAGTAATACTTTTAAATTAATTTCTCACTTCAAGTAGAATTTTTCCTACTTTTCAGAAAAAATATTGTCAAGAACAAAAATATACTCTTTGCAAGTCATTGCCTTGCCAAGTGTTAAAAGTGGCAAACTGCTTGAATAGCTGTAGATAGTGATATTTACACCTCTTGCAGTGTTCTGAGGATGTAAGCGGCCATAAGTGAGCGCTGGGCTCCTAGGTGAAATTTTAATCACAATGCTTTAGACATTTGCTTATGAGCAACTCAAACTATTTTTAATATGGTACATAGTTACCTTTAAAATGACATGTATTGTTTCGTCTTTCAAAGCATCAAAACCGCAAAACTCATTTTAATTGCCAAGAAAAGAAAGACTCAAAGTATGTACTTGTAGCATTTGACGTGAAATGACAAAAACAGTTATGTTAATTATTTGGTTTCCAGCTAACTTGAAAAAAATGTTGAAAAGTAAGATATTTTTGTGAGAAAATGTTAAATTTCAATGTCATGTAATGAGTTGCCAATGCAGTAAAGCTTTAATCTAACACATTTATATCCATAAATGTTTCTGAAAATAATATTTTAAACTATTTCCCTTTTCAGATGCAATATCTGTAAATTACACAAAATCTGCCTAAGATCTGTAAGTAAAGGATATTTAATAGATTCCATTTCTATTAGGTAAGTTTTAAAAATAGAGTATTCAAGTATCATTTAAATAAACCAATGGTAATTTCTCTGCATCGAAAGCGTGGCCACTTGAGCAAGGGCGGTATTCATGTGGCAGGCCTCGATGCAGCTCTTGAGCATTACGTGTTTAAAATTTCAGTTTTTGCTGCTTAATTTAACAAAGGAAATGAAAACTAATGAGCAAAAATGCTTTACCTGTAATACTAGACTTGTGTAAACTAGAGTAGTCTTAGAGGAGAAACGAGCAAAAATCACTATAAATCACTTTGTAAAATGCTCAAGATATTCCATCAAAAAATGAATCTGGCTCTGCTGTTCTGATAGTAATTCTCTAGGGATAAGATCTTGTGATTTGATTTCTGTTTGGCATGAGGCTACAAATTACATCAACTCTGTAAAGGATAGATAAAAGAGGTTTTGTTATTTTTAGAATCGACAAAAAATCTTTTTCCTATCTTACTTTTGTGTTATTTTACAGAATAATACAACGCCTTTCTTAATGCACCATCATTTACCTTAACTGAAAAGTTTTGGTTAGTTTTTGAAAACTTTCAACTATATGCTTTACTACTAACCCCAGACATTTGCCACATACGGAGAATTTCACTGAATAGAGTGTTGGATAAATAGCAGAAAGGACTAACAGCTATAAACAGATAATGTGCCCGATAGTACCATAAAATCTGGTTAATCCGGGCAGCACTGTGATTGATAAATTTGTGCGGAGTAACAAGATGTCTGGATTATGCGATAATGACTTGATTTATTAACTAACATTGTTGGTAATGCTGACCCCTGTCATGTCTCCTCGATGTTTTGTAACTCGCTTTTGCACAGACTGCAAAAATTCCAGACTTCAACATTCTATGAGATCATCATTAAATTCCATCAGAGAATGTTTTCAGTTCACTTGAAATGAATGATCAATTGCAATGAGTGAAACTAGTCAATTTGAATTGAAAACAGAGTTATTCAGGTATCTGTAAATTACGACCCGTTAAATCACTTGAATTGAAAGTTCAATTGACAGAAGGAAACTTTATTTTTGCTTAGTATCCCTCCCAAAAAAGCAAGGCAGGACCCGAACACCCCACGCCTAAAAGTGATGAAATTTAGGGTGGCTGGATAACTGACATGCAGAAACAGTACGGTGATGGGCCCAATAACACATAAACTCCCAACATATCCTTCAACAAGATTTACAAAATAATGCTCCCCTTTTTCTTTCCATTTTCAATTTCGATTAGCAATAATATTTACTTAATTTCCCTGGCAATTTCAATGAACGATGCCAAACACTCATATAATATATAACCCACTTGATACTAGACAATACAAGCATTACGGGATTACATATTTGTAAACAGCAGCAGTCATGTTTGACGCGACACAGTCTGGTGCCCGAAATAGACAGGTGTTCCAACTATCCAGGTTCTTACTGTATAGAAATCAATGAAAAACTAAAAATGACTGAAATATTTTATCCGAAGTAGGATGCTGTCCACATTATACAGGTTTGTCAGATTTTACTGTATTTCGATAGAAGCATATCAGGTCCACTGTTCACTGACGTGCCGTTGGGGATTTACTGAGGTTGGCCTCCTATGACCGGAATGTAAGTGCAAAATGATAATGACAAGTACAAAAATACAAACCAAAAAGGCAATCCGACACATATGCAAACCAACAAACTGAAGCAAACAGCAACGAAGAACCAAAAGCACTGAATGCTTTAAAATGGCCATAGATATAATGTCAGTAGTTTGCACAGCAAAATTGAATTTATTTCTTTTTCTAAGGATTATACTCTGCACGAATAAAAAAGAGGCTGCTTTTGGTTTCCAAAGTCCATTGATATTAACATTAAGAAGAGCCAAATGTATATTCTAAATTTTAAATTAAAATATTTTTAAGGGTACTCAGATTCTATAGAGTTTTTGTAGTTTTTGATAAATATATGGTAAAACGAAACGCATGATTCTGAAAAGAAAAACAAAGAGCAAAATCAATTCCTTCCTCTATTGAATTATTTGAAAGTATCTGTGTGAACAATAACGTTTAAAGTTGTACTTATTTGAAGATTTACTAGAAAAACGAATAAAACTATCTAACCTCTTTTACAATGACAAAGAGTAGTTAAAAGATCTCATGTGCAGTTAACTTTGCCAAAGAAGTCATTATTAGATTCCCGTGAAGTTAACCTATCCTTGGTTTCCTTTACTAAGACGCTGCAAGTTTAATCATAACTGTCATTGCTGCATTTGCAAATATAAATCGCCTTTCTGATTGGTCGAGAGATTTTTAGCAAATATGAGTGCGACGTAGTTAACAAAACTAACTGTTACATTGTCCGGCTTTTCGTATTTTTATTACTAATGAATTCGAAAGTGACGTGTTAGGACCATAAAAAGTTCTGGCTTCGATTCGTGTGTAACAGTCTATCCCTCGGGTGTACAAAACCGCATGTCTCCCTCCTAACTATATCACAACTGTATACGGTTACACTGGTAAATGAAAATCATAACGATAAGCGCTAAGGCAATTTAAAGAGCTTGTGTTCAAACTTAGACTTGTAGCAAAACTTTAAAACGTGGCATATAAACCACTTCAAATAAAAATTACCTATTGAAAACGTCTTGACTTGAACTTTTAATAATACTGTGACGATATATTTATTTTCACTTCACCATATCTCTTGAAATTGCTTGCCTGTTATTATTTCGTAAGCAAATATGTCTGCTATTTCACACCAAAGACTTCACCATTGTTTTTTTAACATTGTTCTTTGAGCTATTTAGCAATCTCCTGTCATTTACTGAATAATCTTTGTCTGTAGATATAAAACAATCTCTCTATTTTTATTTAATGTATTACTTTACAACCAGAATATTTAATTATTTATTTTGTAACCACATGAAATGAACTGTAGATTTTCATCCAGATTCACAGTTAATGCCAAAATCATACACACAGGGAGATAAGTAACCTAACAAAATACACCAGTTACAAAGATGCCTGTTCAAAAGTCTTGTCAGTATTAAAAGACCGAGGTCTTCACTAATCATGTTATGCCAGCTTCAGTGAAGTATATCTCTGCAGCTAACTATTACTTTTTGTATCTTATCATTTAACTTAATCTGTCTCTACACTTTTACTGAAGGTCAATATATCTGCTCATTGTGCTTTATCCTGACACAGGTGCTTTGCGGTGTCATTCGCTAGATGGGTTGTTGGGTATATTAGAGGGTCTAGGACATTAAATTACACTATATTTGTATTTCATTTTTATTTTTCAAAGCCTTCTGAAATCTGCTGCACATACTGAGCTGAAATACTACAGTAACTGCTTCAGTCATAAAGTCACTCAACACTACCTTTTCCTGTATATTAAGATTTTTTTTAAATTATTTTAGGAATCTTTGCACATTGATTTTTTAAACTGTTTTGTAAAGTTCTCGGCTTTCTGTTTTGCTTCCTGATATGCATTTCATCCTGGTAAGATATATCATTCAGTCACCATGTCGTCACTCAGTACCGTAAGTTCAGTATTTCACAAAGCAGGCTTAACTTAATCTGCATATGAAGTGAGGAAAGCTTCAGTACAACATAATACTCACATGAGGATGCATTTTTGACTGCGAAAATGTCGCATTTGAGACTGAGAGAATGATCCATTGTCGAGGTAATCTGATGTGTGAAAATGCGTTCTTATAGAACTTTCGTTTCCGACGATAAAAGTCCTCTATCCGCAAATGCAAGACAGTTGTAGAACGTTTTCTGTAGCTTACCAAAGGGCACAGGAAAAACTCAGCACTACTCCCAAGAACATGTATCGAGTCCAAAGCTAACTCACTTCAGTCACAATCACCTAAGGGTAGCTGCTTACAAATGATTCACTTGTACGTATTCCCACTTTCTTTATTTCGCCTACTCAATACTATTTCAGAACTAGAGCCCCACTTCGTTTTTGTGAGTGAAATGATTCACTTGAAAACGTATGAAACTCTACATCAAGATTTGCACTATTTTAATGTAATTGGTATTTTGCACAATTTTTAAGCTTTGTATAAAATATCAATAAATGATATAAAATACACTGAATTCACACGTAAAAAATTGCACTTGGGCTTTAAAGTGGTAGGGAAGTTCGGCTGAAGACCGTACGGAAGACGCCTCCCTAAAAATTGCTTAATTTAAGAAATCATTCCTAAATGGTCGCTTATTCGAAAAGATCTTTCCAAAAATCGTTGGCAAGCTGGCTGATTTTTCTGGACAGAAAGTGCGATTCGTGTGAAAAATGGCATTTTCAATGGCAACAATTTAAAATTAATTTTGTGACCGCACCCCCCCCCCCCCCCCATTTAATAAATGCTCTCTGTATGTGTCCCCACCCGGCCAGCCACCAGTGTGCCTCATTGTCTTTTGTGTACAGAAAGTATTTTCCGTGATGCGCAGGCGCTAATCATACTGTGACGTATCGCAATGAGTAATAGCCCCTCAGATGCACTTTGATTTCGTTGTGAAAACACCATATTGTGAGATAAATTTGTCAATTTAAACCTAGCTACAGTTTTTGAATTGCAACCATCTCCGTCCCCATCCACCGCCTAAATTGTTTTTAAAGGTATGTTTATCGAAAAGGCGTACATGCCGCCCTTGATTATTGTAGTTTATAGTAGCAACTTTTTGTTCTTTGTTCATAGTGTGATTTCACTATCTAGTATACTTGGAAGCCAAAAATTATTATTTTAAGGGCTTAAAATATTGAATTCCACGCAGTATTTTCTTTAAATGATGTCACTATTGCACCGAAACGGAACACAGTAGCACTATACGCAACGCATGGTCACGGGGACAGATACAATTCCGCTGACCTTCCAATCTATTGACAAAAAGTAACCTTTTACCCCTAACATTCTCATCCTCCTGCCAAGTGGCAAGTAAAATTGCAAGTTAAATTGCAAATTGCAAGTAAAATTGCTAACAAATAGCAAGTAAATAGCCTTCAGGTCTTTATTTTCACAGCATTTTATTGCGATTTTATTGCGATTGTAAGACAGAGCCTATGTGAACATAAATCACTTGGACTTAAATCTGGTCTTTGCCCTGGCGATTTCGGGGACGTGAGTGGAAACGAAGAACACAAAGTTATGATGTAAAAAAGCAAAAATAGATAAGTATGGAACTTTCGCAACGCAATAACTTGCCGTCAATCTATTTTCAATGTTAGACTTTTATTCTCTTTTGGTGACCAATTATTATTTTTTTCCTTGAACTTGTCAGAAGCTACGTCAAAATGCACATTGTCGTACGACGTTTGATTCATTCTTATCTATAAAAATATATAAAAATTTCTGCAAGTTATGAATTATCCGTATTATTTCTTCAAGAAACAAACTAGCTGGGAGAGTGGAGGGCGGTTACGGTCAGATCTGGTAGTTATGTTAACTAACGTATTTCCAGCATTCTTTGATAGATAATAAACTGTTGATTTGACTCATTTGGGTGACAGTAGGGCGTATAATAAGGTATGCTATAGTTACTCGTATACACCACAATGCTGTGCCACATAAATCCACAACGTCAAATTTTCCAATAAATCATCGTTTTTAAGAGGACAAAATATACACAACAAATGACTGTTATCATGCCATATACATTATGCTCCGTGTGTGTATTAAGATAAAAGGATACTAAAATGGCATAACAACAATTTAAAGAAGCATTAAGGCAACACATTTCGTGAAAACAACATCGGAACTGTATGGATATATATTGCGTGCTCATGTCTCCTCGCCTCGTCCAGCTCCTTCCCCATTTCCATATTCATTGCGGGATATACCCTGCCCTTTCCAAGACGAATTACTATTTCTATTGCTTTTATGACGTATTATTAGCAAGTCTATGTTTAAATGCCCTGTTCCTTCATTATCAACACTGGTGTTAATTTGGAGACTTTAATCAATAGTAACAAACTTCAGAGACAGTTTTGCTAAATTAACTGAAAACAAAATGCGTTCTATTTGACATCTCGCAATGACGTGATAACAGATGTTCTGAATGTGTTTATTCTAGGCCTTTGTGCTGTAATTGGGTAACGTTAGCTGCGCACGCAATTGTCTCTTCGGAAATATGCTTTAGCTAAAATTTGCTATCTTTCACAGTAATAACAGAATCAAATGCCCTTTTAATAGAATAATGTAACACAAATAGCAAAATTTCGACGCAGTTTTAATCAACTTGCAAAACCACCACATTCGGCGCAATTGGTTTCCAAGATAAACCATTGAAATTCTGCTAAAATTGCCTTTCTGTTGCCTTGATATCTCAGATAATACAGTCATTGGTAACAAAACAGACAGAATTTGTTTAGCAGTCTTTGCTGGCAAAAAAACAGAAAATAAGAAAAAGCTCTGTAATTTAGAATTAGAATGGCCACGGAGTACTACACTGTAGAAAATTGAATTTTTTCTTTTAGCTATCGTGTGAAAAGAAACAATACGTTTCAGCTCTCAGTTAACGTGTGGTTATTGTGGCTTTTTATGCTCCTTTTAAACATGCACTCAATGGAAAAGTACTGCATTAGAAATCGTCATGAACTATTACACTGATTGTAAGTAGCAAGCATGAGGCGCTTTCCGTTTCATCAGAAGCTGCTATGATCCTGCGTGAATACAAAAAGGCACTTTTATTTATTTTAATATTAATAAAGTAAGATGATCCCGCTTTTTTATTAGTAAAATGTTATGGCACATTTTTCTGCATTTTGGGCTAATTTCAAAAGAGTTTTCGTGTCAAACTTATTTATACATTTAATTTTAGGTGTCTACCAACAATGCCGTTTAGAGTACGAAAGAGGTAAGTATGTAGCACTCAGAGCAAAATGGTAACTATTGTGCGGTTGGCAACTTACATATAAATATCTAAATAACGCTGAGTACCATGTGAGTTAAGCAGTTATCCGTATTTTCCATGTAAAGTGTGTTCAAGTATAAGAAGGTAAATATTTCCAGAAAGAAGAGAGTATTAGTGATTAAGTGATACTCCTTCCAAACGCATTGGCAACTTAATAATACCTGGATTATAGTCAAGTATTATATATTTGGTTTTTAATAGTTGTGCTGTTAGTATCGCATATTCCATTACTATTAGCAGACACGTCCATTAGAGCGTGGCAAACTCGAACAATTTTCATGTAAAAGATTAAAGACTAAAATGCAGAGTACAGATCTAATGTATTTAATGTTAAACATATGGTCATATTTTGATTAACTTAAAAATATCATAGTATTTATTAAACAAGACACAATCATTTTTGTCAGTTTTCTTAATCAAGTCATTATCAGATCTAATCAGTTTTATAACAGCCTCAAGTAAAACTGGTGGTTTCATCCTGTTTCAGTTTCAACAAATTTGATTCTCTCGTAAATTAACACTTCCTTCTTCACAGTTTGTCTTACATAGCTGCATACTACTTCCGATCACATAAGATCTCCTCCAGAGAATAATCAAAAGACGTCAAAAGTCTTACACAGCTGTGTACTACTTCCGATCATACAAGATCTCCCCCAGAGAATATTCAGAAACACGTCAAAAGTCTATAAAATGATATAATAATGGAATATCGCACTTCCAATTTTGATTAAGAACGTATTAATATGATAAATGTCCAACACGGTTCAATGTTATTTTTCGCAACAGCTTATGATAATACAAAGCCCATAAGTATGCGCATATAACTAGTAGATGTAAAAATCTGTGTAAAACTAAAACTTACAAGCTTTCAGTCAAATGTATTACTTTATAAGACTGTGTACGTTTCAGCAATATATTTCCTCTCCAATAAAAGAAAATTCATTTTATTTTATTATCGTGGAACAGCTGTTGGAAAAGCTGCATTGCCTTTTAATTTGCTAAAAAACATTTGCAAAAGCTGACATTAAAACCACTAGCACTATAAAATTATTCTTCGCGTAGAATTTGAATAAAACGTGCTTACCCTAATCCTGCACGGTGTGCGCTGAGAGGGCGAGGGTTCGAATACCTCGTCTTCAAGGTTATCCATTATATCAAGGTTTCATCAGAAATATCCTGGCTCTTGTACACCCAAATTTGACTCAGTTTTATGGCATATGTTTTATCTGATAAAAGCAACTTATCCTTCATATTACGAAGTTCTCAACACTGTTCTATTCATTTCTTTCTCCCTTAATTATATTAGCAAGACAATTTAGTAGTATGTTTTCATTTTTCTATTTTGTGACTTTGGTTAATATGTACAGCCTGTGCGCATTAAATACATCGCATTGTTTTGCCTAAAGCCAAAGAATTGCAAAGTTTCTGTGAAGAGTTAACTCGTTCTTGTTAATCCAACAGGTGGCTCAGAAGCAGTAAGTAATGACTGGTATTTACGACTGAATTCGCTTTGCCAGCGCCGTTGCATGCGACTAATGCTCAAAAACTGATTAATATTCGGGCCAGTGAACTAGACAGCGCAAATGCTGCCATTCACTGGTTATCTAAGGGTTAGAATCTGCTGTGTGAATGGCCTTGGAGGATATTGTCCCAAGCGCATGCTGCCTTGTTACAACAACTGTACAATTAGTGCAGATATAGAAAAAAAACATATTAAGTTGCATTCCCTCCATATATTGGTCTAGAAAGTGTCGGTTTAACAGATTGAGAACGAGTAATTTATATAATACTACTCGCTGTGTTTCTGTCCGTTTTGCTGAGACTGTAGAAGGAGCAGTTCTTAAACAAAGCAACGTTTCAGCCAAAGCTAACGCCAGTTAAGTGCGTTAGTGAAGAAAAAGCTATCTGTGTTTTATTCGTTTTTTTTTCAACTTTTTATGTTGGTTTCTGTTTGGTTGCTTTTTAAAACCCCCGAAAGAACAAGCACTGAAGTGATCTTTAGATGGGAGACAGCAAAGTAACACACACAAATTGTCCTTTCTTAAAATGTTTAAAAAAACAAGTCTAAGTGATCTCAAAAGAACATCAAATATGACAAAAATACCCAAAACTCTATGTATAAGCAATATTTTATTGCCGTACTTTTATTGCGCTTTTGGAAACGTCAAAAACCTTATTAAACAAAGTGGGTTATTCAATTAAATCTGACTACACTTTCAAAATACAAACTCAGTCGGCGACTTCTAGTACATTTAATTAAACAAATCTGAAAGGTGCATTCTCATCTTTAGGATATGTTACTTGAGGCACTAGACGAACTAGATAAAAGTTTGTCACAGCATTGCTGTACGTGGCTGATAATACAAAAAATACTATTTATTTATATCACTGTAAGCATGCTTTAGCTCTAATTGTCTGTGTCATCTGTTAATCTTTTACCACTGGTTTGTAAATTAATTAAACCGTCCAAAGTTGTGTAGTGCATTGGTTAAAAGTACATATAGGATCATAAAGAATCAACACTATTTGAAAAGAAGCAGTAACCTTTCTAAGTCTAAGTCTAGTGGATGAAGGCCTAAAGTAAACGGTAACAGAAGTGGTAACAGAAAAAGTAACGTTTAAATTGATCCAAATCAACAACATTTGTGAAAACTTTTACTGGCAATTAGATATCCAGTTTTGAGGTAAAACGAACTGAATCATTATCATCTATATGGCCTCGAGAAAGTTCTTAATGCCCAATTATTTTGACATTAAATTTTCCTCACATTTTCAATTGCGTAAATACACAGTATTCTTAAATACTACTTTTTCTTGATTACAGCCTTTTAATATTATAAATCTGCCATATAAAGTTTCATTTTGTAAATTAAGCTTGTCATTCTTCTGCAGGAATTTATGCGTTTAGTTTTCTGTTCTGACTCGTCTGTTCTCAACACATGTTTTATTTGATATCGGCACCCAATTCAGTTCTCTATTTGTTACGTTGTTATGTTGCCAGTTCTCTATACGCGATGTTGTTACATTGTCTACATGCGTTACTCTGATCCCGTTTGTCGGGAGTCAGATCTTTTATGATGAAAACTTATTTCTGAGGTTGTAATATTTTAGTGTTAATTTCTGTTTTAATTTAATAATGTGCATGACTTACTTAAAATAACGCATAAATTAGCTAAATTTCCGCTTCCAGGTTAAATTCGTATTGTAATTTCTCTAGAATATAATTATTTGTAGATATTCCCCTTACATTGTAATTCCTCTAAAATATAATCATTTGTAGATATTCGCAAGACATTTAAATTTAATAGTACTCTCAAATTTTAGTACTGATACTTTATTGTGCGTTATGCAGTATAAATTGTGTTCTATGCATTATGTATTGTACATTACGTATTGTGCTTTATGCATTATGCAGCATGTAATATGCAGTAGATATTGTGCGCTATGTATTATGCAGTGTGTATTTTACAGTGCGCATTAAGCATTTGTCCAGACTAATTGTTCCATTTAATTTCTTTTCACGCACACGAATGATTACTTTTCTAGTTTTCTTACCTTTTTATTGTTCTAAATGTTCACAATAAAAAGAAAGCTATGCATTGGAGAAAAATATGAGCTGAGGAAAATAGCTAAATTTATAGCTGGCGTTACATTGATATTATATCATGATCTGATACAACTGCTTTACAGCTTCCAGAAGTATGTTTCCTTGGCACACGCCAGCTTGTGGGGCATTTGGTAGTCCTGGAGTCGAAGTTAGTCAACTTCTTCCTGTGACACTGTATTCGTTCCCTCTCCCTTTCTCTCTCTGTCTCACACACACACTCACTCACTCACTCATTCTCTATCTATCTATCTATCTATCTATCTATCTATCTATCTATCTATCTGTCTATCTATCTATCTATCTATCTATCTATCTATCTATCTATCTATTTGACTATCTATTTGACTATCTATCCATCTGTCTCTTTCTCTCTCTCTCTCTCTCTCTCTCTCTCTCTCTCTCTCTCTCTCTCTCTCTCTCTCTCTCTCTCTCTCTCTCTCTCTCTCTCTCTCTCTGCAGAGAGCGATAACACGAATAGTTATTTTTCATTTCTCATTTCTGTTATTTTTTTAATGAGAGGGGGGGTTGTGAATCCGACGACTATAAACATCAATTTTCCGACATCTATTCAAAGATGCACAAAAGGCGTTTAAACGTCATGGACAGTCGTGATTTGGTACGACCAAAACCAACGCTGACAAGGTTGTTTATCCAACGTATGTTCAGTGTGTGTCCAAGATTTATGGTCGCTACTAGTCACAACCAAGTTATAGCCACAGTCGATTTTGTGGGTTGGTCGGGTCGACGGTGCAACCAAAAACGAATATGAAATGTTTACTGGGTCCATGTTCACATGCAAAATCTTCAGTGTCAGTCTTTATGAACAACAATAATTGCTTTTTGTAGTAAATGGCAGTGAAAACTTTTAAATCGTTGAACAAATCGATCTACTTTAAATGAATTTATGAATAATGTTGTGTTCTGCACATTGCAAGCCACAAACTACCTCTCATCAGGTGCAAGACGCTGTAAGGCTATTACGTAATTTAACCAGCTTCTGTTACTGCCGTCGTATTAAAAACATCACATTTCCATTAATGCAATCCATTATACAGGATTTGAAGGCATGCCAGACACTGGAGCTGTTAGAGTTTTTATTTTAATGCAGTTTTATGTTTTTAATGCTTTGTTTTTGCAGTGTCCTTAGTTCCAATTTCAAAAATATAATGACGTTAACAGCAATTTATTTAGTCTCAAATGTTTTTAACATCTATTGTATGTTTTGTACGAATTTAATAAAAGAGAACACTACTACTTCCTTTATCTTCGCGGTTCATTTACAACAACCTATCACTTTGCTGCATCACTTTCTAAAATTATTCATTTTCGTTTATTAATTTTTACGAAAAATAATTTGTCATGAACAATAAGAGATTTGTCAACGTTATCTCTTATACCGTTGGCATTTATGTGTTTCAAATTTATCGTCAAATAAATGTTCTCTCTTCTACGGAATGTAGCAATTGGAGCCGGTATTCAAATAAGTTAAAAGGTCGTTCTCCAGGCATTGCGTTCTTGCTAATAAGTTTGTGGAATGAATTACAATTTACTTCATTATCCTAATGGTACCTTAACTTACATTTGTTACTAAAGCTTTATCTACTTGACCCTTCAAATTTCTGGATTCAGTTTTGAATTCTATCTTCGATAAAATTTGATTCCCTATAATTATAATTCCCTGTAATTTTGCAACTGAATGTAAATTCGTCGTGATCATAAAAATGTGCCAAAAATCAATTTTGGGCCGATGTGTGCTGCATTTTGATTTTTTCAGTCAGCAACAATATAAGATGCTCATAGGTAGTGCAGACAATGATTAATAGTTAGCATCACAGTGACTGAGTTTTCTCTAACTTAACACCATTTTCAACGTTATTCTGGGCACTGTGATTTACAGTATCAACCACGCGGCTTATTCAAAACACAATGGATTTTTTCGGTATTTTTCTCCCGTTCTGGCTTCGGCAGGCACTTAAGTTCAACGATTTGCCGTTCTGACGCAGAGAGCGTACATATTAGAAGATGACAAACATAACACCGTCTCGAGTGAAAAGAAACGTTTGTTTAAGCAAATCTGAGTAGGGGAGAAAAGGGCTTAATTACATGAATGGTTTTACTGACGTGGCTCTCGAAATGCGGAGAAGGCTCTGAACAAGTGGTCGTAATTTGACTGATTTACAGGACTGAATCAAGAGCTGAGGCTCGGGGATGGGCTGGATGCAAATGCTTAGGCGGCTGGGAGAGTGCAAAGGCTGAGGAGGCGTGGAGAGTGCAATGCTGAGATGATTTGGAGAGTGCAATGCTGAGACAGGCTGGAGAGTGCAATGCTGAGACGGGGTGGAGAGTGCAATGCTGGGACGGGGTGGAGAGTGCAATGCTGAGACGGGGTGGAGAGTGCAATGCTGAGTCGGGGTGGAGAGTGCAAAGGATGAGACGATGGTGGAGAGTGCAAAGGCAGAAATTAGGGTCGAGAGTGCAAATGTTGAGACGGAGTAGAAAGTACAAAGGCTGAGACAGGAGAAGAGTGCAAAAGCTGGGTTCAGTGTTCAGAGTGAAAAGGCAGAGACGCTGGGGAGAGTGCAAATACCGAGAGGCGGGGAGAGTGAAAAGACTGAGGCGGAGTGGAGACTGTACAAAGATAGACAGAGTGCACTAACATTAAAAAGAGAGGGAGTGCACAGACTGCGACTACCGGTAGTATGAACAAGAGACTGCTCATAGACTGAGGCGAAGATGGACAGTGTACAATGCCTGAAATTTGAGGCGGGAGGGAAGAGGGTGCAAGAGATGATGCGGGAGTAGAGACGACGTCATTGAGACATATTTCTGAGACATGGATAAGGGATGACGCAAGAATCTGGGGGCACGGTGTGAAGAGGCTGCAACGTTCGATATACAGTACGGATAGATGTGGGGACTGGGGCATTGGTGGATAGAGTGAAATGGTTTGAGAAATGTTTTTAGAGTGTTGAAGTGTTAAAACTTTCCTTTTTTCACAAGCATAATATGAACTGGAAGGGTGTTCCCCTCCTCCCAACTCCCCCCTACTTCTGCCTTTTCGTAGCCATGGGATATGCGCAGATGTGGCTGGTTAAAAAACGTAGGATGTTTGAAAAGGCCTTTCTCCCGTATGTTACGGAACTGAGTGTGGCTGACAAAATGCATGCGATTAGAAGTCGACAGCGTCTGTGTTGTCACCTTACAGTTTCTGTTAACAAAACGACTTTTTTCTATTTTTAATTTGGTAAATGAGAAAACCCGTAAGTGCTCTTAGTTCTCTCTTGAAATGAATAGCAGAGGCCGGAAAACTAGACCTTATTTTGCGAATAACATTCAAAAACTACACTGGTGATCACCCAAATGCAAAGATGTAAGAGTCTGTGAAAACTTTTCGTATTTATTTATTCTAATGTATAAGTGTTAAATAAATAGAAATAAATATAGTAAAAGTAGTTTACAATAGTTGGAGTAAAATGATACAATAGTACGAAGCATAACTTGACAAAATCATGATGTCTTGGACACCCGGATTAACGCCTCTGTCCAGTGTGACTGACCTGCTGCAAGTCCTTGTGTGGGCCTGACTATCTAAACTATAGATTACCAAGCAAAGACTAACTGCCAAAACAGGGCTTTCGATTTATATTATTATTATGTATAACAAATTTCAAAAAGTTACATAATTATGAAGCTTAGGGGCCAACCATAAAGTACGCCAAATATTTGCCCCCCCCCCTCCTTTCCAGAACGTAACGTTTGTTACTTCTCTCTCTCTCTCTCTCTCTCTCTCTCTCTCTCTCTCTCTCTCTCTCTCTCTCTCTCTCTCTCTTTCTCTCTCTCTCTCTCTCTCCCTCCCTCCCTCTATCTATCTATCTCTCTATCTATCTATCTCTATCTCTGTCTCTCTCCTAACTGGCAAATATATGCAAGTCAGGAACCTTTTGTGTTGTGTTTTGTTTTATTAACTTCGCCACTAAAACCACAAGACCACCGCTGAAGTTCGCTAATTGTTTACTGCCAATTCATTGCTTCTGTTTGCTCCAAGAGTTGCAAATCATGTGTGTTCTCACTGATGCTAGTTGGCAGCAGTTAATCCCACGAGGGAGTTTGGGACTCACATTGCAGCCGAAGACTGTTCTAAAGGGATGACTGCTTTAGTGATAAACTATATGCTGACATTTTCTCCCCAGATTAAATCAAAATCACATGTTTATACCCTGAACGGTCCTTCATTAAGGCCATGTAAGGTTTTCTTTGAACCGCTGCCTCTCTCTTCCTATCAATGCCACGAAATGTGTTGTTTCCACTTAAATATTCTATTTCTTTGCGCTAGACCACAAATCGAAATGTGAATTATTTATGGCAATAGAAGGCCGTCCTGAAAATTTGGACTTTTTCCAACGATATCTTTTTAGACCCCAGCCGGGTGAAACGTCCGTGCGTCTGTTCGTCTGTCCGTCCTGTTTTTGTACGTGCTATATCTCTGGCACCGTTCAACCGATTTTAATTCCCTTTTACACACAGAAAGACGAAGTAATGGAGTTTTTTTTTTTTGGATTTCTCAAAAAAAAATTAAAAAAGGGAATCTTAAAAAATTTTTAGCGTTTGACCTCATTATATGCAGTTTGCACGAGCCATATCTACGGTTCCATTCAACCGATTTCAATTTCTTTTGCACTTAGAAAGACCGAGTAGTTGAGCTATGGACGAGGCGTTGTTTTTGGATTTCTGGAAAAATTTAAAAAAGTGGAAACTTTGAATTTTTTGCGCTTGACCTCATTGTATGCAGGTTATACCAAATCCGATTGAAATATGCGACGTTGGAATAACATTTCAAAACTTTGTGAGTGGTTTTTTCTTTGTTACTTATCGCTTTCATCGTGCAAATTTTTGGCGGCTTGTCTTTTGCTACTATACTAAGGTGGGCGACCATTTGGTAGTCCCCCCCCCCCCCCCCCCGTGGTTTCGCCTGGAAACTTAGACAAAGGCACCAGTGTCACTGATTATTGTGTCCGGTTGGGGTCTTCGCCTTCGACGATGGCTTGTTTTTTTTTAACTTACCTTCCATTTAATCTTATTGAGTAAGCTTGAACCATAAGAAGTTGGGCCCGCTATGATAAAATATGCAAAAAAATACTGTCTTTCCTCCTCACAACCCTTAAATCCTTCCGCTCCCGGCTGTCCCTCCGTCCCTCCGTGTCACTCTGTTCTTTCGAATATCCACTACCTCCCAGGCAAGTCTGTGAGTGTGGTCGGTGAGTGCAAAAAGCTCTCAGCTAAGCTAGAACAAGCGGATAGCACCAACTGGTAAATGTATTCTCTTCAATCACCTCCTAACAAAGTTATAGAATGGGAATCTTCGCTAAATACATGTAGTTCGAGATATGGCTACCACATGGAAAGTTTGATACTTGACCCATCTATGAAGCTTGCTCCCATTCAAGGAAATGAATTTACACCCAACTTTCCCTGAAGTAGCGAACTTCCTCACCACTGAGGGAGCACCAGCGATGCGAAGCCATGAAAAAGGATTAGAAGATAAGATTAGAGCAAGAATTAGAAGATCAGGAGCAAGATCTGTTTCTCAGGCGCGAACAGCTCGAAATTGATTTCACATACAGAAGAGAAGAGCTGAAATTTCAGCCCAAGATGAAGATAGCCGAAGCTGAGATTAATGAGTACGACAGCTGTTGCATAAGTTTTCCCTGCGGGTAAAAACAACCTGCTTCTACGTAGAAAAAGCCTTTTCTACGGCCAAGCCCATAGAATTTACATGTCAACGCATTACCTTCAAGATTTTCATGTCCATAGAAAAAGCCTTTTCTACGGGTAGTATGCAGGGAAAACTTAGTTCATAAGAGTTCAGAAAAGTTTTCCATGTGTCTCTAAAATTCCAGTTTTAGGCATTATGTCTCCCCATCGAAAGAGGAATAACTGACAAAGAAACAGCCAATGGGAAGAAAATCATAGATATGATGCGTTCACATCGACGGGCCTGGCCATAGAAAAGTGCTTTTCTGCGTAGATACAGCCTGTAATTTCAAAATTATTTTGCAAATAGACATTTCTACGTCACTATCCATAAAAAGTCCTTTTTCCTCTTTTACCTATCCATTTCAAGGTAATATATGAGGGTCATTCAAAAAGTTAAGCCTCACAAAGAAAGAACAGTCATAGGTTTACGTTTCCGTTGTGGCAACAAGGTATTACTTCTTACAAAACTATAAGCACAAAAACAAATTTCTTTCTCTATGTTCTTATATGTGATGCCCATACAAATTTGAGAGGTATTCGAAAAATGTAAAAATGGACAAAACAGAGGCCCGAGTAGTGATTAGGTATCTGCAAAATAAAGGTATGACACCAAAAGAAATTAGTAACGAAATGGTACAGACACTTGCTGAGGACACCCCTACTTATGCGACTGTGAAAAAAGTGGGCTGCTTAATTCAAGCGGGGGGGGGGGGGGGGGGGGTCAGCACAGAAGATGACCCACGGTCAGGTCGTCCTAAAATCTCAACCACCCACGAGCAAGTTGATGCTATTCATCGTATGGTTTTGGACGACAGACGTCTTAAGGTCGAACAGATAGCCAAGTCTACAGGCATTAGTTCTGGTTCAGTCCACAATGTTTTAACTGAAATCCTGGGGATGAGCAAGCTGTCAGCAAGGTGGGTCCCAAGAATGCTGACGCCAGAGCAGAAGCTGAAAAGGTATGACATTTCCAGGACACTACTGACTCGCTTCCAGGCAGATCCTGATAACTTTCATCGCAGATTAGTAACTCAAGATGAAACCTGGGTTCACCACTTTGAACCTGAATCAATGATTCAAAGCAAACAATGGAAACACGCTGATTCTCCAGCCCCGAAAAAGTTCAAGCACGCAGCGTCTGTTGACAGGGTGATGGCTTCTGCTTTTTTGGTTTTTTTTTTTTTTGGGGGGGGGGCGGGGGGATTCTGAAGGAGTGATCATGACAGATTACCTAGAAAAAGGAAAAACGAGTAACGTACAGTACTATGCATCAGAATTAAAACAACTTAAGGAAGCAATCAAGTCGAAACGTAGAGGAAAACTGAGGGCAGGTGTACTCTTGCTCCAGGACCGTTCAGGTTGCAGTAGCTGAAGCAGCCAACTGTGGCTTTGAATTGCTATCCCACCCTCTTTATTCACCAGACTTGGCCCCATCTGATTTTTATCTGTTTCCTAAATTCAAAACCCACCAGCGTGGTTGCCATTTTTGAAACAATGATGACGTCATATATGGGGGGTACCAGGACGCCGCCTTCTTCCATGATGGGATTGCAATGCTTGAGCACCATTTGACCAAGTGCATTAATGTCCAGGGAGGCTGTGCAGAAAAATAGTGAAAAACTGTCTTGTTTCTGCAAGGCCTTCTGGGTGACGCTAAGAACTTTTTGAATGACCCTCGTACCTGTAAATGGATTTTTAAGTTGAAATGACATATTTACGCCCCAGAGTGTAGAAAATTCATATCAAAAATAAAATTTGACATGAATTTCTTACACACAGGACTTTTCTACGCCACTGTCCGTAGAAAAGTCATTTCGGCATGGTCTCAAGCTCGAGATTAGGCCATTTCCCCTGACACTTCTTTACTTTCTTTTCCAGAAAAAAAACTCAGAGAAAGGGGGCAATGTTGAGGCCAGACGTGTCAGTTTAAAAAGGAAGTATTTTCATTCAGTATTCTGCCTTTCCCACAAAAGGGGTTATGTCGCAACAACACTTCACGTTTGGTTAAAATGGATCTCATTTTAATTACAGCAATCCGCGGTTTAGGGGGTCGTTTTAGTAAGTCATAGACACGCAAGAGAACCAGTTAGAAAGTGAGTGCCGCCGGCGCCCCCCAACCCATCTCTAAATTCATTGCAGAATATTAATTTTACAAATTTGTGTATGTTTGTGTGTGTTTGTGTGTGTTATGGCCTTTTGGAGATGGGGGGAGGGGGTAGAGTGCAAATAATTGCAATGTTGAAGTTTCTAAAACAAAATTTATGAGTTGTAATATAATCTTTTTTAATATTTCACAATTTCTGACAAAACATGTTGCCTTGTGTAGGAATAGGCCGGGTTGAGAGAGGGCTGAGAGAAAAGGACCGGATGGTCCGTTACAGTGTTACCACCCTCATCCAAGACCTTCTGTCAAAGCACGGATTACTCTTATATGCGGTATGTTGAAAAGTAATTTGCGAGTAAGATGACCAGTTGCTATTTACGACGAACACACTCTCACACCGTCCGATACACTGTCACAGAATATTGAAATCAGTTTTCAGTATTACGAAATTGGTTGGAAAACAAATATTCGACGTAGAGAAATTTAATTTAATTAACGCTCGCATTGCCGCTTACTGCGACACAGATGAAGAAAAATTTGCGTTTCTTGAACAGTACACATCCAGCGAAGCTAACAGTATTGTTTCAAGCTTTGCTCATTTGAACCGGTCGGACTCATATGAAAGGACGATGACAGAGTTAGGTGAATGTTACAGTGATAGCGAAGTTATCACTCACGCTTACGTCAAACGAGCGTCAAATTGGCCGTCAACGCGTGAATACGATGGCAAGCACTAGATCACAATGCAGTGTTCCGCCAAGAGCTTGAAAGCGTTATCTACAAATGTTCCCGGCGTCCGAATATTGGAAACCTTAAATGCCTTGCAGCCAAACTGCTTCAGTTTTTACAAGATCGATGGTGAAAGAAAGTCACTGCTTCAAAGGGCCACCACGAAATTACTTTCACAGTCTTTTTGACGTTTGCAAAATCCGAAGCGACGATTATAAATGACCCGGAATATGAAAGAACGGCAATCAGTGATTTGAGGTCAACAGAACACCGGATATTTCGCCACTTGAACGGAAAACAAACGAGCCAGACGTAAGCCCGATACGTCAGGGTCATTTGAGCAAATCTTATGAAAATAGTTGTGTTTGTAAAAAGTGTTAACGTTACCATCCAATATCCTTTCATTGAGAGACAAAATGTATGATAAAGCTGTTGAAAAGAAAGCAGAAGCTACAGTAAATAAGTGGTGTAGTCCTACAGGATGAATGCGCCATTACCATGATACCAGTTGAGATGAAGGATAAAACACTTTCAAGGCTGTTAAGATATATGCGTTCTTAGATTCTAGGAGCAGCGTTATCTTCTGCACACAGAAGTTAATGAAAGAGTTGAATGTAGGTGCCAAAAGGTTGAAAAAGACAGAAGTAGAATTAAATTGTCAAGGGTTTACAATAAAAAGACATGCCTGTTTCCCAGGATCATATACCCAAGATGAGTGACATATCGCAATGGCCTTATTTCACAGACGTGCATTTACCGGAAATAGAGACAGATATCGGTATTTTGATCGGTAGCAAAGCGCCAAGAGTCTTTTCCCCTATAGAACTAGGGCATGTCCTATGAACTATCCGTCAGCCACAAAGTCGCCCTTGGGATTGGTCATATGAAACGTAAGAAGTAAGTGCAAGGTCAAAAGGTTTGCTATGGTAAATAGAACGTCCGTGATAGCTCTCAAGGAAACTGAAGATCTAAAGTCATTAGATAGGCTGATCATGGATTGAATCAATTTTGAATTTCTCGAACATAGCATAGACGATAAGAAAGAACATTCAGAGGAGTACATAGCTTTCTTCGAAATGTAGAAACATCAGTGAAAAAGTAGAAGATCACAACAAGGTTGCATTGCCATCCAGGGATGAGTCCATTGCACTCACCAATAATCGTAATCAAGCCGCTCAAAGAAAACTGACAAAATATCCAGTGTTTTGTCATGACTATACACGCTTCGTGACAAATGCCATAGACAAGGGATACGTGGAAGTAAGCAATCATAACATCTTTGTGACAACATACGCAAGATTTACGATAAGGGAGGGCAAATTTTTGTGGGAGGGGGGCAAATAAACTGAAGGACAAAAGATGGTTTACACATAAAAATTGCTTTCTTTATTAAACGAGTAAATTGTTTTTCACGGAATTTTGAGCTGTACATTCTAGCCTAATTTGGCGCCATTTAGTGTCGTTTTATTTTCAAATTTCAATTTTCAAGGTCTTCACGATGGGTGTCGCTATACGGAACATTCACTGATGTGAGACGATGTTATTCGTATTTGTCTTTTGAGCTTTATTATACATAGCAAGCACTTAATTACACTTGAGTATGAAACGGTTCAGTAAAAAAACGCGCGTTAAGATGCCGCGACTTTCATAAAACTGTGGCAACCAATCTATAGCCGCGTTACAGGCTGATTCTTCAATACGAACGATTGTGAGACACTTTGAATGCAGTAGGGCAAACAATAATTATTACAATCAAGGGAGACCTTTGGAGAACGCATAATTGACGATGTGTCATTTTTAGTGATTCCACCTTTTTAGCCGTTTTTAGTGATGACCCCTGATTCCACTTTTCCCGCGTAGATGGTATAAGATGTATCGCTGAACGTTATGCACAAGTTTGTTTCAGCCTACCCTTTCTATGCAAGTCATGGCCAGAAATAAATTGTGCTATTTACTTTATTTGTTTGTGCTTCCAATGAATAAATATAGAAATATTGCAAAGTTATTAAACCAGCAAAAACGATTTACCAAGATATGAGGTTCTGTAGACAAAATGTACGGTTTGTGATGAAAAGGCAACATTTATGATGATAACATTTCCTACGATTCAAGCTCACAGGACGAGGCCATTTAGTTCGCCAAGCTTAGAAAATAAGTGTATCACCACTCTTAAGATTTCTCACAATTAGTGCAAGACAGTAAACTGTTGCACTGGTGAGTAAGCATGATAAAGCGGCAAATATTGTAGAATAAAATGTTGAATGTGAATTTTACCATCATTTTCTTATCTTTTAACCAATGCCTGTGACTGTGGTAGATGTAAACCGGTTTCTGTGTTATAAGTTTTCTTTTCATTTACTTTCCTTTGTATAGCAATTTATGAAAATTTGAAATATTTATTATTTTTGAAGCATGAATAGCATTTGTGAGTCATGCAAAATAATAAAAAAATTCTACATGTTGAAATCAACTGTTTTATTATGTTGGGTGTCCGCATTGGTCCTAAATTTTCCTATAGTGCAAAGTAAAATAGATGGATTATTGCATCCCGTTATGGTAAGGAGCTTTGTTTTAGCGCAGTTTGTCCATTTTTGACATAGATGTGTTTTGTATCTATTTTCGTATTACTGAGCCCTGTCTTGAGGATTTGCTTTAGTTAAAATTACCAAAACAGTAGCAAACAAAAAAGCATTTAAAATACTAGCAATCTACGTATTTTCTCATCTTACAAATGTATGGAACTGCTTGAAAGTTTTTAAAATATACTACTTAATAGAGATTTTTTAATTATAAGACGATCTGTCCAAAGTTTTCGTGTTACACAAGAATATCGGGTGGTGGTTTTCATAGACATTTTGAACACAGTTCAGCTTTTGTTCTAAACAATTGAACTGTTCTGTTTGTCCCTATACTGTTATCGATCTCTTATTGCAAGAATTTATTGCCTGATTGCTTGAAGATATCAGTATTGGCATATAGTATCTCGTGCCTCGTGTTGAAGATTATTTTGCTGCAGAAAACTTTGAAAACATTGGAACTGGGCCACTGGCCTATATGATAAGATGCATATTGTTTGTTAAGAAGCACCCTGTTTAACTGAAAACCTGATTGCTTGGCTTAATAACTAATGTAATTGTAGTAGTTTGCATGAAAAATCATTGCGTTGTGTAGTTACAAACCAAGTAATCGTGTCTTTTGCAGGTAGATGCCAAATAAAAACATACCGTCTAAAGAGTTTTTGCAGAAAACATTTTATAAAGCATGTTATTTGCTATGTTACTTGGTAAAACTTTAAAAAGCTCCCTTAAAAAACAACACACATTATTATTATTATCATTATCATTATTATTATTAAATTCCTTGTTAAAAGAATAAAATGAGACCACGTTTTGTTCTTCAGGTTCTTTCTCAAATCATTATAGTCAGGTTTGAAAATCCGTTCATAGTGTTCCACGTTCGTGCAAAAAGCCACAAAATGAATGCCAGTATGCAACAAACCGTCACTGTTATTTTTCAATTGAGATTTTGCATTCCATATTAGTATTTAACAAGACTATTGGTGAAGTAAACATTATGTAACGTATCAGCGACGTATTAACAACGTAACTGAATTGTTAACTGTTGGTGGTTGGAAAGAGCAACTTGTATTCTGTTGAATGAATCTAATTGTCTTAGGGAAAATATTTTGATTATGTTTGTTTCAGGGAACAACGAATTTGTAAAATGAACTTTTGATTGATACACTTGTACAGAAAGTTTTAAATTGAATTTAGTTGATTTTAGGTGTATACATTACATGTATTGTCTATTTTAATTGATTTTAATGTCAATTGAGTCTTCCTATAGCAACAGAACTGACACAATATGACCCTAACGGGTTGCTAGTGTCATAAAATGAACTGTATATACGGGTTGTTCTGCTCAGTCTTACGTCTTTTTATTTAAATATGTTATCAAAAACGAGTTATATGATAATTATTTGTTCTAAAAACAATTTCACTGGTGGCCTCTTTAACTGCTGCCGTTTGACCAGATACAGGGGTGGAAGTAAAAAGGGACAATATGAACTGTGATGTTTGCTTAATTTTGTATTGTCCTGGCTCAGCTTTATCTCAGCATTTCGCATGCTGTATAATGACATGGTAATTTATTAAATCTAGTAGGCAGCCTGAGTTTTCAAGGTAAAACAATAATGCATGTGAAAAATAAAAAATACTTTAAAGAAAAGCAAATACTGTTTATTTCAGCTTGAAGGTTATTCTAAATGTTAACGGAAATTAATTTCCATTAAGCCCAATTTGAATCGGCTGTTTTGAAATGAATTTATTATCAACCCCGCTTTTCAAGCAATAGACAAACACGATTATTTTTGTGGTTCATTCACTGAAAGCATTTGAATCTATTTAAAATTGAATTTTGAAATTGGGTTCATTATTCTATTTAGTTTCAAGTACAAATACACCAAAGATTCTGAGAAAACTCTGTGCTAGTATATTTTAAAAATGAGAGTTCCTTTCAAAATACATTTTCTCGTCCATACTTAACAAAAAAATATAACAGATATAACACGTTTTCTTAGTCCTTGCACATGCGATATTAAGGAGTGTGATAAGACAGTCATTGATCGATGTGGCACTGGCCTGGACACACCCGTGACGCTGATAAAGCCTAGCGGCCATGGTTGGGTCCGGATGCACGGTGCTGAGAAGCAGACGACCAGTGATTGAGCGCGCGCTGATTCATACCGAAAGCCCGGTGCGATCCCTCTTCCCCGACACTCGACATGCGGGGTCCGTGGGGTCTTGTAGGCGCGCCGTAGTCAGCCAGAGATGGCACGTAACTGAGAGCGGAGCGTGTTCGTAAGGAACGCAGCGAGGAAGCGTCGCCAAGGAGCTCCTCTGCTTCCAGTTCCTTGTTCTTGGCCTTCTTTGTTTTATTACAGAAGAAGAGTGCGACGGCGAGTAGCAACGTCAGTACCACGACGGCAGCCGCCACAGAGCCACCTACAACATGTGTCAGATGGTGTTTCAGAACGTGACATTACTGTTCAGCATCATTGCGCTATTGGGAATTGTAAGCAAAGCTAGGCAAATCCGGTGAGGCTGTGCTAAGAATCAACTAACCCAGGCAGGATAATTTCTCCCGGGCGTATGCCTTTCATACTGGCATTACTTGGGATTAGTTGAGAGTGTTTACATGTTTGCTGTGACAACAAAATGCATTTGTTATTGTACTTATGTTTGAAGAATATTAGATTTTAAAAAGTTACCGATCAGTTAAAATATTTGGAGGGGAGGCGCCTAACAACTATTCGAGAGACTATATTTTGACAACAACGACCAGAGGCCCAACCCAAATTAGATGTGTAGACATCCCCACTCACCAATGACAGCGCCAGCCTTGCTGCTGGCGTGTACAGTCGAGTTTGTACCGATGGTAGCCCCATTGTAAGAGCCATCATCGACCACTCCCATTTCCTCATCAATGAGGTCCCGTAGATCCCCAGAATTCTCAAAAGCTTCGTGTATCACTGGACCAATTCCAGCAAGCTCACTCGCTTTGTGGTCACCTGGAGGAAGCTCAGGAGATTGGGGACCATTGTTAGAGGACGTAGCAACTTCGGAGCTCTTCTGAGAAAGGCAAACACAGTACATTTTGGGCAAATAGAATTGCTCACATATGGAAGTCACCAATGACTTTCATACAGTAACTTCATATACGATCAAGCTCATACATGAACACAAATAATGTCCAAATATACAAAGATTTATCTATTGCCAAACGACAACAGGAAAATGCTTAATGTACATTTTATGTTTTAGAATAAAATGCTTATCAATAGAACAGAAAATCGCCTGTGTTTAAGATGGAACATGCTGTGATAAGTTTACCTGTTTCAACGCGGCCGACGCGTCATGGCTAGGTACTGCTTCGCCTGCAGGCGATATCTCAGCAGATGGCCCTGGTCTTTTCACCAAGTCTGTGTTGTTCTTGGCGCGTTTCTGCAGTTGTGCGAAGGTCTGGAGATGCCTGTCTAGTGTTGCTTGCCTTAGCATTGAAATGCTTCTCTGTCAACAAAAAATGCATTTTTGTGCTTTCTGTAGGCCGGTTTTTGTGGGTGGTACCTCCAAAACAGATTGTGGTTACATAAAAGCCAAATCTCGTGAAATATCCGTTTTCAGATATGGCCGAAAGAAACAGCATATCATTTTTTCCTGACTTAGAACCTCCATCTAAATCAAGTAAATGATTTCTTTCAAATAATATGTTTCATATACAGCATCCAATGTAAAACGTTGATGGTAGATATGTTTATAATAGATCACTCTGCTTTAATCCTTACGGACCTTGTAAAAATTTTACTCAAACACCATGGCAGCTCACTTGTTTTTTGCTGTTAGGCAAAGCTTTGATGGAACTATCAAAACAAAAGATGATAATGTTGCATAGAGCACGCACGCGTAATTATATGCTATAGGGATGTGTAATTCAGTGATTTCTTTAAACAATGTCAGTTAAGAGGTACACTTTACAACAGTTCCTAATTTGTTTTAACCAGTATTTTGGCATTCTTTCAAGAGCATCTCGGATTTCCGAACCGCACATGAAAACAACACAACAAATGCCAATATCTATTTTCGGAGGGTTCTCTTAAAATGCATGTGCCAAAAAGTCTGATTTTATATAGAAGCCGCTATAATCTATGTAGGCGTGCTTCATTTTTTAGTCTTTTACTGAGAAAGAATGATAGATTTCCATTAAAGTGATCTATTGAAAGAAGCAATTTTTCCATTGAAAGCATTTCAAAAATTTTAATGTAAACACAACACACATTTTAACATTTTAAAATATTTAAAATCAACTTGATATACTTTTGAAAACTCTTTCAGTTATAAAAAGCCGACCTCTACAACGGCTAGGGCTCTTGTACGACCGCTGTTGAGTCGCGCCAGAACGGTTGATGACTTCACTCTTTGTTTCGACAGCCCAATATCATGAAGCAATCCATCACGTTCTGGCGTCAAAGGAAGTCCGCTTTCTTTCACCTTATTTTCCAGTTCCTCCAGTTTTGTAAGGATGGTCATTATCTAGGATGAACCAAAGAGGTAGGTCAAACAGAGTGAATATATGCGATATTTTCTCACGGGCGCAGGAGATTTGTTATGAAACCGGCTCAAAGTGATACGCTTAATAGAAACAGGATCAAAACAATAGATACAAAATATATTTACTCCCAATAGCATCTGCCAATAAATATGATTAATAATTACACCATAGCAAAAGTAATCCGGCGAGCATCAAAGAGTGTACACTAATAAAGAAGCACAATGAACACCTTAGCACCAAAATATGTAAGTTCGGGTGCAATAACGCACACCTCCAGAATAAGATATCACTTGTATGTGATGCAGATTTACTACCTCTTCTTTTAACTCCACTACGGTCTCTTCTCCCAAGGTTGGTCTGGTGCTCGGAGCAGAGAGAGCAGATTGCTCGATCTCGTCTTGGGCTTGCTGGCGTAGTTCTGCAGAATTCCGCACCGCCTCTTCCACGGACTTCTGCGCATGTTCAAAATATACAATCGTTACAAAAATGTTGTTTTATTTTTTTACCAGGACGTGATAATCATCTCTTTTTAGGTTGTTATAGTCATTTCTTCACCACGGCTGTCATGTTTTGCCATGATATTATAATCACAACGATGTAGTAAGTATATGCAACTTGTATTAAAAAGAATATTTTGCCACGTATATAAGTTACATTAAGATATATCATGACTGCATCGCTACAACAAATTGCTATTTTGATACTGTGGCTTATGGATATATCACATATCGTTTATATATGTTATCTTTATACATTTTGCAGAACTAAGTATATGCCCGCGTTTACAAAACAATGTAAATATATGTTGCATATGTGTTAAATTTGATTATAGGTTAAACATGTAGCTACTAGGGTTGTGAACCGGTTCGAATTTCGCGAACAGGTTCGAATCGGTTTTCTGTTAGAAAAACCGGTAAAATACCGGTTTTTTAAACAGAATTTTCAACATTTTATATACTGAGTTTTTTTCGTAGCATTTTGCCGAATGCAAGTTTGAAAGACAAAAACACACATATCTGTTCATTGAAACATTTATTCAGTTACTTCTAAAACGAACAGTGTTCTAGTGCACAAAAACATTACTATACAAACCTGGTACAATCGATCTAATTAAATTTTATAAAATCTTAACCGACTTTAACTGATACATCGAACAGTTCGAATTGTCTTTAGACGCCCTTATACTAAATTGAAAATGTCCATAACTAATCTCTCACTTAAGAAAAATCAGTTTGTCTGGATGTGAGTTGTGACCTTTGCGATGTTACTATGTCTCCTTTCACTTGGCACGCTAGTGGCGGGTATGCATAGCATTGCTCTTGCGTATCTTGATAAATGAGGGAAAACTGGACTGTGAATTTTCCACCACGCCAAAGAATCAGTGTTCAGCTCACTCTCTGTCTGGCAATATTTTTTATCTCATCGGCAATGACGTCGACATGGCTCTTTGGGGTTTCAACTCCAGTAATAAATACATCTCAACCTTGCACATTTTGCATGTGTTTTAAGGATTATTCAAAGTGTATTCATTTACACTTTGACTCTGTCGTTACACGTGTTTTAATAACTAGTTTTTGCATGCGGAATGTATATTGAAACAATATAAATTGAAGTTTTTTTGAAAATCTGCCAAAAATTCACGTGAAGAGAGCTGTCAAAAATCGTTAATTTTTACCTGTAACTTTTTCATGCATTTTACTTTTACTGCTTCACGGGGGATCCTGCCTTACTGAGTCTCTAGTTTTAAACTTGTTTTGTCGGTATTATGTATATAGTGTGGCTGAGCATTCAAAAATGGTGTGTAAAATAACACAGACAAAACGAAAATATAGTGTTTTCACATGACACACGTACATATAAATTTTAACAATTTAATATAAGAAATACTAATAAAAACCGAAAAAGCCGGTTTTTCAAAGTCGAACCGGTATACCGAACCGAAAAATAAAAAAACCGTTAAAACCGTTAAATCGATAAAACCGAACAACCCTAGTAGCTACCATGTAGTTCTATGAAATAGTTGCATGTGATAATGTACATTAACGACACAATTACCTCTCATCTACTATTGTGTAGAGTAATCACATGAATAACGTATCTTCAAAATTCCCATAAAACTTGCCTTTATATAAAAAAAACCATATCATGTGTTTAAATCATGTGATTACTACACCTTAAGAAAATATTTGACCAATATGTTTGCTCAGCTGAGTAATATGTACTGATCATGTGGAAAAAATCATGATGTATGTGGATAAAACATGATCGTATATGCGTGGCGAAGCTTATGGATGCATCGATGCATGAGAAGAGGTGGAGAAGGTAGATCCAAGGTTGGATCGGGTTGGTAAGGAAAGAGTTAACATTTTATACTTTGAATCTGTACTTTTTCTAACTGATCATCATTTAAACAATAGTACCTGTAGGCTCGGTCTGACAATATCCCTGTTCAGTTGTTTCTGCAGTTGTACAAGTAATGCTTCAGCCTTCCCGATCTTCCTCTTCGTCTGTAGGCTCAATGAATCTTTACTCAGTTCCTTCTTTATCACCCGAACCAGCTTTACTATCATATCGAGTTCAGTAGTTACCTTAAATTAATATAAAAAAATTGCATTTTCAAATACACAATGCTGTAAATTTATTGCAACACACTATTTTTTAATAACAAGCCAATAACAAAATGATTATAAATATGTTCATGAATTTTAAGCAAACAATTTTCAAACTGCCATAGATATAATCACTATGGTATTGATAAGTTGCGCATGTTCACTTCGATGTAGACGCCATATGTTCCTTTCATAGCCAGAACATTTCCACGCCATATGGCCTACCTGCGCCTTGAGCGTCGCTACAGTGATATCGTCCAGACCACTTGATACTCGCCGCTTCTGTAGAACGCCCCTTTCCCTTTCCACTTCCTTTATTCTTGCCTGTAGTCCTTGTCGTAAGCCTGACTCCGGCGCAGTATCATCCAGTTTCTGCTTCAGGCTGCTTATCAATCCAGTCTTCAGCTATACGAAAGGCAACTATCATTCATTTAAACACTAGGATAGTATATTTATATTTCATTTTCGCTAAGTTTGGCATTTCTTTCCCAATTTTGTTTACTGTAAAAGATTTTAATTCTATCACAAAGGTGTCAGAAAACAAAGTGTTAATTTCTTTGAAATCAACATTGTCCGTTGTCTGGGGCTCGATAAATTTTGATGGTCTAGAAGTACATTATTATATGCCCGTATAACATGCATATATTTTACGTTCATCTCTTTTATTTCGCTTTCTCTCTGTTTTTTTTTCCTTTATTTTCTTTGTTTACTTTTTATTTTATTTTTTATCTGGCTGACAGTTCTCTTCACACACACTTAGATATGCCACTTTTCGTTTCGAAATTTTCTTCTCGTTATATCTGAGTTTTTATCTGACTTAATTTGGTTACTTCTGATGTTATCCTATAGATGCAGATCTTTCTTTTTCCATGATGTCAATTTTTACTGTTACAGGGGCCCCTCGTTAATTCGTACTCCTCGGGACCAAGGGAAAAAGTACGAATTAACCGAGGGTATCAATTAACCGGGGGTCAAATTTTCGAATGGACAAAAACAACAATGAACCTTAAAGCCTTGCGCGCTTTCGAGCAGGCTCAAATTGGCTGGTTTCAACACCACTGATTATTTTATCCTTATTCTTTATCCATGAAACAAGTGTATTTTTAGGTACCCCGTACTCCGTCATTATTTCATTTCTGGTTTTTGAGCCACTCGTTATTTGCTTTAACACTTTGAATTTAAGGTCCATTGTGTAATCACTGTGTTTTCGTTTTGATGCCATTTTGCAAGTTGAAATGCTTGACTACAGTTCACAATTTATGTACACGCTCCGGAGCGCGACGTGTCCACAGAAGACAAACGACATCTTGAGCTGTCGCATAGTACGTGACACAGACGATGCTCCGGATTAGTGGCCAGTGAAAACGCTGTGCACACTAAGACACTCGGTGTATTGAGAAGGCCATGTCAACCATAATTCCTAAACCCCCATCATTACTGCCCCACAATGCGCATTATGCAACCCCTTCATCTCGCTACACATGATGCCTGAGTAACGTGTTGTTTTAACTGTGTGGCATGCTTAATCTGTATGGCTCTGCAGTGATAAAAGACCAGAATAGGGAAAAATTGTGGGTAAATTTTGGGACGAATTATCCGAGTCCTCGTTAATTCGTACTTTTACATAGAAGTGAATGGGTCCCAAAATCGGGACCGACGAAATTGGTACGAATTAGCCGAGGGACCGAATTAACCGAGGACGAATTAACGAGGGGCCCCTTTAGTGATTAAACATTTGCTCCGTATGCACAAATCTGAATGCAATTAAGGCCTGAAGCAAAAAGGTAAATTGAGTATTTTGCGTGAATAAGCACCTAAATTTAATACGGGGAAATTATTTAGTGGGTCTCATGGGGTTCGAAGGACAATTTAAACGCTGTTGCAAAGTTTTATTTTCAAATGGATAGGCACTTCTTCTTTATTGAAACTGTAAATTTGAAATTCATTTCACCCCCCCCCCCCCCCCCCCGCCCTGCAGGTGATAAGTCCCCAATTTTACAAACCCGGTTAAAAGTCCCCCTCTCCAACCCCTTCAACCCTCAAGGGGACTTTTTACTGGGTTGTGAAATCGAGGGTCTATTACCCCGCTCGGAGCTTGTTACCCAGAACCAATAAACGTTACACCTTGACTTCTTGACTAGACTGTAAACCTGGACAGCTTTTTGTTGTGTATCTTCAGATGTCACAGTGAAGGTAGGCTTCTGATCCCAATAGTCACATGACTCTGGTGGTCGCTTTGGTTTCTCAGGCTTAGCAGAGTAGCATTCTTCTATCCCTGCGGCACCGGTATACAACAAACTTGAGCCATCTGAAAGAAAATCGCCCCTGTAATAACAAATATTGTGGCATCTATTCAAAGTCAATTTGAAGTCTCGATGTGTATCGGCCAATTTCCAACCTCTCTAAAAGTTGCAAGACCAATGTTGTTTTTAGTTTCGAGCACATCGCAACATATATCTATCGTCCTATGTCTGAACGTTGTTATAACTTTCATATAGAGCCAACATTGCTCCGACGTCTCACTAACGCGTATAGAACGTTTCACGTTCTCTGGGAGGGCCCGTTGATCAGCAGTAGATAACTGGATAATAAGTTACATAACTGCACACAGGGTTACAATAAACACATATGACATCCTACAGGTGTTTAATAAACGCCATTCACCATCTGTTATACGTCGATGAAGGTCCAAAATAAAATCGAAACACCTTCTGCACACTGGTGAAAAAAAAAAAAAGAAAAAAAAAAGAAAAAAAAGGAGGGGAGAACAATCTGGTGGATGTTGGGAGTGCGTCGTTGTGGAGACGTCTGGCAAGCGACCTTTTGATCATAAGAAGACAGAAAATTTGCAAGCAGTAATTTAATCATATACCAACCTGGACAATCATTGCAGCTAACGCTTCCATAGATGTCTTGAAATTGGCCTACAGGGCAAGAAACACACCGCTCCCCATTTGCGGAATAGGTTCCTGGTTGGCAGGGCAAGCAGGTAGCTTGTTTCCGATCAATGCTGAATCCTGCTGGACAGATGTATGTGTTCGTAGCTGGTTGACGTTCCTCAGACGCTTCGTAGATGTCCCCAGCGTTTTGCTGTAGCAATGATTTAAGAGAATACACTGAAAGTTATTACATTTGGCAGATCCAGGCCGATACAATTGGCTGCTATAATTTTATTATTATTATTATTACTATTATTGTTGTTATTGTTAGTATTATTATTATTATCATAATTATTACTATTATTATTATTATTATTTGAATAAGAATTGGTGGTGAATAAAGTCTTCAGACCAGATCAAACTACGGCTTCGATGTATCACACATTCAGTTTCCTAACTTGTTAAGCATTTGGAGAATTTTGAACTTACTTTAAGAAATGCTACCATTTTCTTGATACTCCTGATCACATCGCCTTTCCGTTGTTGAGGAGCTCCTCTGATTGGGATCATAAGCTTATCATCTTCACAATACGGTTCGTTGACATATCCAGCGCATTCCTTTGAATCGCAGAGAGCCTTTCCAACAGTATCAGTCATCTTTTTCACCATGTCCATAACGGTTTCGTTGCCTTCACACTCAGGAGCGGGGTAAGCGAATAAAGCAGAGTAGCTGTACTTTGGGACAGCTGTGACCAGCAATAGATGTTCAAAGCTTTTGTGTCTAGCATTTCCTGGTAAGTCGCCATCTCTCATTACCGTGACTGTACACGTCAGCATTCCGGAATTTTCCGGCAGCGAAGTAGGGATAACAAGTGTACCATCTCCATCAGGAGTGGTATCTTTTACGGTATTTTGAGGTGTAAGACTCTCCGGCATTCTCCATGTATAAGAAGGTTGCAGATTCGGGTCGATTGCTTTGATTTTCTGCAAGTACTTCGCCTTCACATTGGTGTTCGGATAACAGGGAATCTTGGCCGATTTCCCTTTGCGTGCTTGAATGGATTTTTTGCATGGTTGAGACTGTGCCGCGGCTGCTTCGCCGATCTTGCCTGGGCCATGCCTACTACCTTCTGCAAAATCCAATATGGATCCACAAATAACTAGCATTAACAGCAAGAGCGCCTTTGTTTCCTTCATTTTGAATCACTTTGGCCACGTTGGGCCTTGTGAATTCTAGAAATTTTACTTTTCTATTTTTGTTTCTATCTTGGCGTGTGTGTTGCGGACAAGTTAGTGTGGATCTGTTGTCATGGACGAGTGATTTTGCATATGTCCATGTCTTGTGTGACGTCACAGTAAGTTTTGAAATAGGTAGTACGTCACAAGCACTTCTGTTTCATTGTGACGACAGATGTTCGCTTGAAACAGGCTACAGTTTTTTCTTCTTCCCTTTCTAATAATCTTGTACATTGCTCTTCGAAACTTTCCTTAATATGACATACATGTGCCTAATTTCATTTCTGGAAAATGTCAGTTACTCGGAAAAGTCACGTGAGCAATAAAGTAGGTTTATTTTTAAATCACAGATTTGGTATTATATATGCAAAGGCGAAGCTGCAGAGCTCTTTTAAATTATACATCACCTGTATTTTATTCAGTTTCATATTATAAACAGTAAAAGGCATAATCGACAAGTAAAATTTGGCAAAATTATGGAATGGCGTTCTCTTGGCTTCAGCTTGATTTGATTTTGATAATTTGCCAAAATAACGACAATGAACCGGAAAAATATTATTCCAAAAGAATACAAAGTTTAGCAACCAATTTCAAGAATTAGTTCGACAGGGAATGGTTTCAACTAAAAGTCGTTTTATCGTAGAAGAGGATGTTTTGGTTAAGATCTCACTCAATGATTTTTATTAAAGCCGTTTCTCCTTGTCCACGAAATCCATTAGTTAGTCCAGAGCGTTGAGTGCTGGGACTCCTCCTAGTAGTCTGGACGTGTGTCTGAAGAATATATATATATATATATATATATATATATATATATATATATATATATATATATATATATATATATATATATATATATATATGGCTATACTGTACTGACCAAGTATATTTTTAACTATTTCATAGTTTTCATTATAGCTCCGGGTTTGTTATGTTACTGGATCCAAAAAAATAAAAAAACAAACAAACAAAATCAACCAAACAAACAACAACAAAAAACAAGGGGAGATAAAAAATATTGTGCACATACTCATCAATTGTTTCCGTCTGGTTCTCGTTCTATGATTACAGTCACGTGCACGTCTTTGCTGCCCCTATGCTCACAAATAAAAAATCAGGATAAGCGGTGAAAATAGATGTTTATTGCATTAACAAAAATTATTTATTCTTTTGTAATTCTTCACAAGAGCTAAACAATACTAAAAGGCTTATATCAACAAATTGATTCTCGCGTAATAACTAAAAATACGTCTGAAATGTTTACACGAAGCAATTTTTATTTTAGATTTTTTTTATAAGACTGTAAAGGCGTTTTGATTAATGAGCTTTTACGAGCTTTGGTGTTTGTCTGGCGTGTGAAGTTTACCAAGAACTGAAACAGGTGATAGCAAAGAAAAAAGATTTTACGTCCTTTTGACGTCAAAACAACGCTTCTTTACTGGGTCTCCACGAGTTCGGCCTCAGACCGTAATATCAATAAACTTAAAGCGATTTTGCCATTGCTTAAGTCACAAATTAAGCAAAATTTATTTTACTCTACAGCGGTCTGTTGTTCCTATATTCTCAAAATTGTTTTGTTATACAGCCCCTTATTTATTCTCAATTTTTTTTTACTAACCGTTGAATTAATTCGCAACACCAAGTGACCATCGTATTGTTACGATACTAATAACAACAATAACAATAGTGATAATAAGAAGAAGAAGTAGAAAAAAGAAGACGACGACGGAGAAGAAGACGGAAAGGAAGAAGGGGAATTAGTAGTATTAGTAGTAGTAGTGGTAGTAGTAGTAGCAGTAATAGAAGTAGTAGTAAAAGTAGTAGTAGTTGTAATAACCATCATTACAATAATCATACTATTTCCAAATAAGATTTTAAACTAGACCCAATTCCACTAAATAGTGGAATGATACAATTGAAAAAAAAAGCACAAAAGAAAATGTTTGCGTTACATTATGTCCGAGAAGGCCGAGGTTTTTGGTGTGATACCTCTTGTGTAACATAGTTTGGGCCTATATGGTCGAAAATGAACTCAAAAACGTGTTTTTCCTCTCAAACCGAGACAATGTTCAACTTCCGTTTTCGAGACAATGTTCAACAGAGGTCAAGGTCACCGAGGTAGGTCTTGTGCAACCTTATTTAGATATAAAAGGTCGAAAAAGAGCTCCAAATCGCTCTCTCTCTCTCTCTCTCTCTCTCTCTCTCTCTCTCTCTCTCTCTCAGACGATTGTCGAGATAAGTCGTCCTATTGTTAACGGTACTCGAACCTCAAGCTCAAGATTCAGAATGCGAAATTGTCCCACTTAAAAACTTTATGTATTCAAACTGGGATCTAGCAATTTTTCGTGATAAATAAGCGTTCTGAAAAATAGTTCGACCTCACTGTGACCTTTAACTTGTGAAGTCAAGGTATAAAATATTTTCAATGTTGGCTTGCCCTTATTATTGTATACTAGCGTGCGAAATATGAAGTTGCTCGAATTCATAGACTAGGAGGAGTTTTCACAAAACGATTCTGCAGTTTGACCTCAATTTGACCTTGTTCGTTGCGGTCAAACGAATCTGATTTTGCGAGACATGTTGTCTACGCTTGCCAAATTCGTTATTCGCACTTGCAAACATAGTTTGCAAATGGGTATGCTTCAGAATTCTGGCTGTTTATTCCTTCCCTTTTTTTTTTTTTTTTTTTTTTTTTTTTTTTTGTTGTCGTTGTTGTTGTTTTGTTTTGTTTTGTTTTGTTTTTTTCGTCTCGGAGGTTTCCAGAAAATTTCTCCTACACTATTTGACGTAGGACGATGAAATTTGGCACAAAGATAGAGGATGATGAGATGTCATGAAATCCGCTTTTTTTTTTTACCTCGACCTTCAAGTATTTTTGACCTCAAAGTGGTTTCCAGAAAACTCCTCCTACAGGGTTTGTAGCAGAAAGACGGCATGTGGCAGAGGCACAGAGGGTAATGAGTTGTCGCGAAATCCGCAAAATTTTTTGACCTTGACAAATCTTTGTTTCAACACGTGTACGGTGTCAGTAGGCAGTAACGTCGTGGACTGAATCTCGACATTCAAGGTAAAGGTCAAGGTCATGTGACCTTTGTATATTGTAATCCGTTAGAGAAAAATTGTCCATTATCTCGAAAACGGTTAGAGATAGAGCGATTTTGAGCTTATTTTCGACCCTTTGGGCCTAAAAGGCGTTATATAAGAGGTACCTCGGTGAACTTGACCTCCTCCATCATGGTCAAGATCAAAAACCGGAAGTTGACCATTATCTCGAAGGCTCATTTTCGATCCTTTGGGCCTAAAAGACGTTATATAAGAGGTACCTCGGTGACTAACCCCGCCATGGTCAAGATCAAAAACAGGAAGTTAACCATTATCTGGAAAACGGTTAGAAAACTGAATTTGATTATTTGTACCCAAAAGAGATTACATTGTATTTACTTCGATGTCCTCGTTCAGGATAATAATTCGGAAGCTGATAATTATGTAGAAACGCTGAAACATGCGTCTTTGACCAGATAGATTGCACCGTTGCAAGTGGGTACCATTTCGCTACGTGTAGCGAAATTCGGTCTAGCTTTGTTTTTGTTTTCATTTTTGTGCCAAATAGTGTCGTCGGAGTTTTCCGGAAACCATTGATAAACAAGAATGTCCAGGGACATTGTGACCAGCCGAGACCTAGTGAATCTATGAATAAGCTTGTCTGGTTGCCGAAAGTGGTAGTCACATTGTACAAGCTTGTCCAAGGACAAAGCCCCAGCTAACGAAAAGCGATAAAACCAAATCCGGCGTGCTTGAACAAGGGAATTTCCCTGAAAAATTGGGCTTCAAAGGACGAGATGGCAATGAGCTAGCTAAATAATTAATTTAGCGACGCACCCTAACATAGACCGATAAATACATACAAAGATTTTTTTCCCAGAAAAATAACTTCGAACAACGTATCGAAATTGCATCCACACATGTGTACTGTTGGCATGTACTGTCGGGCATACACAATTAGTTCAAGCAGCAGAAACGATCAGAAACGACCAAACACATGTGCCTTTTGAAAAGAAGAAAACGCCGCGTCTAAAACATCATTACTTAAGTTTAATGTTTTGGTATGTATTATTTTGCGGGGTCTGCATTTCCGACCAGTGCGCATGTTTATTTAACTTGCGTTGATGTGCGGTTTGCATTTCGGAAAAATGCGCATGTTTCTTCAACTTGCGTTATGCTCTGTTCGCATTTCGGACCAGTGCGCATGTTAGTTTAGCTTGTGTTGATGCGCGTTTGACTTTTCGGACGAGTGCGCATGTTTATTAACACTTGACAAGCCTTTGGCTTGCAAGGGTTATATGAATTTGTGCGAGCAAAATTCGTCCTTTTTTTCTTCTTGACAGTTTTTTTGTCTTCTTCTTCTCTGACACTATGGGCCCTACCACCATGAAACTTGGGACTTATTTTCGTCTTTGATTTCGTTTTCTTTGTTAAACGCCATGTGAACAGAGTGTATTTTTTTTGCAAGTAAATGCGTAGCATTTAACGACAGCACGGAATACACATTTGCTCAGTGAGCTTTGTGCGAGCTCTCACTGCGTAAATAGATAACAAGGCGTGTGCCTGATCAGTCAATAAAACTTTAAGTCAACAACAACCAAACACTACTCGGCTTATAAGACATATTCAAGCTGTGTTATTTGCAATATATTATTTAAGAAATAACCCACTGAAGGAAGCATTTTTGCGTTTTAATTTTTGTCAAGTGTTTAACATTTCGCTAGCGGAATGAGCTTCTAGTTCAATTTGCATTGATGAGCGGTTCTTATTTTAGACCAGTGCGCATTTTTATTTAACTTGCGTCGATGCGCAGTTCGCATTTCAGACCAATGCACATGTATATTCAACTTCCGTTGATGAGTGGTTCGCAATTCGGACAAGTGCGCATATTTATCTAGCTTGCGTTGATGCGCTGTTTACATTTCGGACCACTGCGCATGTTTATTTAACTAGCGTTGATCAGCGTTTCTTATTTTAGACCAGTGCGCATGTTTTTTTTAACTTGCGTTGATAAGCGGTTCGCATTTCGGACCACTGCGCAAGTTTATTTAATTTGCGTTGATGAGCGGTTATTATTTCGGACCACTACGCATGTTTATTTAACTTGCGTTGATAAGCGGTTCGCATTTCGAACCACTGCGCAAGTCTATTTAACTTGCATTGACGCGCGGTTTATTCAACTTACAAGTTTTGGTGGATCGCCTAAAAAATTAATTTTTCAAGAGGGGCCTAACTGGAGAAGAATCGCACAAAATTGGAAAGAAATTCAATAAAAATTGTGTGAGAAGAAGCAAACTAAAAGCCAATAAATTAAAAAATACCCCTCATATCGCCAATTTTTGGTGGATCGCCAAATGAGGAATTTTTTAAAAGAGGACTACTTAGAGAATAATCGTACAAAATTTGAAGAAAATCTGATCAAGACTGTGTGAAAAAAAAGCATTTTGAAAATTGGTGACCATAAAATCACAAATGTCCCCTTTTTGGCAGATCGAAAAAAAGAGCAAATTTTCACGATAGGCCTACCTAGAGAACAATCGTACAAAATTGGAAAGGAATCCGATCAAAACTGTTGGAGGAGAAGCATTTTGAAAATTAGGCACCAAAAAATTAAAAATGCCCCCCCCCCCCCCCCCCCCCAATTTGTCCAATTTTACGGGGATCGCCAAAAAAGTAAATTTTCAAGGAAGCACTATGCTAAGAACATTCGTACAAAATTTAAAGAAAATCGATCAAAATTGTGGGAGAAGAAGCATGTTGAAAATTGGCAACCACGAAATTACAAATGTTCCCACTTTGGCCAATTTTTGGCGGATCGCCAAAAACAGTAATTTTTCAAGAGAGGTCTACCTAGGGAATATTCGTGCAAATTTTGAAGAAAATCTGATCAAAATTGTGGGAGAAGCATTTTGAAAATTGGCAGCCACAAAATTACAAATGTCCCCTATTTGGCCAATTTTTGGTGGATCACCAAAAACAGTAATTTTTCAAGAGAGGTGTGCCTAGAGAACAACTATCCAAAATTGGAAAGGAATCCGATCAAAATTGTGGGAGAAGAAGCAATTTCCAAATTAGACACCAAAAAATTAAAAAATGTCTCCCATTTAGCCAATTTTTGGCGGATCTACAAAATGAATATTTTTTTAAAAGAAGCCTACCTAAGGAATATTTGTGCTAAATATGAAGAAAATCTGATCAAAATTGTGGGAGAAGAAGCATTTTGAAAATTGGCAACCGAAAAATCTCAAATGTCCCCTATTTGGCCAAGTTTTGGCGGATCGCCAAAAAGAGTAATTTTCAAGAGAGGTGTGTTTAGAGAACAACTATCCAAAATTGGAAAGGAATCCGATCAAAATTGTGGGAGAGGAAGCAATTTGAAAATTAGACACCAAAAAATTTTTAAAAAGTCCCCCATTTGGCCAATTTTTGGCGGATCTACAAAATGAGAAACTTTACAAAAGAGGCCTACCTAGGGAATATTCGTGCTAAATTTGAAGAAAATCTGATCAAAATTGTGGGAGAAGAAGCAATTTGAAAATTAGACACCAAAAAATTATAAAATGTCCCCATTTGGCCAATTTTTGGCGGATCGCCAAAATGAGTAATTTTTTAGAAGAGGCCTACCTAGGGAATATTTGTGCAAAATATGAAGAAAATCTGATCAAAATTGCGGGAGAAGATTTTGAAAACTGGCAACCGAAAAATTTCAAATGTCCCCCATTTAGCCAATTTTTGGCGGATCGCCAAAAAAAAATAATTTTTAAATAGAGGCCTACCTAGAGAACATTCGTGTAAAATTTCAGAGGAATCCGATCAAAACTGAAGGAGAAGAAGCATTTAAGTAAAAGTTTACACACGTACATACGGACGACGGATACCCCTCTATTGATACGAAAAGACCAGCCCGACATAGTTGGCTGGTCTAAATGAAGAAGAAGAAGAAGAAGAAGAAGAAGAAGAAGAAGAAGAAGAAGAAGAAGAAGAAGAAGAAGAAGAAGAAGAAGAAGAAGAAGAAGAAGAAGAAGAAGAAGAAGAAGAAAAGTCTGCAGGTGGAAATTAGAAACGAAGTTTGCAAGTGGGAAATAGCAAAAAAGAAAGCTACCCGAAAATTTTGCATGTGGCCCTGAATGTGTTTTGGCAAATGTAAAAAATCAATGATAAGCAGCTCGGCACGTGTGGCCTTTGATTGATCTGTTGTGAAAAAAAAAGAGCCAACACACACCTCACGTAAAAATAACGCGGGTACAAAGCAAGACTTAGTCTCACTGAGGCAAAGAGATACTAAAACCATAGCAGTTCGATAATCAAGTTCTACATAGAACCAATTTCCATTGTATTTTACCGCTGTGGTAAGGGAATAATTTCGTTTTCTGATTAGAAGTAAATACACAATTTAACCAGCTCAACCTTTGTAGCACGCGAGGCTTCAACCCCTGTTGTCGATATCACCGGTTGTGCACTAAGTGCGTGGCCTTTCTGCGAGGATTTGTTATTAAACAAAAGCACATGGGTCAAGGAGAGACAAGGCCAACAAATGTGCGTTGTTTGTTACCTCCAAAGATTCATCATAGGTTTTTTTCTGTTTATTTTTTTTTTATATTAGTGGAGACACATTTATTTTGGGGGTTTTATGACTTTGTTTCTACAATCATTGCAATTGTGTACCGTTATGGCTTAGTGAAGCAGATGACAAAGCGTTGTTCGTGGAAGTGAACATTGGGATAAAAAATACTGTGAAAAAAAAACACCACCAAAAAAAAAAAAAAACTGTCTGACAACAAGTTGTACAGGTAACATTCATACATATTTTTCGGACAATGTAATAATTTCCACATCATACTGGACATATATATTCATATACCGATATCTACAGGAGAAAAGTGTGAGAATGCAAATCATAGAAACAACCATGGATGTTGAGCGAGAAACGACGTTGTTCATGGGTGAAGATCGAGGAGCACTAGACGCGGGGGTGGGGGTGGGGAAGCTGCCATATGTGCCACGTAGTTACGTCCCATGTGGCCACACTTGCACGAATTGGTTACCATGCGTGTCCATGACTTTTTAAGACGACCTCTAAACGCGCAGTGCTAAGTTTTAAATAAAGACCTTTTTTACCAAAAGCGAAGTGCACTTCCGAAAAAAACTCCCTTTTTGTAAGAAGCACGGAGAACTGAATGAAAAGTACCCCCTCCATTTTTAACGGAATCGGCATTCCGTGTGGGTCGCGTCTGGCCTCAAAATTACCCTCTTTCTTCGCGTTTTTAACGCATGGTAACATATGACACCTTTGCCCCTCCGCCCCCACCCCGCCCCACTGGCGGTTATTTACCGGGTTTGGTGTGCTAATATCGGAGTTCGTTCAGTTGCCCCGACGTATTTCCCACGTGTATTTTTTTAACTTTTCGGTGCCATCCCGAATGGACGTGCGCGCGAAATGGGGGGGGGGGGGGGAGTTGGAGTGGGATCAGAGTCTGCATGCATACTAATGCATTAACTTTCCTGTTACTTTTCCAAATTATTTGCGAAACAACCATATAAACAAATTACAAGGCCACTACAAAAAAACCTTATTTCTCATACTCATCCACTAAAATTACATGCAACAAAAGTTGATAAGGGTGGATTTTAAAAAATTGTGAGTGAAAATTGAAACTGACCAGCCTGATGTAAAAATATTGAAAGTAGAATACTGTTGCCCCTGTAGAAAAAGTACGGAACCTGGCTTTTCCTTATCGTAAATTTTTGAGCGCGCCCTTGCCATTCGCATTTTAATTCTAAAATCACTTAAACCCACAAATTACAGCACACAGCTCCATGATATCAAAGTTTTCATGCAAATTAAAAGTTTTATTTTACCAATACTTGGCGTAAAAAAAAACTGATGCTGATATTGAAAGTAGAATACTGTTGCCCTCCATAGAAAAAGTACGGAAACTGGCTTTTCCTTATCGTAAATTTTTGAGCGCGCCCTTGCCATTCGCATTTTAATTCTAAAATCACTTAAACCCACAAATTACAGCACACAGCTCCATGATATCAAAGTTTTCATGCAAATTAAGTTTATTTTACCAATACTTGGCGTAAAAAAAACTGATGCTGGGTCCAAGAAACTGCAAAAAGTTGGACCCTGTTCGATCTGAAATTTTCTCAGTAATAAAAAATTGTGAATTTTCTTGAAAATTTAGGATGAAAAACAAGACTAATTTTCATCATGACCTAAAATAAACGAATGCCTTGTAGCGAGTAATTCTGCAGTAGTGGCCAAAATAGTGGCCACTCTGACTGCGGATTATGTCCGATTATCCAACAACTCATACACGTTGTTTCTGGTCGGATTTGCAAAGCCAATACAAGCCGATTTCCTGACTCCAGTGTTATCCATATTAAGGTTTTTTGCTGGTATCACTGCATGCTAAAATAGGCAAACTGAGTATGGTTCCGAGAGACCCAAAGGGATTCATGTGTAATTGAATCTTGTATACTGTGCCTATTTTCGGAGAACCCCCCCCCCCCCCCCTCCCCCGAGGCGCTCAAGCTGAGAATAAATTCACAAAATTGTCAGAAATCTGTGGCAGAGTATAGTTTGATCACTTTACTTGTTTGTTAATAGTTGTTAATATATGTTGGCAAATTCATATACGATTGTTGACAGATGAACGGAAATGCGAACCTAAATTCACTATAACCCGCTCTGGTACTGGGGCAAAGAGGGGGTGACAACAAAATAATATAAAAGCTAATCTAATAATTTAAAAGACTATAACAAGCATTGTTTTGTTTTTTTTTAGGTTTTCTTTGCTGTTATCAGTGGATTAACCGCTGTCGAGAGCATACAAGGCGACAGGGAGCTGCCTGTTATTCCATAAGCTGAAGTGAAATTATAGCGTGATCAGCAGTGAGGTTACACCGTGAACAACAGTAAAGTTATGCCGTGACCAACAACGGGGTTATACCGTGATCAGCAGTGGGTTTCATCGAAACTAGCAGTGACTGTACATTGTTAGCAGTAGTGAAGTTACACCGCGATCAGCAGTGATGCGACACCGTGACCAACAGCTGGGATGGTCACTGCGCACTTTGCTGAAGACAGGTGTACACAAAGCAATGAGTTAACGTCAATGGGATGACGAAAACTTATTGGTGCATGTAGCCAAAAAACAAAAAACAAAATCATATATACGGCGCTCCAGCCCCTTCATTACGGTCTATCTGAAATCAGGTGTGTCATGACTCGGGTCCAGCGAGTTGGCGCCGCAAAGCTGTCGTTTGGGCGGGGCCGCAGTGGGCGCAGTTTAGCGGCCCGCCGGCGTATAGCGCGGTATCTGCGACAGCGCCCGGCGGCGTTTATTATCAACCCGCAAGACATTGAGTATGAAATTGACGATCGGGAATCTTCGGCAAGTTACGTGTTTTTATTGTTGGGTCGTCGCGTGAGGCGAATAAGCGAAGAATAACTTACTGTATCAGTAAGCGTTACGTGATATCATTGTACATAGACAGCTGTGCTGTCACTGCGACAGGTTTACACGTTAAATGATTAGTTTTTATTTAGCAGTAGCACATGGTTAATGAGACTTTGTATCTGTAGGAACAGCCAAGTACCACATCGGTGTACTCAAAATCAGGATCTACTCAAAATCGAGTAGATCAGCCCCAGAAGTATTAACAAGAGCAAAAGTGCTTCGCACGGCTTAATCAACGTTAATAAATATATATTTTGAAGATTTTTGACAGTACAAGTGGTTGTTTGTCCTGGACGCGATTTTTCGGCATACCACAGATTGCACAATGCAGTTAAGCACCACAAAAATTTGAGCTTATTTGGAGATTTTACAAAACTAATTTTAAATACCTGAAAATGAGTAATTTACGGAAAAACGTCACTAACAAAGTGAGTATATTAGAATGCAGATATCCTTGTTCTGTTTCTTGGTAGAAACTACATTTAGCAATAATTTCTTTTATTTGATTGTTTAATAAAACAAGCTTTCCTGATAGCATATGTCGTGACTTTTTTTTAAATTTTGCTTCCACTCGAGTGGTTACCGGGGAAACGACAAATCGCCAAGATAAGTCAACATCTTGCCTTCAAATGATCATCAGGATCATGATTTGGTTGTGATTTATCTGATACTTCTGGCAAACCGATATCGAGTTAATCAGAGCTCACGGTATTCAATGTTGAATTATTAATGATAGAAGGCATTTTCCCTCGACATGTCAAACCATCGGAAGAAAATGTATCAAGCATTTCAACTGCGGAATTCTTTCTTTCAAGATTCTGAAATTGATTTCCGCCTGAGCACAGAGTTCTTGCAACTTCTCTTTTTTTTCAAATTGGCTATAGATACCTCTCTGAAACAATTTTTAAATTTATTTCAAAGATTTTTTACAACCCTTCACCTCCCTTTTCAACAAACTCATTCAGTATTCCATTAATATAAAAATCCACAGTTTGTCCTGTGAGTTTGTTTGATTTAAAGCAAGAACTTTTGAGCGCAACACATTTCGATCTAAATATTTAAACGAGATTTCGAATTTCCATTCAGTTTCTGCAGGAAGTGCTACAAACTATACAATTTCTGAAATTATACCTATGATACCCAAGAATATCAGCAGAAACGCTACGCTGCGCAAAAACATAACTTTATGATGTTATTTAAACCAGTTAACAACATTACCATTTTAAATTACCACGCGCCTGAGCCTGAGCGTGCTTTATTTTGCCTTCCAGGTTCGCACTACTGATGCATACTGAAGTAACTGACATGGAGAGGGGAGCGGGGAAAGGTGGGCATCCGAAGCCATAATGTACTAAGATAGGTTGGGCAAGAAGAGTAATGCACTTAGAATCAACGATCACTGATCTTCCAGTTTTTTGTCACCGAATACTCCCGATATTGAACTAAGCATGAGGCACATTCGATCTCTGTTGCCGGGGGCTGGGGGGGGGGGGGGTAGATAGGGGAGGAAGGCACTTCCACTTAAGTTTTTAGAAACTGCCCAAAATTTAAACAAAGTCGACAGCACAGGAAGTACGCAGTTCGGTCATATAACAAAAACAAATTCACGGAAATTGCAATTCACATAAATCGCTAACAGCAAACCCGGGTGGGGACACAGAACATAGAGTGGCAAGGGCAGTCAAAGTGTCATACTTGAAGGTAGCCGTATGGTAGGGGAAGGGAAGGAGTAGGGGGGGGGGTGTCTGGGGCTTAGCGAGAGAAATATTATAGTCAATAGGTAGGGTCACAAATTTTACGTGCAGAGGGGGGGGGGGGGGGTAGGAAGACATCTGGATATTTTTGCTTGGCCTCCCCAAGATGTGTCGCTATCGACAAGTACATGCACCGTGTGCCAAAGGTTATAATTTACATGTCTGCTGCAAATGCAAAGGGTCAATGTTCTGAAAAATAATTTTCAGACTCAATATCCTAAGATAAAAATTACCTGTTGTCTTCAGAAAGCATTTAAGAGGGGACATTATGATCCACCCAACAACTTGGTGCATTTCACTTGGAATTTGTTCATATTTGTGAAGAATCCAAAGATTTAATGGCCCTAAAAACCAACAATTTGGATCCATAGTCTTTACATTTAAAATATATCATGACCGAAAATAAAAACGAACGAGCAACTGAAACATTCTGGACAAAGTTGATACCAACTTGAGATTGAAAGATACTTTATTCGTACTATACACAGCTATAAAGGGGAAGAGTTGACCATTTAAAAAATAAATCAAACTTTATATTTTGATCCAACTGGTTTATATGGAAAATTTATTTACTTATCTATTCTGCATTGCCTTTTTGTTGTAAGTAACACACGAGAGTAATACAATGCGTCACATAGTGTCGTTATTCAGAAATGAGGACTTGCCACACAAATCTCCATTACAAAAACGAGGTTTGAAATCACACATCAAAGCTGAGCGCCCACAGCACTAAGTATCCCCGTAGATCTCACGAATCTTAAACATTGTCAATTTTTCATGCTCAAGAGCATGCAACAATACAGATCTGTAGCACGCTTACAATTCCGACAACACACATCTCCAGCATGCTGTCTTACAATTCCAATTTTATACTCTGGTGAAGACCAATATTCACTCTCACTGCATGCTTTTTTTTGTGTTCATTCTTCAACCTGGTTTTCCAAACAAGTACATTTCGTCCATTTTACCAGGTTTAATTAAATTCAAAGCGCATATTCACTGCGTGTTTATAGTGTAAAAAGTTCAGAAACAGGGCGGGCAGTAGTTTTCCAGAACTGGTTCTTAAAAAACCCCTAAGATGTCCGTATTAACATATTATTTTCTCTCACTCCCCCTCCCAGACCCTTCAAAAACATCCAAATCACCCACTGACATCCACTGAAAAAAAATGCTGATTCACTCCACTGAAACACTGAAACATCCATACGGACGTACGCATAACTTTCAAACATTAAGACACATTCCGTAGAGAGTTTACTTCTTATTTCACCTGTCAATTACTTAGACTTTGGCGTGAACTTTTTTCACGTCTAAGCAGCCATTGGCTAGCATCAAAGACATGAACTACTTGAGTAATTTATGGTCTTTGCTTACGCTAAGATGTACACTTTGTGCGCAAGCTGTCTACTGTACCTCCTCTACAAAAAATGTGACGTCATATGTTCACTATAACATCATCGAACCAGATATAACCAGATCCCAATACCTCTACTCCGACCTCCTCCCTCCCCGCCCCCCCCCCCCACTAAATCCCCAGTGCGTACGTATTTCGTGGATATCCCTCCCCGAAAGTCATTACTGTCTAAACAGACGGGGGGGGGGGGGGCAGGGATATCACATTCGGAAACCTCGACGTCAATGCAAACGCACTGTCTGATTTCCAAATTTTGCTCAAATTTTTCAATAAAACCGGAAGTAGTTTTCTTTCTTGTGATATAAAACAAATAGCCAGTGCACTGAACACTTTATTATACCAAGAACTCACAATAAATGAACTGTAAAACTACCGCTTTGTGGGCGTGAAAAACGTGTGATAGCCTAAACAAGACATTTGCTATCTATAGCCCAATTTCTTCTTTTCCTTCTCGCGTTTCTTAGCAACATCGAATTGTCTGTCTTTCCACGTACTTTTCCGTAATTTGATTGGTCTGTTCCCAACATATTTACCTGTAACATAGAAAAATAGATAAACTAGTCAGATCTTCCTGCAAATTAATACTGCGATGTTCAAAGGGCTTGTTCTCCATAGAAAACAATCGACACTTCAGGTACATAGGCGGGACTTCATACACACACAAATGTTCCTGACTACACCTCAGATACACAGGCGGGACTTCATACACACACAAATGTTCCTGACTACACTTCACATACACAGGTGGAACTCCATATACACATAAATGTCCCGGATTACACTTCACATACACAGGTGGAACTTCCTTTACACACAGTAAGATTATTGGTGAAAATATGTGTAAAAGGTATATAGTTGCTTACTGCATAACGATTAGAGAACTGAATGAGGGCAAGATATGGAAAATGTCGGGGATACAGCCAGCAAATCCCAACTGGAATGATGATAACGTCACTTCTAGGCTCTCTGCTCATGTCAAATTCTTTCTTTTCTCAGAATATGCCAAATTGTCTGGCAAGATGTCTAAATTTAAGTTGTCTGAATTTCATATTTCGTTTGTTTTTCTTCCATAATTAAATTTTTAATCATGTATTTGTTTCGCCTCCAATTTACAGTGCAATGCGACACGCAAGCACCCTAGTGATTGAACAGGGGTAAGACGTGCTTTTGGGGACATCCATGAAGATCGTGAGCGACACTTTCATTACCGGTGATCTAACCCGCTGCATTCGCCCAAGCTGAGGCAATCGCAGCGAAAGTCAATCCCCTGCTTACCACACGTGGCCATGTTCGAAGACCAGAACCTTGGGATAATCACACTAGGGCTGTAAACAACTTAGCCAACCGTCACCCCCGTGCATACGTACTTAATGCATGGTCCCTTGTTATGGGGAAGAAGTTTGGCATCAAGTTTCCTGTTAAATTAACAAGGTTGCTACATAACAGAAATGCAAATAGTATGTGTAATTTAATGAACCCTTAAAACTAATAAGTTTAATTCATGAAATTTTTTGCTTTTTCCAACATCCCAGAAGCAGTAAGGTATTACTCAAATATAAATCAAGTGGATGTACAAAAAACTTTTCCTATTTAACAGGTAAAACGTATTCACAGCAATGCCACCACGAAAAATGCTTAAAGAGTACTCTCGTTGGTCTCGTATATACCCTTCTTTCAACTGCCCGTGCTTTTGTATAACGTGTATCCTTTAGCAACAAACGCAAGACGCTCTAGTTCTCGTCACGCTGACACTGAATAAATCTCTTATGAGTCTTGGAACGCACATAAGGAATCTCTAGCAGCCCCTTGTAGCCATCACATCGCCACTTGTTTGTTTTTTTTTTTTTTTTTTTGTTTTTTTTTTTTTTTTTTTTTTGGGAGGCGGGGGGGGGGGGGTGGGAATTAATATGTATGACTGCCACACCAGCAAATCGAACAAATCATTGACACAATAAAAGGAAATGAACACACAACCTTGGCAGGCGAGCACCGGAAACACGCAACAGGACTTACGCAGCAAACACGGGCGTGTAATGATCATTCGCGAGGGCAACAAATCAAAGGAAAAATTTCTTTACGCTGAAAATAAGTGGGTTCTTCTGTCTAGATTAAAACGTGACCGAGGTTAACGGCTCACATTGCAGGGTCAAGAAAGCCAGCATTGCTGAACCGCCTGAAAATCATCGGCTCTCAGATTTCCAAGGCTGGTCAAAACTTAAACCTCCCCATCACTTTGTACATGTGAAGGACGGGTATGCCTCTACCATACCAGATCACACTGACGCCGACTCCGCTCACCCCTCCCCCCACCCCAACAAGGAGTCATATCTGTAACCGGCCATTGTTAATAAACCGGAAGCTTTGCAGCAGATGCTTCTCTTTTTCACACACAAGGCCACGGCAACAATCCCAACAAAATTCGCTGAAAGCACCTGTGTGTATGGCCCAATCCCAGTCTCTGTGACATTGTATGGCCCACTCCCACTCTTTGAGATTGTATGGCCCACTCTCACTCTCTGTGAAATTGCATGGCCCACTCCCACTCTCTGTGAAATTGTATGGCCCACTCCCACTCTCTGTGACATTGTATGGCCCACTCCCACTCTTTGAGATTGTATGGCCCACTCTCACTCTCTGTGAAATTGCATGGCCCACTCCCACTCTCTGTGAAATTGTATGGCCCACTCCCACTCTCTGTGACATTGTATAGCCCACTCCCACATTCTGTGAAATTGTATGGCCCACCCCCACTCTCTGTGAAATTGTATGGCCCACTCCCACTCTCTGTGACATTGTATGGCCCACTCCCACTCTCTGAGATTGTATGCCCACTCCCACTCTTTGTGAGATTGTACGGCCCACTCCCACTCTCCATGGCATTGTATGGCCAACTACCACTTTTTGTGAGAAATTTAAGGCCCACTCCCACTCTCTGTTAGATTGGATGGCCCACTGTCACCCTCTCTGAGATTGTATGACCCACACACTGTCTGTGAGATTGTATGGCCCACTATCACTCTCTGTGAGAAATTTGTGGCCCACTCCCACTCTCTGTGAGAAATTTATGGCCCACTCCCACTCTCTGTGAGATTGTATGGCCCACTCTGTGAGACTGTATGGCACACTCCCCCTTTCTGTCAGATTCAGCTCCTCACCACTAAATATCCACACTTTTTTCGGGCTTGTTAATGGAACATAAAGAAACGTGTTGAATGACAAAAAACCCAAAAAGGAAAATCCGCAAAAGAGACAGAAAAACAATGCAGAAACTGAATCAAATGTGACCAAGCAACATGCAAAATGATGGTCCTTGTACCCAGGATTAGCCTCATAGGTAGCCTTCTATTCTCGTAACAGAAACCGTGAATTATTAGTTTCATCACTGCCATGAAAATAACCATGAAAACACGACAAAAGCGTTGAAGAGGGCTCATTCAGAATTCCAGATTTCCCCGGGAACAATTTCCTTTGATAGCAAAGTGGTTTTAAGGATAGGCATCGCCTACGCTTTTAAACAATCTGCAAAGCATCGGCAACACCATCGAAACGGGTCCAAAAGACAGCCACCCAAGTACGCCATAAAGAACCTCCTTGAATCACGACTTGGTGACATGGATTGTGTGTGGGCGTTTATTGCACGATTGCCCAGTGGCGATGTTCACATCTAAATACATTACAACTGCCTCTGAATGGAGCAAACATTTCAGTTGTATAAAGGCTTCAGGCTATAAATTCCTCATTGCCTCATTTCAGAAATGATAATGCGCGCCGTTTGATAAAAAGTGCGCATTTGGATAGCTCTTGCCTTTTACGGTTAGAAAGGAACAACGTCTTTACAAAACGCTTGTAGTCATCACAATATTTGTGTCAAGCTGGTATCAGAAGGAAAAATAACATTGTTTTTCAACCCAGTTTTTAGCAACACTGACCTGACAGGCAGGCCATTTTTATTTTTAATTTTAATGACCCTGAACTGAGATCTTTCTTCCTTCCTTTCTTTTCGTTCGTTTGTTTGTCTGTTATTTGTTTGCTTGACCGTTTGAAGCATCTGGCTAACCGTAATCATGGAATGCACAGCCTTCAAAATAAAAAATAAAAACAGCGGCAACCGCAGTGGCAACTCCTGTACTTGTTTTTTTTTTTATGTAATTCATACCTTCATGTAATTCAACTAAAATATAGAGAAAACTATGTACGAGACGCTAATTCTGGAGTAAACTAGTCCAAGACCTGGTAAGTGTACATCAGTCCCAACCCAACCCGATGTCAATTAGCTTAAAAGTATTAAAACAGGTGAAGCGAACCAGTGGCACGACGTTTACTTCTTTTTTTCATCAAAAAGCAAGAGGATTTCATCAGACGCATGCAGACAATCAGTACATGATAGCTATCAATGAAAGCAAAACACCAAGTCTCACCAAATCAGATTGGCAGGATATCTCTCTCTGTCTCCCTTGCTCCTCCCCCTCCCCCTGCTGCTCTCCAAAACCAAGTTATACACCTAACCCGGCTACGGAACACAGGAGTCACCCATCAGTTCAGACTTCTATTACATTCAACAGAGTCGTATGTGACACATTTTCGACTACTATCAACAAGAAAGCGGTGCAGATCATCTGCAACTTCTGCACTTCCAAGTTATGGTACTTTACTACCACTGGTCTAATAGTTTAGTTAACTTGCTTGGACAAACCTTAGTCCAAAAATGCTAGCTTTTTGGCTTTACTGTCAATTTGGAACAAAATTACATTTGTTAGATTTTTACCACATCAGGCAATAGCGTCATATTGCACATTATGCAATTATTCTGGTTTTTTTCGGTACGATTTTGCATAAATTGTTAAAATTTTGCCGAGATGGTCTATTTGCATTAGCTAAATATTTATCGTATATCAGCCAATAATGTCTTTTAGCAATGTAATTTGAAGCAAAAACACCGGTAACGGTTTATAATATTTATATCGCTCAAATTGATAAATTAGAGACTTTCTATTTGTTTTAAACAAAGCATCACTCCTTTAATATTTATTCGATGACGAAGCACCTAAAACAGGTCTGCCTAAAAGGGGGAAACTATTAATGATTTTAACACCATAAACAAAACACCTTCACACATTTTATTAGAAGCTTTAATTCTTGTATTACTCTTCAGAGACATAACGTTAATGCCAGTAAAGGAACAGTTCATATCAAAATGTCAAGTGATAACTTCTCAAATTTACATATTTTTCTTCAAAAAAGAGAAACAATGTCAACGAGCTGATGTTTTATAGTTGAGCTCGAAGCAGTACCTTATTTTATAGCTATTCATTATCAGTGAAAAAATCAAACTGCAAAAAGAAAAAAAAAAAAAGCCGAAAATAAAGAGGTCGGTTTTCGGTTGCGGCATGAATCGCAACACCCCTAAAAACAGTACGACGCTGCACATCTGTAATGTTTTAAAAGGCAACGCTTGAACGTTTCAAAAAAGTTGTTCACAGAAACTTTTCTGAATCAGTTTTTTTTTCTTTGCGAAGCGTCATTTATTTGATTTCAAGCTGACTTCAACAACTGCAGTATATTTTGCCCCCGGCAAAATTGCAGACGCTAGAGCAAACAATTGCTCAGAACTTGCACCCAAAAAAAAAAATGTGAAACACACAAATGGTGACACATGGACAGAAACAGACACTATTCCAGACGCGTCGTATGCCTGACGAGGTGCTCAGCTGGGCTACATGACCTTAGATGATAACGTCGATGCCCGCTACAGGTATTGCGTTCTCTTTTTCTAAGGCCAAACCCCCCTTTTTCTTTTTTTGAAAACGTCGGTGACCCAACATTGGCCAAAACTCTTGTTTCGTTTTTTTCCCTCGCAAAATATAGTTTAGTTTTAGAAAACGTTTCTGTGATATAATACTTATATTCTTAATTGATCCATCGCTACATGGAAGGTTTTACTGCGACTTTTTTTTTAAAATAAGAGGCGCCAGCGCGAAATATTAGTATAAATTCCTCCTCCAGAAGGCCAATTACATTACTTTGTATGGCGTCTGGGTAAATCTGTTTGCTTTGAGATTTGATAAATCCTCGGTCTGCCGGTCATTTTTTTTTTCTTACTCGAAATTTTTTCAACCCGCTTCGTTTGCATTTGTTATTTTAATGACCCGATCGAGGGTGAGAAACAAGACTGTTTTTTTTTCAGGCCTAATCGTAATTTTGCGATTGTGATGTGCGCATCAACACAACTTTTCCGTCCTTTACAACTTCGCTGTATTTCACAGGCCGTCACAAAACAGAAAAATTTCCCATTTCAAGTTCGCAAATAATTGAGAATCAAATCACGATTTTTTTGGCCAATATTAAATCATGACAATGTTTTAAAGATCACACACGATTACCCGCAACAAGAACAAAAAAATGGAGGGGAGCACGGGAAGAAATTACAGACCAAGCCAACGTGAAATATGATTGGCTTACAAGATTACACGGCTGGGAGATTATTCAAAGAAAGAAACTGGCAAATGACAGGAATATGATTAGTGTAAATGAAATTCTGCATTAAAAACACGCCATCAGCAAATAAACACGCTCTCCGGAGAGTTATGCCATCGCATATCCCTCAACAGCCCGGAGAGAAAAGAACAAACTACAATACTAACTTTCCTTAGGCTTGCGTGTTACCCCAGTTAAGCACTAAAAAAAGAATTGTTATTACAACTTAACTAAGTGCTGAATCATACGTTTTAAAAGGCTAATGTAGCCCTATATGGGTGGCTTGTACATGTAAAACACTCTTACCGCCCAGAGCAGATCTCGTGGGAGCAGAGAGCAAAAAAACTTGTCACCAGTGGCAAGAAAATGCAGTGCTGAGGAGGGGGCCGCACTGTACACTCACAACGGCTACCATGGCATACGTCTCCGCACAGAGTCGGAACTTCTACTGGCATCTTGTACTCAATGTCTTTAGATTTGTCTTAATTTTGCCGCATAAATCGGCACTGTGTTTGTTACAAGCTCAACAGCAGCCTTATCGTAATCCTGTAATCACGGGAGAATTCAATGAAAACTTGAGGAAATCGGAAGGCTTATCTCACCGTTCTGGACTGCGACCACACGCCAGTTTCATACCAACACACGTCATGGATATTCCATTTCTTAATCACGAGTCAAGCCTGTTGACAAATGCACGGAGCATCATGCCTAGAGGCCACGGGGACAGAGCACCAAACAATCTGGATACAGTTATGGGTAACCTCGGGTACCTCTCAAAGTTTGAAAACTTGCCACTCAGTGACGTCATCTATGACATAGACCTGGCCGCCACACCGGGGCAATTCACTGGACACCAAAGTTCCTTGACTTCGCGGCTTAGAACCAAAGCCATTCCAGACTCACCCCCAGTCAGTGCGTCAGATGAGGATCCACCACTCGCTACACCAGAGACCGGGCACCGTGCATCACACAAACAAAAGAGACTGTTCGGTATCATTCACTGCAATGGCTGGGGAGCAAGTTGCTACCGCCACAAAACCAGGCAAAAGTCGAGCTCCTTTTCGGGCTCAACAACTCTCACCCAAGACGAGCAGTCCCGACGACAAGACGCCGTGCCGGCCGGAGCCAGCGGTGACGGGCGGGGCACTGCGAAGGCCGCGAGGGTATCCCAGCCTCCCAAACCGCGCCCCATCTCCCGTGTCCACTTTGAGCCATCTTTCACGCTGACATCAGGTAATATTTTAGTTTTCTTCCGCTTATGACATCCTTTGTAGCTAACGCTGTAGCGGTAATTCAGACAATCTAACTGTATTAATCATCAGACAATGCCTGCATTAAAAAAGTAACATCATGGTCAAACAACTAAAAATATGAGCCATTCAACAGAACCTGTACATTTTGCTGTTATAAATGTTGGATATAAATATCATGAATTAACAGAAATTCAGTTATAAATCAAATGAAGGTTAAGAAATGTTACATAAAATAAGGCTGAGGTGTGTCTGGTACATACCAAGTGACTGCAAGTAAAACACAGAAACGGTCACCTGACCATCAACACATTTTTTATACAACTGTTTAATTGTTTAAGCCAGTGTTGGCATCTCACTAAATAGTGCAGCCATTGGTCCATTTTGGCCAAACCCCAGGTCTTAGTTTTAATGCACTAATTCTGCAACAAATACTTCAAAGAATCAAACTGTAGTCCCTTTGTTAAGTTGAAAATTCCGTGAAAATTACCAAGATTGTTCTGCGTGTTAAAAATAAAAGTTAAAATTAGTAATTTTACTAATAAGCAAGACACAAAAATAGAAATCCAAGCCAATTCATAAATACAAGCCAATTCAACGACTAATTAGTGAGCACTCTTCCCAAGCTGAAAAATTTGCCAGAAATTACTTCAAAGAATCATGGGTAACACATTCTATTTTTATTATAAAAGTACTATTGTTTATGCTGCATGGTTTCAGTAAGCTTGAAAATATTCTCAACACATGTGAGCATAATCATACCAAAGATGTAGAACATGGTTATATTTATAGAAAAGATGATCTCTGATTAAAAAAAAAATAAACCGCAATTTTTATGCGAACACAGTCTGTAAAGCCCTGAGTTACTCAAAGACAGCTGTTTGGCACAAACTTTACATCAAACTGAATGTCTGTGATTAGGAACGCATGTGAGAGTTGATAAACAGAAAACGTGGCGGTAGAAGTGTTTTCATGTGTCACGTGAATAAATACTTCACTGGTTTCAGGAGAAAATAAAGAATTACAGAAAAGTTGTGAACAGGCCCAGTGTTGTGACAGCCAGTATTAAACATTCCACTGTTTAAAATAAGGATGCATGAAGCAAATAAGAAGTCACATATTGTTGTTGTTTGCGAAACAAGGCACTATGGTCAAAGTTTCGAGACTGCCAGGCTACTTGCCAGGGTTTTCGTCAATATTTCCGTCAGTTTGTGGCGAAAAAAAAGTAAAAAACCACGTGGACACGTACACCCCCTACCTCACCTCAAAATTTCAGGATTTTTCCGATAAAGTCCTGGAAGGAGAAGGAATTTTTTTTAATTGTTTTTTTTTTCGCGACTATTTCCGTTACCTTTAGGTGAATCACGAAAAGAAGTAACAGCCAGGTATTTACCAATGCCCGCTACCTTCAACCAAAACTTCAAGAGACTAAGGCCATATATCTGGAGTCACTTAATATTTCAAAAGTAAATTAGGTTTTCGCGAATATTTCCTTCAATTTCTAGTGAATCACAAAAAAGAAGGGTGGGTACTAATGTCCTCTTCCCTTATTTAAAATCTTGAGACGATTACGTACTAATGTACTAATGTACCCAGCGTTATTTAATATTTTAGTAAGAAATTGATTTTTTTTTGTCATTATTCCGCCGGTCTTCATTTCGAATCACAGAAAACAGCAGTAGCCAGGTAAGTCCCACTGACTGCTATCTTTAACTAAAGTTTCAAGACAGTAATGCTATTTCTCTGCCGTCATTTAGGATTCTACTGACAATTTTTTCCGCCAATATTTAGGCCAGTTTTTGACGAATCATAAAAAGTAATAATAGTCAGGTGGTTAGCAATGCCTGCTACTTTTACTTAAATTTCAAGGGATTAAGTCTATTTCCTTGCCGACAGTTCGGATTTTAAGACAAAACGGGTTTTCGCTAATATTTCCACCAATTTTTAGCGAATTGCCCAAAAAGTAACATGCACGTGAACACGCATGCCCCATACATTCCGTTAAAATGTTAAGACTTTTCCATTACGCCAATATTTCCCCTAATTTTTTGTGAATCAGAAAAAAAGTAATAGCCAGGTACGTAGCAATGCCCGCTACATTAAACCAAAACTTCAAGGAACTAAGGCCATATTTCCTACGTCAGTTTACATTTAAAAAAAAATAGTTTTCAAAAAAATAGTTTTCACGAATAATTCCGCAAATTTATGGCCAATCACCAAAAACAGAAAAAAATAGGCAGGTATATATCAACGTCTGCTTCTGTAATTCAGAATTTTAAGACGGTAAGATTATATCCCTAACCTTAGTTAAGATCTAATAAGAAATTGGTTTTTCGTCAATATTTCCCGCCAATTTGTTCCGAATCACGACTACTATATTTAGCCAAAATGTCAAGTAAGTAAGGATATTTCTCTTGTACCATTCAGGATTTTACTGATTATTTTTGTAAATGTTTGCAAATTTTTTCCCCAATGTTTTATGAATCACATTCATGAAGACATTCAAGCTAAAAATCTAGGAGGCGCGTATTTTTTTTTTTTAATTAAAAGCGTACATACGCACATACTTTCAACGGTCGCTATAGTCCTTGTTTCTGTAAGAAACTGGGTCTAAAAAGCCCGCCTGAGCGCATTTCGTTGCGTTTTTCCTCCAGACAGTGACTTTACATTCAAGCGATGTGAAAACTGCGACAAATCGGAAAAATCGTCCCCAAGATGGGATCTTTTCGGTAGAAATTGGTATCTGTTGCTATGTCAAATGCAAGAGGCCCATCTATGAAAAAGGAAAAGTGAGAGGCAGTGACTGGCCTTTTAAGGAAATAAAATACAGTCAATAAACAACCAAAATTACCCCAGTGACATCAAGGTCTCGCAAATTATGTCAAAGATAGATAACCCATTCTTTTGATTTTTCCATAAATTGGCAAAGTACGTCCGCAATTATTTTTGGCCGATAGTGAAAAACTATAACACATCAGGCCTTGACGTTTACATTTTTGCGTTGTACAAATGTATAGCCCTACTTTTTCGGCCATTGCAATAGAATTCTTTAACTGGAATTGGTATGGCTTCTGATCCGTAAACTGATAATATATCACATATATTTTCAAATACAGGGGCCCCTCGTTAATTCGTCCTCGGTTAATTCGGTCCCTCGGCTAATTCGTACCAATTCCGTCGGTCCCGATTTTGCGACCCATTCACTTCTATGTAAAAGTACGAATTAACGAGGACTCGGATAATTCGTCACAAAATTTACCCTCATTTTTTTTTATATTCCGGTCTTTTATCAATGCAGAGCCATACAGATTAGGCATGCCACCCAGTTAAAACAACACGTTACTCAGGCATCATGTGCAGCGAGATGAAAGGGTTGCATAATGCGCATTGTAGGGCAGTAATGATGGGAGTTTAGGGATTATGATTAACATGGTCTACCTAATACACCGAGTGTCTTAGTGTGCACAGCGTTTTCACTGGCCACAAATCCGGAGCATCCTCTGTCACGTACTATGCAACGGCTTTGTCTTCTGTGGACGCTTCACGCTCCGGAGCGTGTATATAAATTGTGAACAGCTGTCATGCATTTCAACTTGCAAAATGACATCAAAACGAAAACACAATGATTACACAATGGACCTTAAGTTCAAACTGTTAAAGCAAATAACGAGTGGCTCAAAAACCAGAACTGAAATAATGACTAAGTACGTAGTACCTAAAAGTACACTTGCTTCATGGATAAAGAATAAGGATAAAATAATCAATGGTGCTGAAATCAGCCAATTTGAGCCTGCTCGAAACGCGCAAGGCTTGAAGGTTCATTGTTGTTTTTGTTCATTCGAAAATTTGACCCCCGGTTGTACCAATCTACCCTCGGTTAATTCGTACTTTTTCCCTTGGTCCCGAGGAGCACGAATTAACGAGGGGCCCCTGTATTCATAAGAATTGATGATATGTCTGATATGGGTGTAGGACAAAATACCACCGGACATAATACCACCGGACATAATACCACCGGACAAAATACCACCGGACATAATACCACCAAGCAAATGAAAACTAGGACAAAATACCACCACAATCTTTTATTGCTTTCTCTGATCACCGGAGCTATTTATAACTGAATGTAACTAAAACAAACGTAAAAGTACATTCACTGAGGACATTCTACTTTACTGAAACTGTTCTTTTTTGTAGATCCTAGTTAGTTTATTGTCGTGGTTTATTGCTGTTGATATTGGTTTAAATTGGTAAACGGTCATCTGCCCCCCTTTTTTGCAACCCGGTCGACTGATACCCCCATCCCCCTGCAATTTGACGGGGTCGTCATCTGCCCTCCTCCTTTTTTAGTGGAAAAAATCTATTCACCAATATTGATCTCAGGAGATACTGATCCTTAAACTAATTGCAATTCTAATTGCAATTAGTTTCCTATTGGTGAATTGAAATTTACCGAGGTGCAATGCATTCAATAAAATAAATATAAATTTATTGATTGTGTCTTTGTAAGCCAAGAACCCAAGAAAAAATAGTATATCGAGGGGGCAAGCGACCACCCCAGTCTCGCGCTATGGCAATCCCTTATTAACAATGACATAACGCAGTATTTGCTCTTATTCTCTGCGACCTACTGCATCTGATTTTTATAATCCCTAAGCCGTCTCCGTTTCGCGTCTTATTTGAGCTTCTTCCATGACTGGACGCCACGGAGTCTGCGTTGTTACGGTGTATATTAAAAAGATATCGTTGTTGGTATTTTGTCCTAGTTTTCATTTCCTTGGTGGTATTATGTCCGGTGGTATTTTGCCCGGTGGTATTAAGTCCGGTGGTATTATGTCCGGTGGTATTTTGTCCGGATCCCGTCTCATATATGTCCATATATTCATATAAACTGATGATGTATCTCATATATTCTTTTAAACAGGTAAAAATACGACAGACTTACCCATGAGAAAATACCAAGCTTTGAAAAGACGGATTCAGTTATTGTTTTTAATTAAGATAAAAATACAATGCTGCAAATCCCCAATGTCATTCACAATATTAGTGATGTGATCCGTCACTGATGGGTCCGGTTCGGTTCGGTTTCGTTTTTAAATAAAAATCGGCGGTTTTTCGGTTCGGTTTCGGTTTTTTTTCAGACTGTGCAAATATATATAAATTAAAGGGTATCCGCCCAAAATGACTCCGCCCAAAATGACTCCGCCCAAAATGCCTCCAAAAACTGCAAGGGGGGACAAAATGACTCCGCCCAAAATACCTCGAAATCTTATTTTTTCAAAGTGAAGGGAAGAATGGTTTATTTTAATAAATGAAAAAGACAACTCTTGTTAATTCACATTTTATCAAAACTGATAATCAGAGTTCTTGTTTCTCCAAGTTCACTGGCGCATTTAGCTAATCAACTCAGTTAGCAATCACAGTGTCTCTAACTCACTCACTCAGTGGCTCACTTTACTCATCAACTCAGTTAAAAATCACAGTGTCTCTTAACTCGCTGGCAAATCAACCCTGGAGTTCTTGGTTTTCCAAGTTCACTGGCATCCAACGCACGTTGTAACCGATACCGTCGATGAAGTCTGCCATAGTTCTCCGTCCTTCGGCGCGATCTGTGCACAGGGTCTTGAGTCGTCTTTGAAGTGCCACATACTCCTTGCGAATTCGTTTTTTCGGTGGTTCTCCGCGCAAATCTTGCTCAATAGCTGCACGGACGGCACAGTCTTCCTGCCGAATAGCCGTGATGAACGTCCAGATGGTTGGATGATGGTGGCCAACCAGGTGGAAGAATCTATTGTTAAATCCCTCACATTGGTTGTTGGTCCTCGGCTCATCCTTGATGGTCGCGTCGTGAACATTCCAAACCTCTGGTGGGAATCGTAGCAGTAGATAACTTGCGCAGGGAGGCGGGGGAACCGAAAAGCAGTATGCGAGCGGCAGCGTCATTGCCGTTATCGTAAAACAAGAATCTGTCTGGAACGTTACTCAAGGTTTCGGCCCATTCATCGGGTATAACCAATTCATCCAAAGTGTCTGGAAGTGGAGGGTTGTGTTTTGCGCGGTTGCGGCGAATCATTTTTTTCATTGCTTCGTCCGAAGGAAGGCGCGTGCGGGCCTGGTCATTTACAGTCGTGCGCATGGCGTTAATCATGGCTGCTGGGTTATGGCCCCGATCCACTGCTCTGGACTTCAACTCGGATCTTGCCTTCACGGCATCTACCTCTTCTTGACACGAATCATGATTATGACCATTTCCAAGACGAGGATCGTTCATTTCGGATGACGTTGACAATGTGCCTTTGCAATGATTTGTACGCCGGCAACGTTTTTTTTTTTTATTTCAAGCCGGCATTACACTGCTGCGGGATTAAGTGTGTCTACTCAAAACAGTTTCTGGCAGCTTTGTGGAAACAAAACCACGCTTATCAAAGTCCTCCGGAGTGGGATTAACATGCGTTTCAGGCCGGCAGTGCACTGCAGGGGGATTAAGTGCGTCTACTCAAAACACCGTTACTGGCAGCTTTGCGGAAACGAAGCCACACCTCTCACACTCCCCGTGATCAGGATTAAGCCCGTCTACTCAAAACACATTTTCTGGCACTTTGCCAGAAATAGTTAAAAAAAATTCGAAATAATATTTCGGGGCATTTTGGGCGGAGTCATTTTGTCCCCCCTTGCAGTTTTTGGAGGCATTTTGGGCGGAGTCATTTTGTCCCGGATTCAAATTAAAGATATCCCAATTAATTTTCTGTTTTTATTCTAGAAAGTGATAAGTAAACATATCGCCTAACTAGAAAAGGAACTCTTCTGGAAGTGTAAAATAATGCTGCGCTAAAATAGTGAGCTGAAAAATTCATAGCAGTTAAAAATGGTCCTGAAAAAAAAAACAAAAACTAGAACCTCACTTCGCTAGCGAAATGTTAAACACTTGACAAAAATTAAAACGCAAAAATACTTCCTTCAATGGGTTATTTCTTGAATAATATATTGCAAACAACACAGCTTGAATATGTCTTATAAGCCGAGTAGTGTTTCGTTTCTGTTGACTTAAGGTTTTATTGACTGATCTGGCATACGCCGTGTTAGCTATTTACGCAGTGAGAGCTCGCACAAAGCTCACTGTGCAACTGTGTGTGATGTGGGTTAAATGCTACGCATTTACTTGCAAAAAATGCACTCTTTTCACATGGCGTTTTAAGAAAGAAAACGAAATCAAAGACGAAAATAAAAAGTGACATGCACATGTTCAGATCAAGCTCTTTATAAGTCCCAAGTTTCATGGTCGTAGGGCCCATAGTGTCAGAGGAGAAGAAGACACAAAAAATCGGAAAAAGTGTCAAGAAGAAAAAAAAAAAAGGACGAATTTTGCTCGCACAAATTCATATAACTCTTGCAAGCCAAAGGCTTGTCAAGTGTTAATAATGTTAATTAAAAACCGAAAATGAACCACGGTTTTCCACAGATCACGGTTCGGTTTAACCGAACCGCCACCTTCACGGTTAACCGTCCCAAACGGTTAACCGTCACATCATTACACAATATAATAATCTCCACCCCCTCCCCCTCCGTTACTGATCCCAGTTAACTGGGGAATATTCTTCATAATCGGAATATGATTTTTGGTACGGACTGTAATTTTTGTGATTATTAATCTCTAGTTAATTAATTAAGAAGCAGCTTTCATATAATCACTTCTCCATCTCAAGGATTGTCCCTTATAAAGACATTTCACTGTGTAACATTTTATAGCCCCGACACACAGTGACGCAGCCCTTCCGTAATACAGTAGCCCCTCTTTAATTCGTACTACGCGGGACCGGTTAATTTGGTACGGATTAACCGGGTGCACGAATTATCCGGGGGAAAACTGGTATGAAATAGAGAAACTAGGACCTAAATATTAGTACGAATAAAGCGGGGAAACGAATTAACCGGGGACGAATTAACGAGGGTCTCTTGTAATTTGCTTCGCCATTCTCTCTTTCTTTTTTTTTTAACGTAAAATTAACCGTTTAAGCATCCAGTGTTTTACGAGCCTGGGTGCATCATTGACCTTCAACTATCCATGTAAACATGGCAATTACCTGCTCATTATACTCACACCAACGGCCAGTTACGGCTCATTATGATGTAAGAGACAGTTCAATTCAAAGAATTCCCCGTTTCAATTGTTTTGTCATAAAAGCATGTCCACCCACGCCCGCGGTGTTAAAAATAGGCCCACAGCAATTGAAGGGCTGGTTGACTTTTCCTAGAAGAAAGTTCCGCATCTTGTGACAAACAGTTATAAATCGGAAAAAGACTCGAGTAGTTAGTGCCTACTAAATACCAAGGTCTTGAGATAATGTTGATCAATTAAGATTTCAAAAGAACAGAGTGAAGAATCGGGGTGCAAGTTTAGCCAAATCAGGATGCAAGTGTAGCCATGTGAGCCTGTTGAACCGAGAACATGACAGGTTTGTGGGTGATTCGAAAGTCTTGTTATTGATGACCGAACGGCACGAACTACTGGCAGGATTTCATAACCTGTTGATATCTGTATAAGAAGATAAAGTAGGAAGTTTGTGAGCCCACATCTGGACTGAGAAAAAAGATTTATCAGTTGTTTTCAGTCAAGAATAAGCCCTCACAGCCCCGCATATCTGGTCAAATAAAATCAATAACTTACTCCCCAACTCGATTTATTTATTTGTTTTTTTTTATTATTATTATTATTATTATTATTATTATTATTATTTTAAACTTTTTACTTTGATCCACACATCGGCAGATCAAAGTTCGGAAAGACACATTTCCGCTCATGGCAGCCCCATCACTGGGGGCGTGATGACTGATGGTATTACGGAAAAACCTGATGGTTATCATACGTGGTTTGCGTGCTGTGAACGCAGAACAAAAGAAAATACGCAACCGTTAGACTGGTGGCTTTTTTCGCTTCAAAAAGCATGAAATACCACAACGCAAATCCTTATAAAAGTTCATCCGGTTAATTCTACAAAACATTAATTTCGCTGATAACCGATTTCGTTAGGTCATGGTATTTTGGCTATATCATGAACAGAAAATAAACTAGTTATGTCAGTATAGTGAGTTCAAGGTCATATCCTGCATGGCATATAAGTTTAACATGTTTTAAGCTACAACATATTAATGCGGAACTCATGAGGATATAGTACCATGGATGTTTTCAGGTAATTCGTGGGCACCAGGTGGCAAGAGAGGTCTACAGACAGGTAAAAACATCTTGTCCCTTGCCGCTTCAGTTAAAAAGGGCGTACATTAAAGGGAAATGCGGGTATCTCACCTACAATTGACATTTCCTTCATACTTTCATAGTTTAATGCTTTAAGGGTATATATTCAAAAATTGAAAAGAAAAAGGGGGGTCACCGATGTTATAAGAGAAAGAAAGACACTGAAAGATCGCGGACTTTTACTATAGAAACCATTGGGAAAACCAAGAAATTTCAATCAAAATGCAAAATTCACACATGATCCAAATTGACAATTGCCTCATTTTTTCCCTGTTTAAAGAACACGTCATACGAAATGTTTTAAGCAAATAAAAATATATGTCACCGTATTATTAAATATTATACAATCCTTTTGACAAAATCCCACTGACTCAATGGATAAATGGTGAAAACAGTGTGATATGATTTTAATGGACAACATATCAACACAGGCCCTTCTAGGAACAAAATATCAATATAGACCATTTCTGGACACAACCCTATTTGATCTAGACGGCTTTAGTAGTTATTTATACTGTGTAAACATGGATTCAAACTCAGCGATATTCAATGTAATGCGCATTTCGGTCGCTCGATGGCGCAGAGATACCCGCATTTCCTTTTAAGTACAGGAGCTGAATCACTTACTTCATAAATGAGAAACAACTTAAGTTTAGGAGGATTAAAACTATTGGTTTCAATGGAGAGAAATATCGCAATAACTTCGCATTCAGTACACAGTCACTTTTCTACATTAATTGTGTCAGATCGTAAAAATAGTTTATAAGTCCGAAAAGTGAACAGTGTTTTAGTAAAATAAGCTTTGTGGATTTTTTATTTGTTTCTTTTAATTTTATCCCTTTCCGAGATATTGGAAAGTCGGATTTTTGAGTACTTGAAACTGTGACGTAATTTACGGTTGTATTAGTTCCAAACAAATGGTTGCAAATCATTACTCCGGCTAAGTGACATGTACTAATCGGAAAAGACTTCTTAATGCACCACATCATGATGTTTTTAATATCAAACAATTAAAGAAATTAGCGTTGACAGCACCACCCACAGAGATGTGGAGCGATCACTTGCTTGTATTGGCCACGATCACCCAGATCCTTTACTGTATATCAGGAGCACTTAAATATAACGTCGACTTTAAATTAAAATAACATTCTGTTCTGTTTTCAGTGGGACTGAATCAACTGTACAAAAGGACACATACGTCAAATGTAAGTGACTATCAATCTGACGCTGGTGACGTAAACGGCAGTCACATTGCTAATGACGTCACAAACAGCCGAAGAAAGATGGAGTTGATCGCAAGAATACTGAACGCCGAAAGGAACAAAGGACGACAGTTACATAAGGGACGAGGATCAGCCGTTAGTTTCCCAGACCTGCGTAAGAAATGGTGGCCAAAAGTGGATTTGTACGATCGCTGGTTCAGAAGAAAACTGTACATTGATTAAAGTGGATCGGTGCAACATTTCTGAAAACATGGACAAGAAGGAACTGGGGTATAAAGAAAGTCGTGCTTGGGGACCGCCCATTTACTACGTGTCTCCCTGCGTGTGAACAGCCATTCTGTACCGGTCCCAGGCCACCAAAACGCGCATATACACCCCCTCCCTCCCCTCCTTCCAAACCTAAACGGCCATGTTGAATGGGCAATCTCCAACACGATCAGTGGACACTCTCGGGCTGACACATGTTAACATCTATTATTTTACTGCAGTGACGACACAGAACTCGGCTTAAATCCCCTGAGACCATGAAATCTAAATAAAACACGATCCTTTTATCGTTACCTCTGACGCAATTTTTCTATTTCCAGTCCCACGATATGTTGTATCTTAAAGAAATCAAGTTTTCTTCAACAGGTAACAAATTTTGGACGTAAAGAAGAAGGTTTTTGGAATAGATCAAGCTCGTCTGAAGGACAACAAGCTTTAGCACTGGATTTACCCAAAAATAAACGGCTCAGACAAACATGTCTGTACTTAAACGACCCAACCATTCCAAGTCATTCCGCCAGAGACCAAAATTTTAACGCACATGGGTACTGCTTTGGAATGAACGTCAAAGAACTTAAAAAGAAACAGTCTTAGGCAAAGGCCTGGCGCAAGGACTGTGACGCCCTGCAGTCAACCATCTCTCTCTCTCTCTCTCTCTCTCTCTCTCTCTCTCTCTCTCTCTCTCTCACACACACCGTTTTTAAAGTTGTTTGATACTCCCTTAGCTAATTTTACGCTTTCCCTAGCACTTCATATAAAACAATAATCTAAAGAAGTTATTAATTTAAAAATTCACTTTGCAGCTTATCTGTACGGTTGGTGTTTATAAAGCATACCATACGACGTTTTTTTTTTTTATTAGCTAAATGGAACAATTCACTTAAACGTTCTTGTTTTTTATTATTATAGATAGTGTATCTGAAAATACTTCTTTTAAATGTTTAAATTCCCACAAGCGCTCATGACTGAACAGATTTGTAAAGTCGCTGATTTGACAGACTAACTGTAACATACACATATACAGCTTTAGCACTGACCTAAGGTGCGTTGTGAGCGATTAGATAACATCCACCAATCAGGCGTCATTGATAAGTCAGACTGTATCTTATTCCTGATATTAAGTTTTGGCAATGCACTTGGCCACTAACAGATACAAACCCTTTAATGTATTAATGGTTTTGATGTGAGGAAAGCCTCCCACTCGACAAGGCGCTATTCCGTGGAATAAGTTATCGACAGTTTGTGGCCTGTTGTCTCCTATCACAGGTAACGCGGCTTGGCTTGGCTCTATTTTCTCTCGTTAGTTGACGTGGACGACCACAGATGGCGCCCTATATGTACGGGTAAAAGTCACTGACTTTCCCGTAGTTCTGTTATTATGTTTTAAATAAACACTATTAATGTCTAACACCAGATGAGAACCGTTCGCATTTTAATTATTTTGGGAGAAGCAAGGGGCATTACTTCCGTGTACTTACCATTCATTTCTCGTATGGCTTTCACAAAGTCATTTGGGTCCTTGAAACTGACGAAGCCGAAGCCTTTTGTCTTATTGGTACGCTTATCCCGGACAACCTTGGCCTTTTGGAACGTTGGGTAGCGGCTAAATGCGCGTGCTAAAACCTCATCCGTGACCTCGTTGCCAAGGTCACCACAGAACACCCGGAAGTCGTCTGCAAACACAAGCAACTTTATGCTACAATCCTGTGAACAATTTATACAACATTTAAGATCAACCAGTGATAAAATATCGCTCGTTTTTGCAGGATTTTTACACATAATCAATATTAACATGTGATAAAATAATGCCCACACTTTTTAAAAGTGTAACGATATAACCTTTCAACAGTAAAACACACATTTTCTAATTTTACACAGAATAACATATAACCTTGCATGAACTAAGCGACGCTAGCTGGAATCTAGAAAGCCCTCCGTGGACACTCGTACGACGCCCAGTCTCTCCATATTACAGGAACGTGTGCCCACTCCCCCTTCCCCCCCAAAAAAAAAAAACCAAAAAAAAAAAAAAAACCACTACTCTCATTTCTTGTCAGCAACACAACAGGGAGCCGCTGTTGCTGTACTTAAATACTCGTGTTATTTGTAACAGTACTGTAAATGCGTATTAGTAGCGAACTCGCTGACCATGAAGAAGGAAATCAACATATGGACTTCACAGCACTAAAAGTCAGTCACCCCAAGCCATTCTTTATGGGAGCTTTCATTGTAAATTCAATAAAGAAGTAAATTAATTGTGTCTGTAAATCGTTTCAATTCACTCAGATTATACCGCAAAAGTCTCCGTCAAAACCATTCCTGCACCAGAAGGCCAATGGTGCTTCGTCAAAGGTGTTTCGTTTTAATGTGTTTGGTGCACGAGAGCTGCAGGAAAACGCCAAAGTTTGCTACGGAAACTTTTTCAGTCTCGCAGATACGCGTTATTTCGATAGATGCCGTTAAATCTAACATATTAAGTAGCATTTGACCACAAATATTGTGGGAAATGAAACCTTTCCAGCATAGCTGTATTATCAAAAGTAGCAAGTCCAAACTTTACAATGCAACATCAACTCAATCATTTTACTTTTTTTTAAATAAAAAATTGTAAATGTTTACACGACAGACACATACAGAAACGGACACGATCGTCCGGGTTTTCTCGCGGAGTGCCCGCGAAGGATTATGGACACAGAAGGTGGCCCTGACCTTGATCCCACTCCTCGAGCGATGGGTCTTCCCACGTCTCCCCCGCCGCTGTGCGCACGAACTTCTTGCGCTTCTGGCGCTCCTGTCGCGCCTTCTCGCGCTGGTACTTGGCAACTGTAACCAAGCACACAAGCATGCAAGTTAACAACTGTAACCAAGCACCCATCCACTTGACTTAGCAACTGTAACCAAGCATGCATGTCCACGACTTAGCAAGTGTATCCAAGTACAAATCCACGTGACTTGGCCCCTGGAACCTGACACATCGACGTGACTTGGCAACTTTAACCAAGCCGGACCCATTAAAATTAAGATTAAAATTATAAACACAAATTAGAACTTAGCAAGAACAAATCTTGTTGAAGATTTAACAATTCATGAACGGATATGTACTCATAATCTTCATGGCAATTTACTTAGAATTATATTTAAGACAATGCTGCAGAGAAGCTAGCCTTACCGAACGCCTCGACATCGATCTCTGGCACGACGATGGGCGGGTTGGCGGGAGGCACGTCCTCGCTCGTGTGTGGCTGCACGTCATCCACCGGCACGTTCACCTCTATGCCTGCATGTCCACCAATATCACGTGAAACATTCTAGTATGACAGCGTATAGGCTGTAATGTTGTATAGCACTCAAGCAATGTCAACAATGTGGTTTATGTTCATTCAACTCGAATACGCGACATATGCATCTTTTTTTATTTAATTTAAAGAGAAGTTTGAGTCACTGTATAAGTATTTTATATCACATGATTATTTGTATTCCACAACCCATATCTTTGTTGGCTATTATTGCCATGACGTCGATAATTTTCCTCTATGGGTTCATGTATCATTTCTACTGTTTTTATTATTTGATTTATTAGAAGAAACGCTCATTGATTTTGATAAGCCATGGCACACATCCCTATGTAGTATATGTACTCACCCTTGGCGACTTTTCTGCTTGACGTTTTTTCCGCCTTCATCTCCTTCTCCATTGCCAACAGTTTGGCTTCTATTTCTTCCCGCTCAATGTCTTCCTCTGACTTCGTTGGCTTGTATACAACACTGGCTTTGGCTATCGTAACGCCCGGCTCTTCCTCTCCAAAGTCATCGTCGTAGTGGGGACCCATCGGCATAGTCCCTCTCGGTCCCATCATCCCTGGCGGTCCCATGCCCCTTGGGCCCAGTGGTCCCATTCTGGGCGGACCCATCCTGGGACCACCGGGCGGTCCCATGCGTGGTGGGCCCCCCGATGGTCCAAGGTGAGGTGGTAGCGGTCCACCCGGCGGGCCCATGCGTGGCGGGCCTGCCCCCATCCGTGGGGGTCCCCCACCCGGCGGCCCCATAAAGGGCGGGGGTCGAGGCGGTGGCATCCTTGGCGGGGGTCTCATTCCGCTGGGCGGCGCGGGCCTGTTCCGTAGCTGGGGCGGCATAAAGGCTGGCGTAGCCGGGGGTGGCGGCGGTGGTGCTGTCATCCCTGGTGGTTTCTGTGGACCTAGCTGTAGCGGCGGAGGTGGCGGTGGTGGTGCTTAAAGCAAACAACATTAGGTGCAGTTCCAAGTACAGTGCTCTGTATTTTATCAAGATAAGTTGATATGCATCTGACGCGCTTGTTGAATAGTTTTTAGTTTCAGCTAAACAGCTACAATTCACTGCCTATCAATCAAAATGTTGCAACTTTTTATGTTTTATCTTGTCAATTTTTGCTCTATTGAAAAAAATATCCCCCTATCAGATACATATTTCTACAAAAATCAATACCCAATTAAAACATACTTGAGAAACTACGCCGAAAAAGCACAATCTTACTACTTAGATATCAGTGAGTTCACTTCTGCAAGATTCTCAGAGCATAAAATGGAAAACAGAAAAATGCAATAAGTACTCAAAGATGAGAGAGTCAAATTTCCAAACTACAAAGGCGCGTTGAAAATCTACATTAACGCATGAAGAACATCCTCGGAACCTAGAAATAGGTCTCTCAACTTGGGAGAGGTCAGTCATTAAAGAAGTCACAGAAATTGAGACCAGAGAATACGTGCCCTACTACCAGCGGCTGTTCCCTAAACATGTGACTGGTCCAGACTGACGGGCAGACAGCTGGTCTCACAAGGACCAGACGTCTTAGCCAGAGGTGCACTTGGCGTGGCTCTGACGGGGCCTATAGGGGGAATCACACATGCCCTTCTACCAGCGGCTGTTCCCTAAACATGTGACTGGTCCAGACTGACGGGCAGACAGCTGGTCTCACAAGGACCAGACGTCTTAGCCAGAGGTGCACTTGGCGTGGCTCTGACGGGGCCTATAGGGGGAATCACACATGCCCTTCTACCAGCGGCTGTTCCCTAAACATGTGACTGGTCCAGACTGACGGGCAGACAGCTGGTCTCACAAGGACCAGACGTCTTAGCCAGAGGTACACCTGACGTGGCTCTGACGTGTACTACTACCAGAGCTGTTCTATAAGTAGAGATGCCTGGCCCAGTGTGACGGGCAGACAGCTGATCCCAGAAGCTCCATATATCTTACCCAGCGGTGCACCTGACGTGGCTCTGGTGGGATCACCCGGGGCATCTGACGAGATCTTTAGCTGCACCTGTTCGTACGTCTTCGCTCCTATGATCATGGAAGCCTTGGGTGGAGGAGGGGGTGGTGCCAATCCCTTACCGGCGATCTCTTCCTCAAAGCTAAAACAATCAAGAGTTTAAACAAGAATACTGGTGGAGATAAAACAAGATATTCCCCACTGGATCACTGATTATTCACAATGTTTTCTAAATTCTTGTAATAATTGTTGTTCCTTTAATGTCCTCTTTGTAGGACTATGTCGAAAGTCAGCAGTCGGTGCGCGTCTCTGCTTAACGCAGTTTCTGAAAACACTTTCTCGATGTGTCGACAGAACTCCTGAAATACGCATTACACGCAAGACACGCAACGTGCGGCTTCTCCAACAGTAACCAATGACAGGAATGTAGTGTTTTGCAACCGGCTGAAAACTCATGTTTAGTTATATTTGACTTTTCACATAGCTAATCGTTTTTACTAGTTTTAAGACATTGAACAGCAATTGTCTAGATATATTTTTCAACTGCAAAAATGATAACGTTTCCCACGTAAAGGCTTAATAAAAACTAAAAGGAAATTGTATAGTAATAGGTGTCTATTTCAGGTATGAAATTTATATTTCCATATGTATTTTTTTTATTCATGCTCATTGTCTATGGCTTTGGAAATTGTCGTTAAGTGAACGTCTTTTCACTGACCACTCCTGCACAGTGAACAACTTTCGGTTCTAGAAGAGTTCATTATATTTTTGTACAACTTTTATGTACCAGAGTGACCTTGAACGATGACGAAGGTCACCGAAGGCTGATCAGCTACATACAACATTTGATTGAAATCCGACCAGTGAAACTTGAGAAATGGTGTTCACAAACCACTTGGTACATGAAATCAAATGTAAAATTTCTAAGTCTCGCCGTAAACTTAAACAAAGGTCACCAAAACCCAATCAGCTCCCAAACATTACATATAGAATCTACAGATTTGACTGGAATCGATTAGTAGAACTGGAGATAAGGTGTTGACAATCATAGCGTGACGAACAGAATGACGAAGGGACAGACGGACACGCCAAAAACATAATACCCCTCGTGGCCTTAATCAGGCCGGGGTATATAAATTGCGCGAGACATGCTGACATTTTAGTTTTTCTTTGGACGAAAGCGTGACGTACCAGTACGATTTTAATACCTTTTCGAAGCCATTCGAAATAATAATTAAAGCTTTGTGCAAAGGAAGCTGTATGGAAATGCCTATGTGAAAGCATGTGGAAAGCATGTCTAAACCTTAATACCACTGACCAAACCCGAAAACTTTTCACATATAACAATTGTCCATTTAAGTGTATTAGAAAAGTTTGGTTTTAGAAGAGAAAGGTTTTGCGTGGAAATGTGAACGTTAAAAGTCTCATTTTCCTATTGCTGGGCATCATGTATCGCTCTCCTCGTAAATGATTTAATATCTAGTCATTTCACCCAAGCGGGCACTCAAGCACTTACGGTTGACATATGGGTGTCTGAAAGGCAGGACTTCAAACGAGAGCCAAGCATTTGCTGAGGAACCGTTTGCCTGCGCTAGCTTATTATCACCTACCCGTAGACATTCGTCAGGATCAGTTTACACAGGGAGAAATATGACTTCAAAAAAGGTTAATTCCTTAACCAAACTACTAGCTGGAGAAACTGCAGGTAAGACTACAAACGCAAGTAGAACAGGATTAGTAAAGCGGCTGCTTACCGCTGAATCGAGTTCCTAACTCTGACAGAGTTTTCAATAAAATTATCCTTAAATATGTCTTAATTTACTCGGACAAAATACATGACACACAACACAGCCATTTCCTGTTATATACTGAATAAAAAACAGAAAAGTATAATATGTTTAATGTGTTAAAAGTATAATAATATAATAAGTGGATTCGTACTTTGAATTTTTGGCGAAGAGTTTTTTTGTTTTTTTTGGTTTTCTGTTTTTGTTTTTGTTTTTTTTTTTTTTGTTTTTTTGTTTTTTTTTTTGTTTGTTTGTTTTTTTCTGTCGTTCGACTGAATTTGGTTTTTGATAAAGGTATAAAGAAATGACAGGAAAGAAATAACAATAATCACCAAAATTCCATTTTGCCAAAAACATGTTAACAAGTTGGTTATTAAAGGGTCTGAGTAATAAGTAAAATAGTTTTGGCTTTTCAGATTCGAAAGTGTGCGCATTGAAAGAAAATGAAAATTTTTGTTTTGTCTTTATCATTTCTTTCAAAACTGAAAGTACAAATTAGCTTATTTTATGTTGTGATATTATGATCGACTTTCCCCAAGTATATTGTGCTAAAGATATTCAACAGTAAAATTAGTACAGTAGGTTTAAGTCTATCCACGCCAAATTTCCCAGTCTACGATCCATCTTATCTTGATAGGACATGGACCACAATTACATTTCATGGTGGAACATAATCAAACAAGGAGTAAAAACAAGTAAGTATTTGTGAAACATAAGCAGGCCCCAACTGCCCCCCCCCCAAATTCATAGGGGTATAAAGCGATGACGGACAGACGGACGGACGGACAGACGGACGGACACCCCAAACCTATAGGCCCCAATCCGAAGGGTTCGGGCCTAACAATAGCAGTGCCGCGCTAAATGTATTATTATGTAACACATGTGTAGACAATAAATAAGAGTTATTGTTGTAAAGTAATCATAATAGGTTGGATTATTCTAGGGTAAAAATGGCTGTGAAATATTTGTGGTTTATGCGTTTTTAAAAGTGATCAAAATCCATGAAGAAATCGGCAAAAACTGAGGAATCCCGCGGTTTCCTATTTTCCAATCAGCATAGCAGCAAAAAAATCCAATCGAAAGAACCCTCATTTTGCTCGTTATTTATATTCGCCTGAAGATCCAGTACGTCTCACCTGTCAAATATTTGTCTGCATTCTGGGCTTTACAAGTCATGTAACCAGTCAAGTGACCAAAAATTAAATAAAGGGGTTATAGATTATCTGTAAAATATATACTAAAATAGTTGATAGACCCAGTACACCTACAATATTTAACTTTTAATTTCTTCCGGACCGCTTCTTGGAGCTACAGTAGATTTAAATTTAATAAACTGAAAAGAAGTGGTTGAAACAATTTTTATTTGCCACATATAACAAAATAAGGAATATTTGAGTTGAAAGTATTGGCATATTTGCATCTGGCTTAGTTACAAGTGAACATTTTGTTGTCAACAATTACGATCTACTCTAACCTATTCTATCTTCTCTCCCTCGTACTTGTACAGAGTTATAACGCACCGCTTCGCTACATAACGATATACAATACAAGTCAACTGAGCTCGCTTTGAGGCACATCTGTGGCTACTGCGCGCGAGATTCAACGATTCACAAGTCTTTATTGGCATTTACTGAAGGCCCTCAAAGTACAACGGTAATCATATACAACTTCTGTGTTACGCTTTTTTTTTAAATAATACGGAAATAACCACAACTCTCCCGCAGTAATCGACATCTATTTGTATACAGGGAGCATAGTTAATTACGTGAAAAAATAACAATAATTTTTGCATTTATCCACCAAAAAATTTTTGAACTGATATTTCAAAAAGAATGGAAGAAATTAAAAATTAAATATTGTGAAAGTGCAAAATATAGGTATACGTAATTCTGCATCTATCAACTTTTTAGTATATATTTTATAACTTAACTACAACCCCTTTATTTAAACTTTTTGACACTTGATTTTGGTCACGTGACTGTAAACAAAAGATTGACAGGTGAGTCAATACCCTCCCCCCCCCCCCCACCATCATTTTTTTCAATTTTCATCTTAACGATTTTCATTAACGAACAACAAACTAATAAAGTTCTGTGATCTTTAGTTAAAAACTACGCCATTTCGCTATGATCTAGTTGAAAGGGGTATAATTGCAGTTCTGTGATCTGTAGTTAAAAGCCCACAACGTTCACAACTTGTCTCATGTGATCCACTAATAGCATCGGACCCTTTTTATCTTCCTAGGACAGTAAGGGTCACAGTTCCTGCAATAGAAATGACCATTGATCCCAATTTTCGAGGCTCTGGATCTTTCGGCGCACGATCAAGGACACCGAGGCAGGCTTTTTCTTTGAAAATAAACTGAGAAGTACCCTGGCGCATTATTTTCGACCTCAGCGAAACTCCCGAACTATAGTTAAGCGTGGTTTTGCAACTGTGGATTCACTGTTGTTGTGGGCGATAATGAAGGATTCGATATCCTGATCTCAAGAAAACACATATTTTTCTCAGTAAAAACTTGGTTATCCGACCATAAAATTTGTGCGCCATAATTTATAATTGGGCCATTTATGTGATGCACCCTTTCTAAAATAACTCCGTTGGCCCCAGTCGTGCGCCGAGATTTGAAAATTGACATCAATGGCATTTCCTATTATAGGAACTATGACTCTTGCTTCATAACCGCAAGAGTCATCTACTTGTAGGACTAGTGATCCACCCACAGAAGCTATTGCAAAAAAAATACTCTATTCTAGTTAAAAGGTTTATAAATGCAATTTAATGGAAGGCTTCGTAGCTCTGACAGAGAGACGTGCGATATTATACATGTCAGAGCTGACTCGGAGCTAGAATACGAGTAGAGTGAAAGCAGGGACAGACCGAAAGCCAAACTACGAGTACGTGTACGGTTTATGGAGGCCAAACATTTCATACAACTGAATAACTACCGGTTCATTTCCGCTTCAATTTCTTTCATCTTCTGATCTGTTATTCCTGCCATTTTGTAACAAACTGAAAGAAACACTTGCTACACCGAATCCCTTAATTATCGCTCGATTTCGCATAAGGCAAAAACTACTACATAATCGCGTTTTCAAACACTTTTGATAGTAATTCCCGGCTGTGAGCGATGGGAACCGGTGTCCCAGGAGGAATGCCCCCCCCCCCCCCCCCCCCCCAGGAGATATGCCGCTCCAACGGGCCAAATATCCTATAAATGTTTGTTTCGCTGGGTCCATCCGTCCTAGGCTATTTGGTCTCTTCATAGGATATTTAGTCCCCTGGGGTCCATTTGTCCTAGGATATTAATTTTCTTGAGGAATGAAAAACAGTTATTAGGATTAATCACAAAGTTCCACCTCTGTAAACTGTATAAAATGGGAACAATATATCGGTTATTATAGTAATCTACTGACAAGACCCTGCCACAATTCCATCACCGCTTAGATTACATATGTAATTTTTCAGGGAATCTGTGTAATCAAAGAATACGAGTACTCCCTGAAGCGTTTAGAGAATACGTGAATTCCCTAAACACTTAAAGGAATTACTTGTATAATCTAAAATTTAGGAAATTACACGTATTCCCTGAAATTGCTTGCACAATGAATATTAACGATAAAACATTTCCAACACTTTATTAATACTCCATGTGACACAAAAAATTTATTCCAGATACAATCTAGCTAAAATCTGAACACTATTACACTGTAAGTGTCCTTCTATATGAACTGAATAAAACAACTTCATATCCCAAGAATAGGATTTAATTGCAATTCCATATTCCACACATTTTATTTTTTCGAAAGATATAATCATTCTGTGTCTTTTTTTGAAGACTTTGGTGCGGCGGATTTAGCGTGGTAACATATTGCAGAACATAGGGAAATACTTTAATTGCAATTCTGCTATTCACGTCCTCTAGCGATTGATGGATTATCCATGAAAAATAAAATAAATACTGAAAGCATGAATAATTATACATCAAGAACAGAAAATAAACTGCAATATTTTTGCAATTTTTACAAATTGCATTTCCACATTTCATTTCAGGGCAGGTGAGTGCTTACTCGGGTGACTGATGGATTATTCTTCAAATTTAAATAAGTTGAAAGCGCTGTTCACTGGAAGCCAAATTGCATGTTTTTAACAGAATATAACCTGAAATATATGATAAGCTGAATTCCCTGTATCATAATCTCATACTCTTTGATGACAATCAACTGTGGTTGTGGTATCAATTTAAAATCTCTGTATACTTGCAATTACTTTAATTACGTAAAGAATTCAGAAATTCAAATTTAATCATTGTAGTGAGTTCCAAAGGCGGTTTGTTGGCTGAGATTTGAAATCCAGAATCAGATCCCTGTCTATGTAGCATGCGAAAATATTAAGCGATTTATAATTCAATTAATCATGGATGGATACACACAAGAAATCGACAAAAATTTAGCAAGAAATGGATTACTTGATGAAAATCAAAACCTGGAAAATAAAGATCTATGTTCTATACTGGCAATTTTGCTCACCCCTCCCTTCCTGTGGACGCGATTCATCCCAGAATATGTTGTATACATAATACGTGCGTAGGAGGGAGACTGGGCATAACGATGGTGTGTCGACACCGCCACGTGATCTTACCCCAGCCAAGGCCGGTATCATAATATATTTAAACGTACCCAAGCCCTTAGTGACAATGTGCGTCTTACCAAAGAAGTATGGCAATGGTTTCAAAAGCACCGTCTTCCACGAACCATTGCCTTGACTGCAAGGCGTATATGTCACCACGGCGTTTACCCGACCCCAACGCCACGAGAAACACACATTTCAGGGTAAGCAGCTTGTCTGAAATTATAAAATGATGGAAAAGTGGCAATGTGAGATACTTCAAAACCAGTGACAAATCCCAAGATACCACTGTCCTATCATCGCTCCAACTGAAAAAAAAACCTAAAGAAATCCGACAATACTTCACAGGCAACTGGATTAGAAGGACCTACCTGTGCGTACCTACTAACAACCAATCGTCGAGATATTGGAACAACAGCAACCCTACTTGCCGACTCCACCGCTTGACTACCTTCATAACGTGTGTAAACACAAACGGGCCGTTGACAATCCGAATGGTAGGGTGAAACCAAAAATCTGATCCGCTATTGTGAATGCAAGAAAAGACGTGACGCTTCCCGCATGGGCACATTGAGATATGCATCGGACAAATCCACTGACATCGCCCACATGCCCTGACTTAGGGTAAATTTGATCAAGTGGGGAGTATCCATCGTGAAAAATATAAGATGGAGAAACTGATTGCGACAAGTCTATGACAAGACGGCATCCCCACACGTTTTCGGTACGAGAAAGACGCGACTGAAGAACGCGAGAGTGCCTACCGGCATCTTTTATACAGCTTTTTTGTCTACAAGGTCTTGTACCATCTGTTGCAATACAAGTTGCTTCTCTGGATTTGGATTGTACTAAAGAAGGATTGGGAAGCTGGGCCAAAGGTGGAAGAATTTGGCAACCTAACCTGTCCCTTGCAAACGATAAAGGGTAACCCCAACGCAACAACCGAACTACATTTTTGGGAGCTCCCAGAGCTTGCCAAACCTGCCAAAAATTCTTTAGCCTTCCCCCCTACGAGCACATTTACGTTCGCTTCGTGAAACTGACTAACCTAGTTTTTGCAGAAACCAAAAGTATCTGGCAGAGATTGTCGTGCGATCTGTGCCGGATACTTTGATGGGTTGCTACCTCTGCTTCGGAGTGGCAGCCTGCTTCTACTTCTTGTGTTGGGGTATCGACAGTAGTAAAGAACCCGGCCTCTTCCTCGGCGGAGCTGACGGAGAGGCGGCTGTGTGACGTTGCTTCGCTGGAGTGGCACGTGGTGCTAAAGCCTTGCGCATCAATGCATCTTGTGACCTCACCCGTGCCGCTTCAATTACATTCTTAAGCAACACCAGCGGAAAAAGTCCGATTGGCCGTCAATAGGTGCAAATCGAAGCTTCCTCGCATCTTCTGCCCTAATGCTCGAATGCAACAAGACCTTATCCTTCCACAGAACTACAACTGAGGACAGTAGATACGCATTCAATTTAAGCAAATCCGACGACGCAGCAACCACAGAATCAAATACACGGTCAATTAACACGTTAACACCAGGATCCACGAGCTTTCTCAGAGCTTGAAATGCTGCATCCTGAAAGAAAAGAGCTCGCATACTCTTCCTGGCAACTAGGAAACAGTCACGCTCCGCAAACGGCACACTGGAATCAGGACTGACCTTCGGCAACCAGGGAGCCATGTCCTTGGGATACGTGAGCGGCTGAATTGGCAACACTGCGGAATTTGACTGATACAACGCTGTCTTGACATGCAGGACCTTTGATGGCAGCAATCAGGACCAATAACATCGTCGAGAATCATGGAGAGACTGTAGTTCTTCCATTCTCGCACGCAGAATGTTGGTTACACAGGAAGCTGTCGACAAAGCCATGAAATCCTCTCGTGGTGGCGGTTGGAACTGAGCCGTATAAAACAAAGCTGGTTTATTAACCTGCGGCTGCAATTTCATTAGCGTGGCAGAGGAATTATCAGCAATAATCTTCAAAATGTCTTTAAAGTCGACAAATCCGACAAATCCGACAAATCCACAGTTGACGCCTCTTCAAACTCCTCTGGTGGCACATCAGTCCCTGGAGGTGTGGGCGTATGCTCCGGCCTAAACAGCCTATATTCCTCTCGTACAGAATCCTGGTAAGCCACTGAATGCAAGGCGCCCGATTAAGTAGCCTGAATAAAAATAAGTGGCTTGGGCCGCGATGTGGTGCCACAGGCGCAGTAACCACCGTAAGTTAGAATTACAGGCGTCCGAGTCTGTTCATTGTCACTAACCAAAGGTTGTTCGTCTCCCCCGACGAAGAAATGTCGGCTAAAGAGGCGGAAGAAGAATCGTAAACTAACCAGACAAACACTACGCACAATTTCCTTCAAAGGCTGAATCGGAGCAATAAGAGGGAGCGTAGGTGGTTGCAGCTCCTTCGGTGACGATGGCTCAATCGTAATCCTATCCGACGGAACTGAGTTTAGTCGTGATGTCGCCGACGCCACAGACCCTTACTTCGAAGCAAGTCTTAATTTCATCATCTGAGGCGTGGCGCAAAGTATCTGGATCTAGATTGAGGCTTAAGGCAAACTTCTTCAACGGGCAAAGCTCGAGTCTTCGCGGGATGATCCCGACATTACGTGTTTCACAACCGTAGAAATAGTAATATCCAAGTCAGTCGTTGTAGGCATTGTTGCATCGACGCATCCTGCGCAACAGCATTGGTCTATATGGTGACATCATTAGCTAACGGCACATGCAACAAAGACTGAACAAGGGTTTACAAAGTAGGCGTCGCAGTCACTAGTGAAGTTCCCATAGGCGACGTGACATCCAGTTGACCTTGACACCCCAGAATCGAGAACAGGCAACGGAATAATCTTGGGATTTACTTTCACTAATGACATGGAATCCTTTGCCTCCGTATCTGATCTCACAAGCGTCGGTAACACAAGCGGTGAAAGTGATTGTATCGATGCCGACGCTTTATCATTCTTGGAACGCTTGCGGCCTCTGGCACAGACCCTAGCCAACTCTTGCTGATGCAGCAGAAAGGAAAAACGGCGTCGTCCGAATGCGTACACTGATCGCAACAATTATCCAACGTGCACCGTTGACTCCACAGAGAATGGGAATCTCCAGTACGCTTGAGGTGTGTACAAGATTCTGAGATTTGCAGCGATTCTACAATCAGAACAGCACAAAACATATAATAACTGCTGAAAAAATGTGTCAAAACAGAGTATATTAATGATAAAATACGGTAAAGTAATCGTTTTGCATCATTAAACTGTTTTGAAAACAACGCATACATTGTAAAACACAAAGAAACACTGTCAACCCGACATTGCACATTGCGTGTATCACGTGACCAAGTTACCGCAAACACCACCTCATGATTTGGCAACCCGTGGCAGTCACGTATAATGAAAGACAGTAGACAGTGTAACCACAAGTTACTATGTCCACAAATGCCTCTGTTATTGCGTGTTTGTTTTTTTTTTCAAACAACAAATGTCGCAAACAGCACTGGTGCTTACATCAAGATGTCATAAACACAACTCTTGAACGCAGCTATACGCTTCAGTCACGACCCGGGAACACATCAAGAGGTCGCAGACACGACTCATGATTACAAGGAGTCGTTGCTAGCACTACCCGTGAACACAGTGAGTCACCACAACAACAACACGTTATGACAGCACTTCGCTGCAATCACAGCTGAACAAGCACAAAAGTCGTCGCACATTCGACTCCTGAACGCAGCGACACCTGAAAAATGCGATTCGTAGCAAACTCTTGACGACATAAAGTCGCCGCTGTTCCGAAGATGCTGTTCCGACCACATGATCGATTCTTCACCGAATCAAACTATTCCCCACCGTGAAAAACGCAGTAAACAGCATTGGTGTGTTAAAACACGAATAAGGAAAGTGTACGCAACTCTCTAAAGAAAGTTGCCGCAGTATCGAGGTAATAGAAGTCAAAACCTCCCAAACCCGTGACAACTTCCTGTCTATCTACCGTACACTGCCCTATTGCTGGCGAAAAGGAAGAAATACAGCGGAAAGTGGAAAAAACTTTCCTGTTTGCAAAGCCTACTCAAAGCAAACTGTTTGCTGACAATGAGAGCAACCCTCGAAATGAAAACTGAGAAACCATCGCCCAGAAACCATCTCGTTTTCTACCACACATAACCTACACTACGTTCTGATGGCAAGGATGCGTTTAAGAATCAGGAAAGTCAGCAAAACCATTAAAAACGTACCCTAGCCAATAAAAATCCACAGTATATGTAAAGATAATATCCAAAATAAATAATATCCAAAAAGTACGCATTTACCTTGATTTTGACCCGTCATTTTAAACAAAATTCTACCAGAGAAAGATCTGCTGTTGTTCGGACCGCGATACGTTGGGAATGGGTCAGTCACATGATAGGAACTGCAGCAAGAACTGATAGGTCGGTTGGTTGACAGGCATAGTAAACATAGCAGCAGGGCACCTACTAAGGATATCTATGTGGTGCTATGTGCTAAATTTTTTATTATTATGGATCGCGATAACCAATGCTAATACACTGGAAAACCTACAGTGATGGCTTCGTAGTCTACAAGCCGATATTTTCAAAATTAAAAGGAGGGATAAAATGCCCTAGGATATTTGGACCCGGAGACTAAATATCTTAAGAGGGAACAAAATATTCGAGGACAAATGGCCCCCCGGGGGCCATTCCTCCGGAAAGGCCGTTCGTCCTGTCACACCGAGTTCAATCTGCGGTGTTCAAGGCAACAACCTCCTCCGCACCATCCCCGAACAAATAAACTCTCCTGGTGTTTGTACACGGCCATGTCTATACAAATAAGGCCAAACAACTTTGAGTGTTTTGCAATAAAAAGAAGCAATAAACTACTAGTAAGCACTGCAAATTCAACTTACGTATTAAAATAAAAATTTGTTGAAGTGAATCTTCATCCCGAGTTGTTTTACTTACGGCACCAGCCGGTGGACTGATACTACTCACATGTTTAGGGCTGAAGTATTTCTACTAAGTTAGAGTATAGTTGTAATATTCAGCAAACTACCCGCCTATATACTTTCTACTCACTTGAGTGATCATCAGATTCTATTCATAATGAAGCACAAGGGGACATTGGTTTTGGGTCAAAATGAACTGGGTATGTACATTTTTAACTATGCAAACGAGAAACAGAAATATTCGTTAAAACATGCAAAGGTGATTATGTGTGTGTGCATTCGCTAATTTTGGCAAGGCGGAGTTGTGTCCTTGGGATTATGTATCGCTAGACTATATCTAAGAAATAGTGTTTAACATTTTTTACACGAATATGTCGTTAAAAACCTTCTCGGTCCCTAGAGTATTAACATGAGACATATATATCAAGACTTATATGGCAAACGGAGGATATGTTTGCTTGGGGATTTGTTTCCTTGAAGCACCGGACATGCCCACTTTCGGCCAACCAAGCGAACCAAACAATTGTAGCAACAGGTGGTACGATCGAGCCGAGTCTGTAGCATACCATAGTGAGTACCGAAAATCACTCTAAATGTTGTCTAAATGCTCAGTGGATTGGATAACCATCCTATGTCAGTTAGAAGTTGGAACCGAAGTCACGTTAAAAAATATCATAGAAATTACTTTAACACTAAAACGACTTTAGCATCAAAATTGGGATGAATTAATGCTATGTTTTGCATTTGACAGTTAAACATCTAACTACAGAAAACAAGTTCTTTTGTTTTACCCTTTTATTACTCACAGTGTAATATTTCAATATTTCGTTCGAAATCACTTTTTAATTTTACAATTCAGTATTTACCTTCTGCGCTCACAGTCGGCGCTTTTTGTTTTTACAACGGGTCCCGTTAATGGGTTGGATTCCAATTCCATGGTCTTAAGATATTTGGATGTGTGTTAATATCGTCAATAACTGCCGATTCATGAGACTCCATATATTTCCAAAATATTTAGATCTAGGTTCTTTAAAAGCGACTTGTGAATGTAATGTTGCTGTCATTCAAAAACTAGACCTGTATTTTGGTTGTGACGATATGAACTTTTTCAACAAAAGAAGGTTTTTAATAAGATGTGAATTCCCTACAAAAAGGATCACACATCTTGTTGCTTAATTTTCCTAACAAGAGCAAGATTTTAATATTAGAGAAGAAAATTATTTGTGGTATTAAAACTTGAATAAATTAAACAAATAATAAGAATAAAATATTTTATTACTAGCAATGGAGAAACATCATCATCATCATCATCATCATCATCATCATCATCATCATCATCATCATCATCATCATCATCATCATCATAAATGGTGCTTATATCGCGCTTTTTTAAGCGAAGCACCTAAGCGCGTTACAATATAAAAAGTTAACTGTAAAGTGCTTCTCTAAACAAGATTGTTTTAGTTCTTTTTTTAATGCTACCCTATTAGTGCTTGATCTAAGCTTAAACGGTAGGCTATTCCATAGCGTTGGTGCAATGTTCTGAAAAGCCCTGCAGCCATATTTATTTTTAGTTCTTGGTACAGCCAAAAAATACTGATTTGATGAGCATAGAGCACGACAGCACTGTTTTAGTACGGACAAGTTCGTTAAGATATGCTGGTACGATGTTGTGAACGGAGTTGAAGGTGATGGTAAAAATTTTGAATTCTATTCTTTTCTCCATTGGTAACCAGTGGAGCTTTCTCAGGTTAGGGGACATGTGTTCTTTTCTTCCAATCCTGAAAATGACCCGGGAAGCAACGTTCATTACTTTTTGAAGGCGATAGATGGAATAGTTCGGTAGACCTATATAGAGGCTATTGCAATAATCCAGGCGGATTTCAGCTTGTGCGTGCACCAGCAAATTTGCAACATCAAAGTCCAAGAACCCGTCGAATTTTCCTAATCCACCCAATGTAGAAGTAGCACATTTTACAGATGTTAGAAATTTGATTATCCATATCAAGAGTGGAGTCTATTGTTACACCTAGCCTTCTAGCCCTTTCAGCTCTTTCGACAACGTCACCGCATATCTCAATAGAGTCTACTTTGAATAGTGCTTGATTTCTCCTGCTGGAAAATAGTAAGAATTCGGTTTTATCACAGTTAATTTTCAATTTATTGTCTTTCATCCACTCACAATACGCTCGATTCCTGAAGTCAATTCGATAATGCATTCGGTTAAGTTATTTACGCTCTGAACGGGTTTGAGCAACTGGGTGTCGTCGGCATACAAATGATAAAAGGGAAGGAGCAGGCAAAATTGGGGGCCGAGTTGAGAACCTTGTGGTAATCCAACATCTAATGTGACTGAATCAGAGTACTTGCCATCTACGTTGACTTGTATCGTTCGCTCTAACAGGTAAGACTTCATTCACTGGAGAGCTGTGCCCGAAATTCCGTGAGTAGTTTCGAGACGTTGCAAAAGAAGTGTATGGTCCACCGTATCGAACGCAGCAGATTGGTCGAGTAGTGCCACAAGTACAGCGTAATTCTGGTCAAGGTGAGTGAGAAGATCATTTAAAATTTTGATAAGTGCCGTTTCACAGCTATGCCCTGGTTTGTATGCAATCGATGAGTTTGCCTATATAATTCAAATTTGAAATGGGCCGATAGTTTTTTAGTGTTCGATCCATCGATGGTTTTTTAACAGTGATTTCACAATTGCTGTTTTGCATTTTTGGGGTACGTACGCTTGTTGGAGTGATCCATTTATAATATACTTAAGTACAGTTAAAAGTTCATTCGAGCATTGTTTTAGCAAAGCGGTCGGTAAGGAATCGAGTTCACAAAATTTGTCTTTCGATTGTTTTCGTAATTTTAAAATATCGTTGTCATTCTAACGCTGAAATCTCGTGAGTTTGGTTAAGTTCTCTGTGCCATCGAATAGCATTGCAGTGGTATTGTTCTCCGGGAAAGTTTTCCTAATATTATGCACTTTCGTTTGAAAATATTGTTTAAAGTCATTGGCAAGTTGAGTCGCAGATGCATGCTCTGGCACTGGGTTTTCTTTGTTTCGATCATAATTGAATTCACTTTACGAATGATTTGCTTACAGTCTGCCTTATTTTCACTAATAAATTGTTAATAGTATTCCGTTTTTGAGTGTGAATAATGTCATCATAGACTCTACGCTCTGACTGATATCGTTTTTATTGGTATCCGTTTTAGTCTTCCTATATTCTCTCTCACTCCGCCTAAACCGTCTCAGCGCTTGTACCACAGCCGGGGTAATTCATGGGGCCTCGCGCCTTATTCTGCAACTTCGGGAGATTAGTAGAGCATGTTTATTCAACAGTTGCGTCATATTTTTATCCAGTTCCTCTATCACTGTATAGATCCATATCCGGGTATGAATTAAGAACTTTTGAGTTTAAGATATCCTGTTTCAGTTCCTGAATGTTAATATCATTGCTTTTGCGGTACGAGATAAATTTCGCTGATGGGGGTTTTGGTTTTTCCAATTTTAGCCGACACGATACTAAATAATGGATCTGGTGATCTGGTGATCTTTTCCACGAAGAGAAGTGACTAGATGCTTAACTGATGGGAACTGCACGCTTGAAACTTTTGCTGGACTAAACTGGCTTTTGCAGATCAAAGCAACTCCTCCTCTCGTGCGATCCGAGCGATCTTACCTTATGATGGTATAGCCGGAGAGACAGACTTCTTTTGCTTCATATAGGGTGTCTGGGCAAAACCAAGTCTTGGTTACAGCTACAATGTCCATATCCAAGTCATCAATTACATGTTTGATTATATCTAGATTTTTCCCCAACGAACGCACATTTACTGTTGCTAATTTTGATGAAAAACTTTCATTTTCAGTTGACAAAGATATCCGAATCAAATTGGAGTTTTGGTGTTTATAAGTAACAGCTGATTTGTGTTTATTTACACTCCTCTTATTTGAAACAGCTGGCCTCTCCTTTGAATCACCTGGCCATTGTTTTGGTGTCCCATTATTCATTTTCTTATGAAGGCCTATATAAAGAGAGGGTGTGAGATCAATCAAGTTTTTGACCTGGTTTGTTGCCTGGTTACGTGTATTTATAAATTCTAGCCTCGGTGTCATTAATCTGTTTATCCGCCTTACAGTATCCCCACGGCTGCCTCGATATGCACGTAGTGAATGCCAATAACAATCCAAACACAAGTACATATGTACGCAATGCTAAAACTAATAAATATCCTAAAATCACTGTAATAAAATTACTTATAAAACGTCTAAATTTTTCCACAAATTTAAAAAAGTTACAGTTAATAAAACATGATACCAACTGGTTACAATGATACAAAATTTATACTAAAACTCCCTATAAGTCCACAGTATAATTTAATTAAAGAACAATTTCGCTTTAGACTGCAGCTATGTCAAGCGCATACATTCGAACAAACCAACTACGCAATAACATTGACTTTAAACAAGTGAACATCATTTTGCATTCGTTTTATAAATAAGACAAGGCAAGCATTTTGAAAAACCCTCCTTCTCCATGCTAGTGGAAATAACTAAAATTAGACAGCCAACTTAGAAATTTTAGTTTTAACTCGCACAAATCTAAAATAAAGCTGTTTCGAAATTAAAACAAAAAATCAATTGTTTTTACCTTTACGGTAGCACAATTCTGTTGAAAAACTCTTCGGAATTCTTCATGTTCCTTTCTGCCTCCAATACTGATGACGCATCACGGTTAACTGCATTTTAACTTAGCCCAAAATATGGGCTTCTGGTTTAGTTAAACCAGGCTTAAACTTTATTTGTGAAAAGCGGTTAAAAATTGGTTAAACTAATCGAAATTTCTTGTGTTCACCCAATAGATCAAGCTAAGCAGGTTAGTCACAGATTCATTTTCGTGAATGAGGCGGCTGAGGAACGGAATATCAGCTCGGAAAAGTAAAGAAGACTATGTGTAGCTATAAATATAAGCATCTCCTTCATAGAATACATCTCAACAATATTTCAAAGGGCACCCGTTTCCCCGAATTGACACACAATTAATAAGTCTACATTAATGAAGAAATATTCATGTGGATTTTCAAACCATTTGGCAGACCTCATCCTGCGTATACCAAACGTGTATGGATTTTTTACCAGAAGAGGAACATAACTACAGTAGCAAGTGTGCAACAAACATAATATATCTCGAAATCAAAATATCTGCCATATGTGGTCTAATAGAATCACGGAATCCATAGATGAATAAAAACGCATAAAATTGAGCATTTTGAGTCACACAAGGGAAATGATTCTACCAGTAGCGATATAAATATTTATTTATGAGGAGAAACTTTTTGGAGTTGTGAGAAGGAAAACGAAGGGCTTCGTTGCTATTCAGACAGGTATTCATTGAACAAAACAATTAACAGTAACTCCTGTATTTGGGGATGACCGATGCACAGACTGCGTAAATATTGAAGAATATCTTTTATTATGTGCTTGTGTTATGTAACTTTTTTTTACATTTCTCGCAATTTAAAATCAGAACCCCTTTTCTCAGCTGTGGAAATGATTTTAAGAAATAAATTAGCAAATGCACACTCTAAGAAGTAAAATAGCAAATGCACACTCTAATTAAAGTAATTGAAAATGTTACTAATTGTAGCATTTCAAGCTAGAAAACATCAAGTATGGTACATAAAGTTATAGTTTAAAACAAATAAGTTTAGAACAAAATGTAATTTATATAATTTTCTAAAGAATTTAAACAAGAAAATTGAGATTAAACATTTAAATGTTTTATAAAGTGTTACAAAAGGATAAAAATTACCATTCTTTTTGTTATTTTATGCAATTCTCACATATGCTTAATCTTTGCTGGCTGTCGTTATCACTTATTCCACGGAAACAATGTCTTAGCCCCGTGACATCGTGTGTATAGCTTAATTTATGTTATTGATTTTGAATCTTTGCTTGCAACTTTGAATGCGTTGTAAGAAAATATTCCGCAGCTGAAAAGTCATATCATCAGTTTATTTGAAAATAGACACAAAATCGTCACATTTAAGTGAACGCTGAATTAAATATTTAATTCTTTGTGCAATATAAAAACAGAATGCTGGCTGTTTAATAAGCAGAACGATTGATTTCACTATAATCGCGTACTGCATATTAAAGAACCAAAATAAATCATTAAGAACTTTAATTCACGCTGCTTTACCTATGTTTAATTTGTCTTGTTAATAATGCTTCTTAATTTGTATTCGGTCTCGATCAATGAGAAATATCTGTTTGCTCTGACATAAAAACCATCTCAAAATTAAAATAAATAAATGCTGTTTGATCGCTGCGTAGAATTCCCACAGTATGTGATAGATATCGACTTTGCCACACCAAAACACGCTCAAGATCTGAAAGCAGCATGGTTTGGACTGTAGGCCCACAAATGTTGTTGGAGGGTTATTGCTTTAAGACTGTTATTGTAATAAAAAGCCTTTGAAATGTATGCAAGGAGGAACAATGATTTTAAGGATTTGTGGCATTATTAGATCTCTGTCATCCCACTGAGATCTATTAAAAAGTAGCCTATATTTTTTCACCCTATCAATCAAATATGAGGGAGTATCAATTATTGGCTAGGTTATGATATTGATATCGTCGGTAGACTTGAAACTAGAAGCACTTGTAAGGATGTGCTTTAATTAAAAATGACATTTTTTATTTGTGAAGTAGGTTTTACAAATTTCTCTTTTTCTGTTAGTGTGTGCGAAACTGAAACTGAATTTTAAACTAGCTTGCTACATTTGTTGCTTTTTAGAAGAACTGCAAACGAGAAAATTAATGAGTAAATTTTCGACTATGTTCGAAATGTCATAAAAAATTGACAGATACCCTCCTTAATTATTGTTCCCTTTAGTTCATCAGTGATGCATGTGTAATTCACGTTTAGTCCTTCGATGACTGCACTTGTAGTTTTAAAAGTTTTCCCTGGGGATAGTGTTGTCATTCCTGCGACATCGTTTTAATATTTTAATTTAGAATCTACAATATTTGATCTAGCGACATTTGATCTAACGACATTTGTTCTACCGATATTTGGCTTAGCGACATTTGATTTACATCCGTAAGATACGACAATTTGTCTAGATTTTTTGTTTTGTGTTCCTTTTTCATTAGAAAAGAAAAATAAAGAAATGAAACAGTTTCATCATCTTTCATCTTCAACTGACTCTGGTCAGTTGAAGTCCGGTCAGACACTCCTTGACACTGATGCTGAGTAGAAGATCAGATGTCGCTAGATCAAATGTCGGGATACCTTCAATTTATGTTAGTAATTGCAACTTATTAATGCTTTACCGAGGCTGTTACTTAGACAGATACTAATGTTATTCTATAATTTAACGGCTGCTTGAAAGTGTTCTACAAGCAGTCTGATCAAATGTATTTCATAAGCTTTTTAGAAATGTCAGTGATGTGAAAACAGGCTATGACAAAAAACAGGTATATTATTTCATTAGTCTTTACTTTACTCGGGTAACGATAAGGTCAAGGCTGGAAAATGTCTTCAGTTTTCTTATCAAACTCGTTTAGAGGTGTTTTAAAGTCGTATTCTCTGATAAAAAGCAAGGTAGCACTTCCAGCAACAATAGCTTCAAGGTGAGCAACCAGAGAAACGAACCTGTAAAAGAGGTGCAGAGATTGCGTAAAAGTCAGCTTGTCAAATACGTTACCGTAGCTCCAAGAAGCGGCTGGCTCCGAACTTAAATAACATCGTATATCCGTCTGTCAGAGCTACGGAACCTTACAGTGTTCCGCTAATAGGGGTCAACTTGATATGTTCTTATGCACTTATCCTGCATATCGATTCCTGTTATTCAAATATTTACTTAAAAGTTCATGCACAAAACAGGCACAATTTATAATGGGCTGCATATCTTTTTTTTTTTTGCGTTGAAGTATAGAAAACTTAGCTTCCTCAGTCATTTGTTTGTTTACGCTCTGGACTTTAAATATCACCTGACTAAAGTCAAATGTCCAAAAATTTAAATAAAGGATTTGATGATTTTTCTCTAAGATGTAATCAAATAATTGATAGATGCAGAATTATGTATAATATTTAACTTATAATTTCTTCCACGCCTTTTGAAATACAAATTCAAAATTTTTTGGTGAAAAAATTTAGTCTCATTTTTTCACGCAATAAACCACGCTCTCTGGATGTAAACAATTATCATTTACTGCGGGGGATTTGTGGTTATTTCCGTATTATTTTCTTTCGAACGAAGCATAACGCAGAAGTTGTAAATCATTGCTGCTGTACTTTGAGGGCCTTTAGCAAATACCAGTAAGGACTTATGGGCCGTTAAATTTTGTACAATATCTCAATAAGATGTGCCTCAAAGTGGTTTGCATATCGTTATATAGCGAGGATATGAAGCGGTGCGTCGACCTTCAGTAGCGGGCCGCTTCTCGCAGCTAGTTACGGGAGAATTAGTGCCGGTAGCTGCAACTTTTCTGGTGTTGGTCAAGCATGTCTCTCCCTTGTGTGCTTGCAAACAAAGTATGAGTGTTAGGCGTCGTGCAAGATATATTTAAATCCCCCCTCAACGACTGCTTCTCCAGTTGTTAATTCATAATCTGACAGAAAAAAAAAAAAAATCACTGAAGACTCAGACCTCCCAGCGGAACCTATTAAACCTATTTTTTTTTTCAAATGGACTTTTTATACTCGAAAATGACCCATTTAACCGATTAAGACCTTTTTTTAAACTGCGAATTAATTTTTTTGCCTATTTATTTTCTTAATATTATCCATTTCTTACACAAAGTATGAGCAAAACAAAAAATAAAAAACTCACATTTTTATATTACTTTCACAGAATAATGATAATAATATAAATTATAACTATAAAAATCGAAAAACCTATTAAAATGTGTTTAAAAACCTTTAAACGTATTAAAACTACTATTTTAGAACGTCAAGACTTATAAAAAGTTGCTTTTTGGTCGCCCCAACAGCCTATTAAAACTTTTTTTTGACACCAAGAAATCTATAAAACCTATTTTTTAAACTAAATACCTATTAAAATAACCTATTTTTTTTCCTGAGGAGCGTTGGAAGGCCTGAGACTCCAAAATATCTGGGAGACTCCTCGCTGCTGCGTGCAGCAAGTGAGCGCAGTTGACTCGCATATCGTTTAGAGTGAGGAATTGAAGCGGTACGTCGAAACCCTGTAGTGTGCCGCTTAGCGTTAGATTGCTTCTAGAAGCGGTTCCCTTATTTTAAAGACCGAATTACCAGTTAGATACACTGGAGACCCTCATGCGCTCATTTGGAGCCCAGTAATCAAAATCTCGGTTAACAGGCCTACTTCCAGGTATTTTATTCTCAAATGTTTGTAAATTGTTTTGTACTGCTTCCGAGTGTATTTGGTTCACCTGCATTGCATTTTGATTACCCTTGAAATTCTCTTTACCAACAATACCTCAGTACCGGGCCCCAAATGAGCACATGAGGGTCTCTAGATTATCTAATTGATACAAAAGCTTATTTTAACCCTGGCTAGGTTGGGGGGGGGGGGGGGGGGTCTGTTTCCGACAGGTGTCGCTGTATTATAAATCATTCCCTGGATTTAATTGAGCATGTCACATTTCAAATGAAATATTTCGATTGTCATTTATTTATTTGCCAGAGGACATAACAGCTAAGACAAAAGTTATTCAAAATCAATTCGCAGTTTATTTTTGTGTGTGTTTTGCCTGCTTGCCGTATCCTTAGTGTTGCTCAAGGTGCATAACAATATTTAATAAGCATTAATAGAGTTGTAGTATTTTTTTTTTGTTATCGATTCGGCAAAAACAAGCCAAATAAACGGATAGCTCGAAGAGAAAAAAAATGCTGTTCGTGACGAACAGTTCGTCCCACAGATCTTGTCCGATTACTTTTGATAGCAATGTTACGCCTGGGGTGTTCTACTAAATCTGAATTTCGTCAAAATTCGTCAGTTTCCCCTTTCACCTTCGCAATATCTTTGTTGTTAGGCTGGGCACAATGTCCGCGGACACTTTTATTGGACTGTTGTAATCCAACTTCAGTCTCTTTTGGCACACTCGGTTAGTTTTGGGACAGACGGAACGGAACATTTATGTACGAGAATTGGCACCTGAGTATCTCATAGAATTGCACCTAACGGCGGGGACACGAATTAGATAACGAATATACTTATCAGCTTAGTAAAAGTCATTACTTATACATACCAAGACATTTTTTTGTGTTGTTCTGGATTTACATTGCGCACGGACAACAGATCCGATCACCTTGTGACTAGTGAGAGAGTGCAAGTAATCGGGACTTCACTCTATATATGGTCAGTTGGGTCACATGTTTAGTCTTGGCGAATCCCAAGGTATTTTTTCCCCATTGCGTCATTACCTTGATCTGTTTCCCGATATCAGATTAAACACCATTAGCATACGAAGAGAGCTGTAAATGAAATTCATTAACACGAAGTTTCTGCTTATTACAACGTGGATCCATGTCACGTGTTATATTTAAAAATGCAAGAAAAAGAATGTTCTAATTGCTCTTTGTACCTTAATGACAATTATTGGTCACAAAAGATCACATTGTTTAATTATATGTGCCTTTATGTATTTGGGGTATCATTTTGTTGCAATTTAATTGGTCAGTTCTGAGTAATTCGATAAATACTGATGTTGCGATGTTGACCCCTCCAGCTTCAAAGTTAAACTGAAAATTAGTCTTTTTTGGCCTTCTTTTATAGTTGCAGCTCGGCCTTTAAGCTAGCTCCTCCTTACATTGCGCTTTTCGTGCGTGAGTTTGCACTTCGAGGAATTTTTGAGGGGTTATGTTACGACTGCTAGTTCGTTTGGTTTTAAGTGTATGAGGCAGGGAGCTTTCTAAATGAACAGTACATCGTCATGGTCAAATACGAAATTTGCTTATTAGCTGCGGAAGATTATCAGGGCCTATCAATAGAACTTCATAGTGAACTGCGTGGCTTCTAGTTATGCTTCCCCCGTGAAGGCGCTTCAGGAATGGGATAAAGGTGTTCCGTAACCCGACTTTTGGACACGTCATATATATTCCAAAAAATTATGTGAGATAAAGCTTCTTATAATTCTGAAATAGGACAAAATTGTCGAACTAAAACTTTGTCAACTGAATTCGGGGCAAGCGGTTGAAGAGGGTAGCGGGGGTTGGGGGGGTGTCGAGGGAAACATTTGTTTACAAAAAAAACGGCAGTGGCTAGCTAATAAAAGTGTTTGACACGTTCGGGTGCACGCATTTGGTGTGCACTGGTCGCTCTAGTTTATAAATAAACCTAGAAAAACCGGTGCAAAGGTTGTATTCACATTAAAAGAACACATTTTCACTTTTGCCAATTTCCAAGTGCTGTTGACTTTGATATTTCTCTCTTTATAAAGAGATGGTAAGGAAGCGTTAAAAATCAAATTTTCTTTGCAGACGCACTTTGAAATGTGATAACCCCTTTGTGAACGGTCGCTTAGCACGAGTAGCTCAGGCGTTACTGAGTGTATGTTGCTTTTTAGGAAGTCGTCGTGGTTCCCAGTTGGAAATGAATTCTCGAAAAATTACGAAGACAAGGATTTTGTCTACCGTGACGCTGAAAACGACCCTTGGATAGCTCGGACCCACGAACGTAAGTTATCTTTAGAGTCCGTCCCACAGTGTGGTTGTTTTAATTCATATTCTCCCGGTGTGATAATGGTTATGGTGTATGCATTTGTGCAATCCCTGTATGACTCTGCGTTGAATGCCGTAACCCCTAGCTTCCCCCTCCCCTCCTTCCCCGGAAATTAATCCCCGCATTTTGGCAACTATGGAAAAATATCCCAGATTTTTGCCATGCCCGAAAAAAATCCATCCATTAGGACTCAATTTATTTAGTGAAAAAGACGTACAGTAAAATTTGTTTTACCGACCACCATCCAGACCCATAAAAAAAATGTACAGTAAAAATACCAGCAAGTCAAATTTCGCCCCCCCCCCCGACCTTTTAGAAAAAGAGGATTGAAAATACCCACAATTCAAAAGTTCACACCCCCTTCCCCTCCGCTGAAAAACGGGAAAAAGGCGATACGCAACCCGATTTCCGAAAATAGTTTTAACATGTTCAAATAAAGCTCTGTGAAAGAGTGGTCGGGGGAAAACAAAAACAAAAAGGTAAAAGCTAGCTAATAAAAGTGTTTGATATGTTCGAGTACACTCTTGTTGGTGAGCAATGGCGGCTCTACTTTGGTTTATTTTTGAAGTTTTGATAATGAATTATGATAATGTTTGCAGAAATTGTTTGCTTTTATTTCAGTAATAAGAAAAAATGAAAATGGTTATTTCGGAATTGTGGGTTTAGTTGGGGAGACTAATATAAGCTTGTACTCATGCTTTAAAGGGTGCACTGGCCGCTCTAGTTATTATGATTATTACTATGGATTAACAGGGATGCCGTAATTTTCGGTGTATAACCCACACCTCTTCAAAATGAAAGAAAATGGTTTTGAATTCGGTGTACGACCCGCATGTTAGATGTTAAATAAAGTGTATTTTTGAAAATGTATACCCTCACAGTTGTGCAGTGATTTCACAGGCCTTTGAATTATTTGTTGCCCTGGGTTCTTGGCTTAGTTTTTATTGCTGTTCAGCATTTGATGATTTTTGAGAGATTGATGAACATTTTCATCAGTTTGAACACTCTGTTTGCAGATATTCATCTGCCTTGTAGGTTAAAACAATCATCCAATGGGCTCGCAGTTGTAAATTTTGTATTATATTATTTTACATGATGTTTTTCGCAATAGAGAAGCGATAGGCGGAATAAAATATGAAAAACAGTCTTTTTTTCATTGTTTTTTGCACATTTAAAGCTCAAAACCAAATAGTATTGCACACTCTCTTAAGATATACATAATAATTATGATTTCCTAAAATCCCGAAATGGCCTGTTTTTTGTAAAAGAAACTGACCAGTGAAATTGGGGGCTCGTGCCATTTTAGGCACAGTGTGTGAAGTAAACCAGCCTTCCTAAACCCCAAGTGTTGTCTAACTAAACTTCAGATTATGTACTCACGTCAAATTAAAAGTTCTTATTTCTTATAGTTTTGTTTACTTTTGGACTGGGAGACAGAATTTCTTCCAGTGGTTTTCTTCCACCTGTTACTGTAACGTGCTTGTTTCTCATGCAAACGCTTGAGTGTTCAAGTTAAATGGACCGGTCTCGTTCAGTTATTTCTAGTTTATATGCTCATTTGTTCATTTGTAGAGAGAGGAGGAATAGCTGGCGAATGGAATTTCAGGAACGTGGTAGTGAATTTCGGGCCACAGCATCCGGCGGCCCACGGCGTGTTGCGCCTGGTAGCGACGCTTGATAATGAAAACATAATTCGACTTGACCCCCACGTTGGTCTGTTACACAGAGCCACAGAAAAGCTCATCGAATATAAAACCTATTTACAGGTGAGAAAAGTCGTGCAAACGTATGAAACATATATTTCGTCATTTTGAGTCGTGAGGCAAGAATTCGCTGGTGACATAACGTTTTGTATGCCAGTTGATGGAGGCCAAAGTACAAACATCATACGTGATATTTGCGTCATACACAAAGATAAAATTCGCGACAGTTAAGCAACAGTTTTTTTTTTGTAAAATAATGTATATCAAACCAAAAGAAACACGTTTCGTGTTAAGTTCTCTGAACGGTGTGGAATTATTCGACTGGATTTTGAAAGGGAAACACTAAAATGTTTTCCTGATTTCTAAAGTGTCTTTCAAAACTAACGGCTCCTGGCTGGTTTAGGCGCTGCCTTACTTCGATCGCCTCGATTACTGCTCCATGATGTGTAACGAACAAGCCTTCTCCCTGGCTGTGGAGAAACTGCTCAACATCGAGATACCCGAGAGAGCTAAGTACATACGAAGTAAGTGACTTGGTGAACCTTAATTTATTCCACTCAAATCAGGCAATAGACTTGCACATTTTAAGAATCCGGGAGAAAATTCCCCCGGAAAAACGTCCCCAGAAAAACTCCCGCCCCATCCCCCTCCCCCCCCCCCCCCCATTTGAACAGCTGAGGAGAAAGGGACCCCAAGATTTTTATCACACACGGAGGAAATGTCCCCTGTATAAAATCCACTAAGTACGTATCAGAAACGTTTTTATTGAAGCGATAAGGGAGGCGAGGGATTGATAACAGCTTCAGTGGTTGTTTAGGATTGTAGCTAAGCTGGCCAGAAAACAGCACAGCGTTTTTGATTATTGCACTGGCAATTAGCAATGGTCAGAACTGGGAATTTCTAACAATACCTCATCGGATTCCGAATACATTTAAGGAGCATAATCTGCCAAGTGCACTAGAAGAACTCACAGAGGGTGACAACCCGAGTAAACTTTTTACAGGGGTACTCTATTAAACCATATTTTCCATTTTAATGCATTTCATACGTAGACTGAAAATTCGTTAAAGAGGTTAAGTTTGGGGGGGGGGGGTGGGTATTATTTTCTGGCATGGCGTAAAATGAATGGGGTTTTTTTCGGGAGCGTTTTTCCTGTGGATGATATTTCTATGAATGGAATTTAAAGTACGGTTTATTTCATTGTAACCCGGCTGTTGTTATAGCAACAATTTTGCAATGGAAAACGATACATCGCATTTTATTTGTGCACGGGGAACAGAAAATCCGGTTAAAAAATTATATCCAACATGATAGCTCGGTATATGTGTTAAAGAAATATAGAACCGTATTTATTGCTACTGCTGACAGCCTTGTACGCGGAAATGACGCGTATACTGAACCACCAGATGGGGCTAGGCACACACGCGCTCGACGTCGGTGCCATGACCCCGTTCTTCTGGCTCTTTGAAGAGCGGGAAAAAGTGAGTTTTGTTTAAGGGGGAGGGTGCCAGGTCGCTGCTATTTTTACACCACAAGTTACAGCTATATATCTGCACGTCTGCTCTCTACCTTACAATGTTTTTGGATAAGAAAATGGTAGAACTCCCCCCCCCCCCCCCCCCCCCCCCCGCTGCTTTTATAGTTTTAAGTTGCCTCTTTGTAAAGATTGGCAAAGATGACAGGGAAAGTTGTAGTAAAAATCATATTTCCAAGAGATACTGATACGCCAATCTTAGATTTAAAAAATCAGAAAAAAGTTGAAATTTAGTTATTAAAGGGGAAAAATAGGGGTTGAAGATATCCGTGAGCGCAAATCAATAGGGGCGGTGAAAAAGTGATGAAAAATCACCAAAGTATTTCGACTGCTTGAAGTCTGGCGATGTGCGAGTTTCGGGGGTTTCCTTTAAACTGACAGAATGGTCATCTGTTAAAAAGGCAAACTGAGATAGGTCGGGTGCTGGTGTGTGTTGGGGGAAGGGCGGTAACTAAGCATAGAATGAGATTTAGTTGAGAGTTTGAATGCCTATTGGCTTGCTACTCAGTCGCTCAAACCTTTCCAGCGTTTCGTTATATAAGTATTGTTTTCGTTATGTTTGATTTCAAGTGATGATTAATACCCTATTCTTTAAATCTGTCAAATAAAGGCAATCGGCATCTCGAAGCGCAGAAAAGGCGATAGTAATCTTGAGCATAAGGCTATGCTGGGCCTGGAAGATTATGTTGTGATTCCTGAGTCAGATCACAAACAAAGTTTGTATAATGAAGGACTGGACTGGTCAAGAAAACATGAGGGGAGAAAGAAATGCTTCAACATCCAACAAAAAATCGGGAAAATCGCAAAACTCGGTTACATAAGTCGACATTCCGAGACACATTTTGTGTCTATTTTTAAAAGCACTGCGGCCTTCTGCACTCGGCTTTGTTTTTTTTTATGAAAGCTCACCGAATCATGAAAATCCAGCGGCGAGAATTCTTCTTTCTTTCCTTCTTTTTTTTTTTCTCGGCATACAAGAACGTTTTTATTTGTGGTCTACACGATAAGTGGCAGTGGTTGTTGTTGTGTGTTGTTGCGGCCAGCGCTGTACGGGGAGCTGACGCGCCTGATGAACCACACTATGGGCATCGGCACACACGCCCTCGACATCGGTGCCATGACGCCTTTCTTCTGGCTGTTCGAAGAGCGCGAAAAAGTAAGCATTCTGTCACAGCAAACCCACTGGATGAGTTGGCGTGGTATTCGTGGCCTGGTTTTTGCCATGATGACTAATAAACCCCGGTATTAAGCAACAGCTAGGGTGTGATCACGTGGTTGCTGCGATCGGTGTCGTTCTTACGTGGGTGCATTGTATTTTATGGTCCCTTGCAATGTGTAAATTTATTTTCATTCTTAATAACTATATCAAATTTATCTTTTAAGAAGATTTCGAGATTTCTACGAATATACGACCGAAAAGAAAGTTAATTCCTGTTGGTCAAGTTATATAAGCGTTTTTGTTTCAACATATGCTCAGAACTCCCTACTTTTCTTTAAATATAGTGTTTGTAAGTTGTGTGTGTGTGTCGGTCTGTTGTGAACAAAATGTTGTGTGCAAGATGTCTCAAAAACTACAAGTCCAATCGACTTCAAACTGGATCCGTTTATTTCTTGAGGAGTTCGGACCTTTCTGTCAACTTTTGACACGAGTTGCAGTATTAAGGAAGGCTTATGACGTCATTGCGTTAAATGCTTGACTGCAAAATCAACGGGCCGCTGAATATGGGAGAAAGTTCAAACTTGGTGGGATTGTTACTTGGTAGGTCCGAAAGATTCTGTCAAATTTTGTGCCGAGCAGAACGAACGCGTATGGCATATGATGTGGTGTGGGCAAGATATCTCGACAATGAACAATCGGATCAAATTTTAGATGGATTTCCCTTGGGTCAGTCGGACGCGTGTACTTAAATTAAGAAAGATGGATGACGTCATGACGTTAAAAATCTTGTACGCGGGATTACGTGAGAGGGACACGTGATTTTTTGTGGGGAGTTGCGAGGGATGTACTGTGATTAAAAATATAACGTAATTTGATATTGCCAGTTTTCGGAACATTTTGTGGCCACTTCCATGTATAATTTTGGTTATTTGTGGATTACGATTATGTTTGCAGAAATGAATCCGTTATTTCAGTACAAAGAAAAATGGAAGATAGCTATTGGGGAATTATGGGTTTAGTCGGGGAGACATTTGTTTTTGTTTACGAAAATCAGAAATTTTAAAGTGTATGATATAAGCCTGTATGCTTATGTTTTGTGCACTGGCCGCTCCAGTTATTTCTGTTATGCCCTCTCCCCCAACCTCCCGAATTCTGGAGGAGATAAGTAGCATTAAGTGGCTATGTAGTTTAGTGTATGGCGTGCAAGGATTTATCTTGCTATGCCATAATAAAACTGACAAATACGGCTGCGCCATAATGTCATAAAACCGCGTTCAGTAAATTGAAATTACCGTAGAGCAAAAAAAAAAAAAGAAGTAATTCGCGAGTTTATTATAGTACAGTTGCTTAATGTATTAAAGCTGTTGTTAAAAGTATGCTAAACGATTATAAATGTTCAAGTTGAATCATTTCAGTCACGTGAACGAATCGATCAGGTTTTTTTTTTCAACAAACGCTTTACTTGATAATGTCATTGAGGGCTAAAACACTTGCCGCATTATTCAGTGCATTTGACTGGATATGAAAAGGGGGGCAAAGCAACACCTTTTAACTGTCACGTTTCAGCTGTGTGAATTTTACGAGCGCGTGTCGGGTGCGCGCATGCACGCCGCGTACGTGCGCCCAGGCGGCGTCGACCGTGACCTTCCGCTCAACCTCATGGACGACATTTACGACTGGGCATCGCAGTTTTCACAGACGATTGACGAGGTCGACGACATTTTGACTCAGAATCGTATCTGGAAGATGAGAACTGTAGATATCGGTATAGTTTCGGCGCATGACGCACTCAACATGGGATTTAGGTATTTTCTTCCATTTTATCAAATTTAACTCAATGTTTATTTGTTGGCTTACATTTTTATTGTGCATTTCGGATGATTTCTAAAACTGATAAAATATGCCTACGAAGATAAAGTCCAGAAGGAGTACAATTGGAAAAACGCATTAGAATGAGTTTTAAATTAATCAAAACTTTTCTGATTGAAGTTTTTAAGATAACACTGGCAAAACATTGAGAATCTCTGACAGTTCTGGAAACTGATGACGTTAAGTGTTAAAATGAACATGTAGACTTCCATCTTTTAAAATTTAACGCCTGTTATTTTGGGATATTGCATACAATTTTGGGTTCTGCAGATTTATTTGCGTGTTTTGCATATTGCACATATCTTGCCCTGAATTCAAGAGTGCTCTAGGCGACCCCCTGCGCTTTACTTTGTGGCAGTGGCGTGATGCGGTGTTCGGGGATCAAGTACTTCATGTGGCCTTTATCTTTTACTTTGTGGCAGTTGAGTGATGCTGCGGGGCTCGGGGATCAAGTATTCATGTGGCCTTTATCTTTTACTTTGTGGCAGTGGCGTGATGCTGCGGGGCTCGGGGATCAAGTACTTCATGTGGCCTCTATCTTTTATTTTGTGGCAGTGGCGTGATGCTGCGGGGCTCGGGGATCAAATGGGACTTGCGCAAGTCACAGCCCTACGACGCGTACGACAAGGTGGAGTTTGACGTGCCAGTCGGCGAGAAGGGCGACTGCTGGGACAGGTGGGCTCATGGACAGTACTCGTGTGCATAAGTAGGCTTATTGACAGGTAGGCTCATGGACAGTAGTCGTGTGGACAAGTAGACCTATAGGCTTATTAACAGGTAGGCTCATGGACAATAGTCTTTTGAATAAGTAATCCTGTAGGCTTATTGACAGGTAGGCTGATGGACAGTACTCGTGTGCATAATTAGGCTTATTGACAGGTAGGCTCATGGACAGTAGTCGTGTGGACAAGTAGACCTATAGGCTTATTGACAGGTAGGCTCATGGACCATAGTCTTTTGGATAAGTAATCCTATAGGCTTATTGACAGGTAGGCTCATGGACAGTACTCGTGTGCATAAGTAGGCGTATTGACAGGTAGGCTCATGGACAGGAGTCGTGTGGACAAGTAGGTCTGTGGACAGGTAGACACATGGATATATGTAAGCTCATGGAAATACAGACATACAGTGGTAGGTGCACGAATATATAGGCATATGAACAGTTATAGACATGGTTATATAAGTGCATGGATATTAGCAGAAATGGGCATATAAGGACAAGGATACATAGACATATGAAGAGGAAGGGACATGAAAATGACTGAATATGAGAAACTAAGGACTACGTGAGTGATGCGTTCTTCTTTGGAAAAAGGGCATCAGCTTTGTAGGTACTTTCATTATCAGATTGTTGTTTAAAGTATTAATTCAAGTTGATGGTGGGGAACTGTTTTTTTTTCTGCAAAATTATATATGTTACAGGGAATTCGTGTAATCAGCCAATACGCGTATTCCGTCAAAGTTCCAGGGAATTCATGTATTCAGGGTTGTCACGGTCAAGAAAACGTAAGGAAAGTCGGGAAAAAACTGAGTCAGTAAAGGTCAGGAAAACATGTGATGAGTCAAGAAAAGTCAGGAGAAATTTCATAAAAAGTCAGGGAAAAGTCTGGAAATTCAAATATCGATATTTGTCAATTTTTTCTTCCATTTTTTCAATATTTTTGACATTGTGTTATTTTGAGATTTTCGCAAAAATTTGGAAAATGGGAAAACTTTGAAAATTCAGCACAATTGACCTATTCAGTGGGTGTTTGTCGGCGCCATATTTCCGTGACCATTGAAGCGATTCAATTGTTCTCTTGCACTTAGAAATATTATACAGTGGATCTGTGCAACGAGGGATTATTTTGAGATTTTCGTAAAAAGTTGGAAAATGGCAAGACCGTTAACATTTCACCGTATTGATTTGTACAGTGGGTGCTTATCGGCGCCATGTAGCCGTAAATGTTCCAGCCACTCAGTTGTTGAATGAAATCCTGTGATTGCACGCCTGCGGGGGACGTAGTAATTTTTACTGACATACTTGTTTCACTAGATTTGCAATCTTAGCTAATGATGACTGTCCAAATTTTGGGAAATGTGAGTGGCAATTCTCACATTATCGACACCCAAGTTAATTCGATGGTCAGGAAAAAGTGAGGAAAATTCACTTTGAAAACTGCGTTGCAACCCTGCGCATTCGCTGTGGTGGTGAGAGAACACGTGAATTCCGTGAAACTCATACTGCTTCACCACGCGAATTCTATGAACGCTACTGGGAATTTGTGTAATACTGAAAACTAAGCAAGTGTTGTCAATGAATAGGAATAACATGTCCCAAGAATATCGTGTCCAAGTCTGCTGACCAGCACTGGAACTCAGTGATAAATGTAACAGCAGTAGATTCAAAGCATGGAGCGTTCAAATCAGAAACGAACATTGTACTCTGGAAAATGCCGGACATCTGCATCCCTTTTTTGCAACCCGGTCACTACCCCCTCCCCCTCACCTCCATTGTGGAAGGACGGTCATCTGCCCTCCCCTCCCATCTCCCTTCTTTATAAACTTACAAGAAACGCTCATATTCCCTGATTACACGAATTCAATGTAACATATATGTGTTACAGGCAAATTGTCAAATCAGGCAGATTATAGTCTGCCTGAAAATTTCAGGCAGATTGTAAAATTCCTGGTTCGACCAGGCACATTGTAATCTGCCTAAAATTTTTAGGCAGATTGTAATCTGCCTGATTTTGGAGCCTGAAAATTTGACAATTTGCCTGAAATGAAAAGAAACGTTTGTTATCATGATCCCCACATGCGATTTGGTTGTTGTCTTTTCAAATATGTGATCGTAGGAATAAAAGGCGATTGATGTGGTCAGTTGCAATTAAATGGGAGTGAACAATTGGTCGCTCGCGCATTCCATGCGATTTGATTGCCGTGTATTTTCTATTGTTACTTTTATTGTCTGTCTTCATTGACAACTGCAGCAATGCAATTGTATCGATCTGTGGGGGTTTTGAGATTGCAATTAAACGCAAATATTTTTTTCTATTTATTGTATTAACTAAAAAAAGAAATATGTAACACTGTAAATGTATTTATCAGGTATCAATTTTTCACGCCGCTATTTATACTGTGCGCAAAAAAATTCCATCAAATACCGGAGAAGTAAGAATTAGGAAGCTACATTGGCGTGTTGATCTCAAAATATAATACACCACAGAGGTGTGGGAGGGGGCTGGATTGACATTTATATCATTGCATTTATTTTATCAAGAAATTGTAATTTCCAATTACATTCAATCACATCAATACTATTGTAAAAGTGTGATCAATCAAGACATAAAACAAAGCAATCAGCAAAAAAGTCGCGCATTTATTTAATCAAGAAATTGCAATTAGAAATTGCATTGAAACACGTCAATAGCATTATGCAGGTGTAATAACTCAATGCATAAAAGAGAGCAAGTGGTAAACAAAACACATGAAACGAACGAGCAAACCGACCACTCAAATGTATTTAATTGCAATTAGACACGGCAATCGCTTTTTATCCCTACGATCACATATTAGAATAAATGACAACCAAATCCCATAAAACGCGTGAGTAGATAAAAAAACTAGTGTTATGAATGATCATAACCGAACATTTTCCTCTATTTAATTGCAACTGATCACATCAATCGCCTTTTATGCTTACGATCACATATTTGAATAGGTAACAACCAAATCGCATAAAACAGACGGTTATGAATGGGGTGGATCATGATTACAAACGTTCCTTTCATTTCAGGCAAATTGTCAAATTTTCAGGCTCCAAAATCAGGCAGATTACAATCTGCCTAAAAATTTTAGGTAGATTACAATGTGCCTGGTCGAACCAGGAATTTTACAATCTGCCTGAAATTTTCAGGCAGATTATAATCTGCCTGGTTTGACAGTTTGCCTGTAACATATGCACATATGTATATTTTACGAAGTTTATTATAGCTGATGAAGTTGAGAATTCTTGCTGACAACAGCTCCTCGAATGCTGAAAAATAAAAAAAAGTACTTGTGTACCTTTGTTCAGATATACTTAAAAAAGTGGCTGGTAGGTACTTGATAAGGTACTCTTACGTGTGCCTGGGGTGTGCTTGATAATGTACTGTCACGTATGAGTGGTTTGTATATAATTGGGTACTATTATGTTGTTGGTATGTACTTGATAAGGTTCTGTCACGCATGGTTGTTGTATTCTTGATAAAGTACTCACTTAATGGTTGTATGTACTTGATAAGGTACTTTTACGTATGACTGGTGTGTACTGGACACGGTACTGTGACGTATGGTTGACGTGTTCTTGATAAGGTACGTGTGCCGCATGGAGGAGATGCGTCAGTCACTGAAAATAATACTGCAGTGCCTCAACCAAATGCCTGCGGGCGAAATCAAGGTTGATGACCACAAGATTTCCCCACCAAAACGCGACCAGATGAAGGTACTTGTTGACATCAAAATTAAGCAGTCATACATCATGTGAGTAAGATATCATTGGAAAATCCCAGTTTTAACCTACCTGCTGTAACGTTGTCTAGTTTAAAGTATTTATTATCCCTCGTGTAACGAGGGGATATAGTTTTCAGCTTGTCCGTCTGTCCGAGTGTCTGTCCACTTTCGTGCGCCCTCGTGTCCGGGCTATATCTCCGAAAGTATTTGTCGTATAGCTTTTTCCTTTGGCATACGGTTAGAACGTAGATTGAAGGTGTGCAACGTCGCATTATTTTTTAAATCGGCCAAAAATTGTAAAAAATACTTGTCAAAACTGACTGTTTTTCAGGAAATTTGTTAGCTTGGAGATAGGGGATAGACGAGTTCTCCAAAACTATTCAATCCAGCGTTCTGAAATTTCATGCAGTGAAAATATATACATATTTTACATGTGCAATGTCGCATTATTTTTTAAATTGGTCAAAAATTGTCAAAAATGCAACAAAAAAATGTAGGGTTTTCAATTTTCATTGAATTTACTAACATTCAATGGCATTATGTGTTACACGGGGGATCCTGCCTTATTAAGGCTATAGTTTTATGTGATGGGCATTTAATATTTGTTGTAAAAGTAAATCAACCCTAATGTGCTAGGTAATATGGCACTGCATTTAGTAAGACGTGAACCCAGCATCTACAGAGAAAAGCTCTGCCCCATTTCTGTAGAGTTCCATGGAGTCCCTGATTCACCACTTCAAGCTGTACTCAGAGGGTTACCAGGTGCCTCCAGGCAGCACATACACGGCCGTAGAGGCGCCCAAAGGCGAGTTTGGGGTCTACCTCGTGTCCGACGGCACAAACCGGCCCTACCGGTGCAAGATCAAGGCGCCTGGATTCGCGCACTTGGTGAGGAAAACTATGGTGATTTGCGAAGTGCGGGCAGTATTAATCCTGGTGACGTCATATCAAGCATGCGCACTGGTGTGACTATCCTCATTTTAAGAATTTCAAAATTGTGAAGATATACGTACAATGAGTACCATATTGATTGATTATCTGGGGCGCACCACGATGATTTGATAAAGGATACGAAAAGTTTTTTTTTTTTGTTGCCTAATAGGAACTGCAGGGTTGGGAATGGGAGAGAGATCGGGAGAGGGGAATGGGAGAGAGATCGGTGCTGAGCGGGAAGTACTGTACTGTAGTTGTCTTTCAGACATATGTAAAAACTGAATGGTATGTGGTTAATTTCTTGTAGGCCGGTTTGGAGAAAGTGTGCAAAGGTGGCATGCTGCAAGATATTGTTACAGTCATAGGTGAGTCTTCTTGGGGTGTCTTACTGCAATAAAATCCTACAAAACGAGGACAGAATGAGTGTGAAATGGCGTGTTCACGAATTGATATCTATAAAAGGGCCTGGCCATTCATAGCGATGGTGCTTTCTGCTTTGTTCAACTCGTTGACCCATCCCGTTGCGTCAGTTCTCTACGAAACCGAGTCTAGCCGTTTTCATGATGTTTTCTTTGTTAACAGCCTCAGCGCTAACACCACAATGTAGCCTTTAATCTATTGATTGTTTAGTAACTTTTTTTTCAGGAACTCTCGACATCGTGTTTGGAGAGGTAGATCGATAACATCCACCCCGTGAAATCGTCACGACAAGCAAGGAACACACGATGTACAACATTTCTTCAGTTCAAGAAAACAGAATTTTACCTGTCTGTTGAACAATGCTTGTATTTTCTGAAGGAAATTAGCATTTGTGAGAGAACAGTTTTGTTTTATCAATACCTCAAAGAGAATTTCTGCGAGGTGGGGGAGAGGGTCACTTTCGAAGCATCCCCGTACACTGGCGGCTGCTGCAGTTGTAAGGTTTGCCGCACCACTCTGTTTCGCCTTGCACACAGATTGTTGCAATTCAGGGTTGTATTACAATAATATAATAAATAATCCAGTTTGGCATCTGCTAAAATTTAGATATACCAGAATTATTTTTAAGCGACTCAGAAAAATTCAGAGCATCTTGCCCAAGGTGTTTTTAGCCCAGGTGACAGTTGGTTTCAAAACACCCTTTTGTTGTGATTCCGCCATATTAAAGCCGTAATAAACTCGAAATAAAATGCCCTCAGTAAGTTCGATTGTATGTTCCTTCTTGTCTGTCATAGATTCTATGTGTAAATTGTCTAGAACATTCTGGCATTGGGACAACAGTCATTACACTCTACTCTCCTTGGCATCAGTAATCAGATGGACTTTGGCTATACGTTTTTAGTGTGCGTTTCCACAACATTATAGTGTGAATAGCGCACCTTTACGTCAAGATAAAGAGAATGAAAGCAACTTAGTTTCTTTGTTTATCCCCCGTGTAACGAGAGGATATAGGTTTCAGCTTGTCCGTCTGTCTGTCCGCTTTCGTGTGCCGTCGTGTCCGGGCTGTATCTCCGAAAGTATTTATCATATAGCTTTTTCCTGTGGCATGCGCTTAGAATGTAGATGGAAGGTGTGCAACATCGTATTATTTTTGAAATCGGCCAACAATTCTCAAAAATACGACCTGTCAAAAATGGCTGTTATTCAGGAAATTTGTTAGCCTGGAGCTAGGATTTGTCCAGACGAGTTCTGCAAAACTATTCGATCCAGCGTTCTGAAATTTTATGCAGTGAAAATATATATATTGCAGATGTGCAACGTCGTCTTATGTTTTAAATCGACCAAAAATTGTTAGGCAGTGTGGGGTTTTTAATTTCATTGAATTTACTACCATCCAGTGACATTATGTGTTACACGGGGGATGCTGCCTCACTGAGGCTCTAGTTCACCTTGTCCTGTTACTTTGTGGCCTGATAAAATACACTTTGCCTGGATTTATGATCGACAATTAATGGATAAAAACTATAAAAATTTGCGGTGTTGATATTTGATCTGAATGTACAGCAGATGCTTTTACAAAACAATTGGCAAGTCTCGAATGCTCGAAGTTTCTGTGAGTTGGGCAGGTATGCGACGATCGAATAGAGCAGTCAACGATGTTATTGTACTGAAGGTCTTGGTGATCTACCAGTTGAAACCAAGACGAAAGGTTTTGTATAAATAAAGTGTTACTGTTGTAAACGCTGCTTTGTATCTTTTCAATACTAGTTATTGTGTGCTGAAAAAAAAAAACGGTTTAAAATACAGGACCAGGCCGTCTTCGCTTTTGAGCAATGAGCCTTTTCCTCGGGATGCGAGTGATCCCGGCTGGGATCTGACAAAAATTAAATGGGAGTGGGGTAGATTTTGTCGGGTTCTGTGAATTTCGACAGTTTCATTTGAGTTTCATTTAGTCAGGTGCGATTGTTTTTACGAAAAGAAAGGAAAACAATTCATTATAATTAAAAAATATTCAGTTTCGTCTCAAAAAAAAAAAAACTATAAACAGCAGCACTCTAATTTTCGTACATTTTTCCGAAATTTTAATTATCATATATCTCCCCCTCGGGGAGGCATATATTGTTTTTGGTCCGTACGTCCGTCCGTCAGCAGCGATTTCCCAGTAACGAGGCAGCCGATTGCAGCCAAATTTTACACACGTGATGCCTATAGCCTACAGATAATGCCCATACATTTATTTTTCATATCCGACTATTTTTCGATTTTTGGCGAATTTTTTAAATTTTTGACTTCAACATTTCGCACTGCATCTTCGTCTGTCAGCAGCGATTTCATCGATGACGAGCAGGGCGATCCCAAACAAATTTTACTCACGGGTTGGACCGCTTGCTTGGAGATTGAACCAACAGAAGCAGTGTGTATCTGTTATCAGGCGCGAGTATCTGAAGCAGTGTGTATGTGTGATCATGCGCGAGTATCTGAAGCATTGTGTATCTATGATCAGGCGCCAGTATCTGAAGCAGTGTGTATGATCAGGCGCGAGTATCAAAAGCAGTGTGTATGATCAGGCTCGAGTATCAGAAGCAGTGTGTATCTATGATCAGGCGCGAGTATCTGAAGCAGTATGTATATGTTACAGTAAATCTGTGTAATCAGTAATTTCACGTAATTCCTAAAACTTTTAGGAATTACGTGAAATTACTGTCGGGGCCAGGAATTACGCGAAATTCCTAAAATTTTCAGGAATTTCATGTATTTACTGTTTTCAAGGGTGTTTTATTTCACAAATTTCCTAAACCTCAGTTAGTAAATATGCGTAATTAAAGTCGAACAAAGTTAAACGATGGCAAAAACTGGAGGAACACGCTTACATGAACTTAGCTTCTCATAGATTATTTCGACCTTTGTGAGTCCTTTTTATCTTGAATTGCAATTCGTGAACTCACTCACATAAGGTGACATTTGGTGTCATTTTGGTGTCATTTGCCGAAGATAGAATTACATATTGAGACCTTTGTTTTCATCTCGAATTGCAAATGTTACAAAGCTAAGATCACTCTCGAGTCCCTTTTTACCTTGAATTGCAATTTGTGCACTCACTCACCTGAGGTGAGATTTGGTGTCATTTGCCGGAGATGGAATTACATATTGAGACCTTTGCTTTCATCTCCAATTATTGTTAGTCTAGTGATTAAAAAACTTGAAAGGGGATTATCTGGAGGGCAGGGTTTTGTTAAATGCAACTGCGTGGGCAGCAAACGATGTGAAGCGAACAGGTGTAAATGTTTCAGAAACAAAGTAAAATGTAAAAGCAGATGTCAGCAGTTTGGCATGCAAAAATAAACAAGTATGTCCAAGGACATGACCCAGCCGAGTTACCAAACAAGGAAAGAGAGAAAAACTCTGAAACGAATACTATTAGGCCAAAAAATGAAGAACTCTGTTTCTGAATGTAACTTTTTCATAATTTTAATACACAAAACGAGCTTTTGGAAGCTACCCGAAAAGGGATGTTGGAGAGGTTGGGTTTGACGATTCACGTATTTACCGACATTTACACAATTTTACAAAATTTTGAAAATTCCACCATTTCGGCATTTTTTTATCATTTGCGAAAAAAAGCAAACTCCAGGTGGAGAAGCACCTAAGAAACTTTTGATTAAAATTTTATAACTATTTGAAAAAGACTGAGAGAAATGAATGGTTTGACAATTCAGTTATTTACTACCATTTATTCCAGTTTTTGCCGAACTTCAAAGTTCAGCCATTTCGTCAGTTTTTGGCGAACCGCGAAAAAAATAATAGCCTGGTAGGCGACACCCTGAGGAACATGCCTGCATAACATCTAAACGACTGGAGTAAAACTGTAGGAGGAGTAGCATTTTAAAAATGGATCAAAACGGGCTCAAAAAGTGCCGCCATTTTGTCAGTTTTTCGTCAATCGTCAAAAAAAGTAATAGCCAGGCGAGGGACCACACAGGAAACATTCCTGCTTAATATTAAAACGATTGGAACAAAACTGTAGGAGGAGTAGCATTTTAAAGAAAAGGTTTAACATACGCACAAACATTCAAGCCCCCTATAGTGATACGACTAACCAGTCTGACAAAATCCCCTGGGTTCATTGAGCTCATATCAGCATTTGCTTTCAGTAAAGACATGTGTTTCCGTATTTGAAACATTGTTAGAACTCTATTTGACTTTGATGCGTTTGTTTTGATTTGAGTAAAGACATGTATTTTGTATTCGATTTGAGTGAAGACATGCATTCTGTACTTGATTTGAGTAAAGACATGCATTCTGTATTTGAAACCATGGTAGAAGCGATGTATTTGATCACTGCAGTGTTGATTCAAGTCTTGAGGTTCATTAAATAAATGCTAACATATTGTTTTTGTTTAATTCACAGTTTAGTAATTTCGTGTAATTACTGACCTCCTGTTTCAGTTATTACACGAAATTCCTGCAGATTTTAGGAATTTCGCGTAATTCCTGGCCCCGACAGTAATTTCAGGTAATTCCTAAAAGTTTTAGGAATTACGTGAAATTACTGATTACACAGATTTACTGTAACATATATATGATCAGGCGCGAGTATCTGAAGCAGTATGTATATATTATCAGGCGCGAGTATCTGAAGCTGTGTGTATCTATGATCATGCGCGAGTATCACAAGCAGTGTGTATCTATGATCAGGCGCGAGTATCTGAAGCAGTGTGTATCTGTGATCAGACGCGATTATCTCAAGCAGTGTGTATCTATCATCAGGCGCGAGTATCTGAAGCAGTGTGTATCTATGATCAGGCGCGGGTATCTGAAGCAGTGTACTATATCTATCATCAGGCGCGATGATCTGAAGCAGTGTGTATCTATCATCAGGCGCGAGTATCTGAAGCAGTGTGTATCTATGATCAGGCGGGAGTATCTGAAGCAGTGTGTATCTATATCAGGCGCGGGTATCTGAAGCCGGCCATTGATGCAACTCCAACCGCCGTATAAACTAAGAAAGGAGGCACTTCAATATCGCATACAATATTTTTTATTCTCATCGCGTTAATATGTCATAAAGTAATAATAGAATAATTCACAAATAAACAACTAAGATTTAGTTAAGTAGCTTTCTTCATATACCAATTGAACTTAAAAGATCTCAATACCATTACAGGGCACCCGTATTGGGTATCCTTAACTAAATTCCTCCCTTAAATACGAATATCCTCTCATAAACGTTTTTATATGGCACGAGTATTATTAAAATCGGGCTGTTACACAATACCAGCTTGACCTATATGCAGTCCGTGTTATACATACAGCTCCATTGTGTGATCAACTGAGTCTAGATAAATGCACTACTTGTTAACAATGCTAAGATCACCAATAATCCCCGATGTAGCGCAGTGCATAACTACGAATTGACACCTGATTTACATCTATTTTTAACTTGAGTAATGAAAGTGCTGTATGAAAAAAATGTTTGCAGATCTTTCAATCAAGACTCTTAGTGGTAAACGTTCTTCCTGGAGCTACACATTACTGAAGGTTGAATATCTTTCCTTAGGCTGGAAGGACGGGGGGGGGGGGGGGGGGGGGGGAGCAGGCGCTCAGAATTCGATATTCTCGAATATAACGGCTGGATAACTATAGTTCAGCCACTTAAATGAAATATAACGTGACACTGAAGAATGTTTTTCACAATATATTAGTATCACAGCTTCTTTCACTTTTTAAACAAAAATCCGCATGACCAGAATAAATAATTTCTGCATAAACGGACAGATCACAAAATTTCAAGTTTAGCCAAAAATAACCTACATGTAGCTTGAACTGCAAATTGTCTGGCTTTCTACCCAGACTTACTGGGAGGCGAATATGAAAAGGTTTATCATACAAAATGACGGCAGTGTATCACTTCAATACGTATACCTCTTTGCTGTTCTTTTCTTTTTTTTTTTTTTTTTTTTTTTTTGCAATAACAAATCATGAAATTGAAATCTACGCAATCACCAGATACCTCAAAATATTTCGCTGTGATATGTGCTAATCGATCATGTGACCTATCATGTGATGGGTTCTCTCAGCGTGGGCGAGGCGACCTATCGAATATCGCGAAACATTTTCATTTTTAGGAAGAAAATAGATCACGCAGGGCTAATGTTTTTAACAGCTTGGCTCAGAATGGAGGTTGTTCTCTAACCTCTTTACGGCTACTACAGCAAGAAATTTGTTTGTTTTAAGCGACAGGAACTGATGTAAAAGCAAGTAAGAGAACAAGGCAACAATAAAACACAGACCAAGACTATTGACATAAGACTTACAACAGGCACGCTACGCACGTGCGGAGCCAAACAAGGCGAAACCTGTCGACACCATATAACACCGACAGTTGGGGAGTTTATTCCCTCTCTTTCTCTTATTTATGATGCGCTGTGGTTCGTCAGAAGCTGGACACTTTCTCTCAATGCACATTTTGATTCATTTCTGTATCTGCTTTAAATACTGTTTACACCGTAAACTACGAATGGCCAATTTGGTAACGTGCAATAAACCAAAAATAACTACCAGGGAGATGATAAATTAAAATACATAACAAAAAACTTCAATTTTAAATGTCGGTTGTGCGTCTTTAATACCGATAAATCCCTTAACATATTTCTGTACTGAAGGACTTCATAAGTAAAGACCTTTTACAAGCAAATAACAGAATTTTTGTAACCAGATAGTCTATGAACAATGCCCCAGCTCACGAATACTGATGTCTGGATTTATGGCATATAACTATAACCGATAACCAAAATTTCAAGAGAGCAAGACTATATTCCTAGTGTTGGTCAAGATTTTAATACCCAAATTTTTATCGCCAATATATCCAATATATGGACGATTCCTTTAAACTCCTGGAAGCAGAAATGTTGTTAAGAAAATAGGTTTTTGGCCACTATTCCCGCCAATTTTTGGCGAATTACCAAAAAAAGTAATAGCAGGTATGTACTAATTTTCACTAGCTTCCATCAAAATTTTTTATACATTCAGGCTAAAAACTTACGAGGAGATAAGATTTTTCAACTTTAAAGGGTACATATACACATACGCACAGTTCTAACGATCATTTCAGCCCCAGAAGCGAAGTGGCGATTATCGCATTAGAATTATTACAATTGAATATTTGACTATTCGTTAACCAGTTGAATCGCAGCTTAAGAGGTCGGTTTCCGTCTCACTATCGGGTAAATGTTTGTTATTTGATTACGTTTGAAAGTAAGCTGGAAACCAATCCTACCAAGTGGTTGTTACTCCTCGAACGCCAGGGTAGCGCAGAACTATATTAACAACACTTACGCCACTGCGCATGCGTAGCCTGTACAAGGTACTAAGTAACAATTTCCTAAAAGAAAACCATTAACAACTGAAGTGATAACCAGACACAACAATGGCAACACTGTAATCAAAGCATATTAAATATCTGCGGAAAATGGCAACACAAAGAAGCATGAGGCACTTCAAAATGAAACAGATCATCCGAACAGCTCTTTCCTATGTGCAGTATCTTCAGTCTGCAGCAACAACCTGACACTCATTTACGTTAACAATGCTTGCACCAAAAATACGACTTTACATATGCCACTGAACCTACTCATCCAAGACATTTCCCATACAACTAAGCTATCTTCCTCACTCTTTTTTTTTCACACTAGGTTTACAATTAACAAGCGTCGTAATACTGTGTTCTATAAGCTGCCGGGTTTTTTTTTAAAGAAGTTACTTATCACCCCGCCATAGCGATGTATTAAAGTCTTGAAAGTTTGTTTCATGGACATTTTGCAATGGGAGCAGCTGGCCTTAGAAGTACACGCAGGATACCGATGAGTAATCTACAGTCGATAGCTGGAAGAAGCTGGTAATCTAGATACGGTTAAAATCAGCTACTCTTCTCTGTTCTGCAACAAACAACTAAATTCTAATTGAAATGGTTCATATTTTTTTGTTCTTGTTTATATTGTGTATTATTTTTTTTGGACAAAACGGCAACATTGCAAAATCAGTTTCCAAAATTAAAATCAGATTCACTACTGTGTGTATAAATCTAATGTTTGCATTACGCGGCGTGCATCATGTGCACAGCTCGTCAATGCCACACCACATACGGTCAGAGAAAACGAAACTAACCTGGCCAAGCTTACAGGCCCTTGTTGAAGTAGACACGCTTCGTACTACTTCCGGCCGCCTTCAGTTTCTCTTCCAGCTCCGGCTCGATCCTGGATCTGGATATGGAACTACAACAGAAATCATACAGACTTCTCTTTTTTTCGCAGTTTCAATGACTTTTCTTTGCTGTACAACTGTGCTTGAAATATACCTTTGCTCCGCAACAAATGCTGGCCTGTACGCCATTTTGGGGGGGGGGGGGGGCGGCGTAACAGACGTAACAGCGCAACCCTTGAATATGCACAAGAAGACTGTCAGGTGACGGTCCCTAGGTGACGTCAGAGTAACAAGATACGAACTGGCACCACGCTTTTTCCAAAACAAACCGGACAACTGGCGGAAATTTTACTGCAATTATTAACTATTTTATGTAACCTCCACATCGGTTTCATTTCAGGCTGCAAAATCTAGCCTGTGTTCATTCCGACAACACCATCACAGCTAAATAAAGTGTCAAAAGATGCCTCCACGTTATCATAAAGAAACACCGATCAGTGAAGTGTTGACCAGTTTGGCCCATCTGCAATATCAGTATTTCCTCTGCGTAAAGCTTAAAAAGTTTGTATGTTTGTTTCGTTGGTCTTTAACGTCTCGGATTTATTGTTTTTAATGAAGGCTATATTGGGACGCACTTGCTAAAGGTACTATTGGGTGAAAAGGAAGAATGACGAAATAGTACATGAAGACCTAGGAAGAAATTCCGAATATTCGCCTCCTATTCTATGTACTCCGGTGTTCCAGTTTTTTTGTTTGCCCGACTGTTATATCTTCACTGTGTTCAGTTTCAAAATGCTGTACCTGATCGTTTCTCACAACTTGTATAGACAAAACGCCTAAAATCTTATCAGCTTTTGACAAAGTGTCACTGCGTCCACTTTTAGAGCATTTGAAAAATAACACGACATTGTACATCTGCAGCAGATATGTTTTCAATGTGTCAGTTTCAAAAAGCTGGGCCGACCTCTCCCATCCCACACACACACATACTCCAATCGAACCGCTTATGTATGTACAAAAATTGTTGTTACTACATTATTGTAACTGCGAAGATTTTCACCGACCTCTGTTGAGGGAAGAGCGCACAGCACAGAGGCGTTGAAAACGTCAACCTGCGAAAAAAAAGAAGACGAAAAATGTGTCTGAAAACTGTTCCACCTGCCCCACTGACTATCAATAACCTTTTACATCAGAGAATAACTATACTTGCTAACACATTTAATGTGCTAAGTGAATGCTTGAATTAGCCTCAGACTCGTCAAGCAGCTATTGCTATTCATACACAGTACTTTTTATATTACAATTTTACCATTTTTAACACAATTCTTCTCGCTCAAGTTCTTTCAAATTGATCCAAAAAAAGTTCAACACTGAAAAAAAAAAAAAAAATTTAAAGCCAAAGTTAACAGAACAAATTAAACAAGTAGACTTTTAGCGACCAGTTGATACTTACATAAAGCCCACGAGTCCAATCGTTGTAGGAATGCTCAGGACAGGGTAATTCTGAACAGAAAACATAACACTGGAGCAAGGACGACACATTCTCCAAAATAATGATTCGCAGAGCTGAATGCTGCAGTGCTAATACATCATCAATTCAATTTACCCTTCCCATTATCTCTCTACTTTATATTAACTCTTTTAGAGAGAAATTCTTACCCTAAACAGCCTTGTTTTCTCAAGTCGATGCATAATGATGGGAGGGACAACTAGAAAAAAAAAAGACACAAACACTGAGTAAATATATCAATCCAGAGCTGGCGATTTAATGAGAAATAACGGAACAATACAATGTAGTACAGTAATCTTGACCAACACTTTACAAGCTTGACCTGTGCCCAAAACGGTCTCTGGTCGATTCGGCCCTTTACCGATTCGGCCCTACCGATTCGGCCCTTTGTGAAAGTCGATTCGGCACCAACTTGGACGATTCGGCCCTCGGCGTTTCGGCACCAAATTATCGACCACATGTAAACCTTTTCTTCTTTAGGTTAGAATTCACCGGACTTGTTTTAGCGTGTAGAATGTCATAAAAAGTCATTGATATACAGTAAATCCTTTTATTCTTTCTTTTTATTTATATCTTAAAACAAACTAAATTTTACACACCAAGCTGATTTCGGTTAACATGAAGTTACTTAAAATGTCCTAAAATCTAATACAACTGTTTGAATGATACGCTGAGTAGGGATTTAGTCTGATGTCGGGGTAGGGGATTAGCATTACGGGTAGATTCCAAATCGCAATAGTGATTAAGGCGTGTTCTCTGGTATTTCAAATAGCGAGTAAACGCAAGATTTCAGTGGCTTGAGTTAATTGCAATTTACTCCGTGATATTCTCTGTTATAAAGTTTAACAGACGTTTCTTATTGGTTATTCATGGTAAGTTTTGCAATGTTTTAGCTATAAAAAACTCCCCAAAGGCGCTCGAAAACCATTTTCAATTTATGAGCTTAAGAGAATGCTTTGAAATTTTGTTTTTACCGGACGCATCGAATGAACTTGTGTGCAATCGTTATTGTTTGGATAAATTTAATTAATCAAACCTTTGAAATGTCGGATAAATGCACTAAATGTAAACAGGACTTGAGACCTCGACAGTAAATTGTAAAATATGTGGATTGTTCTGGTTTGCAACATCGGATGTGTGGATCAAGTATCTCACAAAGAGTACCAACGCGCAAAAAAAGGTAAATTTGCACAGTTTTGTGTAGAAACCAACGAAAGTGTATGCACCAAATGTGTAGAAACCAACCGAAAGTCAAACTGTGGTGAAAAGATCCCTTTGAAAAGGATGTTTTTTATGGTGTGTAAAATGTGGTGTGTAAAATATGGACTGCATCAAAGTAGTTTTGAAGCGGTTCTAAAAATGAATAATAATAACTTGACTACGTCTCGAGGAGTACGTCTATCCCCCGTGGGGGATATGGTTTGTGTAAGGCTGTTGCGTGTTGACTACGCAACAAAAATTTACAAGTGGAAGGATGTAAGTCGACGTAGTGTCTAACATTTAGACGAATCAATCCATTAACCAGTATTCGCGTGAGACTGTCGTAGGTACGCTAAGTACAGCGCCGATTTTGAAAAAATCGCCATTTTGTCAAGTCCCATCAGGAAATGCTTGATCACTGCACTGCGGAAGGTGCCAGGGAGCCCGTGTGCAGAATTTGAAACGAATCCATTCATTAATGTGGCCTGTAGACGCGTGAGACTGCCGTATATATAAAGTCCAGTGCCAATTTTCAAATGTCCGCCATTTTGTCAATTTTTGGCCGATCCGGAAAATTCTTGGTCACTGCACTGCGGAAGGTTCCAGAGAAGCCGTGTACAAAATCTGAAACGAATCGGTCTATTAATGTGGCCTGTAGACGCGTGAGACTGCCGTATATACGCTAAGTCCAGTGCCGATTTTCAAAAGTCCGCCATTTTGTCAATTTTTGGTCGATCCGGAAAATTTTTGGTCACTGCACTGCGGAAGGTTCCAGAGAAGCCGTGTGCAAAATTTGAACCGAATCCATGTATTAATGTGGCCTGTAGGCGCGTGAGACTGAAGCGTGACAGACGGACAGACAGACGGACAGACGGACAGACCGAAAAGTTCAAAACTATATCCCTCCGTTTCACGGGGGATAACAAAACATGGTGCCGAATCAACCAAGAAGGGCTGAAACGGGAAAGGGCCGAATCGTCAAAGTTGGTGCCGAATCATCCAAAAAGGGCCGAATCGGTCAAGGGCCGAATCGACCAGACCCCCCCCCCCCCCAAAAAAAAAAAAAAAAAAAAACTATAAGCAGCTAGGGCCTGAGAGACGCGATACCACGTGTAGCGCGGGAGACCTGTGAAATCGGTGCCAGTGTTGGTCTGCAAAGTGTCATACTACTGTTACTTTCATCACGTTTTTCACAAAGCTAATAGTCTTACATTTTTAAATTTCGACAAAAGTTAACTTTTATATTAAAAAAATATATATTTAGACAGTTTTCAAAAAAATTTGTCCGTATGTGAAATTTAAAAAAAAATAAATCTGACGATTAGCTCTGGAGACAGAGTCTCAAAGACACATTCCATTACGCCAACAAACTTACATAAAAACCCCAAGTTTTGCCAAATTTCAAAATACTGTCATTTTGAGTTTTTATGAATCCGAACAGAGGCACGACGCTGCATACCTGCAGCATACGCCCTATCCGTGAGTGAGATTTCAACACAATCCTATTAATAGTTTTGGAGATCTAACCAGGACACGACGTCCGCGAAATTCCAATAATCGAAAAAAAATCTGTCATTTCAAGACTCCGAGAAAAATGCTCTATTCGTGTGTGAAATTTCAAAATCTATACATCGGAGATATAGCCCGGACCGCATGCGGACAGACGGAAAAGCTCACAACTATATCCCTCAGTTACACGAAGAATAACAATGCTTATTTTTTGTATTACAAATAGATGACACCAGAACATGGGTTACACCTAAAAAAACATCACCCCCCCCCTCTCCCCAAACCAATCCCACATCCAACACGCAATTCAGTGCACAGCTTACTCATCGAGGGCGTTGCCATGCCGATTCTGGACAAGACAACCTGGAAGATCCCGGTTTTCGCGGCAGTCTTCGACTCTCCAATGTACTCTTCGTTCTCCGTGAATACAGGGATTCCGTCTGCTATTTCCCTGCAAGAGATCAGACAACAACCTAAAGTTTACTTATTAATGTGTATTTCTCTTCCTGTTTGAGAAATCGTGCTTTCTCACAAGTCAGTGAAAATGTCTGTGAAAAACAGAAAAAACAGCAAATCCACGATTCCTAGTAAATTCTGAAATAACTTTCTATGCTATCAAAAGAAAACTACAAGACAGATATGATTTTGGGGTCGATAAAAAAAACCTCGGAAAAATTAGAATTTTGCAAACTAAAGCCCCAAATAGCAATTTTTGAAGCTTTCAAAATTGTATGTAAATATATATTTATTCAGTTAACTTAAGACTTTTTGGCCAGTGTATTATGACAGGCAAAAAATTATTTCTCGATATTTTAAAATTTTAATATCTGCGGATGCTGTGAGAAGGCACAGCTGCCTCCTCGGTGCGGGTACTGTGAGAAGGGCACAGCTGTCTCCGGTGCGGACGCTCCGGGGTGACCGCTCACCTGTTCCTCATGATAGGGATGTTGATACAGTTGGCGGCAGCCACGGCGGCGAACGGAACAAATCGCGCGAAAATAGGATGGAACTTCTGTAGACGACAAAAGCATTAGAAACAACTGAAGATATTCAATTTGGAATAAAGGGGTTTCCAGGAAGTGTAGTCCAAACCATTTAATTGCCTAGTAAGTTTTCCAGAGAAAGGTATTTGTTCATTCAGCCGATGTGATTATTCGGTATATTTTAAGCCTAAAAGAAGGGAAGGAGATTTTAAAGTACTATGAAATTAACCGGTTTAAAGATTGTGCAATTAAACGATTTCGTCTTGTGTTTTGCTTGGCAAAACTTATTTTATATATTTCATGTCAGACCAATTGTGTTCTGTATATAATCGGTTATCGATACACGTTTAATACATTTTTCGCACCCGAATAACTATTATCTTTCACTCTACAGTGCATTCGAAATGAAGGCACTTCAGCTGTTCTAGTAAGGGTTTGTAACATGCCAATCCCTAAGGGTCTCAACAATTATCTGAGGCACGGCATCCACGTTCCTCTTTTGTTTACTATAGTAAACCACCCTAGAGGCGCTATACTATATCAGGTTCATGCAAACGCTATGGATTAGACGGGATCGATAAGTGAAAAAAAGTAGTCTTTAGAAATGAAAACTACACAAGAAGATATCAGACGAGGCTTGAAATTAGCTGTATCAAAATCCAAACCCCCACCACCACCCCCTCCGCCCCACTCGATTTTACGAACTGAAAAATTACCGGAGGGTAAGAACTTAGTACCTGTTTTTGTGTGTACGTGTGCGTTTTTGTAATATTTGGTCATGAAATGAAAGTCTTGAAATCAGACACTGAATTCTGATTATTAACACTTGACAAGTCTTTGACTTAGTCAAGGCTTTATGAATTTGTGCTGGCAGCCGTTGGTGCTTTTTTTCTTGACAGTAAAAATTCATTTTCTTGTCTCTGCTTCTTCTCTGACACTACAGGCCCCAGGACCATCAAACTTATGTAGAACTTGATCGGAGGGTGTGCATTCCGCCTTTTTCGTCTACGATTTCGTTTTTATGCTTAAAACGCCATGTGAACACAGCTGATTTTAAAATAAATAAATACAGCGTATTTAAAAGCGAAGTAACGGTTGAGCAAAACAGCACAGCTTATGGGCGTTTCACGAGCTCTGCTTGCATAGGCAAAAAGTGCTAGTCCGTTCAACCAATAAAGCGGTTGAGCCAACATAACGACGCAGATGAACTTCATAAGCCGCATACGTTCTACGTCATAAGCTCAGTACTTAGTTGTATTACAGACTAATCGGCTTGTAAAAAAAAACTTCACGTTGTTCAAGAAATAATAAACCGTTCAAAGAAATATTTTTAACTTTTAATGTTTGTCAAGTGTTGAAGATTTCGCTTGCGAAATGCGGTTCTAGTTCAGTATATGTTATGGTGGTGTTATGGTTATGCAGGCCTGTACCTTGGGAGAAAAAAGCTAGGCGCGCACGCGCGCCTAGCTTCAAAAAGTTAGGCGCGTGGGCGAAATCTTAGGCGCGTGGGTCATATTCTTCAAAAGGGTTTTGAGTCTCAATAAAACTTGAAAGAGGATCCCTTAACAAGACGCTGTTCCTGTGATAAAGAGAAAGGTCATTGATTAAATTATGTAATATCTAATAGGCATACATAAGCTTAATGGTGTGTAAAATGCAGAGTAACCTGTGGCTGTTTCGCAGCTCTTGAAATTCACAAGAAACATTTTTTTGATGATTTTTTTTTACAAAAAATGTATCATAATATCATTATAATCATATTAAATGGGCCAAAAAGTTGGGCGCGCAGCGCGCGCCTATTTTTTTCTCTTAGACGCATGGCCAAAATCTTAGGCGCGTACGCGCCCGCGCGCCCTTTAAGGTACAGCCCTGGTTATGGCAATTCTGTAACATTTCGTCTTTTAGTATCATGGCATATCAAAACTAGTCTGCCTCTCTGTACATAAGAAAATTTGTAAATTTTGCCAACTACAGTTCAATAAGCTTTCTCAAAGTTTTGTCCATCGTTAAAAGGGTGGATTTCACTGGAACTTCTGGGGTCATGGTAGAACAATTTTCACGGAATATATTGAAAATCCCAACAAAAGCTTGATTTAGGAGATTCACATACCAGTAAAACTTCTAAATTTCTGAAGCAAAACAAAATAAATCAAATTTATATTTAATCTTTCATTAAAACATTCTCAGAAAATCATCAATGCATTACAATATATTAGTACAGAAAATGATCTCGTGTTTTGATCAACCCCGGCTGCTGACCTGACCAAGTTTAAATTTGTTTTGATTAATTTTGGTCGAAATTGTGAAAAGGAAACTCTTGCCACTTAAAAAATTTGCCACCACTAAAAAGATTAAGTTCGAAGCCTGATTTTCAGATATCTGAAAACTAACAAGTGACGGTGCCCAGGCGCCGTCAGAGCAACAAGACACGAACTGGCACTGCGAGTCTTGCAAAATACGGCGGGCAGTTGGCGAACATTTTAATTCTACTATTAAATATTTTAGGTATCTTCAACATTAACCGCGTTCTAACCTGCAAAATTCTTTTTGTCTTAATTACGACAACGGCACTATAGATGAATAAGATGCAAAGGTGCCTTAGTCAGGTGTAGGAGCACTATCAACACTATTCTGTTGTGGAAACGCACAGCGCACTAAAAACTCCATTGGAACACATAACCGAACTAGAGCTGTCAGTGCACATAAAACATAGCGGGCTTATTTCACACGCTTTCAATCGAAACTTATTTTGTTTCTTGTTTTTGTTTACCAAAAAAATCTCCTATTCAAAGCCCATAATTCTCCAATACCAATTTTCGTTTTCTCTTTACAGTGAAATAAAAGATTAATTTCTGCAAACATAATCATAATCCACTGTCAAGAATACAAAGAACAGTCAAAATAACACACAGAAACAACCACACAAACAACCACACAAAGAAGCAAAGAACTCACAGTTAGTTAGTTAGTTAGTTATTTGATTGGTTTAACGACACCGCCAACCTGTTGTAGGTCATATTGTGTCATTCCTGGAAAGAACTCACAATGCACCAAAACTGACACTGAGCCCTAGCTAAGTGACATGTTACGCAATAGCAGTTCGACAGCAATGCATAAAAAGGTCAATTACAGACAATGCATGAAACACTATACATATTATCCAAGGATTAACTAAACCAAGTTTGAAGTTGATCCGACTCGCCGTTATCGAGATATTTTGCTGAACAGGTAAGTCTTTTTTATAGAAAACGTCGCAGGATCTTCCGAACCTTCTAAGCAACAATCCTACTAGATCCCAAGGAGCTCCGATATTAAGCGGCCGGAATTTTTTGCATAAAGACGCCATACATCTTTCTTAATAACGTCACACGGGTCAAAAGTTGACAGACCCCTTCGACGTACCCAAGGAAGAAACATATCAAGTTTGCAGTCCATCCGACTGTTGGTTTTCGACATATCTCACACACAGCATTTTGTTTAAAATATATACATATTTTATGTAATGACGCCATATGCGTACTTGTTCGTTCTATTCGCGAAAAAATTTGAAAGAATCTTTCGAACCTATCAAGCAAACAATCCCAGTAGGTTTCTTCAGTGACCAGCCACTGAGAAATTTTGAAAACAAAATTTTTGCGTAATGACGTCATACGACTTCCCGAATAACGTAACACATGTCAAAAGTTGAAAGGTCCGTCTGACCTAACTAATAAGTAAATAGTCCAAATCTACAATCGATCCAACTGTTCGTTTTCGAGATATCTTGCACACAACATTTTGTTTCAAATATATACACACTTTACGTAATGAGGTCATATGCCGTATTCTTTCGTTCTACTCCAGAAAAAAATGACAAAATCTTTCGGACCTACCAAACAATAACCCCACCAGGGAAGGGGGGACGAGAGGGGACTGGACGGGACGGTACGGAGAGAGAAATAAATTCATGTATGTAAAAGATACATGAATTCACTGCCTAAAGGTTTAAAAGTTTAGGCCTTCCAATTTTGAGCGCTCGTCTACATAAAAGTCTCGATGAAACATTGTAAATTGTCATTCATCTTGACAGTATCGAGTGGTCACCTTTTGGCCATTTTAATATGATACGGCATTGCAATTCTGCAATGTATGCACTTTTTTAATAAGTACCAATTCGCCAGTTTTTGGCCCATTTCAAAATTAATACGACGTTGCACATCCAAAATATACATATCTTTTACTGTGTAAAGTTTCGAAAGGCTGGACATAAGAGCTACAGAATAAAGCTCCAAGTCTCGAATATAAATTGTGTGATATATCTTTAAACATCCTGCAAAGTGCCGACCTGTCAATTTTCGGTCAATTTAAAAATAATACGACGCTGCACAACTTCAGTATTATATGTTTTTACCACCAAGTTTGAAAAAGCTTGGTCTCACAGTTTTCTGAGAACCTGTCCGGATGAAACACAAATTCTCGATGCAAAAATGCACAAATTTTTATATATTCTTGACAAACAAATGAACCATTTGTTCTTCAAAAGCCAAATTGGAGCAAATCAAAACTCGGCCTTAGCAGTTTTTTTACCCTTGACACAAACTAACTTAATGCAAAATTTCGAGCAAATGTAATTTGCAGGAGGAGATAGGTTTTTTCGCAAAAGTGATGACCGGTTCACCTAATTTGAATAATGGGCATTTGTCCCCTAAGTGGGCCATATTACCACAAAATTTTACTGCAACCCGACAAAAACTGAAAGCGGAGTAGCAAAAAAAAAATTAAAGTTTAGAGATGGACATTTTCATTCCGTTATAACAAAAATCCAATAGTTTACGTTGATTTTCAGGGGAAAGATGGCCGTGGCATTTTTAAGTTGATTTTGCAGTTGAACTGCAGGAGACATTGTAAAAAGAAATTTCAAATTTACTTGAGACCATTTCAAATTTTTGAGTAAAAATCGCGTAAAATTCGGCTTTAAGCAAATGATCACACAAATCGTGAAAAGCACACATATCACTCTGGCGCAACTTTCTATGAAGTTTGGACTCACTCAAGCCAACAGCTTTTTCGTTCTTCGGGGCGTATAGGCAGACGACACAGGCTAAAAAGAACGTTTAAAAACATTTCCCTTCATTGATTAATCAATCCGTGGGCAACTTCTCAGTTTTCGCAATGTGTGGTAGACTTAAGGATCATTAGGCAATTCATGTATGAAACAGCAGCCAACCGTTAACAGCGGCATTTTTTAGACTGGAACTGTTTGGGAATCCAATCGATAGCTTCAACAGAAATCACTACTCGATTGCCAAATTCTGGGTCATGGCAAGGTTATGTAGTCCCTTGCATTACATTATTTCAATTGAATATCCAGCCAAGTAAAATGTAAGTTGAATACGTTTCAAATGCGGATTGTTTGCAAAAGCTACTTTTCTAAATACAGAACAACTTGTTACTCTGCCTTATGATACACTGAATACACCGTGTCGACTACAAAAGCCCAAGTAAAAGTACAATTCTAAGCCTGTGATTAGCCCAAAATACTGCGTAACACTATTCTACGCCAACCTCTACTGTCTAGGGTTTGCAATCTCTGACCTAAAAAAAAAAAACGGTCACCGATCAAAAATGTCGGTACTTAAAACCCATACACCTGTTCGTTCGGTTAGTTCAACTATAAATATTACTTGGTCTAGAAGAATACCCCCAGACAATATGCCCCTACCTAGGACCATACCCCCCGTGCCAATACCCTCCCCCCACCATAATTTTTCCCAATTTTCATTTTAAAGAATTTCATTAACGAACAACAAATTAATACAGTTCTGTGATCTGTAGTTAAAAGCTAAGCCACTTCCCTATGATCTAGTTGAAAGAGGTATAATTACAGTTCCACAACGCTTACAACTCATCTCATGTGATCCATTGATAAAGGCTATTGTACATAAAAAAAATCCTCTATGATCTAGTTAAAAGGTTTATAAATGCAATTTAATGGATATGTTCCACAAATAAAACATGTCGCCGTAAATAAAACCTGTCGCTGGATTTTTTCTTTTTATTTTGTTGTAACGTTTTAAATTGGAAATATTCTGGTTTGAGGGGGGGGGGAGGTATTGTCCTACGGAGGGAGGTATGGTCTGGGGGTATTGTCGGGAGGGGGGGGGGGGGTACCGGGAGGTATTGTCCCGGGGGTATGGTCCGGAACTCAATATTATGATTTTAAAAAAAGTATCGCTTGCAGCCTCGTTTCACTGCCATTAAAATTGTCCGTTTACTTTGATTATCACCTGAGTATCCCCAATATTATTAGACCTTTTACAAGAATTTGAATTTTCTAATTTTACGCCTGAGAAGACTTCTAAAATGAGAAGTAAAATCTTTTGGCAAAAAGTATTTTGAAAGATGTTAAGCTTATTTTCAATAAAAACGAGTAAATGTTCACCATATATTTTAAAACCTAGAACCTCATTTCGCTAGCGAAATGTTAAACACTTGACAAAATTTTAAACGCAAAAATACTTCCTTCAATGGGTTATTTCTTGAATGATATATTGCAAACAACACAGCTTGAATACGTCTTATAAGCCGAGTAGTGTTTGGTTTTTGTTGACTTAAGATTTTATTGACTGATCAGGCATACGCCGTGTTATCTATTTACGCTGTGAGAGCTCGCACAAAGCTGAGCAACTGTGTGTTCTGTGCTGTGCGCTAAATGCTCAGCATTTACTTGCAAAAATACACTCTTTTCACATGGAGTTTTAACAACGAAAACGAAATCGAAGGCGAAAATAAAGTGACGTGCATACGTTTAGATCAAGCTCTTCATAAGTACCAAGTTTCATGGTCCTAGGGCCCATAGTGTCAGAGAAGAAGAAGACACAAAAAATCCGAAAACTGTCAAGAAGGAAAAAAAAAGGACGAACGGCTGCTCGCAAGTGTTAATAAGTATAGACAAGGTTATATTACCTCCTTAATTCAAACGTGAGATAATTTGAATTAGCTAGCTGAACCCTGAATCGAAGCTTGTTTTGATTAGTAGAAAGGAAGTACATGAATACAAATTCACGAGGGATTTCATATCGTAATTTACAGCTAATTTTTCTCATTCAAATGTAAACTAGAAGAGCGACTGTTTAGGTGTCAGTTTGTACAAATATAACGAAAACGCCCTCACAGTATTAGTATTGTAATAGGCCATGGTCGATCCAAGTTCACGGGGCTATAAAAGAGGATTATTGTTAAATATCGGAAAATGTACATTTAATATTGTGGGCAATGGTACTGTGATCATCGACCTAAGCAAACGTACTGCATCTTTACTCGAACTTAAGAAAATACTTATATTTTGGCAAACTACGCCTATGATTTCTTTAGCAGTTGTAGAGTTTGTGTGGCCGCTGCCATATTGTCAGCCATCTTGTACTTGACATTACGGTGTCATGAGTCAACTACGGCCATCGTACAAGATGGCCGTAGTTGACTCAATAGTAGGTGCTGATAAAAACCCCATACACAAGCTCAATTAAGGAATCATTTTTTTCCTTCTTAAATGTAGATTCAATTGCAAAGGGGAGGGAGTGGGGCTCGATGAATGTCTATGACTTATAAAAGAAAAATTGGTTTCGGGGAACTCGAGTTCCCATGCTCCATACAAACGCTCGTAAAAGATGGTGACCGCGGTCACCGACCCACCAGAAATCCTCGGGAATATTTCAAACCCAAGTGTCTTCTCACTGGACTATTTCTTTTTTAAATTTCCAAATTGCTTTGGATATATTTATCAAATGGAAGGTTGCGTGAGTTTTATTCTGAAACACACACACACACAGTTCGAACGACGTTCCCTGAATGAATGCAAGGCCACTTATACGAAACCAAAACTTGCTAAGTGTGTAGACTTACCGCCCTGAAGTGGTTGAGGGTGAGCGCTGTGGTCACAGCACCTCCTGTCGCACACACGTACGATTTCAACAGTCGACTGAAAACACGTAAGGTGATCGTAAAACGTACAGCACTTATGGCCTGAGCCACTTTTTTTCTTGTTCACCATACGCACATAAAATCACACACTGATTAAATTCAAATCTTAACTAGGATAACTAGCAATTGCAAAGATTCTAGATAAATTAATGGATCAGCGAGAAACACAATATATGTACGCGTCTTCGATTTGTCTACTCTACAAAGATCGAGCTGAATATCAGCATTGTATTATTTAATTTGGGTCCTTGTATGTAATGGTATAGCCGGACAGACAGAAAGGGCGCAGTGAGACTATCGAAAAGTACGTGTTCAATTTAAAACGGGTACATCACGAAAGCATATAGATGCACTTTCAGGGATTTTGTCTAGCCCAAAGTCGAAACCCTTGATATTTACAACCTTTCAGCTATTCCAGAAAGTGATACTTTACAGAAAAAAAATAGTCGGAAAATTTAAAAAATGATATATCTTTGCATATCTGTTCAATCTATTTTTTTTTTCACAGGACTAAATGTGCCTAATCTCTATATGCCTTACATATCGCTCGCATTTATTTTCACACCGAAACTTCCGAAGTGACTATATGCCAATTTCTTAGTAATATGCAAACTTTTAAAATCCCTGAGAAAACGGCATCAAATTCTGGTATTAAAATTCAATGCCTACCGGAATTACAGGTAGAAATACATGTTGATAGAAAATGTCTGGGAGTCTGCGCACTTACGTTTCTTCTTCGCGGCCTTCTTCCGTAACTTTCCCTTGCATGTTACAGTTCGTATAATTCACAACAGCGTTAAATGTCTGGTTAATCCACTGCCAACCTATCACGCCCCTGTGGGGAAAAAAATCTCACTTTTTGTATTGTTTTCCGTTACAAATCGTTTCCGTAAGCTTGATTAGAAAGATAGAATACAGGCTGGAGTGTTTTGTATTAGACTCAGAACCATGTGTATTGGCCTGTACAATTGCCTAAATCTAATATAATCTAATATAAAGTACGAATGATCTATCACTATTATAACACAAAAGTATAAGAGCACGGCAAAAAGCGGAAATACCCTTCTCCTTTCTGTCAGATTTACTCACTGCATGGTGTAGTGTGTAGTCTTCTGATAAGATACAGCGATCTAGTCAACGATAAGATACAGGGATCTAGTCAAAGGCCAATCGTTTAAATACAGATGGCAACCTTACACATTGAAGGACAGAGATGAAAGAAAAGGACCTACTCACCCCCAGCTGGAGCGGTAGTGCATCATACAGCCGGTGATGAGCATGTTCATGGGCACCTGCGCAGACATTCTCCCCAGGACGAACATGAGTTCGCCCGTGTCCGGGTGGAAGGCCGAGTCCACGAGGTGTTTGTAACGCCATATCTCATCGTCCGTATAAGGCAGGTCCTCACCGCGCCTACAAAATAAACAAAGACGCCAATGCGAGTTGCAATCGGGTATCGCCGACCACGTGCGTTTTTAAGTGTGACACTAATAACACAAATAAGGATTGCTATCCCAAACTCTGCAGGCTGAGAATTATCCACTGGATGGACATTTTTAGCATATACTCTCCAAAAACGTGATCATTAGAATCCAGAAACCGCACATAAATGAGAAACGTGGGGTAGGGGTGGGCCTTGGGTCTCGGGATCTAACACACAACGTGGACAGATCTTTACCACTATTAGAAATTCAAAGAACAGCTGACAGTTTTGATACTCACTTATAGCTCTCCACGACTTCCCTGGCAAAGAATAGGCGAGCTTTCAACACTAGCAAGTTCAAAGGGTTGGTTGTGATGAAGAAATGCTTTGCCCTGCCCGAGTACGTGCTTTGGTCATAGCGAGGTTTGTCAAGGTTGAGGCGTGGGCGTTTCGCGCCATCTGTGGTGTTTTCCGGCTTTCTGTTTCCGTCCATATTCTCTGTTATACTGGAAGAAAACGTGGAAGGAAATGAACAAATGGCAGCACTAGGCGGGGTTGGCAGGTTTCTCCCATTAGGGTTTTTACCCTGGGTTTAAACCGGGTTTTTACCCCAGGGGAGAAATACGTTTCTCCCGCAGTTTCTCCCGTAGTTTCTCCCCTCTTTTTTATTCTTTTGTTTTGTCTTGCTTAACGTACACGTTAGAATTCTTGTGGACAAGTGCACGTCACAACCTCATATCCACCAATGAGAATTAACATTTTCATCACGTGATCAAAAAGTACCAGTGCTTGCGTCGGGGCAAAACGCATATTTTCTCACTGTTTTATACCAAATATAACAGGGTATTTTTCTTGTTCTGGGCCGATTGAACACATTTTGGCCTACTTGTCACATGCCAGGAAGTTAGTTCTTTAAACAGTTTTTACCGTTTAGTAAACTTTTATTACTTAACTTGAATATCGAAGAATTTGTGTTGGTATAAAACAGTGCGATAAACTCCAAATATGGCTAATTATGCCCTCAGTTACCCACAATGCATTGCATGAAGCTGTCCGCAAGAATACACAAATGTATGATCGACATTTGTTATTCAGGCTTTCACTCTCTTTCTTTTACTACAAGGCAGATGCCTTGCTATTCTACTCATGATCAAAGAAAAAATCCGTTCTCTGTCAGCCTGTGTCAAAGTACTGACCTGCTCCATCTTTCAGTTACTCTCCGAGCTACGCCTTAACAAAACGTCTTAATCCTTATATCTCAGGAAATGTAGAGATTAAGGGTGTGAGTAATCCTCCAACTACAGAAGGGTTGTAAAAATTTACGGCATTATCATTACAAACAAATTACGATTGTTGTCTTTGTGCTGCCTTTAAATTATCAACTCAAAATGTTTAAAGGAGGAAGACCTAAAGATAAAGTTTGGGAGCACTTCAGTTTGTCTGTGAAGGATGAAAAATCATATGTTAATGCATTTACTGCGGGAACGAGCGGTTGGAAAAAGCTCATCTTGCAAAAGTATCCCCATCTAAATACACTAAACGTGAGAGAAATGTGCCAAATGTCGATGACACGACAGTTTATTAAATAATTTGGAATAAAATGCAAATAAACGTTGAAAGAATTTTTATGCCCGACGTTTTTCCCCTGTCTCTCCCCCATTTATCCCCGAGAGAAACATTTCTCCCCGGGAGAAACCCTAAATCCCGGGTTTTTCCCCTATTTCTCCCGTGGGGAGGGGAGAAATACCATTCTCCCTGGGAGAAACCCCACGCTAGTGCGTGTATATCCTGATATCCTTGTATATCCTGTTGCTTATAACACAGGACTCGACAATCCCGTGGGGAAAATCCAATACCGACTAATGAAAATCTGATGCCGGTGTTCTGTGCAAACAAAGGCCAATCACAGTTAGTTACACTTGGCGATTTTCAATTACTGCAGTTTATGGGGGAACAGAACTATCCCCCCCCCCCCCCCACTCCGGAATGATTCCCCCAGGACTACTCCCCGCCCCCGACAATTCCAACCCTCCCCCGGGATGATTTCCCCCGTATGAATGTATATGAAAATGGAGTATATGAAATAGAAAAAGAAGAAGAAAAAAAAAACATCGGAAATATCTTGAATAATTGGACCGGGGGGAATGATCTCGGGGGGGGGGGGGGGGGGTTGGGAATGTCTTAGACCAGTTTATGGAATTCGTACGATGTTAAGATGTTTCCGTATGATTCCTTTTTTGGTAGGCTATTCCGGAATAGACTACCGATAAATCCAATATCACAGAAATCGAAATCGAAGTATGTCATTACAACACTTTTACTGTAAGTACTTTTTTATCCGTTCTGGAAGGTGGTCGAGACGGGCAGATTTTACCATACGCCTTTTTTAATCCATATCTCAAAGGTGGTAACTACAAACAGGTTTAATTTACTTTTTATCTGGGTCTTGAAGGTGGTAGTTACAAATACGTTTTACTGTGGTGCTTGTTTATCTGGGCAAGGGAGGTGGTCGCTACATTACCAAATCCCTACTTCATTGGTGATTTTTTGCTAACCTTCATCCCCCCCGGCCCCTAATGTAGGTACGACTCTGAACACAACCCAAAAAAAGGATGTGTACCCTAAGTGTAGTTACACCCATGACACCTGCCGTGTCTTCGTACACTGTCATCGCCCGAAAAGCACTAAAAAGGCGTTCTTCATAATTTTGCAACAGATTCACCTCAGTCGGGGGGGGGGGGGGGATGGAGAGGGGGAGCGGCGGACATTTAATTGCCAAAGTGGTGAACTGTTTGTCAAAACACAAGATATCAGATAACCCACTTTAAACGTGATAATACAGCAAATCTTGTAAGCCGTTACATAATTACTCCCATACAGATACGCTTGCGACAAACGCAAAAATATGTTGGAATAAAACGCAAAAAGTTGCAATTTTTTATTGCGACTTATTGCATTTTATTGCAATATTTCAGAGGACGCGTCCTGAGCATGCAATATGTTGCGACTTATTTCACACTGATGATAAGATTACACCTTGAGCAAACATTCACGGAAGCGATTTAATCCCCCTGCGCATTCACTGCAATTGCATGTACTCTGTGTAAACAAGTCAATGTTTCAGCTGTATGTGTGGACGTGTAATAGGCTGTATTTGTGTTTAAAATTATTGTATAAGTACATTTTCTCGGGCGACATGAAATAAAATTAAAAATGGAATGCCAGTGTTATGTGCTTGGGAGATTACTGTCCAAGGAAATCCAGTGTTAACTAATATTAAGAACAAGCTTTTAATTTGAAATTATCCCCCTTGGAACGAAGTCAAGTTTTGTTCCTTTCTTTCTCATCTGTTTTAATTTGCCATATTTAAGAGAAAAGCGAATAAATTTACATGAATAGTGTCTTTCGTTAAAAAAAACACATCAAAAAGTTAGCTTTCTGACCGGAGAGGGGGGGGGGGGAAAGGTGAAATAGAAATGGAATTACAAATGGGAAAAAAAATATACAATTTTTATTCAGGCCTGTGGGGGTGGTTTTAGTCTTAAACTGAGGATAACATGACGTCAAGGGGTGGTAGAAAAGGTTTGAAAAAATTTAGTTGCTATTTAGTTATCAAATTTTTTACTTAAAAAGCGATAATTTCATACTAAAAGAAATGAACACATATCCACATGTGAGTTAACACAGCATTTTTTAAATTAACATTTTACACCCTTTCAGTCTGGAAAATAAATGGCCATGCACACTGTAAAACAACATGAAATATTTAAACACTGCTAGCATCATACCATCCCACACAATACTTCTTGTGTGCAAACAAAATGCGCATTACTGGGGATTAGTACAGTACACAATGCAAAACATCAAAAGACAATGTGTTGCATAACACTCAGGCAAGTGTCAATGTATGTAAGATTTGTTGCGATTTATTGCGGCCTGCCAAATGCATTTTGCGACACGCAGGACGCGTTTTGTTTCAATTTTATGCAACAAAATGCATTTATTTTTTTAAATTTATTGCGACTTATTTTTGCGTTTGTCGCAAGCGTATCTGTATATGGAACAGCCTGGAAAACAAAAGAAACCAAGTGTGTCAGTAAAACTGACCCAAGTGTGTCAGTAAAACTGACCCAAGTCCCCCGCAATCACAGGATTTCAATCAACAATTGAGTAGCTTGAACAGTTACGGCAACATGGCGCCGGCAAGCGGCCATTGTACAAATCAATAGGGTGAAATTTTAACGGTCTTTCCATTTTCCCATTTTTTTAAAAAGAAAACCTCAAAATAGCCCCTCGTTGCACAGGTCCACCATGTAGTCTTTGCATGTGCAAGACAACAAATGAATCGGTTCAATGGTTATGGAGATATAGCGCCGACAAAGTAATTGAGTGAGTGGGGAAGTGTTTCCTCAAACACCTCCCTCAATCAAATGTGCCGTATTTCTTTGCATAAGCATACAATTGAGATATTACACCATCTTAAGACCTCATAATGCACCAAAACTAACAATGACGTCTTACTGAATGGCATGATACGTAATAGCTGTAGATTACTAACGCACAAAAAGGTCAATTACACGTAATATAAGAAATAGTCATGGATCGATAGTTATGCTACCAATGTTTTCAAGTATTTTAAAGAATGCAGGAACATTGGAGAATATTCTGGAAAACGCTTAAATCCCAAGCGTAATTAATAACTTTGCTTAGTTGACAAAAGAGCTGGCATAGCGGGGAACGCTGTGTGGTGGAGAGGGGGGAGGTTCCGCTAGATTCGACTGCAAAATATATCACGTAATAAATTTTACGTAATGGCTCCTTCCTTAATTTTCTATGAGTTAATGTTTAATAAAAACCGTGCGACTTAATCCAAGGAATAACTACGCCAAATTTGAAATCGATCTGACTTTCCGCTATCGAGATATTTTTTACCTAACATTTTATCCTAATGACGTCATATGCCGCTTTTGTTCATTCTACCCCGGACAAAATTTGCAAGACTATTCGGGCCTACGTTACCACCAAGTTTCAATTTATTCCGAAGGCCAATGGCTGAGAAATCTTACAAGATTTCTACGTAATGACGTCATACACATTTCTTAATTTCGCTACAACCCGTCAAAAGTTTATACAGCCTTCAGTTGATACAACCTTCCGTTAACCAGATATTTTGGATACGATATCTCGCTCAATATATATATATATATATATATATATATATATATATATATATATATATATATATATATATATATATATATATATTACGTAATGACGTCATACGCCGTATTCATTCTTATCCCGTGAAAACGCCATACTCACGGGATAAAATTGAACAGAATCTTTCGGACCTACCAAGCAACAACCCCACCAAGTTTCAACTTTCTCCGCTGGTCAACGGCGGAGAGATTTCGGAAGAATTTTACGTAATGCCGTCAAACGCCTTCCCGAGTAGTGTAACATCTATATAAACTAGACCGTCCGACCTACACAAGGAATAAACAGACCTAGTTTGAAGGTTATCCAACATTTCGTTCTCGCGATATATATCACACAAAACATTTTGTCTCAAACGACTGGCACACACACCTCACACATACACGCACACACACAACGTACAAACAGTACTCCTCGGGAAACATAATTACAATCAGATTCAATGATCAAATTTGCCCTAGTCACTGGCGCAACCTCAACTCAACTTTTTCTCAAGTCAGAATTTTTCCTGTGAAATAGCATGTCAAAAGCTGTGTTATGTTCAGTTTTGATGCAACTGACAACTTAAAATAGATTTTAAATAATTCTGAATTTTGAAGTATTCAGAATCGCCCTTTTGTGGCCCCATGTGTAATTTTCGCTACTCGGTTGCGAAAACGCTCTGGTTACTATCTTAGAGTTATCGTTGGAGCAGAGAAGTGTGTTTGCACAGTGTCATTTGAAATTGGTTTTTAAGGCTGAAACGGGAGCAGCTAACTCTATTGTTCATATATATGGATAAAAGAACTGAATCACATGAACAAATATGACTCAAAACTTGCATAAAACACCATATTATTCAAATATGAATTCTGAAGCAAACAAGAAAAAAAAAGGTATTTTTTCCTAGGCTATTTCGGAAATGACTAACGGTAATTCAATAATTCAACTGTCACAGAAATCAATAATGCTTCATTTTTGTTATACCAAAGGTGAAAATAAGTTGAACAATGTCAATTATTACTTCTTGGTGAGAAAAAATGAAAATATTGAAAAAAATGAATTTATATTTGGCTGTTTATCAAAATGTCGGTAGTTCAGTATTGAACAGCCTATTGAACTTAATACGGTGTTATAAATAACTGCGCAGTTTTAGTTGTTCTTTTTTTAAGTTAATAATATTATTCGACTATTTATTATTGGATTCTTTCGCCTTGGAAAATATCCGTAAGGCAAAACAGAAGACAATACACAAGAAAACAAAGCATTTCTTGAAACAACATAGGCATTAACTGAAAAAAGTTCAGCTCAAACAAGTCTACAAAATGCAGGCAAATCTGTTCTTCAAATATAAATCATGCCCCCCCACCCTCCGCATCAAAAAAATGCAAACAAGGTGCTGCACGAGCAACAAGACACGACCTGACATTTCGTCTGTTCAAAAATACGGCGGACAGTTGAGGGAAATTTTAAGTCTATTCTTAACTATTTCTCTCTATCCTCGCCATTGATTTCGGTCGGGGCTTTGCAATCTGGCTTGCATTCATTTCGACAACGACATCAGAGCTAACCAAGATGCACATGTGCCTCTGAGTGTTGATCCAAAATGGTTGATCGATTTCAACCCTTGATCGATTTCAAAATTACGGTTTTGCCCATCTCCAGTTTATATATTTTCACTCCGTAAAGCTTGAAAAGACTTAGCTTTATAATTTTTCAGAACTTGTCTGGACAAACCAAGAGCCTCAATGCGAAGTGTGGATGTTTTTTATCCATTTTTGACAGAAATTATTCGATATTGTACGTCTGCAACTGATACATATCTTTACTGCGCAAAGCTTCAAAAGGCTGGGCCTTCTAGTTTCTGAAAACGTTTACGGACAAAACCCCAATTTTGATGTGTTGTGTTTGTTTTGTCGTGTCTTCCTTATCATAATTTATGCGCGCATAATTCCACTGTGTTTACACAACATATAAAAATTGCTGAAATTTTGTAATGGGTCTACATTTCTGATTCAGAAATTGAACGTACATAATAATTTACAACAAATTTTAATCAAAATTGTGTCGTTGGCATTTGAATATTTTTGTTAAAAAACCACAAAATGCATTAAGACGGTATACCTTGTGTTTTGTTACAGAATGCTGCACAGAAAAGAAGAAATGGATTATTGACATTTAACCTAATTATCATGCCATTTTGTACATAGTGATGATTGTAAATATGTTAATTAATTACATAATCACTAACTAGGCAATAGTTCCTGACAGTATTTGACAGTTTTTGACGGCTTAAACCAGTTTTGATGTTTCTTGACGGTTAATGACACGTGTCATATCACTGATAGATTTTGACAGCCAAAAACACAACCCTGCCGACCAGTAGTCAACAGCGGCGGTCACTGAGAAAAGCCAATCAAAATTCACCTTCTATTTCTTTGTCAATCTGCTGATGTATATACTTTATGAGTACGTAAATAATGTTCGTAATGTGAAAGCAGATATATTTCGAGAAAAAAAGGATATCCAAATGAACAGCTATTCATGAGGGATCTCAATTTCAATAATTTTCTTCCTTGATGCCCATCATTTTATACCAGATTAAAATGGGAGGAGCGCTCCGGCGTAAAGACTTTCGATTGTTTGAACCGAAATTGCAAACCAATTTTGGCAAATTTCTTTGCATCGAAGATCAATCGTATTTTTACAAGCCGCAAGCCTTTTAAAACTACTTTGGCTGGTTTTAAAATAGTCCTTAGTTGTCTTGCCAAGTAAAAGCTATTTTGAGACATTTGTTTCATTCCTAACCGGTTCGGCCAGCGACATAGAGACCAGAGACATCATGGCCATGCTGTGAAATGCGACACATAAACAAAATTTAATACATTCAAGTTCTTGATACAGTGGGTAATCACTTTCCTGTAACAGAATCATGTTTTAGCTTTGCTTGCTAAAACACATTTTCACGTTTTGAATTAAGTCGTATCTCAAGCGAAGAAAGTAACACGATGTAAGCCTATGCATGAGGACTGTAACAGGTAATCTGATTTAATAAAAAAAATAGATAGCTTTTGCCCTACAACTTAGATACGCTACGACAGCAAGGAGAACAATCTACTCTACCCAATTCTATCACCTCTCCCTTGCAGAGGCTTATTCGCTTATTCGGGGCTAGGAAATAAATTCTCTAGTCCGGGTGTTTTATTCCTGACCGTTTATACATTATTTTGTAACACATTTTGGGTGTTTTTGTTCATTCACATTTTGATGATACCAACGCATTTTCCAATACATGCATCTTTCTTTGCCTTCTTCCGGCATGCCGTATGATACTCTTCCCAGACACATGTGTGGGCACTCGAATAGTGCATTTGTTGTTAGCACGCTCTACGATGGCTCCATCAAGTGGCATGCACCAGGGTTTCGATGTACCGCTTCAATTCCTCGCTATATAACGATATGCAAGTCAACTGCGCTCCCTTTGAGGCACTTCTGTGACGACTTTGTGTCAGATTCAACGACCCACAAGTCTTTATTGACATTTGTTGAAGGCTCTCAAAGAACAACGGTAATGATATATCACTTCTGTGTCATGCGTTCTTCAAAAGAAAAGAATACGGAAATAACCACAAATCTCCCACAATAACTGACATTTGTTTGCATATAAGGAGCACAGTTTATTACGTGACAATAAAAATTTTGTAATTATCCGCCAAAAACTTCTGAATTATTTCAAAAGCACGGAAAAAAAACTAAAAATTAAATACTGTAGTAGTACAGAATAAATTTATGCATAATTCTGCATCTATTATTTATTTGAGTATACATTTTACAGATAATCTACAACCCGTCTATTGAAATTTCTGGTCTCATGACATTTAAAGACTAAAACGTAAGCAAACACTTGACAGGTGAGTGCGGCAGCTAACTTTTCTGCACTTTAACGAAGAAATAAAAGATATGCAGTCCATTAAAAATTTGCCTTTTTACAACAAGGGTATATTGGGCAAGAACTTTCTGTAAATATTTGAATAATATGAACTGGTATACAGCATTCGAGCCTCAGATCAAATGAAGTTGACCCCGTTTAGCTGAAGAATGGAACGCGTCGTCGCTCACAGAGTTGCAGCGATTAAGCGTAAGGAAGAGCTAGTTCTACGAGTACTCGTACTCCACCCAGCAACATGTAAAAGAACATGTAACAGTGCTTATAAACCCATACCTACCAAGTTTCTACAAGCGCTATCAACTTGTGCAATAATGAAAAGAAAAAGATGGTAACTACCTAAACGGAATGGAATGATAAATTTGGCAATGGATAGTCCACTTGCAACTGCGTCAAAAAATTTGATTTTTTGGGTTGAAGCAGTACCTTATGTTTGACATTCTGACAGAAAATGGTTTAATTCCTTTGAGAACAAGCCATCGTAGAGGGCACAGCCCCCAACCGGACATGTACAAACAGCTGTCATGCTCAAATTCAAGTGGATAAACAAGCAGTCCGCCTGATAGTTGAAGAGATATAGCGTCGACAAAATACCGCGTTTTCGCTAAGTTCCATCCAGGAATGTCACAACTTCCCATTTCGTCAATTTTTGGTCGATTTCAAAATTAATAGCCATTGCACATCTACATGATATATTTGTTCACTCCGTGAAATATCAAATCCGTCCGCCTAATAGCTGAAGAGATATGGCGTCGGGAAAATACGGCGTTTTCGCTAAGTTCCATCCAGGAATGTCACATTTTGACAATTTCCCATTTCGTCAATTTTTCGTCGATTTCCAAATTAATACGCCGTTACACATCTACATGATATATATGTTCTCTCAGTGAAATATCAAATCAGTCCGCCTAATAGTTGAAGAGATATGGCGTCGATAAAACAATGCATCAAAAAGTGACAGAAGAGAGACGGACAACCCCCAAACCAATAGCTCCTAAAAGCATTAGCATGAACAGTTTTTGGATATTATGGGGCCTGGACAAAAAGTCACATCTTTGAAAATTCGAATTAAATTTTTATCTATTTTTCAAAATACTGTCATTTTGACATTTTTATGTCAAATCGAACTAACCCGCAACCTTGCACACCTTCAATATACGAATTAACTGCATGCAGAACGAAAAAGCATAAAGTTTTTTGGGGGTTACGGCCTGGACAAAATGTCACCTCTTTGTACTTTCGAGCTTAATTTTTATCTATTTTCAAAATACTGTCATTTTGAAGGTTTTTCACCAAATCGAACAAAATACGACGTTGCACACCCCCAATATACGTATTAACCGCGCCCAAAACGAAAAAGCATTGGCCTGAATAGCTATGGAGTTACGGCCTGGACAAAATGTCACACCTTTGTACATTCGAACTAAATTTTTATCTACAGATGAACTCACTTAATCGCATACCGGTTAAACGCATAAATCGGTTAACTGCATATCATTCGCTAATCCCAAACCATTTCCAATACTATCTATTGGAAATTTAACCGGATAATTGCATACCGCTTTATCGCATAAACTGGATAAAAGCATAGCTTTTTTACGTCAAAGGGGGAAGCACACCGGTTAATTGCACAATTCTGGGTGACTATCCAAACAGTGCCACACTTAAAGAAACTAAGGGAGTGAGCTGCTCCTCGTTTATTTATCTAATGCATTGTCTTCTGTTTGCTTGACACATTGTGTACATGTAACAACCCCACTCCAGGTTGTTAACAGTCTCGAACTCTTAATCACAGCACTCTCTGAGCTCTCACTAGATAATGACCTTTATCCTTAATCCCTGCACTGCCTTAGCTGATGCTGGATAATGGCCTGCAACTCCAAATCCCCGCGTTGAATGAGCTCTCACTAAATAATGGCCTGAAACCCTTAATCCCCACATTGCGATATGAATTTATTAAAGCTGTAATAAAAAAAATAAAATCGTAGAAGGCAACCGTTACTTTTCTTTTCTGTTGGAAAAATGAAATGCAGGGACGAGGAGGGGCGGGGTGCGCGTGTTATAACTACCGCAAATGAAAAAAATAGGCACGGCAAGAGTACTCCGGATAAACGCATATATCGGATAAACGCATAACAGGGCTTGGCAAATTGGCTATGCGATTAACCGGTTTCGTCTGTATTTTCAAAAAACTGTCATTTTGACAATTTTTCATCAAATCGCACGAAATCACGACGTTGCACACCTTCAATATACGTTTTAACCGCTTGCAAAACGAAAAAGCATCAGCATAAATAGTTTGGGGGTTACGACCTGGACAAAATATCACATCTTTTTACATTCGAACTAAATGTTTACCTACTCTTAAAATACTGTCATTTTGACAGTTTTTCACCAAATCGAACGAAATCACAACTTTGCACACCTTCAATATACGTATTAACGCATGCAAAACGAAAAAGTATTAGCATGAATAGTTTTGGGGTTACGGCCTGGACAAAACATCACATCTTTTTACATTCGAACTAAATTTTACCTATTTTCAAAATAATGTCATTTTGACAATTTTTCACCAAATTGAACGAAAATACGACGTTGCACTCCTCCAATATACGTATTAACGGCATGCGAAAAGTATTAGCATGAATAGTTTTGAAGTTACGGCCTGGACAAAATGTGACATCTTTGCACAGTCCAACTAAATTTTTATCTATTTTCAAAATGCTGTCATTTCCTTCAAATCGAACAAAACTACGAAGTTGCACACCTTCAATATACGTATTAACCGCATGTAAAACAAACAAGAGCAATCAGTAATTGCCATATCCCCCGCCGTGGGTGTAATTAGTAAGGCGGGTGCTGTACCTCGCACTTAAACTAAGTAGATAAAACATCAGTTCATAAATAAATGAACTACGTAGGATGTGCAAAAGAGGAGAAATTCAAAAATTACCTGAACCAAGTGTCGTAGGAAATGCAGTTTCCGGTGTTTTGCATCGAATGTGACGGCACCACATACAGCAAATGTACATTATAGTGTAGATGTCAATCCTTGAGTGTTGAATTGTTAATTTCATGTTATCTTTTATATCTTAATATGTATGTGTTTCCACGCATTGTAAAAGGCAAATGTCAGGTATTGAGAAGGGATTCTAAGTCCAATACAGATCCAGATGGGCTTCGATCTGATCAAAACCCCAAAAGGCACATCTAGATATCTTGGTTTTTACGCACACCAAATATGAACCGTATCCGCTCACTAGTTTCGGAGATATCGTCTGGAAACCAAAATACACGTTGAGATCCGGATTTTGGGATTCTTAATCCAAATACGATCTGACCAAAACCAAAAGGCACATCTAGATATCTTGGTTGTTAGGCATACCATATATGAACTAGATCCGCCCACTGGTTTCGCAGATATCGTCTGGAAACAAAGCGACTGACGAACGGACAGACGGACACAGTGCGGTTCTATATCCCCCGCCTTCGGCAGTACGGCGGGGACAAAAAGCATTAGCATGAATAGTTGTCGAGTAACAGCCTGGACAAAAGATCGTATACTAGAGCGGATGGACGGACGGACAGACAAGCTCTAAACTATATCCCTCCGTTACATGGGGGATAATTAAAGAAGATCTTACACATTTCAGATTAATTATCTTAATTACAATCAATATGATATTCCTGAGTGAACGATGTAACACTTGAGCTATGGTTATTTTAGCTATCCCGTGGTCAGTAACTTATATTAAGTTGGATTATGGGTTATTATGTCTTTACCTTGAAGTACTAACATCTAAAGACTGCATTGGAAAGCAAATATAAAGAAAAAGGGGTTCAAAAATTGTTTTCATGGGGTCAGAACTGAGTAATTACACTTGGGGATTTTCAATCCCCTAGTTTATTGCTTTCGTACGACTCGGTAAAGTGTTTCCGTATGTTTCCTTGTTCCGCCAAACCTTGTGACGCGAACTCATTTAAAACGGCTACGGCTAGGAAGACCAAATTTGGCAGAGACATAGTATAGCATGTCCAGTTGGTCCAGCTCATTTTTTTTAGAAATTCATCAACATTTTACATGCAAAAATGGACAGAGAAATTCAATATCTGAAAGTTTGTCACGAGAGCTCTGAGACTTCTACGGGTAGACGACCAAATTTGGCAGTGACATAATGTATGATGTGTATTTGGTCCTCCTTGAATTTTTGAGAAATTCATTAACATTTAATATGTAAAAATGGACGTTGAAATTTTGCCACTTACGCCCATTATAAAGCAGGCAAACGCTTTGCTTTCGCAGTTAAAGGAACTGTTATGCTATCAGCACAGGCGTATTGATCGCCCGGCTCTTTACAATGAGAGCTAGTACAGTATGTGTAAGCAAGCTGAAGTTGACTGCAGCGTTAAGACTTTTCCAATTGCTAAAGAGTGATGAAATTTGGCTCACTGATAGACGGTGATGAGACGTCGTGAAATCGGCATTTGACCATTATCTCGAAAGCGGTTAGAGATAGAGCGATTTTGATTTTATTTTCGACCCTTTGGGCTTAAAAGACTACATGTAAGAGACACCTCGGTGACCTTTACCTCCATGGTCATGGTCAAAGTAAAAAATCAGAAGCTGACCATTATCTCGAAAACGGTTTGAGATAGAGCGATTTTGAGGGTTTCAATGACTATATGTAAGAGGGACCTCGGTGAGCTTAACCTATTCGGTCATGGTCAAGGTCAAAAACCAGAAGTTGACCACTATCTCGAAAAAGGTTAGAAATAGAGCGATTTTGAGCTTATTTTCGATCCTTTTGGCCTAAAAGACGAGGTGTAAGAGATACCTCGGTGACCTTGACCTCCTCGGTTATGGTCAAGGTCAAAAACCAGAAATTGACCACTACCTCAAAACCGCTGGAGATTTTGAGTTTATTTTCGACACTTTCGGCCTAAAAGACGAAACGTAAGAGATACCTTGGTGGCCTTGACCTCCTCCGTTATGGTCAAGGTCAAAAACCGGAATTTGCCCATTCTCTCGAAAACGGTTAGAGATGAAGCGATTTTGAGCTTATTTTCGAACCTTTGGGCCTAAAAGACTATATGTAAGAGGTACCTCGGTGACTTTGACCTCATCGGTCATGGTTCAGGTCAAAAACCAGAAGCTGACCATTATCTCGAAAACGGTTAGAGATAGAGCGATTTTGAGCTTATTTTCGACATTTTTGGGCCTCAAAGACTACATGGAAGGGATACCTCGTTAACCATGACCTCCTCAGTCATGGTCAATATTTAAAACCGGAAGTTGACCATTACCTCGAAAACGATTAGAGATAGAGGGATTCCGATCTTTTTTCGATCCTTTGAGCCTAACAGACAACATGTAAGAGATACCTCGGTGACCTTGACCTCCTCGGCCATGGAGTCGAAGCCTGAAACCGGAAGTTGACCATTTTCTAGAAAACGGTTAGAAATAGAGCGATTTTAAGCTGATTTTCGACCCTTTGGCTCTAAAACAGCATACGTAAGCGGTACTTTGGTAGCCTTGACCTCTTCGGCTATGCTCACTATTATAAACCGGAAGTTGACCATTATCTCGAAAGCGATTACATATAGAGTGATTTTGAGCTTATTTTCGGCCCTTTGGGCCTAAAAGACTATATGTAAGAGGTACTTCGGTGACTTTGGCCTTCTCGGCCATGGTCAAAGTCAAAAACCGGAAGCTGACCATTGTCTCGAAAACGGTTAGAGATAAAGCGATTTTGAGCTTATTTTCGAATCTTTGGGATTAAAAGACCACATGTAAGAGATACTCGGTGACCTTGACCTCTTCGGTCATGGTCAAAGCAAAAAACCCGGAAGTTGACCATTATCTCTAAAAAGGTTAGAGATAGAGAGATTTTTAATTTATTTTCGACCGTTTGTGCCTAAAAGAGAAGACAAGGGAAGAGGTAGCTTGGTGACCTTCAACTCCTCGTTCATGGTCAGTTCTGAATATTAAGAGTTCAAAATCGTACTTTTTGTGGCCCCCAAGTGTAATTTTCGCTACTCGGTAGCGAAAACGGCCTAGTTTGGGTATGTCTTTGTTCAATATTTTACCAATTAACCGTTTATACGTTAATTGGAACTTTCCCATTTAAAATACACTGGTCCCAAAATTGGGACCCAAGGATTTGGTTCGAATAACTGATAGTTCCAATTCACCGTGACCAATTAACGCGCATCTACTGTACATACTTGTCTATTACACATGACATGTTTCATAACATAGTTTTCGCCTATCTGCATTATGTCATCGCCCAAAAATTCAATTTTACCTTTCCACCGCTTTTACCTATGTTCAATTCTAACTAAACTTAATAAGTCAGATGCAAAGTTGCCCATCCTTCTGACTCAAACATTGCGACGCTTGACAAATAAAAATTGTTTTCAACAACGGAAGATGTTCTTTTCAAATTCTTCAGTTTGGATCTACTGTAACCATTTGTTCTCCTCCCCTCATAGCCGACCTCGTACAAAGTTTATACTGAAGTTATTGCAAAACATTTGCAAGCGATTCCCCGTTCCTAAGAGGTTTTTACTATCGGACTTTAACTGACAGCATACAAGCCTTCTCTGCATTGTAACTGGTGCGAGTAAGATACCTGGCTTTTGCGATCTTCCCACTCGTACTTCAAATGTCCTGGGAACATAGGGTCCGCTGGAACCGTCGCTGTCCAACAGCCAGCTCCAAGAAGCGGTACGCTGCAAAGTTTTCAGGCACTGCTTCAAAACCTCGCTATATAACGATGAGCAAGCCAACTGCGCTCGCTTTGAGGCACCCCTGAGGCTACTTTGTACGAGATTCCACGATCCATAAGTTTTTGTTGGCATTTGCTAAAGGCCCTCAAAGTACAACGGTAATCATATACAACTTCTGTGTTACGCTTTCTTTAAAAGAAAATAATACGGAAATAACCCCAAATCTCCCGCAATAATTGACATTTGTTTGTATACAGGGAGCATACTTTATTACGTGAAAAAGTAACAATAATGTTAGCAATTATCCACCAAAAATTTAAAATTGATATTTCAAAAAGAACGTAAAAAATAAAAAGTCAAATATTGTGGGTGTACAAAATAAATTTATACGTAATTCTGCATCTATCAACTATTTTATTATATATTTTACAAATAAACTATAACCCCTTTATTTAAATTTTTGGTCACTTTTTGACTTTGGTCATGTGACATTTGAAGGCAAACATTTGACAGCTGGGTGCGGAAGCTAACTTTTCTGCACTTTCATAAACGAAGAAAAGATATACAGATCACCAAAAATTGTCCCTGTTTTACAAAAAGGGTACATTGGGCATGAACTTCATGTAAATGTTTGAATAGTGTAAGTTATTGTTCAGAAGTTTGGGGCAATACGTTCAAGACAAAACTCCAACCTACAGTGTACCTTCAAAAAAGAGTGGTGCGCATATTGAGCAATGTACATAAATACGCACACACAACAAAAATTTTTTATAAAAACAATATTTTAAAGTTCCAAGACTTAATTGCTTTTAAAACCTCGTGTGTTATGTTTAAAGCTTTTCACAGTCATTTTCCTAAAAAGATGCAGCTATACTTTGAATTAGGACAGAATAAAAGTCAGTATTTAACTCGTCAGTGCAAAAAAATTAAAATTAATTATACCAGAACAAGTATAAAAAAGAAGTGCATATCGGTGGTAGGTCCGAAAATTTGGAATGCACTTCCCAAACGTGTGACTGACAGCAAAAATATTCAATCTTTTAAGCAAAAACTCAAACAGCATTTCGTAATGCAGTATAACGATTAGGATCCTAGGTATATCAGTTGACATATCTTTAAGGAAAAATTTGTTCCAATTTATATGTTGAGTTTATTCATGGAAGGCAAGTTCTCGAATAAGTTCATAACTTCTAATCCTTGCCTTTCTGATTTCAAATATGTTGTTATCCAGATATTGTAAACCAGTTAAATTTTATGTTTGTATTTTTTTCATGTCGATTATTGTAACAATTGTAAACATTATCCTTGAAATCGGAATAAACCATTCATTCATTCATTCATAATAGGGGATGGTATGCAGGATTCGTGCCTCAGAACATATGAAGTTGACCCCTATTAGTGGAACAATGGAAGGCTTCGTAGCTCTGACAGAGAGATATACGACGTTACACAAGTCAGAGCTGACTCGGAGCTACCACCTCGACAGCTTTAGTCCCAGTGGACCCTTTCTATCTTCCTTGCTGTCATAGGAAGACCGCAAGAGTAATCTAGGACTACGACAGCTTCTGCTGTGTGTGACACCTTTTGAGTCAGCAGACCCACTGCGGATTCCACGAAAATAGCACTCATAAGAGAGAAACTACTTTTTAAATATCCACCTGTTCGGTGTTTATACAAAACTGATAGGTCAGCCGTTTCATATAAACGCAGCTGGGATTAGACAACCTCCCCAATTATCACTCAAAAATTTAGTTTTAGGTTTGCTACATTATATCAAATTGATTTTCTTTTCGGTCCATGGATTTGAATAACCAGCACATGTATTAACTCATGTTAAGACTTACATTTTACGATGCTGTCTGGTGGTATTCGTTCGTTCGTTTGATATGTTTACCGTGACCGTTGTGCAAAGTATGCGTACAACAGCTGTGTGATTAGATGAGTAATTTTCAGCGTTGTTATATAATATCTGACATCTGGGGAATCTATCTACTATGTCATATATGATAAAGTAATTCTGTGTAATCACTCCTTTCGAGGAATACCTAAAATTTTCAGTCTTTTCACGAAATGACTGAATTTGGTGTTGAGTCATATCACGACATGTCTAAAATCATTTGTTAATTGAAATAAAATACTGGATCTTCGTCATTTATTAGTAGTGTGATAATGGGAGTTCCACTGCAGGAAGTGACGTCATCAGTCACGTGACCAATGAAGTGCCAATGAAATCAATGAAGACAATGAATCCCCGAACACTTTCTGTCTATCACCTGTCAATCATCGTGACGTCATGAATCACATGACCAATGAAAAGCCAATGAAATCAATGAAGACAATGAAGCCCCGAACACTTTCTGTCTATCACCTGTCAATCATCGTGACGTCATGAATCACATGACCAATGAAAAGCCAATGAAATCAATGAAGACAATGAAGCCCCACCCACTTTGTGTCTATCACCTGTCAATCATCGTGACGGTACACCCCCTCATATCTATTTTTAGACTGGGGAAATTTTGCAACATTTATTTTAAGTAACGTTTTAAAAAGTAGACAACTTTTGTTATGTTCAACCGATTTGCATGAAAATTTCATTGTTTGATTCAGTTTTATACGTAGTTTTAACATTAAGTAGTCATGGGCTATTTGCACCGGCGGCTGTATGCATCATGGATTCACCTTAAAATGTAAACTTAAAACTGGAATAACCTTCGTTATAGTTAACCGATTTGCATGACAATTTCACAGTTTGATTCAGTTTTATATAAAGTTTTGTTATAAAGTAGTCATGGGCTATTTGTGCATGTGGCTGTATGCATAATTGTGACATACCGCCATTTTAACTTTGTAAAAAGTGAAAAAGTGCGATAACTTTCGTTATAGTTGACCGATTTTTATGAAAATTTCACTGTTTGATTCAGTATTATATCTAGTTTTAACATTAAGTAGTCATGGGCTATTTGCACCGGTGGCTGTATGCATAATATGACATACCGCCATTTTAACTTTGTAAAAAGTGAAAAATTGATATAACTTCCGTCATTGTTAACCGATTTGCATGAAACTTTCACTGTTTGATTCAGTTTTATATCTAGTTTTAACATTTTGATAAAGTTTTGTTATAAAGTAGTCATGGGCTATTTGTGCATGTGGCTATATGCATAATTGTGACATGCCAGCATTTTAACTTAAAAGTGAGATAACTTCCGTCATGGTTAACCGATTTGAATGAAAATTTCACCGTTTCATTCAGTTTGATGTCTAGTTTATAGTGATTATAGGCTATTTGCATAGGTGGCTGCAAGCACTTTGGTTGGAGCACACCCCCCATTCAAAGATGTGTTCGAATTGTAAGCCCAATCAAACATGTGTTCGAATTATTTTTTGGGGAAAAAACATATTACGTCATAGTATTGTTCAACAAGTTTTTTTCAACAAGTTGCTTAACAATTGTACAACAATTGTTCAACAAGTTGTTGTTCAACATGTTCAACATGTTGTTGAACAAGTTGAACATGTTCAACATGTTGTTTAGCAAGTTGTTGTTCAACAAGTTGTTGTTCAACAAGTTGTTGATCAACATGTTTTAGTTCAAGCAATTGATGCAACAATAGCAGCCAGTTCAGAAAAAAAAAACAAGACATATCTTGAATAGTTTTATTAATACACTTAAATAGACACAGCTTAAATCTATAACAATATTACAACATTTGTTTATTTACAAAGTCTTTATTATAAAGTTTAGTCAAATAAGTCTATTTCTCTTCATCTGTTTCACTCTTTTCCATCTCACTGTCCTCATCCGTATCACTTTCTTCGTCGCTGCTTTCAGCTTCTTCCTCCTAATCTAGAAGCTCTTCAAAGAATGCATCGTTTCTTCTTATAGCCGCTTTGAGTGCCTTTGAATACTCGTAATGTTTTTCATCAACAAAGTAATTAAAGTCTTCTAAAATGGTTTGATAATGTTCGTTATGTTCTAGACGTTGGGTATATTTGAATAGTCTCATAAACAGTTGTTTAAGTCGACGCTTATAAATGGGTCGAAAGTCATCACTTGCTATTTCACGCGCATCTTCAAGCCCTTGTTCTTCATATTCTGAAACCTTTTCTTGAAATTTGGTATCATATTCATCGTAGACTTCTTGAACTATATCATACCAAACAGAGTCTGTTTCTGATTCACTTTCAGAGTCTGTTTCTGACTCACTTTCAGAGCTGCTGTCATCATCACCCTCACCACAATGTTCCATATGTTTGAACAAAGCTTCTTGACTGTTGTATAACGCACCACATTCTGTACAATCATGTGCATTCTTTGCAGTCATGTTGACGCTTTGACTTTCCATAGAAGACTCATCTCAAGTTTCAGTGATAGGTGGTTTTACAGGGTTTTCCATATCTATCTCCAATTCTTCTTCTTCTGAAGTGTGAGCATTCTTTAAGTGCCTTTTAAGACTTTGTGGCCAATTGTAAGATTTCAAACAAATGTTGCATTTATATATCATTTCGGTTCAACATACACTTTTCAAATGACAAAAAAGCCTTTAAACACAGGCTTATATACAAATTGATGAACAACATGTTGAATATGTTCAACTTGTTTAACAACATTAACAGATATGAGGGGGTGTGACGTCACGATGATTGACAGGTGATAGACAGAAAATGGGTGGGGATTCATTGTCTTCATTGAATTCATTGGCTTTTCATTGGTCAAGTAATTCATGACGTCACGATGATTGACAGGTGATAGACAGAAAGTGTTCGGGGATTCATTGTCTTCATTGATTTCATTGGCACTTCATTGGTCACGTGACTGATGACGTCACTTCCTGCAGTGGAACTCCCATTATCACACTACTAATAAATGACGAAGATCCAGTATTTTATTTCAATTAAGAAATGATTTTAGACATGTCGTGATATGACTCAACACCAAATTCAGTCATTTCGTGAAAGGACTGAAAATTTTAGGCATTCCACGAAAGGAGTGATTACACAGAATGACTTTATCATATATGACATAGTAGATAGATTCCCCAGATGTCAGATATTATATAACAACGCTGAAAATTACTCATCTAATCACACAGCTGTTGTACGCATACTTTGCACAACGGTCACGGTAAACATATCAAACGAACGAACGAATACCACCAGACAGCATCGTAAAATGTAAGTCTTAACATGAGTTAATACATGTGCTGGTTATTCAAATCCATGGACCGAAAAGAAAATCAGTTTCATATAATGTAGCAAACCTAAAACTAAATTTTTGAGTGATAATTGGGGAGGTTGTCTAATCCCAGCTGCGTTTATATGAAACGGCTGACCTATCAGTTTTGTATAAACACCGAACAGGTGGATATTTAAAAAGTAGTTTCTCTCTTATGAGTGCTATTTTCGTGGAATCCGCAGTGGGTCTGCTGACTCAAAAGGTGTCACACACAGCAGAAGCTGTCGTAGTCCTAGATTACTCTTGCGGTCTTCCTATGACAGCAAGGAAGATAGAAAGGGTCCACTGGGACTAAAGCTGTCGAGGTGGTAGCTCCGAGTCAGCTCTGACTTGTGTAACGTCGTATATCTCTCTGTCAGAGCTACGAAGCCTTCCATTGTTCCACTAATAGGGGTCAACTTCATATGTTCTGAGGCACGAATCCTGCATACCATCCCCTATTATTCAAACATTTACATGAAGTTCATGCCCAATGTACCCTTTTTGTAAAACAGGGACAATTTTTGGTGATCTGTATATCTTTTCTTCGTTTATGAAAGTGCAAAAAAGTAATGAGTTGCCTTAACTGCTCAGGGGCATGCTCAAAAATTGTCCATTGGCTAGTGAAGAACTTTGGTTGAAATTACAATTAAAGAGAAGCGCGGTTTTGGGAGAATATGCTAATTACATTTAAGGCTGAACTGTTGACAAGCCATTTCCCGCGCATGGCTGTTAATCATATTCCGCAGCTCGTGTAATATCAGATCAAATGCAGTTGACTAGCATGTGTTTATGTTTTGGCAATCATCACATTTAAATGTTTTACAGATTAACTAAAATGTGTCTAGGCAAGCTGTGTAATGGTGTACCCTAAATTTCGGTCATTTCGTAAAATGACTGAAAAATTTAGGCATTTCACGGAATGACTGATTCCAGAGAACGACTGTTACATATAGATTGGCAGTGGTCGTCGGACAATCTAATCGTCTTTGTCCTTGGACTGTATCCACAAAATAAATGTTCTTTAACTATTCGTTTCCAGTCTCTACTGTCAATAGTTCAAAGATAAACACAAAAGTAGTGTTTCTTGTCACGCATAAAGAGCTTCAATTGTACGTTAACAGCGTAAGTACTAAAAGTGATGTTTAATCTCTTTGTGCACACAAGTCAATCTTGTACATTTTTAAATTGAGCCAATATAGTGTATTATCGCCCAACAAAGGCAAAAATATTAGTCCCGACTCACCTTAGCCCAGTCACCTCTCAACTGAAACTCCATAACCGTCTGTGATTCAAATCACCGAATACTCTCTGTGGCATTTCCATATCGCTTTCGTTTTTCGGTTCACAAAGGGATATATGATGCCCAGCAATTGTAAACGTCATTTTGAACTTTCACTTTATGCGTAAAACCTTCTTCTTTAAAGATAAAACTTTAATAAATTATTTAAGGAACAATTATTATATTGTAATGAAGAATGTTTGAAAATATAGGTTTTGGCAAAGTTATTAAGCTTGGCTTTCTATGTCGATGTAATGTTGCCATGTAATCACCTTGTATGTGTCCACATCAAATTGGAATTATAAAAATTCCTTTCTTTTAGAATTGCTTTTAACCCTGAAAGGCAAGTGACCTTTGTCATCAGGGACACAATATACATCAAATATAATTGTTTCTTTAAATATGTATTATACTGTTAAATATTAATGATAAGGAGTTGTGACATAAATTTCTGGATCACTAAAAGTGTGTGTGTGGTTTAAAAAATGGCAATAGTAAAAATTTTATAAATGTTTCTCCATCTAGAATTTAGATCGAATCATTCGACATGGCTGAATTGTGTTTAATACAAGATTGCCTAGAGCCATAATGACAAACTAGGATCCAATGAATCAAGTACAAAGGGCTTGCAAGATCTCTAAAAAAATGAGAATAGAATTTTGAAACTGGTTAGTCAAAAATTTTAAAGGCCGACATTGGCCTGACCTCTAACAGATCCCATAAAGACGCATAAATTTAAAGCAATTTCTCTAAGCTACTTACAGAAGGAGCATCATTTTGAAACCTTTTCCTTACTTTTAAAAGGGGGCATGTTTTGAGTGTGCACAAAAATATTTTGAAGCCAAGATCATATGACAAGTATTATTTTAAAATTTAGAATAAATCTAACCGAACTGCGGGTGTTACCGCATTTTGATAAAAACATCACAAAAAGTTTTAAAATGCTGCCAACTGGGAAATTTTGCGAATCGCCAAAAATAGGTAATTTTTTAAGAGTTGACCACTCACGGAACAGCAATGAAAATTTGAAAGGAATCCGATCACAACTGTGGGGATGAGGTATTTTAAATAAAAGTTTACATACGTAGATACAATCGACTGATGCCCCGCCATAAAGGAGAAGTCGGTTGCCTAAAACGCATTAGATATTTTGGAACTTTTTCCTGCTGCAGCTTCTAGCTTTACCACCTTAAAAACATTAACTCGAATATCTATATATCTAATCAACATAGTTAACGCGCGCCTTTTCGTTGCATCAAAAGTCGTTATGTAAGCAGTCTGTGGGAGTCGAACGCACAATAGCAAGCAGTGTTGAGTATTACAATGTAATAAGACTATCTGGCTGCTTGTATTATCTTTACCACAAGCTTGATTTATGTAAGAAAAACATATATATGTTAGGAATCCGATTACAAAATCTAAGAGCAGTAGCATTTCAAAAGAGATTCAGAATGAACTAAAAATGTACAATTTTGTTTAATTTTGGCGGATCAGACTAAACTAATGTTACAGTCACATAGGACACATCAAGAGTAATTAAACCACAATGTTAAAAAACATTCTGACTAGCGAAAATGGCAAAAAACTCCAAGCTGTGCGAAGAACTAACTGTGGAATATGAAATGTAAGAGGAATAACATTGTAAAATTGTTTACATGCACACATAACTGACGACGGGTAGCGCATCAGTGATTGATTTAGGCCACCGATGAAACTCGGCTTAGCTTAAACCTGTAGGTGAAGAAGCATTTATGGAAAAGTTTACATACACACAGACGACGGATGTCCCCATTCATGAGATCATGCAAGCTCGGCGCAGTCCAGCCTTAGAACTTATGAATTTGATCCTATCAACCAAACTATCGTTGGCATCATAGCTCTGACGGAGAGATATACGGAGTAAAAGTAAGGAGGAATAACTCGATGCCACCCACGGATGTTAGATGCTTATACTGAGCAACATTTTCAAAGCAACCCCCTTGAAACTCAGTGAAGTGGTAGATTATAAGCCACTGAACAAAGAACTCATTGATATCGCTATCAACATTGAAAAAAGTCAACAAACTCCCAGTTTATAAAGCTCGTACTTTTATTCGATGTTGTTGATCATATAGGATTCGAGTAATATTACAGAATTTCCAAAATGTCAGTACTAAAAGCAAACAGAGCACATTTATTTTATTTAAAACAGTTCTTGTCTTTATGAGTACTGTTTTCGTGGAACCCATAGAAGGTCTGTGGAATAAAAAGGTTTGCTTTTGGACAACAACTGCAGTTTAGAAACTCGGACTGATACAAAGGCTCTATTTTGTAGCTGTGGACACCGTCTATGAAATAAAATGGTCAAATTTCTCTAATTTACATTTTACACAAAGTAGTTTCTTACACTTTATCGCTGACTTCAATGCTTTGAGCTCATGCAATATTAAAATTTACATTGTTTAAATGAAATGTGTCGATTTTGATGTAAAATGCACGTCAGTTTAAGAGCAAAATGTACAACTTGAATCGCTTTGAATCGATCTTGTTTAATTCACCGCCCGGTATTACTACAGAACCATATATGATAATCATCTTAGGCGGAATGCATACATGATTGTGTCCTCCAACTTTTGCACATAATTAAATTATCTAGGTTTGCATGGAATGTGTAATAACCCACATGTGAAAAATGACAACAAAAGGACAACTGAGCTATTTTCCATTGGCTTTTGAACATTAATTTGGCCCCACCCATCTTCTTGTTTAAAAATTGGATAGGTATATTAAGTTAATATTGATATGACATGATATAATTGATAAGATATATTTTGATGATTTATCAAAAAATATTTACTTAACATCCCTACCCTCTTAAAATAAACAAAAGTAATTGGAAGACCTGACAGAATTGACTGATGAAACTTAAAATTTACGGAATATATTTTTTTCTTCCACAGTAGCAGTCGATCAGTGTTGAAAGGGATTACTTCTCGTAAGCATTGTGTGATTACAAATTCACTTCCATATAATTGGCATATTAGATGTTAATACTGGTTGTAGTTAGAAGTGTTCACTTTTTGTGTATACATATTTATTTCACAGCAAATCGAATCACTCTCGATTAGCACCACTACTTTCAAATCCTACATGTACGCAAAGAAAACGCTTAATGTTTCCTGGTCGGGATGTTTATGTTTCTTAAAATTAAGAATTCAATCCAAAGGTTAGATAAGTCACACTATTCAACCTACACCATCAAAAGACGCAGAAGAGCCGGAACTTGTCAAATATATTGTTGTTTAGACAGAACAGAAAGATATTTCGAAAAAAACCTCGAACATCAGATCTGAAAATGGATCGAGCTGAAGATCTTTTTATCTTGAGGTGCATTCTCTAATCCTGAGTTACGGAGAGCAGTTGTCAATTTTTTGTTTAATTTTAATTTTATTGTCTCTGCATTTCTTGCTGTATATTTATCTGGATTATAAATAAGGAGTCCAAAACCATGGTTAGGGCGGTCTTCACAAATTCTTTTTCAAAACTGGCATTGCCATTAGAATGCAAATGCAGCACAATGATACAGAAAGGTAGTTTAGTAGAAATGCTAACAAAAATAGCTATAAAAGTCGTTATGTTCTTTTAAATTAAAAATAACCCAGAGAATTGATGCGCTTCCTCCCACTGTCCGACTAAAAATTCAACGGATATCACCTTTTATTGGCCTGTAAGTGACGAAACATGATACAGTGTAGTGATATCATAGTTGGTCATGAGAAATGATATAACGTTATCCAATTTTTTTTCATGGCGCACTAAAAAATTTTTTATGCTTCAGTCAGACACTGTGTCTATAAACAGAATATTATCTTAATCATTTCAAATAATTTAAAAGCTCCAAAAAATCTTTTCAGACCGAGAAGTCTTCACTTAACAAATTGACGATGTCCAAATCGACGGTTGTTTGGTTATCGAAAAGTCATCTTTGTCATTAAAACCCTTCTACACCCAATTTCTTTGTTATTTTACTGCATATAAATGATGTCTTTTAATTACTTTTGAATCTTGTTTGGTGTTCATGTTCCCGCAAAAATATATTGACACAAGACTTATATCACAAGGATTGTTGTCCATCTGGCTGACAGTTTGCTTTTTTCTAGTTACTTAAATACGCAGTCACTGGGGATGTATCTGTTTCTTTGGTTTTAGCATACCTCTAGCATACCTCTACCTCTAGTCGTTTGTTGTTGGTACAGTAACAATAGAATCTGAGTGACATTGAAGTTGTTAGATAAATATCCAACGAATATCCCGCGACTGCTTTTTCTTTGAACTAATGTCGTCACATTTTTATATGTGTGCTAATTGGAACAAAGTTGAGGCTTTCTCGTCTTGCTTTTCCAATCATTATACCTACTGTTTTTCTATGCTGCTGCTAAAAGACAAAGGGTCAATCGTCCAGGTGAACACATTGTTCACAGGTGCTCTGTAAACAGTGCAAAAAAAAAATGCAGTGTATTCTTGGTGTGGGCATAAAATGCTGGGATCACTTAACTGCGTTCGGTATAGAGTAAATACAATGTGGACTGTAGGTATATTAACGACTTGCATATAATTTTCTTTTATGGCAATAAAACGCACTATTACAGTGATGTAATACCCGGAGCAATACCCGGAGCAATACCAGCCGGTAACATTCCCATTGATAAAAACAGGATTTAACACACTGTTATCCAATAGCTCTTAAAGTAAACAGTCGGGATACACCCTGCCTTATAATTCCAACACGGAACATTGGCTACTTGTATCTACATGCCAGAGTGAAGACGCTGCCTACCAAGGAAAACATTCGGAAAAGTATAAGTCAGAACCACCATTCCCTACTTCACTTAAAAGAGCGTTGGAATATCCGAGCGCTGCAGAGACGAACACAAACATGCCGGGTTGCAAAACACTCCCTACTTGAATTGACATCAACGCATGCTAAAGTTTTGAAACAAGTAATGGAATGCTTTCACTTGACCGAGGGCATAACGAATGCCTGACACACGACAATGGTGCACCATGTAAGATTGTTTAAATACCTAAAACATTGGTAGAAATGGTTTGCACGCTTGCACTTGTTTATATTAAAAGATTCAACAGAATAAATTTAAAAAGTCCGTTCATTTCTGCATTTGAAACAAACAAGCACAGCTAGTGAACACGTTGCTGAACTGTTGATTCTAATCAACGGCATTAAACAGTACGCAACATTAAATAAGAACTTTAATGAACATTTTCACGAAAATTCAAATAGCAAAAGAGGTTTCAAACAAAAGAAAATAATTATTACATCAATTCTGAATATCTTTACATATTTTATCTGGTAAAATTTTCGTGGAGCAAAGAGCTCTGCAATGTTTACATTTCTCAAGGAAAATGTTCATGCTGCGATGCTTGTGACTGAAAACAATCAATGCTGTGATGCTTGTGATTGAAAACAACCAATCTCACTCACTGCTGTTGAAAATATGCACGGGAAATAGAATCAAGAAAAACTAAACATTTACATTTGAGAATTTTAACAATAATTGCGCGTGTGTGAGTCAAGGAGTTGGGGGTAGCTTTAACTGCGTTCCTCTACCTTATCTGTTCGTCTCCGAGCAAAGCTTATCACGGCTAAATGGCACATGATTCTCCCCAAACCTGTTGGTGTGGTCTCACGTTCCCAGTGCTTTGTATTTATATGACACAGCTTCAGGTTGGGCCTGACTAGCATCTCTTTGTATCACAGAGAAGGATGGCTATTACTATAACCCTCTTTCACACGGTCATAGAACAGCAATTTTAGAAATCGAGAGTCGCCCATGCGTGTAGCGGTCCACCCGGCGCAATGACTACGAATGAACTTAATTTCTATACCTTTGATGCCACGTTTTTGTACGCCTTCGGCATTTGGTACTTTCTTTGCAACTTGATATCACAAATTCGGCTGAGTGATCTCATATGGAAGGAACCCAGTTATTGCTGCCCTTTATACAGCGTCCACGTTTCGTTTCTATAAAAATGAGTACTGTGGATATAAAGGCACATCTCCTTTTGCTTGAGTCTGATGACCTCTTTCTCTTCAAGACTTCAGACAAGGGATAGTCATCGACAAATAGCAGATCACGGATCAGAGTTTCAAATACTTTAGCACACGCGGAAGATGTCGCTATTAGACACACTTGCATGTACACATCAGAAATAAGAAAAAATATTATAAACAGCCTGGCAGTCTTGTTTCGCAAAACTGCCTATTTCGAATGGAGGTGACAAATCACCACCTTCTCTTACTTCCCATCCTGCCATCAAGGAATGCACGTATCATCAGCGTCTTATGTGGGCAGCCTGTTTTGCGTAGGAACTTCAATAAGCCTTTGTTGTAGGGCTTTTTGAGATATCGCGTAGTGCCCAATGTCCTGCTGCCGGAAGGAATGAATGCCATCAGTCCGGCTGCTTTCACTGAGAACAACTGCTTTATCTTTCGCTACTTCGTCTTATGTAGGCATTGAGTTCAGGTTTGACAATACGTGAAGCTTTTGATAACTTTCTTGGATATGTCAGAGGCGCGGTTGAATTGCGAATTGAATTGCTAAGCCTACTGTCCATGATATATTTTTTCTGTGAGTAGTTTTGTAGTGTAAGCATTAAAGAATCGCACTGTGCCACTCGCTCGATGCCAAAAGCAGGTAACTGTAACTCTTGTGCAGTGTCATCCTACCACTTATTTTTATGACTCGCACTTGACTTTTATTTGACAATATTCACTTTTCATCGAATGAGAGTTCTTATCATTCACCTACTTCCCACATTCAACAACACACTACTTTTTAAATCGTGTGCATTACAATAATCCAAATGTATTACGTATGTGCATTACTTCCCCTTTTAAAATCAAACTTACGGCCAAAATATCAAATGTTATATCTTAAATCATCTCATGAAACTGCACCATAGCCTTTTCACTCTGGATAGCCAGGTCTAATATTCGTGATGTTGGCTTGGTTACCCATGACTGCGTTTTATATCTTTATTGGTGCTTTGTGTCCAAAACTGCGTATTCAATTTCGATGGCATTTTGTTTCCTTGCCAGGACGACCTGTCATATCATTGTGGGAAGTTTTCTAAACGATATGGCTTGGCTGGAAAGGAGCGTCTCTAGTGCAATTCATAATCTTTTCAAAGAACTTAAAATCCTTCTCCGAAAGTACACAGTTTATATTAATGTTGCTTTGGTTTACCTTGCTTCCCTACAACACATTCATTTGGGAATGATTTCATGATGCTTTGATGCAACTCGCTTTGTATGTGCTTGCAATTTCTGTGGTATTATGACTGTTTACCCAGACAAGAGGGGTACAGACAATTCAGCGGTTTGGATGCCGAACGGCAAATTTCGGTTCTTGGTAGCGACAAAAGCCACTTTGTATGAACCAAGATCTTGAGATCTGGGGATTAACAGCTTTGTTTCCGGCTGCCGTGTTTCTCACTCAGCTCTTGAATACTGCTCCACTGTAACTTCAAATTTTTACCCATTAAGTCCTAAGGTGACTTTAGTTTATCAAAAACTCGTGGTAGCAATTCGCCAATACGAGAAATCTTCGGGATTATTTGTTGTCAAAACCGTTCTTGGATCCTTTAACTTTTATTTCTTCTAATTTTTATTTCCGCGATGTATAATAACTGCTTCATTTATTATAACGGTAAGACTTTCGAGCTTTCAGGACTGTCTAAGTTTTCTGAATTTTTTCTTCATTGAAATACCTTCCGTAAATTCCTGTGTCAGTATTTAGCATAATAACCCACTATCCTCTACAAATTTGACATAGTTCGTCTTTAATTTTTTGCGTGAACGTTGAGATAAAACAGATAATTCGATTCACTAGAGAGTTAAAATTTTTGCACTTGATGCACTAATGTAATCGATTCGCTAGCAATAATTGCATTGATATTTTTTACGCAGACGTGCGTGTATTGTATTTGCATTGGGAAAGCATGATTTGGCACTGCTCACCACTAGTTTCTCGGAAACATTCCCAGATAAACTTTGTAGTTGACACTAAGGCATGCTTTTGCTTGCCGACATAGCTGACAGTAATTTTTGAAGTTTCGCTGTTTGCTTGATGACCGTGTCATTATTTCTCACCAATTGCAAATTTCACTGTTTTTTATCCTACTGCGAATCTCTAATTTACATTATTGTGTATTTTAGAAAACCAAAATTAATACTGGAATATTTCAGCCATATCACAGTGTTTTTTGCTACAGACCATTGATCAAGCCTCTTTTAGCTTAATTTTAGCTTATTTTTTTTATTTAAATACAAAAAATCGCAAACATAGCAAAAAGAAAATGGATACATGAAAGGTTTGTAAAACAAGGTTTGTATTAAAATTTAGGTTCCTGGAGAAAAAATATCGCCTTGCTACTAGGTTTACTTGATTAAAATTCGGCATGAGAAGCGAGACGGATTTTCTTTCTATTCTTCAGGCTTCGATTTCCATTGGCCATGTAGGCAATATGTTGTACATATACTGTACAGATGCCACTCTATTCCTTTATATTTATACAACCCCGAATTCTTCTTTTTTTAGTCTTCGCACATGATGTTAGGAAATCCGAGATGGTTTGGGAGGAATATATGATAGTAATAAAACAAACCAGGAGCTGCTTTAAAGTGGACTAGCTGCTTAAAAAGAATGATGTGATTAAACCTTTTCAGCACATGGTTATGTATGTTCATTAACTTTCAAATAATATTTTTTATATTTTCTTTAAAGCGTTCCCTACAGTAGATGAGGCCACCATGATGTTTAAGGACACATCGATGCGTTTCACGAAGACCGGATATCAATGCACTGATGCATTTAAAACTGAATACACTTGGAAAGCTAGTGATGTTTGTGACGAAAGTGCTTCATCTATATGTGAAAGCAAAATGTCCCAAAAACATTACTCTGCAGAGTTCATTCCGATTTCTGAAATGTTCATATCTGGGCTGCATTTCACTTGGGGTAAACTCAAATATGATTTAAACTCTGAATAAAGAAAATTTTTTACCGTTATAAGAATACAAGGAAAATGTGAGAAAAGGAATTTTTGATGCGTTTAAATAAAATTGTTAAGGGATTTGTTACTTTTGCTGCGATCCAAAATAGTAAATCAATCTGAATCGGTTTGTTCAGCAACAGATCTGTTTTCAAGCAGTGCACTGCTGTCAAATCCTTATTGAAAATGTGGAATTGGTGAAACGTAGCTTTAGCCACCACCTTTTTGAAATGTTTTCTATTTTGAACCAATTCTACATTAGTTCGTTTCCTCACATTTTCCATGGTTTTGCCAAATATGGCATTGTTCATCAATTCCTAAAAATCTTTTTTCAAACGGGTTTTAGCCACTTTTCTCTTCTCTGTGTTGACATCTAGGTATTTAGCCATACATTTACTCTGCTGGAACATAACCTTTGTCACTTTCAATCCAAGAGATACGTATTGCCAGATATTTTAATAATGTACCACATACTTTTCCTTATCATTGAGACTGGGAATCAACTTTTCCGTGGATTTACATTTCAATCCCAAATGCTTTCTCAGGTTCTCACTGTATTCGGACAATTCACTGATTCAAACAGTTTTCTTCTCAGGAGCCACTGGACCGTCACTACATAAATCTAAAATATATCCTGTCTCAGCATATTTACTCAGTTTCATGTAGTCCAGAGATTCTGGATCTTCCATCCATGCAAATCCACATTCTGGCAAACTCTGTGATATACTCCACCCATAGAGTTTGTTTGTGTCAAAGTACATGATGTAGTTTTTTGACGTGGTCACATCATAGTCTGAAATTTAGGGGGTGCATACTTGTGTGTAATGAATGAAATACTTCCTCGTATGGGTTCATTTTATTAGTGTAGCTCTCGCTACCGCACCGTTATTACGCCAGGTACTTGCTAAAAGAGGAAGTTAATTAGAGAAAATCCGGTAAATGAGACGAGCAAGTAACACATTAAATCTTATTTTATTTTATCTCTTTCAACCTTAATTCCATATATTTTACATATAAAACCATACATTACCAAACTCTAATACTCTCCGAATGACACTTGCTATTACCAGTGTCACCATTTCCAACTTGCTATGGGACACTCTAGTACTATAGAGAAACCTTAATTACAAAATTAACACTTTCAGAAATACAAAATTAAATGACCCTTAAAAAAGAAATAAATACGTATCTTCGCGAGACTGGATCCTAATTTCCGCGCTTGCCGTTTTAGATGGTGATCCGGTGTTCGCTTTTCTTCCAAGGAGAAGCTTTCCCAAAGTTTACACAAAAGATATTCCAAGTCCGAGGTTTACTATTGAATTTTACGAAGTCCAAAGATGAGTGATTCCTAAGTTGTACTGTAATTTTTAATACAGAACTGTGTTGGCGGGTCCCCGTCTTCAGCCACTAAGTTGGCTACTAGTTTTTGCAAGGATGCTCCCATGAATTGGTAAGAATCGATGAAATTCAGATTGCTCATGGTAATTGCAATGTACTTTTCAACAGTGTTGAGAATGGCTGACAGCCTCAACTTTTTAAATTTTCCTGTACTCTCTATAAGAAGATAACTGTCATATCCTCGTAGATTGTGGAATAGGACAGGGATGACGGATGAATTCCACTTTCCCTGCTGATCCTTCTTTAAGCGAAACTGTCGGTTGCATTCACTGTGGGCTGTTTCACGGCATTTTCCACTGATGTGATCATGATCTCACACACGATCCCTCCCTCAAATCATGGCAAATGTAGCAGTGAGTAACTTGAGCAAACTGTTTCTTATCCTCCGCAGTCACAATGTGATCACGTTCTTCCACATATACTTTAGAAATTTGTGAACAGTTTTGTCTTCAGGGTAAAGCACAGGAGCACACTTCTCATATTCGAGAACGACAGCATAGGCAAAACTATTAGCTTTGCCATATTGAAACTTGTCCGGTGTGTCACATTTCTCTGTACAGCATTCAAAGTCAGCATAAATGACAAACGGTACCTTTTGTTGTTTCGCAATCCCTTGAATCGAATGACTGTATCCTCTGAAAATGACAATTGCTGTGTTCCATACTTTCCACAAACTTCATGATGTCTCTCCAAAAGGTCTTGTCACGTAAACCCATTCAATTAAGACAGTAAAACTTTTTACCATAATGGTTTGTAAGAGACTTCATGAGTCGACTAAAGTTCTTAATCATGCAATAATGTCTCTTCTCATTGTCACTGAAGAGCAGTAAGTTGATTTCAGTTTCACTCTCATGTTGACTCATGCGACTTATGTGGAAATCCTTGACTTTCATAGTCATCAAATTTACTGATCAAATATTTAAATGCATTTGGCAAATCGTTATCAATATCTATTTTATTGAATGCTTTAAAGGTCTGAGTGCTCACTTGAGTGTTATCCACACGGTCTAAAACACTTCCTCTTCATTTGTTATTTTCGTAATTTGTTGTACCATTTTATTCCATTGTCGAATTTATCTTTCTATATCTAATTTACGTTGTGTGATGCGATTTTCTTGCTGCCGCATTTCCAGTACCAAGTCGAATTCAGTTTCAGGTTCAATTAGTTCTTCTACTTTCATTACCTCCTTCTTTGTTTGTTTCTTCGTTTGTATCTTCTTTTTTCTCTTGACAGGAGGTTGCTCTGACTCATCAGCTAATCTTTTTTATGTGTATGCTTTGCAATAGTGCTGCATGACTATGTGTATCATTACATGTATGATCTGCATACTGTTCCGCATTGTTTAAGACATGGAACCAAACGCGGCAAGTCCTGTTTCTTTACGAGAGGCACTCAGATTTTCATATAAATGTCTCTGAAATTCACCTAAGTTTGGCAGTACTGCATGACACCATCCACATTTCACTTTTTCATCTGGGCTATCCATATGTTATTACTTCATATACATATATGACTGATGTGTCTTCACATTACAATGTTTTGTGACATCTTCTTGTAATTTTAATCGTGTTATCACAATGGGCATACCTCGTGGTATACGTTGTGGTATATGCTGTAGCTCTGCATATAACTTCCTCTGCTCCTCTTTGTAATGCGCACATTGTGCTTTCAATGTCCAGACCCTCCATATAAATCATTCACAATATAGTTAATTCGGGTTACTGCAGAATCATCTTATTGCGTCCCAGTGTTGGTTGCTGCTATGCGAACACTTGTGGCTGTGATAAGAGACTGATCAATAACGTATAATAGCACCACAAACATGGTGCGTATGAAAGACTTTTCCTATTATAAGCCAAATACGATGTTTCGAGAAGATATCCACAGCTCTAGTCACAGAAATAAGCCAGTAAATTCTTTGTTATCTCCATTTATTGATAAATACTCACGTTGATTTATTGATAATTACTCAGATTGATTTATTGGCAAGCAGTGATGTTCTGACTGGCTTGTACTGTCTTACATAGCAATTTCGCGACTCTCGAAGGGGAGGGGGATGTCCAGAAATGAGGAATGATCAGAATGTCCTCAAGCGTAAAACTATGCAAAAATCTGATTTTTGCCCCTAGGAGGGGAAGGGTTGGAATGGTTCACAAATGAAAAATGATCAGCATGGTCTGAAACGTAAAATTATGCAAAAATCTGATTTTCTCTTCTGGGGTGCGGTGAGGGATCGGTCTGCAGATAATATATATATGAAGCGTGTCGACTGTCAGTTTGCATACACTTTCGTCGTGGCTCCTGCAATGCGAGTCTGTGAGGTTCACGAACCATTGACAATCAAACGGGTTGAAGCCACCTTACAGGGTGCACACCTTCCTCACTCCATAAAATGCTGTACCAAGCATAAATTCAAAGGCGTTTTCCGGCAGGTTGTTCCTTTTTTAACCGTATCCGCATTCCAGGAGAGGGTAGATGCTGTGTGTGTCCAACACATTCAACTCCAGAGCTGTGAAAGCATGGCGCTTACACGCATAGAGAAAAACGAATATGAGAACGCAACTCGGTGGAATGTATGGCTGGTACGAATCCACACTTTAAGAAGAGGACCAATATGCACTTTGGGCACCTACAGCAGCTACAGCAAAAGTCAGCCCAGCAATGCATACAACTAAATTCGCGGGAAGTGCACACGCTGGCTTAAGGAATGTGCCTGCATATGCTATGCACGCTATGAGAATACTTTTTGAACTTGCCCAGAGTGCAGAATTCTGACGGCATACAATGCTTCCAACGGAGCAGTGTATGGATAGCAGCAACCGTGAATCAACTTTAACTAAAAACTAAAAAACAATAAAAACCTCGGTTCTTTTCAGGACCACCAACTCGTATGAAATAAGCGCAAAATCTGTCGTAATTGTATAACTCATGATGTATTACTGCTGATGTATTGGTTATGAAATAAAAATGTATTGCCAAGAAGCATAAAACGGTAATTTTTTTCACTTCGGGATGGGAGATCCACCGTCTGGAATTCTCTGGCGAAGGTGTCGGAATTGGCAATTGATACTCAGCGCGATACGTGGGGTAGATTCACTTCATTCACTATATAAAGGAAACAGCAACAACGGTATCCATACCACCGGAGTATGCACCGCGGTTGTCTCACAATGTGCATCCCCATTGTCTACATAACGTTCACCTGATAGAGATCAACCAGATAAATAGATGGCTACGACATCCTGACCGCATCCAGAGAAACTAGCTTTGGTTTGAGTCTGGACTTTCTCGATTTATCTTAAACATCCGCATTGATTTGTCAACGGCAATCACGCCGACTGGTGACAAAAAAGTATGTTGCAACGCTGATGATTTGTCATTCTTTAAGCGTTTACGTCTCTTGGCCCTTAACCAGCCGACTGTCTATATAGCAACAGAAAGGAGAATAGCATATCCTCCAAGTGCTTACACTGACTGCTTGCAGCGATTGTCCAAAGTACAAGACTGTATGTTCCAGCAACGTAAAAGTGCCGTGCATCTCAGATGTTTGTGAGCACAGGAGTTCGGGATCGAGTGTGTGTCTACAACAGAAATTAAACGCCATAGGTATACATCTGTTGCCATAGCGTTGCCAAGCGTTACCACACTCAAACGTCAGCACGGAAGACACCCGTAACCTTCGATTCGCTCCAATACACGGTCAATGAGAATTTTTTCCGTCTTTAATAGTATCCATCCCAAGCTCCAAGAAACCCAAGTTGGACACTAGAAAGTCGGCTGCTGCTTCGAAGCAGTGTTAGCAACCAATCAAATTATCTGGTCCGCGTCCTGTGGCGATCTTGTCCAGACACTTTAAGTTCTTACGAAGAAATGGTTACCCCATTTATTAAATCTTGTGCAAATGTTCCCGTAAGAACGCTAAGAATTTTTGGCAGGTTTGACAATCGCTTGGGGTCCCCCAAACAGGTATTGTGTTGGTTGCGATTGGGATACCCCTTACCATTTGCAAAGGGCAGGTGGTTAACAAATCTTATCCTGATTACCAAGTCTCCAGATCCTTCTTTAGTCACGCCGTACGAATACCAGACTGATAATCACTGGCGTTAAATGCGATGATTCAGGAACTGTCGGACAAAAAAGCCATAGAAGAGATTCCTGGGGGCACTCCTGGATTTTATGGTCGGGTCTTTCGTGTACGAAAAAATCAGACGGTAGGCACCTGGTCATAAACTTGTCGGTTCTTGCCTCTCTAGTCGTTCAAAATGGACACTCCACATCTCATCAAATCCACACTAAGTCAGGGTATGTGGGCCATCCCGGTAGATCTTCCAAAAGCATATCTTCATATTCCGACGCACAAATCCGCTCGCCGTTATCTACCCTTCAGAGTAGGGATGTAAGTTTCTTGTCCTCCCACTCTGGTTGTCATCAGTGTCGTTTGTGTTCACCCAGGTTGAGAAGGTAATCAAACGCTGGATTCGACGCGTTGAATTGCTCGTTTTGCATCTCGGCGACTGGCTGCAGCTAAACGGAGACAGAGAAGTCCTCTTATCTACGTTGGTCACATTAGCTAAGCACTGTTGTGCTCTCGGTCTTTTGGTCAATTTCAAGAAATTTCAGTTGGTTTCTGTTCAGTGGATAGAATTTCTGTGCAACCTCTTGGCTTTTGTAAGTGCCAGGGCGATTCCCTCTCAACATCACAAACTTTGATTGTTTGAGTCGTTTCCACTCCCATTTTCACGAGTTTGAGCGTGTGGGTTTGGGAGCAGTGCGTCGAGGCAGGTCTTCCCATCACCGACTACGGTTTTATCTGTTAACAGTCAGAGATCTCGACTGATGGTCACATCATACCAATCTCCTCTCTTGCTACCTATCAACACAGGTTCAGACGGATGCATCTTGCAACGTTTGGGGTTTCTTGTCCAACAGAAAGGTCAGTGATCTCGTTTCGATTGGACACTTCATGTAAATGTGTTGGAAATGGGGGCTGTTTTTTATTGCTAGTCAGTTTCTCTCCAAGTTACTCCAGGGACATGTATTTCAGTTCCTTGTGAGCTATGGCATGGTGGTCTCTTATTTGTCCAAGGAAATCGGCACGCGCTCACCGATGTTGTGTCTTCGCACAAAGCAGGTTCTCTTCTATCCTGGCAGGCAGGCTGAATAGTTTTGCCGATGTGAAGTCCAGACTGCGCAAAATCGCCCAAAGAAAGTCGACTAGGATATTGCTACCCATATCCTTGGTTGTTTCATCTCAATCCGTGGTGCGTAAGTTTTTTTTCATGAAGGACAAGGCTTAGAGGATAGATTGAATGATTGATTGATTGGTTCAACGACAACAGCAGCCCGTTAGGGTCATATTGTGTCGGTTCTGTTGCTATAGGAAGACTCAGTTGAAACTAAAATCTATTAGAATAGACAAAACAAGTAGTGTATACATATTAAACCAACTAAATTCAACTTAGAACTTATTGTACAAGTGTATTTCTTTCATAAAAAAAATAATTTTGCTTGGTGCTACCTTTGTAAAAAGGTCTTTCATTGAGTTCACACTGTAGAACGAATGTACGAATGTTTGAAAATCTACGCAATTGAGTAGAATATGTTTTACAGTTCTTGACGACCAATACATTCTGGAGGCGCATCGCCTCTCAAAAGATATCAGTGGGTTATGTATGTATGCCCAATTCGAACTCTATTCATAACCGTTGTGTCGCGAATATTGCCAAGAGCTAGGTGCTTTTGTCCAACTGTTGGTTTGTTATTTCTTTGTTCGTTCCACTTTTGTTGCCAAAGGTTTTTTCACATAACGTATGGGGGAAATATGGGGTTTAAAGTCGGAGTATGGTATGAGAAGGTCGGATATGCTGTAGTTTAGCGCCTCTTTTGCTGTCTGGTCCGCAGCTTTATTACCCGGTATGCCGACGTGGCTTAGCACCCAGGAAAACACAAGGATTTGCCTTGTTTGATTGCCCTTTCGTAACGTTCTATTAGGTCTAAAATCATTGTGTTCGACACTTGCAGATTTTCTAGTGATTGTAAGACCGATAAGGAATCGACACATATAACAAATTTTTTGTACCTACTGATCTTGACAATTTACATGGCTAGTTGGAGTGCCCGAACCTCCGCGAAAAAGATGGAGGAGCCGTTTGGTAATCTTGTTTTCAGGGTATTTGATTTTGTAATTTTTGAGGCAGCAACTTTGTTATCCGTCCTTGTATATGAAATAATGAGGAAGGTACGTTTCCTTTATCTCAGCAGACATAACTCTGAACCTTTCAGCATTTATTGCATCTTTGGAAAAGTTTGTCAGTTGGTCTTTGTATTTTCCATGTTGGGTATTACGAAACTTTTAAGTTTGCAATTTGCTCGACTTTGATTCCAGCATTATCAAAATGGTTACGGATTCTAGTGCCAAAGGGTACGATAACCCTAGGACGTGTGTTTAGGATTTCTGAATGGTCTTTTTCGAATACTGCCTTATAGGTGGGGTTTTCTTTATTTGCGTATAGTTTAATTGCATATTGCATTGAGAGTTTGATTCGTTGGATATCTAATGGATGTTCATTTCATTCCACCTGAAGGCTTTCCGGATGTGACGTTCTGAAAGCGTTAAGGCACAGGCGAAGGCTTTGGTTTTGGTTTTGGTCTTGGGTTCAACATCATTAAGTACGGGCGCCTTGCCGATCCGTAGCCAATGCTACCATAATCTATTCTAGATCTTATTAATGATCTATACAGTTTTAATTTAGTACTGATATCTGCTTTCCAGTCTTGGGCGGAGACGACGCGTAGCAGGTTGAGTGCCTTTTGACATTTCCTCTTCACGTCTCACAGGATAGAGACAGTGCACAATGATTCCACAAGTAAGGTCTATTTGTTGCATTGGCGACTTTAAGAGGCAGGGTACGTCGACAAGGTCATCGATCGTGTGGCAGCCTGTGGCAGTTGCCGACTTCTTTGTTTATCTTTTTGAGGTAAAGAAGCTTTACGTTAGGTCGATTATAATATATCAGTCAGCTCTCATGTTCATACTTAAGTACTTCTCTGGCTATGATGAGTCTACCTGTGAAGTATTGTCGGATTTGCTCGGGTATGTTCAAGTGCAGCGTCCCATGTCCGAAAGAATAGTAGTTTCTTGAGATTTGTCCCTGGTTTTGAAATATTTCACTTCTCCACTCTTCCATCACTTCATCATTACCGACAAATTACTTACGCTGATGGGTATTTTCCTCTTGACTTTGGCATCGGCCAAGTCCCGTTAGAAATAACATACTTTACAGAATTCTATCAATCAAGTTTATGGTTCTAGTGAGGCGCTGGCCCAATAACCATTGCGCCTTTTCTGGGCAAGACGCACTTTCGGATCCAGGGCTTAGATACATTTAAACAATTGTGACACCAGCCTTGCCGCAGTGTCAACACCGCATCGCTAAGCCCAGTCTCCTCACAATGTACCTATGAAAAGTGGTCAAGTGCATATGGTAGCACATTGCAGCGGCATCTGTTTATATTATTTATGCATAGTATTAGTGTAGGCCTTTCTAAAACATCTATATCTAGCTATATAAATAAAGTCATCCTGTTAGCATATGAGGATCTTTTCAAGACCCATTAGGTCAGAAATGTAGCGCATTCTTTTCTCAGTTCTAGGGGTGTGTCAAAGTGTGACTTGTTGTGAGATAACTGTTGAGTATCTCCTAACATGTTTATTGGACAGTATTTTCAAGAATACACAACCGATACACAACTAATTTGCCTTGTCTCGGTCCGTTTCTGGCTGCTGAATCAGTGATTTACAACAGTTCTGTTCTTCTTCTTGCGGAACTGTTCAGCAATACGCGCGGACAGAAGATCTTCAAGAAGAAGACGACAGCCAAGTACACTATGTCCCTGTTGTTGTTTCACTCGTCGCTGCGTCGATTTCAGTGTAACTGTTCCCGTCAACTGACTGACATTTCGTCGACTAGGTACACTTAACCCTTGTACTATGGCCGTGTTTTGACAGTGCACCTTTGCACGTGGTGCAACATGTCACAGTGCTTGGTGGACACATTGTTGAGCTGCATGTGGCTTGTTGTGTGATATGTCACGCCTTTTGAGCAACAAGAGCGGGGGATGAGCTTGTATCAGTCTGTCGGTACTTGTGTTCGAGCGCTCAATGTTGTTGTTATTAACAGACAGTCCGTGGTGAGACCTCGCTGAATTAAAACATTTCATTGAATTCATTTCTTTCATGTCTGCCTTTCAGATACACTGTCTTGTAGACGGCGTGTCAACCAGTTCGTATGCATTCAGTGTGCAATTCCCACCACTGGTTCTGATCTCTAATAATGATGGCCTCGTAGTCAATTAACCGATGTTTTCGAATTAAACTGAAGTATTTGATTTCTCATTTGATGAGTAAACTATCATGAAGCCGTCACTTAAATTATACCCACCCACCTATCATCATTTGTGTTTGTAGTATTTAATAAGTTTGGTGAAGTTCAATCTAAGGTTCACCGACGCTGATTTGCCGGTTGTTTGACAATGTATTGTAAACTAAGCACCAGGGGAAACCCAGTCAACGTTTACATTTCCGGTAACACCACGCAAATACTTCCGATAATATTACTATTACAAAGTTATGGGAAAAGGCTTTGTTAAAATTGCACTGGAATGAACTTGAAGAGTTTCAAGTAAGATTTGGTCTTGCCCCTTTTACATTAATCTGCTGTGTTTTGTCAAATCTCAAAACTTCTGTGAAAGTCGGGATCTGTTTTCCCGAATAGTCTTAGTTTCATCGCTGGTTTTTATTTATAGTCGCTCATAAATCAGACAGGTCTAAATCAGATCGCTCAAACGACCACAAATACCATGTATCGAGTACACCGGGAACTAAATCCTTGTGACGATTATATCCCATTTCTTCTTTAACGCTCCAATTAAATTGGGTACGTGAAGACCAACGTACAAGTCCAAGGTTTTACCCGCTGAACCTTCCAATAAGGTGCTTTAAGCATGGGGCTTTTGCCAATCGGTGGCCACTCGGTCTGATGGTGGAAAACCGAGTCAGTTCTTTTTTAGCACTTTCAGCATGATTACACTCCAGAAAATTAAACAGTCGCAGCATTGTATGTACATGAGTGGCAGGATATGGCCAAATAATGTTGATCTCAGTGACTGAGTGTTTAAAATATAGTCTCGAATATCTTGCTTGGACTGTCTATATTCTCTAAAAATGGCATATTACAATAAAACACACACACACAATAGTATACCGGAGACTTCTTTCAAATGTTATTTTTAAGCAAACTACGTTACTTCAACGGACAGGGACTATGACAACTGAGAACACTCAAAAAGTGAAGGAGTTTATCCATTTTCGAAAACTGGGTATATGCCTTAGTAGCGAGATGTTAATGACATTGACAAAAAGAACTTGAACATGAAATTTATACAGTTATAGTAGAGATAAGTCCCTCGAACTAAAATTGCAAAAACGAGCGGAAGAAAGGCACAACCATTCTAGAGCACAACCATTTCAAAAGCACAGAAGTGAATAAAACATAACAAAATAATACCGTTACAAGTTTCTTGGAAAGATATTGTCAGAAATGCATCAGTTACAACATTATGAACATAATGATTAAAGAATACTTCTTTGGTTTTCCATCTACCGACCTGCATTACAGTTTCAAGCAAAATACGAGCTGCTTTGGAATTATTAACCCCTATTGGCTTAAAAGGCTTGCTCAATAACCTTTTAAGCCAGGTGTCATAATACTGTCATTTACTACTTCAACAACAATTGCAGCAGAAATATTACCATAAGGTTTTGAAAGTTTAAAAATAAAGGTTGTACCTTTTTGCCTGTTAACAAATGTTCAGTTTTAGCTGTGTACATCTTTAAAGCTCTTACAGGAGCCAAAATCTGATAAGAAACATGAAGAATGGTGACCTCGAAACCGTACCTGTTTGCATCGTTTTTATACCCTGAAATTTTACTGTTAAACCTTTGCGTTAAAAATGTGCGTTAACTCGAATGCGGGTTATCAGAAGAGTCAGCGACATGACACAAAAATTCAGCAAGTATGCTTGACTTTGCACATGGAACTTCAACATTTAACGACAAACAGAACTTATTATTTTTTCCCATAATGCAGTTGTATGAACCAAGTGTTCACTTAGCCAAACGTAATCGAATTTGAGTCACTGCTCTAGAATGCCCCCTAATTTCTATAAGCCACTTTTGCTAGGTGTCTCCAAACATATATTTGTCATTTCCGGTTTTTGAATGGCTCTGGACTGGCACTTGACATGTTTAATATGGCTTCTTGTGGTCTTGGAATTTTTTTCTGAAATTCTCACTTTGTACAGTTTTGTGTACCAGACCTGTGCCTTCCACATGGATGCAATTAAGGTGGCCTGGCATTGATGTGATTTCACGTGATTCAGCAAAAAGGAAATGAAGGGTTTACAAAATTGTTTTCTACGTACTAATCTTTCTGCGCCAAAGCGTCCACACCTTGAAGATGAAGATCGAAACATCTGCAGTTGTAACGTTTTAGTCATCATCCAAGCCAATTAATCTACGGTCTGTTGCCCCCATGCCTTGTCGATAATGCTGAACATTTAGGGGTGTGGTTGCCATTCGTATTGGGGAGAAGGACAAGAGACAGAGCATCTGCTCGGGTGTTGTTTTTTCCGGCAAATGAACATTTTATTTTAACGCCTCTGTCGAGATGGCTTTAGCCAAATGAGTCAGAACACCCAGGTGATTTGCATACACTATTGCCGTAATGTTGTCTGACAAAATTTGAACTGTTGTTCCTCTGAATTGAGACACAAATTACTACAAAGCCAATAGAAACACCACTAGCTCTCGGTAATTTGAAGACCTTGCGGTCATGCAACTGTCCCAGAATCCTGCTACTTAGAGGTCGACCGTGTAAGCATCCGAACATGAGGTGCTGACGTCCATAGTAGTTTGGAGATCTGTTTTCGCTTCGATTGGTCAGCCATTCCATAATTTTATCGCATCTATCCACCTTTCCAAATCTTACAATGCTCCCGGTGTCATGTTCAGAAGATCTTACCAAGAATTTCTTTGACCTAACATTCGATAAACATTTCACAATAGCAATTTTCTTGGCATTATCACTCCAGTCACAGAAATACACTGTCCGTCAATGCTAGCTAGTTGCCGTGCACTCGTTGCTTCTCGCCTAAATATCACTTTTATTCCATATCGAGTTCGTTTCAGACTCTTGTGGTATACTCAATAAAAGACCCCAGTGGTTTTAGTTGTGATAGTAATCACGAAGCCTACGTATTCCGCTGAGATCAATGGTACCAGATTCGATTTTTCCTCATTCATTATCCAACCAAGATCTGTCAATGCTTTTACATCCAAAATCTTGTGTAAATTCGTTACATTTAGTCGCGCTTAGAATAAAAAATCGTTCAAGTAAAAAGCCAGACGGAGATCCCACATCCGGCAATATTCTACGAAGGGTCTCAGAGTTTTGTAAAAGGAATACGGGCTGCACGCCAGCCCGAAAGGCAAAGCGTTCCAAACGAAATATCTTTGAAGTCATTTTATTCCAAGATATTGTCTATGTTCCGAATAGATATTTTATGAGATGGAAACAATTTTCAAGTCAATTATAAATCATCTATCATCTTAGCGAATTAATTTACACAGTTTCAATATTTTAATTTGCAAAACATTGAGCTCCTAAATGTTTATTAATAATGTAAGTCAATTGGGCACACAATTTAGAGGCGATGTCTGATGACGCTACAGTTTCCTTGCTCACACCTTGCCGGGACCTAACCAAACGGAATTTTAACACTATGTTTTATCTAACGGAAAACATTATCAGAAGCCCCTATTTTCACCCAATCGCGAAAATTATCATGTAGGAACCATCTTCGGTCACCATTACGTATCATTTGAGGAATGGACATCGCTGTTGGTCAAACGCGAATAAGTGTCTCTCGGGAAATTATTTCCGTATCGACTCCTCTAGTCATGCGATCTGCCTCTGTACGAACCTTGACAGCGTGAAATGAAGGGTTGTGCTGCGTTAAATTTGCCGCTAGCTGTAAGGTATCAAGTGTGTCACGTGAGAAGGAATTACCTTCTTTGCGTAGGGCCATAGCAGCCGTATCTTTACTAAACTTGTCTTGCACTTGCAAGGTTGCGTGTTCTTTTTTCAATTTGATATGCGCAACGTTCACTGTGTGCAGGTCACCAACTACCTCAGCCAATGAGTAATCACCTTCCTGAAGTATCTGTACAATCTTCAAAGTTGATTAAACGTATGGGGCTAACTGCCTCAGAAAGGCATGCGCGCCTTTATCCTCGTTATTTATACCAGCTCCGTTTGTGTTAAATTTCAGATCAATCTGAAGCTTAAATTTCGAGCGAATCACATATAACCGCAAATTCTCCATGATAGTCGACAACTTTTTCTGTTGCGGAGTCATCTGTCCTGGAGGAGGCGCTGTCTGAGCCAGGATCTCCAATTTGCGAGCCATATGCGTCTTGTTTCCTTTTCTCTTGGCGATTATTTAAGGTATCACTTTTTGTCTTTCCAAACAATCCATCACTTTTACTATGAGGTCCAAATTTGAAGTCCCTTTGAATCTGATCGAAACATTTTGCAACCGACTTTTCAACAACCTCTATAGTATTGCAAGTAAATTCAGTTTTTAAAATCGTGAAGTTTTGAGTCTATTGTGAATAGCATACTGTTGAAAATATCCTCCTCAGTAGAGATTTTCTAACCAGCTCAATCAATCAAATCAAGTTTATTTTTCAAATAGGTAAAGAGTGCAAAGTACAAAAAAATCTAATGCGGAACCAAAAACAGAAATATACACTCAATCAGAAAATGGAGCAAGCACAAGCAAATCTTGAGATACGGTTGTCCATTGCAGCTACATAAATGTACGTTTTTCCACTAATCAACATTGAAATAAATAATACTCTTTCCATGCGAGAAAGAAAGAAGCCATGTAAAAATTGAATTACTATCAACAAACCAAGATCACAACTAATTACTGAGACAGAAAGATATTAATCTACAGTGCAGTGTTAGGATAAGAAATATTTCTTGATTGTTTTCTTGAAAAGTAAAATAGTGGATTGGTTCTTCAAATTCATAGGCAATGTATTCCACAACTGTGTGTCCTTTAATCTTAAACAGTGTGATTTAAAGCTGTACGCGAGTAACTGTCTTTGAAATTACCTTGTTATCTTGTTATCCTAACATTATCAACTCTTTGAAAATAACAATTAATATTGCTGGGAAGTGTATTGGCTTTTGCTCATAAAATAACAGTAAGAGTTTTAAATCTAACAAGATCGTTTAATTTTAAAATGTAGTTTGCAAAAAATAATAAATTAGTATGCTGTGGACGAAAATGGTCACAAAATACAAGATATCTGTTAGATTGCGGATATACCAGTAAACTACGACCGTCCCCAACTTTTGGGTTTTTTTCAACGATTACTTTTTTATTTTCGGTGTAATGGAGTTCCCCTTTGGAATGTCGTAAGTGTAAAATTTTAGACATGTTTCCAGAGAATTGCAAAACAAACTGTAGTATTTATGTTGAGTTATAGGGAAATTGAACATTTCCGGGCTAAATGTTTTTAGACAACTTTAATTCATCATATTATTTTATCTCCCGAAATCTAAGGATTTTGCGAATTAATTTATTACATAACTACATAAACAACTAATATTAAAAAAAGTATACCAAAATGCCTAATATGAACTGGCTTAGGTAGTCCTACTATTTAAAGGAGCATTATTCTATTTAGCCGATCTCTCGGGTGATAATTGGCGAGATAGAAATGACATTTTCGGGATAAATGTTGTCTCCGGGATGGCGAACTTGCATGAACACTGGCGAATGACTAAATTGGTTCCCACAAGCCACTCTAGAGTAGCTTTGGTATCGGGTAATTTTTACGACATCTACAAACTAAAACCAGGCGGGGATTTGAGTTGCAAATAATGGAATAAAACAGAAAGAACTGGATAGAAAATTTAAAGAGATAAAAAGAATGCGTTATATTTGTTATACATAGTATGTTAAAAGCACTGACATTTTGGAAATACTGTAATATTGGACAAATACTGTATTATCGCCGACATCTCTGAGAGGTCATCTGTTTATAACAACGGTATTATAGCCTGCAACGGTTTTATCGCCTGCATAAAAACAAAGACCTCGCCTTCTTGAAACGGGTCTTGATAGACTTTTTTAAAATAAACCGATAAGGTTACAATTAAATTCTTTTTGATTGAAAAAGAAAACAACATCTTTATGTTCACTTTTCAACTGTTGACAGTCAGCACTGAATCCGACAAGTTACGGAACACACAGTTTTTTGGGGGTATGAGCGAAAGGTGAAGGACGCATGGATTACTCGAAACCGGTCGTTTATTAACGACGCTGGCCGGTCTAGCGAATGACCTGGGTTACTGGAAAACCAAGTTTCGTAACAAACAACTACACCGCTGTGGTGCTAGTATATATTTTGGGAAACGTGCAGAAGAGAAATATCTGTTTGTTGAAAATTTGTTGCAGCAAAGTATTTGTTTTTTCCTCATTTTGCGAAGTAGCCCATTGTGTCAAGTGCAGTTACTGCAAATTTCCGCGCAAAACTAAAAATATTGCAAATTACCTATTATCGCCCAAAACACACGGTACCACAACCATGTAAGCCATATCACACCTTGGGCGTTCCGAATAGAATCGCAAAGATTCTGCATTTCAAATAAAAATAACCGGGTAAAAGTGAAAGAAATGTCAGAGAGATTTCGCCTAAATGTAAATTTTCTCTTGCACCAAAGAGCAATCTGGTTTTAACAACCAGTAGACTCGTATGCTGTTTTAAAAATTTATTACAAGGCCCAAACCGTAGAATGGGACGGAGGCTAGAATGATACATTTGACGCAGATATGCTGAAAACTGCTTTACTCATTTTAGTATTAGATTTCCGTACTAGATTCACATACTTTGGAAAGTGTATCTCATAATATTGTACCATAAAATTGAAAGTATCATTTGTTGTTCAAGAGACAAGGTAATAAAACCAGCCAGATTGATCAGCTATATATTTGTTGACGTCGCCATCTTGGTTCTCGGACATCGGTTGTAACGCTGTTTGTGATTGGTTTACCTTAGAAACACAATTTATACTTTTGTGTATTTTAATATCCGTATACTGGGAAGCTGCTGTGTTTTGTATTAGCAATGTTTGGTTAGACCTCTTCTGTCGGTGGTATATATTTCTTCACGTGTAAGTTGAGGAGTATTTCCCTTAAATCATTAAAAACCCATAATTTTGTCCCAATTACTCTCTCATCCTTGTAAAAGTTTTAACAAATAGTTTTAAGTTTCAGTTTCTTTTATGTTTCAAGTATGAGCTGTTTCTTGTGATATTTCTTCTATATTTTTCCATCATTTCTTTCATTTTTTACCCGGTTCCATCGCAGTCGAAATTCTGATTATTCAGAATTCTTGTGCATTTTATTTGAAACACCAAAATTTTTCATCCGGTTCCATCGCAGTCGAAATTCTGATTATTCAGAATTCTTGTGCATTTTATTTGAAACACCAAAGTGTGATTTCGTTTGTCTAGATCCGAGTCAGCTTTAACTTACATAATTCTGTGTATCTCTCTGTCAGAGCTAAGAAGCCCTACATTGTTCCGCAGATGGGGGTCAACTTCATTTGATCTGGGTCACGGATCATGCATAGTAGTAATTTTATGCACAAAATAATCTTTTTGCAAACCAGGCACAATTTTTAATGGCTGCATATCTTTAATTTCTTCGTTAAAGTGGCGAAAAGTTAGCTTCTGCACTCCGCTGTCTAATGTTTGTTTACATTCCGGCTTTTAAATCTCAGGTGACCAAAGTCAAGTGACCAGAAATTTAGATAAAGGAGTTATAGATTATCTGAAAAATATACACTCGGGTAATAAGCCAAATCACACCTTTTGCGTTTCGGCTGAATTCTGTTGGGATAAGGATATAAAGAAGTAATAGAAAAAAAAATTTCCAGAAAGATATTCACATATTGGCTATTAAAGGGACTGAATAATATGTAAAATAGTTTTTAAAAGATCATATAATGGCTTTTAAATGTGAAAGTGTGTATGTTGAAAGAAAATTCGAATTTTGATGTTTTTCCCTTGTCATTTCTTTATAATTTATCCCAAAATATTTACAGTCGGAACAACACCTGCACCGGAAAGACCCGAAAGTGTGAATTGGCTTATTGATAGATGCAGAATTAGTTATAAATTTATTTTTTGCACCCATGATATTCAAATTTTAGTTTTTTCCATGGTTATCCCAAAATATTTGCAGTCGGAACAACACCTGCACCGGAAAGACCCGAAAGTGTGAATTGGCTTATTGATAGATGCAGAATTAGGTATAAATTTATTTTTTACATCCTCGATATTCAAATTTTAGTTTTTTTCCATGGTTTTTAGGCCCCAACCCTTCGGATTGGGGCCTATAGGTTTGGGGTTTCCGTCTGTCCGTCCGTCTGTCCGTCATCGCTTTATACCCCAATGAATTTGGGGGGCGGTTGGGGCCTGCTTGTGTTTCAGAAATACTTACTTGTTGAAATAGCACTTCAAAAGTCTTTGGGGAATAGTTACAAAATTCACTGTCACTTTTTCACGTAATAAACCATACTCCCTGGATGTAAAGAAATGTCAATTACTGCGGGAGATTTGAGGTTATCTTGGTATTTTGTTCTTTTAAAGAAAGCACAACACAGAAGTTATATATCATTGCCGTAGTACTTTGAGGGCCATGTATATTCAAATAATTGATAGATACAGAATTGGGTAGAAATTTATTTTGTACACCCACGATCTTTAACTTTTAGTTTTTCCGTGCTTTTTGAAATAGCAATTCTAAAGTTTTTAGTGGATAATTAATACAAAATCCACTGTCACTTTTTCACGTAATAAACCATGCTCCCTGGATGTAAACAAATTTCAATTATTGCCGGAGATTTGTGGTTATTTCGGAATTTTGTTCTTTTAAAGAAAGCATAACACAGAAGTTGTATATCGTTGCCGTTTTACCTTGAGGGCCTTAAGCGAATGCTAATAAAAACTTGTGGGTCGTTGATTTTTTACACAACATCGCCACAGAGGTGCCTCAGATTGATCGTAGTTGCCCGGGTACGCCGAACCTCAGTAGCGGACCTCTTCTTGGAGATAACCAAATCACACTTTAGGCGTTCCGAATAAAATGCGCAAAAATCCAACGTTTTGAATACAAACTAACCAGGTTACAAATGAAACAGATGATAGAGAGATTTCGCCTAAATATAAAATTGCTCTGCACCAAACAGTAGTTGTAACCCGTATGCTATTAAATATTTACCAGGGTCCTAGGTTAAACCACCTCTGCCGGTAGTGTCGCCACCTCCCGACAACAACAGTTATCCCGGAAATGATATTTTTTTACCGAACCTCTCGACAGCTGCCACTAGTTTTCGAATACAAAATACTGAGCTGCGATATGTAAACTGTTAGTATACTTGTACATATTTAAATGTCAGGTTTATGCTCACATAAAATCCTTTATTCCATGCGGACCCTTTTTATCTAGAAATGGCTATTGTTTTCAACTTTAGAGGCTCTGGGTATTTCGGCGCTCGTTCCAGGAAACCGATGTTCGGACTTTTCTTAAAAAGCAGACTGAGAAGTATCCTAGCGCATTATTTTCGACCACAGCGAAGCTACCAAACTAGAGTAAAGAGTGGTTTTGCAATTGTATAATCATTGTTATTGCAGGTGATAATGGGGGGTTCTGTGCCCTGATCTCAAGAAAACATTTTTCTCAGTACAAAATTGTTATTTGACCATTTATGCGATGCGCTCGTTCAAAAATAACGCCATTGGCCCCAGACACCAATTACAAGTTCTGTTATAAGAACTGTGACACTTCCGTAAAAAACGAGTTGATATATCCTACAGTTTGCTCTTAAAATATTGATATTTTGAGATGATAGAATAAAGTGGCGAGTCACAACTATGCTCGAAAATTTTGCCCGGAAAAAATATCATCCTGGCATTTTCGTGAATTACGACATTTTACTTCGCGCATAACAGAAAACATGTGTAAAATCCTGTATTTGGTACGTACCAAAGCAGTACCGGGAGTTTCCGAAAAGAAGCTCCCACCATATAAAAGCCCCGGAGCTCTTATTAGGAAACTGTTTCCTAATAGAAGCCCCAAGGCGTCTATTTGGAGTTAAAATAAAGACCTGAAAAAATCGTTTCCTAATAAAAGCCCAACTCCTTCCCTGCAAGTCTTTTTAGAACTTGTGTTTACTCGCAATGCAGACACGGTGCACTTAATCCTTTGATATGAGGCAGCCCCGAGACATGTTCTGCGTCGTTGCTTAATCCTGTGCTTTGCACAAGGCGAACAGACACCCCGTCCCCACTGCCACCTTTACTCCGGAGTATTACTGGAAATATAACGGTCCGAGTACTGAAACGGGCGGCGTGATGTTGCCCCTCCTTCCTTGCAAGTCTTTTTAGAAGTCGTGTACTCGCAATGCAGACACGGTGCACTTAATCCTTTGATGTGAGGTAAAGCCCCTAGACACGTTCTCCTGTGCTTCACATAAAGCAACCCCCCCCCCCCCCCCCCGACTTTTACCGTTACTGTTGTTTTTGTGTGTTTTGTTGTTTTTTTGTGCGGATATCCACAGCATGTACCGCTTTAAAAAGAGATTGGTGGTAAATTTTCTTTTTTTTCCAACAAAAACTTATCGACAACCCCCATCTAAAGAAGCCCCGGGGCTCTAATTAGGAAACTGATAGGGGCCCCGGGGCTTCTATTTTGCTTCTAAATGAGCGCCTGAAATGGCCAGTTTCCAAACAGAAGCCCTGGGCTTTTTTCGGAAACCACAGGTACCCGAGAGCTATTGCGCAAAAACCATTGAAAAGTGGCAGATGGTCGTAAGTTACTGGTATTAAAAGTTTTAACAAATAGTTTCAAGTTGAAATTTTTTTTATGTTCCGAGTATGAGCTGTTTTTGCTATATTTCTTCTGTCCTTTCTTTAATTTTTTAACCGGTTCCCTTGCCGTCGAAATTCAAAATTCTTGCGCATTTTATTGGAAACACCCAAAGTGTGATTAGGCTTATGGTTAATTAGTTCACGTGACTAGGGAGAGGAGAGAGAATTCGGTATAGTAAATCTTAATTGGTGACAGCCGAGGTAAACGGTCACCTTTTTTTAGTAGAAATTTTTTTTTTCAAAAATTAGGCAATTGTGATGTCCCCGTCCACTTCGTCTCTGAAACAATTGATCTTCATTGATCTATTCACCAATATTGATCTTAGGAGAGACTGATCCGTAAACTATTTGCAATTCTAATTGCAATTAGGTTCCTATTGGTGAATTGCAATTTACCGAGGTGCAATACATTCAATAAAATAAATACAATTTTATTTATTGTGTCTTTGTAAGCCAAGAACCCAAGAAAAAATAGTATATGGAGGGGGCAAGCGACCACTCCTCCACTTTGAAAGGCGGGGGGGGGGGGGGGGAGGGAGGGCAGTCGACCGGGTTGCAAAAAAGGGGGCAGATGATAGGGGGGAGGGGGCAGATGACCGGGATTCGACAGCCGAATATCAAATTCCGACTCCACGAAATTACCAGCTGCAAATCTGGCACCTCTTACGACTGAAATACACCTTATTTTGCGATGCTTGACAATAGGAAGTTGTTTTGAACCGCGGAAGATGCCATTTTTTTACATTTCACTAATTTCGATGTACCGTTCGTTCTGCTCCTCGTATGTGCTTCTTTCTAGCGTCCCCAAATCAGGCAATTCCCATACGTAAGTGCGAGACAAAATGGCCATAGCACTGCACGTGGGGCCATCAGTTTTCCCAAAATGATGAAAAATAAGGGTCATGAGCCATTACTTTCTCCGTTATAAGCGTATTCACAGTTTCCACGACGAGATTTACGAAAAAAAACTGGACTACAGTTTTTTTTTTTGGGGGGGGGGGGGGACTAACATAGAATCAGAGAAACTTAAAAAAACACACATAAATATCCATCAGGAAATACATCAAAATCAATTTGAAATAAATTTAGCACACACACAGAGAAAACCATCTTTTAGTGTATTTTTTTATTTGTTTCTTTATGTTTTTTTTCCCACGCTGGAATCTTGCGTGTTTCATCTACTGAGCTGCCCGAGTCAGCTCTTCCTTAAGTTACTCCGTATATGTCCATGTCAGAGCTGCCATTGTTCAGCTTACAGGGGTCACTTTTGTATGTTCTCGAATCCTGCATACTAGTTCCTGTTATTCAGACGTTTACTGAAAGTCCATGAACAACATACCCTTTTTGCAAAACAGGTACAACTTTCAATGGACTGCATGTCTTTTATTTTTCCGTGAAGTGAAGAAAAAATAGCTTCCACACTCAGCTGTCAAATGTTTATGTTCGGGGCTTTAAATGTCATATGGGCAAAGTCAAGTGATCAAAAATTGAAATAAAGGAGGCATGTGTTATCTGTAAAATAAGTTGGTGCAAAATTACGCATAAACTTCTTCTGTATACTCGTAATATTTAACTTTGAGTTTCTTCCATGCTTTTTGAAATATGAATTGCAACTGTTTCTGGTATAAAATTACAAAATTTATTTTCAGTATTTTTTTTGAGGCAATAAACCATCCTCCCCGTGTGTTAACAAATGTCAGTTATCGCGGGAGATTTATAGTTATTGGCATAATGTTTGTTTTAAAAAAAAAGGCAACACAGAACTTGTATATCATTGTTGTTGTACTTTTGGGGGCCTTTAGCAAACGCTAATAGAGACTTGTGGGTTGATAAACCTCGTACAAAATCGCAACAGCGGTGCCTCAAAGCGTTCGCATTTGACTTGTGTAATCGTTTTTTAGCGAGGAATTGAAGCGGTAAGCGGATCGTTCCTTGGAGGTTAGTTCACGGTTTCAAGTGTTCTTGCTGTCTTGACGTATTAGGTATCAAAGCTTGATTAGAATGCAGGACAATGCATTGGTATTATAGAAGTGGCTTTCTAATCCAGAAACAGGTCTTTGTCTATTTCAAAATGATTTTGCTGTGCTTCTAAGTTTCTCTGCTTCTATGTTTATCCCCCAAAACTGGAGTCCTGTTTTTTGCGTAAATCTCGTAGACGAAATTATGAATTCGCTTATTTTTGTTTAAACAGGGATACCCCCAGTCGTTCACCGTTGGACGTCATTTTCAGCCAAAAACAGGCCTGAAACAAAAGCCAATTTCTCAAAATATTCTTAACCTGGAGACATATTTTTCCCTTTCAAATTCCATATACTGTATACACTTTACAAACACACCCTTGATCTTTTAACGAAAAGTCAGGTTATATAACACCATTAAAAGTCAGGTTATATAACACCATTAAATGCGGCACTGTCAATTCGCGTGTTCCTGTTATTATTAACTACCAGTCCCGGTATTTACAAAAGTTAACCGTACACCGCACAAGTGAAATCAGTTGATTTAGTCCAGTTACGCAAACAATTTTTACAAGAATATGTTTAAACAAGGAAAATTTATCAATTAATTTTCAGAAGTTCTGTTAACTACAGGAGCAGTTAACTGAATTGGTTAACTGTACAGTTAACCTTTGTGAATACGGACCTAGGAAGTAAGTGTTTGTGAATCCTATCCTGTGCACTCTTTACTTTTCCTACAAAACGTAGGCATAATGTTAAGTGAATAACAGTGCTTTAAGTTACAATTAAATGTATCCACTCTAATTGCAAAAATTGGCTTTCGTTTTCTGGTGTTATTACTATTGAATATAATTCTATTCTGTTGAAAGTATTATGTGCATGTGTATAACACTAATCAGGCACAATACATTATGCATGACAATAAGACTTGAAAGGGTGAATTATTGCTAAATAGAAAAAAAGTACCAGTTTCGTTCATTTGTTCCCCACAGGGGGGGGGGGGGATATATGCGATCGACCGTCGGTCTGTCAGTCGGTCTGTCATCAAGAGCTTGTTAACACGATAACTTAAAAACTCCTGCAAGGATTTTAATGAAACTTGGTGTGTAGCTTCTATAGGAACAAGCACACATTGGTATTGTAAATGGGCCAGGTTCGTCCAAGGAAAATGGACCAGCTGGACTTGGAAAATTTCAACTATTGATGGCCGTGTTTAACAGATTGGGGGCCTGTGGGGAAAATGTGGGTTTGCACACTGCTCTGGGTTTAAGAATAAATTACATTTTATAATTCCTCACAGAATCCATCACGCAGAAGTCCACACGACGCTAAAGCAAATATGTCCCAACTATACCTGTAATAATTGACCCATTCATAAACTTGGTAAAGCTCTGCTTGATTCCTTGGAGAGTAGAAGACATGGGGGCGTGTTGCTCAGGGCGAACACTCTACACAGGATACTGCGGCAGAAATAACACCTGTTTACCAACAGCTATTTTTTTACCCAGTTCCACAACACAGTCGATCTTCTGTTCATCTATGGCTTGCCCGCTGTGTACGAAAGATCAAAATTCACTTTCATCCCAGAGCCCTCCATATTTTACCATCAAAGATAACAACTGAATTATCCCCCTAGAGTATACAGACCCTTTGGTTATAAATAACATTACTATTAATACTTGTCATATTTACCACTAATTATCCAGAATTAAAATAAACGTATAATATCAGCTGCATGTGAATCGCTACTCCGCACCTGCAGCCATGTGCATAAGTAATTCGGACACGAGAAATTGGTTTTGGCACCAGATACGCCCTTGTTTATTTATCAGGTTGCGATGTTATGATGAGGTCGCAATCCTATGAAAAGAATACAGGGAATGTCAGTCCACCTCTTCCGTGGAGTAAATTATCTGTGGTTGGATTCCTCACCAGATTAATGTTTTTTTTGCGCAGTATGAACTCTGGGAGTCACATTGGTTTGCAACCCGTCTAATTACCGAACCTTTTGTAATAAATTGTTTTAAATTCACTCTGGGCTTACATCAAATGACGTAAATGGGGAAAATGTCACTGGTTTCAATAAAACGAGCGATAATATCAGTAGTTACAGAGCTGGCACGTGCGCCGAGAATGGGGCAATGTTCTGCCACCTTGTACCGTCGACCATTTCTGATTAGGACTACTTTTGCGACTGCAAATTCAAATTCAATTGGATTTAAATGTTAAGAAATCATAGGCGAAAAGTTTCAATTTCTAATTTTCTTTCTATAAATTCATTTCTTGCTAATGGGTCAGTGTTTTTTATGTAATCTGCCCAACCTAAGCTATTCACTATAAGCTATTTTTTAGTCCCTCGCTGCCGGGTAGCGCGAAGCGGGGGACTATAGGATTCGGGTCTGTCCGTCTGTCCTTCCGTCGACACTTTTTTGTCGGCGCTATATCTCCGTAACCACTGAAGCGATTCAATTGTTCTCTTGCACCTGCAAAGACTATACAGTGGACCTGTGCAACGAGTGGTTATTTTGAGATTTTCGCAAAAATTGGGAAAATTGGAATCTTTTGAAAATACACCACAATTGACCTATTCAATGGGTGTTTGTCGTATTGAAATCCTGTGATTGTACGCTTGCGGGGGACTTAGTCAGTTTTACTGACATACTTGTTTCAATGAAGAATCGTTTCTAACATAACATAAATGTGCAAATTCTCCGCATCTATGGTATCACGTTGGAACCTGCGATGTAGATTTTCGTCTAATCATTCACATTTTGGCTTTGAAGGCGGAAGAAAGCGGAAGATTTTATGTAGCCTGTCTCTTAGCCTGTCAATGCTCATGTTACTAATGAATACATATTTCTAGTTTATTTAAGTGTTCTGCAATATTTTGTAAAATCAACATTGGCGATTCGGTCTTGGCTCGGATAAAAAGGCGTACCGTGTATTGTCTGTAGTGACCATCTTCTAGACTCCGATAAAAAGATGTACAATAAAACCTATGTGTAGCGACCACCTTCCAGACGCGGATAACAATGACGTACAGTAAAACACGTTTAGTAACTGCCTTCCAGACGCGGAAAAAAGAGATAAAGTAAAACCGGTTCGCAGTGACCACCATCCGGATCCGGATAAAAAAGGCATACAGTAAAATCTCTTTTTGTGACCACTTTCCAGACTCGGATGAAAAGGCGTACCGAAAACTTGTCTGTAACGACCACCTTCCAGATTCAGAAAAAATGCCTGCCCCTGGACGTTGGCTACACCTGTAGTGCGGGTTCTGTCGTCCGTCTGCAAACTTTTATTTTTTGCTGCTGCTCTGTCAGTTAACGTCGGATCGCAGTAAAATTTTGTGGAAATATAGTCCACTTGGGTGAACAAATGCCCAGTATTTAATGTTTGCAATTCGCCACTTTCTGCCAATTTTGCGAAGCGGTCACTACCTTGGTTAAGAAAGATATCTCGTCCTATAAATTTCGTTAAATTTTTCTCGAAATTTTGCAAGCAGGTAGTGTGAGTCCTTGATAAACAAGTGCTTTTTGGATTTTCGCCAACTGGGGCAATTGCCAAGATTTCAAAATTTAACAAGTTTTTAGCACTGGTGCTCGCAGTGCACCTGAGTCATAATGAGTCATTTTTTAGCGGTGAGCCAAATTTGGCGCTTTTTGTCAGCTTTTGCATTTATGATGGATCTGATATGTCTGGATTGCGCTGAGAGTCGCAGTTGTATGCAAATTAGATTGTAACTAGAGCGTTCAGTGTACAATACCATCAGTGTACCCAAACATATCAAGCATTCCTGTTAGCCAGCCATTGGTCGCTTCATACAAAAAAAAGACTTTTTAATCTGAGACAAATGTCAGTCTAATTCGATGTATTTCAGTCTCGCTTAAAGTAATCGCGAATTGGGAGAGTCAAATCAACTTGAATTGACCTCAAATTGAGGGGTCTCAAATTAACCTCGAATGAAAAAAAACTCGTATTAGTATCGAAATGAAGAATACGCTGTCTTATATTAACTTCGAATTATTTCGAAAATATCTTTTTATCGCAAAGTAATAATATATTATGTGTAATTTCGTATGATGTGTATTTATTATATAGTATAGTGTGATAAATGTTCACCCCTTCCTACCTATGGGAGGTACTGTATTCTGGCTAGTATGGGGCGGCTGAAACGGAAGTTAAGCAGCGTTGAGTCCGGTGAGTACTTGGATGGGTAACCATGGGTCGATATAGACTCAAATTAGTCTCAGATTATAGCTTTATGTCCTTCCAGGCTCGGCTATAAAGGCGTACCGCAAACTTGTCTGTAAGGACTACCTTCCAGACTCAGATAAAATACATGCACCTGGACTTTGGCCCTGTATTTAAAAAAAAAAAAATTCTGCATTTCAAGGCTAAATTGAGATGACAGTCTTGAATTGATCTTAAATTATCCAGTATCTGACAGTCCTGGGCGGTGTTAAATTAACCACAAATTGATCTTAGATTAAGAGAATGGAATGTGAATTTTTAAGACTGCTCAATGTGAGATCGTTTCGTAAGCTTAATTTAATTTCAAATTAAGAGTCTCGAATTATGCGTTTGTTTTCGTTTGGGGCTGCAAACAGACAAGTCGATAGAAAATACCCAAGAAAATTTAATAGTAAATGTACGGTAAACAAAATAAAACTTTAGTATAAAGTGAACAAATGTATTTCAACAGTGTTTCAGCTATAAAACACCTTAACTAATCCATGTCGTCGTATGTTTTTCAAGTGCGAAAAAGTTTATATGAAGTTTCCTCGCATGGGACTTCGGATGGTTCCGGTATATCCAAGTTTGGCAGCCTTGGGACGTTTTCTTCTTGTGGTTTATCTTTCACATTTGGTACTGCACAAGCTCCCTCCTCCTTTATAGGCTTGGCTCTTGGCACATTAGTGAAACCCTCTACGAAAGTGCAGAATGCAGTAATACCAGTTCATCTACTGTGTGCGGTTCTAAACTCGCACGATTAGGTTTGCAATCACGTTTTGGCGCTTTATGACGTCAAGCGTTGCCACATATGCATCAACTACAGTAACAACCGGCAGTTCCACATAAGGCATAATTCCACCAAGTTTGAAGCCGATCCGACTTGTCGTTAAAGTGTTGTCCTATTAACAAAGTTAGGTAGCCAAAGCACGTCACATGACGTCATGCGTTGCGCTGTATGTGCCAGATAGAATACGAGTCGTCGGGCACATCCAAACCATTACTCTACCAATTTTGAAGCTGATTGATCAATTTTCATGTTTTCACGATTATCACGTCGCGCGTTGTCCAATTATGTGTTAAAAACAATAGGAACCTGCGGGCCCACCCAAGCCATAATCCCACTAAAGTTGGAACTGATCCAACTTGTCGCCCGACTCTAGACTGGCTAAGGCGTCTTGACATCGGTAACTAGAAGCTCATTCCGCTAGCGAAATGTTAAACACTTGACAAAAATTAAAACGCAAAAATACTTCCTTCAGTGGGTTATTTCTTGAAGAATATATTGCAAACAACACAGCTTGAATACGCCTTATAAGCCGAGTAGTGTTTGGTTGTTGTTGACTTAAAGTTTATTGACTGATCAGGCATACGCCGTGTTATCTGTTCTCGCAGTGAGAGCTCGCACAAAGCTCAGCAACTTTGTTCTGTGCTGTGCATTAAATGCTACACATTCACTTGCAAAAATTACACTCTTTTCACATGGCGTTTTAACAAAGAAAACGAAATCAAAGACGAAAATAAAAAGTGACATGCACATGTTCAGATCAAGCTCTTCTTAAGTCCCAAGTTAATGGTCGTATGGCTCGTAGTGTCCGAGAAGAATAAGACACAAAAAATCGGAAAAACTGTCAAGAAGATAAAAAAGGACGAATTTTGCTCGCACAAATTCATATAACCCTTGCAAGCCAAAGGCTTGTCAAGTGTTAATTAGGCTTAATTCGGTTATGTGGTTTTAGTGTCTATTTCCGCATCATAGCGTGGATAGTGCGCCTTTACGTCTGCATAAAGAAAATGAAAATGATTGAGGCACCACTACATTTTATTCAGCTATAATGTCGTTGTCAAATTGAACGCAACCTAGAATTTGTGGTTCAGAACGAAATTAATGTTGGGGATGCATATCAACTTTTGACGCGAATTTACATCATTACGTAAAAATCTTATGTCCGAAACTTCGGCAAACATCGGAAAAAGTTGAACCTTGGTAGGATTATTGATGTTTAGGCGTTAGGGAGATTATATCGTATTGTGTCGCTTGTAGGACGAATACTAAGGCATATGACGTCATTACGTAAAATATGTACATTTTTTAAACGATTTTATGTGCAAAATATCTCGATAACGGAATCTTGTAGTTGGGAATTCTTTTGCAGTCAGTCGGACTGCTTAGTCAACTGTTGACACGTTTGGTGAAATTAAGAAAGGCGTGTGACGTCATTACATTAAAATCTTATGTGTTATATTTCTCTTTCGTTGAACACCCTCTTTCGCCCGCTGGTGGCTGTTTAGTTAACAACGTATAAAATTGTATTGTTATTGCTATGCTAGGGCTACAGCGTTTTCCAGAAAACTTATCAATTGTACCTCCATTTTTGAAGCATTGAAGTTCAAAACATTGACAGCATGGGACAAGCCATCGGTCGATGCTGTATGACTTTTACACTTTTTGCCGTGTTTTCTACCGTTCACTGAGTGCGACTTACCGGGTGGTATTACGTAACGACTCCTAGGCTAACTCCTTCCGGTCGTATATAGGTAATAGGTCATAACCTGCTGCGACTGCCTGTGTATCAGAAAACACGGTAAGCGGTAGGTCTATACTAAGAAATATGTATTTTCATGATGAATTTTGATTATATTTGCAGGAAAGGAAAGTTGTTCTTTTATTTATGTAAACGAAAAAAATGGGAACGAACTTGGTATTGCAGAACCGTGGAATTGGTCTTGAACACATGTTTTGGTTTACAAAAAAGAAATTAAACGGGTCTCGGGAGATAGTATGCGATACATCCCTGTACACTGCTGTTCTTAGTACTTATTTTGCAACTCGTCGAAAATTGTCTGAAATATTGACGAAAACAATTTTTTAAATAAAATCTACAGCGACATATCTAACGCAAAGATATGGTCTTATTGTCTTGATATTTTTTATTAAAGGTAGCAAACATTAATATCTACGCGGCTGTTACCTTTTTTTCTGGCGATTCAGCGAAAATTGGTGGAAATATCGCAGATAAACCATTTTTGTATTGAAATCTTGACTGACACCAGCTACACGGCCGTATTGTCTTGAAATTTTAGTTAAAAATTATTCTTATGTGTCATAAATCCTGACATCGGTATTCGTCAGCTGGGATAATGTCCATGAACAATTTTTTTTAATTTTAAAAATTAAATCTGACTCTGGAAAAGTGATTAAATAAAACAGAGGAAGACTGAAACCATTGCCAAAGGTAACCACTTCGTCTGCTGACTAAAAATCAGGCTGTTTCAACTCAAAACATTCATTAAAGTTAAAGTTAATGCTAGTATACATCATATACAGTAATCATAAGTGTTACAAACCTTTCGTTTCATTACACTCAATGTTATGATATTTTTCAGGTGCTAGCTGTGGAACGGTAGTATTTTTTGGGGATAATTGAGAGAATTCACCAGCCGATGGTATGTTTCGGCAGGGCCTTTCAACTTTGAGATTAGCAAAATGTGTATCACATACCTACTGGCAGCGGTCGGTTTTGAGGGCAGCCACTGCGCCGACAAAGGCTGCTACAGGAACGGTGCAGTTCTGGCCGAGTATGGTCAAGTGGTGCGCCTTGAACCCCAGAAAGTATGGGCAGCTTGGCCAAGAAATATCAGACTGTGGCAGTCCTGCCGAAATACTTGAACTTGTAGCAAAAGACGAACATATGAAATATGTTGACAAAAATCCTGATATTTTGACAGTCATTTTTAGAAACATACTGTTTAAACAACTGGTCATAATGGGATTCCAGAAACCTTATAAACATTTTTTACAGGAGGACCTATTTTTAGCGATTGAACAGATACACTCTGAGTCGCATCATATTGATAGGGTGTTTGGTTCTCTTGAGGATAACCCCACATTTAAGTTATTGAAGAACATACTGCATGAATCGACTGAGAGTATTTCAGACGACTGTAAGCAAGAACTAGTTTTCCTAATGCGTATGAGCTGTAGAACATCACACGATCCAACAGTTTACAAAATCTATCTCTCGGCAAGGCGAGCGCTCGAGACCTGCAGTTTGGAGGGTTGCTTCATGTTTCTCGCTGCATCCCGGGGGATGATTACACAATTTCGTGATTATCATGCTTACAGGGTGGTCGCAAATCGCCTAAAAAAAGACATTGAGAAGGGCTCTAGCACCCTGACTGATACTCAGAATTTAGCTATTCTGTTTCTGTGTAGAAGTATCAGAAAATTACTTTCAGACTCAACGTTGACTCTTATAACTCGTCAAATTGCGGAGATCTACAGCACGAGTAACTTGAGAACTGACTCATATATGCTTTGGGTAATAGGGGATGTTATGTCGAAATTGTATGAAAATTCCGCCCAACCACACTCGGACAAGGCCATTCTGGAGAAGTGCTTGATGCATTTAAATATTCAACTGGCGGAGAAACATCCCGACTTGACGTCATTGGAAATTGGAGGTTTACAAAGAGCAGTCGGAAAGGTTGGTTTTTATGTGTGACAGACAGGGTCAGTCGGTTACGTTTTTACTGGTCAGTGTGGAAAAAAAATTAAAAAAAGACACTCTGCTGTTTCTGGCAATAGCCTACTACTAATCATTTGTGACATGTTTCCAGGTTACGGTAGTTTCCTTTGGCCATACCATTCTGTTGATCAGTATTTACTTATTGTTACGTGTACATGGGCTTGCTTGCCCCAAGGCAGTGTGCGAAATGACGGCTCGAGCTAGTTTAAGATGGCCCGAAAAACTTAACAAGATTGATTAATAAATCTCAATAATCAATAACACGGTAAAACACCACAGTACAGTAATCAGTACAATGTCATATCAACCCGTTATAACTGAAATAACATTAGCGTTAAGGAGCATTGTTGCAGTTTAAAGTTCAAAGTCTGGTAGTGGCCTTCGGTGACCTTAATGGCATCGTCAACCACTCCGAGAGGTTATTGATATATAAGCAACGTGACACTGAGTGTCAACGGGAACTTCGATGTCCAGTGGTATCATCCGCCTGAACATTCATCGAGTACGTGTATATCATCTGTAAGTGCATCCACATTTAGATCCATCTAAAACATTTGTATGCCTTGTCAAAATAAGACCTACACATGCGAAGGCGTAGAAAGTAAAAGCTCAAAATCCGGCCATGACCTTTGGAGGTCATGAAAGGTAACCAAAATACAATCAGAACGAGAGACCATCCATAAGAGCATTCACATCGAGTTACCTCAAAATTTGCTTTGGTGGAAACGTTCACAAGACGCCGCCCCACAAGACAGCGAAAGTCAAAATTCACAGAGCAGCGGTAACCTTGAATGCCAACTCAAGGTCATCAAAATCTGATCAGTGCAAGAGGTCATGCATATGAATTCCTTATTCCGTCCACAGACTTTGCCAGAATCCTGTTCACCAGTCTCAAAGTAATAAATCCAGCGATGACCTTGAATGACCTCTCAAGGTAACAAAAATCTAGAAGTGATTCATATCAATTCTCAAGGCGAGTGTGATCAAAAGCCGTTCTTAGGGATACGTCAAATCGCTTTGGTGAAATCGTATTCATAAGGACAGCCTTACCAGTGTTGCCACATCATCCTTTTTTAAAAGGATTATCCTTTTTTTTTAAAAGCCCGATTTTATCCTTTTGGTGTGTATCACTTTGCAATGTTAAAGTGAAACGGACCGAATTTCGATCCGTTTCGCATTTTGGTCGGGTCGTCCGTTTCGCAAATCTGTGTAAGGGGCTCATTTTGCGAAACAGGACGTGCTCTTTCACCTGAGACCACATGCCTATTTCGCAGAAATTTACAGAGACCTTCAAAATTTCTGTGTAAAATAGTTCTCACACCAACATATAGGTGGCTACCTACCATGAACTCTGTGTGAGAAAAGCACGTGGAACGACAGCCAATCAGAAGACGTACACATCTTTCGATCTGTGTGAAATCTATTTTTATATCATATTTCAACCAATCAGGTGCTAGCACATGTGTCAGGGGAGCGCGACCACGTGTTGGAATGGACCCGGCCCCGGGCGGTTGTCTACTTTTTGGCCTACATTTTAGTAGATTCTGGGGTGGCATATCCGTATAATTGTATTTAAAACAGGAAGAATAATATCGCAAATACGTTTTAAAGTTATTTATTGTTTTGTTTGTAGCCTATAAATCTCAAAAATCAAAGTTAAAGTTGAGGGTAAACAAGGCAACACCCCTTTTGGTAGTGGACGATAATACCAGAAAGTTTCCACTTCATTTTTTAAAGTACATATTTTTGTTTAACTGAAGCAAAGTGTCACATATTTTATTAAGCAATCGTTAGGGTTTGTTTATCTTCGTAGATTCTTGTTTTTTTTAAACCAAGTCATTCGTTTGACATATTATTCTCGGTTTCTTTATGTAAGCCGGTCTGTTTCGCAAGCCTCATGTATGCGTGTTGTGTGTGAATTGCAGTCACTTTAAACTCTCAGTACAATTCATAACCTTTTGTTGTGCAAACAGGCGTGTTTCGTATCCGTACATGTCTTATTTACGCTCAATCTTTCTGTGGCTAGCGCTGAAATTGACTTAATCTCTCATTACTTGATGCCCTTAAACTTGACTGCTGTGTTCACCAAATTCTCCCAAATTCGCCTGGTTTCGCTGTGTAGAGGCAGGTTCTTGAGTGATGCCATTTTATATTTTTCTGAGGTGTACAAGCGTATGTCATGTGCGTACAAGTCTAATATACACTCAGCCTTTCCGTCAATATCACTTAAACTGAGTTTGGTTTCTCACTGCTTGGTGACCTTAATCTTAATTGTGCTGTCTTTTTTTTAAAATTCGGCTTATTTCACTTTGACTGAAACTAATACTCCAAAAGTGCATTTTTGTATTAGCGCAAATAGAATGGGTGCGCGACCTCCCCCGCTCCTCCCTCCCCTCCCGTCCCTAGAGCAAAATGCAATGGTAAAGCCTATTAGTCATAAAAAAATGTTTAACACTGTTAAACTTGAGATTTTTGCAGGCGCGAACTCCCTCCCCCTCTCCCATATACAACCACTGCGAATTTGGTAGTTGATAAACGCATTAAAATCGGCTTATTTTATTCACTGCAGGACGCAATCCTTCAAAAATATGTTGCTCCATTAGTGTAGCTAGTGGGAGACAATGACGTGCAACACCCCTCCCTTTATCGAAAAAAATATCACTTTAACTGAGTTTCACTGTCCTTAATCTTGAGTATGCTGTATTTAAAAAAAAACAAAGAGAGAGAGAGAGAAATCGATTCGTTTCCCATTGACTTTACTTTTTGGCACATCAAAACGGCTTTTTTTCGAGCGAAAAATTGTAGTATTTGTACTGTTAAATTGGCGCAACAACGGGGTGGGGGACATTCGGGGCAAACCCAACCCTTTCCCCAAAAGCGAAATGCTCTGGTAAAGTCTAGAAGTGAAAAAAAATTTGCCGGCCAGATCCCCCTCATCCTTCCTCCTCCTCTCTTGCACGCGCCAACTGCGAAATTGAAGTTGATAAACACACGGAAACGGCTATTCTCAGTTGATTTGCTTGCATCTGTGAACGGGCTAAAGCGAGAGATTCTCACGCACATGTGATAGGCTGATTGTGTATTATTGTGCGCTGTTTTATTTGTTTGAGCACTACTTTTATGATTGGCTTGCCTTGTTACTATTTACACGCGAAAAATGTCATATTTATCTTCCATATATGGTTCTCAGACCCCCCCCCCCCCCCTCTCCATCCACACCCCCGTCCTCCTTCACGGCGGAATTGCCAGTTCAAACACGTATCAGAAGCTCTATTGCGCAGTTGATTTGCTTTGATCTGTGAACGGGCTAAAAGCTCGAGATTCCCACGCTCATGACAGGCTAACTGTATATTATTGTGCGCTGTTTTAATTGTGTGAGCACTACTTTTATGATTGGCTTGCCTTGTTACTGTTTACGCGCGAAATAATCCGTTATTTTGTTAAGGTTTTTTGTCGTTAAAATGCTTGTTTGGTGACATTTTTTAGCTTGTGTTAGTTTATAAAAATATGGTAGGGTTTGGAATGAAATTATCTGCGAAACACTAGACTGTGTACATGAACTTGAATGCTTTTTTTACTCAGTATGCAAATTAACCTGTCACGCGCGCGTCTTTGTTCTTGGTGACATCACTTTCAATGCAGAAAGCGTCCAGGACACATGTGGATAATTTTTGAAAAATTAAAAGTGGATAAAAAGTTAATGATGATATGCCTGAAAGGTAAATACACACATGTTAAAAGCGCGATTATTTTGTGAATCACGAGAAAATGTTGTTTTAGCGTGTTTGGTGTGATTTGTGGCATTTTTTTAAGAATGTGTAAGATGCTGCTGGAAAAATACAGGCTTAATTGTGAGGGCGGCAAATTCTGGGCTAACATCTCTTTTCATTTTACGGATTTAAGTGTTTAGGAATGTTTGCTCAGAAAATTGTTGCTCAGTTTCGCTTGCTGTCGATGTGTTCTTTTCATGGATTTCTTGGTTTACAATTTTTTGTAAGTGGCCACTGCTGGAAACTAGCTCTTTTAGGCCCGGTCCTTGGGACCCGGGTCTTTGAAAAAGGAGGGTCCAAAGCTATTTAGGGAGGATCCGAACCGTGTTAAGATGAAATAGGGCGCAAGAAGACATGATTTTTTGCGGCTCAGTCGGACTCTGGGTAGCCAAAAAGGAGGGTCTCGGACCCCCGCCAATTTCCAGCCCTGTTAATACGTACACAGACTTTTGCCAATTTTAACCCCCCCCCTCCCCTGAATGCAGTCTGGATGCTTTGCCCCCCCCCCTCCACCTTGAACGCTTAAAAGAATAAGCTAATTCGCACTTTTGACTTTTGCGGAAAAATTTTTGCGTTTCGACTGAATTCAGATGGGATTAGGATGTAAATGATAGAAAAAAAACTGCATGGATGGTCTCTTAGAATGTAAAAAAAAATCGATCAGTTTCGCGCAGTTATAGCTTGTGCTGTCGGGTCATACCTAAGATTGGGATTCCTTCTTGCTACTCCGTGAGGGACTACACATACAACGGTCAGAGAGATTTTGAATGTCCCATATCAGAATAATGTGGCAGGGGGCCCCGATATGGCCATAGCAGTAAAAAAAAGATAGAAAAATCACAATGCTACACAAATGTATCCGGTCACTTGTCGGTTAGTTTCGCTAAGATTTATGGATTGTGTTGTCGTTATTTCAAATTCCCAATATATTCAGCTAATGATAATTCTCTTATTGCTTTCACAGATGCCGTTGAAAAAAGGGTGCATTAAAAAGACAAAGGTCCCAGAGAAGTTCGTTGATCTGCAGCGCTACAGAGCAGGTGACGTTGTGCTTCACATGTATAGAGGGAAGTGGTGGCCTGCACGTGTGGAAGGCCTGGACCCTGACGGAAGTATAGAAGTCTCGTTTTGCGGTTTTGACTTTGCGTAAGTTCTTAAACATTTTTCTATTGCTTTCCTGTAAAACCAGGTTGATTTAGATTCCCTTTTGTTTTTGCGTGTTCTTGTGGAATGATGACGTCCTATTCGCCGAAATTATACTTTTGTAGAGTTGAAAGACCAGTGTATTGTAGCATTGTTTTGCTCCTGTAATAACTGAAAAAAAACTTGACAAGGACAGAAGTGACGTCCTTACAGCCGCTGAGAGTGATGAATGATTTCAAAACATTCTTTCATTTTTAGTCCAGAGACAGTTTCCGATCCCAGGAAGCTCAAACCGTTTCCTATGGCTGTGGGAATTGGTAATATGTTATTAAGAAATAACAGATTTTTTTCCTTCCCTGTGATTGGGTTACATGTCTGTTTTGTCGTTTTATGGTTTGCCAATCTCCGTTTCCGTTGAGTTTTGAATGATAGTGCTTCATAAGTTTGCAGGTTCGATTATCTAGCCGGAAGCATCTGACCCAAAAGGACTTGTATTTTTTCAGTATCCTAGAAGAAGTGCTTAATCCCTGTATTGCCAGTTGCACGTTCTCATTGCTAAACGGACTGTATATGCGAGATTTTACTTATTCGTATACCACCTATTTTTAAATTTTCTATTAGTTGTCTGTTCCCTCTGTAACTTGCGTGGAAGGGAAATTGAAGTGACCATTGTGTACGTGTAATTTTTGTGCTCACGCTTTGGAATTATGAAAAAGTATCGTTTTTCTTTACGCACTGTGTGTTTTCGCATGGTTTTCGGGAATTATTTATGTGCGTCTAAACTTGTATGGAATGAAGAGAAGAGGTGTCTAAATACCCCGGGAAGGGATACAGCAAGGCCTGGGCAGAAGCCGCAAAGAGGTTATGCGGCAGGGATCAGAGCCACTTGACCCATTTTGTGGGTGAAATTGTTGGGGGACCGGTTAAAGATGACAGTTCGGATGTTAACCAAGCCTGTAGACAGATTAAGAAAGCAGCGGAAAATATCCCTGCGCCGGTAAAAAATTAAAAGTGGATAAAAAGTTAATGAGGATATGCCTGAAAGGTAAATACACACATGTTAAAAGCGCGGTTATTTTGTGAATCACGAGAAAATGTTGTTTTAGCGTGTTTGGTGTGATTTGTGGCATTTTTTTAAGAATGTGTAAGATGCTGCTGTAAAAATACAGGCTTAATTGTGAGGACGGCAAATTCTGGGCTAACATCTCTTTTCATTTTACGGATTTAAGTGTTTAGGAATGTTTGCTCAGAAAATTGTTGGTCAGTTTCGCTTGAAAATGCTGTCGATGTTGTCTTTTCATGGATTTCTTGGTTTACAATTTTTTGTAAGTGGCCACTGCTGGAAACTAGCTTTTTTAGGCCCAAGGACCCGGGTCTTTGAAAAAGGAGGGTCCAAAGCTCTTTAGGAAGGATCCGAACCGTGTTAAGATGAAATAGGGCGCAAGAAGACCTGATTTTTCGCGGCTCAGTCGGAGTCTGGGTAGCCAAAAAGAAGGGTCTCGGACCCCTGCCAATTTCCAGCCCTGTTAATACGTACACAGACTTTTGCCAATTTTAAACCCCCTCCCCTGAATGCAGTCCGGATGCTTTGGCCCGCCCCCTCCACCTTGAACGCTTAAAAGGATAAGCCAATTCGCACTTCGACTTTTGCGGAAAAATGTTTGCGTTTCGGCTGAATTCAGATGGGATTAGGATGTAAATGATAGAAAAAAAACTGCATGGATGGTCTCTTAGAATGTAAAAAAAAAAAATCGGTCAGTTTCGCGCAGTTATAGCTTATGCTGTCGGGTCATACCTAAGATTGGGATTCCTTCTTGCTGCTCCATGAGGGATTCCACATACAACGGTTAGAGTGATTTTGAATGTCCCATATCAGAATAATGTGGCAGGGGGCCCCGATATGGCCATAGCAGTAAAAAAAGATAGAAAAATGACAATGCTATACAAAATGTATCCGGTCACTTGTCGGTTAGTTTCGCTAAGATTTATGGATTGTGTTGTCGTTATTTCAAATTCCCAATATATTCAGCTAATGATAATTCTCTTATTACTTTCACAGATGCCGTTGAAAAAAGGGTGCATTAAAAAGACAAAGGTCCCAGAGAAGTTCGTTGATCTGCAGCGCTACAGAGCAGGTGACGTTGTGCTTCACATGTATAGAGGGAAGTGGTGGCCTGCACGTGTGGAAGGCCTGGACCCTGACGGAAGTATAGAAGTCTCGTTTTGCGGTTTTGACTTTGCGTAAGTTCTTAAACATTTTTCTATTGCTTTCCTGTAAAACCAGGTTGATTTAGATTCCCTTTTGTTTTTGCGTGTTCTTGTGGAATGATGACGTCCTATTCGCCGAAATTATACTTTTGTAGAGTTGAAAGACCAGTGTATTGTAGCATTGTTTTGCTCCTGTAATAACTGAAAAAAAACTTGACAAGGACAGAAGTGACGTCCTTACAGCCGCTGAGAGTGATGAATGATTTCAAAACATTCTTTCATTTTTAGTCCAGAGACAGTTTCCGATCCCAGGAAGCTCAAACCGTTTCCTATGGCTGTGGGAATTGGTAATATGTTATTAAGAAATAACAGATTTTTTTCCTTCCCTGTGATTGGGTTAAATGTCTGTTTTGTCGTTTTATGGTTTGCCAATCTCCGTTTCCGTTGAGTTTTGCATGATAGTGCTTCATAAGTTTGCAGGTTCGATTATCTAGCCGGAAGCATCAGACCCAAAAGGACTTGTATTTTTTCAGTATCCTAGAAGAAGTGCTTAATCCCTGTATTGCCAGTTGCACGTTCTCATTGCTAAACGGACTGTATATGTCTCTTAGTTGTCTGTTCCCTCTGTAACTTGCGTGGAAGGGAAATTGAAGTGACCATTGTGTACGTGTAATTTTTGTGCTCACGCTTTGGAATTATGAAAAAGTATCGTTTTTCTTTACGCACTGTGTGTTTTCGCATGGTTTTTGGGAATGATTTATGTGCGTCTAAACTTGTATGGAATGAAATGTGAAATGATTAAGCATTCCGTCATTTTTTCTGCAGAAGAGGTGTCTAAATACCCCGGGAAGGGATACATCAAGGCCTGGGCAGAAGCCACAAAGAGGTTATGCGGCAGGGATCAGAGCCACTTGACCCATTTTGTGGGTGAAATTGTTGGGGGACCGGTTAAAGATGACAGTTTGGATGTTAACCAAGCCTATAGACAGATTAAGAAAGCAGCGGAAAATATCCCTGCGCCGGTTTCAGGTAATTACAGGTGGACGAATATGCAACATATATTTTGCTTGACGCGTATTTCTCGTTTCATTCAACATTTCATTTTGTCTGTGTGAGTGTGATCCGAAGGGCAGTTTCATTATTTTACTGAACCGGAACTTGCAAGACTGAAGCGAAACGGACTGTTGTCAGAATTTTGAACATGCGTGTCCTGTGCGGCTAAGCTTTAAATTATTCAAGGATGAAATAAGGACGTTATAGTTTATGACTCGGCTGTTACATTAACATTGGCATTGGAAGAAAAGTAACCACAGAGTTTAAAATAATTTTAAAAACATCTGTTCATTTCGCTTGCACAGATTAACTGGTTGACATTTTCATACAATATCCCTGTTGCAGCGATCGAAAGGCATGACACAGAAGTTACGGTCACCATTGGGGAGAGGGTGGCGCAATCCGAAGAACGTAGTTCGGACAGCGATTGCGTCATTACGGGCGCCGATACCACGTCAAAAGAGCTTTGTGAGAGAGACCAGTGGAAAGGGAAGAGGGGGCACACACATTCATCGCAGGGCGAAAAAGACACAAAACTCTCAGCGAATGCGGAATCGGCTGTTGAAGGGGCATCTTCTGAGAAGTTGCTGGGTAAGTGATGATTTTGCGTTTATAAAGGGTAAGAATTGTTGCTGATATGTGTCGGAAGGAGTATCGTGATATATGTAACGCTAGTGCAGATTTGGTCAAGCCAACCAGGTGTTGGCGTTTTAAAGAATTCAAAACATTTTTCGTGCGTTATGGTTGTCGGCGTAACGAACTGCTTATCAGTGCCCACTGCTGTGATTGTAAGAGTTTTGTACAGTTCAGCTTTGAATTGAAGATGAAATGTGAAGGTTATTCGTGGGCGCTTCATGGTCTCTTCAAAGGTAGTTGCCATTTTGACTTGATGTGAAGTTGTAAGTGTCTCTGTCGTACGAAGTCGCAGTGATTTAGCGTTTGTAATAACAGTGTTATACTTTTTCAGAAAATGTCCCCGTTGCTGCAATCGGAAGCCGTGACACAGAAGTCGCGGTCCGAGTTGGGGAGGGGGTGGCGCAATCCGAAGAACGTAGTTCGGACAGCGATTGCGTCATTACGGGCACCGATACCACGTCAAAAGAGCTTTGTGAGGGACCAGTGAAAAGGGGGCACACACACATTCATCGCAGGGCGAAAAAGACACAAAACTCCCAGCGAATGCGGAATCGGCTGTTGAAGGGGCATCTTCTGAGAAGATGCTGGGTAAGTGAGGCTTTTGCATTTATAAAGCATTTATAAAGGGTAAGAGAATTGTTGCTGAGGTGTGTCGGAAGGAGTATATTGATATATGTAGCAGTAGTGCAGATTTGGTCAAGCAAACCAGGTGTTGGCATTTTAAAGAATTCAAAACATTTTTCGTGCGTTATGGTTGTCGGCGAAACGGACTGCTTATCAATGCCCACTGCTGTGATTCCGGAAGACCTGGAGGGCAATTACTGCTGCTGTCCTATTTGGATTTTGCATGTTAAATCCTGCTTAGGCATTGCTTAAGCACTGCCTAAGCAGGATTTCACTTGCAAAATCCAAGTACGGCAGCAGCAGTAGTGGCCCTCCAGGTCTTCGCTTATATCACATAAATGCATTTACCACTTGCTTGTATAACTCTCATGTCTGTCATTTTGTTTTGTTGCAGAAGCTGCTGGACTTGTTTGCAGGATGTTAGAGAGGCCTGGAGGGGTAGATGCGGAGGTATTTGCGGGACATGAAATTGCGACATGTGTTTTGAGGGATGTGCTAGAGCACTGCCTGTGGGGAATAAGTGGCCTATGCACACTGCTCTAGTTTGCATTTCACTTTTCTCTCATAAAGTGACCGACTGTAAATTTATGAAAGTAGCGGTGATGGGTAGTACGGGCAAGTTTCATGTGACAGGGTCACAAAAGCTGCCAAGTTTGCCGATGTGTTTAAAAAAGAAATACTTGCTTCGTAGATTTCGCGTGGGTGCACTATATTTCGCATAGTTATGGATGTGTGCGTACATTTAGCTTGTCAGTTCGAAAGTTTTAACTGTGCTATTTACAGTTCACTGTTCTTATGCGAAGTGACCGACTTTAAATTTATGAGCATTGCGAAATTGGGTAGTACAAGTAAATTGTATGTGACAGAATCTCAAAACTTCCAAATTTTGCTGGTGTTTCTGTAAGAACATTTTGGTGTTCGCACATTTCGCGTGGTCGTGTACGTACACTTGGCTTGTCAGTTCGAAAGCTTTTTAACTGTGTTATTTGCAGTTCACTTTCTCACACCAAGTGACCGACTTTGGTACGTACAAAACCATGCGAAATGTGCGAGCATCAAAATGTTCTTATTCACAGAAACATCGACAAAAGAAACTATTTTTGGGACATTTCGCTGGATGACATGTTTGTGGGATTCTGTTTTGGTTTACACAAGTGCGGGGAATTTTCTGTGTATCACTTTTCCCATGCAGTTCACCGTTCTTATACAAAGTGACCGATTTAAATTTATGAACGTCGCAGGATTGGATAGTACGGGCAATTTTCATGTATCGGGTTTTCAAAACCTGCCAGATTTGCCGAGGTATTTAGGAAGTGTTTGGGTTCGTACATTTCGCATGGTTATGTGCGTTCGCGTATCAGTTTGAAAGTTTCAATGTGTTATTTGCATTTAATTTTTCTCGTATAAAGTGACCGACTGTAAATTTATGAAAGTGGCGGCGATGGGTAGTACGGGCAAGTTTCATGTGACAGGGTCACAAAAGCTGCCAAGTTTGCCGAAGTGTTAAAAAAAAATTCTTGCTTCGTAGATTTTGCGTGGTTGCACTATATTTCGCATGGTTGTGGATGTATGCGTACATTTCGCTTGTCAGTTCGAAAGTATTAACTGTGTTATTTGCAGTTCACTGCTCCTATACGAAGTGGCCGACTTTAAATTTATGAGCGTTACGAAATTGGGTAGTACGAGTAAATGACATGTGACAGGGCCTCAAAAGTTGCAAATTTTGCTGATGTTTCTGTGAGTAAGAACATTTTGGTGTTCGCACATTTCGCATGGTTGTGTACGTACATTTCGCTTGTCAATTCGAAAGCTTAAACTGCGTTATTTTCAGTTCACTTTTCTCACACCAAGTGACCGGCTTTAGTACGTACAAAACCATGCGAAATGTGCGAACACCAAAATATTCTAATTCACAGAAACATCGACAAAATTTTCGAAGTTTGAGACCCTGTCACATACATGATTATGCACGTACATTTCGCATGTGATATTTTAGGACACAGGGATAACGTTCAGTTGCGGGCCTACATTTCAAATTTTTACAAGAAAAATAGAAAGGCGGATGAAGCTTGAGATCCGTTTGAAAAAAGAAACTATTTTGGGGACATTTCGCTGTGATGTCATGTTTGTGGGATTCTGTTTTGGTTTACACAAGTGCGGGGAATTTTCTGTGTATCACTTTTCCCGTGCAGTTCACTGTTCTTATACGAAGTGACCGACTTTAAATTTATGAGCGTCGCGGGGCTGGGTAGTACGGGCAATTTTCATGTAACGGGGTCTCAAAATCTGCCAGATTTGCCGAGGTATTTAAAAAGAAGTGTTTGGGTTCGTACATTTCGCATGGTTATGTGCGTTCGCGTATCAGTTTGAAATTTTCAATGTGTTAGTTGCATTTAATTTTTCTCGTATAAAGTGACCGACTGTAAATTTATGAAAGTGGCGGTGATGGGTAGTACGGGCAAGTTTCATGTGACAGGGTCACAAAAGCTGCCAAGTTTGCCGATGTGTTAAAAAAAAAATTCTTGCTTCGTAGATTTCGCGTGGTTGCACTATATTTCGCATGGTTGTGGATGTGTGCGTACATTTCGCTTGTCAGTTCGAAAGTATTAACTGTGTTATTTGCAGTTCACTGCTCCTATACGAAGTGGCCGACTTTAAATTTATGAGCGTTGCGAGATTGGGTAGTACGAGTAAATGACATGTGACAGGGTCTCAAAAGTTGCAAATTTTGCTGATGTTTCTGTGAGTAAGAACATTTTGGTGTTCGCACATTTCGCATGGTTGTGTAAGTACATTTCGCTTGTCAATTCGAAAGCTTTAACTGCGTTATTTTCAGTTCACTTTTCTCACACCAAGTGACCGACTTAAGTACGTACAAAACCATGCGAAATGTGCGAACACCAAAATGTTCTAATTAACAGAAACATCGACAAAATTTTCGAAGTTTGAGACCCTGTCACATACATGGTTGTGGACGTACGTTTCGCATGTGATGTTTTGGGGCACAGGGACAAAGTTCAGTTGCGAGCATACCTTTCAAATTTTTACAAGAAAAATAAATAGGCGGATGAAGCTTCAGATCCATTTAAGAAAAAGAAACTATTTCGGGGACATTTCGCTGTGATGACATGTTTGTGGGATTCTGTTTTGGTTTACACAAGTGCGGGGAGTGTTCTTTGTATCACTTTCACATGCAGTTCACTGTTCTTATACGAAGTGACCGACTTTAAATTTATGAACGTCGCGGGGCTGGGTAGTACGGGCAATTTTCATACAACGGGGTCTCAAAACCTGCCAAATTTGCCGAGGTATTTAAAAAGAAGTGCTTGGGTTCGTACATTTCGCATGGTTATGTGCGTTCGCGTATCAATTTGAAAGTTTCAATGTGTTATTTGCATTTGATTTTTCTCGTATAAAGTGACTGACTGTAAATTTATGAAAGTGGCGGCGATGGGTAGTACGGGCAAGTTTCATGTGACAAGGTCACAAAAGCTGCCAAGTTTGCCGATGTGTTTAAAAAAGAAATACTTGCGTCGTAGATTTCGCGTGGTTGCACTATATTTTGCATGGTTGTGTATGAGCGCACATTTCGCTTGTCAGTTCGAAAGTTCACTGTTCGGAGTGACCAATTTCAAAGTTTATGAACGTTGCGAGATTGGGTAGTACGAGCATATGGTATGTTACAGAGCCTCAAAACTTGGAAATTTTGCCGATGTTGCCGTGATTAAGTAAATTTTGGTGTTCGCACATTTTGCATGGTTGTGTACGTACATGTCGCATGTCAGTTTGAAAGTTTTGTGTTATTTGCAGTTCACTTTTCTCATACGAAGTCACCGACTTTAGTACGTACACATCCGTGCAAAATGTGCGAAACCAAAATGTGCTTATTTACAGAAACATCGGCAAAATTTTCAAAAGTTTGAGACCGTGTCACTTACATGGTTGTTATACGTACATTTCGCATGATTGTGTGTGAACGTGCATTTCGCTTGTCAGTTCAAAAATTTTACCTGTGTTATTTCAAAAGTTCACTATTCTTATACGAAGTGACCGACTAAATTTATGAACGTCGCGAGAAGGGCGTACGCGCAAACGTGACAGGATCTCAAATCTTGGAAATCTGCCGATGTTTCCGTGATTAAAAAATTTTGGTGTTCGCACATTTCGCATGGTTTTGTACGTACATTTCGCATGTCAGTTTGAAAGTTTTAATTGTGTTATTTTCAGTTCACTTTTCTCATACGAAGTCACCGACTTTAAATTTATGAACGTCACGAGATGGGGTAGTACACCCAAGTTGTGTTGCAGGGTCCCTAAACTTGCAAATTTTGTGCATGGTTGTGTACGTACATTTCGCATGTTAGTTTGAAAGTTTCAGCTGTGTATTTTGTTTTCTTTAGAAAGCTTTTATGTGGTTTATATTCCATTGCCTCACGTTTTTTCGGTCTATCATTTGAAATTTTAACTAGTACACATAACACTGAGCTTGAAAATAAGATAGAGTTGGTTATTTACAAATCACGGTTATATCAGTAGGGGATTTTGTTGTATTATTTTTTTCTGTATTTTGGTTTTATTTTAAAAGAGTTTTGTTTTTAAACATTCATCTGTATAAATCTGTATTTTGTTTTTAAACAATTCATCTGTATAATATAAATCTATGTTTTTAAACGTTCATCTGTTTTAATATCTTTTGTACTGCTCTTCAATATTTTGTAACTCTTCAATTAATGTTAAATAGTTTATGTATAGAAATGAAAGAAAATAAATACTACATTGGGATTATGGTGTAAATAAAAGAAAACAAACTCTACGCTTGTTTGGCTTTTATTTAGTGTTTCCCTAATACTCTTTTACAGAAAGCACGTGGCCTTTGTTTATAAACAAAATCGGTTTGTTTACATTTTTTACAGTCTCGATTCACATCAAACTTATAGTTGCAGATATAAAAAAATGGTGTAAAATATGCAAATTATGTAAACAAAATATTCCGTTTCGCAGGGTTCATGCTTTGTTAAATTTCTCTTAATCTGTTGTCTTTTATATATTTTCGCTTTCGGAATTGAATGTAAAAAAAATCTACCGAGATTTTCATATACAACTTATGTCTGAAAAGTCCCTAATAACGAAGTTAGATTTTTGGCGTACATTTCGCGAGTTGGAGAAGAAATCGCGATTCGTCGTTTGTTTCCCGACATACCTGTATATATATGTATGTACGTGTGTAAACTTTTACTTAAAATGCTTCTTCTCCTTCAGTTTTGATCGGATTCCTCTCAAATTTTACACGAATGTTCTGTAGTTATACCTCTCTTTAAAAATAATTTTTTTTGGCGCTCCGCCAAAAATTGGCCAAATGTGGGGCATTTCAAATTTTTGGGTTGCCAATTTTCAAAATGCATCTTCTCCTTCAGTTTTGATCGGATTCCTGTCAAATTTTACACGAATATGCCCTAGGTAGACCTCTTTTGAAAAAGTACTCATTTTGGCGATCCGCCAAAAATTGGCCAAATGGGGGACATTTGTTAATTTTTTGGTGTCAAATTTTCAAATTGCTTCTTCTCCCACAATTTTGATCGGATTCCTTTCCAATTTTGGATAGTTGTTCTCAAGGTAGACCTATCTTGAAAAATTACTCTTTTTGGCGATCCGCCAAAAATTGGCCAAATGGGGGACATTTGTAATTTTGTGGTTGCCAATTTTCAAAATGCTTCTTCTCCCACAATTTTGATCAGATTTTCTTCAAATTTTGCACCCATATTCCCTAGGTAGACCTATTTTGAAAAATTACTTATTTTGGCGATCCGCCAGAAATTGGCCAAATGGGGGACATTTTCAAATTTTTTGGTCTACAATTTTCAAATTGCTTCTTCTCGCACAATTTTGATCGGATTCCTTTCCAATTTTTGATAGTTGTTCTCAAGGTAGATCTCTCTTGAAAAATTACTTTTTTGGCAATCCGCCAAAAATTGGCCAAATGGGGGACATTTGTAATTTTGTGGTTGCCAATTTTCAAAATGCTTCTTCTCCCACAATTTTAATCAGATTTTCACCAAATTTTACACGAATGTTCTCTAGGTATACCTCTCTTTAAAAGTTATTTTTTTTGGCGCTCCGCAAAAAATTGGCCAAATGGGGGGCATTTCAAATTTTTCGGTTGCCAATTTTCAAAATGCTGCTTCTCCTTCAGTTTTGATCGGATTCCTCTCAAATTTTACCCGAATATGCCCTAAGTAGACCTCTTTTGAAAACGTACTCATTTTGGCGATCCGCCAAAAATTGGCCAAATAGGGGACATTTTTCAATTTTTTTGTGTCAAATTTTCAAATTGCTTCTTCTCCCACAATTTTGATCGGATTCCTTTCCAATTTTGGATAGTTGTTCTCAAGGTAGACCTGTCGTGAAAAATTACTCTTTTTGGCGATCCGGCATATATTGGCCAAATGGGGGACATTTGTAATTTTGTGGTTGCCAATTTTCAAAATGCTTCTTCTCCCACAATTTTGATCAGATTTTCTTCAAATTTTGCACCCATATCCCCAAGGTAGACCTATTTTGAAAAATTACTGATTTTGGTGATCCGCCAAAAATTGGCCAAATGGGGGGCATTTTCGAATTTTTTCGGTTGCCAATTTTCAAAATGCTTTTTCTCTTTCAGAAATTGGCCAAATGGGGGACATTTTTTAATTTTTTGGAGTCAAAGTTTCAAATTGCTTCATCTCCCACAATTTTGATCGGATTCCTTTCCAATGTTTGATAGTTGTTCTCAAGGTAGACCTCTCTTGAAATTTTTTTTTTTTTTTTTTTTGGCGATCCGCCAAAAATTGGCCAAATGGGGGACATTTGTAATTTTGTGGTTGCCAATTTTCAAAATGCTTCTTTTCCCACAGTTTTGATCAAATTTTCTTCAAATTTTTCACGAATACTCCCTAAGCAGGCCTCTTTTGAAAAATTACTCATTTTGGCGATCCGAAAAAAATTGGCCAAATGGGGAACATTTTTTTATTTTTTTGTGTCTAATTTTCAAATTGCTTCTTCTCATGCAATTTTGAGTATGGCCGCTCATTTTGATTTGGTACGCTGTGATGACAACTATCTTGCGTGTGACATTATCGCATTGGCTGAAAGCCGTTTAACAGCCGACGATGATAACAAAAAATTTTTAATAGATGGCTTTCATCCCTTACTGAGATGTGACCAGTTCGTTTCAACAGAATGTCGACGACCTCCGCATGGCCTTGCTTTTAATCTAAAAAACATACATGAAGTGTTGTCCAAGGAGTTCATTTCAACTGCACTCTTTGAGTGTTTACACATTAGAGTAATTTTCAAAGTAATTTTCTTTGAGTGTTTACACATTAGAGTATTTTCCTTCAACTAATCAGATTGTATGTAATCCCACCACACACTCTTAACACGACATTAGATCTTGCATTTGCCTCTTCTACCACTGCTTTTCCCGAAATTATTCCCTGTGTTTGGTCTTTTCACGACACGCTTGGTATTCTTGTCCCCTTATGAAAGAATTGAAAGAATGACTCCTCATCAGCCACAACTACACCGAGCAAGTGAGCGAATATTTTCTCCATTCAGTTACGGCTTTTTTTCGTAACCGCTGTCTGCCAATTTGTTCATGATTTTGTCTGTGATTCTTGGATATATATTCTGTAGGTCACGGCTGGTCACCATGTCCCTGGACATGCTTGTTTTTTATTTTGATACTTTTTTCAGTTTTTTTCGTTCGAAATACTATTTTTTCCTAATTAGATATATGTTTTTTTGTGCTAGAATTTTTTCTCACTGTAGTCATAATCCTTGATTAGGCCATAATATTAACCGCTCTTACACTGTATGAAAATGTAATTTCCAACTTTTTTTGCAGCGTCTATTGTTAAAATCAATACATCTGTAGAAAAAGGGTATTTTTTCATGGAACTGAAACGTATTCTTCGTAAACGACTATGTCGGGCTGGTCTTATCCTATCAATAGAGGGGTATCCGTCGTCTGTATGTACGGATGTACGTATGTACGTGTGTAAACTTTTACTTAAAAATTATTTTTTTTTGGCGATCCGCCAAAAATTGGCTAAATGGGGGACATTTGAAAATTTTCGGTTGCCAATTTTCAAAATGCTTCTTCTCCCACAATTTTGATCAGATTTTCTCCAAATTTTGCACGAATATTCCCTAGGTAGGCCTCTCTTTGGAAAAGTTTTTTGGTGATCCGCCAAAAATTGGCTAAATGGGGGGGGGGGGGGGGTATTAAAATTTTTCGTTTGCCAGTTTTCAAATGCTTCTCTCACAATTTTGATCAGATTTTCTTCAAAGTTTGTACGAATATTCTCTAGGTAGGCCTCTTTTGAAAAATGACTCATTTTGGCGATCCGCTAAAAATTGGCTAAACGGAGGCATTTAAAAAAATTTAGTAGCCAATTTTCAAGACTTTCTTTTGGCACAATTTGACCGGATATCTTATAAATTTGTACGGATTAAAATGATGGGAAAAAATGCGAGAGTCCTTTTGGTAATATTCGTGACGATTTAGAAGTACAATCAGGTATGCAAATATTTTTAATCGCTGTGAAAACGAGCATTATAAATTACAAAAAAAATGATACAATATGATTAACATTAATGTTTTCTCGATTTTCAGCAAAATATGAATTATCGTTTTTTTTTCATACTTTTTTTCCCAAATTTATCCTTTTTTATCCTTTTTTTATCCTTTTTGTTTCTTGATGACTCCGTGGCAACACTGCTTACCCAAACGGGCACGCGATCTGGTCAAAAACTTTGAATCTGGTCATGCGGGGGCATGAAAAGCGTCATGAGTAGTATTACAAATGTGAAAAAATAGACAATAAACTCAGTCTAGCGGAAAATTTCTAGTTCGTTATGCTGTAACAAATTAATAAAATTGATAATAATAATTATTGTTATTCTAAATTTCGAGATGGTCAACCGGGCCATTTCGACTGTAGTTTGAAATGGCCCCGTGCCACTGTTCATTTCGCACACTGTCATTGATATTTCCTTAAAATCAGTATTTTTCCATTTTATTTTTTTTGCCACTGTTTTCAAAAAAATTTTGGCTATTTTTTTTTAGAATTTTTAGTTCAGGTGGCCGCATGGGTTATACCCATAGTGTGGGCTCTGTCGTGTTTGGGTCGAGCCCTCCGGATAAAGCATATATTGAAGGTGTGCAACGAGGTATTTTTGTTCGGATTCATAAAAATTATCAAAATGAGTGTATTTTTTTTTCTCGTTTTTATAACTTAGCGTATTTTCGACGTTGTGCCCAGGCTAGATCTCCAAAATTATTATGTTATACTGTGGCAAATTAATAACAGTAATCATACTAATATTATTGTTCTAAATTTCAAAATTACAGTATTTAGAGATTTGGTAAAACCTCCCATTTTGGTATAATATTGTCTGCGCAGTTTAACTGTGCAGATGTCTCCACAACTGTTCAGATTTTCGCTTTGATTATCCCCCGTGTAGCGAGGGGATATAGGTTTCAGTCTGTCCGTCTGGTTTCGTGTGCCGTCGTGTCTGGGCTATATCTCCGAAAGTATTTGTCGTATAGCCTTTTCCTTTGGCATGCGGTTAGAACGGATATGCAACGTCGCATTATTTTTGAAATCGGGCAAAATTGTCAAAAAGACGATTTCTCAAAAATGTATATGTAAACCTGTTTGCACGGAGATAGATTTTGTCCAGACGCGTTCTCCGAAACTATTAATCCAGCGTTCTGACATTTTATGCAGTGAAAATATATATATTGTAGATGTGCAACGTCGTCTTATTTTTGAAATCGGTCGAAAATTGTCAAAAATACGCCTTCTCAAAAATATATATTTTTTTATCTAAACCTCTTTGTGCACGGAGATAGATTTTGTCCAGACGCGTTCACCGAAACTATTCAATCCAGCATTCTGACATTTTATGCAGTGAAAATATATATATTGTAGATGTGCAACGTCGTCTTATTTTTGAAATTGGTCGAAAATTGTCAAAAATACGACTTCTCAAAAATATATATTTTTTTATCTAAACCTCTTTGTGCACGGAGATAGATTTTGTCCAGGCGCGTTCTCCGAAACTATTCAATCAAGCGTTCTGAAATTTTTTGCAGTGAAAATATGTATATTGTAGATGTGCAACGTCGTCTTATTTTTTAAATCGACTAAAAATTGCTAGGCAATGTAGGGTTTTCAATTTCATTGAATTTACTATCATCCAATGACATCACGTGTTACACGGATGATCCTGCGTCACCGAAGCTCTAATTTTGCACGCAAATTACCAAAATAACTTTTTTTAAATATAAAACTTAGCTTTTTCAAATTTAAGTATGCAAAACTGTTAGAATTGCGAACACGAATGCCCTGGGACATTATGACCAGCTGAGATCTGGGCTTGTATCGTCGCTAAAGTGGTAGTCATATTGTAAAACCTGGTTGTTGAAAATTGAAAATTCGTACAGAATTTTAACGGAATCCGGTCAAAATTGTGGGAGAAGAAACAGTTTGAAAATTAGCTACTAGATATTTTGTAAATACCTTCATTTAGCCAATTTTTGGTGGATCGCCAGAAAAATAACTTCTCAAAAGAGGACCGGCTAGTGAACATGTGTGAAAAATTTGAAGCTAATCCCATCAAAATTGTGGAAAAAGCACTTTGAAAATTGACAACCGAAAAATGTTCCCAAATTGGCCATTTTTATGGACTGCCAAAAAAAGTAAATTGATGACAGGCTAGTGAACATTTGTGCAAAATTGGAAAGAAATGCGATAAGAAGTGCAGGAAAAGAAACATTTCGAAAATGGGCTAGTAAATTTACTTAAATCCCCCCCCCCCCTGCATTTCGCCAATTATTGGCGAATCGCCAAAAAGTAGCTTTTCTAAAGCGAAACGCCCAGTGAACATATATGCATATTTTGAAGACAGTACGACTCAAATTGTACGGAAGAAACCTTTGGAAAATTGCCTACCAAAAAATAAAAAATACCCCCTATTTGGCCAATTTTTAGTGGACCGCCAAAAAATGTCAATAGAGGCCTACCCAGTAAACGTTCGTACAATATTTAAAAGGAGTATGATCCAGATCGTGGGAGCAGAAGCATTTTGAAAATTGGCTCCCGAAAAATGTTAAGTACCCACCATTTAGCCAATTTTCTTTTGGCTCGCCAAAAAGTAGCTTTACAATAGAAAAAAGCCTGGTGGAATCCATGCAAAATTGGAAGGTAATCCGATTAAAATTGTTGAAGAGAAGCCTTTTGAAAATTTTCTACCAATAAGTTGTAAATGCCCGCCCCGTCCCATTTTGCTAGTTTTTGGCGGATGGCAAAAAAGTAATTTTTCAAGAGAACCGTCTAGGGAACAATCGTGCAAAATTCAAAAAGAAATTCTATACAAATTGTGGGAGAAGAAGCATTTTGAGAATTGGATACTAAAAAGTTATCAATGCCTCCCCCTTCCCACCCCTCTTTCCCCAATTTTTGGCGGATCGCCACGAAAAATAAATTTTTCAAGAGTGAACCATCTAGAGAACAATAAAAATCGTACAAAATAGAAAGGAAATCCTATCCAAGTTGTGGGTGAAGAAGCAAAGAAATTTTTAAAAAAGCTCCTGATTTGATGAATTTTTGGTGGATCGCCAAAAAAAAAAAAAAAAAAAAAAAAAAAAAGAATTTTTTCCGAGAGGCCTTTCTAGTAAATATTTGTGCAAAATTTGAAGACGATCCGATCAAGATTGTGATAGAAGAAGCAGTTTGAAAAATGGCTACCAAAAAGTTATAAATACCCTCATTTGCAAAGTTTTTGGTGGATCGCCAAAAACGTAAGTTTTCACCAGTTACATATGATAACCTCAATCAATGCTTTATTAAGCTTTACCCCGTCCATGAACTACCCGGCCATAAGGTCCGCAAATAATTTTAGGCCCAAAACATCCCAATAGCAAATTTGTCGTAATGGAATCCAGGGCAAAACGTCTACGGCCATAAGGTCTCCAAATGAATTTCTAGTCAAAACGTCCCCATAGGTAATAAGGTATGATAACCTAAATTAACGCTTTATTAAGCTTTACCCCAGCCATGAGGTACCCGGCCGTAAGGTCTCCAAATTATTTTAGGGCCATAACGTCCCCAAAGCAAAATATTTGTCGTGGAATCCTGGACAACAAGTCCTCGAGCATAAGACCCAAGGCCAAAAAAAAAAAAAAAAATCCCCAGCCATAAGGTCCCCGGTCATAAGGTCAATAAATGAATTTGGACCAAAACGTGCCCAAAGGAAAAAAACATAACCTAAATTAACGCTTTATTAAGCCTTACAAGGGCCATATAACTCCTCCCATAAGGTCTCCAATGAATTTAGAGCCAAAGCCTCCCGAAAGCCAAAAAAAATTTATGATAATCTAAATTAACGATTTATTAATCTTTAGCCCGGCCATAAGGTCCCCAAATGAATTTAGGTCCAAAACGTCCCACAAAACGTATGTTAAGCTTTACAATGTTTTTTTACATGCTTAAAGGGCAAAATTCAGCTAGAAATGACAAATTGACAAAAATTGCTAAAAATTACATTTGGCTTAGCAATTGTACGATGTTTTGTCCGCACCACTTCGCATATAACCATATGTCGTAGGGACCTGCAGTCTTGCACAATGAAAATGTATATGTTGTAGATGCTCATCGACGTATTATTTTTGAAATCGGTGAAAAAGTGATGGGGAGGATTTGGGACCGAAATAACTCGTCCATTATAGGTGTTCACTGTTATGATGTGTTCAAGAATGCAGGTATTACTGTGTATAATTTGCCTTACACGGAGAATCCTGTCTCACTGAGACTCTAGTTTTAGGGCATTTTAAAATATTTCGTAACCAATTTTCGAAAAGTTCTTTCTTCAACATTTTTGATCGGATTACCTTCTAATAACATAAATGTTCACCAGGCTTTCTTCTTATGAAAAACTAGTTTGTTTTGGCGATCCAAAAGAAAATTGGCTAAATGGGGGGCATTTTAAATTTTTTTTTGGGGGGGGGCCAATTTTAAAAATGCTTCTACTCCCACGGTCTTGATCGCATTCCTTTCCAATTTTGTACGTTTTATAGAGTAAGTAACAAAGTTACGTTTAGATTATTTTGCCTGTAAACTAGAACCGCATTTCGCTAGCGAAATGTTAAATACTTCCTTCATTGGGTTATTTCTTAAATAATATAAAGTATTTTACAACATGCATACAATGGCCCCCAGCCATGAAAACGGGGGGCAATTTGTGGAATCTGGGGGCCATCGCGGCCCCAGCGAAACATTTAGGGGGCCATTTTCTGAAACTGGGGGCCATTGCCCCCGCCAAAATTATCCGTGTTATTATTATTATTCACAAGTTCTACACAAGTCCAAAGTTTCGTTGTCTTAGGGTCCATAGTGCCAGAGAAGAAGACGACACAAAAAATCGGACCACTGTCAAGAAAAAAGCTCCATAGATTGATAACTTAATACCAGCTAAATATATTAGCAAACAACACAGCTTGAATACGTCTTTTGAGCCGAGTAGCGTTTAGTTTTTGTTGGCTTAAGGTTTTATTGACTTATCGGGCATGCGCCCTGTTATCTCTTTACGCAGTGAGGGCTCGCACAAAGTTGAGCAACTGTGTGGCGTTCTGTGCTCCCCGTTAAATGTACCGCATTTACTTGCAAAAAAGACACTCTTTTCACATGGCGTGTTAAGCAAGAAAACGAAATCGACGGCGAAAATAAAAAGTGTCATGTATACGTTCATATCAAGTTCTATTTTCGGGAGCAAGACAACTCACCCAAAAACCAACTCACCCAAAAAATCCTTGGACAACTCACCCAATATCTTGGACGACTCACCCAAAATTTTGGACAACTCACCCAATAATTTTGGACGACTCACCCAAAATTTTGGACAACTCACCCAAAGTGTTGGACGACTCACCCAAAAAAAATATTCGGCGTTTTTCTTTCGATAATTAAACTTGCATAATTTTCGGTGAACAGATATTGAATCGCAATTTTTGCTGAATGCAAATCGTTCGGAGTCGCTCGTGTTAATCCTAATAGTGCGACACATAGAAGCTGAAAAGTAATTATAAAGTGCAATTAACTAAACAATGGCCTGTCACCATGTTCAGCTCGGAGTCGCTTAACTCCAGAGGTGAACAGCTTATTAGTGATTCCCGGGGTCGTTCAGCCACGGGGCCTCTTACTTGTTGGAACATTAATGAGATTTTTCCGGAGTCGTGCACCGAATGACATTATGACTTAATAAACTCACTTTGCTCGTATTAAATGCATTTGAGATCTGTATTGATATGTAGTTACACACTTTAATGAACGAATGTTTCACTTAAATAAAAGTTTTACTTAAATTTTAGTCATTTTGATGTTGTTACTAACTTCAAATACAAATTTAACTAGGGGAAAAGATGCAGGCTGAATTGTAAACATCAATAAAATATTTTTAAAAGCCTCTTATAAACATTTCACACCGTCTTGTAAAATTGGGTGAGTCGTCCAAGGGCTTTGGGTGAGTCGTCCAAAACTTTTGGGTGAGTCGTCCAAAGGTTTTGGGTGAGTTGGTCATGTTTTGGGTGAGTTGGTTTTTGGGTGAGTTGTCTGACATCCCTATTTTCAGCCTGTTATATGTTTTTTAATTCTTCAGCACTGGTTGCAATTTTAACTCTTAAGAACGTGATATTATAATAAATCATCAGTACAATGAATTTTACAATGCTTGAGAAAATTGCAATTTACCGTACTGTGATCATGGAGATGACAGAGGATAAAGATTTACGGAGTTCTTGCCATCGGACTGTTCTCATTCAGAGATTTGTATGCTTTTGGGCGATTTAGCTATTATTGTCATAAATTAGGAGCGATGTCAAATGCAATTGATAATTTAAAAATTCTTGCATTGATTGCAGCCTGAAATAACCAGACATTTGTCAAATAACAAGTACTTTCGGGAGGAAAATTGCAATTATCTAGGGAGAGCTCTAGCTCAAAATTGTGACTAAATCAGATTTAACCTCACATTTTTGTTTTTCTTTATTATTCACACCCTGTTTTTCCCAATTGTATTTATACCCGAGGCAGTAACTTACTCGCCAAAAGACAGGATTTGCTTGCCAAAGGCAGCCTTTCTTGTCCTGAGACTTTACTCCGGGGTGACATGCCGCGGTGCTGTGATCTCCGTTAACGTTTATCCCGAGGCATCTCCGTGATTACAGTAAATTACAAATTTTCTAAAGTTTTATTCGGTTCATTGTACTGCTGGCAGCATTTGCTGCGGATTGTCCTACTCAACTCGTAATGTCAAATCCTTCATTATATTAAAGTTGCAAGTAATGCTGGAAAAAATGAAATGATCACACGTTCACCTCAATATTGGTGATTGCAATCAGGCTCTGGATTCACGAATGTCCCTTAACTAAAAATTTCACTTAAATCGTTCAATTTTGCTGAATCATCCCTTAAATCAGGTTAAGTTAAGGGACGTGTAAGTGGTGCATACCACTTAACTTAAAAGTGCACTTAGCGGGCCCTTAACTTAGCAAAATTTTAAGGGAGGTCCCGAGGTCCCTTAACTATTAAGTGAAAGTGTAAATGAAAGAAAAATGCGATGATTCTTCAAAAAAGTATCAGAATGGATTTTCAAATAGTAAAAAACATGCCTGTGGAAGGTTTCGATCTGTTACATTGGGTAAAGTCCTAGTTTTTGAAGTTCCTGCAAACGACACAAATGGTCACTTAAATTTAAGTGTGACTTAAGTGGGTTTTGTGAATCGACAAATAAGCCTTAAGAAATTTAAGGGCCCGTTAAGTGAGGGATAAGTTAAGTTTAAGTTAAGTTAAGGGAAGTTTTGTGAATCCGGCCTCAGCTTGTTAAGTCATCAAAACGCAAACTTTATCATTTCCTTTATCACTCACTGTGAAAATTTATCGAATACTTATCAATTGATCATGGTGCAATATCTGTTTTCCCAAAAAATAAAAATGAAAATGAAATAAAAAAATATTTAACTCGAAGAAAAGGCTGAAAATAAGAAAGGGTGCGGTTCGGCCAAATAGTGTGCGGAACGTCTTTTGGCAGGGCGCGGAACGTCCAAAAATGGTACGGAACGGTTAAAAAAGGGTGCGGAAAGGAAAAGGGGCGGAACGTCCCGGAACCAATCAATCATTGCTAGGCCGGTTTTCACAAAATCAGTCATCGCTGGGCCATTTGTCACAAAATCAGTCATCGCTGGGCCATTTGTCACAAAATGAGTTGTCGCTGGGCCATTTGTCACAAAATCAGTCATCGCTGGGCCATTTGTCACAAAATCAGTCATCGCTGGGTCATTTGTCACAAAATCAGTTGTCGCTGGGCCAGTTGTCGTAAGATCACTTGTCGCTTGATGAGTTGTCGGGATACCGAGATTTGGATAGTTTTCCATACAATAACAATAATAAAGCGTTTGTGAAATATAGAAAGACATTCATTGGATTAGCTTTTGTTAAAAAATGCTGTGTGTGATCAGAACAATCTGAATTATGCATATTTTCGCAGAACTCTGTACTTTGACCGTCCTTATGAAAATGCGAGTTGCAAAACATGCCGAATTGTGGTTTAGTTTCAGAATGAATTGTCCCAAAAATTCGCTCGAAAGCCCGTGCGTTTGGGACAGCAAGCAACTTTGATTCTACGCAAGGAACCGGAGCTGAAGGACTTGGTGAACATCGCTCGAACAGTGGCTTATGATTCCAGTGACGAGTTGAAAGATTTTTGGACACGTCTCTTCACAAGGGAAGTTCGAAAAAACGGACTACATTTGCTCAGTTTTGATACACTTCACACGAACGTGATTTGCTTTGTTCTCTACAACGAGCGCGTTCCACAAGATGTTCAGCATCACATAGAGATGTTTTTTGTCGACGTTCTATCAAAGAAGCCGCTTCCTGAAACGAACTTGTTGCATGCCGACTCGATCGTATTCGCAAGTAAGCGGATAACTAACCTCATAGAAGAGAGACTTCAGTGGGACCAGGGCCTACAGAACTACAACTTTCTTTGTTTTGTTGCACTCTTGTTGAAGACAGGCGCTGAGCCATTGAAAGAAGACATTTTTAACAAAGTGTTACGAGTCTTGCCTAACTGTAACGCTGTGGATCTGTTGAGGGTGTTGGCAACCGCCGACATGGAGGCATGCGATTACAAGACCATTCAAATATTACGCGTGCAACAGTGTGTTAGAGATACGATCGTCGCTAAAATCGACACCTACAATTTCGTTGAATTGCTGAATTTCTATTGGCGATTCAGTCAAGTAAACGTTCCAGGGCATAAGAAACCTTTCCAGAATTGGTTAAGGCAGCGCATGTTTGAGATGATGAATACTCAAATAATCCCGCATGAAATGATGCGCCGAACTCTGACCTTCCAATATTTCGAGTCAGACTTCCAGCCAGCCTTTATTGACACCTTTGCTCGTTCTCTGTCGGCTTTTGCGTCTCTCGGAAGTGAACAACAAACAGGTAATGTTTTCCAGGCATGGACCCAGCTTCTTACAGTGAGGATAGGGTTGGGCCAAACCCCGAGGTAAATAGACTAATGTTTTCGAAAAAGACCAATTTTGACAGAAAGGGACTATTTTGTAATTTAAAGACGCTGTCAAAGAAATAAAATGATCGAATTTGTCCCCCCCCCCTACCAAGTGGAGATATAGGGCCGATTTCACAACTGAAGTCTAGACCTGATTTGGAGAAATCTCAGTCTAGACCGCAGTTAAGACTGAGTTTCAGACCATAGTGAATTTCCCAGCCTCGGTCCAGACCACATTCATATGTGATCTTCTATGCCTGTATAAACTGACAAAACCCTGTATAGGCTGGGTTTGAAACCTGGTTTCAAACTAGGTCTAGACTTAAGTTGTGAAATCGGCCCACAGTGTTTGTAGTGTTTATGTGTGTGTGTGTCAGATGTTGTGAACAAAATACTGTGTCTCGAGAACGCAAAGTCGTATCGACTTTAAACTTGATGTCTTTATTCCTTAGTTAGGCGGATGATTCTATGAACTTTTGAGGCATGTTACGTTATGAAGGAGGCACATGACGTCATCACGTAAAATTCATATGTACGAAATTTTTTAGCTTTTGAACATCGTAGAAAGTTATCATTTGGTGGGATTTAGCTTTCATCTGTCAAATTTTGTCGCGAGTAGCACGAAAGAGGGCGTCGTATGACCTCATCAGGTAAAACTGGAACCTCATTTCGCTAGCGAAATGTTAAACACTTGACAAAAATTAAAACGCAAAAATACTTCCTTCAATGGGTTATGTCTTGAATAATATATTGCAAACAACACAACTTGAATACATCTTATAAGCCGAGTAGTGTTTGGTTTTTGTTGACTTAAAGTTTTATTGACTGATCAGGCATACACCCTGTTATCTATTTACGCAGTGAGAGCTCGCACAAAACTGAGCAACTGTGTGTTCTGTGCTGTGCGTTAAATGCTCCGCATTTACTTGCAAAAAATACACTCTTTTGAGTCTTTTCACATGGCGTTTTAAACAAGAAACCAAAATCGAAGGCGAAAATAAAAAGTGTCATGCACACATCCATATCAAGTTCTACCGAATTCCCAAGTTTCGTGGCCCTAGGGTCCGTAGTGCCAGTGGAGGAGATGACACAAGAAATCCGATCACTGTCAAGAAGGAAAAAAAGATACCAGCGGCTGCTCGCACAAATTCATATAGCCCTTGCAAGCAAAATTCTTGTCAAGTGCTAAATAAGTATATATTTTGAACAAGGTCTTGTGTGCAAAGTATTTCGATAACGGACAAGTCGTATCGACTTAAATTTTTACGTGGACATTCCTTGGGTGAGTCGAAAGCTTTGACAGATTTATCGAAATTAAGAAAGGCGTCTGACATCATTACATTAAAATATTGTATGTTGATTTCTCAGCCGCTGAATATGGGAAAAGTGAAAACTTAATGGGATTGTTGCTTGGTATTCCCGAAAGATTTTGTATCGACTTCACATTTTATAGAGGCATTCCTTGGGGTCAGTCGGACGGCTGTATCAACTTTTGACGCATATATTGAAATTACGAAAGGCGTCATTACGTAAAAATTTATCTGTTGGTAAGCAAAATATCGGGTCGACCTCAAACTTAGTGTAGTGATTCCTTCGATATGTCGCACGGTTTTTAGCCCAGTTGGCTTTTCAGCCAAAACAGGGCTATGCAGATGGGGGTAAGTGTTGTTCGTCCGTCCGTCTGTCCGCCCCGCGACGGTTAAGTGGAATATTTTTAGACCCAACCGGGCGAGCCCGGGGGGTCTGTAGGATTTCCCTCTGTCCGTCCGTCTGTCTGTCTTACCGTCCATCCGTCCATCCGCTCTAGTATACTGTCCTTTGTCCAAGCTGTTACTCGAAAACTGTTCATGCTAATGCTTTTTCGTTTTGCATGCGGTTAATACGTATATTGGAGGTGTGCAACGTCATATTTTCGTTCGATTTTTAAAGAATTGTCTAAATGACAGTATTTTGAAAATAGGTAAAAATTTAGTTCAAATGTACAAAGATGTGACATTTTGTTCAGGCCGTAACTCTAGAAGTGTTCGTGCTAATGCTTTTTAGACCCCAGCCTAGCGAGGCGGGGAGGGAGGATATAGGATTCCCTCTGTCCGTCCGTCCGTGTGTCACACTTTGGATGCTGTTTTGTTTCCACGCAAGTTCTCAGAAACTATTTACCCTAGGCATATGCAACCTTGAACAGTGAATATATATATATTGAAGTTGTGCAACGTTGTGTTATTTTTCAAATCGGCCAAAAAAAAAATGCCAAAAGGGCGACTTGACATAAATTGTGATCTCTTGAGATAACTGTAATGCAAGACTTGGGTGCTTTCCACGCGAGTTCTCCGAAACTATTTATCCTAGGCATATGCTCCCTTGCACAGTGAAAATATATATATATTGAAGTTGTGCAACGTCGTAGTTTTTTTCAAATTGCCAAAAATTGCCAAAATGGTTAGGCAATGTAGGGTTTTCAATTTCAATGAATTTACCAACATCCAATGACATAATGTGTTACACGGGGAATCCAGCCTAACTGGAGCTATAGTTTTTGTAGATGTTCCTGTTGCTCTTTGAATACAGATGCAATGCTGGAGCAGCTCCTCCGAGTGTGTTCGTATTTTGGCTATAAACCGGACGGCTGGCGGCTACTCCAAGAACTTGTTCTCGACGCTTACCACAGGCTGAAAACCGACGAGAATTACTTGGGATGCATCCATATATTACAAAAGTAAGCGTGACTGCAATATACATACTTATCAAGGCAAGTTCTCAGAAACGTTCTGTGTGTGTGAGTGTGTATGTGTGCGTGTGTTTGTCGAAGTTTCAAACAGAGGACAAAAATCGTGTGAAACACAAGTACAGACCTTTTAACAGAGGACCTAACCTTCAAGTGAGGACAAAATGCCATGTCCGCTGTTGAAGAGCGCTGAAATTTGTGTATGGTGTTAACTTGGTACCGTCATTTCGAATCTGCAATGTCCCAATTTTGCTTTTTAGGTGATGTGTAAACTACAGGGGGCGCTTCAATTTTTCGGGTGTAAAATATTCAAGTTTTAATAAGTGTGCGACGTAGTTCCCAGTCAATCAGCGTTGGAGGAAATGACGACACCTTGAGAACACGTGGTGGGGAGACGACTCTTTTGGGGGTGCCACCATAACACTTTGTTGCGCCGGAGGTTTCAACTGTTATTTTCCAACATTTCATAGTATGAAGTTCATTCCAAACTACTCAGTAATATAAATAAAGACATAATTCATTTTATTTCCTTGTATTAATGCTAATTGATGTTATTACATATTAGATTGTTTTAGTTAAAAAAGCTGACGCCCCTAGTAAACCTCAAGTATCCGGCTCCTTGTCTGAACTAGGTCACTTCCGTTTCCATTGTTTACATTTTCGGTTCCTCTAAAAACTTTTGTTTTCTCAAGAATAAGAGCACATCTTCGATACATGACCTGAAAAATATAAACAAAGATTTCTTTTTCTAGTTGTCCTTTTTTGCATTTATAGTGAAATAAAATAACGAAATGGCTTGTTCGAAATTTGGCTGTGTTTTGTCTCTATAACGTCTTACACAGCGTCTTAAAAAGTTTGCTTTCTGGTAACTTCTTTTTGCTATTTAGGATTAAATTATAAAGAACCTTTTGATTTTTGTGTTATTTGCCTTTTATTTGCAAGACAAATAGTGTATTTTTTTTTTCAAAAATTCCCCTAATTCCCCTGAAGAAATTTCTTAAAATTATAAGGAACATGCATTTCCTCGCAAGTTGGGACACAGGAAGCACAGATTTTAAAGAATCTTTTCCCACTCAATGTATGTGAAATATAAAGAGAAAATGTATGTCTGTTATTTTCCCTTTAGTCTTTAGTCTACTTAACAATTGCGTTCTTATTAGTTATAAAAATAACATGTTAAGTTTGAAAGAAACTTTCTTGGATTCAACAAGTGGACACTGTCTATTTTGTAGAATGTGCTAATATAGGAGGCCTTGCAGTGCAAAAATGATTCTTTACCTTACATAACCATATATTATGCCGGCCTCATTGTGTATGTAAATGCCTAAACATGCGTTTGAACGGATTATATTGTAATATCAGGCAAGTGGGAACGATTGTTATTATGAGGGGCTGGACAAAGAAATGAAGACCCGAGCTTCCATACGCTCAGTTCAACAAAGTTCAACTTCAAAATTTGTTTTGTCTACATGCGGACATAAGACACGGCTCGTCTAGATGAACTGCGGGATTCGTTCATTTAATATAGGGAGGGTGTGTTGTTTATGTCAAATAAACAGTGAAACATATCTTGGTATTTTTTCGTATAACAGGCTCAACATTGTAAAGTCTATTGATAAAAATTTGAATATACTTTATTCTGTCCGGTTGAGCAGTGTTCTTGAAGTCTTAATTTGACATGATTTTTTTTTCACCCTTTACATCCCTGATGTGTGTCCCCATTCTTTGTTTATGTGTCATGCTAATGCAGCGTATGCGCGATGTTTTGGGAAAGTACATTATATGTGTCAATGGGTCTTTGAAAGTTTAAAGTAATTAAATATTTATATTTTGTGACTTTCAATTTTTTAAGAAACATTTACAAAAATGCTTAAATTTATATTTGCAGGCAATAATCGGTCTTTTTTGCCTCTTTCTTGAAGTCATGTCAGCAGGAAAAATAGTACACCCCCGAGAATTTCGCGGTTTCACTTTCTACCGCGTCTTTGTGCGCATTAGCAAAAGTGATTCCAAGCTGACATGTTGGATATTGAAGTGTGCCCATTTTTGGATAAATAACGCCAGAATTTAACCGTAAGTTGCATTCATTAGTCCCCCGCCGCCGCGTAGCGTGGAGCAGAAGACTATAGTATTGGGGTCTGTCCGACCGTCTGTCTGGCGACACTTGGAAGCACAAATTTGTGCACACGATATCTCAGCCACTATTCAACCCTGGGTTTTGATTGCTGCTACAGTGAAAATATATATTGAAGTTGTGCGACGTCGCATTTTTCGATTCGACCAAAAACTGACGAAATCGCGACTTGTTGAAAATAAGCAATATTTCTGTATTTCTGTTGCCTACAGTGCAAGTTTGTACACGCGAAATCTCAGCCGCTATTCAACCCTGGCTTTTTATTGTTGCTACATTGAAAATATATATATTGAAGTTGTGCGACGTCGCATTATTTTTCGATTCGACCATAGTTCATGGCGGAGGACAGTCATCAGTTTCACTGATAACTTGTTTGTTTTGTAAAACCCTGATGCATCTGTCGTTAAAGCTGCGAGTGTGCAAGTAAGCATGTGTAAGCATTTTACGTAAAATTTTGGTCCCAAACTCAAATGCCAAATCACAGCTTTTTTTCTTCTGAAATGGCCCTTTCAAACACGCAAAGCAATGGAAATTTTGGAAATGTGGCTCTAAGAAGTTGACAGTTGAATATTGTACAAAGAAAGCTGATTTCCAATTTGTTTTCCATGATGTGAGAAGAGTTTCGGCTTCCATTGTATTTATGTACGTGTTCGCATTATCTACCTTTTGCGACGAAGTCAAACCACCAGAGAGCAGTGCTTATGTAAGCCAATTCGCACTTTCGTGTCTTTCCGGTGGAGGTTTTTTTCAACTGCAAATTTGGCATAAATTATAAAGAAATGATAAGGGAAAAACATCATAATTTTCTTTCAACATGCATACTTTTAAATTTACAAAGTCATCGTATGATCTTTTAAAAACTGTTTTACATATTATTCAGTCCCTTTAATAACCAACATGGGAATACGTTTCTGGCAAAATGGAATTTTGGTGATATCATTTCTTTATATCCTTATCCCAACTGAATTCAGTCGAAACGCAAAAAGTTTTTTTTTGGAAAAGTCAAAGTGAATTGGCTTATTAGTCCCCGCCGCCGCGTAGCGCGAAGCGGGAGACTATAGTATTCTAGTCCGTCTGTCCGCCGTCGACACTTTTTTGTAACCACTGAACCGATCCAATTGTCCTCTTGCACACAGAAACATTAGATAGTGGATCTGTGCAGCGAGGAATTATTTTGAGATTTTCGCCGTTTAGCCGTAACTGTTCAAGCTACTCAATTGTTGATTGAAATCTTGTGATTGCTCGCCTGAAATACCTATATTCTACTCAAGTGCGTAGATTTTCAGAACATTCGTTCACGTTACTACAGTTTGAATTCCATGAAAGACCTTTTTACAAAGGTAGCACCAAGGAAAATAATTTCTTTTCTGAAAGAAATACACTTGTACAGTAAGTTTTAAATTGAATCTAGTTGATTTTAGATGTGTACACTACTTGTTATGTCTATTTTAATTGATTTTAGTTTCAACTGAGTCTTCTTATAGTATCAGAACTGACACAATATGACCCTAACGGGTTGCTCGTGTCGTTAAGCCAATCAATCAATCAAATCAATCAAATCAAATCATTTGCCTTACGTCCCTTGCGTTCGAGGCGTATTTAACGAACTTTTTGTTAAAACTTGTCTATGCTTGCACGTTGTGCCGGTCAAATTACTGACTTGACGCTGTTTCTCTCCAGATTCTCTTAAAAGCTTATTTTTTTACACGCATATTGCATCATTATCTATGATTTTTCTGTTCGTATGAAAGAGAGTGTGATAATTTTTTAAAGATGCGTTAAACCTTCCGAGTTTTATTATCATGTAAATAAGACTTACTGAAGGAATTAACCATGATGGTTGTAAATTTTCAGATGCCTCGTAAGGAAAACTGGAAGCCGAAAGTGCCGGTGCAGTTCGTTCCGTTGTCCGTTTACAGGAGAGGTGACATCGTTCTCTACTATTGGGGCAGATCATGGTGGCCGGGAAAAGGACAGTTTTTCGCGAAATCTTTCCCGAAGGTGAAGTTCGTCGGACGAATTACGAGTAAGTAAATGCGTGTTGATTATTATTAGATACCGCAAATCTTATAAATGTTGTTGTATATATATTTGTGTGTAAACTGTCAACAGTAGGAAGGGAAGGTTTACGAATTTATGTCTTATATTTACATGATGTATGAGGTGAAATGAAAACGAACGGTCATTTAATAATAGCTTTCGTATCAGCTGCAAGGATTTTAATGAAACTTGGTATGTAGCTTCTATGGGAAAAACACAGATCGGTAGTGTAAATGGGCCAGGTTCGTCCAAAGAAAATGGACCAGCTCGACTTGGAAAATTTCAGCTCTTTATTAACTGTTCTTAACATGATATCTCAAGAACAACTGCACGAATTTTAATGAAACTTGGTGTGTGGCTTCTGTGGGCACTAACAAGGATCGGTATTCTAAATGGGTTACATTGGCCCAAGGATAATAAATCAAATGGACTTTGAAATTTACCAAATCCTGGAAATTATTTAGCATCGGAGTGAGTTTGTTAACACGATATCTCAAGAACATCTGCAGGGATTTTAATGAAACTTGGTGTGTAGCTTCTGTGGAAACAAACACAGATCGGTATTGTAAATGGGCCAGGTTCGTCCAAGGAAAATTCAGCACCTGTACTTCGAAAATTTCAGCTCTTGATTGACTATTGTGTGAGCTTGTTAACACGATAACTTTAAAAACTGCTGCTACGATTTAATGAGACTTGGTATGTAGCTTCTATGGGAACAAATACAGATCGGTATTGTAAATGGGCCAGGTTCGTCTCAGGAAAATGGACCAACTGGACTTAAAACATTTCAGCTATTGATTGACTATTGTGTGAGTTTGTCCGGGCGATATCTCAAAAACCATTTATCGGAGCTTCACAAAACCTTATAGAAAGAAAGTATGTGTAGTGTAGATGTGCAACGGGCGTTTAATATATCAAATGTCCGTCCGTCTGTTGCACTTTAAACTTCTTTTTGAAAGGGGGTATTTCTCAAAAACTATTCATCGGATGAGCAACAAACCTTACAGGAAGAAAGTATATATGTAGTACTGATGTGCAACGGGGGTTCAATTTGTCGCTTGTCCGTCCGTCGCACTTTTTGTTGTCCGTGCGATATCTCAAAAAGGTAACTCGCCCACTGTGATGTCACTGCTATTGGCTGGGGGCTCTGCATCTCAGATGCCGATGTTTTTTTACAAGGAATTGATGCACACGTTATGCGACCATTCGCTGGCTGTATTGGCAGAATGTATCTGCAAAGTTGTAATCTCAAGGAGAAAAGAATGTTCATGTACTGTGATATAGTGTGTTAAAGGGGAATTAGAGTTTAGTAGTGTTAGGTTGCCCATGAAGCTTAACACAAAAAATACTACACACATTTAAGTTTCGATGCTTTCCTTTTGTAAACAGGCAGACATTGCACTACACAAACCCGCATTAGTAAAATTATCCTTTCGATCCGGTACTCAATGCGAACTTAGTTTAATGGTGGCTATCTTTTGTGTATGTTGTAGAAGCCGAGTCTGTGAAGGAAAATATAATAGGGGTTATTAGGCCCATCTCTCCTTCCTCTTTTGAGCCCCACGTTTCGGGATATGCGTCAGATTCTGTTCAAGATCCTGTAGATGTCTCTGTACATTTACATTTGGTAGAAATATATGAAAAAATGAAGAGGATGAAACGGCAATAGAACAGTCGAAATGACGATACTGCAACACAAGCTCAAAAATCAAAACTGCACTGCTGTATTTTTTTGCCGATAGCTTTACCCAAAGGTACCAAGGCACATGGAAACACAACATGCCCGCGAGAAAGAAGTTTGTGCCACCTGTAAATCGTCAGCAGAGGGAAGAAAGGAGCGCAAGCGAATATGGAGACTTCTTGTCAACAAAGGTGATTTTTATGCACAATAAAGAATTAGCCAAATCGGGGAAGTCATCTTTTATAGCCAGATACAAGACAAAAGTGAGGTGCGAAGAAAGAACTTTTACCTTGCAAGTATTGCCTTGCCATGCATACAAAGGAATACTTGTGAAAACACTGGAGTGAATGCCCGGTAAAACGAGGGGCGGGGGAAGAAGATGCTCACACAAAAAGACGAACAACAGTAAAATCTGGACGAGGAATGATGCTGCTGCTCGGAAAGTGCGGCTGCCAGAAACTTCATTGCTAAAATGAAAGATTACGAATTCATGACAATCATAAAGAATGACACCCTTTGGTGAAATATTTGGAACATGAAATTACGAAATACGGTCACTTGGAACTCGATCACATGATATCAACAAGGCTCCGTCTGTTGGCGAAGGTATTGAAAACTAGCGAAGGAAAACAACAACGATATCAAAGAATTACTCGACCCTGTCAATTTTGATTTTCTTATGGACTGTGTGCAGCTCAGTGCATCCGACGAAAGCGGCAATCTTGAGACGCCGTCCAGTGTGATGAAGCTTGGCCGACATACTTATCAACTGATCTGTAAAGACTGCTGACATCGAAACAAAAATGAGAATACAGTTTTCTGCGACTGCATTCCAAAGAATTATGTCTACTTTCAAAGAAAGCAAAACACACATTAAATATCCGAAAATTCAACAAAGAAAGAGTGCTTCCCGTTTTTTAAAGACATCGCTTAAGTTCAAGACTTCATTGATGAGGGATTAAAGAATTTACAAGGGAAGACGGGGAGGGAAACGTTTGTTTTCATGTTGTCTTCCTTCGTTTTATCAACAAAAAACACTAAATAAGAGGTCAAACACTTAAATACGGAACAGAGGTTGGCATTTTTATATTCCTATGAAAAATGTTTTCAGTTGTCAATAGGTGCAGTAGAACGCAGTCTTGGCAAGTTTGTTTCCTCAAAAGACTCCCAGGAAAAGCGAAATTGTAAAAGCTAGAAGTCAAGAAAAGGATTTAGATCAGCGAGACTGGGAGGATATCAATTATTACGTCAAGGACAGGATAACTGCGGAGTCGAGAAAACAATTTGAACCCTTCTCCTCAAACAAATTCTAGTTTCAAGCCTTGTCAATGCTCCTGTCTACTTGTTTCAAAATATCGAAAAATGTGTTACTTTCGACTTCTGTAAACTGTTATAGTTATAGGCGTTTCCGTGACGTTCAAGCTTACCTTCGCACGGGGTTCGTGTGTGGGAGTACCGGGGGTTTCCGAAAAAAAGGAAGGGCTTCTATTTGGAAACTGGCCAAATTCAGGCGCTCATTTAGAAACCAAATAGAAGCGCCGAGGCTTCTATTAGGAAACAGTTTCCCAATTAGAGCCCCGGGGCTTCTGTTTTTTATCACAAAACCCGATGAAATAGCAAATGCCTTTGGCAGAACCTTTCAATTCAACTCTTCATCTGACAATTACTCCCAAACGTTCCGTCAAATAAAAGAAGCAAAAGAACAAATACCAATGGACTTCACCTCAAATAATTTGGAACACTACAATAGCACCTTTACCCTGGCGGAGTTGAAGGACTCCATACAAAACTCACATGATTCAGCTGCCGGACCAGACGACCTGCACTACCAGGTTCTAAAACACCTACCTGAGGAAACTCTTGAAGTCCTCGTAGAATTACGTAACCAAGTTTAGACTACAGGAAACTTTCCTGAAATATGGAAAGAGGCCACCATCATACCAATTCCAAAGCCGAACAAGGATCCTACTAATCCACAAAATTACCGCCCAATATCTCTGACAAGTTCATTGTGCAAAACACTAGAGCGAATGATAGCCACAAGATTAATTTGGTATTTAGAGAAAAATCATTTGCTCACTGACATTCAAAGTGGTTTCAGAAAAGAGAGAAGCACCATAGATCACCTGGTTAGACTCGAATCATTTATAAGAGAAGGTTTTATCAATAACGAACATTTTGTCACCGTTTTCTTCGATTTAGAAAAGGCCTATGACACGGCATGGAAACACGGGGTCATGCAAGACCTCTACAACCTAGGCATACGAGGTCGTCTCCCTGAATTCATTGAAGCGTTTTTAAATGACAGGCGGTTTAAAGTTCGTCTCGGTTCTGTTTTTTCGGACTATTTTGAGCAAGAAGAGGGTTATCCTCAAGGCTGTATTCTATCTATTCTGTTGTTTCTAATCAAAATCAATAGTATCAAAGGCGCAACTAAACAGGGAAGAGACAGTTCACTCTTTGTAGACGATTTTGCTATGTCTGTCAGGGGTAAGAATATGAATCTCATCGAGCGTCGCCTCCAGCAAAATGTAAACTCTCTTCAAAAATGGGCCGATCAAAATGGTTTCAAGTTTTCCCAAACCAAAACAGTCTGCATGCACTTTTGCAACAAGCGAAAGCCACACGACGATCCTATTTTATACTTATCAAACACTCAGATACCTGTAGTAAAGGAAAACAAATTCCTTGGTCTAATTCTTGACACTAAGCTAAATTTTATCCCCCACATAAAAGAGCTGAAGAGGAAATGCCAAAAGGCACTCAACCTGCTGCGAGTCGTCTCCGCCCAAGACTGGGGAGCAGATACCAGTACTAAATTAAAACTGTATAGATCATTAATAAGATCAAGACTAGATTATGGTAGCATCGTCTACGGATCAGCAAGGCCTTCGTATCTAAAGATGTTGAACCCAATACAAAACCAAGGCCTTCGCCTTTGCCTAAACGCTTTCAGAACGTCACCTGCGGCAAGCCTTCAGGTTGAATCAAATGAACAACCATTAGATATCCAACGAATCAAACTCTCAATGCAATATGCAACTAAACTATATGCAAATAAAGAAAACCCCAGACATAAGGCAGTGTTCGAAAAAGACCATTCAGAAATCCTAAACACACGTCCGAGGGTTATCGTACCCTTTGGCACTAGAATCCGTAACCACCTTAATAATGCTGGAATCCAAGTTGAGCAAATTGCAAATCTTAAAGTTTCAAAATACCCAACATGGAAAATACAAAGGCCAACCATAAACAAAACTCTGACAAACTTTTCCAAAGACACAACAAATGCTGAAGAGTTCAAAGTTAGGTTTGCCGAAATAAAGGAAACCTACCCTCACCATCATTTCATATACACGGACGGATCTAAACTCGATAACCAAGTTGCTGCCTCAATAGTTACAAAATCAAATACCCTGAAAACAAGATTATCAAACGGCTCCTCCATCTTTTCCGCGGAGGTTCGGGCACTCCAACTAGCCATGGAAATTGTCAAGATTAGTAGATACAAAAAATTTGTTATCTGTGTCGATTCCTTATCGGTCTTACAATCACTAGAAAACCTGCAAGTGTCGAATACAATGATTTTAGACCTAATAGAACGTTATGAAAGGGCCACTAAACAAGGCAAATCCTTAGTGTTTTGCTGGATGCCAAGCCACGTCGGCATAGCGGGTAATGTAGCTGCGGACCAAGCAGCAAAAGAGGCCCTAAACTACAACATATCCGACCTTCTCATACCATACTCCAACTTTAAACCCCATATCTCAAGTTATGTAAAAAACCTTTGGCAACAAAATTGGAACGAACAAAGAAATAACAAACTCTTTCAAATCCAACCAACAGTTGGACAAAAGCAGCTAGCTCTTGACAATATTCGCGACAAAACAGTTTTGCTTAGAGCTCGAATCGGGCATACATACACCACCCACGGATATCTTTTTAGAGGCGAAGAGCCTCCAGAATGTATTGGTTGTCAAGAACGTCTGACTGTAAAACATATTTTACTCAATTGCCTAGATTTTCAGAACATTCGTTCACGCTTCTACAGTGTGAATTCCATGAAAGACCTTTTTACAAAGGTAGCACCAAGTAAAATTATTTCTTTTCTGAAAGAAATACACTTGTACAGTAAGTTTTAAATTGAATTTAGTTGGTTTTAGATTATACACTACTCGTTATGTCTACTTTAATTGATTTTAGTTTCAACTGACTCTTGATATAGCAACAGAACCGACACAATATGACCCTAACGGGTTGCCGGTGTCGTTAAACAAATCAATCAATCAATCAATTAAATGGGGGACGAGGGTTGTTGATCATTTTTTATAGAAAAAAAAAAGAAAATTTACACATCAGTCTTTTATAAAGCGCTACATGCTGCGGATATCCTCACAAAAAGTAACAAAACACACAAAAACAATAGTAACTAAAAAAGTCTGGTAAAGTGTCCTGTGTAAAACACAAAGCACAGGATAAAGCAACGACGCAGAACGTGTCTAGGGGTTTGCCTCGCATCAAAGGTTTAAATGCACCGTGTCTGCATTGCGAGTAAACACTGAGTTCTAAAAGGACTTGCAGGGAAGGAGGGGCAACATCACGTCGCCCGTTTCAGTACTCAGCCCGTTATATTTCCAGTAATACTCCGGAGTAAAGGTGGCAGTGGGGATGGGGGGTGTCTGTTCGCCTTGTGCGAAGCACAGGATTCAGCAACGACGCAGAACATATCTAGGGGCTGCCTCATGTCAAAGGATTAAGTGCACCGTGTTTGCATTGCGAGTTCTAAAAAGACTTGCAGGGAAGGAGGGGGCTTTTATTAGGAAACGATTTTTCAGGTCTTTATTTCAACTCCAAATAGAAGCCCCGGGGCTTCTATTAGGAAACAGTTTCCTAATAAGAGCCCCGAGGCTTTTATATGGAGGGAGGGGGGGGCTTCTTTTCGGAGACTCCCGGTAACTGTGTAACTTGAGTGGGAAGGAAAAAATGTTGAAGACGCAAAGTGCACGGTAGCGAACTAGAAAGGACAAATATACACTTCCTTCGTTGCTATTCCCTAACTGTAACATGTTTCTATGCTTATGTTTCTATCTTGCATTTTCTGGCGGTGAAACGTGATGTCTTCCATGGTGTTAGTTGTGTCAATGTCTTCGTGGTAGCATGGGACATAGTGTTGCGAGTCGGTATCGGGGGCCATCGGTTTTGGCGTTATTACTCTAAATTCGTGCGGTTGGTTTAAACAAATTTGCTAGGTAGACTGGAAGAGGTGTATTGACACATCCCCATTTAATATTGGGGATTGGTGGATGGGATTGGTGGTAGGGGTTTGTCGATTTATCAAAAGCTTTCAAAAATTACGGGGCAGGTTTTTTTTTCGTTTTCCAATATTAAGTCAGGACATGTGTCTTTATGAAATCATTCTGTTTGACCTCGCGAGGATTTGTTTTAATTTGTTTTAAGTTTCGCTGTCAGAAAGCGTACTTGGTAGAAATTTTAAATTTGGGAGAGGGGGCTGTGCCGTGACGTTCAAGTCTTATCTTGGCACGACGTTCGTGAGTTTGAATTAACTGTAAATTGAAGGGGAAGGGGAAAATGTTGAAGACGCAAAGCCCGCGTACAGTACTCTTTGCCACTGAGAAAAATATCGGGAAATCCAAAAAATGATTTTTGTTTAAATTCTTTCAAGGCAGCGAGTTCTTGTTGAAAATGTTTTTATAAAGTTTGTGCTGTGAAGTCTTAACTTCGCACGGGGATTTTGCTTCATAGCATATATTTTTTTTATCATATTCAAGTCCTAAAAAACTTTCAACAGTTTTAATTTGTCCAAGATATATATATATATATATATATATATATATATATATATATATATATATATATATATATATATATATATATATAGCCAAGAGAGTATTCGTTTTTCCACTATTTATGTACCAATGAAAGTTTTATTTATCCAACATATATATATATATATATATATATATATATATATATATATATATCCATATAAGAGTAGTTTTGTATTTTTTTCTGTTAATTTATAAATGAACAGAGAAAATGACTGTAAATAAAAGGTGATTGAGATTTGTGTTCTTTTTAGTATTTTATCACAGGAACGTTCATTTATATGGTTCTTGAAATACCATTTACAAATATGGTCCGTGCGTTCACAGTGTCCTCGTTTGACACTTAATATTAATGAGCAAACAAATAATAATAAAAAAATGAAATGGAAGCAAAGTAAAAAAAAACTCCTTATTTTATTAATTTTAAATAATTGCCCAATTTAGCATGATTTTATTGAACTACCAAGTGGTTTTGTATCGGCTTTGTTTGTAAACAAACCAACCTTTGTTTATAAACAAACTGTTTACTTTCTTAAGCAAATGAGGTCGCAGTGCATGTGCTTTTGTCCCTAGTTTGCCGGATAAATTTCCTATGTTGACAGGATACGTGATTCACCGGTTTTCTGTTGATTTCTTTTTCCCTGTTTGACCAAAAAAATTTTTATTCGCTTAAAAGTTGTCTGTTGATCATGGACAAGATATGCCATATCAAGTTTTACCGAAAACGCAGTAATAAAAGTTGAAAAACGAGTCCCGCGTTTGTAGGATGTCTGGATTTGCCGTCTAGACAAACACGCGTGCGCGTGTGTGTGTGTGAAAAAATGTGTGTCTCGAGAGCGTAAAGGCTGATCGAATTCAAACTTGATCCGTGCATTCCTTGGGTAGGTCGGACAGTTTTTTTTTTCAAATTTTATCGTAAGTAGAACGAACGATTGTGGCGTCTGACGTCACACAGTAAAATCTGAATGATTCTGTGTGCAAAATATCTCGATACGGCTGTTTCAAATTTTGATGCATTCAGTGAAATTAAGAAAGGCATATGACGCCATTACGTTAAAATCTGGCAAATAAGATTTCTCAGCCGTTAAACATCGGAGAAAGTCGAAACTTTGTGGGAATGTTGTTTGTTAGGTTCTAAATACGGAACCGAACCGAATAATTGTAGTGTACCTAACCTAACCGAACCGTGGGCGCCTCTAGTCTAATCCCCTTGTGGGTTTGGGGGGAATCTGCTTTCTGTTCCGTGCATGGCGTAAGAGGCGATTAATCGGAATTTCTTCCTTTCTAACTCCTCTTACTATTTCTTCATTCTTCCTTGTTTTTCTACCATTTGTTCCTTGAGCAAGTGCATTCCAATATACCCATCATAGTTGGTGAACGGGACGTTAAATACCACATAAACAAACAAACAAACCTCTAGTCTAGACAAGATCTCAGGAACTTCAAAGCCCAGTTATCCGCCGTGGAACGGAGGGATATAGTTTTGAACTTTTCGGTCGGTCAGTCTGTGCGTCTCTCTGTCCATCTGTCACGCTTCAGCCTCACACGCCAACAGGCCACATTAATAGATGGATTTCTTTCAAATTTTGTACACGGCTTCTCTATACCCTTCTCTGTACCCTTCCGCAGTGTAATGACCAAGAATTTTCCGGAACGGAAAAAGTGACAAAATGGCGGACGTTTGAAAATCGGCACTGGACTTGGCATTTTTAAATGGTCGGCCCGTTTATAAATTTAAAAACTGTGCAGCACAATTTATAAATTGTGCAGATTTAAAAATTATGCCCAACATATATACGGCAGTCTCACGCGCCTACAGGCCGTATTGATAGATGGATTCGTTTCAAATTTTGTATACGGTTTCTCTGGACCTTTTAGCAGTGCAGTGACCAAGAATTTTCCGAATGGGACTTGAAGTGACAAAATGGCGGCGCCTACTGGTTAATGGAATGATTCGTATAAAAGTTAGACTCTACGTCTACCTATCCTTCCACGTTTAAATTTTGCGCAGTCAACACGCAACAGCCTTACACACACCATATCGCCCACGGAGGACAGACGTACTCCTCGAGGCGTAGTCAAGTCTTCCGAAAATTTAGACAGTGAAAATATATTTATTGCAGATGTACAGCTTAGAATTATGTTGAATTGTGACAAGAATTGACGGATCAGCACTTCTTCAAAAGTGGATTAAAATTAGGAAGTCTTGGGAACTTGGCTAAACGCTGTGAGAGCTTAAGAGCGGGGTGGGTGTGGGCATCCGAACAACTGGTCCAGCGACAATTGATCTAAATGGGCAGGGTACGACAACTTATGCACTTTCTCAAACTTGTTTTTTTTGAGGGGGGTGGGGGTAGTGGGTCTTAATCATTTGTTGACTTTATAAAATAAATAAATTGATAAACATTCTCATTTTGATCTTCTTTTAAACCAGACCAATCTCACTGTAACATTCGATTTTTCTACCTTGTTTTTAATTGTTTTGTCGAAGGACATTTTGTCGAAAGTGAAACCCGAAACATTTTACCGAAATTTGTAATTTCTTAACTTTTTATTATCATTAAGAGAGGGAGGGGTGTTTTTATTTTCCCGCAACAATCTACACAAACACATTTTATTGATTTGCACTGACGCACTGTTTCACACTTCAAAGTCACTTGTAGTGTTCCAGATGCTAACGAAAGCTACACCAGGTCCTGTTTTTGAAAATTTTCAGTCACAAGTGAAGTTGCACAAGCTGGGTCTTCCACAGTTGAAGTTTGTGTTCGTGTGGGAGTATCTATAGAGCAGCTTCTCTTTTCCTTTGGTTGGTGTAATTATTTCCATTGCAAAATTTGAACCAAGACAAGTAGCATTTTTACTCGATTTTTATACCGACTAACTCCGGACAACAGAGGAGATTGGATTCTCTCTGCTAATCCCATTGCTTTGTGGAGTATTTATTGCGATTAGAGCTTCAATTGATTGCAGTTAGAGCTTCAGTTTCATGCAGTATTCAAAATTTTTAGTTACATTTTTTCGAAATTAAAAAAATAAAAACAAAATTACCACCACCTCCGCTCTAAATAAAAAAAACAGCTATTAAGAAATTATAAAATGTCTGGAAGTTCACTTTCGACAAAATATCTCTCGACAAAAGGTCTCGAAGTTCACTTTCGACAAATTGTCTCTTGACAAAATTTCATTCCACAAAATGTCGTGGATTCTTTCAAAGCAAAAAGACGTGGGAATTTAAAGCACTTTTTTTAAGTGTTAACTTCAGCTACCCCGGAGTTCATTTAAAACCAAACCACGTGTAGCCACTCCGCATATTTTATTGCTTTGCACAAGGCATAGTCAGTAAGTAGCTATTAATGAAAAGGGATGCCTCACCTGTCGGAGTAATAAACGTGATCCTTTGACTTAGCAATTACTCAGTCCCCTCTACACAAGGCAGAAATTTTTTATTGCTCTGTACAAATACAAATCACCTAAGTTCCTTTTAATGACAGGGGCTTTCTTACCTGCCACAATTCCCGAGTCAGTACATGTACTTCTTAAGCTTGCACAAAGATAGGGTTTTGTGAATTTACATCAATGTTGTACCTCTTAGATCAATTGCAGCCACAACAATTGTTGCAAGAGCAACTGTGGGCAGATCAGTTGTCGCTAGATGAATTGTCGTAAGTTCATTTGTCGTGTGTTCGGAGGAAGACATATCCGTTCTCTGTGCTTGAATCATCAACAAGTACAAAGTTAAACGCGTCTCAACGGACCGATTGGCTGGGGGTATATTTAGCCCCCAGTCGGGGCTTTATTCCCCGGAGCGAGCTTATTGATTGGGCTCTGTCCGTCTGCTTGTCCGTCCGTTACCACTCATTCCTCTTAGAAGCGTAAGCTGTTTGGTCTAATATTTTGCAAAAATTACTCACATGATCGTGGCTTGATGCACGCGTAATGTTTTGACGGTACGGTAAAAATTGGATTTTTGGCGATTTTTTTTAACTTTGGTGTTTAAGTGCTGTTTTTAGACTTTGTTTACGCGATATCTGGAAAACAGCTCATCAGCTGTTCACCATGCCTTGCAGGAAGACAGACCATATAGTGCAGATTTGCACTGATGAAATTATTTTGATTTTTGTCAAATATTGAATTTTGTACGAATTTTTGAAATTTTCACTGTTTTTTTAACTGTTTTGGACTTTGTTTACACGATATCTCTAAAACATTTCATCAGATCTTCATCAAACCCTTTAGAAAGAAAGACCATACAGTGGCGATCATCACTATAGGGTTATTTTTTATTTTTGTCAAAAATTTAATTTTTGACGATTTTTTTATATTTTCACTTCAGTTAGTTTTTAGCTGTTTTGGACTTTGATTACGCGATATCTTTAAAACAGTTCCCCGGATCTTCACCAAGCCGTCGAATTAAAAAGGCCAGATAATGCACATCATCACGAAGGTTAATTCTGATCAAAAATTGTAATTTTGGGCTATTTTTTTTTAAATTTTCACTTTGGTGTGTTTTTAACGTTTTAACTGTGCACACGGTATCTCAGAGACGGCCAATTTGATTTTGATCAAATCGAGCAGGAAGAAAGGCCCTAAAGTGTAGATGGTCACTGAAGTACTGGGTCTGTTTGCGGTAGACTGATTGGGACTCGAGGGGCCCATCCGTTCTTGTGAAAAACATTGGCCCCCGACCGGAGTTTTATGGGGCTTATGGATTGTGCTCTGTCGGCCCGTCTCTTTGTACTGTATCGCATTTTAAATCTACTCATCGCCGTCTCCGGTTGGGGGCTGAGCTGTAGCCAATAGCTTGTTTAGTGTGGAGACCTCACAATTCTGCAGTCAGTAATACGGACATACCTGGTGCAGAAGGGAGGGAGTATATTTTGCTACGTTTATTTTGATTAAATTTCGTTCATAAAAAAATTATCAGAATGAGCTGTTTTTCAGAAAACAAATGAATACTAGTTCCTGCGGTCAGCTTCGCGTTACCATGTGTTGTTAGGAGTGGACAGATACATACTCTTAACAGTAGCCAGGTAAAATGACTGCGAAGAAAAACATGAAGATTAAAAGAAAACAAAAAACTAAAACTAAATTGTTATGTGAGTAATTGTTTTTAGGCATGTATCCTTTTTTCGTCCACAGATTAACACTGCTTGGCATTTTCCCAACAACAGAACTGGCAGAGTTGTTCACTTTGGAGTCAATAAAGAAAATAAAGGCATATATAGAAAGTGAGTGAAGTGCGCGGTAGTTCTGTCGTCTCTCCCAAAACAAAGTTAAATCTTTGATCTATTTCACAGCGATGTGGAATTTCAGTGGAATTATAGATTCGCTGAAAATTTTTTATAAAACATGTGTAAATGTGGACCACTAAAATGTCAACAGTTTTCTCCTACAAATTTTCTTTGGGCATGAGGATAGAAAAGATTAGGGCAAAGTTACACTTGTATTTTTGGAAAAGTTGGCACATTTTTAACACCGGTGCACCTTATGGACCTTTGTCGAATTTTGCCACTGTCCTGGCAGTCACTATTTTTTGGTGGATTGGTGGTAACATTATGGTTATTTTTCGTTTTTGTACGCTTTTGCATTTGATAGCTGTTCACTGACTTAAACTCTCGCCATAATCCAGATGGATGATCAGTGTTTTCGAGAATTCAAAATTATCCGTAAACGGACTTCTGGAATGTCGCATTTAATAAGAATTTTTGTGTTGAGGAATTCTTTATATTTCTGAACAAAAAATACATAAAAATTAAAATGTAGAAATAGGAAGACCAAAAAATAATATAAGTAATTAAAAATGAGAAAGTAAACATCTGTAGTTCAATAGTTCAGCGCCTGCTTGTTTTTTCTGGATTCATTCGATTGGTTACTGAGAAAAGACGCGAGAATATATTAAGAGAACTGCGTGGAGATTGTAGAAACAACCCCCCCCCCCCAGGAATAAACCCCTATTTTGAGCGCCTAGGAAGAACCCCCACCCCCAGCCCCCGCGAACAAACGCCCCGCCCCCTCGCATATTGTAGAATTAGAGTCGCATATTTTCTATCAGTAAAATCTCAGTGTTTCACAGTCTTGTCCGTCTCATGCCTCCCCTACTGAAGACGGACATTGTGACGCAATCCCCTCAATGTCACGGTGAGGGTTGTGGCGGTGTCGTTTCGCTACAGGCTGTCGTGTAGCAGACTGCTCGATGTGTGTGTCCACGATGGCGGCGTCCTGCTGCAGCAACAAGACCCGACGGTTGAATTATACTAATAGGATTATGGGGACGATTTTCTCCACAGGACTTTTTCCTGCATTCCTCAGTAGCGTGCAAACAAACGTGAAGGTTTATTTTCACGAAGACTTTTGCCTGCACCCAACACAGGTATTGAATGGCAAATTAGATAGAAGGACGCTTAAGCCACGATTGATCTGTTCACATGGGGAGATGGAAGGGTGATTGATCTCGTCTGTTATTATGAAATCAACTCAATCATATTGTTATCATTCACTTGAAAGCAGTGATGGAGGGGGAGGGAGGTGAGTTCCGGGGGGGGGGGGGGAGGAGGTTTGTACCTAGGCCATCGAGAAAAGGGGGCATTTATTCCTGGGGGGGAGTTGTTCCCGGGGGTTTGTTTCGGACATCCTGCGTGAAGCGCCGAGCGTGCTGTTCTTCTGTTTTATTTATTTATTTATTTTTGTTGCAGCCCAAGATAGGGATGACGCGGTACTAACTGAGTTTAAATTTGCAATGTTGAATCGAACGGTGGCAATTGACTTCCCTCAACTAAACATACCATGGCTTTTCGAAGGGAGGTTTGTGCGCGATGGCCCAGTGGGTGAGCGACCTCAGCAGAACTTTGGTACGTATCAATGGTAACTTGTAGCCAAGTAAGATATTTATTTTTGAGTTTCAGTCCTTAACACTTGGTAAGCCAAGGGACTTGCAAAAAGTATGTTGAAATTGTGCGAACCATTTTTTCGCTCCTCTTTAGACCAGCCGACTTTGTCGGACTCGTTTTATCAGTAGAGGGGGTATCCGTCATCTGAATGTACGTATGTAAACTTTTACTTAAAATGCTTCTTCTCCTTAAGTTTTGATCGGGTTCCCTTCAAATTATGTACGAATGTTCTCTAGGTGGGCCTCTCTTGAAAAATTACTTTTTTCGGCGTTCGTCAAAAATTGGCCAAATGGGAGCGGAGGCATTAAAAATTTTTCGGTTGCCAGTTTTCAAAATGCTTCTTCTTCCACAAATTTGATCAGATTTTCTTTAAATTTTGTACGAATGTTCTTTAGGTAGGCCCCTCTTGAAATATTACTCTTTTGGCGATTCGCCAAAAATTGGCAAAGTTGGGGGGGGGGGGGCATTTTTTAATTTACTGGCTTCCAATTTTCAAAAACTTTTTTTTTACCAGAATTTGGATCGGATCCCTCTCCAATTTTGCACGATTGTTTTCCAGGTAGGCCTGTCTGAAAAAAATAACACTTTTGGCAATCCGTCAAAAATTGGGTAAAAGGGAAGCCACTTTTAGCCCGGCTTATGTAACACGCAAACGGGGGTATACCTATCGGTTTGCCGACGGTGTCCGTTTCCGGTAGTTTGCTGTTTATTCAGTAAATTTTGTTTATTCCCCACAGGGAGGGGGGGGGGGGGGGGGGGATATATGCGATCGACGGTGTGTCGGTCTGTCATCAACAGCTTGTTAACACGATAACTTAAAAACTGCTGCAAGGATTTTAGTGAAACTTGGTATGTAGCTTCTATGGGAACAAACACAGATCGGTATTGTAAATGGGCCAGGTTCGTCCAAGGAAAATGGATCAGCTGGACTTTCAGCTCTTGAATTGACTTTGAGGCATCGCTAGGGGGTACGAGGCATCGCTAGGGGTCTTACATACGTATTATACTTTTTTAGTTGATCGTGTGATTTTTTTATTTTTTGGGAATTTTTGAACAAAAAAATTTAAATTGTTTCTGCTCCTACATTTTTGATCCGATGTCATTTATTTTTGGTGTGAGGTATCCCTAAGGGGTCGTGCATACGTATTATACTTTTTTAGTCGTCCGGGTGATTTTTTTATTTTTTGGGAATTTTTTAACAAAAAATTTTAAGGGGTCGCGCATACGGCTTGTACCAATTTAGTAGATCGGACAATTTTTGGGGAATTTTTGAAGAAAAAATTTCAAACATAATTCAAAATGCATCTCCTCCTACATTTCTGATCCCATGTCATTTGTTTTTCGTATGGGGCATCCATAAGGGGTAAATCATAATGTTTATGCCTTTTTTGTGCATCGGGCAATTTTTTGTATTTTTGGGGAATTTTTTAGAAAAAACATCAAAATGCATTCCCCCTACAGTTTATATCTGATGTCATATGTTTTTGGTGTGACGCATCCTTAAGGGTCTTGCATACGGCTTGTGCTTTTTAGTCGATCGGACAATTTTTGTATTTTGTTGGAATTTTTTAAGAATGAACTTCAAAATGTATTTCCTTCTATGGTTTTTATCCGATTTCATTTATTTTTGGTATGAGGCAACCTTTGTTAGGTTGGGTATACGGCGTGTGCTTTTTGACTCGATGTGTGAATTTACGATTTTTCGGTGAATTTTTTTAAATAACCTTGCCCATCAACGCCATGGGGGCCATTTATAATTTTTTCGTAGCCAGTTTTCAAACTGCTTCTTCTTCCACAATTTTGATCGGATTTTCTTTATATTTTGTACGAATGTTTTCTGTATAGACTTCTCCTGAAATTCTTTTGGCGCTGCGCCAAAAATTGGGAAGTTGAATAAACATGCCCATTTGTCCGAAATGCGGACCGCGCATCGACACAGGTTAAATAAACTTGCCCGACATAACGTAAAACAGGGGACAGACAGCTCATTCTATGTTGACGATTTCGCAATATCTTGCAGAGGCAAGAGTATGAACCTAATACAGCAACGCTTGTAGCAGAACATACACTCACTGCAAACATGGGCTAACCAAAACGGTTTTAAATTTTGACAAACTAAAACAGTCTGCATGCATTTCTGCAATAACCAACACTACGATCCCGTTCTATACATTTCTGGCATTGAAATACCTGTTGTTAAGGAAAACAAATTTCTGGCTTTACTCTTCGACCCCAAGCTAAGCTTTCTCCTACACATCAAAGAACTCAAACGAAAGTGTCAACAAGCACTCAGTACCCCAAGAGTAACATCGGCCCATGACTGGGGCGCTGATCTATGGCAGCATTGTTTATGGATCAGCAAGACCTTCATACCTAAAAATGCTAGACCCGATACAAAATCAAGGTTTACGACTGGGTCTAAATGCTTTTAGAACATCACCAGCAGAAAGCCTGCATGTGGAGGCAAATGAGCAGCCTCTTTACATTCGTCGACAAGACTTCCAAATGGTTCCTCTATTTTCTCAGCCGAAATTAAAGCTCTACATCTCGCTATCCAGATAGTGAAGATCAGCCGATACAAAAAGTTTATGTTGTGCGTCGACTCTATGTCCGTCCTGCAATCAATTGAAAACCTACAAATATCAAACCCACTTATCCTTGACCTTCTGGAAAGGTATGACGAGGCCACCAGAGCTGGCAAAGACATAATGTTCTGCTGGGTTCCAAGTCACGTGGGTATCCGAGGAAAAGAGATAGCCGACAAAGCCGCAAAATTGGCCTTAAATGATAATTGTATCGATATGCTCATACCAGCCTCCGATTTTAAATATCACATCACAAGATACACAAAAAATTTGTGGCAAGAAATATGGAACAAACAAACAAACAACAAGCTGTATCAAACAAACTCCTTAGTCGGACAAAAATCCCCGCCAATTAACAGTTTACGAGATGCAATGGTTTATCATAGAGCCAGAATAGGACATACATATATCACAGACAAATATCTGTTAAGAGGCGAGCCGGGACCCGACTGTGTCGGCTGTCAGGAACCTTACACCGTTAAACATATCTTAATAGACTGTACCGATTTCCAAGACGCCCGCTCACGTCATTTCAGAGCTGACTACTTGAAGCAGCTCTTTGATGAAGTAGAACCTAGCAAATTTATACAATTTTTAAAAGAAATCAACCTGTATCAGTATTTCTAGTCATTGTTTACTTTATGATTTTAGAATATACATGGTTTTAGCTTACTTTGATTTTAACTTGTAGCATTGTCTTCTAGTCACTTATTACTGACATGTTCTGACACAATGTAACCCGCTAAGGGTCGATCGTGTCGTTAAACAAATCATTTAACTAACTAACTAACTACATATGTCGAGTTAAACTCGCTATGCAGTACACAGCAAAGCTTTATGCAAATAAGAAGAATCCAACGTACAACTCAGTCTTTGGATAAGATTTTTCTCGCTTCCATGAAAGAGGCCGTACCGTAATACCTCCATTTGGAGCGAGGGCTCAGCCTCACCTCGATAATGCTGACTTTACCATAGAGTCAGTTGCAAAATACAGAGTACCAAAAGTACCACAGTGGAAACTCACCAAACCTGTCGTATTAAAGAACCTTTCGGTCTATGCAAAGGAAACAAGTAGCTCACCAAAGCTGGCAAAGACATAGTGTTCTGCTTGGTTCCAAGTCACGTGGGTATCCGAGGAAAAGAGATAGCCGACAAAGCTGCAAAAGAGGTTCTAAATGATAATGATAATTGTACCGATATGCTCATACCAGCCTCCGATTTCAAATATCACATCACAAGATACACAAAAAGATTGCGGCAAGAAAGTTGGAACAAACAAAGAAACAACAAGCTATATCAAACAAACCCCTTAGTCGGACAAAAGCCCCCGCCACTTAACAGTGTGCGAGATGAAATGGTTTAGCATAGAGCCAGAATAGGACATACATATACAGGGTTCGCGCTGGGTTCTCAGGAAAGTGAGTCAAAAAGGGAAAGTGTGACTCAGTTGGGTCCAGAAAACTCAGTGGGTTCCGAAAAAGTGAGCCATTTCATAAAAAAACACCAAAAGTGGACAAAAACCCCGCCAACACGAACCCTGATATATCACCCACAAGCATCTTTTAGGAGGCCAGCCGGCACCCGACTGTGTCAGGTGTCAGGAACCTTACACAGTGAAACATATTTTAATAGACTGTACCGACATCCAAGACGCCCGCTCACGTCATTTCAGAGCTGACTCCTTGAGGCTGCTCTTTGATAAGGTAGAACCTAGTAAATTGATACAATTTTGAAAAGTTATCAACCTGTATCGGTATTTCTAGTAGCTTTTTACTTTATGATTTTAGAATATACACAGTTTTAGCTTACCTTGATTTTAACTTGTAGTATTGTCTTCTAGTCACTGATTACTGACATGTTCTGACACAATGTAACCCGCTAAGGGTCGGTCGACGGAAGTTGAATAAACATGTGCATTAATCCGAAATGCGAACCGCGCATCAACGCAAGTTAAGCAAATACGCACACTGGTCCGAAATTCAATAGCGCATCAACCCAAGTTAAATAAACATGCGCAGTTATCCGAAATGTTCCCCCTGTGGGGTGGGGAGAATCTTAAGAGTACACGTACTGCGTTCTGTTTCGTGCATGGCGTAAGAGGCGACTAATCGGGATTTCTTGCTCTTTCTTCTTTTGCTATTTCTTAATTATTCCTTCTTTTTTCCCGCTTGTTTCTCTAGCAAATGCGTCCTAATAGATACGTCCTAGTTGGTGAACGGGACAATAAACACCAAACAAATGCAAACAGCGCATCAGCCCAAGTTAAATAAATATGCCCATTGGTCCGAAATATTAACCGCGCAACAGCGCAAGTTAAATAAATATCCGCACTGGTCCAAAATGCGAGCTGGTCACTGACTGCGCATCTACACAAACTAAACAAATGCGCACTGATCCTTAGTGCGAACCACACATCGACACAAGTTAAGTAAACATGCCCATTGGCCGAAAATAAAAACCGCGCATTAATGCAAGTTGATAAACATGCGCCCTGGTCCGAAATGCGAACAGCGCAGCATTGCATGTTAAAGAAACATGTGCACGGGTTCGAATTGCGAACCGCACATTAACGCAAGCTAATAAACATGCGCACAGGTCCCAAATGGTCCGCGCTTCGACGCAAGTTAAATAAATATGCGAACCGCGAATCAACGCAAGTTAAATGAACTTGCGCAATGGTCCGAAATAATAACCGCGCATCGACACAAGTTTAATAAACGTGTGCTGGTCCGAAATACAAACCCCACAAAATAATAATACTAAAGCATTAAGTGATATTATTTTAGGTGCGACTTTTTTTCTTGTCAAAACGCAAGCACAAACGTAATCACATGTATTTGGGCATATCACCATTCCCTGGTCGTTTCTGTTCCTTGAGATAATTGTTTATATCCGACCAACAGTACACGTGTGTGGATACAATTTCGATACGTTGTTTGAAGGTATCTCTGGTAGACTACCCATCTTTCTGGGAAACAAATGTTTGTATGTATTTATCGGTCTGTGTTCGGGTCTGTTGCTAAATTAATTATTTAGCTGGCTCTTTGCCATCTCGTCTTTTGAAGGCCATTTTTACGGGAAATGCCCTTGCTCGTGTACGCTGGAATTTGGTCTTATCGCTTTTTGAAAGCTGGGACTTTGTCCTTTGACAAACTTGTACAATGTGACTTCCACTTTTTGGCAACATACAAGCTTATTCGGGATTCCTTAGATCTCGGCTGGTCACAATGTCTCTGAACATTCTTGTTTAGACCATCTGACTACGCCGGACTGTTCTTATCACATCAATAGAAGCACATCCGCCGTCTGTATGTACATATGTGCGGATGTACGTGTGTAACCTTTTACTTAAAATGCTTATTCTCCTTCAGTTTTGATTGGATTCTTTCAAATTTTTTATTCGAATGTTCTCCAAGTAGGCCTCTCTTGAATTTTTTTTTGGAGATCCGCTTATAGTGAGATAACACGGGGGCATTTAAACTTTTTCGGTTGCCAGTTTTCAAAATGCTTCTTCTCCCACAATTTTGATCGGATTCTTTTCCAATGTCGTACGGTTGTTCTCTAGGTAGGCCTCTCTCTGAAAGTACCTTTCTTTGCGGTCCGCCGGAAATTGGGTAAATGCGGGATATTTTTTAATTTCCTGACACCCAGTTTTCAAAATACTTCACCTCCCTCAATTTGGATCGGCCAAAACGTCCCCAAAGCAAAATTTGTAGTGGAATCCAGTACAAAGCGTCCCCGGCTATGAAGTCCTCGGTCATAATGTTTCGGGCCATAAGGTTTCCAAATGAATTTTGAGGAATCCCAACAGTTAAAAAACGTATGGTATCCTAAATTAATGTTTTATTAAGCTTTGCCCCATCTATAGTGTCCCAGCTATATGGTCCCTAAATAAATTTGAGCCAAAACGTCTCAACAGCAAAATTTTCGTGGAAACCAGGAGAACCCGTCCCCTGCCAAAAAAGTTACCGTCCCCAAATGAAGTTAGGGCTAAAACGTCATCAAAGCAAATACGTTTAACCTAAATTAACGCTTCAGTAAGCTTTACCCCAACCATAAGATACCCGGTCATAATGTCCCTAAATGAATTTAGGGTAAGCGTCCCCAAAGCAGAGTTTGTCGTAGTGGAGTCCAAGAAAAATCGTACCCTGATCTCAGGTCGTTGGCCATAATGTCCCCTGCCATAACTAACTATTACTCATTTATTTTGGTATGAGGCATTCCTTGTTGGTCGTGCATACAGCTTTTGTTTTTGAGATGATCGAGAAATTTTTCAATGAGTTCTTGAAAAAAATGCATTTCTTCCTGCAGTTTAATAAGAACCGCGCATCAACACAATTTAAACGAATATGCGCATTAGTCCAAAATAACAATCGCGCATCGACGCAAGTTACTTAAACATGCTCCGTCGTCCGAAATGCGAACCGCGTATCAATGCAGCTTAAGTAAACATGCGCACTGGTCAAAATAAGAACCGCACATCGACGGAAGTTGAATAAGCATGCGCACTGGCCCAAAATAAGCACCGCGCATTGGCAGAAGTTAAATAAACATGCGCACTGGTCCGAAAAAGAACCACGCATCGACACAAGTTAAATAAACATGCGCACTGGTCCAAAATAAGAACTGCGCATCAACGCAAGTTAAATAAACACCCCATTGGTCATTGGTCTCAAATTGGAACTGCGCATCGACGCAAGTTCAATTAACATGCGCTGATCAATGGAAGTTAAATAAACATGCGCACTGGTCCGAAATGCGAACCGCGCTTCGACTCGAATTAAACAAATATGCGCACTGGTCCGAACTGCAAGCTGCGCATCAATGCACGTTAATCAAACATGCGCACTCGTCCGACATGCGAACCGAACATCGACGCAAGATATGTTAACATGCATACGGGTCCGACATGGCAACCGCGTATCAATACAAATTAAATAAACATGCGTGCTGGTCCAAAATACGCGCCCCGCATCAACCGAAGTTAAATAAACATGCGCACTGGTCCCAAATGCGTACCGCGCATTAACGCAAGCTAAAGAAACATGCGCACTGGTCTGAAATGAGTACCATGCATCAATGCAAGTTAAATAAACATGCGCACTGGTCTGACAATTTTCCAAAGGTTTTTTTTTTCCAAATTTGCAATCGGAATGTCTGCAGATTTTGCATAAATATTCACTAACCTGTCATCTCTTGCAAAGTTACTTTTCTGTCGAGCTACCAAAAATTGGCCAAATGGGAGTGGGGGGGGGGGGCATTTTCTCTAGCTAAATTTCAAAGCCATTCTTCCACGATATTGATCGGATTGTCTTCAACATTATCATAAATGTTCATTAGGCAGTCCTCCTTTAAAAAGTTACTTTCTTGGCGATCCACCCAAATGGGAGCGGGGGAGGGGGAGAGGCATTAAAAATATTAGTAGCCATTTTTTCAAAATGCTTCTTTTCCCGCAATTTTCACCGGATTCCTTTGTAAATTTGTACAAATTTTCGACAACCGGATTTAACAAAATGACAGCCACTTTTTGGCGACCATGCAAGCCTATAGAGAGGTGAGCTACTAGTCTCGGCTGGTCGCAATGTCCCTGGACACTCTTGTAATTCTCGATCGGACAATGTTTGTATTTTGGGAGAATATTTGAAGAAGAAACCTCAAAATGTATTTCCTTTTCATTTTTTTTGGTATGAGGCATCTCTAGGTGGGTCAGGCATACGGCTCGTGCTTTTTGACTCGATTTGGAAATTTCTGATTTTTGGTAGAATTTTTGAAATAAACATTCACACTAGTCCAAAAAAATGCACCACGCATCAACGCAAGTTAAATGAACGTGAACTGGTCCGAAATAACAGCCGCACATTGATGCAAGTTACATAAACATGCGCTGGTCCAAAATGCGAACTCCGTATAAACGCAAGATAAATGAACATGGGCTGAAATAAGAACCGCGCAACGACGCAAGTTGATTGAACATGCGCACTTGTCGAAAATAAACACCATGCATCAACGCAAGTTAAATAAACATGCGCACTGGTCCGAGAAAAGAACCACGCATGGACCCAAATTGAATAGACATTCGCACGAAATTGGAACCGCGCATCAACGGAAGTTGAATAAACATGCGCAGTGATCTGAAATGAAACACCGCAAAATAATACATACCAAAACATTAAAATTTAAGTAGTAATTTTTTAGACGCGGCGTTTTCTTCTTTTCAAAAGGCTAACACAAACGTAATTACATGTGTTTGGTGCGGGCGGATAGCTCAGTTGGTAGAGCGTTCGCCTAAAGATCTGGGGTGTATAGCCGGTGCTGGTTCAAATCCTGCTCGGGCCTATTAGCTGTGCACTCAATTATGATTCCCCCCTGGGGATTCAAACTGGAATGGTCCATTTCAGTATAATGTGGCAGGGTAGTCCGGATATAGTGCTGAAATCGCTGAAAGGGACTTAAAGCACCAATAAACCAAACCAATCAACGCAAGTTAAATAAACATGTGCATTGGTCCAAATGAGCACCACGCATCAACGCAAGTTAACATGCACACTTGTCCGAAATGCGAACCCCGCATCAATTCAACCTAAAGTCAATAGACACTTGTCCAAATGAGAACCGCACATCAACGCAAGTTAAATAAACGTGCGCACTGGTCCGAAATAACAGCCGCACATCAACGCAAGTGAAATAAACATGCGCACTGGTTCGAAATGCGAACCGCGCATCGACGCAAGTTAAATAAAGATGCGCACTGGTCTGAAATGCAAACCGCACATCAACGCACGTTACTCAAAAAATGCGCACCTGTCCAAAATGCGAACACAAGTTAAATAAAAGTGCGCACTGGTCTAAAATAAGAACCGCGGATCAACGCAGATTAAACAAACATTAGCAGTGGTCCGAAATGTGAACGACGCATCAACGCTAGCTAAACAAAAATGCGCACTGTTGAAATAATTGTTTATCTCCGACCAAAAGTACTCGTGTGTGGATACCATTTCGATAAGTTCGAAGGTATTTCCTGTAGACTATCCAGTCTACCTGAGATACACAAGATCTGTTTCCCATTTTTCTCGAAAACAAATTTTTGTATGTGTTTATTGGTCTGTGTTCGGGTTCGATACTTAATTAATTATCTAGCTAGCTCTTTGCCATCCCGTCCTTTGAAGCCCAATTTTTCAGGGAAATTCGCTTGCTCGTACACGCTGCAGTTGGTCTTATCGTTTTCCGTAAGCTGGGACTTTGTCCTTGGGCACACTTGTTTTCTTCCAAAATACTAATCGGAATGCCCTCAAATGTTTCATAAATGTTAACCAGTCCGCCATCTTTTGAAAAGTTGCGTTTCTGGTGATCCACCAAAAATTGGCCAAATGGGGAGGGGGGGAGGCAACTTCCAAGCCCTTTTTCCACGATTTTGATCGAATTGTCTTCTAATTTTTTATAGATGTTCATTAGGCGGTTTTCTTTTGAAAAGGTACTTTTCTGGGGATCCGCCAAAAATTGGCTATATGGGGGATATTTAAAAATATTTAGTAGCCAATTTTCAAAACGCTTCTTCTCCCACAATTTGACCGGATTCCTTTATAAATTTGTATGAATTTTCATAAACCGGGTTTAACAATATGACAGCCACTTTTTGGCGACTATGCAAGCCTGTTGATAGGTGATTTACTAGATGTCGGCCGGTCACAATGTCCCTGTTTTTTTCTTTACAGTTGTCCGTCACTTGTCCCGTCTTCTCTTCTAATCAGAGCTCTCCAGCTAGGCATGCAAATTGTCAAAATTAGTCGTTACAAAAATTTTATGTTTTGCGTTGACTCCATGTCAGTACTAGAATCAGTAGAAAACTTGAAAATATCAAATCCTGTGATCTTGGGCGTCGTAGAAAAACATGACGAAGCTGTAAGGGCGGGAAAGGTAATACGGTTTTGTTGGGTTCCAAGCCATGTAGGAATCCGAGGCATCGAGGCAGCTGATAAAGCTGCTAAAGAGGCCCTAGATAGTCAAAACTCTGAATTACTTATCCCATCGTCAGATTACAAAGTGCATATTTCTAGATATGTAAAGGGCAAATGGCAACAGTATTGGAATGAACAGATCAACAATAAACTGTATCAAATTAATCCGGTTGTGGGACACAAATTACCATTCCTAAACATTGTTGGGGATGACATGGTAATACGTAGAGCCAGAATAGTGCATACATATGTACACATAAACACCTGCTTCGAGGCGAACTGCCACCCGAATGTCCGGGTTGCCAAGAGAGATATACAGTAAGCCATATTTTGATAAACTGCATGGACTTGCAAGACATTCGTTCCCGTTGTTTTAGTGTCAGTTCCATGACCGAGTTATTCGATGAAATACAACCGTGTAAAATAATACAGTTTCTAAAAGAAACAAACCTCAGTGTTGCCACATCATCCTTTTTTAAAAGGATTATCCTTTTTTTTGAAAAAGCCCGATTTTATCCTTTTTTTATCCTTAAATACTTTTTTTTATACTTTTTTTTAATTTTCATCCTTTTTTTATACTTTTTTTTCGCTTTTCATCCTTTTTTTTGTTTTGATACTTTTTTTTATTTTCTTTTTTCGTTCAAAATATAATTTTTCCTAATTAGTTATATGTTTTTTTCTGCTATAATTTTTTCTCACCCTAGTCATAACCCACGATTAGGCCATAATATTAACCGCTCTTACACTGTATGTGTATGTAATTTCCAATTTTTTGCAGCGTCTATTGTTAAATCCATACATCTGTGGAGAAGGGGTATTTTTTTCATGGAATTGAAACATATATTCTGTAAACGTATTCAATGTCTTATCACACTGTAAAATATCCAGTATTCTAAATGATGTTGAGTAGTTTTTATTTCTTGAATGATTTTCAATAACTTCATTCTGTAAGTTTGAGTTGCATGTCCCTAGGGACCATCGATGAAGTACGTACGCACCTATTTTTAGACCAGCCGACCATGTCGGGCTGGTCTTATCACATCAATAGAGGGGTATCCGTCGTCTGTATGTACGTATGTACGTGTGTTAACTTTTACTTAAATTAAAATGCTTCTTCTCCCTCAGTTTTGATCGGATTTCTCTCAAATTTTAAACGAATGTTCTCCAGGTAGGCCTCTCTTTTTTCCACAAGCGTTCTTTATTGTTCTTTTTTTTTAGCCCCAGCTTTTTTCAGAAGCAGGAATATAACAGTTGTTGAAAGTATGTGCGAATAAACGCTTTTGAGTTGAAAAATCGTATATTCTCCCAGGATTTTAGCCTGAATGTCTTGAAATTTTGGTGGAAGGTAGGGCGCATAAGTTTCCACCTGGCTATTGCTTTCTTAGCAATTCGCCAAAAACTGGCGAAAATATGAGCTGAAAACCAGATCTTTTCCGTAAAGTTTGAACTACTTATGGGAAATTAATCTTACTGTTTTGCAATTTTAAGTGAAGTTAGCAGGCTTTACTACTACCTAGCTATTACTTTTTTTGGGTGATTGACCAACGGGGTAAAATTTTCAGTAAAATCTTAATCTTGGTGATTGGCCAGCTGGCGAAACTTTTCAGTAAAATCTTAACTAACTGCTGAAAAATAGTCTTGCCGTGTTGGAATTTAAAGTGAAGGTAGCAAGGGTTACCATCTACCTGGCTGTAACTTTTTTGGCGATTCGCCAAAAGTTGTCGAAACTATTGCTGACAAACTTTTTTTCGTAACGTCTTAACCATTTCCAGGAAAGCAATCTGTCTTGAAATTTTAAGTAAAGGTACCAGGCGTTACTGCCTACCTGGCTATTACTTTTTTTTTTGGTGAATGGTCAAAAACTGATGCAGATTTTGGCGAAAAAAAATACCTTAAAAACTTTACTAGCTGCTGGAAAATAGTCGTACTGTGTTGACATTTAAAGTGAAGGTAGCCGGAGGTACTACCTACCTGGCTATTACTTTTTTGGTGATTGACCAAACATTGGCTAAGCTTGTGGCGAAATTAAAAAAAAAAAACAAAAAAAAAATTTAGTAAAATCTTAACTAACTGCTGGAAAATAGTCTTGTAGAATTTAAAATGAAGGTAGCAGGAGTAACCCCCTACCTGGCTGTAACTTTTTTTGGCGACTTAGCGAATATTAGCGAAAATATTGGCTTAAAAACGTTTTTTCGTAAAAGCATGACTATTTCAAGGAAAGTAACGTTACTGTCTTGAAATTTTAAGTAACGGCAGTAAGCAATATTACCTAACTGGCTATGAATTTTTGGTGGTTGGCAAAAAGCGGCGATTTTTTTGGCGAAAACCAAAGACATTTCAGTAAAATCTTGGAGAACTTCAGGAAAATAGTCTCCGCATTGTAATTTTAAATAGCAGTACCACACATTACTACCTAAGTGGTTGTTACTTTTTTTAGGAATTTGCCAAAACTTGGCAGAAATATTGCCCCAAAACCAATTTTCTGTAAAAAGTATCTCCTAGGGTTTTCATGGAAACATTCTACAATTTTGGTGGGAGGTAGGGTGCATTATTATTAGTTGTATAAGGGATTCCTAAAAAAATTAGTAGAAATATTGAAGAAAAACGTTTATTTATTTATTTATTTTTTTTTTTTTTGAAAATTGTTAAACCTTAACTAACTCCTAGAAAATAGTATTAATATCTTGAAATTGTAAGTGACGGTTGGAAGCCTTACTATATGCTGTGACGTTTTTGGTGATTGGCTAAAAATTCCAAAAAAAATTGGCGAAAAACCAAAAAAAAAAAAAAGAACTCCATAAATATAGTCTGACTGTCTTTAGATTTCAAGTAAAGACAGCAAGCCTGACTATTTAGCTGGCTATTACAATATTTGATGATGGGCCAAAAAGTGGCGAATATTTTGGCGAAAAACTAAGAAGATTCCAGTAAAATCTGATCTCCAGGAAAATAGTCTTACTCTCTTGAAATTTCAAGGAAAGGTAGCAGGCAATATTACTGACTTAATGGCTATTACTTTTTTGGTGATTGGCCAAAAAATCATGATTCGGATAAAATTGGTGGAAATATTAACCAAAAACAATGTTCATGACAACGTATCTCCTCGTAAAATTTAAATGGAAACGTCCTAAAATTTTGATGGATATAGTGGTATATTTGTCTACCTGGCTATTACTTTTCTTGTTCGACGATTCGGAAAAAAATTGACCGAAACACGTGGCTATTACTTTTTTGTTATTTCGCCAGGAATTGGCGGATATATTGACGATAAACCGTTTTTGTATAAAAATCTTGAATGACGCCAGCTTTTCTGTCTTGAAATTTGGGTTACGGGTTATAGTTATATGTCATAATCTTGACATCAGCATTCGTGGGCTGGGGCATTGTCCATGGACAATCCTGTTTTTTGGTTTCTTTCAATTTATTTAAAATAGTAAAATATAATAATTTAAGATAATTGCTGTACTACGCGCCTGCAACGGTTCTACAATCTCTTAAATTGTGAAAGATAGGAAAATAGGTTGCTCATTTATTTCCTTCACTTAAAGTTTAGTTTCAATTACTTTTACAGTATTTAACTATTTTATGCCTTTGTTTACTCTAAAACTTTTAAGATATGCTTGTGTTTTATTTTTTATTGGCTTTTTATGCAGTTAAACAAAATAAAAATAAATTTTGCCGTTCTTTTTTTTTTTTTTTTTTGTCTTTTTTTTCGAGGCGTTCTTTTTTTTTAATCTTTTATTTTTTTAATTGAATCTTTTTTTCATACCTTTGCGTTCTTTATTTTTTGTCCACCCGCCGGCAACCCTGCATCCACTTTTGCAACAAATTAAAAATCGGCGGGTTAAGTTAAAACAAGTGTGTAGAGTATTTCAGAAAGTGGTAGCCCACTTTAAAACTTTAATGTACAGGGGTTGGGAATAATTTCTCAACCTCACCAGCTTATACACGAATATGCGCCATGCCTGAAGAAGCACTTACCACTTTACCAACAAAGTTTGTTAACCTCCCCCGCCCCACCCCCCAGTTGTCAACAGATTTAAATTAACAGTGTTGTTAACGTTCTTGTTTTATTTTGGGCGACTTATTACTGAGATGTGAGTCAGCAGAGTTGTTGCTAATTAGAGATGTGTAGGATTCTACGCCTGACCCCACCTCCTAAAAAACTCCGTCGCCTCTTAAAACAGGTTCATCTATTATTATTATTGACAGCTGTTCTTGTTTATTCAAGCCGAACGCATACAAACTATTTCTGGGGCTTTTTGTGGACACTTTTTGTCTTTATATTTTTTATTTTCAACATTTTTGGCGTACTTTTTTGTTCTTTTTTTCTAAAGCCTTCTTTTTTGTATTTTTTTTTGTCATCAAGCGTTCTTTTTTTAACAGTTTGCGTTCTTTTTTAAAAAAAAAAAACCTCCGGCAAGCCCGCAATTTTCAAAATGGTTCTTCTCCCACAATTTTGATCGGATTCCTTTCCAATTTTGAACATTTATTCTCTAGGTAGGCCTGTCTTGAAAAATTACTTTTTTTCTGGCGATCCGCTGAAAATTGGGTAAATGGGGGCATTTAAAAATACTTAGTACCAATTTTCAAAACTCTTCTTTTGGCACAATTTGACCGGATTCCTTTGTAAATTTGTAAAGTACAATCTGGTATGCAAATATATTTCAATCGCTGTGAAAACGAGCATTATAAATTCAGGATTCGCGATCTTCAGCAAAATATGAATTATCCTTTTTTTCATACTTTTTTTTCTCAAATTTATCCTTTTTTATCCTTTTTTTTATCCTTTTTTTTCTTGACGACTCCGTGGCAACACTGAAACCTGTATCAGTATTTTTAGTATTTATATTATTTGCTTTTATTGTATAGATATGCTTTAAGATTGTACACTGCTTTAATATCCAACGCACATTTTTAATCTTTTATCTGTTATGAACCTGTGAAAAGAAATCAACCTGTATCAGTATTTCTAGTCGCTGTTTTATTTTATGATTTTATAATATACACGGTTTTGACTTACCTCTATTTGAACTTGTAATATTGTCTTCTAGTCACTGATTATTGACATGTTTTGACACAATGTAACCCGCTAAGGGTCGGTCGTGTCGTTAAACAAATCATATAACTAACTCTTTCAGCACATGCGCCAGATGTACTGAAATACCAGTCTTATAGGAACGCGTGAATACAAAATCTAACCTGGTCATATTTAATAACCTCAATTCCAATATCAGTTATGAACTACTGGTTACACAAGGTTGGAGGAGGTGGCGGATGTTGTTTCATACGGTTAGTGACAAAGACATGTTTCTTTTTCTAGAAAGGTCTGGAACTGGAAAAAGTTCTTAGAACGGTTTCGAATCTTATCAAAAAGACGTGTCTGCATAAAAAAAAAAAAAAATCTAACCCAAAACATGCTAAAAAGGGAGAAATGGATTAATAATATGTTTTTTTTTTTTCGCCAAGTGTTCAATATTTGCCTTGGAGAATTAGCACTGGTTTGTGTTTATGAGCCGCTAGATCTGGTTTGCCATTTATTGCTGTGACCATATTGGGACGTTTGCCGAGTCCTTTTTATTCAGAGAAGAATGTGATACTAGCCATGTTCACGGTTTGTGTAGCCAGGCTGTCCTCTTCCATTTCTTAAACTTCTGTCTAGCTGTCGTCGTGGCTATTTATTTATTTATTGAAATCACCAATAAGGTGAACATAAAATACAATAAAATGTCAGCGTACACAGCATAAAATGGTAAAAGTTCCACTATGATAATTATCGCATTAATACATATCACAAGGGATACTAGTTAAAATGACTTAAGTAGCAGATTAAAACATTTTGTTTAACGCTCCACGGTTTAACGCAGTGTTCAGACATCGCCATGTTACTGATGCTCTCTATATAACCGTCGTTATGAGAATATGTCTGGCTGCATCTCACTTTACCAAAAGTAGCTTTTGATGGAGACGTAATAAACGCAGCTCTTCTTGCTATTATGGGCGCAGCCTATACTCATTATGTGCATGAATAGAATCCGCTTGGATACGTGGTATGGTATGACGACACGTCAGTTCTGTCGAGGGGACAGATGCATGAGTGTTGTATGTTTATGCTTATTGCATTTTGTCTTCCAAATTCTATTTCTAGCGCCGATCGAACTACCTCGAAAGGCTTGGGACATACGCGGTGCCCTCATTTCCATGGTCAATGGAAAACGTTACGTGCATCTTGCAGAGATCACGAAGTACGACTATGTAATAGGTGAGTTGTACTGATAACGACAAGTCCTGTCAACTTCTAACTTATCAGCCGGAATAAAAACTAAATATTAAGGCCAGGAAAAAATGGTATTGTTTCCTATCTCATTTTTAATTTGACCCTGCCGGCCGGTCGATTACTCGAACGTTTTAGACCGGGCTTGGTCGCATCTTACTTGCGATTTTGGTGACACAGCTGGGAGGGGTAGGGGGGGGGGGGTCTCCACCTTTCCATCTCGTAATTTACACATTTCGTTGATTTTTACTTGAGATATCCGTTGAAAACCACCCTAAAATGGTCCGAATGTGCTGAACAAATTTTTTGCCTGAATTCATGTCCATTAATAAGCGATGGGGGGGGGGGGAGGAATTTGGTCCGTTATGTGTGTGTGTGTAAACAAGTCGGCAGCATTAACTCAGGGATAGAAACGTTCATTTCCACAGCACCTGTTCAGTATCACCGCTAAGATTGAAAATGGTTGATTTTTTTTCATTGTTTAATGTAGCATCATTCAGTGTTTCTTTTTTGTTGTTAGAAGTAATAGTTTTGTGATTTGTATGATATCACTAATCGAGTTTATTTTTGTTGCAATAAAATTGATTTTATAAAATTAACTTTGTTTATTGCCCGAAAATATGGGGACCCCACCACTTTACCTCGGGACCCCTGGTTTCAGAGGTCAGGGTCTCACGGGACCCCAAACTAAAAAGTAAACTTTTTGCCCTGATGGTTGGCTTCCAGTTTTCGAAGTGCTTCTTTTCCCTCAGTTTGGTTCGGGTTCCTTTCCCATCTTGTACGATTGTTCTTTAGATAGGCCTCTCTTGAAAAATTACTTATTTTTGGCGATCGCCAAAAATTGGTTAAATGGGGGCATTTTTTTAATTTACTGATAGTCGATTTTCAAAATATTTCATTGGATTATCTCATAATTTTACATAACTGTTTACCAGGCTTTCTTGTCTGTCTTTTTTGGCGATCCAAAGGCATTTTAAACATTTCTTTGGAGCCAAGTTTAAAAATGCTTCTACTCCCCCAATGTGGATCGCATTGGGAGATTGGTGAGTATGATTAGGCTTGGAAACTGACCAATGGATTTCGTGGCATATGCCATTTTAGGTACAGTGTATAATACAAACAAGCGTTGAACTGAGCAGATACCCTGGTGTTTAGCAAAACCCCACTTGCTGACTTACTAATTATATGTCTCCCCCTCGGGAAGGCACATATTGTTTTTGGTCCGTCTGTCCGTTTGTCCAGCCGTCCGTCCGTCCGTCAGCAGCGATTTCTCAGTAACGAGGCAGCCGATTGCAACCAAATTTTACACACGAGTTGCCTATATCCTACAGATAATGCCCATCTATTTATTTTTCATATCCGACTATTTTTCGATTTTTGGGCGAGGTTTTTTTTTTTTATAATTTTTGACTTTTTTTTCGCAGTGTGTCTTCGTCTGTCAGCAGCGATTTCTCAATAACGAGCAGGGCGATCCCAAACGAATTTTGCACATGGGTTGCCTATGATATACAAATAATGCCCATATATTTTTTTTCATATCCGGCCAATTTTCCACGTTTGGCGATTTTTTAGACTTGTGACATAATGTAGAATTTTTTCAAGTTAGAATCGTGTCCCTTTGACAGATTGTGGCGCTGGGGGAGACATATCCGTTTTTGAGCTTTAGCAAAAACGTACTTTCTAGTTGAACTTAAGGTTGTGTAATCACTCCATATGAAAACTCACGATGACTTTATATACACAAAAATAGCGTCCAAAATAGCCTGTTAGTTTCTTCCAGTTTTGTCCACTTTTGGTCTGGAAGAAAGGATTTCTTCCGGACTGTTAAAGCCAGGTTTTTTCCACTGGTTTTGTCCACCTTTGAAGAAACCCGCCAATCCTGGTTTCTTGTTATTGTATTTATAACTTTTCAGTTGAGTAAACAGCTGCCCTACACCTCCCCCCCCCCAAAAAAAACCCTCGATTGCAATTGTGCCGAATATTTTTACAATTGCATTTGCACTTTAAATGCGTTCGTGATCCGAGGCTCTGTGGGTATTGTTCACTTTGGAAACTTAACCCGGAGGAGAGATTTCGGAACGATTATACACAAACGTAATTGTAGTGGAGATTAATTACATTATCTTAGTGAAACATTTTTCATGTAATTCTTAATTGAGTATATTTTTTCACTTTTTATATGGAATGCCGTTTTAACATTTAATGCTTATTTTTTATATCAAAATATAAATAAAGATGTCAATAAATCACTACAGATCTCAATAATTTATATTTTGCTATCAATAATTGAATTTTAGATGGCAAAAGTTTATTTTTGAGATCAAAAATTCAATTTTACAAGCTAAAAAATCTTAAGGGAGACACTATGTAATGCCGTTTTCACATTTATTACGGAATTATTGATATCAAGAATTAATTTTTTATCTCAAAAATTGATTTTTTGATATCAAAAATTAATTATTGATTTCAAAAAATCCATATTTTGATATCAAGAATTAATTTTTGCTATCTGTAATTGTATTTTTGATATCTCGAAATGTATTCTTGATCTCAAAAAATAATTTTTGATATCAATAAATATTTAGAGATATCAGGAAATATTTATTGAAATCAAAAATGATTTAGTGATATCTAAAATTGATTTTTTGAGATCAAAAATTCGATTCTTGATAGCAAAAATGAAATATTTGAGAGCAAATATTAATTTTGAGCTCAGTAACTCATTTTCCTTTTATTGATATCAAGAATTTATTTCAGATATCATTATTTCAGAAGGAGACTTCTTAATTTGTATTTTGAAATCTGCAAATGATGTTTTGATCTCAAAAATTGATTTTTGATGTCAAAATATCAGTCTAATTTTTTAAATAAAAGTTCAGAAGTAGACATCTGTAAATTTAACATGACTGGCCCTTGTATGCAGAATCTTTCAGGAGTTTTTGACGAGTTTTGATGACAAAATGATGAAAAACTGACGGGCGACTGTAGAAGAAAAATACCCTCTCTTTGCGTATTAATTAGACCTTGAAAACAAGCTTAATAATGAAAAAAATATTGATAGAACTCGTTTAGATCAAGTTCTGTATTATTCCAAAGTTTGGTGCCAATCGGACCAGTGGTTTCTGACAAGTTGTGATAACAAAATTACCGGCAAAATCACGGGCGACTGTAAAAAAAAAATGATGAAAATCTTATGGGTGCCGTAATACCAAAGCATATAACTCTTTCAAGACTTCGTCTTGCCAAGTGGTAATACGAGAATGGTGATATGATACGGTATATTGTCTAAGAATTTGCACGTTTTCTAATTATTCCCCTTGTAACGGGGGGATATTGTTCTGAGCTTGTCCGTTGGTCCTGCCGTCCGCATCCCGCCCTGGCTACATATCCAAAACTATAGGTCCGACTGTTTTGAAATTCCACACACAGATAGAGTTCATATTGCACGTGTGCAACTTCATATTTTTTTTCGGAGTAATGAAAAATTGTCAAAATGAAAGTATTTTGAAATTTGGTAAAATTTCGCGTTTTGATATCATTTTGTCCGCGTAATGGAACGTGCCGTCGAGGCTATGTCTCCAAAACTATTCATCAGAATTCTTAAAATTTCACACACGGATAAAACGGATATTGAAAATTTGCCAAAATAACTTTTTTTTAAAATGTTAAACTTAGTTTTTGTCGAAATTTAACAATGTAAAGCTGTTATAAGTGTGAAAAAAAAACGTGATTAAAGTTTGGAAACCAGTCTTAGCAGCGATTTCTTCCGCTCCACGCGGGTGATCGCGTCTGTCTGAGGCTGTAGTTACACTAATCTAAGGTCACACTGGTCATTGATATCTCCAAGTTGTAGTTGCAGTCTTTTTCAAGTGTGCATGCAAAAGGAATTCTGACCCAGAGCATGTACTCAAGCAGATTAGAACTACAAGTCGCAAACAAACAAGGCATGCAATTGTGTGTTCACAAAATTTACTTAAATTCAAAGACAGAGGTCAAAATTCGCGGGGTTTTGGAAGTGTGATAATGCACAACCATGGCGGTGCTGGGGAGGAGAACTATAGCGATGGTTGAATGAATATATAATGCTACAAAACAATAAAAATACAAAACAAAAAAATGAAAACAGCAACAAGAAACTCCATGGGTAAGAATGGAAATTTTGAATTGGCACTTCGGTACGGAATGGAACGGTAGCATTAGCCATCATATTTTTACAATTACTGTCACCTTTCCTCTAATAAACTGCATGGCATTTTTTCCTTCCAGGAATACAGATAGCACTGGATGAACAAAACCAGCCGTTGCCAATTGGCGACTCTGATTACGCATTCACGGGCAAGGAGAAAAGGTATCGTAACTCACTGTGAATTACGTCAGAAGTACACTTGAAAGAAAGCGATGCCATTTATATCTGACTGATTGTAATTGTACAATTGCATTTTAAAATTCATGCAATAGAAAACTAACTTCTGAGACTGACTGAGTATTTTCTAGATAACTCTGCAAATACAAATTCCCATCTTCTGCTGAATAAGTTAAAGAAAATCAAACGAAACGAGTTCTAATATCTTTAAGGCATTGAGAAATTTCATCGGATACACTTCAAATCTATTGCATAAGAGCGATTTGTTGAGCTGTTGTGATGAACCGAATGACTGTATTTCAACTGGTTACGATGTCCTTCATCTTACACAAAAAAAACAAAAAAACCGAAAATTCGAAAGTTGTAACGGAATAACAGGAAAGGCGCTTACAGAGACTTTCGCCAGCAGCCCAAAATCTGCGTTCAGATAATCCCCAAAGGAAAAGGATGATAAAACGACTGAATGCCCCTTGATACTCGGCCTGTTCACAGAAGGGAAAATAAAAAGGTCAGTCAAAGCGCGTGATCATCTGCTATGATGTTATGTGTGGACTAGGTCAAAAGCACCAAAAATTTAAACTGCCTCTGGACAAATGCGCCAAAATGTTTAAGACATTTGAGCCAAGCCATGTTATGCAACGATGAAGATGTTGCAGCATTTGAGTATGGACGGCAAGTAGTCAATCCCTCTTGGACGTCTTAGACGCCCCAGCTTGGGTCCGGAAGACCCTGTTGAGTTCTTAAAGCAATGTAAGGAAGAAACAAATAAGATCAACATAACACAACAATTTTTTACTTGTACTATGAACTATGAAGAAAGCTTTTATTTATATTTTCCTGATTATCAGTAGAAGATACCCGACACGCATGGACTAAAAAAGGCATCGAAGTTAGATTCATTTGAAAATATCGTTTGAATAAGATACAACTTGGAGTTTAGAGAAGAATAAAATGGAGATAGAAATTTTGGATACAAATAAAGGAAATCCAGGATTGTTGTACGATAGACAGCGCTATCGCTAAGCGTATGTTGCGAAAAATGGAGATATTTCTTGGAGATGCTCCTGTAATCGCTCAGCAAATTACAAAACTCGTTTGAAAACAGACGAATTAGGGACAGATCGTACCCAAGACAAATCGTACCAAATTTACTGAGGTGCAAAAATATTGTAATTTGCCAGAGGTACTGTTTTTGAAACATGCCGTGGTGCGTTTTTAAATTTGTGACTTATTACAGGAGATGCACAGAAACCAGAACTGTGCATGATAGAGCCTTTTCTTCTCATTCATTTCGTTCAGTCAAAGGGTTTTTATCTGAATGTGTCATAATCCGAAGCTCTGTTACTTGATCAATTTAAGACGATTATTCAACTATGATCTCTTTCATGTAAAAGCTCGATTTTGACCTGGGTACGGTTGGTCTTGGGTACGATTTGTCCCGCTCCCAAAACAGACAACAGCAAAACTCTTGTTATTGAACTAAAACCAGAACATAATCAAGAAGCTGTCGAGCGCCAGAACGAACGGCACAAAGTAAGGATACAAGTAAAGCGCAAAGCCTTAGACGACATCAGTTCACGACCAGTTAAGGTACTGAGATCTGTTCTTCACAATAGTCATGAAAAACATGTGCATGGAGAAGACATGAAAACTCCGACAAAGGCACTATACAGATCTCAACGAAAAAAACTTTCCTCTCCTGCCAAAATCGCGAAATGATGTTCAAAAAAGTCCTTAAACAAATGGATACAACGACAAGCAAGGGTGAGCAGTTTGTTCTTGTGAATGATGAACAACTTAAGAGTTATCATTATCTCCCCGTGTAACGGAGGGATATAGTTTTCACCTTTTTTCGTTTTACATGCAGTTATTACGTATATTAAAGGTGTGCAGCGTCGTAGTTTTGTTCGATTTGAAAAAAAAAATTGTTAAAATGACACTATTTTGAAAATAGGTAAAAATTTAGTTCGAATGTACAAAGATGTGACATTTTGTGTAGTTCATAACCCCGAAACTATTCATGCTAATGCGTTTTCATGTTGCATGCGGTAATACGTATATTGTAGATGTGCAGTGTTGTGGTTTCGTTCGACGTGGTGACAAATTATCAAAATGACAATATTTTGAAAATAGATAAAGATTTAGTTCGAGTTTACAAAGATGTCACATTTTGTCCAGGTCGTAACTCCATAACTATTCAGGCTAATACCTTTTCGTTTTGCAAGCGGTTAATACGTATATTGGAGGTGTACAATGTCGTATTTTCTGCAGGGTTGGCAAAAAAGCGGCCAAATCTAGATTTTGCCTTGCCGGCGGCAAAATATGGCAATTGCCGGGAAAATCTGGTCAAATCTGGCAAAATTTAAAATCATCAATTATTGCCAGGTTTTTTATAATTGGGGAAACGGAGTTTCTAACTTTGATATGTATAATTAAAAGGTATTCAGTTGAACTTCTGATTACTAAACATCAAAACACTGCATTCAACCAGAGATTAAGAATGCTCGAGTTTCTAACTTTTATCGGTATAATAAAATGGTGTTTAGTTATGATTATCAAACGTCAAAACACCGTATGAAACCGGAGATTAAGCAGTGCTGGTATGAAATATTTCGAAAGAAATATTTCTTGAAATATTTCATGAAATATTTCACTGTAAAAATTTCAAAAATTTCACATGTTTTGAAATTTTTAAATAAGAAATAAGTTGGGCATCAAGAATACCAGATACTGACGGATAACTATCAACGGACTTTCATCTTAAGTTGTCAGTTAACACACTGCGTTGGCATAACTCTACCAGCAAACAATGAATCCACAGAAATCGTGCGTAGTCTATGACTTTTGAGTAACAAAGCTAGCAGTTGCTGGCCTATGGCACCGTTGACACATCTACTCCGGGTATCTGAGCGGGTGTTTCTAAGGGGCGGGGAGAGAGACAGGAGGGTTTATAGTAACTGCTGAAAGGGGGCTCAATGTTAACGGCACAGGAGAAAGAGGTCGGAAATGTACACAATAGGTCAAAAATATAGCAGACAATATGTTAGCTAAACAAACAGGGGGCAACTCACGCCCGTGAGCGAGTTTGCTTCTAGTTTAGCACTGTTTGAATAGTCACCCCCAATTCTGCAATTAAGCAGTGCTTCCCATTTAAACGAGAAAAATCTTTGCCTTTATCCGGTTTTACGATAAAGCAGTATGCAATTATCCCGTTAAAAATACATAATTTTATGCAATCAACCTATTTATACGTTTAACTGGTATGCGATGCAGCTATTTTATCTGTCTATGCGTTTTTGACGGTGGTATTTGTTAAATTAAACCAACAGATATTACTGGGGAGGGGATTAATTTGTCGTGAAGCCACATACAAAGAGATGTAATTACCGGAGATGCAACTATTCCAAATTACTACTCAAATTTAACGTGCATCATCTGCAGAGACATTCATTGTAGAATTGCGGATTAGACTTTTTAACCAAAAATTCCCCCTTTTATGTACTTAAATACTCTACTATGTGCTATTGAATTTATGGGAAAGTGCATTATTTATGTAAATAAACGCGTGCTTGGGTGAATAAAACTAGTTTTACTACATTTCCAGAAAACTAAATATTAAAATTAGACGAACAAAAAAAATTGTTAAAAAAAATTGGGCGAAAAAACCAGATTCTGCCAGATTTGGCCAGATTGGGCCACTTTAAGAGATTTTGCCTTGCCGGCAATTGCCGGGCAAATCTGGCCGGCCAAATCTTGCCAACCCTGATTTTCTGTCAATTTGGTGAAAAATTGTCAAAATGACAGTATTTTGAAAACAGGTAAAAATTTAGTTAAGACGCGTTCTCGGAAGCTATTCGATCCAGCGTTGTGAAATGTTTTGCAGTAAAAATATATATTTTGTATGAATCCGGGACAGAAGGGCCCTGGACAAAAGGGCCTTGGACATAAGGGCCTTTCCCAAAACGGCCTTTTCCAAAAAGGCCTTTCCCAAAACGGCCCTAAATGAAAAGTTGGACAAAAGGGCCTTGAGAATTTTTTTTTTGGATATGGTTCTCAAAGTTATTTTTATTTTTTGTGTAATAAAATAACAACTCCAAAAACAAAGTTTATTGATTTTATTGCCTGATTCATCGAGACAAATTTTTGGCGGTCATTTAATACTTTGTCCAGTATCCATTGCTGTTGGTAACAGTTCAAATAAAAACCTCAAATTCAGAACTCATATATCGGCAAAACACTGACACGTCAACATCATCCGGCTTAGCGCGTGCGTTTAAACAGCCCAGTGCAGAGATACGAAACAAAGGACAGAGATTATCTTTTGTGGCACAATGACTCCGAAATCTGGCATCTAAAGACAGTGATGGGAGGTAACTGAAAGAGTCTTTACAATGAGTAAAACATCAAGGCAGTGATTGGTATAAACAGGGATTAACCTGTGGCACAGTGCTTCGGAAATCTCAAGAGAGTGATGGGAAGAAACTGAAACAAAACATCAAGGCAGTTATCTTTAAAAACACAACATATTTTATTAAATAATTAAAACTCAAAATCCTAGAAAAAAATTCTCAAGGCCCTTTTGTCCAACTTTTCATTTAGGGCCGTTTTGGGAAAGGCCTTTTTGGGAAAGGCCGTTTTGGGAAAGGCCCTTATGTCCAAGGCCCTATTGTCCAAGGCCCTTCTGTCTGGATACCATTTTGTATATATGCAATTTTTATTTTTTTAATTTAACGGGGATTTGAAGAGGTAGCCGGTCCACTAATAGCGAGCCGCCTCTTTCAGTTAGTTATCATCTGGTATGAACCCTGGTTAAGGTGTGTTTAGGGAACCATTTAATCATATAGCTACATTATTTTCTGGGTAAACCGAGCTTCTTAGACCTGACGGTTATTGGTCTTTCACTTTCTGACCCTCCCCCCCCCCCTCCCCAGCAACGGGAGGATATAGTTATTGGATTATGCGTCTGTCCACCCGCGTGTGCAGGCTGGATCTCCGAAACTATAGATAGGATTGTTTTGAAATTTCACACATAGAAAGAGCAAACATTGAAAGTGTGCAGCGTCGCATTTTCTTTTTTTTTCGGATTTATCGAAATTACAGTATTTTTCGGTTATTGGAACATCCTATTTTCGACGTCGTTTTCCAGGCTAGGTCTCCAAATCTGTTGCATTTCAGATACGGATAGAGCACATATGGAAGGTGTTCAAAGTCGTTTTTTTTCCGATTCATGAAAAATTGTTAAAAAACCACAGTGTTTTGAAATTTGACAAAACTTCTCGTTTATAGTTTTCACTATGTCCGTCTGTCTGTTCGTCTATCTGTCGAACCGTCCGTCTGTCTGCACTTTCAGTCTCTCGCGCCTAGAGCATTTATTGGTGGATAGATTCGTCTCAAATTTTGTCCAGGGGTGGTTCCAACCCTTGGGCAGTGCAGTGACCAGGAATTTTTGAAATACGAGAGAAATTGACAAAATTGTGAATTTTTAAACATTTGCAGTGTGTTTTTTGGAGTTAGCATATACTAGAGTCATTCTCACTCGCCTAGAGCATTTATTAGTGGATGGATTCGTTTGAAATGTTACCCTTCAAATTTTGCCCCGGCGGAATCATGCTTCTCAAACATCTAGTTTTGTCTGCGAAACTGAACGGTCTTGAGACACACTCTTCCAGCCTGTGTCTCGAAAGCTGTTTTTCTGAGCCCTTTAAAACTTCACAAACGAATAATACAGACACTGAAAATTGCCAGAGTGGATTATTTTGAGTAAAAAATTAGCTTTTGTCGAAATGTTAAAAATGCAAACCTGTGAAAAAAATTGTGAAAAACGTAATGAAAGTGGCAGTAATAGTAAACCAGTTTTGACACCTATATCATAGGTCATCCATGTTAGTATGATGTTACATGGGGGATCATGTCTCTCTGAGGCTCTAGTTTATGTTTTGGTCTCTATTTCCCAGCCCCAGATGACGTAAAAGACATCCTGCGAGAACTTCTTGAAAACAGCCAATGTCAGTCATTTGCAGACCATCTCACAGAAAATTACAACGTTGCTAAGTTTCTGCCAGATTTGTAGACCAAAGTGCCATCTGACCAGCGTAGAACCAACAATGGACCCGGAAGGGTTTCACAGAAACTACAATGCGCTGTTCTATCACACATAGCTTTCTATTTTCTTGTTTTTGAACGCCGTTCGGAAGATTCAAACTTCTACATATATGAAGATTCAGAGGTTGGACGACACGACGCCTCAAACAAAGATAGGAAAATCTAAAACTGAAGCCGCTATGGAGGTCTACAACAAGCTTGTGAAGAAACAAATGTCTCGTTATATCATTATATCTCTGGCGGGGGACACTAGTATAAAGCTCAGTGGACTCTTAACGGATGTATTTGCGATGAGGGCTACTTTTGTAGATAAGTGAAGCTACTCTTATGATTTAGTTACATATTCCCATTGTTCTCAATTTGGCGTTTTTGACCTGCAGTCCTAGGCACTTTTGACCTCTTTTTTTTTGGCGCTTTTGTCCTCGCGGTTGGCGTTTTTGTCCAAATCCGGTTATGTGATCAATTCTGGACTGAATTGGTGGTCTCGGAATATTCGTCGTAATTATTCGGCCCTTGATACATAGGGAAATAAGTAGATTCTATTTGGTAATTCATGAATCGACAAGCGGATTTTTCCTGTTCACAGGCTTACACCGTTATTAGTCCCGCGCGCCGCATAGCGCGGCTTGGTGGAACTACAGTTTTCGGGTCTGTCTGTCTGCCGACACTTTTTTGTTAACACTCTTAAGCCAACATTTCTTGATCGATTGTCGAAATAGTTTACGTATAGGTAGTGTGGGTGCTAACAAGGGTTAGTATTGTGAATGAGCTAGGTCGGGTCAAGGAAATGGACCCAGCCGGACTTTAAACATTTGTACAGTCTTTGAGCACTTAAGTGAGTTTGTTAACACTCTAGCCTGCATTTCTTGATCGATTGGCGAAATGTTTTACACATAGGTCCTAACAAGAGTAGGTATTGTAAATGAGCCACGTCGACCAGAGTACATTGGCCCAGCAGGACTTTAAAAATTCACGAATATGATACGAATTGCTTAAGGGTTGTAGTCCAACCTAACACAATCAAATACTGGCATTGTACGCCGGCGGGGGACATACTAATCAGTTTCACTGACCTACTTGTTTTCTGTATTTGTTCTAAATATTAACTTTTTGTGTGCAGGATATGCATTATGATCACCAATCAAGTCGCTGAGAACAGAAGGAGACTGACTGGCAACACTCCGTTGAGAGTGCGCCATCTTAAAAAACTGGGCTACACAGTCAAAGTGGTATGCACTTCCTCAGTATTTTGTCCGGAGTTTAGAGTGCTTGAAATACACTTCTTGTTTGTGTACGATTCCAGTTATCAATAGTTTGACATCGCTTGAATTTTTTAAAAGCACTTTTGGCAGCAAGCTATTTTTGGCAGCATTTGCAGTGTCCGTATAAAAGGTTATTTGAGGCGTTCACTTCAGAGGCATTTTACTGTTAACTGGGTACAAAAAAAAAGTAGCTAGGTGTCAAACGTGATTTCGGAAAAAATAAAAAAATATCGTTGAGCGATTCGGTGTTGCAAAATATCGTGATATATTTCAAAGATATGCGAGATCTGCTTGAGATATGCGAGATCTGCTTGAGATATGCGAGATCTGCTTGAGATGTGCGAGATCTGCTTGAGATATGCGAGGTCTGCTTGAGATATGCGAGATCTGCTTGAGATATGCGAGATCCGAGATCTGCTTGAGATATGCGAGATCTTCCTGTCGGTTGGCAGTTCTTTATTTTTTCTTTCAGATAATTCCAAGAGATCTGGGTTCTATGTCACTGGGCTCATTGCAGAGTCGCGAGTCCTTCCTATATACGTTGATATACGGCAGCAAGATGGCAAAAAAGAATGGAAAATACCACATGCTAGCCGACAAAGCTTTGGACCCGATAAATGACTTAGTATTTTTGTGATCGCGGTGCTGGTGACAAATTATGATATACCTGACGGACAGTCAACGAAAAGGAACTGTAGTTTTTAGACCAGCCGACTTTGTCCTAGTGGTGTTAACACATCAGGAATGCGTCCGTCGTTTGTGTGTTCGGATATACACATAACACTGTATTATTTAAAATAAGAATTCTGAAGCAGATAATAAACCAGATATTTTCCGGTAGGCTATTCTGGAATAGACTACCGATAAATCGAATGTCACAGAAATGTCGAAATGTTTTATATAGCAGCCTATATAAACAACTTATTTTCTTTCCTTATAAATAAAAAAGTATAAAAAAGGGAAATACAAATATATCTTTTTTTAATTTTAAATTTCAATAGGCTTCTGAATACTGAACTACCGACATTTTGATAAACAGCCAATGTAAATTCAATTTTTCAATATTTTTATTTTCTTTTTACCAAAAATTAAGAATTTACATTGTTCAACTTCTTTTCACCCTTTGTTATCAGAAAAATGAAACATTTGGTTTGTGTGACATTCGAATTATGGATAGTCTGTTCCGGAATAGCCTACCAAAAATATCTCATTTCTTATTTTCTTCAGAATTCTTGTTTTAAATAATACGGAGTTACATGTTAACTTTTACATAAAAGACTTCTCCCACACTTTAGATCTGATTTCATTCAAATTTTGTGCGATTGTTCCTAAGTAGTCTTGCCGTTAAAAATTACTTTATGGTCAGCCAGGGAGGATTGATTACGTCTGCCCGAGCGAGGGGAGTCTCATGGTGTTTGTACGTTCTGTGTACGTGTGTACTTGGTTGTGTGTGTCAGTCTGCTGTAAACAAAATGTTGTATGCAAAACTTCAAGTAAGATCGACTTTAAACTCGGTCTGTTTATTCCTTTTGGAAATCGGAGGGTTCTTTTAACTTTGACGCCTATTATGTTATTACGGAAAGCGTATGATATCATTACGTAAAAATCTGTGCCAAATTTCTCAGCTACTGAACATCGAACATTGGTGAGGTAGTTGCTTTGTAGGTACGAAAGTTGAAGTTTTATTTGGGTATTCCTTGGGTCAGTCGTACAGTTCTGTTAACTTTTGAATGATGTGGCGAATTAAGAAAGGCGTATGACGTCATTACATTAACAGTGTTGCGATATCATCCTTTTTTAAAAAGGATTATCCTTTCTTTTTTTTTTTAAAAAAAAGCCCAGTTTTATCCTTTTTTATCCTTAAATACTCTTTTTTTATACTTTTCAAATTTTTTAACCTTTTTTTATAATTTTTTTCCGCTTTTTTGATACTTTTTTATGTTTGTCTAATAAATTGAAAAAAAAGAAGGTTTAGGAAACACAACGAAGCTGTTTTCCTGTTTTCAAAGGGTTCATTAACAAAACTGGATGGAATTTCTCTGCACGTAGCGGAATGGCACCCATTTGCAATGGCAGAAGGCCAGAGACAAAATATCTGGTCAAAGACAAATCTTTCAATGTTTCCACATAATTATCAGCTTCAGGATTATCTTGAATGAGGTCATCGATGTAAATATAATGTAACTTCTTTCAGGCACAAGTAATCAAATTCAGTTTTCTAACCGTTTTCGAGATAATGGTCAACTTCCGGTTTCTGACCTTGACCATGACGAAGTAGGTCAAGGTCACCGAGGTACGTCTTATATAACGTCTTTTTGGTCCAAAGGCTCTAACCGTTTCTGAGATAAAAACGATCTTTTTTGTAACACATTACGATATACAAATGTCACATGACCTTGGCCCAGGATGGCGAGATTCAGTCCACGATATTACTGCCTACTGACACCTTACACGCGTTGAAACAAGAATTACAGCGCTATTTCCAGCCATTTTTCGTGATGGATATTTTGACCTCAATTTGACGCGGATCTTCAAGATCAAGGTAGAAAAATTTTGTGGCTATAATGAAAACTCATTACCCTCTATATCTCAGTCAAACACCGTCGTTCTACGACAAACCCTGCAAGAGGATTTTTCTGGAAAAGACTTTGAGGTCAAAAATACTTTGACTTCAATTTGCGGATTTCACGACGTCTCATCATCCTCTATCTCTGTGTCAATTTTCATCGTCCTACGTCAAATAGCGTAGGAGGAGTTTTATGGAAACTTCCGAGACGAAAAAGAAACAATAAGAAAGAATAAACAGCCAGAATTCTTAGCAAAACATACCAATTTGCAAACTTTGTTTGCAAGTGGGAATGATGGAAAAAAATCACGGAAGCCCTTTTGGTAATGTTCAGAACAGTTAGAAATCGGTGTGAAGACGAGCATTGCCATAATATTACAATATGATTAAGATTAATGTTTTCTCGATTTTCAGCAAAATATGAATGATCTTTTTTTTTCATACTTTTTCCCCCTAAATTTATCCTTTTTTATCCTTTTTGTTCTTGATGACTCCGTGGCAACACTGCATTAAAATTTTGTATGTAACATTTCTCAGCCGCTGACCATCGGATAAAGTTGAAACATGATGGGATTGTTGTTTGGTAAGACGGAAAGATTCTCTCAAATTTTGTGGCAAGTAGAAGGAACGAATGTTTGACTTCATCACGTAGTATATGTGTATATTGTGAACATGATCTTGTGTGCAAATATCTTGTGTGCAAACTTGGTGTAGTTATTCCTTGGATTTTTCTTAAACATTAATCTCATAGTAAATTAAGAAAGGCCCCAATCGCGTAAAAAGTATTACGTGATATACTTTGCAGTCGCTGAATGTAATGTTACCCTCTTCTCCCCTCTCCCCTCCCCCGTTTTGTCAACTCCTTTGTTGCCTTTGTATAGTTAATAACTTGGGATTTAAGCTTTTTCCAGAAGCTTCTCCAATGTTCCTGCATTTTTAGACATACTTGAAAACACTGGTGGCACAACTATCGCTCCGTTGCAAGTTCTTACATTGCCTGTAGTTGATGTTTTTGTGCGTTACTCACTTGCAGTTATTGCGTTACGTGCCACTCAGGGATCAGTGTCGATTGTAGGTCTTTATTTGCTATAAAAACCTTTTGGAGGTGTTTGATTAACCCACAACCGCTGCCCCCTACTCATTTTTCCCACTTACGTTGTAATCAGAAGCGTGTCAGGATTTGGCAACATGGGGGAGGGGTACGAATCCCGATTACCCAAAATTCAGAAACAAAACGACTGACTGTGGAATGTCTTGTATACAGGCGTCAGGTCTGAAAATCACCACATTCCAGACGAGGATAGAAGACACTGCAGTAAAACCTATTTGTGGGGACCACCTTAAAGTGAAACCTCTTTCAGTCATTACCTTCCAGACCAAGATAAAAAGTCGTAGCGTAAATCTGTCTGTAGTGACCACCTTCCAGATTCAGATAGAACACCTGTACCTGGACTTGTGGACAAGTGGTTTCCTTTGTGATGTCTTCGCTGTAACGGTTGGGCACTATTTCCACGGACGTTCTTTCTTAATGTAATTTGGAGCTACTTTAACCCAGCAATGCTGCCAATTTGATAAAACGAAGTGCATAAGTACTTCGGCGCGCAAATAAAAACAATGAAACAACTTCCACGTGTTTCTTTTGTTTATTTCTCTTCCCAACGAGATTAGGTTCAACTACCACAAAGGAGGTGACGTCACATTTATTTTTGCGCGCAAAAATTCAGGAGCACTTTCTAATTAGGATATCTTTTTTTGTTTTCACACGAGAATTTCGGATATTCTTTCTGGATTGTTCAACACACTTCACAAATGTAAGTTTCTGCTTCGTTTGGTGGCCAGAAACCTAGGTTTCTTGCTGTGGTTGCTGCACAATTCGGCACTTTGTGCTTCGGAACCTACCAGATCCAGTGTTTGCTTATTCGGGGCTATCGTCTCGCCCGGAGCTACTTTCTGCCAATGAATTTATGCTAGGTTCGGCTCACGTTGCTAGGCAGCGTAGAGTCGTGTGATCCGGGGTCTGGGCGAGTCTGGAAAAGGTTTTTTGTTCGCAGCTGTCTGACAGCTCGCACGCCTTGTTGACGGGCCTGCGTACGATGTCTTTTTTTCTCACTCCCCTCCCTTCAGGTGGGACAGCCTGTGTCGACAGTGCGTTCTACACACTCTGATCTTGCTGCCCATCACAGGATCCACACCTGAACTGCAGTTATTTGCAGTTTGGGGGCGGTTTTTGTCGCCTGACAGTATCTAGGTCACGATAACTGCCATGGAGCCATCAACCGCGGCGGGGAAAAAGGGGTTTCCCAAGCCTTACAGGCAGAGTTTGCGCGTATGAGGTGCTTACTGCCTGGCAGAACAAGGCTGCGTGCCCCCCCCCCTGCCCTCCATCGTCCACGGGCTTTCGAGCCCCGCAGGACACTTTTTGGGCGATTTTCCTAGGGAATTCCTCAAGGAATGCGCCGCGGGATTTCCCCATGTCTGTACGACGTCACGTGACTTGTATTGACAACAGCTGACACGCCGTACGACAGCAGATTTATTTTGCGCTCGCACTGCGAAAGGTTGGTGTCTGACTAACAGGGGATTTAGTTGCCTTTTATTCCCATCTAACACGTATTTCAACCCACCCCTGGAACGCCCTCGTGTAGTCATAGAATTAGCAGGCAAACTACGAGGAGTTCCGCTCCAAGTTTCGTAAGACATTGATTCCCTTGTCACGACAGGAGGTTCGCGTGACAAGAAGGTTCTGTCGTAACAAAATGAGTGCATGTTCAGTTGAATTTACTGCGAGTACTAGGTACTGGAGAGTCAAACTGCAGTAAAAAGAAATGCTTCCGGTAAATTGTCGTTTTACAGACTGCTAGATACGGTATTAAATCGAACATCCTTGCCGGAAGGTCACAAATTACAGTCTCCAGGCTTGTCATGACAGCCGAGATTCGCGGGACAGCGGGGTCTTGTCATGACAAAATTAGTGTAGCTACAGGTTAAAGCTTGCCATGGGGGGTAGTGCGGAAATCTCATGTAGCAATAAGGAGGTGTGTCGCTGGAAAAGTTTTTGTTTTTACCAGCCCTGAAAAAAAAACAACAAACAGCAACACACACACCCGTTGTAACACTGCAAAGCAGCAGGTTATCCTTCGTCATAGCAAACAGGTGTCGCTTGACAACAGGTTTGGTCATGACGAAATGGTTGTAACTACAAGCTGAAACTCACCTGGAACAACATATGCTTGGTTTTCAGGTCGCAGACGGGAAAGAAGTCGTACTATGTGGGACCGGTATGTGGACATCGCATGTCACACTTCGACCCGCACAGCTCATGCCCGAAGTGCTGTGAACGTGCTACAGAAGGCTTGCCGCAGTGTACGCCAGAACATACGTGCGACGAGTGTAGTGGGCTTACACCAGGGCAGTGGCACGCCTTGTTGCAGGTACGAAAACACAATGCAGGCAGGCGCAGTACACGCGAGAGAGACTCAGTTGTTAGTACAGGATCGAATACTGAACTGGTAATGCGGACAGAGGAATTGGGAACAATGGAAGAGACTGTAATGCCATTGTCAAACACCATCATGCTGGACCCTAATGTGCTTCCGTTGACAAATGTGGAGTCCCTACAAGGTCTCACCCAGCCGGACCCAGCTCCAACCACGGCTACGCTTTTCGCTACGCCCAGTACGCCAATGTCACTCCCTGTCGCTACAGCGTTGCCACCCAGGGAATTGGTCAGAAACTGGAATGTGTTTACGACGTTGCTCCAACAGCCGGCTGTACAGGCCATTATGGATAGGTTAAGGGTTGCGGACACCGCAATGTCGGATGTCACAGCAAACACGGTAACCGCACGGGAGTCAAGTCAGGATAAAAGACGTAGAAAAGGGAACACCCCCCTCGTCTATACCTGCGGCTCAGGGAAGGGCTGACTCGCCGGAGGTAACGGTAGTAGAGTCGTCAAATCAGGCTTCCCCCACCGAGGCACCGCTGTCTGCCCTGGAAAAACTAGAAATAGCCACGCTCAAGGCACGTGATGCAAAGGAAGTGCAGAGTACATATAAGGCCAGAGGTGAAAGTAGCCGCAGCCGGAAGGACAGGAGGACGCGTGACAGCACCCAAAGCGCTGTCGAGATTCGTTGTTGCGCCGCGAACCTGCACAGTCGTCGGACAAGAAAGGAGTAAATCGAGCGCACACCGTGTCCGACAACGTTAAGGCACATCAGGCAGGGGTAGTCCTGGTCAAAGTGTAACAATCATGCGTTGACAGTGCAACTGGTACACAGCAGAATGGAAAAGGGGGAGAAGGAACTGTGTCAGACCAACACCCCCGGCTGTAACCGAACAAGCTTGTCGACCGAAGGACCCCAACCGCCCTGTCATAGAGGTATACACATCTAGGGATGACAGTGGAAGTGAAAGTAACAGTGGCTATGATCCCGATCAAGATGCATCCTGTGTTGAAGACTCGCCTGAACAACAAATGCATGCAACCACCTCACACGAGGGGGATTGGGGGCACGTACAGAATACCTCGCCTACCATCTCGCCAAGACATGGCATCTTTATTTCCTGCAGTGCGACACTTGGACATGGCGCGCTCGCCTGCCAAGGCTCAGTCTCTCACACCACGTGATTTTGCGGACGCCGACGAGTACGTACGCCCTCTCCGCCTAATTATGTTGAATCAGACACCGAGCCGGAATCGGGGGACAACGACAATGACTCCTCACCGTCGACGAAGCCTACAGACATGCAGTTCACCGACTTGTTGCGCATGATAGTCGCGCATGACAAGAGTGGTGCGCAACTGCAAGCGCTGCAAGCTAGTGTCACGCGGCGCCATCTTCGGTTCGCGTCACAAAGAGAGATCGAACCCCGCCCTGCTCGAGTAGCACTACCTACGGCGGACTGCATCAAGCAAATATTCAACTCGAAGACAGGACCACGCCGAGAAAATTTTGCAACGCAATCATGCGGACCACAGGGTCTCCACTTGTAGGCTGTTGGATGTGAAGACTGCGCCATATGTCACACATGATCATTTTCTTCCCATGGCAGCGTTACAACCGCTGAAGCAACGCCTACCATGGATCCAGCGGGGTCACGCCGACACGGATGTGCCATTAGTGGATGCGGATGCTAGGAAGTTTGAAGAATGGGCTTGCCGCTCATTGAACATTCTGTCTTTCCAAGACTTCGCGCTAGTGGCACTGCGGGACATGGTCATGCAAACAGTACCCCAGACGACGCCCCAGTGGTGGAGAACCTCAGTCACTCGATCGCCAGAGCTGCAAAGCGAAGCTGTGGGTGGGCATGGTAGGGTTACGGAGAGATGCACTTCTTCACCACTCCCTTTTGCCGGTGGAAGATTCTGCGGCACTGCGGGGCCAGCCCGTGGCAGGGCAAACGGAGCTATTTCCACCAGACGTAGTTGCTCACAACAAACTATCCGACAACAGAAAGGGAAATCCACAGCAGGGAGCAAGCAAGGCAAACGGGCGGCACCACAAGGGAAGCGGCAAAGGTCACAAGCAAAGAAGCCACACCAAGAGGAGACGACCAAGCCGCGCGGTGCCAATCAGAGCAGGTAGCAACTACTGTACACATCTCACTGCGAGCGATGATCTCGATCACTCGCACGGCGATACAGTTTTCTCTTATTCCGTACCCGCTCCACTCACAACCTGCGTAGACCCTTGGCCCGTTGGAGGAAGACTGAAACATTTTTGGGAGAGGTGGAAGGTCATGGGGGCCCCGAAAAGAGTGGTAAAATGGCTTCGTTACGGGTACCCCCTCCCTTTTCGACGCTCAATCAAAGGAATGAATGAATATTTGCCCCCCCCCCTCTCACACCTCTACCCCCTCCCTGTCTGACAACCTCGTACCCGCCCGGGAGCGAAAAAGACATTGCATTGCATACCATGATTCAGGAGTTGCTGGGCAAACGGGCTATTGCAGAAGTGCCAAAATCAGAGCCAGGCTTCTACAGCCGAGTGTTTCTACGACCGAAGAGAACAGGGGGCTGGAGAATGATCGCATGGACACCATCCAAGTCATTCCCGAGGCATTATGAAAGGTATGTAGGCAACGTCAATCGACCTTACAGACGCTTATTTTCACATACCCATGCACCGCAACAGCTGGAGATATCTATGCTTCAGCATTGCAGGAAGGAACTACCGGTTCTTTGCCCTGCCGTTCGGCTTAGCTCCAGCGCCATGTGTCTTTACAGTAGTCATGACCGTACTGAAAAAATGGGGCCGGGAAAGGTCTATCCTGCTGTTCCAGTACATCGACGACTGGCTCATTGCCGCACTGTCCCGCGAACTGGTCGCACAGCACACACAAACCGCTGTGAGTCAATGTCTAGAAGTGGGGTTACAAGTAAATCTCGCCAAGTCAGAACTACAACCCACACAGATTATCACATTCCTAGGGGATGTATTCGACTTCCGGCAAGGTATGTGCTTTCCAACCGAAAATCAAATACAGAAATTGACAGGGCAAATCCAGACAGTACTCACTCACATGCAACCATCTCTGGAAAGGCTCGAAAGCTTGCTGGGATTACTCACCGCCACAGAGAAGACTGTGATTCTGGGACGCCTCCATTTCAGAGAATTTCAAGCCCTCGTTCGCCGAGCATTGTTTCAGGGCCGTGCGAGAGGACGCCGAGTTCGCCTGACGAAAGAAGCAATGGCAGACCTCACATGGTGGAGCGACCGACGCAACCTGTTGACGGGGGCGCCATTCACCACGCCGTACATCGATTGCCAGGTACAAACCGATGCCTCGACGACGGGGAGGGGGGGGGGTGTTCTTCAAAGGTCAAACGTGGTCAGGGCTATGGAAGGACGACCTACACGAAGCACACATAAACGTCAAAGAGATGTGGGCTGTCAAGCATGCTTGCTCACTGCTGCATCGACAGCTACACAAACAAACAGACAGTGATATTCCTGATCGACAACACGACGACTGTGGCATATCTGAAACACCAAGGAGGCACACGCTGTCGCGAATTAATGTCACTGACCAGGGACATACTGCTGTTCGCCCAGCAACAACAATTTCAGATCGTTCCCCAACACATTCGAGGCCTGTTCAATGTAGTAACAGACCTGGCTTCTCGCCGGGGGACTGTGGTAGCGACAGAATATACACTGGCCCGACAGACATTCTGGTGGATACAGACACAGTCACCGTGGGGGCCCCCGCAGTTGGATCTATTTGCGAACTGCCTCACGGCCCAAATCCCACGTTACGTATCTCCCTGCCCGGACGAACAAGCGACAGCAGTGGATGCCATGCAGTGGGAGTGGCCGGACGAGATCCTGTATGCATTTCCCCCGTCTCTCCTCCTGCCCACACTGCAAAAGAAACGACGCCAATCACCCCGGCGCCTCCTGTTAGTGGCACTACTGCTACCAGAGAAACGCTGGTTCCCTCTGTTGCTACAGTGCCCACGAGTCAAGCAACTCGCGCTGCCTGTACATCCAGGGATGTTAAGACAGCCCCATTGGGAATATCACCACCCCAACCAACACCTTTTTCAACTCCACCTGTGGTGCATAGGCACTCAGTAGTAGAGTCGCTGGGATTTTCAGAGAAGGTGCAAACGCGGCTGGATAAAATACATGCAGACTCCACGACCACGGTATACCTCTCCCAGTGGAAGTTGTTTGAATACTTCTGCTCGCAACGCAAGCTCGATCCAATCGCAGCAACGTTGCCAGTGATAGCCGACTTCCTAGTGTATTTATTCGAAGACCGGGGGCTTTCTGTACGTATAATTGAGGGCTACCGCTCGATAATTTCGTTCATCCTAAATAAATATTCGAGTTTTGACGCTGGGACCGACAAGCACTTAGGCCAGCTGCTATGAAATTTCAAACTAGAGAGACCGGTCGCCACCCGCACGGTCGTTCAGTGGGATATTCGGCTTGTACTGGATTTCTTGCAAAAAGGACCTTTCCTACGGATGAAAGAGCTCTCAGCCAAGGAAATCACGTTGAAATGTACATTTCTTCTAGCTTTGGCAACGGGCAAGCGAAGAGGCGAGATACACGCCCTGGAGAACAAGGTGTTGCGCTACCAGGATAACTGGAGACGAATCACACTCGTCCCGCGAGCTGGTTTTCTTACTAAAACACATTTGATCACTAACGGTACAGGGGCATTAAAGGAGATCACACTGGAGGCACTGGATGATGTGTGCTCGCCATTCGACACAGCCGAAAAAGCACTCTATCCAGTACGCATGGTGCGATACTACCTAGAGGCGTCGGGCAAGTACAGAGGCCCCGAGCAGAAACGACTAATAATCTCTTACTTAGCAGGTCGGTCAAAGGATGTAGGAAAACAGACGATCTCAAATTACATAAAGAATACGATCGTAATGGCATATCAGAAGTCTGGCTCTGATCCGAACACACTGCAGACTCTCAATATAAAAGCCCATCAGGTCAGACATGTGGCCAGTTCACTGGCATTCTGTAAAGGGGCGTCATTAGAAGAACTGCTCCGGGCGGGCTCATGGACGTCACCAAATACATTCATTTTCCAGTATCTACAGGACTTTTCCACCGATTCCTACACAGTTTTACACAAACTGGGGCCATTCATGTCGGGGGGAAATATCTCTATGCCTGACAATTAATATGTACTCAACCTCTCTTAATTTGCTTCTCGCAGAAAGCCAAATAAGAGCGGGGGAAAGAACCGGCACAACGGGAAGAGCCGCGCGAAGCAAGCTGCCAAGCCGCCGACAACGCGGTGATTCTGTATTGACGAACTGACTTGTCATGACAACCGAAAATAACAACACTGCATTACGCCAGAGCTGTCATGACAGGGGACGTTATGTAATAACAGGCAGTACTCAGTACTCAGACGTTACAGACAGTTTGCATACTCATGAGTGTTGCCCGACATGTGTTAAGACTTGACTGTTCGCAGCGCGACCGTACGTCGTCCAGCCACTCTGATTTCATAGCTGTGTAGTGGCTGTGTTATTCAGACTCGTTTACGTTTAAAGTGAGAACGCAGTCAACTGAATTTTACAGTAATGATACCATCCTCTCTCTTTGCCTAAATAGACAGTATAGCTGAAGTCAAGTAAAAGGCAAGAGAAAGAAAAAGGGGGAGCATGTAACGAGTTAGGAAAATAGAGCTCCTCACCGCACCATGTGGTCTCGAAAGGGTAGAAACGGTGAGGGGGGAGTAAGGTTGATTCGCTGAGTAATTACGAATTCAAATACTCCAGAAATGTTGTCGTTCACACAAACAGGAGGTGATGCACGCTTCGCGTGACAGAAAATTCTCGGAACATAGAATTCGCGTGACATGGAAAACAAAAAATATTTCACGTCAAAACAAAAGACACCCACCTCCGGTTTCACGTCTATCAAATTGGCAGCATTGCTGGGTTAAATTAGCTCCAAAATACATTAAAAGTGACGTTTTAAGGAATTAAAACGCATTTTTATGTGTTATTGGCACCTAAGCACTGCTGCGAAGCATATTATCCCTCGCCACCGCCCCACGATAGTCTTTTGACCAGGAAAGGTGGCTCCTACAAGCACAAAAATTAAATGTGACGTCACCTCCTTTGTCGTAGTTTAACCTAATCTCGTTGGGAAGAGAAATAAACAAAAGAAACACGTGGAAGTTGTTTCATTGTTTTTATTTGTGCGCCGAAGTACTTATGCACTTCGTTTTATCAAATTGGCAGCATTGCTTAGGTTAAACTCCAATAACACATATAAATGCGTTTTAATTCCTTAAAACGTCACTTTGGTTTTTTGGTAGCCAGTTTCTCAAATGCTCCTCCCTTTTCAGCGGATTCCGTTAGGATATTTGTGAATTTTCTCTAAGCAGTCTTCAATTAGATTTTATTTACGGTGATCCTAAAAAAATGGCGAAATTTGCTGATGAGGGAGGGACGTTCTTTGAGGCAAGAATGTTAGAAGAATGTTTTCCAGTTGAGCCTTTCTTTAAAACTCACTTGTTGGCGGTTTTCCTAAACTTTGCCAATGAAAATTTATCCTGTTTTTCACACTTCTGCGTGACCTTTTGATCAGATTGCTTTCAAGCGCAGTCCAAGGTTAGGAATCTTGACAATTATTTTTGGTGATCGTCAGAGATTAGACAAAAAATAACAGTCTTTGAAGAAATTTCACTGACCAGTTTTTAAATTGCTACTGCTGCTTTTTAGCGATCCTAAACGTCTTTCGATGCTCGATTAACTGGATCTCGGCTGGTCACAATGACCTGGACATTCTTCTTTTTATTCTAGGCAATTATAATGCAATTAAAGTAAGCATACAGTGTTGTTAAAGTAAAAATTAGGACTTTGTACAAAAGCAATTCACTTGCAGTTTTCCAATCTGGATGTAATTTTTTTTAGAGTAATGGGTGTCGTGGAATGGTAGTCTCAAAATACCATTTCATTGAAGTTGGATATGATCCACGTAAATCGTCTTCACTTTAAACGTAATAGATCTAAAATGTTTAAATAAAAAGTATCCAGTGTTGAATTGTGTTCTTCTTTGGTGTGTGTGTTGTTTTTGTTTGAAAGGTCCAAGCGTCCTTCTTTCCGTGATACTCTCTTTTCAACAACAAAGACGATATTCATAAAGCCTACATGGAGGTTATTGTAGCCGGTAACTCCTTAAATTTGGGTATATTATTTGCAACGGGAAGTGCATCCACTTATTATGTTGTTAAAATACCACGCTAGTTGAAATTTTATGGATGGTGATTTTTTAACCCCCGTGTAACGGAGGGAGACAGTTATGAGCTTGTCCACCTGCTTGCAGTCGTGTGGGGGCCATATCTTAGAAATTGCAGGTCGGATTATTTTGAAATTTTACACAAGGACAGAACACATGTTGAAGGTACGTTTGTATTCTGATTTATGAAAAGTTTTCAAAATGACAATATTTAGAAATTTTGTAAACTTAGCTTATTTTCAACATCGTGTACATGCTGGATCTCAAAAACTATGAATCAGGTTGTTTTCACATTTCACTCATGGATGGAGCACATATTGAAGGCGCAACGTCTTATTTACATCTGCCCAATCAAAAGGGAATACATACAGTATTTGTACCTGTGCAAAATATCTCGATACCGAAAATTCTGAGCGAATTTGTATAGGGATATTACTTCATAAGCCGGTAGGTTCTAGCAGCTTTGAGGAATTTAGCGAAGTTGAGAAAGGCTTGTGTCGTCTTTACGTTAGAATCTTGTATGTAAGATTTCTCAGCCGCTGAACATTGCAAGAGTTCAAACTTGGTGGCGTTGTTGTTTGGTAGGTCGGAAAGGTTTTGTCAAATTTTATCCGGACTAGAACGAATGAAAAGGCATATGACGGTACTAAGTAAAAAAAAGTTTTCTGTTAAGCAAAGTATCTCTATTGAAAAAAACACTTCAAATTTTGCGTAGTTATTCCCCAGATAAGTCGCACGTATAGAAAGTTAATATATGTGTATGATGTCACTGCTTAAAAAATGCAGTGATATATTTTGCAGTCGCCAAATCTAATACCTCTTTCACGACCTCCCCTCCCTCCGCCCCCCCCCCCCCCCGTCAACCTCCCCCTTTTGCTTACTCTTTTGTTAACTAAGCACAGATTTCAACGTTTACCAGAAGATTCGTGAATGTTCTGCACGAAGTATCGGTTAATATGAACAAAATCGCTGGTCCCAGTTTTTCTGTCATAAACTTGAATGTTAAAAAAAAATCTTATTATCCGATAAGCAGTTAACACGAGCCAATTTTGGCTAGCGCATGTTTTTTGAAAGCGTCAAGGAGTCCTAAAACACTGCTTGCTGTGGCATTGTTATCTGCCGGGCACCAGACGGATATCGTTTTCACTCTGTCCGTCTGTGCACTTTCAGTCTCTCTCGCCTACAGCCCACATTAGTGGATGGATTCATTTAAGATTTTACCCAGGGCTGCTCCTAAGCATTCCGCAGTGCAGTGGCCAGGATTCGACCGGATCCGAGCAAATCTGACGAAATGGCAATAATTTTAAAAAAATGCAGAAACTGAATTAGGACTTAGCATAATACGTCTCAGTCTCACGCTCCTACAGCCCACATTAGTGGATGAATTCACTTGAGATTTTACCCTCGGCTGCTCCTAAGCATTCCGCAGTGCATTGGTCAGGATTCGACCGGATCCGAGCAAAATTGACGAAATAGCTATAATTTAAAACATTGCAGAAACTGAATTAAAGAGAAATGCGGGCATCTCTGCGCCATCTAGCGACCGCATTGAATATCGCTGAGTTTGAATCCATGTTTACACAGTATAAATTACTACTAAATCCGTCTAGATCGAAAAATTCTTGTCAAAGACAAATAGGGTCGTGTCCAGAAATGGTCTGTATTGATATTTTGTTCCTAGAAGGGCCTGTGTTGTTGTATTGTCCATTTAAATCATATTACACTGTTTTCATCATTCACCCATTGAGTCAATGGGATTTTGTCAAAAAGATTGTATAATTCTCTTATTGATACGGTGACATATATTTTTTATTTTCTTAAAACATTTCATATGACATGTTCTTCAAACAGGGAAAAAATGAGACAATTGTCAATTGTGATTATGTGTGGTTTTTGCATTTTGATTGAAATTTTTGGGTTTCCCAATGGTTTCTATGGTAAAAATACGCGACCTTTCAGTGTCTTTATTTCTCTTATAACATCGATGACCCCCCTTTTTCTTTTCAATTTTTGAATGTATACACTCAAAGCACTAAACTGTGAAAGTATGAAGGAGATGTCAATTGTAGATGAGATACCCGCATTTCCCTTTAAGACAAACCCACCATGTACCACTTGCTCTAAGAACCTATACTTCACTGACCACAAGGCTGTATGGTGTTCTTTGGAACAGTTTTCGAGAGGAACATCATAATCGGGTATACCCTTTGCGCGAACCAGGCGGATTCATGCTTCTCGAGCATCTAGTATTGACTTGTCTTACTCCCATAATCCTTAAGGATTAGTCGACCGCTGATAAGCAGATAGAGGCATCACCATACTGCTAATACTATTATTAGTCCCCCGCCGCCGTGTAGCGCGGAGCGGGGGGACTATTGAATTTGTGCCTGTCTGTCTGTCGAATCGTTGTGCAGTGCTAGCGCCGTAACTATTCGGGAGAATCAATTCATTCTTTGCATACGTGTAGACTGGGGTGACGGACAGTGCACGCAGGGGTTATTTTCAAAAAATCTTTAAAAATGTGAAAAAACTGAAACTATACAAAATTCAACAATCAGAGCCAAATATGCGACATTTGTGCACGGCTAGTGCCAGAACAAGTCCAGTGATTCAATTCATTTTGTGCACACGTTTAAACCACATCTTGTAGTAGTAGTAGTAGTAGTAGTAGTAGTAGTAGTAGTAGTAGTAGTAGAAAAGGCATGTAAGTATTATATTTCATTGTACTTTACATTATATTTCGACACATTTTATTTTACTCTACATTGCCATATAGATTATGCCATAGAAAGAAAATTAGCAGATCATTTGCCATCGGAAAGTTTGAGCAAAAGGGATATAAAAATTGTAAAGATGTTTGCAAGACATTTAGCTGTTCCAGTTCCTACAGACTACGTAGAAAACAAGTTGACATCAGTTGCACATTTAATCCACTGGCGAGTAATTTGTCGTATACTTTCACAGTTTGACTTCGACGCCAGAGAACAATTCCACCATCGAGTTATCCCTGTTCCAACACCACAAGTGAATTAAATAAATTAGATTAGGTTATCCTGATTAGCCGCAGTTAGTCCCTTGGAACTAATAACAGGTATGACGACATTGGTTACTATATAATATATCGTGTCCATTGTCCAACGCATTAAGACTTCCGCGCCCTTCTATATTCGCTGTGTAACGGATGCCCTTCGGGACAACTCGTTCGGCGGGGGACTTTGTCAGTTATACTGACAATTACTGACAAACGCATAAATAAGTCTTAATAAATTTCAAAAAAAAAAACAATAATGCATTTTCTTGCAGAAAAATGAAACAAAATGTGTCCTGCGTGCCGCAAAATGCATTTGGCAGGCCGCAATAAATCGCAACAAATTTTACATACATTGTAACTTGCCTGTGTGTTATGGAACACATTGTCTTTTGATGTTATGCATGTACAAGTACATGTACACAGTAAAAGAAATTACATTAGATGCATGAAGTCAGAAAATAATACTGGAACCTACGGCGAATATTAATGCTGATATTTAAAATGCTATAAATTCAAGTTGACTAGTATTTATCACAGGCATTTAGAAAAACTTTCCGGAAGAAATGCGTTTGAGGCCTTTCTTGAAAACTTCCACTGAAGTTGCGTTTTTCAACTCGCCGGCAACTAATTCCATATGGTATGAACTGCGTAAGCGAATGATCGGCCACCAGCAGACTTAAGCCTTGTTTGGCGCACCAGTAAGAGAAATTTGGAGTTAGGACGTAGTTTTCTTGGTTTTTTTCGCGAATTACTAAAAGTTGTCGAAGGTACTGTGGGCCGTTTCCGTTAATTACTTTAAAGGCGATCACACAATGTTGTACTGAACACGATAACGTACTGGTAGCCAGTTAATTTCTGGAGGGCTTCACGCACATGATTCAATTTCCTCAAGCCGAATATCAACCGTGCAGCCGTGTTTTGAACAAGCTGAAGCTTATCCATAAGGTATTCGTTAATGCCAGATAATGTGCTGTTACAATATTCCAAATGTAACAATTATCGCTCGTGTGAATTGATATTGCTGGCATCTGAGGTTTCCCTTAAAAAATCTAACAGTAGTCTCGCGTCTCCAAAGTTATTTATCACTCGCAAACAAAATTACTCGTTGAAGTTCAAAAGCGGCTAGTGTAAAAGCCGTGAGAGTTACAATCAACATCAGTAGTCAAAATGGCTACAAGGCGAAAAAGAACGGGGTATTCTTGGGACAATAAGTACAAAACAATTAAAGAAGTTAAAAAGGCTGTAAAATCAGGGTCAAAATTGCAAACGAATTTCAACTTCTTGCAAATACTCTCAGTATCTGGTCAGGTAAAAAAGATCAAATTGTTCGAAGCTCTAAAGAAAGCAATTTCTGCGACGAAGACACAGGACTTTGCAGTTTAGTGAGCACTGTTTAAGTTTTATTTAGAACTGATTTAAACGATTTAAAATGCATACAAGTTAAACATTTGCTGAGAGATATAATTGATTACGAATAAACTGTTGTGATTTATCTTTTAAGTTGCCAGATAGCACCAAACAATACGATTAATACGAATATCTTTTAATACGAACACTTTTGCCAGGTGCCACACACTGCCTATCATCCGGGTTCCGCTGTAATTAAAAACAGTAGCCACATAGCTATCGATCCATGGATATTTCTTACATCGCCTGTAATTGACCTTTTTGTGTGTTACCTGCAGCTTTTACGTGGCATGTCATTCAGTCTGGGATCAGTGTCATTTGTGGTGGATAACGAAAACTTTTATGTGCCATAATTGGCTGGAAAGTTAACACCCGAGTTGTATGTTTTTGTAAGTGTGTGAGTCTTGATCTATTTTCACTGTGACCGTATTTTGAATTTTAGTAAAACTTTGCCTTTATACAATTTTGCCGGTGTAAAGTAACGTCATTTCCAGGCTACATCTCCAAAACTGTTTGTCGCATTATAATAACATTTCAGGCACGGACAGAACAGGCAATGAAGATGTGAAGCGTCTTAGGTTTGTTGAGATTCATGAAAGATTTTGTGAAATTGTCATAATGGCAGAACTTTTGTTGTTACTGGGACGCATTTTTGTTGTCCTGCCGGAAGCTATTAGTTGAACTGTAGTAAAGTCAGGCACAGAGCACACATCAGGCAACGGTGTTGTTGCCAAAATAGACGTTAAAACCCCTAAAAGACGAATAATTAAATAAAAAAATTAGGCCAGGAATAAAAATATAACTTTCTCATACCGTTTTTATCGGTCCGGCAGGCAGAAATCGGGGTTCGAATTAAGCGGCGGTTGGGTCTGTCCGGTCGGATTTTTTAGATATGTTTATAATGTATGTTTTACTACAATCCAGTGTTTATTGAAGTTGTTTATATCATGCTAAAACATTAACTTAGATATGAATCAATAAAAAAATAATTTTGTAAAATTTATTCAGATGTAGAGAGAGAGACGAAAAAAATAAATAGAAAAAAGTGTTGAATTTGTTGAATTGAGAAAAACCACGGGCTTAGCTTTTCCACAGAGGGGAATGAACGCTATGTCGTACCGTGACTGGAAGCGGTGAAGCCAGCTGTTGCCGCATTGGAAGTCTGTGTATCCTGTTTTCTTTGCTAGCTCTTCGGCTTTGCCAGTTAGAACTGAGCCGCTATTGGATATCACTTCACATTTTAGGTCGTAATCATTATACTGCCTTTTTTGAAGGTCACTCATTTTTAAGAAGTCACTATGACGAGGGCTTTGGTTCACAGAGAAGGGATTTATTCGGAATAAATGATGGACAAAAAATAAATTAACTGCAACGCATGCAATCAGTTCTTTCTATAACAGAATCTAAATAGCAATCAAACACTTATGTGATCCTATGGTAAATGCTGATGAAACACTTTTCACACAAGCCTGTCCCACTGCAGTGCTGATGATATGTTTCATGTGAGTCAATTGCAACGATTCCCTAAAGTCTTTCAATAGATGAGTAGTGGTGACACGCCTGAGTGAGTATGCTCAAGGAAAGACTCCCAAAATGATGACCACAAGAAGATCAAACACACTTGCAAATAGGAGCTGTCACTTTACCCAAAAATGTGGCCAAAATTCGGTGCGAACTACACAGGTCCACGTTAATTCGAACCTTTCCATAGGAATACATTGGTCCCAAAATCGCTACCAGAGAAATTGGTTCGAATTAAGCGGGGGTACGAATTAAGCAGGGCTACTCTCTACGGCATATTTCAGAATGATAAGATAGATACAGCTTTTAGAAATACTGATACAGGTTGATTTCTTTTAAAATTTGTATAATTGTACTATGTTCTACTTCATCAAACAGCTGCTTCAGAGTCAGCTCTGAAATAACTTGAACTAGCGTCTTGGAAAGCGAAATAGTCTATTAAAATGTGTTTCACCATGTAGCATTCCACAACCATATCGTCGTGGACATTAGGGTAGTTTATGCCAAAATAGCATTGGTTTCAAACAGCCTGTTATTGCTTTGTCTGTTCCAATGTTGTTGCCAAAGATCCTTTGTAGATCTTGAGATATTGTATTCAAAATATGTGTATAGGATAAGGAAATCGGAACAGTTGCGTCTTAGCGCCTCCTTGGCTACTCTATCTAGCTTTAATTCCTAAATGACTTTGAACCTGACCGAAAATTACTTTTTTTGAAAACCTTGATGGCATTGTCGTATTTTTCTAGAAGTTCTAGTATTAAAATGTTCGACATTTCAACATACTCGTGTACCTGTGGTACCAGCATAGAATCAACACAAATCAAGAAGTTTTTGTAACTGCTAATCTTGATGATTTGAGTGACTAGAAGTAGGCCTGTGATTTCTGCAGAGAATATTGATGACTCCCTTTTAAGAATATTTTGCTCTGTGATTACTGATGAAGCTACTTTAATCTCAAGTTTAGAGCCATGTGTATAAAAATGATAATCTTTGTACTACTCTTTAAGTGCTACAAAACTTGTTTGAAATGAGCCGCGAGAAATCTGTTCCATAGACTGCATATAGTAAGCGTTTTTCCTACTGTACTGCGAGTTATCTGCACCTGGAAGGTTGTATTTATCAATAGTTTGTTTTGGGTGATGTCTTTTCGGACAAATATCAAATTCTACTGGTAGCCCAGTCGCTGGCAAACATGTTATTATAGCCAACGTAGCCTCTAAGGTGGACTGGGTGGTTTTCTGTTCTTGGAAACAGACAACGGCTGGGCTATGGAGATTTTTAAAGTTAGCGGCTCTCTGTATTTCGTCCAAACCCCTCTAATATCCCACCCAGTTATGACTGTATTTATTTGTTCTCAGGTTCAGATCGAGTTATTACAATTTTTGTTGGTTTCATATATGCTTTTCGGAGCCGGAATTACTTTTTGGTTTTTTGTTCCTGACATGTCAGTTTATCAAAAACAGTGTATTTTAAGACGTGAATCCTGCTGTATGTTATGATGTGGCATGCGAGCTAAGCATCCCTGACACCTCTGGTAGTATCACAGCTCTCCTCCCATGCTCTTGTGCAGTGAGAGAACGCTAATTTCAGCGCATACCTTCTTATTCATTTAATTCAACGGAAGGTATATTATTTATCTGCTGATCTTCCCTTCGCATAACCCTGCCGAGACTAAATAAAAGAGCCATCGAATAATGCGCGTTTACACACTTGAAAAAAGCCTTTTCCAGTCACATATTTTTTTATGTATTTTATCATTCATAAATGCAGAAGTTTTAACACCCCTTTCTATTTCGTTTCCCTCCCTTCCTTTGCTCTGAACATTGGCTTTTCGCATTGCCGCTTGTAATCTTGCTTTATAGTATAATTTCACACAAAAATCATTTTATCTGTACAATTATTGTCACAAAAGAGATCTTGAAATTTATCCAAGAAATATTTAGATGATTCTATTAACTGCGGAAAAATATTGCACATGTGAGTAACATTAGGCAACTGATATGCAAAATGTTTTTCCATATTTTTTCCACGAAATTGACAAATTGCTGTGTTGGAAGTACTAAAGCACTTTCTTCACAGTACTTTTTCGTTTTTAGAAATGTGTATAATTTGTTATTGTCTGGGAATGTAGAAAGAATTAATTTTACTCTACAATTATCACAGGATATATCACATTTTTAACAAGTAGCCACCGATGAAGGCATGAACATTTTCGGTCATTATCTCATCTCTCTTGCAAACAACTTTCAGAATTTCTCGAACTTCGTCAGAAATCTGCAACGATTCAACGGGTTCGTTTTCATTTATGGAACTTGGACAATGCTTTATGGCACTCATAGCGAGCAGGACTCTGTCAATATCTAATTTACAATTTGATTGCCTGCTTTGATCTAACAACTGTTCAACGACAATTTGTTGGAAAGCGGCTCTAAATTGTTGAAGAGTTGGATTGTCTCTGTGACCACCCCTACCACGAACAACGCTAAATAAGTTTTCTACACAGTCCAGTCCTGGTTTAATCAATTTGTGAGCAGAAATTGAACCCCGTTTTCTTTGTTGAACTTTCCCCACAAAGACAGCAAGCTTTTAATTGTTACTCTCCACCCAACAATACATGGAACTTGCTTATCATTCGTGAGAGTGACCTGATGTAAAAACTTTCTTCGAGAAAATTTACGTGACCACGATAGGGTTGGGAGCTGTAACACGCTGTAACACGTGCTGTAACATGTAAACTACAGACTCCTTTTAGAACAGCTGACGTCGTGAGTAGGGGTGGGGACGGGGTTGTCTTCTGTAGGTTTATATACATATGCACGTATGTTAACTTCAAATGCTTCTTCGCCTACAGTTTTGATCGGATTGATTTCCATTTTGTGTGTTTAATAGGTGCTTTTCTCTTGAAAAATGTTAGCCAGATGGCAGCATTTTTCGTCAGCTATTTTTCAAAATACATTGACTGCATTTCTTCTTAAATTTAGAAGAATATTTTCCGGTGATCTTTTTTAACAAATACCATTTGGTGATCTTCCTTAAAATGACGTCATATGCTTTTGAAAATGTTTTCAGGATTCGTTTTTTTTAACAAATGGCTGTTCTGCATACAATTTTAGTCAGGATTCCTTTCAAATAGAAGTGAGGATCCACGGTGATTGGGTATATGTAGACTTTGGAAAAGTTTTCATCACCCACTTTTAAAATGCCACCACTTTTTGGAGATCCGATGAGGTTTTTGATACTTGATTGACCATATCGCAAGTCTTTAATCATCCTTGTTTTGAGTGTCTCCCAGAGATTGAAAAATTTTAATAACCACTTTAAAAGTGCTTCTACCACTTTTTGGCGTTTCTGCAAGCCTTTTGATACTTGATTACCCAGATCTCAGCTGGTCACAATATCCGCAGTCATGCTTGTTTTTATCTCACAAACCTCTAAAAGTCGTTTTATTTGTTCGTGAAGAAATCTCTAAAGCCTCTTTTTTTTGTTCAATAACATCTAAAATTAACCATCGCGGTTAAGCGTGACATAATAAAAATGTGCAACCTGGTAATTTTGTTTAGATTCATGAAAAATTGTCAAAATAAGTATTTTGAAATTTGGATAAAGCGCTTTGATAACAAATATTGAACATGTTCAACGCCGTATTTTGTTGCGATTCAAGAAAAACCGTTAGAATGAAAGATTTTTTCATAAAGCAATATGGGTTCATTTTTTGTGATCATTATAAAGTTATCTGAGATTGTTCATGTTTTTCCGAACGCATAGCATATGCATTAAATTGCCAAAATAACTTTTTATCACTGCTACTGTAAGCTGCAGTTTATCATACAGGCACGCCATCACAACAAAGTGGAAAACTAATTTGGTCTGATGTTGCGTCACTGATCATGCGTCATACATATAAAATACTACTGCTGGAGAGAACGTATTCATGTCGTAAGTGAAGTGCAAATTTAAGTACTGTTGAATTTGCACGTGTTTCTTTGTCCGATACCCCAGAAGGACATCTACAACATAATGAAACATAGGCATCATAGATGCAAACCCCCAGACACCGCCTTTATGTTCAGTCATTCGGAATTGAAACTGATATGCAGTTATGGGATGGCTGCGACATCTGTTGTAAAGAAAGACCTGCTAGATTAAAAGCCCCGGTTTTGATTAATTGATTGACTTAATTGATTAAGGACACTGCCAACCCGTTGCAGATCATATTGTTTCATAAAAAGCCCTGAAAAAACATGAGTTATAAATAGTAGCCACCAAAAAATATTGATCTATCCATGTTCCAGTTTTTAGCCCCAGGCAATTTTTGGCTGAGGGCTATTGCTATCGGTTAGTTCATGAGTCCGTCCGTCCGTTAACATTTGGGGTGCTATATTTTTACGCACTAAAACGTTAAGTTTCCGTGGTCGGATCGTTTTCAAGTTTGACACAGTGAAATAATATTAACGTATATAAATATAAATAAATAAATAAAAATAAATATAAATAATATAAACGTTAAGGTTTCAGTGTGATCGACCAAAAGTTGCCGAAATTCTGGACCTCTGAACTTTATTCATGTATTGCACTGTCATACAGGCGATTTGGGCGCACCACTTCGACACTAACGGTTTGATATAAGGCGTTGAAACCTTACACAGTGAAAAAATATACAGTACATTCAAAATATGCGACGTCAAGGTTTGGGTATGATCGACGAAAAATTGTTGAAATTATGGTCCTTTCAACAAGGGCAATTTTTAGGCAATTTAACAACAAATATATAGCACGCAACCAATAGCATCTTACCTCAGTGTGCTTTAATGATTAATTATTTTTGGTTGTTCAACATGACAGTTGGCCGAAACTTTTGGCACAGTGCGTGGGGGAGGAGGGGGGAGGAGGGGGGAGGAGGGGGGACGGGGAAACACTTTCCAAATCTGTGTAGCGGGTTGTGTTGTTTGAAAATTATAACTGGTCTATTCACATCGGTGCAGTGCATCCATTGTCTGTCAAGTTGTAGCAACATGTTGCTTTAACCACAATTTTCTTCGGATTACTTTGGCATTTGAATGAATATTCCCTAGACTCTCCTGACTTCGTCGATCTCGTCTTATCAGGGGGACGGGGAGTTCACACATGCGCTGACTGAGTCAGCGATTTTACACATTCGCTGAAAATTTCAGCTAGTTTGCACATTCGTTGATCTGACACATATTCTGTAACATATGCTGTAACTCAGATATAATGTTATAACAAATACTATTTAATGTAAATAAAGTTAATTATTTTAATCTGCTCGACTTAGAATAACGTGCCCCATGCTTGCAGGGACACTGCCTCATCATCTGCTAAATATGTGTACAAATGATATTCGGACTGTCCATTCTGAAATTTACGCACAAATGAGACCATAAATTGGCATGCTTTTATATGAACAGGCATGAACAGTTTCAAATTTGTAAAATGGCCATGAAATTATTTTATGCACATAAGTAACTTCTTTGCGAAACGTATTTGAGAATGAACTACATGTTAAGATACTGATCAAAGATATTATAAATATATGTAAGGACACCAAACATCCTTTGAACCATAACCTTGCCATCTTACCTTGTTTTTAACTTTTCCCTTATATTTCCTCCTCCCAAGCACTTTTTCTACATTCACGCATTGAAGCTTGGAAGGTTGTTGAGAACTCGCAGCATCATTGTTCAAAGAATCTCAGAGACTGATGATTCATCTGGGTGAGCCGCCATAATGGGGCAAAATTATCATCGCAGAAGTTGTCATCATTCATGTCATCCAATGTCTTGAGGTTTCATTCCATTGGAAGAAACTTGCTAAGGCCGTTCTAGGGATCTATGAACTTCTTGAGACGCTTGACATTTAAGGGTGCCTTTCGTATTTTAACGTCACTTAATTTCGAAGCTTAAGGGTGTTTGGACCCAAGACCTTGTGGGTAACCTGCCCACAACATCAAGGATGGTACAGCTGTGCGACAAATGCTTGGGTACCACAGAAATATAAAGGAATATTTGTCACCTTCTTGAAGGACGAGCACTTCTTTCAAAGTATCTTTTCATACTGATTTGGTGTTCCCTAATAATTTTACGAGCGTTATTAGCAGCTTCACCTGGGTTGTTAACCAGTGTCGTAACATAATCCTGGGTGTTACGCGGGAAATCTTCAGGAATCACAAGCCTTAAACCAGTGGGACTTGTGCTTTGACGACCAAACAGAAGGCAGTGTAGAGTGTAATCCGTAGAACGAAAGTATGGATTGGTACTGTTTGGAAACAGAGTCGAGAACAAACGTTCATCCAAGTTGTCATGATGAGTGAGAAAGCTGAGACATTTCGTGATAGTCTGGTTTGAACGTTTTATCATCCCATCGCAACGTATATTCCAGGAAGAGATAAACAAATATTGAACACCGAAGAAATCTCCCGTAAACGCCATGATCGAGGACATGAAATGCATACCACGATCGGACAATACCTTTTGTTGAGCACCGTACTGAAAAACAATTTCTTCAAAGAAAACTTTGGCTGCTATTTCGGCCTTCAAATTTGAAATAGCTTTGGCAACAGCGTACTTTGCAGATTTACAAAACCAGACTGTACCCGTTTTCTTCTCGTTATGTTAGAATATCCTGGAATATCAACACCATCAAATTGCCATGGAAAGCTGCTTTCTATTGGTATCAATGAGGGCAGTTTTTGAAACCCGTTGGCTTGCTAGCATGACTCACAGAGGGTCTTGATATCCTTTAACATACCAGGCTAGGAATACTTCTCCTTAGCCTTATGCAACACCTTAATGTATGAGAAGTACACATCGCACTGTGTCTCAGAATCCCATGACGCAACTCAACAGGAACGACAAGCCAAAGTGAGCATTTCTCTGCCTTAAAACGCGTGACCGATCTAGATTGACAATAATTCTTATATCGTACACCATTGTCAAACAATGAAGTCATAGATAGTCAGAAGCAAAATCTGTAAGCATAACGTAGAAACATCGGGTTCTTTTTCTTCTATGGGCTCAAAACGATCAGTAACATCAGAATCACTGGACTGCAGAGTGAGCATCCTAAGCAGAAATTCAATTGTGTAAGTCACATCTTGAACCAGGCCTAACCAATTAGCCCAAAATAACAAAAATCAACATGCTCGGTGGAGGCAAAAGAGGCACAAGAAGCCCAAAGTTCTACAATATTTCACCAAGTGTCCGATTTACTACTTCGATGGAAAAGTGTGGTTGTGTTGCAACGGACTAGCAACAGAGAATCGAAATGTTTTGCGGCATTTCCCGAGGCAATACTGTCAGTTCTAATGAACAATTTAGTGTTATGGAGGATCGCTTTTGACAGACATTCTTTAAGTTGAGGACATCCAAAAAAAACATAATTGGTGTGCGAGTTGTCAAAAGTAGTGTGCAGTCAGCACTTTTAATCTGATAAATGCTTTTATTTGAATGAAAATATTAACTCTGACCAAGAATGTTAATCTAAGTAGTATCCTCTAAGTAAATAGACACCACTGCTGTGCGAGTAGCCTTAGTGTAAAAAGTATGTAGTACTGAGAGCATAAGTCTGTTTTATGAATACACCTGTTGTGTGATTAGTTAGCAAAGTGATGAAGACTAATTTTGATTTAAGTAGTGCCGTAAACGTTTCTGGATCCTGTTGTGGTTTACGTAGCCTTCAATGTGAGAGCTGTAATATTCAAATAAGAGAATAAGAGAACAAGAGACGAAACCGTTAAAATGTTGTTTTACCTAACTGTTAGCATATAACATTTTAAACAATGAAGGAAAATAATTAATAACAATACTTAATAAGTCAACATTTTAGCCTTGGTTTTAGTCATCTCGTCTTCCTGTCCCTTTGCTACAAAGTAAAGTTATAGCAGAGGAGTAATCAGGAAACTGTAAATATTTTATGTATCGTTTACCAAGCTTTCGTCGCCATCCTCTTCTTGCAGGTAAAAATATAGGTGGATTTTCCTTTGGAGTTGGAGGCGGGTTGTTCAGGAATTTGTGTAAGTGAGCGTTTTCTTCTCTCGGTTTGGTCACTTGTTTATATGTCATATTTCCTTGTCAATACAGTCAATTTTGATTCAAGTGCGAATTTGTCCAAACTTGTGTCTCTCAATTGTTGACAACACCGCCTGAGCTGAGTTCGTCATTTGAGTCATTTTTTCGAACCTCAAATCAGCTGACCGGCTTGGAGATCCTTGACGAGTGAGTGTTGCAAATTTATTTCGTCCTGTAGCTTTTAATTTTGCTCTCTTAATTCAAAGTTCGATCTTTATGAACGCTGGGGCGTAGTAAGAGCTCATCCCAATCATCACTTGGCACATCAACCACGTGCAATTAAGCGAACGTATATGCGATATTTTGCGTCTTTTCCTACAGTTTTGCAACAATCGTCTCCATTATTGAAACTTATTGAGACTCACGTAGCGCATTTCTCAAAAATTTACAAAATTTCATTTTTTAGAAACTATTTTTAAGTGCTGTTTTCTTGTACAATTTAAAAACCTGTCTTCGCAGTTCCATGTAATAAAAAGACACCCAAGTGTTATCCAATCCAGCTTCTGTTGCGAGAAAATTTTTGACATTTTTTGCCATGTAGGCTATTCGATTACCCATTCCAAGAACTACATTTTACTCATATTAAAAAATACAGTGCTTAGCTTTGTGACTTGTGAAGGTAAGTAATGCATTATTCAGTTTCTTATATCATATGAATTTCTAATGAAACAATATTATATTCGCTTTTCTTATTATTTATTACAAATTTTACTATTTTCTAAAATTATAAATTCTGCAATGCATGTGGCCAACATACAAAACTATATTAATTTGAGAACTATTTCTTGGGGAGAGAGAGAGAGAGAGAGAGAGAGAGAGAGAGAGAGAGAGAGAGAGAGAGAGAGAGAGAGAGAGAGAGAGAGAGAGAGAGAGAGCAACAAAGAAAATTTTTTGTTTTTTGTACATTATTTACAATAAGATAGGATTTGGGGGAATCAGTCTTTCAAACCACATTTGCTGTCTTCCACGAACTTTATTTGTCTGTCTTTACGCGAGCAGATTGATCATTTTCAAAACGCTGTGCTTTTGTTCCAGTATCATCTTGTTTCATTGTGTTCTTGTTGTCATAATGTGCCATGCTGCCATGCAATGAGTCACTCTGGAGTAAGTATATGTGACCGCGATGTAATCATTGTTTTCATTTGCCTCCTAAAAAGCAAATAAGATGGAGATTTTCCAGTTGCTGTACAGCCTGTGCTACAAACGGATCTGGTTGCATGAGGCATTACTTTCCGATTTTTGCGACGCTGTATTATGCGTTGAATTCTCCAAATTCTCTGTAGACGAATGGCCTTGCGACATCAGTTCTACATTTAGTGGTATACCGTGTCTAGAAGGTATTGCGTTCAATTTTGATCATGATCAATACCTTATTCGTTATATCTTAGATATAAACTTCTCAATGTTACTGCTGTAAAGGTCTACCACAACAACAGTGATTCTTAGCAAACTCAAGTTTCTACCATGGACCGTATGGGGTAGGACTTGTTCATGGCATTTTGAGGTTTTGGTCTCTTCAGATTTCACAGGATTAGCACTTAATTTGAATGACTTGATTAATCGTTGACCACCACGAATCGTTGAGTTTGCAATTCGAAACTGGCTAGAACTTTTCTATCATCAAATATTCGGCATCTGAAATGTCAGGAACTTCTATCTTGGCAACTTTCGTGTTCCTGTTAAGCGCATCCGCTTCAAGCAGATTTTTGCCAAGAGCAACACAATGAAATTGCATCATACGTTTTAGTCATTGAAGGCGTCTCGATATGTAGTCTGGGATGAGCTTGAATTTTCGTAGTCCAACCAGATAATGACAAAATTTTCCACATAAATGTGAGGCACACTTTGTCATGCAGAATCCAGCATCTGTCGAACGAAGTAAGCGATCGTTAAGCGTACGTGATTGATGTCATCTCTCCAGCAAATAATTGAAGTACAAATGCTCCCAGATCGTTTGCATCGGATATAGCGAACGTTGATCTGTTCATGTCATAATACACATTTTTCAATGTTAGCAAGTTTCTGACATTTTTGAATAACTCATTTTCTAGCAACCCCCATAAAAAGCACTATGCCTCTCTAATAACTCTAAGCACCACAACAACTCTGAACAATCTTTGTAGATCTGTGCCCATCGCCTCTCACTAGGTGTCAGTGATCTCGAAGCATATGCTATCGGTCTCATCTTCCTATCAAAATTTTGCATCAAATAGCCACCAACGCCATAGGAACTGGCATTCGATGATACAAACGTTGGCTTGATCAAGTCATAGTACGCCAAAAGGATGTTTGATGATAAAATTGCCTTCACTTCATTAAACCACTTCTGCTGTTCAGCACCACTCAGGAAACCGTTTTCTTGCTTCAGCAGCTCCAGCATCGGTGCACGTACCGGCCTAGGTAGTTTGCCATCCCAAGAAAGCTCACCAAATTCTTGATTGTGCCAATGGCTTCTATCTTTATGGGATCTGGCTTAATCCCTTCTTCTGCAAACACTTGCCCTTGGTATGTCACCTTCATCCAGAACTTGCATTTCGATTTGTTCAGTTTTAAACCCACCGTGCGAATTCTATCAATCACCTGTTGAGTGTATCATCATGTGTGCTGACATCTCGCGCGTAGATCAGAATGTCACCAACGTCAACGAACAAGCTATCGATTACTTCTACAAGCTTTTTTCAATGTTCGCTGAAAGATTTCTGTGTTAGAGTTCAGTCCATATGAAAGTCTATTAAAAATAGCGATCAAATGGAGTTATGAACGTTGTAAAGTCAGGGTCATCCTCATGCAGTTTCAATTGCCAGATCGACTGAGGACCAGCAAGTGTTGTAATACTTTACATACAATAACTACGACGCAGTTTCGTCAACTGTTGGCATGACAAAACGTTCGCGCTGTACGGATAGATTCAAATTCTTTAAGTCAACACGAATACGTACTTTTCCAGTTTTCTTCAGCACTGGAACTATCGGCGCACGTAAATGTAGGCTCTATAACTAGAGAAATAATCTCATTTGCAACCATTCTATCAATTTCTTTTTTTCACTAGCTTTAGCAATGGCTCGGAAACACTTCTCGGGTTCACAAGGTTGCACGGATTGGACTGAGGCTTCAACTTGATTCTGATAGGCTCACACTTCATGAGTCCGAAATGACCAAAAACATCATCACTAACCTCTTGTACTCGTTGCACAAATCCTATAAAACTTGCAGCTCCTCTACTCAGCAGACAGTTCCGCATGCTGCTTTTCAGGACATACGCAGGAAATGTGTATTCTTTTCCCCGATGTCGTACTTCAGCTGTAAATTGGCCTACACTTTTGATTTCTCCACCTGGACTGGTGAGGGCCGATGTGCATGGTTGCAGTGCCGGTCTTGGATTCATTCGTTCATGATTGTCCTCTGAAATTCAACTGATGTCGGCGCCTGTGTCAAGCTTGAATAAAATTTTGACATTGTTGATGGTTAACTCAGTTCCCGTGGCTGAGTATCTTTGCATTCTGTCCAGGAAAATGTGTCTGAGATTTCATCCCGTTCTTCAACTTTTGCAACAGATTTCTTTCTGCACGCTCGCCCGTAGTGATTAAATTGTCAACAAAAGTGGCACTTTTTACCATGGGCACGGCAGGATCTGGGCTTTTGTTGCTTCAAACAGTTACCACACACACGATTTTGTGGTCTCCTTTAATGTTTATTACCAAGTTTATTGTTGTTTTTATGATATGGTTTTTCTTGCTTGCCTACTTGTGTGCTGGTAGTCTCCTCACGACATACATTGAAGCAACTGGTGTCATGCTTGCCATCTGTTTCTTGACAAGCTGAGATGTTCGTTGGGTTCGTTGGTGGAACTTCACTCTCTATGGATTTTGTTCACCGCTAGTACGAAATATGAGTTAAACTTGTGTATCACAATGTCATAGTTGTTCTTCTCTGCCTCATTGTCGAAACGCAACGTGTTAAATACGGTCTCTGCCTGTAGACCCATCGCATAAATCAGACTTGCACTTCTTGGTTCTCGTCTCCCAGATTCGTGGTAACATAAAATATCGGCCAGCGCTGTCTCCACTCCGGGCATGTCGGTGGTTTGGTAAAATTGTAGTTATTCAGTGGATTGAATTTTGGCATTTTCACCTTGCTTTGTTTATTTCTCTCATTTGTCTAAGGTTGTTGCTCAACCACATCTGACACAATGTTCTGTTTCTTGGTTAGCGAGAGAAAAAGGGCGATGCTAACAGTTCGGGTGTCTTTATTCAAGTCTCCTTCAAATTGAGATAATGTAGTCATGTGATATTTGGCGGTTTGGGGTTATTCACATTAAGTTATAAATGATGATCAATACCAAACACAAATAATAAATACTAAACATCTATCAGTTCTAAATACGGTGTAGTTTTTTTCTAGAAAATGTCGCAGCTTTTGATCGCTAATTTGGACGCAGGTTTGCCATAACTCTGTTTCGACTATTACATAGGCTTTGTATAATCCACAGAAGTTTCGAGAAAATGCTTTTTTTCCCTATGTGCTTAAAATTTGAACATTTATGACTCGTAAATTGCTTTCCTTATGGATAATTTGGATTTGCAATGTTCTTTCCAATTATCAAACAGTTTATATTTGCTTTGACATTTTGTAATAAGAACACAAAATTGACTATTCTTATTTACTAAAACATTTAAACCAAAGCAAATTATGATTTTTTTTTTTGTTAATTCGGTATTTATGTCATCTTTTATTTTCTAGCAGTTTCACTTCCCATTCTGCTGTTCTTTAAATTGAGAATGAAAATTAAAGCTGGCTATGATAGAGTACGCAATTATACTTTTTATAAATGATCTATTCTTTAGTTTTTTCTGGGCATATGAAGAATATATCTTGATGTTGTTCTTTTTTTTCAACACTAACTGCCTTGTTCATCGAACAGCCAATATCTACGGCGATTCGGTCTCTCGTGTATAGCACATTTTTAATCGAGAGACAAGTTGGTGATTCCACTAAAATAGTTCTTATTGATGAGAGAAACTACTTTTTAAAAATATTTTTCTGCTCTGTGCTTACACATAAATTGTCTGCCACAGTCTAGAGTAGCAGCCGGTCCGCATAACAGATATATCCCATCAGAGGTCAGCTGTTTTATAACAACGACCACCTCATGTTACCACGACTACAAGAAACCGGCTTTCAGTTTCAGTTTCGGATGCCTGTTAATTGCTGACAGTTGAAAAGAAGTATTAAAACCCGTTAGACATGCAAAGAACTTCCTGGTTGTATGGATAGTACGGTACGACAAACGGTTTAAAGTTGCATTTGCACCAGTTATGAGATAAAAATGCAAAATAGCACTTTTAGCATTTTTTTCATGAGTTAATTTCTGGGTCTTAAAGTTTTCCTTGCTCCGAGCCGTTTGGTCGTAGCTCCAAGAAGTATAGCTCCGAGTAGCTCTGACTTGTATAACATCGTACATATCTCTGTCAGAGCTACGAAGCCTTCCATTGCTCCTCTAATAGGGGTCAATTTCATATTTTCTGAGGCACGAATCCTGCATACCAGCCCCTATTATTCAAACATCTACAGAAAGTGAATGCCCATTATGCCCCTTTTGTAAAACAGGCATGGTTTTTAGTGAGCTGTATATCTTTTATTTGTTCATAAAAGTGCAGAAAAGTTAGCTTCCGCAACCACCTGTCAAATGTTTGTTTACATTCTGGCCTTTAAATGTCACGTGACCAAAGTCAAGGGACCGAAAATTTAAATGAAGGGGTCATAGTTTATTTCTAAAATACATACTAAAATAGTTGATAGATGGAGAGTTAGGTATAAATTTATTTTGTATACTCACAATATTTGACTTTTTATTTTTACGTTCTTTTTGAAATATCAATTTAAAGGTTTTGTGGTGGATAATTGCAAAAATTATTGTTACTATGTCACGTAATAAAATATGCTCCCTGTATACAAACAAATGTCAATTATTGCGGGAGACTGGGGTTATTTCCGTATTATTTTCTTTCAAAGAAAGCGTAACACAGAAGTTGTGTATGTTTACCGTTGTACTTTTAGGGCCTTTAGCAAATGCCAATAAAAACCTATGGGTCGTTGAATCTCGCACAAAGTAGCCACAGGGGTGCCTCAAAGCGAGCGCAGTTGACTTGCTTATCGTTATATAGCGGGGCTTTGAAGCGGTGCCTGGAAACGTTTTAGCGCACCGCTTCTTGGAGCTACAAGAAGTATAGCTGCAGTATAGCTGCAGTTCATCCCTTCATTATTTACGCCGAACCTCAGTAGCGGACCGCTTGTTGGAGCTACAAGAAGCAACACGCTACAAGGTTTACGCGCACAGATATATTCGTACCGAGTAAGTGTAAGAGCTGATTCGGAGCCACAGCAACATAGGTTAAACCCGCCTGTGCCTGTAGTGTCGCCACCGCCCGAAAGGAACAATTATCACAGAAATTATGCTTTTTGCCGAACTTACCGACAACTGCCACTGGTTCTCGAATGCAAAATACTGAGCTATTTGTGCCTAGGTCAGATGTAGCTCCGAGTCAGCTCTGACCTGAATAACATCGCGTATCCTCTGTCAGAGCTGGAAAGCCTTACTCGCACATTGTTCCGCTAATAGGATGATCAGACTTTGTGTGTTTCAAATAAAATGCGCAAGAATTTTAAAGTTCGACTGCATGGGAACCGGGTAGAAAAAATGAAAAAAAAAATGATAGAAGACATATAGCAAAAACAGCTCATAATCAGAACATAGCAGAAATTTGAACTGAAAACTAGTTGTCAAACTTTTAATAAATTTTTAAAATAGCATACGGGTTGTTAAAAACACGGTTGCTCTTTGGTGCAAGAGAAATTTAACACTTAGGTGAAATCTCATTTAATTTTTTACCCTGTTAGTTTGTATTCGAAACGCCCAAGGTGTGATTTGGCTTAGTAGTGGATTCAGTGGGCGCAGTGTTTAATGGGCTGCATATCTTTATTTTCTTCGTTAAAGTGCAGAAAAGCCAGCTTCCTCACTCACCTGTCAAATGTTTGTTTACGTTTGGACTTCATAGCTCGGCAATGAACTGATGTTGCGTTTGAGTCAAACAGAATAATGAATATATGGCTTTGTGTAAGCCTGACAGATACATTTATGTTGTGAAACCATACAACAAACAGAAAATAAAACAAATAATACAAAATCGAAAGAACACAACAACAAAATAATACGAAATGTCAAATCACTTCGTGTAAGAATGGAAACACCCCTCCCCCTCCTCATAATTTCTTTCTTTTGCCAAGTGTCATGTGACCGAAGGAAAGTGCCCAAAAATTTAAATAAAGGGATTGATGATTATCTGTAAAATGTACACTAAAATAATTGATAGATGCAGCATTAGGTATAAATTTATTGTGTACACCCAAAGTATTTCACTTTTAATTTCTTCCGTGTTTTTGAAATACCAGTTCAAAAGTTTTTGGTGAATAATTACACAATTTACTGTCACTTTTTCACGTCCTAAACCATGCTTCCTAGATGTAAACAAATGTCATTTATTTCGGGAGATTTGTGGTTCTTTTCTTGCAAAGAAAGCGTGACGCGGAAGTTGTATATCATTGCCCCGTTGTACTTTGAGGGCTTTTAGCAAATGCCATTAAAAACTTGTGGGTCGTTGAATTTCGCACAAAGTCGCCAGAGTGGTGCCTAAAAGCGAGCGCAGTTGATCATCTGCCCACTGGCCTTCGTTATATAGCGAGGCATTGAAGCGGTACATCGACACCCTGCAGCGTACCTATTTTTGGAGCTAGTAATAAACCATGCCCCCCAATGTAAACAAATGTTATTTATTGTGGGGGATTTGTAATTATTTCCGTATTCTTTTCTTTTTAAGAAAGCGTAACGCGGAAGTTGTATGTCATTGCCGTTGAATCGCGCACAAAATCGCTCGCGCCTCGTGTTGACTTGCATTGTTGTTATATTAAATCAATCAGCCTCACACAGACTTCAGTAACCAGCTGATTGGAGTCTCACAACAGTAAGATTAACCGTCGGGTGCTGTAGAAATGATCTAGAAGTTTAATGTTCAAACAGCTCCAGGTCTGGTCATGCGAATCATGAAAAGGAACACAAGATTTAGGAACAAACCAACGAGGGGGATGGGGCGAATGGTAACAGTAGGTCAAACTGTGTGATGAAAAAGTCTTCAGCAAACTAAGGAATATTTGAATTCAAAGGGTATTTAGTGAATTCGGAATGTAACATTTTATTGTAAGCAATACAGTCTCACCATGATCCACTATGGCCAATTTTATCTCTTCTGCCTCGCATCTGTAAGCAGGTGATCTCTCTTCATGACTCTGATCATCTGTGTTCTATGGCAAGAATAATAGGGGTCACTTTTTTCTTATTTTGATAAAAAGTCAACATATACAAAATTTTGTATGTAATATGTATTTTTATACAACAGGCACAATTTTTTTTAAAGTAGATTTCTCTTATTTTTTTAGCTAAATTTGAGAAAATTATGCTGTAGAGCTGAGCTGTGAAATGTTTATGTTAGGGGTTTTAAATGTCACGTCAGTAACGTGCCCCTACCTGTAAGCAACTGAAAATACTTCTACTGTCAGCTGCAACGCGTTATATAGTATTAGTGGTAGGAATCAAGGCTTTGTCTCTGTGGCCGGGGGTAGATATAGGTTTTGTACGTTATTTGTGTTTGTGTGTGTCAGTCTGATGCGAACCAAGTGTGATGTGCAGGAGAACAAAAGGTAAGAGCGAGTTCAAACCAGATGTGTTTATTCCTTCTGTAGGTCGGACGGTTCAGTTGACGCATGGTGCATTGTTATTTAAGGTGGATGACGTCATTGCGTAAAAATTCTGTTTGTAGAATTTTTAAGCCGTTGAACATCGGAAAAAGTTCACAAGGTTTTGTGTGTAAAACATCTCGCATGTCGCATCTTGCATGGTATTTTGTGGTTTAGTCGGGCGACTGTGTCAACTTCTGACGCGTGTGGCAAAATTAAAAAATGCCGTATGGCGTCATGACGTAAAACTATTATTTGCAACGTTTCACGACGATAGACGATCCTTTACAGTTTTTGCATTTGTTGCGAGGTAGGTCTGAAGATTCTGTTGAATTATGTTCCAAACTGCGCAAACGAAGACCTCATATGACTTCATTCTTTGTGCCAAATAACAGTTTTCAAATCAATTGAATATTTTGTCGAAGAAATGTGCCAGATTTTTTATTTTTTATGGTCGAGCGTGGCATGAAAATGGAACGCACCATATGTGCTCCTGTTGTGTTCTTGGAAAGAGTTTCACTTTCCTATTGTAACTAAGTTCGTACTGGAATACCCATATCTATCTTTTGATCTGTAAATCGATTCCGCGCAACTCTTCAGAATAATAATAAAAAAAAAAAAAAACAAGTAAAAAGTCGACATTTTATACGGGCGTCGGTGGTCTCCATGATGATGCTGTGTGAAAGTTTGAGATAAACGATACCTTAGCTGTTGTGTTTTATGGGTTAATAAGATTATAGCGCGATAAACAAAGAACATGAGAAGCCTTGTTGATGGCTCAGCACAGCAGTAAACGGCCAGTGTGTGTTGTTGTTAGTCTGTTTAAGGTTTCAGTTAGTCTGTTCCGGAATAGACTCACCGAGCGCTTTATGTCGCTTAGGACAAAAATATCCACTTTCTTCTTTGCTTGATATATTCTTCTGTTAAATAATGGGGTATTAATACCTGATTGTTCAGTTTCTTAAACCATTTCAATTGTGGTATTCAGTCCGTGAAGTTCATCATGTGATATTTTTTAATCGATTCTTTTCTGCTCCACGCGGTGTTCAGCCGAACATCTTCACCATCTCTTTGTACACAGAATTCTCTCCCTCCCTCGGTCCTCCTCTCCGGTTTAGTTTATTGCACTTGAATATCGATTGCACCAATCCCATAAAAGTTTTCCTTTATATAAGTGTTAACAATGTAGAGAATTTTATCCGTTTCCAAGTATATCACTTTGCCTAGAAATGCCCTTGGTCACATCGCACTCACAATACATACATACGCAATTCTAGAGTTGAAACTGTTACAGATATTTCACTGATTCCCTTGGGAGAATGCCTTGAGCTGCGATTAAAAGTGTGTCAATGGAAGAATAAACATGATGTCAGCACCACAACCTCACAAGACAATAAGTAAGTTTTTATGAGTAGTTCACTTCAACAACCATAGCATTGGTGCCCATTAATCCTCGATTTTTTTTGTTCTTTTTATCGTAAGTGTTGGTGCAAGGAATCATTTGAGTTCTAATTGCCACTCACTGTGTTATCTTATGAGTTTATTCTTGCCGTAGAATCCGTTATTCGTGTTGGAGGGTGGTGGGGGAGGGTGGTGGAGGAGGGGGGAAGGCGACCATAGGTATCACTAAACACAGTTTTGCTTCTGTTGCAGCTTGTCAACAAGTACTAAAAGATGGGCATTGCACGCACAGCGGATGGCTTCGTAAAAGAACATCCATGCACCAGAAAGTCCCCGCCATCAATAAACTTATACCATGTGAGCAATTCAGTTCCCCTTTCGTAGGAAATTGTGAGAGGTGTTGGCTGCTGTTGCACTACACCATTTCCCGTTACTTGATGTATTTTTCTTCAGTTGCTTTTAAGGCTAGTTCAGATAATAAATGCAAAGGCGTAAAAGACAGTTGTGCCCCTATGCGTCCCGGGACAGGGTGCTGTGTGTAGTGGTGTCCATGTTACATCACAATATACAGTAGTTTAAAGTTGAAAAGCATGTGTGTCCGCGTCTGCCGATATTAGGCATACGGTTATATTTACAAGTCACACAGTCGATCTGTAGAAGTTACTGTTTAATAAACGTCATTCTCTCGAGACGATGTTGAGGCAATTTCTTAAAATTCAATTAAGTACACAAGGCAATAAATTAGTGAAACATAATTATTATATAATGTATTTAAAAAAAAAAAGATTTTCATTGTTTTCCCACAGTGGGAAAAATTGATGGTATGAATACTGTGTGTTTAGGGACTAATATGTACGTGGTACTGTCACAAGGCTGCGTGTATTTATTCAGCTCTGACACGTCTAACAAGCCCGTCCATCCTTTCTCTCTGCATGGATATGACAAGTAAGCATCACTATGTATGGGTTACAGCTTACAAGCGGTAATCAGTAGCGTCACTTTTCAGGCGCTATGCGAAATGACTGTGACCGCCAGTCATTTCACGAATGTCTTAAATGTTTGAAATTGGTGTAGATATAGGTAATGTTTCAAAACTTTATATAGGGAATTAGCAATCCTGAAACCCCCATGAAAGTCTCAGCTTCAGCTGTTTTTGGTTCAAATTATATAGTGTACTGCGGTACGAACAACGGTACTTTGTTAGTAAGTACACATGTTTAATGGATACTATGGAATCCAGTAAAATGTCCCTTGTACAAAGGTGCATTAAATAGAAATTTTCAAGCTGTAATAACAATAATAATAATAAATTAGTTATCGTTTGTACATGCAAAACATCAAAAGACAATGTGTTGCATAACACTCAGGCAAGTTAAATTTGTTGCGATTTATTGCGGCTGCCAAATGCATTTGCGACACGCAGGATACGCTTTGTTTCATTTTTTTCTGCAACAAAATGCATTTATTTTTTGAAATTTATTACGATTTTTTTGCGTTTGTCGCAAGCGTATCTGTGGCACTAGAGCAACATTAGACTTGTGACCTTTGAAAGTAGTGGGACTATGAAATTACGCAATGGGTGTGTTTGTGTGTAAACAATTTTCAAAATGCTGCTCGTCCTACGTTTCTGGGCCGATTGTTTTGAAATATGGCAGGACGGTTCCCTGGGTAATCCTCCACACGGCTTTTATCTTTTTTTGTGATTTGGCCAAAATTGAAAAAAAAAAATTGCCAAATTTACGAAAACGCAAAAAATGCTATCGTTGCTACAAATCAGATCCGATTGCGTTGGAATTTGACAGGAATGTTTCCTTAAGACCGAAGGTGGAGAAGAAGGGAGGAGGGGGGGGGGGTTAGCTCCAAAGACCTCACCAGACAGTTGTTTACCAGGGCTGTCCAACTCCTGTACCCGTATACGTGGATGAGGGGTGGGGTGGGGATAGTTAGCTTTCGTTCACCTCCGCAACCTCACCAGACAGATGTTCCTCAGGGTTCTTCAACTCCTGTGTACGGGGGGGAGGGGGGGAGGGGGAGAAGTTAAGCTCCGTTCACCAGACCTCACCAGAAAGTTTTTCACTAGGGTTCTCCAAGCGGGAGAAATACTCCAGAAAGATGTGCCTTGGCCATTCAAGCTCGTGCCCGTTCAACTCCGTGGTGAACAGATTAAGAAGAAAGTGCGCTACTTCTCTGCGGGCTCCGAACGCGAGCAAAAGGTCGGTTCGTGTAAAATTTTGTAAAGAAATTATTTTGTGTACTTTCTTAAATCTTATTCACTCACAAGAAGTATTCTAAATTGGTTAGTTACGAAATTTATACTTTAAGTGACCATTTTACTCTTCGGGTGTACTGTTTTATTATTTTAGTCTTTTTTGAAATATCACTTTTTTGGCGGTCCTTAAAAAATTGACCAAATGACTACTCTCCATAAAATTGGCCAATTCGCGGCATTTTAAATCTTTGGTTTTCCATAATGCGTTGACTGCTGCAGTTTGATTATATGTTTTCAATATTTTAGAATACTGCTCTTCATGTGATGTTTTCTTTGATTGCTTTGATTTTTAGGCGCAGTCCAACGTTAGGACTGCTTTGAAATTTACTTTTCTGAGATCCGCTAGACATAAGGCAATGCAGGCCTTTGAAAAAATTCCAGTAACCGGTTTTTAAAATATGACTACCACTTTTTGACTGCAATATAAGTCTATTGATATTTGATTAGATCTCGACTGGTCAGAATGTCCCTGGACACTCAGTCCACCCGCACATTGGTTTTATCATTGTAAGTGTGCAAATATCCATCGATGATGTCATGGTTCACAAGATGCTCAACTTTATATTGAAGATAGATCTGTTACTTTTCTAAATATTCTAATGTAATGTTTGGATGTTTTTTTTTCAGTTATGGATGACTGAATTTAAGAAGCAAATGATGTTTGCAAACGGGAAAGGCCTCAAAGTGTCTCACAGGTAGGACAAGTGCCGCTGGAGTGGGGGAAATGCAGCCTGTTTTAGCTGACCTGTTGGTAAATTGTGAAAAAAAAGCCTAATTGTAAGAAAATGGGCAATATGTGTTACATCATCACCGTAATTTTTCAAACAATCTAGCAGCTGTCTTAAGACAACAGACTGTAAGTCTTTGGTCTGACTGGATTTTAACACTCGCGGGACTATAGAATCCAGATCTGTACGTCCGGCAAGACTTCTAGCAGAGGTAGTGAAATCTGACCAGTCCAAGCCGTCCAACGGAGGAAGTTTATTTTTATACAGAATCAGTCCTGATATAATATGCGTTTCCTTTTATAATTGGTCCCGTTCAGTCTTTTGTGATTCTGTAAGTAGAAAAAAGTAGCAATTATGTACACAATATGTTTATTGCGTTTCAATGTGACGTAATATTCTGAAAGTAGATTCAATGCGCTGGGGATGTTTACACCACTCCTCTCCTACTGGCTCAGCTGCAATTGCTAGCTCTTGCTTGAATAATTTCCGAACTACGTATAAATGACCCCTGCCCCCCCCCGCCCCCCCCCCCCCCAGCTGGACTCAATTTTCAGTCTTTGACTGCAAGGGCGTGTGCAAGCTTTCCTGCAACAAGTCACAAAAACATCAGTTTTTAAAGGTTCTGCGAAAACAAAATGTCTGGTGGTTTTTCTTTTGTTTGTTTGGTTGTTGAAATAAAAGTGTTTTAATGGTTTCAGAGCTTTTAGCAGTTGCTCTGGAAATCCTGACAAAAGCCCCAGCAATAGCAACTCTTGTGCTTCAGAATTACGGTTATGTCTTGTCTGCCTTTAATGACAAAACAGTCGAATTTCAGTTTTCAAAACATGTTTAGATTGAGATACTTGAGCTAAGTCCAACTCTCCCGGCCTTTTGTTATGTGAAGCCAGTTAGTGGATATGCTCCATGTTTGTAAAAGACTTTCGTTTTATATAACAGCAATAATAATAATAATAATAATAATAATAATAATAATAATAATAATAATAATAATAATAATAATAACATCGATTTGGTGGAATTGTTTTGTGGTTTTTAGTTGCTGATGCACTAACAGTGTGTTACCGCGGTGTCACGTGGTAACAGATCCACGTTCAGTCTTGTATACTTTAGTTCCTTTTGCCGTGACCAGTTCTGTTCAGTGTAGTACGTGTCTGGGTAATAATGGTGTAGCTGTCGTTACAGGTTAAGTGTTAGGCTGTTGGGCGTTATTTCACCTCTGTATTTTCTTGTTTCGTTCTAGCAAAATGCTGCATTGAAACCATGTAAAATACCACATCAAGTTTGAACCTATTTCTCTTCCGCGTTCAACAGTATTCATGTCTGAAAACTCCTGGCACGAAATGGCTGAGCAAACGATCTCGCTACAAAAAAGCGAAACGTCCGTGATGCTACAGCGATGAGAGTGACTGGCGGCCAGGCATTGTATTATATGAAGCTGCAGTTTGCAGCCTTCTCCCGATTTTATTGTGTTTCACTTTCCCATTTTCATTCAGTTAATTTGGTGTTTATATGTCATTCGCATTTGTGTGTGATTCGTCTGCTGGTTTTGTGTTTGTCGTCAGGGCATTTGTGTGTGATTCGTGTGCTGGTTTTGTGTCTGTCGTCACGGCATTTGTGTGTGATTCGTGTGCTGGTTTTGTGTTTGTCGTCAGGGCATTTGTGTGTGATTCGTCTGCTGATTTTGTGTCTGTCGTCACGGCATTTGTGTGTGATTCGTGTACTGGTTTTGTGTTTGTCGTCAGGGCATTTGTGTGTGATTCGTCTGCTGGTTTTGTGACTGTCGTCACGGCATTTGTGTGTGATTCGTGTACTGGTTTTGTGTTTGTCGTCAGGGCATTTGTGTGTGATTCGTCTGCTGGTTTTGTGTCTGTCGTCACGGCATTTGTGTGTGATTCGTGTACTGGTTTTGTGTTTGTCGTCAGGGCATTTGTGTGTGATTCGTCTGCTGGTTTTGTGTCTGTCGTCACGGCATTTGTGTGTGATTCGTGTACTGGTTTTGTGTTTGTCGTCAGGGCATTTGTGTGTGATTCGTCTGCTGGTTTTGTGTCTGTCGTCACGGCATTTGTGTGTGATTCGTATACTGGATTTCTATCTGTCGTCACGGCATTTGTGTGTGATTCGTGTGCTGGTTTTGTGTCTGTCGTCACGGCATTTGTGTGTGATTCGTGTGCTGGTTTTGTGTCTGTCGTCACGGCATTTGTGTGTGATTCGTGTACTGGTTTTGTGTTTGTCGTCAGGGCATTTGTGTGTGATTCGTCTGCTGGTTTTGTGTCTGACGTCACGGAATTTGTGTGTGATTCGTGTACTGGTTTTGTGTCTGTCGTCACGGCATTTGTGTGTGATTCGTGTGCTGGTTTTGTGTTTGTCGTCACTGCATTTGTGTGTGATTCGTCTGCTGGTTTTGTGTCTGTCGTCAGGGCATTTGTGTGTGATTCGTCTGCTGGTTTTTTGTCTGTCGTCACGGCATTTGTGTGTGATTCGTGTACTGGTTTTGTGTTTGTCGTCAGGGCATTTGTGTGTGATTCGTCTGCTGGTTTTGTGTCTGTCGTCACGGCATTTGTGTGTGATTCGTCTGCTGGTTTTGTGTCTGTCGTCAGGGCATTTGTGTGTGATTCGTGTGCTGGTTTTGTGTCTGTCGTCAGGGCATTTGTGTGTGATTCGTCTTCTGGTTTTGTGTCTGTTGTCACGGCATTTGTGTGTGATTCGTGTGCTGGTTTTGTGTCTGTCGTCACGGCATATGTGTGTGATTCGTCTGTTGGTTTTGTGTCTGTCGTCACGGCATTTGTGTGTGATTCGTCTTCTGGTTTTGTGTCTGTCGTCACGGCATTTGTGTGTGATTCGTCTTCTGGTTTTCTGTCTGTCGTCAGGGCATTTGTGTGTGATTCGTGTACTGGTTTTGTGTCTGTCGTCAGGGCATTTGTGTGTGATTCGTCTGCTGGTTTTGTGTTTGTCGTCACTGCATTTGGGGCCGTTGTAACAGTTGGTCCTTTTTCGTTAGTACCTGTGTGTGTGGAGGCTGTACAGTATGTCAATGCTCCATTTTAGTCGTTACTGCTGAATTTGCTTGAATTGCTCAAATATCACTGAAATATTTTTCTTTAAAGCTTGACAAAATCCAGGATCGCTTATTTAAACGAGGTAATCATTTGTTCAGTTTTATATCAATTTATGAACATATTGAATTCTGCTGCATGTTTGATATTCTTTGCGTATCTGCAAAAATTCATTGCGTGAACTGTATAAGTGAATGGTACTAAAGCTTTGAACATGTGGGAATTCTCCAAAAGCATTTAAAAGCATGCCTCAATAATTGTAAATTTCAGAAGAAAAATTGCATACTTTGGTACCGAGAGATTACTGGTTCCCGAGTTCAATAAATAACTAGCTATCGTTGATCTGGTACTCCGGTACTCATGCTGATACTCATATCCAACCACAACAAACCTGTGGGTCGCCATTTGTGACGTCACATGCCAAAAAATATCTACCCGAATATTCTGAGTTAAAATTCTTATTGTGCCACGAAGTCCAGGGGCATGTCAGTTCTTATGTTGAACTTGTATAAGTAAATAATATCCTAACTCGTCCAAAAGCGGGGGCGTGGAAGAGTAAAGTGAGAAATCCAGATATCGAAGTGATTGGCACTATAGGGAGGATATACTGAGCGACCAGTACCCGGGGGAATGGGAGCAAATGAGGTGAAGACGACCGGTCGATAAAAAAGTCAATGTTAAAAATGCCGTCTTTTGGCGCAGAAACTCTACACAACAGGGTTTTTGGATAATAGTAAGCTCAGATAGTTCATGCAAATATACCAGATAACGATGGCGACATACCTGCAAACTTTAGTCAGTCAAGTCTCCCTGCCTGAAGTGGATGAGGCGGTTCTTTGTTAAATACTGATTGTTGAAATGAAGTCACACAACATGCTAGGCTCCAACATCCCCATGATTTCGTTTAACGGTTTTGGTCAGTCGCTATTCAGGTGGATCCAGATCTCATTCCTGTAGCAAATTTAACTTTTTCCTCATCACGAAATGCCTAACGTCTGGCCTGTCTGTCATGGTTGTCAGAAAATAATAATAATAAAAAAAACGATCGGTAGTGTTTTCCAAGAAATACGGTCCTGTCACGAAAAATCTGTTCATGACTCGGTTTTTACATTACCGTTCCAATGACTGTCCATTTTTCTGCTTTCTCAGAAAGATACTTTGGTACGATACGAATAAACAAACCGTGTTGTGTGTGCAGATGGAGCGGAATGGGGGAGGGGGGGGGGGGGGGGAGTCTCAGGTACAGACCACCGATTATATCTGGGCGTTATTTTTTTTTCTGTCTGCCAGTACGTCCGGGGACGGGGACAGTGTGTCGCTGAGTGTCGTCCAAGAATCCGTCTACACAGATGCGGAGGAATTTCAGCCAGATGCGGTTGTCCATGATGATTCAGGCAAGATCTTTGATAGTAGTTTGATATACATAAAAAAAACTTCTACTGAAGTGCCTCGCCAATGGGTTGTTTTAGAGTACAATTTTGCACCTTAACCTCTCTAAACTTGACAGTAGGGCATGCAGTCAGTGGCCGTTCTTAGAATCTATTTTTAGATGCAGGGATTCAATTATTGATTGCCGTTACGTTAAAAAAAATAAAAGAAATAAGCACTGTGTGAAACGTTTATATTTTCGGCAAAGCTCTTTGCAGACAAACTCCTCTTTCATGAAGTAATTCTGTGTAATTTCTTTTTAATAACTGAAATAAGTTGATTACCAACATTTTAACGAAACTATTTAACATCCAGCGGACTTTCAACCGATTTAGAACCGACAATGATACGGAAAACGTAGAAATGAAGAAAGATAGAAATAATTAAGTGAGAGGCCCTAACTGTCATATGAGAAAATTATTTGGAAAACAATTAAGCTCATTGTCAGAAAAGGCAGTTTTAGGGGTTTTCACTAAAATTAACGAAAACCAAGTGATTACCCGTCAAATTGTTTACAATTTTGATTCACAGTTGTCATTTGTTGTCGTTTCATATTCTTTTTTTTTTTGTGACATCTACTACGGTGTTTGGGTGGCCTTATCGATCAGAAAGGTGTCGAATCGATCAAGGTGAACTGCTGTATTCATTGCAGAACACGCTTATTGCAATTAATGAAATTGTGAATATTTTTGCTGTACAAGTTTAGATGACCAACAAAACACCTTTGAATTTAAACAAATCTCCAAATTTCTCGACTACAGTAAGAGAAAAAATGGGGAAAAATGCATCCGTGATGATTGCATTTATTTATTAGTCCCCCGCCGGGGGACTATAGTTTTCGGGTTTGTCCGTCCGTCCGTCCGTCCGTCCGTCTGTCGACACCTTTTTCTTAACACACTCAAGCCTACATTGGCCCAGCTGAACTTCACAAATTTTCCCAATCCTTACTCAGTCGAATGAGTTTGTTAACACACTCAAGCCTACATTTTTCCACCGATTGTTAAGATATTGTACATATGGGTAGTACCGGAACGAACAAAGATCGGTATTGTAAATGAGCCATGTCGGCCCAAGGACATTGGCCCAGATGAACTTCACAAATTTTCCCAATCCTTACTCAGTCGAATGAGTTTGTTAACACACTCAAGCCTACATTTTTCAACTGATTGTTAAGATATTGTATATATGGGTAGTACTGGAACGAACAAGGATCCGTATTGTAAAAGAGCCATGTCGGCCCAAGGACATTGGCCCAGCTGAACTTCACAAATTTTCCCAATCCTTACTCAGTCGAATGAGTTTGTTAACACACTCAAGCCTACATTTTTCCACCGATTGTTAAGATATTGTATATATAGGTAGTACTGGAACGAACAAGGATCGGTATTGTAAATGAGCTCTATCGGCCCAAGGACATTGGCCCAGATGAACTTCACAAATTTTCCCAATCCTTACTCAGTCGAATGAGTTTGTTAACACACTCAAGCCTAAATTTTTCCACTGATTGTTAAGATATTGTATATATAGGTAGCAATGGAACGAACAAGGATCGGTGTTGTAAATGAACTCTATCGGCCCAAGGACATTGGCCCAGCTGAACTTCACAAATTTTCCCAATCCTTACTCAGTTGAATGAGTTTGTTAACACACTCAAGCCTACAATTCTGCATCGATTGTTGAAATCTTTGAGAATAGGAAGTATTAGAACCAACAAAGATCGGTATTGTAAATGAGCCCTGTCGGCGCAAGGACATTGGCCCAGCTGAACTTCACAAATTTTCCCAATCCTTACTCAGTCGAATAGTTTGTTAACACACTCAAGCCTACATTTTTCAACTGATTGTTAAGATATTGTATTTATGGGTAGTACTGGAACGAACAAGGATCCGTATTGTAAATGAGCCATGTCGGCCCAAGGACATTGGCCCAGATGAACTTCACAAATTTTCCCAATCCTTACTCAGTCGAATGAGTTTGTTAACACACTCAAGCCTACATTTTTCCACCGATTGTTAAGATATTGTATATATAGGTAGTACTGGAACGAACAAGGATCGGTATTGTAAATGAGCTCTATCGGCCCAAGGACATTGGCCCAGATGAATTTCACAAATTTTCCCAATCCTTACTCAGTTGAATGAGTTTGTTAACACACTCAAGCCTACAATTCTGCATCGATTGTTGAAATCTTTGAGAATAGGAAGTATTAGAACCAACAAAGATCGGTATTGTAAATGAGCCCTGTCGGCCCAAGGACATTGGCCCAGCTGAACTTCAGAAATTTTCACAACCCTTACATACTGGAATGAGTTTGTTAACACACTCAAGCCTACATTTTTTTAAACAATTGGCAAAATGTTATACACATAGGTAGCATGGGTGGTAACAAGAATTGTTATTGTAAATGAGCAATGTTGGTCCAAGGACATTGGCCCAGCTGGAATTTTAAAATTCACGAATATGATACGAAGGGTTGTAGTCCAACGTAAAAAATCAAATACTGGGATTGTACGCCGGCGGGAGACATAGTCAGTTTCACTGACCCACTTGTTTATTTTTTAAATTTGAAACAGACAGCGAAGGAGAATCGTATAACCACATAGATGACTGGCAGTTGGAGAACGACAGCAGACGATCGGGTAACAGACGACCGTTGCCGCCGCCCCCTTCTAAGCGTGAGTCTACCCTCCTTAAAATAACACGTAACACCCTAGTATTTAATGGAAGCATGTATGAAGCAAAGAAAAAAAATTATTTTAGATATTTTAGATCCTGGACGAAATAAAACACGTTCAACTCTGTGAGTCTGTTCCGGAATAGACTCACGATGCTCAGTCTCATTGATATATATATATATATATATATATATATATATATATATATATATATATATAGAGAGAGAGAGAGAGAGAGAGAGAGAGAGAGAGAGAGAGAGAGAGAGAGAGAGAGAGTGTGTGTCGCAGAAGTTTTAGGGTCATTACTCTGTATTAGTCTGTTCCGGAATGGACTCTTTGTGTCAAAAATGCCTTCTATCGCCCGGGACAAAAAAATATTGTATTTGACGTATATAGCGCAACGCGTGATGTCACAGGGCGTCAAAACGTGCTGTGTACACTTGACTTCGTTAACATGGTAACTCGAGACCCACAGGTCTGTTCAACTTCAGACTTAGTAGGATTATGCCTTGTATTAGACTGGCATAGTCTAGTTGACACATATTGTGCAATGCGTGACGCCATATGACGTCAAAGTGTAATGGCAAACTCGTGCTTCACCTGATTCTATTAATTTTGGAGAAGGAGGTGGGCGGTAGAGGGGTGGGGGCAATGCAGGTGTGCGTTTCAGGGTGAGCAGGTGGGGTGGGATGAGCGGCGGGGTTGAGGAAGATGGTAGGCGATACCTTTGTTAACCAGTGCGGGTTTTCTTGGCTTGCTGGACATAGTATGACAGCATTCTCTGTGGGTTTTATCTTTTATGATCATCGCGCTCCGCAGGATTATGTATTGAAAAAAGGTCAGTAAGAGTGGATTATGTAGCGACCACCTTACAGATCCGGATAAAAAAGGCTACGGTGAAACCTGTGCATCGACCACCTTTAAAACCCGGAAAAAAGACGCACACGAATACCTGTGTGTAGTTTCCACCTCCTCGACCCGGATTAGAGAGTATGGTTAAACCTGTTTTAGCGACCACTTTCCAGAATCGGATAACAAGACGAACAGTAAAACCTCTTCTCATAACCTTCCAGGCCCAGGTTAAAAAGACGTAGGACAGATTCCCAGTTTAAAGAGACCACATTCCATATTTGCCTAACTTGTACCTTAACATAAAAATAGTAGCTAAGGATTAACATACCCACAAGTCAGGTTTCGTAGCTAATAAAAGTGTGTGACATGTTCGCGGTTACACTGATGTGGGTGTGTAATGGCCGCTCTAGTTTATATTTTGCTGGAGATATGCTTGATGTTTTGACATATATTACTCAGTATTAATTTATTTAGTATTTAATACTGCAGTTTTTTTTCATTTTGGTTTGTTTTTAACAGAAGAAGAACCCACGACAGTTAAAGGCCGGAAAAAATTACAAAGTACAGAATCAAACCGGAAGGCTGACATCGATGCCAGACCTCCTGTCCCAATTCCAGGTCCCCAAAGCCAAACCAGTCCCGTATCACCGACGTCTCCCACAAGTCGGTTCGGGCCCCGCGCGCCCGCGCGACAACCGCCACCGCCGCCGGACAGCCCGCCAGAAGACAGCCCTCCTGCTAGCCCGTTACGACGTAATGACTCTTTTCCGTCACAAGGAAATGTATCCAACATGGTATCGGCATTTTCAGCCGGCGACAACAAGCCTAAAGTTGCCCAGAAACCGAAGATTCCATTCGGAGTTAAATTATTACCGACTCCTGCCGATGAGATAAAGGATATGGCACCGCTTGTGAGGTCACCAAGTGATTCACACAAGTCACGGAAATTGCCGAGTACTCCAGACGAAAGGCGACCGGTGAGTTGCACCGATTGGCACAGACCCATCGTAGAGATCATGGTGACTGGGAGCTCTGATCGTTCTAAGTTTCTTGATAAATGCGTTTACCGGTGCATTTTACTGATATAATAGTTAACCGTATGCAGTGTAAAATGTTCCAAAATGGAGCGTTTTTTTTGTTTTTTGGCATGCAGTTTAATAAACTAACTATCGTGTTTCCATTTCGTGTATTTCAGCCTCCTGTTCCACCATCGCTACACAAGAGGTACGTTGACGTTTTTTTTGTTCCATTGATTCCGGAAAGATCGTAACACCAACCACACCACCTCGCATTATTGGGCTATCGGCAGATAGTGTTTATTCCACAGTTCGAACCTCTACAACTGGGGTACTTGAACTCAGACTTTGTCATTGATCCCAGAACTGATAATTAGGCGTTTGCCTAATTGTTCGATGATTCGATTATTCGATATCTCGAGGTTTTACTCTTTGTCCGACCATGTTCGATTATTCGGGTGCCTGTTGTACTGCCTCACGCCTAATCAAGCTCGTATCGCCTGTAGAACGTTACATCATTCATTTTGTGTATATATGTGAATGTATTCAGAGATGGTTGGTCGATTCAGGAACGGAGCATTGGCATTGGATAGACTAAACGACTTGCTACAAGAGCATATTTAAATATCTTGAAATTGCTGACCTTGTGTCCGGATACGGGGGAGGGGGGCAAGGCCGAAGGGGGAGGGGTTGGGAGTTGCTTATGCTGTGATCTTTCTGGTGGCATATCTTGGACGAAAATCAGACTGAATATCATTTGGCATCTTGAACCTTGTGTATTTTATGCTGTAACGTAGAATTCATGTGGATCTCATTGGGAACACATTGGTAACAAATACCAGAGGTTTTTTTTTTATGCGACCCATTTTTTTTTCTTTTCAGTCAGTAATGCAAAAACAAATAAATAAATAAAAAATAAATAAATAAATGTATATTATGCGTAGTACGGTAGTACGTATAGAAAAGGTGTTGTTTGCTAAATGGTTTAAAGAAAAGCACAATGGCCGATCACTGGTGCGCATTTTTGCCAACGTTCTGTCTTTTTCTTGTCATAGCAGGAGCGGCGGAGACGACGAAGAGGAAAGTGTGAGTAATCTTTGTTTGCTCCGTATATCAAAACAAGTTACAGATTTGTTTGTGCGTACGTTCATGTTCTTCATGCTCCATGCGCTGGAATTATATGGTACAAGAAAATTTTAAGTTTCTTAAATTTGTGCAACTGATTGTTGATTTTTTTACTTGTTGCAGGAGGAGTCGTTCATACAATCTGTTCACATGCCCAATATCACACGAGAAGAAGCAACGAGGTAACGTTTGACGCTGCACACATACCTCCATTAGACCATAAGCCACCTCATAGTGGAAACTTGTAACACACGCGAGGCTACATGCTGGTAACATTTGTACCAGCATTCCCCCCCCCCCTCCCTCCCCTCCCAAAAATTAATCAAACACATACGCGCACGCACAAAACAAATTAAAAAAAAATGAATTTGCATATATACATAAAAAAAACATTGGTAAGTGTTACATAATTTCTTGTTGATTTTCAGCTTTGTATCCGAAGCTGGCGAAGAGGGAGTGTTTTTGCTGCGCGACGGCTCTGGCCCCGATAATGATGTGAGTGGCTCTAGTTGTGTTTCTCTTGCATGGAAAAAACCCCCAAAGTGCTGTGACTTCGTGTGGGTTTTTTCCATACGTTCCGCTTTGAAGAAAAACTCATTGAAACTTGTATACCATTCGCTAGTTCATACCAATTATTGACTAAGGCGATGCTGCGATTTTCATTTTGTTCTGCCTTGAAATAACCAGAATATAATGAAATGGTATTAACTATATTATTATATTATTGTATTATTGTCCTTTTTGTAGTACGTTCTGGTAGTTTATGCCGAAAGCCTGGCAAGGAAATACAAAATTTCAAAAGTGGTAAGTGACTGCTTAAATAGAAATTATCTTTTGCTATCGACGAATTTCCAATTTGGAGATTTGGAATGAGCAGTAAACGTATAACCGCAGTTGCGATCTTAGGGGGGGGGGGGGGGGGGAGGAGTGCGGGTGAGGGGGGGTGTTACCTGAAATGGCGTCCATCGCCTTCGGACGCACTTGATATATTTTGTCGTAAGGATCAGTAGTAGTTGTCTAATGACGTTTGAAGAACACAGCAAGCGAGTAATCAACACTTGGTAGTAGGTCATTCTGTAAAAATTCGGGTAAAAATTTATGTCTGTAGCGATTGATGTTGCACTTTTTTTCAGGAAAATCAAGTTTACCTGGTAAAAGACAAGAAATTTCCCAGCGTGCGAGCTCTTATTAAGTATTACTATGACAACACGATTCCTCTCCGAAGCAACACGAAGCTGACACGACCCTACAAGTCCTAGCACTGCTGTGCAAGCTGTGGCAAGTCTGCATCAGACGCTCCAACCCCCGCCCCTCCCCCCTCCCCCCACCCCCTCCCCCTCTACCATTTACGCGCTAATCTATGCACTTAAACTGACACGGCTTTTTGTATATAAGGAAGTTGTAAGAAGTGGTAACTTGCTGGTATATCGCCTGCATAGTAATTGTTCTGTATAGATATGCTGAGGACCAATCAAATCGTCGCAATTACCTGGTAGTTGTTATTAATGATGCTTTGCCGTGGTGATAAAGTTTGTTTATCCATTTTGTCGTTACGTTTTAGTTGTCTGCTGTAGTTGTGTTGTTGCGTTGTCCCAGCTTGTAATTTTAAAGTGCAATACTTTATTTACTTCTGTCGAAATCGGGACGTTTTATCAAAGATCATAACACGCTTGAGTACTACTACAGTGTGATCTCGAATAAAGAAATAATCGATAACTTTTCGAATTCTGTACACGAGTAGTGAAATGCAGTGACAAGGCTTGTGTGAATATCGGAGTGTCAAGTGACCCAACAGCTGAAACTTTTTGACGTCATACTTTGCGGTTTTTGCGTCTCTTAGCAACAGAGAATACACGGTACAATAAAGTAAAATACTCCGACTAAACTAGAAGTCTTTTTTTTTTTGTAGTGTGATTTATTGCATAATTCTGTGCTCATTTCTTATAATAGGGATAGCTCATGTTCTGTCGTAACGCATTGTAAATTAGCGCTCAGTCATTCGTTCATAGTCAGTCCATGCTCTTCCAAATCCATAACAAAGCTGCACTATATATTCCTTAAATAAGCACTTGAACGATTAGATTAGATTAGATTTTAAATGTTAATAAAACATTTTAGTACCATTTGAAATTCAGTAGGGGTGTTTCAATCGCCATCTTGTCTCGAGTCAAATTTTGGATGGATAAAATATCCGGTGGTCGACAAATTTTAAGTACGTCTCGATTTGTCTGTTAATGTAGCTGTGGATTCACCTGTTATTGTTTAGAGGTGCAAAGGCATCTGGTATTGAGGGCACTATCGTTGCCAGTATATGGAATATTCTGTGATGGGTCGAGTTCAGATTGGTAATGCAATACCGCCAGCACGCGAAGGCGTTTCCATTGTCTTGGCTCAAGGCTCAAATCTTTTCCAGTAATATCTCCATAAATGTTTGATAAATGAACGTCATGCCTGATACATAGTAATAACAATGTATGAATTTGATCGGATTTTTTTGATGAGGATACAAAAAGAAGAATTAAAAAAGAAGAATAAAAACATTCTAGAAAGGTTTCGGCTCTTGTAAAATTAATTCGACTAAAAATGTGTTTGTATTGACAATGATATGAAAGAAATATAATCCTGAACAATCTCCGAAAATGATGAATCAAAATGTTGTGGTGACGTTTCGTAAATATTTATTTTGTGATCTTCAGTTGTTTACTGGCAGTTGTTTTGTTTTTGTTTTTTTTTTTTCTTTTTTATTTTGCTGGACCAAGCTCGAATGTTAAAATGGGTCTAGATGAACGAAGATGGACTCCCTTCCGGTGAATTTCCCCTCGGTGAATTCCCCTGCGGGGAACTGCCCCGTAGGGTAACTCTGCCGCACGGGAACCCCTAATACCGGGTGCTCCTGAGCAGTGATAACATGGTAATTATCCGCCGGGGGACAGATAGAGTTTTCACTCTGTCGGTCTGTCTGTCCGTCCGTCTGTCTGTGCACTGTCAGTCTCACGCGCCTAGAGCATTTATTTGTGGATGGATTTGTTTGAAATTTTACGCAGGGGTGGTTCCACCCCTTATGCAGTGACCAGGAATTTTTGAAATACGACAGAAATTGACAAAATGGTGAATTCTTAAACATTTGCAAAGTGTATTTTGGAGTTAGCATATACTGGAGTCAGTCTCACGCTCCTAGAGCATTTATTAGTGGATGGATTCGTTTCAAATTTTACCCAGGGGTGGCTCCAACTCTTGTACAATGCAGTGATCAGGAATTTTTGAAATACGACAGAAATTGACAAAATGGTAAATTGTTAAAAATTACTTTCAAATTTTGCCCAAACCCCGGCGGATTCATGCTTCTCGAGAATCGGGTTGGTATTTGTTGTTACTTGCAATCAAAAACATTCGAACAAAGCTTAATTTACTAATTTTCGGGGGAATTCACCGCGGGGAGTTCACAGATACCCACTGAAATGCCTGTTTTTTTCCGACGTAATTCCAGTTTAATCGATTGCAGATTAACTCGTCTTGTATCAGGTTTACTTGGATTTGTCGTTGGTAGTTGTATTTAATTGTTTTAACGATATTTTATGCAGTGATCGAGTTGATAGAAAGGTTTTGATCGAATCATGTTGTTATATTTGGTGGTGAGTACAGCTGAATTTATTTAATATTTCACGCAAGGCACCGAAAAAGTGGCCATGATGAAGGCCAGGTCATTAGACCTTATATCATTGGGAAAAATTTGTGCAGTTGATTCAGAGGTTTTATGACGGTGATACAGTGCGATTTTTTCTCCAGGACTACATTTGTTTTTTTTTTCCTGTCGTAAGTGTGACAACGGCTAAAAACAGCACAATTAACGAAAAAAAAAAATGAAGGCCGAAATCTGTGGTGAGACAAACACTTCTGGTGGCTTTCTGTTGGCCCGTGAGAAGTTTGAGTGGCGGTATGAACGAAGCTAATGTACAGTGGTACTGGAGGTACTGGAGGTACTGGAGGTACCCGACTTGTTGGCAGTATGGGCAACTAGTAGCCCGTGCTTAATGAGAGTTCAGATAAACCACAGTGTGAAAGAAACATAATAGGTAAAACAGTATACGTTTTACACTAACAATGATTCAAGCTAAGAATAGGGTAGAGTAGCTTTATTGTGTTGAATGTAATTTTATTATAGCACCAGGAGATTGCCGGAAAGACAATGAGTCATACGGCCACACGACGAGACTGCTTTGTTTTTTGTCAGTATATTTATGCAGAATTGACACATTCGAGTATTCTCAACTTATATGTTTAATAGCAGGTTGGTGTAGTTTGTGATTACTGGTGATAAATATGGACCATGTACGACAACGAAGCATGAACTCAAATGAGCTTGCCATGAATAATTTCCAAAACTCACTTCTTCATTGTTGAGACGATTTCCCGTTGGACAACACGTAGAGTATCTTTAATTTTTGTAACAAAGTAGTACAAAATAGTACTTTAGTATGGAATGCTGTTTTAACATTTAATGCTTATTTTTGATATCAAAATATAATTAAAGATATCAAGAAATCAATGTAGATCTCAATAATTTATATTTTGCTATCATTACTTGAATTTTAGATGGCAAAAATTTATTTTTGAGATCAAAAAATCAAAGTTACAAACTTAAAAATCTTAGTGGAGACACACATATACATAAAATTTAACGAATCGTCAATTAAATTTTGGAGATGAAAACTTGAATTATTGAGATCAATAATAACAACAACACACTTTTTGATCTCAAGAATTGCTTCTTTTTTGTACAGTAAAAAATTTTAAGAAAGATTCTGTATACAAGGACCAGTTATTATTAATTTACAGATGTGTACTTCTGAATTTTTTATTTAAAAAATAGACTGATATTTTGACATAAAAAATAAATTTTTGAGATCAAAAAATCATTTGCAGATTTCAAAATACAAATTAAAAAAAGTATCATTCTGAAATAATGATATCTGAAATAAATTCTTGATATCAAAAAAGGAAAAATGAATTATTCAGCTTAAAATTGATATTTTGCTCTCAAATTTGCTCTCAAATATTTCACTTTTTGCTATCAAGAATTGAATTTTTGATCTCAATAAATCAATTTTAGATATCATTAGATCATTTTTGATATCAATAAATATTTCTTGATATCTCTAAATATTTATTGATATCAAAAATTATTTTTTGAGATCAAAAATACATTTAGAGATATCAAAAATACAATTACAGAGAGCAAAAATTAATTCTTGATATAAAAAAATCAATTTTTGAGATCAAAAATTAACTCTTGATATCAGTAATTCCCTAATAAATGTGAAAATGGCATTCCATACATTAGTGTCTCAGGACTACATTTGTCATTAATAACTGGTCCTGTTATGGAGCATTGTATCAGCTGAAGAATTATATGTATAGTGTGTGTGTTATTTCTTTTAAAGACAATATAATATACAGTGGCAACAGTGTCTGTTCTACTTTGAAGAAAAAAAAAACGTTTTAGACACTTCCATTTTTGTTCCCAGTGTCTGTAAAGTCGTTTTGAGAAATCATTTTCTATGCTCGATTCTTTTTTCGTTGGGTCGAATATTTTGTATTTGTGGTTTCGCAATATAATATAATAGGAGTGTTGCACGAGGATGTGGTAAAAAATAGGTTACTGCCCGAACACAAAGAGTCAGTGCCGTACTTTTCTTAAAGCCGAAGGTCAATAATCTTTTTTATCACAACTCAGTGCTGATTCCGTTTGTTACGTATTCTTTAACACAGAAAAGTTTGATAGAGTAAAGAAAACGAGAAAATTTATTTTTATTAATATTCGAATATTTTGGTGACCTTGATGGTTGTTTGTATCCGACTGGTTTTCAATGGACATTGCCCCGAGTCAAAAGTAACCATATTTGGCAAACGTTTTCGTTGGAAAAAAGTCAAAAGACCATTTGTTTATTCCCCCACAGGAGGAATATATGCGATCGACCGCGTGTCGGTCGGTCGGGCGGTATGTCATCAAGAGCTCAAGGATTTTAATGAAGCTTGGCATGTGGCTATGGGAACAAACACAGATCGGTATAGTAAATGGGCCAGTTTCGTCCAAGGAAAATGGACCAGCTGGACTTAAAATTTCAGCTCTTGATTGACTATTGATGGCCGTGTTTACTGATGGGGGCGGGGGGGGGGGCTGTGGGGAATATGTGGGCTGTGCACACTGCTCTAGTTTGCTTCTGCAATTTACCACATTTCGTACAACAAGGCCGAGTACAGGCGCTGTGATGCCGCCGTAGAGCGGACGACTTCTTTTGGCCTCATTGATCAGAGCAGCCGAGGATCAAGATCAGTTCCTGATCGATCACCAACTTGTTTTCAAAAATTAGTTCCCGTTTATTTTAAATTTAGCTAACATTATATATTAACTGTTGAGTGGCCCTTTGTTAATATTTCTTAAGCACATATTGATTAAGATTAGATATTTTGGACAAAATTTGCATTTGAAATCTAGTTTCGGGACACTGGGATGCGAATTAGTGTGCACTGGCACATATTCCGTACGCACGCATGCCATATCACACTCGTATATAATTGTACATTCGTCTAGTTTGCAAGTGTACACAACTATTCACGTCGGAATTCGAAAAGCAAGGATATTTATCAACAAGGCTCAGTCATCAGAAATTACTCCGCTGATTCCAAACATTCGATAACACTTCAGTTATCACACCCCTGTGTTGCCTGCTTTAAAGGTCTTTAAAAAGGTTCCAAATTCAGCATCTATATCGTTTGGTCGTAAGTTTTGTTTGAATTCATTTCTTCGTGACAATTTCGTTTTCGTTCGTTCGTTTGCGCCTCTAACACCCTGCTTCACTGTACTCTTGTTATAATATTCAGCGCTCGTTAACAATGTTTGATCTGGCCTTTCTGTCCTTTGACATTCTTCTTTCTTACTTTCAATTTGAATTCCAAGTTAACTTAACAGTCGTGGCTGAACATTGAATAAGGGTGGTGAGAAGTAATTTAGTTAATGAGAAAGTAAAACTTACAGTAATTAACCGCGCCTGTTTCAGTGAACATGAAACAACCGGGCCCTTCTTTCAAGGGAAACGAGAGGGCGAAGTTAAAAGAGTCGTTCATTACCGAGCTAGGATCTTCCATTAGAACGTAGTATTTCTGACAGCATTCTGTGATGAAAATACCCTTTCTATTCTGTAAAAGAGTTTTGTATAAAGTTATTTACCAGTCATCTCTTTTATGAAATAAAGGCCGCAAACCTGTGGTTTCTTGTTTTATTACGGTGCTATAATACAAAACAAGGAACAGCAAACAGGAAACATTAATTATGACGAATTTTTCAACCTTCACAGATTTTGCGTAAATCGCTGTTTTTAACCCAATGAGCACCTCAGTCACCCAGAGTGGAAATTAATGGCAATCAGAACTTCTAATCCTTGCACTGATATAACCAGTCAAATGCAATATAATTTTATCGTATCCCAGAAATATTGTATCGGGCAGGATGCATTTTAAAATTAAAATTAAGATCTCTTTGAAGTTTCTTTGGCATTATTCAAACAAATTTAAGCGCGTTTAGCGTAAATTGCAAGCAAGAAATATTTTGACAAGGCTAAATAATCATCAATGAATAACAGGGTAACCTATCGAACAAGCTGTGCCTTAAGTTTAGTTCATTTTTCAGCCGAGCCTACTGTCCCATCACTTACTGCGAGTCCGCTATGTATGGGTGTAATTTTTTTTTCAAAATAATGTCCCCCCTATCCACATTGCAGGTCTGATTCTCCTGAAATCTGGAGTGGCTGTTTGTTGGTGCTCCACTTATTATCGGTTATAGAAACGCACTGTGTCAGTCCGTCTATCCGTCCATCCGTTACTCGCAGTTTTGTTTCCAGACGATATCTCCGAAACTAGTGGGCGGATCTAGTTCATATTTGATATGCCTAACAACCAAGATATTTAGTTGTGCCTTTTTTTTTTGGGGGGGGGGGGTTTGGTCGGATTGAAGCCCATCTTGATCTGTATTTGGACTTAGAATCCCAACATTCGGATCTCAATGTGTGCTTTGGTTCCCAGACGATATCTCCGAAACTAGTGGGCGGATCCGGTTCATATTTGATACGTGTAACAACCGAGAAATCTAGATGTGCCTTTTGGGGGTTTTGATCGGATCGAAGCCCATCTGGATCTGTATTTGGACTTAGAATCCCCAAATCCAGATCTCAATGTGTACTTTGTTTTCTAGATGATAACTCTAAAATATTTGCTGAATTCGGTCCTCATTTCGTATGCATAACAACAACAAAGTGTAGTTGTTTTATCTACTTAGTTTAAGTGCGAGGTACAGCACCCGCCTTACTAATTACACCCACGGCGGGGGATCTGGCAATTACTGATTGCTCTTGTTTATCATATATTGACCATAATACTGGCAAAAATGGCCAAATTTCATTGAAAATGCTACTTTACCCACGAATCCGGCCCCATTGTTTTGAAAGGTGTTGGGAATGTTTCCCTGACCTCCTTCCACCAGGTTTGTGTGTTTTTAGAATTGATTTGGCCAAAACACCAAAATTTAAGAAAATTTTAAAAATACTACTCTTCCTACAATTCCTGTCCGATCGCTTTGAAATCTGACAGGAATACCCGGAGTGGTTCTCCACCACACCTCTATTTTGTTATCGTTTCGGTCAAAATACTGGACTTGAAAAAATCAGAATAACTCCATCAATGCTGTTCTTCCCACAAATCCGGGCCCGATTGCTTTGAGGGTGATTGAAATGCTCCCTCAGAATGTCCTCTACCAAATTATGATGTTATTAAAATTGGTAGCTTTATCCTTTCACCTTTGTTATGTCTTCGCTTTTACGGCTGAGCACAATGTCCACGGACATTTTTGTTTTTGTTAAACTTTTTAAGAAGTTGTACAGTGTATGAACCACAGAAGAAGAACCTACATATCAAAGATATATCAAAGGCGGTTGAAGTGTTGTTCATGTAACATTGGATTGTGGGCATTTATCTAATGCACAATTTGCACTGGACCAGCATAACAGAGGTCTGGGTAATGTAATAGATCATGCTCGTGTGAGCAAGCTTTGTTCGCCAACGCTTGCAAGTCTTTACCCGCGCATTTTGCTGTCATGACTTCGAAAAATACTTCCTTGTGAAATTATTGCATTCCTGTTCACAACACATCATTGGGTTGCTTCAGTATTTGCACTTCCATGTTGCTCCAATCATTTTTATAGCACATAATTGGTATGCGACGTTGGTTCAACGTCAACTTTTTTCAACCTTACGCCACGCTATAATTCTTGACACTTGGCCAACACCAATGATTTCCAGGTTAATTCTTAGATTACAAATCGCGCTTAATTTCTTCTAGAATTTACCTGGTTCCTGTATTAATATTGGCATGCACTGACCGCTTTAGTTAGAACGTTTCTATGTCTCTGGTGCTGAGGAACCTGCCTTTCCTCATATTTCTTTCTCCATTTATTTGACCCAAATATTAAATTGCCGACCAGATGCCTCTTAATACCGCAAGTACTTGCCCGATTGATTGCTCGTGAACAATCTCACATAAGCACTGCCCCCTCCCCCCTCCCCCTTACCGATCCCCAATAACAGCCCGAGCTGCTACAGGGTTATCGATTTCCTGGAAGGGGGCAACAACACTGCTCTCCATGGCTTGAATGTAAGCACGCAATAAAGCTGTATTTGTGACACAGTTATTGGAGTAGATGTCAGCACAACAAAACTACTAATCATATTTGCATATTGTGATTTTACTTTCGGATTCTGACAGTGGACAGGAAAATAAAGGGATACTGTTTTTTTTGTAAGAAATTTTGCAATGCTTTATATTCACACGAAATACCAAAGCCAAGTCTCGAATCTTTAATCGAATGGTAAAAGTTACGCAGTTAACCCCAAATAACACTTCGAAACGACCAGCGCAGTACAATCTAGAGACCTTCTCTGTGCGATTCGAAATGGCGTTCATTATAACTAAATCCTGGATTTCTACATAAGTAAAACGACATTAAAATGAGACCAGTGTCTTAGAAGCTACGACCAAACATCACTGCACATATAGGACATAGAAAACACCTTTCTTGCAATATTTCATAGACAATTAATGATAACAGTTTTAGTGCAATTCTTGTACTCCCTTCGAAAGACTGTGGTGTAGTGATATGCGGGTATAGTCTCTCTACGGCGAACAAATTGTGTATTTCTTCTTGCTTGGGATATGTGTGGTAGTTATTTGCTGACGCATGAATACTGTTACCAGTGCCAAACCAATGGATTAAAACAATCTAAGCTGTTTGCAACGCTTTCTCCAAGGGATATTTGCTAAAGCTCAGCCACTTACAGAATTAACGACTTGAAAACTGAGGCTGCAACATTTGAAGGAAGCAGCGCTACAACTGTTGTGACGGTTAAAGCACCAGCTTCGAAAGACTGTATCGGCTTATCCACAGCTTAAGGATGGATGAAAATCTCAGTCGAGGCTATGTACAGTTGAGCCTCGATCTACCACCGGTTGGTACTGCCCCGCGAAGAAGAAGCCGGGAAGCTATCTTATTTGAGCCGCGGGACCGCTGTAGTGCGGTATACCTCTGCTTGGTGCTGTGCGGTGCTGGTTTCCTATTGCCTTATAACAGCTTCGTCACCGCGGTAGACTATTACCAAGGGCGATTTCCAGGTGCGCGTCTTAACGAAACGTACTTAAAATAGATTAGCAATCTCCCTCCACTTAAATTACTTTGCAAAAAAAAGGTAACGCAGTAAACATTCTAATGTTGACCCAACGTTGATTTGAGTTTGCGACGTCGATCTAACAAAACGAAAACATTAACTATTGTTGTAATTTGGATGTGAATTGTCGTGGCCAAAGAATAACCTCTTATCAACACTTTTGGGGCAACGTTGATTAGACGTCGGAAAATTGTCAATAAATCAACGCTGTATAGATATCGCATCCGAAAAACAAAGCCCTTGCGTTATTGCTCACTGCATATGGCAGCCATGACAGGTCACTTTAAAAAGAGACCAAAACGTCGGATAATCGTCGTCTATCCAATTTCTGAAATAAGAAGTTGTTGCGATTTCCATAAACAACCGAAACCCGACAACGTCTATCCAACGTTGTTTGAACGTCCCTTTTTTACTATGAATGGGAGTGGCGGATCTGTTTTGGAAAAGTGCCAAAATGACTTGAGAAGCTCGCATTTTTTGTTATTAATTCTAAATGCCTTTAATAAATATATATCGAAAGTGACTGCATACAAATTTTACTTAACACGGTGGAGAGAACTGATGATTATGGTCTTTCTTCTTCAAACAAAAGCATGTAGTGAAATATACGTTTTATCGTCCTTCATATTCAACCGAATTCCGATGTTGTGACGTCGGTCTGAGCAACCTGTTCAGCATAACGCCACATGTTCACTTGGTAGTTTTTTTAAAACGCTTCTCCCTCTGCAAAGAACCGTTTTGAACAATACGGTGCTATAATTTTGGAAGGAGGATACAGTACTTGGAAGATTGGGGAAGGTTGGAATGTTTGGGTCAAAACATTCCTTTTAAGAATATTGTTTCTAATTTGAAATTATAAATTATTAAGTTTCTATGAAAACTAATTTTCTAAACATCTTGTGTAGTTTATCGTTTTCGTAAAAAATGAGTGTTGGTGAAAAATCTAGGGTCGATACTGTCGCACATCACTCAATCAATGTTTGAACGATTCTACCCCACCTCCAGGACAAACAACAAAAACACTAACAGAGCTGAATCGCACTACACTTTTTTAAACCCTCCAGTGTTAAAAGTTTAATTGACAGCAGCAGTTATAGAAAAGCTCTTTTATCTTACAGTTTTATTGGTTGAGATGAGAACCTGTATTTCGTAAAACGGTCAGAAAGAAGCCTATAAAATAACGCTTTAACGAATATGACTATGCACTCTCTTTCAGTCTCTTCTATTTTTTATATCGCTTTATTGTTTAAGGGACAACGATTATATTTGACGTGAGTCTCACATACATTTGTGTGGCATTCTTTGGTGTGCTGACAAACAATTTGCTTGTGGAGGCTGTACAGTTGCAAACTAGAGTGACCTTTGGCTACATTGTAGCCATCATTGTTCTGTCAACTGTTGCTATTTGTGACGTGTTCTTACAACTCTTCCAAGACCATTTCTCCTACACAGTGACTCTGGTCGCCGTTGCCATAGTAGCGTTTGGATCAACTGGTAAGTCAGATATTTTGTGGGGGTAATCCTGTGTTCTGGGAAACTTCAGTTTTCAAGAATAGTTCGGGCAATTGTCATAAATCAGATAAAACAGATCAGATAACAGAGTCTAGGTCAAATGATCACCGGTTCACTGAATACCGAATAAATGACCACCAGTCAACTGACCACCATGAAAATCAAATGAGGGCAACTAAGAACAAGTAAGTTTTATTTAATTATCCGTATGTTTGCCCAGTAGCATCTCTACTAATAAAGTGGAAACTGGATAATTTGTTTGCTTTCAGCATTTTTTCCTTCTTTGCCAGGCAGGTCTTCACAGAAGATTTACTGAGAAGAATTTTTATTTGTGTAAAAGTCATTGCGGTTCACGCTAAATGCGGTCCCCCAATCAAATAGTTTCGGTGTGATTGTACGTTAAATATGCTTGTGATCCTGATATCTGTTGTCATTTACTACTTGGTTGAATGTAATCCGGAGAAGCAGTTCTACAGTTATTGCATAAGCTCCTGTACATGGTGCCGGTGCTTCGCGATGACACCACCCAGTAAACATTCCAATGTAGATTCAACGTGGTCCCCACCAAAGCACAAGATTAACCTGTGATTAGTTGCGACAGCAGATCGAAGTATTTGACACAACGTGGGATAGGCTGCGTTGTTTGGACTTTGCTTTTGGTCCCTACCAAAAACACAACTTTCTACGACATTTAATCAGCGTCTTTGGTGCAACTTTGAACAGGCAACGGAAAATCGATGCTGGGTGGAGGTCGGAATCGCAACCAAAACATCTTCATATTATCGCTCACAAAAACCAGTATGACAGGTGACTTCGAAAATAGACCGAGACAAGGACAAAAATTCCAAGAATTTCAAGAGCGCAAGTTCTTTCACCTACTTTTGAAAAAAAAACAACTTTTCATTGAAATCGACAAAGCTGCGTGACCGGATGACCAAAGCATATTGGTGCTGTGACGGAGAGATGACCACACTGATTGTTGCAGTATAGATTCTAGATTAATATTCTCCCGACGTCTGCCCAATGTCGGAAGGCAGAGGTTATGTCGACTGCCGCAAAAAACGAAAACCCGATCTTGATCAGACATCGGGTGCGACAAGGCCAGACTGAAGTTCGAAACATTGACTTGTGTCATTAAGGGTTGGATATAAAATGAGTTTTAATCATAAAGATGCAAGTTCACCGTACGAAGTCTTCCCATACTTGAAACAGATGCATGAAAAATGCTAATCTGTGTTTAAAATGCATATAAAATATGGAAGGACAATTTGAACCGCTCAACGGGGATTCACTGTACATCCATTTTGTATGAACCCGCATCTGCTGGTCTTGATCTATTCAGTAAACGGATGAGGCTCAAAGTTGCCCATCCTCATTGCTTTCTTATTTGGAACGTTGATATTTTTGTGTTATGGTTCCTTTCCCCTTGGTTTAATCTTTGTATTTTTGGGAATATAGACCAGTTTTCAAGTCTATCCACATACCTTTTTTGGACCAATTTCAAAATGTACAATTTATAAATTAAAAAATTAGAAACAAACAAACAAAGTAAAACAACTCTCAATTCTGAAAGGAATTTGATTTATCAGATCGAGTGTCAACCTTAACCTCCATGAATTTTTTATGTTTCAGTGCAACAAGCAAGTTTCTACGGCTACACAAGCATGCTCCCCCCGCGATATACCCAAGCCGTCATGACTGGTGAAAGTAGGGGATTCTTTATATTTTTGTGGCTACATTCCCATTTACGCCTTATGAACATATATACCTCTATTGTTTTCATACTGTACTTTTCTGCACATTTGTTTCGATAATGTCTTTTCTGCACATTTGTTTTGATACTATCTAACACCGTATACTTTGGAACGTAGAACTGCATTTTCTTGAAATTCGACGCACAAATTTATTCAGTCATGTGTGTCGATAAAATGTTAACCTAAATACCACGTCCCAGTAAAAGTTCGGGTCAAATTTTTTTTTAATTCACCTTCCTGCCTCCTTTCTGATTTCAGGTGCAGCAGGATTAATCGTTTCAATAAACAGGATAATAACGAAGGCGTTCCTGCCGGGCAACCCTCGTGTCAACACGATTCTGTTCTTCCTCACGTCAGTGGTCATGCTACTAGTCTGCTGCCTCATCTTCCACGTATCCAAGAGATCCAATTTTGTCAGGTGTTCATTTATGTTAGAATTGATGAATTCTTAATTCCTGTTTAAGCTTATTTATTAAATCCTTATTCAAAAATATATCAGTTCGAAATGTTACTGCGCCATGGTGAATGAATGTTTTTTACCTGAGAAATCAAGTGATGTCATATGGATTCTGAAGCTGCCTAATATTCGTTTTACAAGAAATGCTAAAACCAATTATTTTTCCTTGAGCATTATATGTCTGGCGGTTTCTCCTCTCAGAATAACGAATATGTGGCAATAATGTGTCACCAGCCCACTGCTCTACTTGTAGTTGTTAATAGTAAAGAGAAACAGTCATAAAATGTGACATGCACGGTAGAATCGGGAATATTTGATTAAAGTTAATTCATTTATATTTTTCATTCATTAGGTATCATCTGAATATGTGCAGAATGGCAAAATTACCCGAAGACGAGCGAGGCTTTTCAAACCCTTGTCACGAGGAAGTTAGCTTGGTATTGTTAACATTGTTAGTTGTCACTGGAATGAACAAACTTGAATCAAGTGTATACTCAGCAAACTTAGTACAGTTAAATGTGATATATATATATATATATATATATATATATATATATATATATATATATATATATATATATATATGTATCCTATTTTAGAACAAGTCAAGTGTGTGGATCCTGAGGGTTTACTTTATATATTTATACAGTAAAACCCCGGTTGTGGACACAACGTTAGTTTATGGACACTCCTGAATTAGGGACACTTGCTGCCAGTCTGTTTTAATATGCCACTGGTTTCTGTAATAATCAAGCCTCGTTAATGGGGACACCTCGCCATTCTGGACAGTGGGCATTTTTTTTTTTTGGCCAGTCGCTTCACTATTGCATTGTTATTTAACCCTCAGTAAGGGACACTTCAGGCTGTGCCCTTATTTTGCAGAGACTTTAAATAAACAGAGTTGCTTTTTCAACAGTTTTGGCCTGACAACATTGCTTTTATAAACAAAAGAGGGCCGCGTGTTCTGAGCGCGCGGCGTTGCTTTGTTGGTTCAGATACTAACCTCCATGGCAATGGAATCGAAATAAATAATCTTTTCAAAAAGTAAGCCGCTTTACCTTGTCAAACACGGAGTAATTCCTCGCATTGTTTTTATAAACTTTACATTTTGCTTTCACCCATAGTTAGTTAATTAATGAAAAGATATTAATAATACCAAAATCAATTAAGAGGTATCAGAACCAAAAGAGATGAAGAAAATCTCAGATGGGCGGTATTGAAAGAAAACGAAATAAACAGTCTTTTCGCAGAAGTGTTAAACAGTCAAAGTCAGCGATGAGAATAGTGTTCGAATTTCATTAAATTTTTAAATCAAATAGCACTAATTTTCAAACTGGACTCAAACATGTCGGATGGGTTAAGAACAAGGGAGATATAGAGCAAAGCCATCTTTATTTTCTTAATATTGACCCCCATAATTTCCCCCGCTACTTCGATTCGTAAACTTCTGTATTAGGGGTACCTCCCTATTAGGGACACAAACTGCCAGCCAGTTAATAGAGGGGTTGTAATGTATAAAGTAAATGGTAAACATTTCTTCAGTACAAAGATCCGTTGAAATTATAGATATCATTTTGCAACATAGTCTGTCCAACAATCTATCATCCCGGCATTGACCCAAACAATTACTCTTTACTAGTTTTCACGGCCCAAGATAAACACCTGAGCGCAAAGTAATGTCGCAAATAAGTGAACCTGTCTAAAAAATACACTGCTCCTGTTACTGCTGATTAATGATGCTTTTAGAGAGAAGTTGTTGGTACTCAGTGGTAGGTGCTACTATCAATACCCCGATACATGCACCTCAGGGTGCCACTTCAGTACGATTGATTTATTTTGGAGCATTCCAAGATTGGAATCGTTTACACGCTTCTTCGAATTTTTTTCTGGTATTATCGATAACACAAACAAGTAAAAAAACTTAATGAAAACAGGTTTATTCAACATACAGAGCCGAAATTCAAAGTACTAAAGATTTACTGCGTTGTTTCAAGTTTAAGCTCAGCAAACTAAGCAACATCAAAAATGAGTCATGATGATTGTAACTGAAGCTTCATAACACAAAACTTTTAAAAATTTGTGTACATTGCTTGCTATATTACAGTACAGTAATTTTCGTTGAAGCTGTACTTATTACACAATTTTAATCGTGTCTGTGCAATGTTACACGTACATCAGAACCCCAAAAATTGGACCACTGTTGGGACTGAGTGAAAGTGGTCCGATTTTAGCAATTTTAGTGGTATACGGGTGCATAACTATCTAGAATATCATAATTTGATGAAAAGCTCATTAAAACATTCAAACGTAGAACAGATCCGCAAGCAAGCATGTAGAAACTAATTTGTACACGTATCCCATACTGTTTGAAAAAACACCTTGAATTGCAGTCAGTCAGCTCATTATTAATTACAATTTTTCTGAAATCTAATTGGCAAAACTCTACTTTTACAGTAATACCACATCTTTTAACACTAGAAAATTGCAGGATTATCCACATTTAAAAAATTCTAGATATAATTCATGAGACTTTTGGGTTTGGGAGAAATTACCTAGTTAAACTCGGGGGCCGAAAGGACAATTTTAATGCAGTTGTAAAGTGCATTTGAATCCTACATTGCAGTTAAATTCCCTGTGATCTTTCTGTTCAAACATACAGAACACCTCAATTTCAAGCATCCCAATTCAATAAAAGCAACCCTCCGATTTGAAATTACAGACTGCTATTTATTCAGCAAACGTGCTTGTTCTGTGACCGGTCCTATTTTCGTTGTTCAAAATGATATTTGTATCTGTGGTGCTTTTCCATCGATTTGCGGGGTTTCTTAATAATAGATATGAATAGTAGAATTTCGGTTCTGTTAAGAAGTGCTCGGATTCGCATGGTGGTCAGAGCCCAGAGTTCTGGTGTTCATTATACTATCAAAATGGTCACCTTTCCCCTAAATTCAAGAGGCTATTACTTTTTCCTCTCGTTAAAGGATCAAGAAGCTGTTCCATTGTCAGCCATTTGGCAGGATTATTTTTGTTTCGCTATGTGTCTTAAAGGTTTGTTTAAGCTCTAAGACTTTGCTTTCAAAGTGCTTAAGACGAAAAAAAGTGTTTCGACTGTACTTTATTCTAATTAAACATAGGCATGGTTTGAAAACTTGGCATGGTTTGAAGTATTGGGATTTATATTAATTTGAGAATAAAATATGATTGTTAAAAAACTAAACTGGCTCAGATAACGATGGAAACTGGAAAGTATTTAATTTAAGTATTTAATCGGTTTAGGTCGACATAATGGACGGGCACAGTACACACGCTGTAAATCATAATTACGGGATTCTCAGAATGAATAGTTCACCCTCGCCAACCGATGCCGTGAGTGAATCAAGCAACACCGCGGAGGAGTATACGTGAGTAATATCTGTCTGTAACACCTTAGGGAATGGTGCCTGACTTCGTAGAAACAGCTAATAATTGTCATGTGAATTCTTACGACACAACACAACAAGTGTAGTTTCAGTACTAGCATTTCTATTTTGCAGAAACTTCAAATAAAAAGCATAAACAAGCTGATCAAAACTCTTTCACTGAAAAATTTCAAACATGCTTTTGGAGCAACATGCAAAGTTTGTAAGACATTTTTTCAGAAAACAGTAAAATAGAGGTACTGAAATGACTAAAATGTTAAATACTGCAAATTTCTGATAAACAAACCTTAGAAAAAATTAGATTGTTAACGTTGCAAAGGCTAAACGAGTTCATAAATACAAACTTTAAAATATTTTGAGCAACTTTTTACGAAACGGCTCAATGGGAAACGTTTCTTCATTTTATTCCCGTCAATATTCCTGAAAAGAAACTTGAATAAAGCTTGCCAATAAAATTCGATCTTGATGTTATAGAGGTATCTGAAATATTCAGGCTGTGAAAAAAAACTGAGTGTGTAAATGAATCAGTCACAATTATGCAAAAATAAATCAACATCATTATCCTAAGGATTCTCAACGTATATATAACCTTCAACATTATGCAGCAGAAATTTATCATCTCTTGATATATTATGCAACTAAATAATATAGAGATATATTAGAAATTGGGAAAAGCCGAATAAACTTAAATGAATTAAACATTAGCTGAGATTAAATACGTCGGTATATTTACACTTAGGGGTTCTCATAGTTTATTGAAATCGTACGATTCGCTACAGTTTTACGTGTGACTCCCTTTTCCCGCCATAATATTGTACGCGAACTCCTCTGCGACGGCTTGGACGACCAAATCTGGCGCAGGCATGTCTAGGTGGTCCACCTCTATTGTTCTTAGAAATTCATTTGCATTTTATATGCAAAAGGTGAACATTGAAATTTTGCCATTGACGCCCTCACATAGGCTATTATCATTACAGTTCATTGACTTCTTTAGATGTCACTAGAGTAAATATAGACGTCGCGAAAATGTTAATCACATCATCGTTCAAAGGATGACAATCATAAAGAATAGTGGTAATCGCTCCGTCATATCCCTTTATGTCATCGGGTAAAACAGAATATGCATGTCAATTTTCATGAGTATATTTCAAAAGTAGGAAACAAAAACTCACGCGCTTCGGAATATCCTATACTTAGATCCCGATTTTCGTCAATTTTCAAAACCAGTCCTCACCAGTTCCAGGCTTAAATTTTCTTTGTTTCAGTTGTTTATTTTTTTTTGGTTGTGACCCCGACATATTTGCAAAGTCTGTCTTTCGACATCTACATAAATTGTCAATTTTTTAAAATATGTTCAACGTTGCGTCATAGATGTTAATTGAACGTCAGTTGGGTTATCGCGAACGAAAATCATCGTCACGCCCAAGGAGCGTATTTATCAAAAGATATGTTTAATTGGTGTTATAGAGGTTGAGTAAGATTTCATCTATGTTCGAACATGTAATCACAACCAAATTACACCAGATTTAATGTTGCTTAAGTGTTTTTTGCTTAAGCGTCGTTGCTTATCTAACGTTTATTTAACTTTGTGTGAAAGATGGTGATCCATGGTCGCATTCCTGTCAAAACTAGATTTAAATTAAAACAACCTTCAGTGTTGCAATTTGCCCTAATACTGACACATTCTCAAATCGGCATTTTCTCGGTGGTGTAATGTTTATTGGGCTATGACATGTATGAAGCTGTGTTGCGTCTAGTTTTGATGCAACTGGCAAGTTGGCATGGCTTTTAATAAATATTTATTTGCAGAATTCTTTTATTTGCAACATTATTCAGAATCGTAGCTTTTGTGGCCCTAAGTGTAATTTTCACTTCTCGGCAGAGAAGTGAAAATTACACTTAGGGCCACATCAGAATTAGTTTTGCATCAGAATTATTTACATTATTTACAACAATGCACTTGATGACATAAATGACTGTTAGGTTGAAAAAAATTAAATTAAAAACAGTTTTTATTGAATTTGTCTTACATGCAGGTATAGATACCAAGGAGGATGCGACACTGTTTTTGAACAGAAAGAAAAAGTGTCTGCGAAAAGTAAAACAAACAGGAGAAGCGAGCCGATGTTCTTCAACAGGCAAAAATCATTATTCAAGAAAATAAGAGGTTAGTTGCTATTTGATCGACTCTGTGTTGTGCATTTGGTTTAAGAAATTTTATAAAAAAAGTAAGGTTTTGAATTTTAAGTTAAAGCGTGCTATTGATGGCGTCTCCATCTATACATTATAAGGCTCTCAAAGTTATGTATTTATGTATATAATTTACATAATGTTGTTCTTTATTCTATTGGGAGTGCAGTGAATGCCCTTGTAAGTAGTTTGCTTATGTACATATCAATACTGTATTGACCGGCAAAACTTGTTATGCTAAGTGAAGATTATTTGATAATGAAGGTTTTGTGAAAATTAAATTTAATACCGCACCTTTGTCATTGTCTCCAAACAGGCATTTGAAGTTCTGTATTTGGCGATATCAAAAATTAATCCCTCACTCAAATACATTTTATTTGGCAAAAAATTTTATACACAATTGTCACCGTGCCGTCCGCATCATATGGTAAGAAAGGGACAAGAGAATTGCAAGATGATTGAATATGAAATATTATTTAATACTTGGGCCTGGTGTTATATCTTAAACACAGTACTTTCATAATTTTCAGATTTTGTGAATAACTTTTTCTGTATTTTCTTTGGTTGGTATCCAAAATACTAAAATTTGTCATTTTTGGAACGTTTTCTGTGCTGTAATTACAGTCGAGGCCAACTGATGTTATCATCTCAAAGCAAAAACGTAAAGCAGTCAGAACGATAAGATATTCTTGACAAAATTAATTACCGTATATCATTATGGCCAATTAAAAAAGCGTAAGCACTGAGTGAAATGAAGATCATAACTCCCAGCCTACAGTGTTGTTTTGTAGCATAACTGTCTTTGTAAAAACATAAAACATAAACACAAGTACTAAGTGCATTGGCTGGTGGTGGTTATTGATAATCTACCAGCCAAGATATTATAAAACAATGTGACATTCTAATGCAGTCTTTGTTGTAGATTTTTGTGTTATAAGGGTTTCTTGAACATTACGATATAAATTACATAGTACCTTTATAATACAATATATCTTTTTTGAACCAGATTGTAAATAAAATACTGACCACAGTGTAGTCCAGATCGAGAATTTCTTAACAAGTACAACTTGTGAAAGCACTTCTTGCAAGATATGTTATGCTGGAAGCAAGAATAGAGTTGCAAAAATGGCTTCTGGTGTTCCTAATGTAGCTTCAATACGAGTTTAATGCTTTTCTGTTATTAATTCAGAAGCTCGGTGTCATTCTTGGCGTGAACTTTGGCCTTGTGGACGGTTGTTATCACTGTATAACTTTTTGCACTGTTGATTTGAAATAACTTTAAAATCAAACAGCTATTTTAAAATTCCTTCTGGTTCGCAATGTACATAAACGCAAGTTCTTTACCAATTACTGAGCAATATTTTAAAATCTCTTATTTTCTAAATGCAATCAGACCCGTATCTTGGACACTGCTTGAATAATTTGTTCTTGTAAATCCAAGATCTATGTCGTTTTGAAAAAGTTGTTGACAATTTTTTTTCCAAAACGTTGTGGGAAAGATATTTTAACACAGTACAGCATCCTTCTGTTTCAAGAGTATCTCGTAGCTTCTATTGGCGTTGTGTGGATAAACACATAGCCCGTTCATATCAAGCAGCGACTGGTGTTATCAATTAAACACTGCTAAATGGCAAAAACGACATAATTCATAACACATGTGTACGTCGTAGTTTTTGCAGTGGCAGAGCCAGTTTTACTTGAAATGAGACATAAGCTAATTTTAATTGGTCTTGCTGTTTCAGACAATATCAGTTTTGAAATAACTTATTTTTAATTGCAGGAAGAAGATTTCTTGTTCCCCTAGATCCGATATATTAGTTGTATCTCTTATCTGCAGCATATAAGATGTAATCCCCTTGTTTCGTTAATGGAATTATGTGTTCAAGCGGTTTGAAGGAATATATTGTCGGAAATCTCTCAGATCAGCATAACTCAGATATCGGTTTAAATGTCATGTTATATCATATCGTCTCGTATATGTTTGACTTGGCCACAGACTGGGGTGCAGCACGCTGTGAGGTCTCAAAGAACATCTACCCGTACATGTTATCAATCAGCTGTGCGTACTTCGTCACCTTATGTCTCTTTCCTGGCATCGAGTCCGAAGTTGTTAGCTGTCGTTTGAAAAGTTGGATGCCAGTGATATTGATGGCACTTTTCAATGCATCTGATTTCATAGGAAAGGTAATTCTTGTTTTAGGTGTTTGCAGAGAATATATGGATAGTATATGAAATCAAACTGAAATGCCAATATGCTGTCTTCAGTGAGAGTGTCAAAGAATAATAACATTCTGTTGCTCTTTTGTCTCTTCGCATATGCAGAATTTACAAAGCTACACGGGGATTTTGTAGTTCCGAGTCTTGCATGTATGGTTTTGCGTAAATGTTCTGGATATGCAGTAGGTTCCGGTATCCACACAGCATTGTCGAAACAGATCCAGCTGGGGAAAGAACCCTTGATATAATAATAAGCAACTGATATGAATAGAGATGCTGGGCATAGATGGTACCTCAGTGTGTTGTGTGAAGTATATTGTAAGCGTTTGTTATTTGGGTATTCGATTAGTATCCATTTAGTGGAGAATGCACTATGGGCATGCTATATATTGCTTGTTTATTTCTGAACAAATATTGAAACAATATACCGAATTACTGTCTTTGATAAACTTAATGCAATTACCTATCTGCTATTTTATTTAACCGGGAAACGTGTTAGAGACTTTGTTTTGGTGCGACTCTTTATAAAAAAATCTTAACTATTTTAGATTATTGCATCAATAAAATACAACTGGCCACGGGGACGTTTATTCCTACTTACGATGCTGCGAATACTTATTGTTCCATTCATGATGTTATGTGTGATGCCTCGCGCAAAGCCTGTATTCAGTCATGAGGCCTGGCCCATGACGCTGTCCACACTGTTGGGTATTTCTAATGGATACTTTGGAAGTGTGCCAATGATTTTAGCGCCATCTCGTGTGGCAGACAAGAATAGGGAACTGACAGGTTTGTGAAAATTTGCAGTCCGGCTAATGTATAAAACTGATACAGATACAATAGTTTCCTACAAGAGTTAAACATTATGCAATAACCAGTTGTTAGTTAAATGAAACAGCTTGTTTGGAGATAATGGTTTTTTTTGTGAATTTGTCTGTGAAAACAGAATTAGTGATAAACAAGTACGGTTTCGTAAATATGTTTACCACTTCGAGTAAAGTATAACTCCTTTGCCCTTTTCGTGATTTTCAGGTAACCTGATGACATTATCATACAGCATAGGTCTTACATCAGGAAGTGGTATGGCGTATGCCCTGGACAGACTTCTCGGACCTATGCCCAGCCATGACATGTGCGGAGACACGACCCCTGTCGAGGCATCCACATCTTGGCATGATTTAACAAGTAACTGCAACTTGACAAGTAGTGCCACAACTGTTACCAAGGCAACGACAACACTAACCACTGAGTCTATTATGACTTCTGCATTTCCAAGGACCACAACCATTTCCAAAAGAACTTCAGAGGCCACTTATATGAGTACAGTTACTGATCTAGACACTACTCAACTACTTAATCAAACTGTGAAATCTGACGACATTTTTAAAATGTCAACTTACATGGTTCAATAATTGTTTTTAATACGTTTTGTAAATTTAAATAAAAATGGACTCGATATTTGAATACGCTTGATGCTTGGTTCAATCTGATAATTTATCTATCTATTTCACGACCTCCACCCGGTTGGGGGAAAGCTAGACCAGTCTGGTACCCACAAGCTTAGCCAGCATAACCGTAGTTCTGTTTTCGTTTTAGTCAATTTTAATCTATTATTATTTCCTCTAATAACAGCGCATCCCGAAGATTTTAGTTTTTTAGGGTTTTGAGACAAGTTAATGGTTCCCTTGTTAATACTGATGTTATAGTAACTACGCATGAAACATGTATGTACCTAGTTAATGCCCGTTGTGAATTGATGATGTTTACAACACCTAAATTTCACACATTTTAATGATATGCCGCAAGTTCAGGTTTGACAATCATTCACAAAACTTTTCCTGTCCCTAACCACTGGCAGATCTTGCAAGAAACTGTAATACTAACAAAATATAGATAAAAAGGATTTGCAAGCCAATGGCTTCAGGGACCCCCTTTATCACTGGAATGAGAAGTGCTCAAAGAATGTCCCTGAACTCGTTAACTGTATAACTGTATTCTTTAAATTCAAAAGACCATTTTTGCTCAGTGTTGTCTATTGTTTGGATAAATATTATGACATATAAATATGGAAAGAGAAGTTACTATAACGTTCAAATTCTTACAGTTTCAATTTCTCATTGTGAATCTGTATTACAGTTTTTGATAGGAATAGCTTTTGTGTTAGTCTTTCATTTATATATACTGTCATCTATTCAAACGGATAAAATATAGCAAAACATAAAGTATTAGAAATCTTGTTTTATTATAGTAAATTTTCTGGAAATATTTTAGTTGTATCTGAGCAATCTGTATCACTGTCATTGTGAGCAACATAGAGGGGAAGTAATTTAATATGATTTCTTCTTGTTTTTATACATTGAAGTAGCTGGTATAGATTTTAAGTCTAACGTCAAGATATTTTAGTTTTATAAATGTCATTACGAAAAGCTTTCAGTTATAAATAAAATACTGAAAGCTAACGAAATGGATTTAATTGCCGCATGAATAATGCTTATAAGGTTTATTTTACACATACTATAGCAAACACAGAAAACTACTACCCGAGGATAGCGATGTCAATGCGCATTTCGCACTTGCGAAGCCGCTCCTATAGACGTTCGGAGGACCCCGGCGCTGCGTTACCCCCAAACAGAGCATTTGCTCTGATGACTATGGCTTGAAACTCTAAGTTTGCTTTTTACTCCTCGTTTCTTCACGGGTCACAACAGGCTGGCCGTGTTTTGTGAGGAGACCAAATGATGAAGCCCAGTACACAACAAAATTAAATTTGCTGAAATCGACATAGGTAACCCGACCCTGGGACAGACATGATCCCGGCTTTAACCCATTGCTTTCGCTCCACTGTCTTCACGGGTCAGTCACAACAGGCTGGCCGTGTCTTATATGGAGCTTTATTTTACACATACTATAAATATAATTTTAAAAGTATAATTGTCGAATATTCCCTGTATACTTAAAGTGCGTAGAACTGGGCATCATATAAGCTGCACTGGTTTTGTACTTTTATTTGCTCAGGTAATCTTTTGAAAATATATTAAACGAATATATGGTAGAAATTGTTGTACTAATGTAGAGCGCATTAGTCATCACTAACCCATATGCCAATCAGGCTCTGCTTTTCTACTTTCCATGAAACAATCTGTCTACAGCTCTCCATGTACAGACGCCATTTGGACTATGTAATTAAACAAAATGCGTATTTATTTCTTCGCAATATATTATTAGGTTTATAGTGGGATATGTCTTTTTGTTTGAATTATACAGGATATCCCGAAGTTTAGTTTAACGGCATTTGGTCCACGGAAAGTTGGCCTGGCAAATTTCGTCGAACAGCATTTAGACCAGCAACATTTCTTCTCAATTAAATTTTGCGGCTTTAGAGATACCTTACACAAATACGTTATATTTCAAGCAGATAGAGACACACAATTTATTTTGAGATGACTTTAAGTAGCATAGCTTTAAATAGCGAATATATATGAAAATAGTATTTCACCCTCAGCATGTTTAATGAATGAGCTAAACAGTAATTAGCTGAAATAATGTTGCAAAACCAAGGCTCGTATTCTCTAAATCTTAGATTTCAACCAAAGTTTAACTACTTTGTTAAGATGGATTACTGAAGTGTAACTAAAAAGTCTCAGATCTGAGAAATATTAGCAAAGCAACTTAGCTTTTGGTATCAGCCAATCAAAATGTTTCACGGCAATGGTTGACAAAATGTTTCGACTCTTATCCAAGCGAGGCTGTGAGTCTAACTCCAAAGTCAAATTTAACCAGTCAAAACAGATTAGATCGAAACACAGACTGAAATATTGTGCACGTACAGATGTAGAATGCTGGTTGTCCTACTGATAGCTGTGCATTAGTACTTTTTTTGAGACTGGCTTCATAAGTGGGTTTGGGGAAACGGAAGGGCTGGGTAAACTTGGTAAGCAATATCTTTCAATCTGGGTCAGCTAAAGTAACCTGTTGCTACCTGTTAACTTTGCAACGTTCCTTATAAAGCACACTAAGTTCTTTTTTCGTAATTTGGTATAGCCACCCAAAAATGCTATCAATAAAATTGCAATCACTGATTAGTTTAGCATAAAGAGCAAAAATCTACATTAAAACCTGCCTCCAGACAAGCCTTATAATGTGAACAACTCCCTACTTCAGACAACATATTGCATTCCCTTTTAATTTCCCATTGTTTTCTCTACAATAAGAGTCTGGACTTCCTTTTCCAGACACCGGACACATTTTTTATTGAAATTGGAAATTGAAAATTGAAAACAGAGAGAAAGCGGGAAACATAATTTATAAATCTTAGAGATGGATATGTTGCGAAATTACATGGCATTGAGCCCCTCACCCTCAATGTTTGTTACCGGTTATCTACCCTACCTTAATTTCTTCATTTAAGGCGTGGGATCTGTTTTTTGTGGGGGGGGGGGGGGGGAGAAGGGATACTACACAAGAAAATCTTTCTTTCTTTTTTTATACAGAAATCTTTTAGCTATCAGTTCAAATAATTTTAACGTGCCCATGATATCAACATACTGGGATAATTCTCAGTTTCTAATTCAAGTTGACAAGTTTCACTCACTCCAGTTGATCAGTCAATTCAATTAAACCTGCAAAAATTTGTGATGTGATTTAATGATGACCTCATACAATGCGAGGAAACTGACGCGTCCTGAATCTTTACCACTTGGGCAAATTTGAGGGACAAAACACAGATGAGACATTATAGTAGGCAGATTATATTACCGGCAATGATGTAAGTAGGCAAATGAAGAAATTGTTGAATACTTGAGTAATCCGAACACCTTGATATGCAAATTTAGACATTGAATTTTGCCATTGAAGCCCACATATAAGGCTATGCTGGTATCAGTACAGTATTGAAATATCCACGATAAATGAGTAAATATTGCGTATATGTGCTATATATTATCTTGCCGTTAGGCTGAACAGCAGATATTTTAGCGGGGATGCTCCTCCATCCCATGTTCGTTTGAGGTTCACCTCCAGATTTGCCATTAAGTTGTATTCACATCAAAAATGAGTGAAAGTTATGAATATTTGGTTTGCCAGATATTTCCCTTTTGTCGTTTGTTGATTTTTTTAAAATTTATTTATTAGTGTGAGCATTATATGTTTCCCTCTAAGGAAAGACATATATAGCTTTTGGTGTGTCCGTCCGTCTGTCCACAGCGAGTTCTCAGAAAATAATTGTCGCAAAACTTGTATGCATGTTTGGGAGCAGATGTGCAGATGATGTCCATGTTAATTTTTGCCATTCCTCTAAAAATCCTATTTTTGGAGAATTTATGGGTGGAGGGGGTGTTCGTGCAATATTTTTACTTTGTGCAGGCGATATATCCGAAAAAATTGGTTGGATTTTGCTCAAACGTTGCGAGAAGAACACACATATAGTGCAAATATTTACTGCTATTTTATTTTTTATTTTCGTTCAAAAATTGCTTTTTTGATGATTTTTTAAAAATTTTGACTTGTGTGTGTTTTTGACTTGTTTTATTCAATATGTGCGAAACATGATGTAGAAAAAAGTGTTAAGTGTACCTCCTACAATGGTTGAGGCGGGAGATCGATTTCAATATCCAAGATAGTTTTTCCGGCTCACTGCAAGTACGGCTTTCCGTTTTTTGGAACTGTTTGCGAAATTTTGATCTTTTGCCTATGACGTCATCAATTACGAGTTATATGACGACATGTATGTTTTAAAGCTCAGTAACCCGAAAACTAATGAACCTAGCGCTTCGGCACAAAATATATTATGAGACTACCTTGAAGGAATTTCGGCATGCCAACGTTGTACCTATGACGTCATCATTTACGAGTTTTGACGTCATTTATGCTTTGAAATCCAAATGGCGTGTTAATTCTGGATGACGAAATCAATGAACAAGCTAGTTTCTGACGCTCTTTCATCTAGACGTCAGCTGCAGAGCTGTCAGCTTGAAAAGCTTTGCTACCTAAACCCGTTCCATTTGGCCATATGCTGATAGCAAGTTTACAAGGATGACCTTTTGGCTGATTGCTTTCTAGCAACGGCAACTATGATAGCCCTCCAGGAGACCTGGCTACATCGGGATCAAACAGTCGAAAAAATTGGGGCCTATACCTTACTTTGCCAAGACTAAAGATTCCAGTACAGAAATGTTGCCTTCGGATCAGCAGTATGCGACAGCCACGGCGGAGCTGCCATGGTCGTTACAGAATCCAGTCAGTATATCTGCACTGACATAACACATGTTGAACTTGAATGCGTGGACATCTGCTTGATTAAGCCAAAGCTTTCAGTCTATAGTGTGTACAGACCACCTTGGATTTCTTATTCACATATGTGTGAACAGCTCAGCAACTTGATGACTACTTCGCCTACAGCTTCGATTTTTATCATGGGAAGACTTCAATCTTGACCTATCCAAAGCATCACAGTCCTTTACAGATCTTTTGCCAGCATTTAAATAGATTATTCAGACACAAAAAAAGACTACGGAAAACATTAATAGATCATATATGGATTGAAAATGTCGATCCTCACTCATCAGGTGTCGTGGATATTAACTACAGCTATCACGATGTGCCGTGTGTCATTATTTAAAAATGTCGAGTGCTCTTATATATTTCAAACATTCAATACCATGGAATATTTTCGAAAACAGCAATAGCAGTAGAGACGTGTTAAAAACGTTGATCATCACTCCTCAGGCGTTATGCATATCCATTACAGCTATCGTGGTGTACCGCATATTAACATTTAAATTCTCGAGTGTTCTGATATATCTGAAACACTGAACATTGTGAACTATTGTCCCTTCTTTAACTAATCAAGTGAGATTTTCAATTAATGAAATGTCCTTTTTACAACAGAATAATCACTGGTAAGCAAGGTACTCTTGTTGGCATGTTTACTTCTGTATTCGTTCTGTTCAAAGCGGCTGATTGGGGGTGGGGAGACATATCCGTTTTTGTTTTAACAAAAAACACTGGCCGTTCCAGTTATTGTTGTTGTTGTCTTTAGCTTTACTTTCGAAAGGGGGTTAAGGTGCAGTTCTAAATATGAATTATGTCTGTCCGATCAAGGGAAGAGGTATAATGTCTGTACGTACTTTGTGTGTGTATGTGTCTGTTGTGAACAAAAGGTTGTGTGCAAGATATCTTGAGAGCACAAATTAGGATTGACATCAAACTTGATGTGTTCATTCTTTGAATTGGCCCAAATTTTGACACATGTTATGTTATTAGGGCAGACGTATGATGTCATTATGTAAAAATCTTATGTGCGACATTTCGAAGCAGCTGAAAATCGGAGAAAGCTCAAACGTGGTGTGGGATTGTCGCTTAGTAAGTTCGATAGCTTCTGTCAAATTTTATCTTGAGAAGAACAAACGAGCGCGACCAATGACATCATTACGTAAAATACGTATACATTATGAACAGCATCTTGTGTGCAAAATATCTGGCATCGAATCGACTTAAAATTTTATATGGGTTTCCTTTGGGTTAGTCGACGACCGTATCAGCTTTTGAAGCAAAATATCTCAATAGCGGACTTCAAACTTGTAGTTATTCTTTGGATAAGTCGCACGCTTGCTGTTAAATATTAAACTCGTACAGAAAATTTTGTTCACTAGGCGTAGTTATTAACTGCGCTTGAGATTTCAGAGTTTTCCAGGAGATTCTCCAATGTCCCTTTCATTCCTTAGACATACTGGAAAATATTGGCAGCACAACTATCGCTCTATGGCTACTTCTTACACTGCCTGCAATTGATCATTATGTGCGTTACTCATCTACAGCTATTACGTAACATGTCACTCAGTCAGCTGTCAGTGTCAGTTGTGACAATCAATGGTTAGCATTATTTGCAGTACCTTGGAGTGTTTTTCACTTTTAAAGTAAGGCATCTGATATCCAGTGTTATGACAAGCAGCTCACCATTTTGGTACCAAAATATCCCCCTTCTCATACCGAGTTGAGTCATCTGTTGCATACTTATGAAGAATGCTTTTCTAATGCCTTTTGTTCGATGGGAATGTACTAAGACAAGGTAATATATCATGGCTGCAACTGTAATTAGGATACAGACCACTGCCGTGGGTGTATCACATTTGACCAACCGAAATTTGACCAACCGCAATTTGACCAACCTTTTAATGAAAAACGGACATTTGACCGTTTCATAATTTATTGTTTTTCGTAACACTTATCAGTAAAACATTAGCAATCACAAATGTTCCGACAAAAGCAACATTTAAACAGCAATAAAACTGCAAGTAAAAGTACTGTCCAAATGTACAGGGATGGTAGTAATCTCATATCCTCGCAAAACTTCACATAAAACACGTACCTGAGATGACACTAAAGCTTCCACCAGGTCTGGGGTTGTTTGTATAACACCTTGTATAACGCCAGATTACGGAGATTAACGGGGCACGTGGAACTCAACCTTATGACACTCATTGACAGAGAGAGGATTAGCGCAACATCTATTTAATGCAAATGAGCACTTCTTTGAAATTTTTCTTCCGAAACCTCGAACTCCTAGATTTATAAGGTTATGTGTATCTAAAATTGAAAATTGGTGAAATGTCAGTTTTTATAAAGCGGTTGGGCAAATTGCAGTTGGTCAAATTTCTGTTGGTCAACTTGTGGTTGGTCAAATTGCGGTTGGTCAAATTGCATGTACCCCGCTACCGTTACCTTGTATGAAAGGATTAGGGTTGTATTTAGAGTCGTACTTACATTAGATAGTCGGAGAAGGAAGGGGGTGGCGGTAGAAAAAATTCACCAAGGAAGTAGGGAACTCATGATGTAACGACAACCTTCCAGACCCGAATAAAAAAGACTGCGATAAACCTTTTTGTAACGGCCAATGTACAAACTACTGTAGTAACAAACTTCCAGACTCGTTTTAGCGACCACCTTCCAGACTCGGATTAAAAAGACGTGCAGTAAAATCTGTTTCATGATCACCACCCAGACCCAGAAAAAAAGAAGTATAATAAAACCTCTTTAATGATCACCAAGATAAAAAACGTGTATTGTAAATCCCTCTGTAGTGACCACCTTCCAGACCAAGATAAAACTCCTGCACTTGGACTTCAAAAACAAGATTGAAATACCCGTAAGTGAAGCTACATTTTGAAGAGTGTTGAAGGATATTTTTTTAAATCTTTTGCTTTGCGTACGTTTCACGAAAAAAGGTTTTCTAAAGGTTGTGTATGAAACGTTCTAAAAAGTTTTTTATAAAAGTTTTTAGAACGTTGCGAAAAATGTTTTTCGGCATTTCATATACAACCTTTAGAAAACGCTTTTTGCAACTTTAAAAGGTTCGGGAAAAAAGGTTCTTAAAACGTTAATGCAACCAAAATTGTTTTACGGGGAGTGTCTCTTTTTGCGCAATGCAATATTATCTTGCTAATTTTCATTTTGTTTCTTTCTTTCATTTTTGCATTTATTAACTTGCTGCTGTGTTTTAGGCATGTATCAGAAGAGAATATCAGAAGCATCCAATTAAAAAATAAGGTTTTTCATGCTTGGGCTATTTCGATAACATACGGTTTGTCAAACTGTTAGAATGACCCACCCCTCAGCACCAAAGCGGAAAGATATTATTTCAGTGCTCCTGAGAAAATGTTTGGGATAACAGGAAAGGTAGGGAGGGAGGGATGAGCTCACCTACAGAGGTATCTGGTGGGTTCGGGCATTTTGTAAAAATAGAATAAGTTTGACAACGAGGGTAGCCCCCTCCTCCCCATCCACCTCAAAAATAAATAATAAAAGAACAAAAATGCAGTCTGAACTAGAACCTCACTTCGCTAGCGAAATGTTAAACACTTGACAAAAATTAAAACGCAAAAACACTTCCTTCAATGGGTTATTTCTTGAATAATATATTGCAAACAACACAGCTTGAATATGTCTTATAAGCCGAGTAGTGTTTGGTTTCTGTTGACTTAAGGTTTTATTGACTGATCTAGCATACGCCGTGTTAGCTATTTACGCAGTGAGAGCTCGCACAAAGCTCACTGTGCAACTGTGTGTGATGTGGGTTAAATGCTACGCATTTACTTGCGAAAAATGCACTCTTTTCACATGGCGTTTTAACAAAGAAAACGAAATCAAAGACGAAAATAAAAAGTGACATGCAATGTTCAGATCAAGCTCTTCATAAGTCCCAAGTTTCATGGTCGTAGGGGCCATAGTGTCAGAGGAGAAGAAGACACAAAAAATCGGAAAAAGTGTCAAGAAGAAAAAAAAAAGGACGAATTTTGCTCGCACAAATTCATATAACTCTTGCAAGCCAAAGGCTTGTCAAGTGTTAATGATCAGTTAATATAAACGTGCCATAGAAGCATTGTACCCTCAACGCAGAAATTTATAACGATCTTCAATAAACTCTGAGGCCTCAAGGTATCTCTCCTAATTCGAGGACACCTTCGCACCTCCCTTAATTTGAGGGACAGCTAACAGAGGTTTAAGTGAAAAATCTTTCAAGAATACGCGAGAGCCAAAATTAGGTAACTTGTCGTAACGCATGAGCGACTATCTCCGATCTGATATCGCTTCTTATACTAAAGACCAGTTCCTTCAGTTAACACTCCAAGGATACGGACCCAAGTTTCTTTTTAATAAAAAAAAGATCGAATTCTGCATGACTTTATTTTCTTTTGAATGGACAGATATCATTCATGTCAGTTGCTGATTTGTTTCAATGGAGTGCAAACTTGTACAACAATTTTTGCTCTTATTCTGACCTTGTGCTTATATATAATGATGTATATTTGTAAATGATTTAAATACATCAAACTTTACATTTAAATTTTAATTACATATATCTCTAATTAAGGGCTATTATGAGGTCTTGTTGAAGTAATAGCTATATCTTTTAACAGTGATACACTAAAAATTCAATCAAAGATATATGACAATATTTTATACGTTAACTTCTATTAACATAAAATACTTAAAAACTAGAAAAATATCTAGATACAGAATAAACGTGATACTTCTAATCTCTACACGTCTCATATATGAAAGTAAACTACAGATTCTCCAATATATTTAGGGATATCCCTAATTTTTCCTTACATCTTAATAAATGCACAGTGCCAATTCAGTTTTATTCCAATGTAAAGATATCCCTACTACAATCCAAATCATGTACAACGATTATGTGTAAACATTCATATTCCGTTGTAACAATGGTTTAAAGGAATTAAAGATTAGTTAACTTAGAGATATTATTTATTTTTAAGATATATTTCATATTCAAATGTGTATATATTTAATAAAGAGAAATGTTTGAAACTGGAACTGAGAGATGTATAACGATATAGATATCTCTTGAAAATAATCAAAGATGTTTGGAATAATAGATATCAATAAAAGAGCCAGCTATTCTAATTGTCCCCGAGGGACAGGAAAATTATGCTTGTCAGAAAGAATCTGCAGTGCTCATCAGTTAAGGAACAATGTAAGGAACACATGTCCTTGACATTTCCCTGAGTAAAAAAGTACATCATGTGATCTGCGGCAGGCGTATTGAGTAGGAAAGCAATATTACTCCTTGGATTACTCCTTTGGGAAAGATGGGCAAGCTGCACAAGGCTTTTATTGCTCTGTGTGTCCAATTTTGTCAATATAGTCTCTTTGTGAAAGCCAAGCAGCTGCGTTGACACTTGCAAACGGCAAAGTGTGACGCAGTATATTAAAGGGCGTGATTTCTGTGGCAAAATAGTCACTAATGAGCAGGATTACCATAAATATTGGGAAGCAGTGCGACAGGTTTTATATGTGAAGACGGTATGTAATTTTCTGTGTTTTTATTCTGTGTCTGATGTGCATGATTTAGCCGGGGAAAAATCATGTATCATTCAGCAGACATTTATTTGGCTGGTGGGATGCGTCGTTAAGACTCGCTGCCGTGTCGCTTCGTTGTAATTCAGAAGCTTGCGCACTCTGAATCATTGAAGCGGCATTCACGTATTAAGTACCGGTGTTGCAAGTTGGATTAATCCCCCCCCCCCCCCCACTCTATCCTCATCATGTTTTCTTTTGCAAAGCCAGTGCGAGTACACACTTGATAACTCTGTACATCAACGGATAAAAGGACGCATCCTGCCATTGGAGTCAACCCAAATTCGCTCCAGATGCATGCTGGTTTTGCGTGCACGCAACTTCATACGTGGGGCGCAGTCCAACATCCACCAACGGCGTTCGGTTGTTTACTGTGCAGGATGGAAAAATACACGATATTTGAAAACAAGATGGTGCAGTTCATACAGCAATATGGTGAAATTTAATGGTTGTTTAATGGTTCAATTTAAACAAATTCTAGCTTGAGGACGGGTGCTAAAAATAAGACCGTCACTTAGTTGCCTTATAAAAGCGTAGTTGTCATTGTTCCAAATATCGATCCAATTTAAAATACAGAAACGTATTGAAGGAAAAAAGCAAAACGGTGGCAGAAAAAAAATAAGGAAAAAGGTAAATGCATGCAAATTTATTTAAAACTAAAAGCGCAATTTGAAAGTCAGATGATTGCACCGCAGTTCTGGCATAAGATCAAGCTAGAACTGAGACCACCCCGGAAATAAGCCCACTTGTCTGCAGTCCAGCTCCAATTCACTGGCACGATTGAAATCCCAGACCACCTCAGGAATTAAGACCGCTTCTGGCCTTTCCAAAGATGATCTCATTTTCGGGGTTCTTGTAAACGAGAGAAACCCGAGTGTTTCCGAAATGATGACACCTGTCGTATACCAGAGGAATGAAAATCAATTACCAGATCCTGAATCACTATAAAGACTTTTTATGTGCTCGATGGATTCTTCCAACCGATAATTTACCTATATAAATGGTTCAACTGGCCCGGAACTTCGCAAATAAGGCTCACCTAGAAAATGCAGCCAGTTTGGCATACTAGTAGTGCCAAGGGTGGCCCTGTTTCTGAGATTTCACTCTATTGCTACGGAGTCCACTCCCGTACCAATTGGTTACCATGTGTGTCCATGCCAGAGTGCTAATTTTGAAACAATTCTTTGTTTAATCAAACACGGAGTGAAGTTCTAAAAGAACCCTCTTTTGCGGAGAACGCGGAGTACTGAATTAAAATTAGCCGCCTCCTTTTTTCAACTAAATTGACACACCGCGCGGACCGCGTGTGACCCCAAAATTACCCCCCTTTCTCCGCGCTTTTTTGACACGCATGGTAGCACATATGATACCAAGTGCCTCCCCCCCCCCCCCCCCCGGGCTCTACTGGTTCAATGCCAGCAATTCAAACTAAAATGGACCATAACATAATTTGAATCTTTATCTTATTTCATGGATCATAGAGTCTGGGCCTCGATGCATACCGATGCCTAGAAAAAAAACGATTACGGCCATATGAATGCAGAGGCGAGCTAAAATTTAATACCTATTCCAATGGATTTTTTTTTTGTTGTAACTGATCCTGTATTTCTCTGAAGTACTGAGACATTCAGAGTACATGCTCAAAAATAAATTATGTAAGTTGCTTGACTGACTTATCTTTTCGTCCCCTTCAGATATAAAGTCAGTTCTTATCTTGCTCCGTCCGAGAGGGAACGATTATTGAGGTCATTCAAACAAGGTCATCTCTATGGACAAACTCCCCCTAACCCCAAAACAGTTACGTCGTTCACTCTACGGAGCAATTCATCCAACATTGTGTCGTTCCGCTACGATAGGGGGAGGGGGGCGGCAGTTGGTATCATATGTGTTGCCATGCGTGCCGCCCCCTAAAAATACAGAGAAGGGAGTTATTTGGGCTTATTTTGGAATTTCACCCGTGTTTGGTTAAAAAGCTGGTATTATTTCAATTAGGCCCGTTTAGAGGATGTTTAAAAAAGTCACGGACACACACGGTGGCCGGTTGATACGGAACTGTCCGCTTTCCCCACCCCGGAGGATGGGAGGCCCTGCATCTGTACCACACAACTTAAAAATTCAATTTTCTTAGTCGATATCCAATGTCATTTTGTTTCAGGCTTTCTGTGGTTGGCTGCTACTTGCAAAGGGTCTAATGGCAGGGGAAATAGAACCGTCACCAGTACGGAGCCATTCACCAGTACGGAGCCAATCAGCCCGAGACTACTCTCCTGCAAGGTCCAACAGTTGTCACACCCTGTTGTTCTTACTTATTGCCATATTCGCCATCAATTCTAGTTTAGCGACGAATTCACTATGGATACAGTTACCCTCACTCCTCCCTCAAGTACCAGAGGGCGTGTCACTTCGCACGTATTTAATTGTCATAATTGAAATGGGCAACGTAGCGTCTTTGGTATACTTGATAATATACAGATACTCTGAGAGTACTTTGAAAGAAGTACCCTTTATTTACAGCAGTTTCGCACTCGGGATGACGTCATTGATTTTAGCGGCGTTGTTCTGGCAGACTTCAACATCTTTGTCATCTGGGTCATTCAGCTTTTTATTACTTGTCTGTGCATTCTTGTCGTCATTGATCACGTGCGTCACGCCATTGACCTATATACCATTTGCTGGTAAAATTAAACCTGTCTATGTGACTGCAGTTCTGTTTGGAAATGTACTATCTGAAGCTATACCCCACATCACAGCCTTCGTGCAAGGCATTGGTGATTTCCCAGCCTGTGACCGTGTTGACGTCATCGCGCAAAACCGTACCGATAATGAATATCGACCGGGGATCGATAAATCGGAAACGACACCCTTGCCTTTGTTAGTACCAAAGCAGAGATTCGAAGAGTTCTTTTTCTACTTTGGAATGACTGGAGTAGCGTTTTTATGTGCTTTGACCTTCGTGTTCATCAGACATTCCAGCATGCAGCATTACCATGCGACTGAGTTCAAGCAGGGTGCTGGAATCACGGGCATCCCGTATGACGATGACGTATTCTGTCGTCACGCCGACGATGGCGTTGTTTTAGACGACGGTACATTACGGCATGGTGACGTTAGCCAAGAGAATCACTGTAATGCCTGCCACACGAACACAGCTGCAGGTGGAAAACACACACAGCTGCAACAGCTGGAAATGGGCGGGTGCCGCCATATGCCGCCTGACGGCACAGGCGTGACGTCATCACACACAGGCAAGCACGCAGCGGCAACGCGTTACTCAAGCGGCAGTAGTTCTTTAAGAATGTCACAGCTGTCTACGAATGCGCGACGCCCAAAAACATTTCCATTGCTACTGGCTGTCACATTGTGGAACAAATGCATATTAACTGGCCCCTTGTCTTCTGTAAAAGCCCATGCTTGCTATCCAACGGGAAATCGCTTTTTCATGGCGGGTACACTGTTCTCAGATCTGGCCATGATGGTGGCTTGTATGATATCATTACATTTGTACAGACAGTCGCGCGTTACGATCGTTGTCGCTCTGACGTCATTGGGCACACTGATATTGGTGTATTTTGTGGCACTGATTGGCTTCACCCACGCCACCGACCCCATGAATCGAGTTATATTTGGGCCAGTCGGCGAAATTTTAGGAGTGAGTATAAAAATCTATATTCTATATTCAAAACCATGTTAAACTGGGTAGGTGAATTATTGGGTAGAACTGGAACTTCAGGCTTCAGTACCACTGTAGATGTGGGAATACAAGCACAAGGTGGCATGGATTACCTTTTCACTTTAAGTCACTAATAAAAATCCTCTCTATATTTTTCATACAAGATTATACAGGACATCTATAGCCTCTGTATTGCTAAATAAGAGATACACAGGAAATAGAACCACATCTATAACTGAATCAGAGATTGCTATAAATAATTTAACGAATGTCTTGATATTTAAAAAGAATCCTAATAGAATTAGACGTAATTGCGAAAATATTTTAAAGCTATTATTCAATTAAAGGTAACACTCAACATTTGGATTAAATTTTGCTTGTTATTTAAAAATGCTGTCATGGAATTCACGGTAAACCTCTCTTCTGTTATACGCGTTCTGTGATGCGAAAGCATCCACCCTTGACCTTTGCATGTAGTCAAACGACTCATTTCATGTTCTTATTTCCTGGAATGTAGGAACAGACCCTCCCCCCCCGGACCAGACCACCCCCGGACCAGACCCCCTTTTTTTAGGTAGGAACAGACCCCCCCCCAGGAACAGACCCCCCCCCATTTACACACACACACACACACACACACACACACACACACACACACACACACATATATATATATATATATATATATATATATATATATATATATATATATATATATATATATATATATATATATATATATATATATATATATATATATATATATATATATATATATAAACATCTCAAAAAAGTCCTGTCCAAGCAATCCAGAGGGTCCGTTATGGATCCGAAAAAATTTTGTTTTCGACATCCTTACACTGATAGAAAGCACAATGAATACCTTTTAAGAAAATATCAAAATGGTTAGATTCTACTCACACACTATCTTGTACCAGGCCATTGAGTACAACCACCCCCGATTTCGGAAGTGTGCGTTTTTCTTAGAAGTTTTTGGCATGTCATTTTATCTTTTCTAGTGTCTTAATGATACTGTCTTAATACTGTCTTGAATAATACTTGATGCAATACTTAAATGGGCACTAATAGTGAGTGTGTCCACCTCGGTTTTGTCGACACTCCCGACACCGAGTAGTCATAGACCGAATAAGTCTCCTGGCTCTACCAATGGGTATTGCCTGCCATTCCTCAGTGGCAATTTGAGCAAGCCCTTGTAGGTTTGTGTCATTAGTAACCCTACTGTATATTGCCCTTTTCAGTTGCGACCACAAATGCTCTATCGGGTTCAGATCCGGCGAGGAGGCAGGCCAATCCATCACTGAAATCCCTTCATTAAATTTACTCATTATCCTTGTAACTGTTCGAACACTTATTCCAAAACCGTGTGCTACTTCGCGCTTATTCTGTCCTCCTTGGATTTGACCCACAACTAACAATTTTTGGTCATTAGTAATTCTCATGACAATTTTAATTTAATTTATTAATACCAATATAACAAATCACGTTTTATTTGAAAGCGAACAATATAGGGTAGGAATAATAATAAAATTAATCAAGGTGTTGTAGACATAATATCACAAACATGTAAACATACTGTATATATTCTATAGTGGGTCAAACCTATTGTATAGAATACAATAGACTTGTAAAACTTCTAAGAAAAACGCATACTTCCGAAATCGGGGGTGGTTGTACTCATTGGCCTGGTACAAGATAGTGTGTGAGTAGAATCTAACTATTTTCATATTTTCGTAAAAGGTATTCATTGTGCTTTCTATCAGTGTAAGGATGTCGAAAACAAAATTTTTTCGGATCCATAACGGACCCTCTGGATTGCTTGGACAGGACTTTTTTTGAGGTGTTTATATATATATATATATATATATATATATATATATATATATATATATATATATATATATATATATATATATATATATATATATATATGTCCTGAGATATATTTTTTAAATGTTTTTAAATGAGATCACACAAATAACACAATTACAGAATTCGAATGCAATCAAAACCTCTCTGTCAAAACAATTAACGTTGATTCAATCTGCAGATTAGCGAAACACCCACACCCCAACGCAAGAGCTGGAGATGTATTCAATAGAAAGTGAAAGTGATTCTGGATATCTGCTCGCTGCTCTGTTATCCCCAAAATAACTTGATTTTTTAAATTTAATTCCACAGAGATACTGAAACATTATTATAATAATAAAAAATGGAGGGGGGTCTGTTCCTACCACTGCAAAAAAGGGGGGGTCTGTTCCGGGGGGGGGGTCCATTCCGGGGGGGTCTGTTTCGTTTACCGTATTTCCTGATACAAAAGGCATGGAATTCAGGAATATTTCTCAAGATTTAAAATGAAGAAAAAAATGTTATGTCGAATACGACATTAAAATGAATATTAAAAAATCTGGTTAATCCGAACAGCGTTAGGATTGACAAAAATTGTTCAGATTAGCAAGGTGCCCGGATTGCCCAGGTTACGCAATAATGTTTACAAAATGAACCATTGCTGGTAATGCAATCTGCCCCCCCCCCCTCATAATGCCCAATATGCTATGATTGTCATTTAATGTCATCAAAATATTTTAAAGTAAATTGAACTGATTGATCAATCGCACTTTGTAAGAATTAGTCAATACGAATTGAAAACAGAGAATTACTGCCCCTTGAGTTTATTTAAACTGAATGTTCAATAGACCCTGTATGAAAAAAAAATAGGAAGACATTTTATTTCTCAGTTTCTAACTCCAAGGGAAGTCAGACAACTGGTATCAAAACGTAAAGGGGAAGGGGATCTGTATCATAATTTTCTAATAACTGCGTTTCCCTTTTTATCATTTTTTTTTCATTTTTTTCAGTTTCGATGTTTAATAATACTAGCTAATTAATTTTTTTCTGACAATATGAACTGGAACCTATCTCTCAAAGCGAAATATTGAACACTTCGCCAAAACCATAATATTTTAAAAATCACTTTCTCTCTTCGAGAAGAAACCTTTCTAAGAGCTTTTTTGTCCATTCAGTGTACTTAAAATGACCAGGTAAGATTTTGCATCCACTCGTCGTTCTTATAAAATCAACACCAGCATTTCACTGTGATCAGCGCATTTGACCTGTGCAAATAAAAGCCCACATCATTTGTGTTATGCGCAGTGTGGGTGTAGCAGATGCGAGAGGCTTGTGTAAATACTGCTGTGGCCTTAACGCCTTGCATTTCTTGACAAAAATTACTATTTTTTGCTTCGCGTTTTGATCATCAAAATGAAAACAAAAGTGAAAACAAAAAGCGAGGTCCACAACTTCAGACCAAGACCTACATATGCGAAATCTGGAGTCCAAGGGCCAATATGATCAGGGGAGTCGTCAAGACAAAATAACGGACAAGTAAAGAGGAAAAAAGGTCCGAAACATTGGCCCCATACAGCTTCAATATACGTTAATGAACAACATCAGTATATTTGCACATGTAACCAGCTTGGGACTTGAAAAGCGGTATGGGATTAAACAGTTGGGAAACAGAAGCAGTGATATTTGTTGCGGCACATTCTTATTGGCATTAGCTGGGAGACGAACGCGAACAGTACTCAACGATCACATGATATCTTGTCCTAATTTTCGCGCGTTTTTGAACAGTAAACAATTGGGTCTGAAAAATTGCTCCGGAACGTGAAGGTGTCCGAATTATCCACGTTCTCGTTATTTTAAAACCAATAGAAATTTAAAGGGACTGAAATATTTTGTCCAAATTAGGGAGTTTTTCTCATTATACACGTTTTACCGGGCCAAGTTTTACTGTGGATCTACAGAAACGTATAAAAGAGACAAGTCACTAGTCGAAATAATGCTGAATTTAGTATTCAAGTGAATGGTCGTTTGGTTTAAAAGTACTCTAAAACCACACATGTTCCATAAATGAAACGGTCGTATTATAAAATTAAACTTGCCGCCTGGAAAAGGTGAATTCGTTGAAACGCCGAATTTACCAAAACGTCACATTTCAATGGAACAAAGTGTGGCGGTATGAGAGGATCTGACTACACAAGCTGTGTAAATATGTTGACTACTTCACTAAAAGGCGTGTTTTTTGTACTCGTCAACTAATGTGTCATCAGTTGCATTGTCATAGATTACAGCAGCCGCTGTTATAATATTTCTCTTGCTGGGCGAGTGGTTTTTTTTCAGTCAATTTCGCTTTGAGGCTGTCGTAAATTCTCATAAAATGCACATAGAGACTGTAATACTGCGGATAATTTTAAACGTTTGTTAGTGGCGACATCTCTCCTATTCTTAACTGACATGGTAAATCTTTTAAAACAAAATGTCTGTGTTCATTGCACCCTCTCTTATGCACCAAGATATTAATGCAAATAAAACGGAACCTATAACTAGAACCTCACTTCGCTAGCGAAATGTTTAACACTTGACAAAAATTAAAACGCAAAAAAAAAATACTTCCTTCAGTGGGTTATTTCTTGAATAAAATATTGCAAACAACACAGCTTGAATACGTCTTATAAGCCGAGATGTGTTTGGTTGTTGTTGACTTAAAGTTTTATTGACTGGTCAGGCATACGTCGTGTTATCTATTTACGCAGTGAGAGCTCGCAAAAAGCTCAGCATCTGTGTTCTGGCTGTGCATTAAATGCTACGCATTTACTTGCAAAAATACACTCTTTTCACACGGAGTTTTAACAAAGAAAACGAAATCAAAGACGAAAATAAAAAGTGAAATGCACATGTTCATATCAAGCTCTTCGTAAGTCCCAAGTTTGATGGTCGTAGGGCCCATAGTGTCAGAGGAGAAGAAGACACAAAAAATCGGAAAAACTGTCAAGAAAAAAAAAAAAAAAGGACGAATTTTGCTCGCACAAATTCATATAACCCTTGCAAGCCAAAGGCTTGTCAAGTGTTAATAATCCGAACAAATTCGACAGCTATTTGGACAAGATGTGTACCAGTCACATGATTTATGTGCTAAGTGAAAGGCTATTGTTGCCCGAAATAATTTAGCCTTAGATACACTTAACTGCAATTCCAGGACGAAAACTGTACAAAAACTTACATTTGAGAAGCGTTGTTGTCCAAGAGCAAAACTCTACGGCTGTTCCGTCTGTTATGTATAACACTTTTTTTACTCTGCAGACCCACCAGGGATTCCGCGAAAATAGGAAATATGTTTAATATTGGTATAGAGTTAGTTAACACCCCCTTTCCAGGGGAGCTCAAACGGAAATTGGTTACCACTCGTGCCCACGACTTTCTAAAGCGGCTCAAAACCGCGGAGAACGAAGCTTCAAAAAATTTTAATCACCCAAAAAGCGCAGAGTGTCAAATTTAATTCAAAGCACCCCTTTGCAAGAAAATAGATATTTATGAGTACCGGTGCAGTCAGAACATACGTTATTGCAACCACAGGACGAAAACCAAAAACAAACAAAAACTTGAGAAGTATATCCTTTTCAAATTGGATGGGGACTATCTCCCTTTTCTTACTTGCAAAACCTTACGTTCACTTATCTCCACCTTCAGACGGATTTTCCTTTATTTGCGGTAGCTGACTCATAAATGGTGAATTGAACTTTTCTACATGTGTAGGCGTACAATGAAAATAAACATTGCCAAAAACTGCCTTCTTTGGCAAAACCGGAAACAATAGAGTGTATAAACCTGAGTGACAACAAATTACCTCACCCCTCCCGCATTCCTTTCTTATGCGCGGAACTGTTGAGTCGTATTTTCTGGAAAAGAATCTTTGAAGATTTTTTTTCACAAAATTTCCAGGATAAGAGGTGCTTATTTTGTTTTGGGATACATTCATACTTGCTTGTAACGAGTTTACTGTTACGTCGGAAGTTGAGCCCTGTTTTGAATGCAAAGCTAAATAACACCTGGATCATATTGTTGACCACGAGCAAGCAAACTCGGTTTTTGCCACCGTAAAATGTTTCTCGTTTTTTCTCCACCGCCCAGCACATTCATGTTTACCTGTAGATGCTAGAATCTGTTTCAATCTGACCGTCTGTTAGGACATAGGTGTCAGATTGGGTGTTGGAGAGGCACGGAGACTGGCGGTGGCGCTGATAAATTCTCTAGTTGCCTTGGTTCCACACCGCTCCACGTAACCCCAGCTTATTGATTTGGCTTTTACGTTTAATGGTCAATTTAGAAAAATCAGGGGAGAAAATACCTATCTGGGAGAGAAGTGGGATTTGGAGTTATTCAGAGCCTACGCCACAGAAGAGAGATGGGAGAGAATTGTCAGAGCCATGTTACTCCCCATCAGCCCATGAAATTTCTCCAAATTGACTCTGTACTTGGGCTCCAGGTAGCCACAGGAAAGACAGTTCAATTGGACAAGCTTCTCTACAGAAGATTTCAAAGGGCAATAAACTCAGCAGTGATTCGGGAAGGGGTTATCACAGGCTTGTGGTAATCTTCTCGAAAGCAATCGAGGACCTGCAGCGGTGGATATCCCCGGAATCCCTATATCGGGGTTGCCACTTCAGGCCCCCATCCAGTGTTATCATTTCAGGGGCGGGGTTTCTACTTCAAAGTTGTGGAAAGGAATTTGGATCAGGCATACAAATTGTCTAGAACTAAGAGTTGTGTGGTGATCATCATTCAACTGCTCCCCAGTCTGGAAAAAAAGTTCAGCAAATGTGATGCTGGACAATTCAACAGCAGTAACTTGTCTTCGCGTACAAGGAACCCACACAGCCAAGCTAACTAAGTTGGCAGGGGAAATCCTTTGTCCAGCAAGAAGTCATGGGATCTGGCTCGATAAATGTAGCAGGTTAAATATGATGGCGGCCTGGTCTGTAGAGTGGACAGAGTGGTACAAACAGAGTGGTGCCTTAGCCAGGACTCCTTTCGGTGGATAGTGGCTCGATACCTTAGGGTCACATGTGAAGACCCAAAAGCTTGGGGATAGACGTCCTCAAGTGTCAGTAATCCGAGCAAGTGCTATATCAACCACATTGGAAGCACCTTCTATATCAATCACGCCCAAGTTCCTAGACCTACCGGTGTGGTACCTAACCCTACCTTTCAGAAAGATCAAAGGTTTTTAGAGTGATTAATAAAAAAAAGACAGAAGAAGATAATCCCGTCTGAGGTATATTTATCACAGTAGAATGAATTTTCGGGCTGGTGTGAAAAACAACAACTTGACTCATTCGTAGCCGATTTTTTATTTTTTTTTACATGACGAGTTGCGCCTTAGACTATCTTTTATAGAAGGATATAGGTCAATGCTTAAACCAGTTTTGGGCTACGACCTTGGGGAGGACTCCTCAATTTCCACATTAATCAAAGATTTGAAGTTAGTGTCACCCCAGTCCAGTCAAACATGGCACAATGGGATCTAGAACTGGTTCTTCGATTTTTGACCGATAGGGAAACCTTCGCTGAAGCAAGAATTTCCCTCAGTTAGGGTACGCTAATATTCATCTTCCTTCTAGCGCAAAGTAAAAGACTGAGGGAGCTCCATGCTTTGGTTTTTAAAGTAAATGGCCCCTGGCTCACAGTTGTTCTTAAACCCAAGCCATCCTTCATGGGTAAGAACATCACAGCCACTAGAGGGGCAGGGACATTCGAAGAGATAAGGCCCTCATCCCTTCCCACTTCGACACTGGAAGAGCCACTCTAAATGTTCTGTCCTGTGCGTGTCCTTAGGAAGTAAAGGGAGTCATCCAAAGATTATAGAGCGCCAAGTCAGAAAACACTAGTGATTTCCTTTAGACCTTTAGTGACAAAATATATCACCAAACAGATTGTATCAAACGGGTAATATTGCAGGCATATTCTAAAACTCCTTGAGCACCTTACATAATGTTTCAGTAGAAGATATACTACACAAAGGGTGTTGGTCATCTCCGAATACTTTTAATAGGTGCGATCTAAAAGAAATCACTCAAAATGAATTAACTGGACTTTATTCAATGGCTTTTTTATAGCGGCAGAAAAGGCCATTTCTAATCCCGGTAAATAATTTGCTTTATCAATCATTGCCTTTCTTGATTTGATCTCTTGCAGTAATTAAAACATAGACTGTTTATTTCTAAAGATAATGTGATTTACTTTCAAGAAAGGATATTATTTTATGTTAAGATTATAGTTACTTAATCTATTCTTTTGTCCAACAAAAACAAAGTCGACAACATACGAGCCACGTTCACTAGTAATATCCAAAACGCATTTGAATTCGACATTGAATTTGAAGGTGATTCCTCTTGACAAATTCTAAGAGGTCGAGGTGAAAGATATAGAAGATATCATAAACGCCTTACCACCCATGTCATCCGATTTAGAGCCAATCCCCACGGAGATGTTGTAGAGGTGCAGCTCGGAGTTATCCCCTCTGATTGGTAGGATTGTGCGTTTATCCCTGGCACAGGGTTTTTTCCCTGATACTTGCAAAAAGGCAACAATCAAACCTCTAGTGAAAAAACCTAGCCTTGATCGGGAGCCTAAAAGTTACCAACCTTGTTTCAATCTGAGTTTCCTTGGTAAGATTATTGAAACAGTCATCGGTAAACAGCTCTCCAACCATCTAGCCGTTAACAACGTAAACAAGGAATTACAATCCGCATAAAAAGTTTCACAGTACGGAAACCGCCATGATCTCAATACTCGACGGTATACTCTCCGCACTGGATAAGCCAAACACATCCATATTAGTTGCAAACCTGGCTATGTCGGCCGCATTTGATACGGTAGATCACCGGGTGCTACTGCCTAGGCTCAAGCATACCTTCGGAATAACGGACACCGCGCCGTTCATACCTCTAGGATAGGTCTGTCTGTGTTGCGATTGCGGGTGAAGAATCAGATACCGTGGAGAAATGGGGGATTATATCGTTCGAATTTAAGACTGTACATCCCATAACAGGCTAAAATTGAATCCAAACAAAACGAACTTTGCAGTCCTATGCAGCGCAAAAAATCGCCATTAGGTAAAAATACCTACTTTCGATCTCCCAGCACGTACAATTGAAGCTTCTAGTTCTGTGAAAAGTTTAGGTGTAACACTGGACACACACCTGGCTATGGATATGCACGGTTACACAAATTGCAAGACGTGCTATTTCTACATGAAATGGATAAGAAGAATCAGGCATCTTTTAAATGTGGAGACGAACCAAGTCCATTGTGCAGTTGCTTGTATTATCCAGAATCGATTACTGCCATGTCTATTTTATAGGGGTACCTAAGAACTTGCTCGATCGACTTCAGTCCGTCATGAATGCCGCAGCCACAGTGATATTTAGGAGATGTCTCGTTGAAGGTGTTACTGACCTCCTAATATCTTTACACTGGATTAAGGTCGAGGGCACGATCCAGTTCAAGATATTAACTTTGACGTGGAAGGCTCTGCACGGTGAGGCACCAAAGTACATCTCCAGTTTATTCCGACCTTTTAACCCGACAAGAACACTTCGATTCTGTGCGGGAAATAGTCTGTGCATCCCAAAGAGTAGGACACATCACAGAGATCGTTGCTTTAGTCACGCCGCACCAGTGTTGTGGAACAATCTCCCTACTGGCATAAAGTGTCAAAACTCTCTGGCGTTCTTTAAAAGAGCTCTGAAAACATATTTCTTCAAGAAACGTTATATTTAATTAGACAAATGACTTTACTAAGCTTATTTTAGTTATAGTTTTAACTTATTATTTTCATTGCAATTGTAGCGCTTTGTGATTTACAAAAAACGCGTTTCAAAAGACTCCTATTATTAGACCCCAACCAGGCGAGCCCGGGGGATCTATAAGATTACCCTCTGTCCGTCCGCCCGCCCGCCTGTCCGTCCTACCGTCCGTCTGTCTGTCCGTCCGTCTGGCCGTCCTTCCGTCTGTCCGTCCGTGTGTCACCTTTGCATGCAGTTTTGTTTCCACGCAAGTTCTGCGAAACTATTTACCCTGGACATATGCAACCGTGCACAGTGAAAATATATATATTGAAGTTGTGCAACGTCGTGTTATTGTTCAAATCGGTCAAAAATTGCCAAAATGGCGACTTGTCAACAATTGTGATATCTTGAGATAACTACAATATAAGACTTGGGAGCTTTCCACGCGAGATCTCCGAAACTATTAATCCTAGGCATATGCTACCTTGCACAGTGAAAATATATATATTGAAGTTGTGCAACGTTGTGTTATTTTTCAAATCGGTAAAAAATTGCCAAAATTGCGACTTGTGGTGTCCGGTTGGGGTCTGCGCCTTCGACGATGGCTTGTTATTTATTATTATTATTATTATTATTATTATTATTATTATTATTATTATTATTATTATTATTTTACCCACCCCACTCCATCCCCGCTTCAAATCTGCTTAGTCGAAGGAGCACTGAGATAAAAAAGATATATGGATAATTCGTTGTCACTCAGTCTTATACACTCTAGTGTTTCCGGTTTTGCCTAATAAGGCAGTTTTTGGCAATGTATTTACATTTATTTCACTGGACATCCTTGAGAATTTAAGCAACCGTTCACCAACATGTGCATGAGATTTTATTTCCATTTTCCAACAGGAAATATGTTCACAAAGCTCCCGAGAGCTGCCTCTTGTATCGTGTTTGTAACACACGAGTTACCTATCAGCATAAGTAACATCACCCACCTAAGATAATATATTTCCTTGGAGACACTTTCAAAGACGTCCTTTTTATAGAATTCCAATTTTGTAGAACCCTATAGAGGCCTTGGCATGAAGACATGGAGATGTCTTGCAAATATATGGCAGATATGAAGTCTATTAGCCACGTGTTGCTGTGAGCTGAATGAAAAATAATTTCCCATTCATTGCTTTTGGAATGGCCGTGACGAAAAGGTCTGAATTCGCACGGAATAATCCATAACTGACTGTATCTAGAAAGCCTCAAGACGTGTGCAGGTTAAAAAATAATTTAGAAAAAAAGTTTGACTAAGAGGGTGCACTTGGTATCACATGTATCACCTTGCGTGTCCAAAAAATACGCGGAGAAATGATAAAGGTGCAGTTCGCGCGGAGTGCCGATTCTGTTAAAGGCGGCGGAGCGGCAATTTTCGTCCGCATTTTCCACAAAAGAGGGGAGGGGGGTGTTCTGGAACTACACCTCACATCCAACATAAAGGGGGGGGGCAAGAATTTTACGCATACTTCTCAAGTGTTAGTGTGTGTCTAGATTTCGTTCTATGATTACAGTAATGTGTGTTCCAGCCGCGCCTGTACTTATAAATACAGAAGGGTTGTTTTGAAATTAAATACTTTTCGCAACAAATATTCTCATTTTCATTTGGTCCAGTGGGATTTAAATATTTTAATTTTTGAATTGTTGTTGCCCCAGTTAATGAAAAAAGTGAATGTGGAATAAGATCATCCGCACTCTACTGCAGAACTTAAAAAGAACATATTTTAAAAGGAAGGAACAAAGGATCATCCCTCTGCATCGTGCAACAGGAAAAGAAATCTCTTCGACATTGTGATGTTTAAAACCTGTCTCACTTACAGGAACAGGTTTTGTCTACCTCAGCTTCAAAAATGGGAGTGTTGTACGTAATTGTAACTATCACCCAGTAAGCCCGGCAAGCATGGCTCTGACCAAGCACCGTATAAAGAGGGTAGAGTTTTCTCACAAAATCCGAACTACTATTCATGAATCTAGAAATATTAGGATTAATGCGGGTAATCAAAAACTTGCATCCACGCCCGGCAGTAAAGGTTACATTACACATATACGCCAAAAGTAACGAAGAACCCCCGGGAGAGGCGGGGGAGCTTGTTTATAGTTCAAATGTCTCTGGTCCACGTATGGCCGGTCAAAGAGTGTGCACACAGATTGAACAGGACATTTGCAGTCAACCATCTAAGAAAAGAGTAAAATACCAACAAATCGCAATGGGACGCCGTTTCAAAACTCTTGGCCTCGACCGCGTTGAAGAACGCAAATCTATCTGAGAATTTCTTCGCAGTAGAAAAATGGTAAAGGGTGAAAAACAGAAAAGTGCAGTTGTTCTGTGAACGACGAAAAGAAGTACGTGGCCTAGTCAACTTTGCAACGTTCAACAACAACAGACCAGTAATAAATAACCAGCAACAAAACTGTAGTATTTTGTTCTGTAAGCTTAAACTGTAGACGCTAATGCAAGGCGGATTGTCTTTCTTGTGTAGGGCTGTGGTTCTTGATTTTACTGCGCACCTGCTGAACAATCCAACTCTATCATGGTACTCCTCAGACGCTTTTTGTATGCAGTCAGTAGCCTTTTCTAATTGCAGTTTCACTACACCGATCAGTTTGTGAAGCAAAGCATGGAAAAGTATTGGAGAGTTAAAAGTTTTATGGCATGGTTTACCTGAAAAGTCTCGTCTTGCTAGTAAGAAAATGACAACAATAAAATTCAACTGTTGCCCCTGTGCCGTTTGGCTTATTCGAAAAAATATACATATGTAACCTTTGTTTGCAGACACTAGCCTGGGTGACGGTGGCCGGCCTGTTCTATCTGGGATTGTGCACGATCGGAATGGTGTGTGCGGAAGCTGGACAGGGCTATCTCATGTGCTATGCCGTGATCTATCAACTTGGAGAAGCCATTGCCGCGCTCTTTCTTTTAGATGATTTAAGCGTATGCAGACTGTATCGGGTCTTATCTAACTGTTTTATTGATAATTGACAGTCTGAACTAATTTGTAGTACAGTAAAACCCCGGATATGGACACCTCTCTATTATGGACACCCCTGAATTATGGACAGCATTTTTCAGTCAGTCTTTGAGCTCTGTTATATCTAGACTCCTCTATTGTGGACACCCCTCTATTCAGAATTAGGGACACTCTTTTTACCCCGTAAGTACAGTTACACATTTAAAACAACCCCTGTATTGTGGACCGTCAAATTGCTGTCCATATGTTGTACGTTGTCTAAACAACCCCAGCTTCTTACTCGGTAGTGCTTGTTTTGAGTACATTATATTGAACACAGTGCATGTAAAGACAATAGGGCTTATTACAAAAGATGTGTGCTTAAGGGAGAAACTTTATACTATTAAACCCTATTGACATGTGCTCCGCCTTTTAAAATTCGTATACAAGAACAAGTAATTCATTGTCTTTATACTCAATTAAGATGTTATACAAGGTGTTAAGTATGAATATCAGCGATGTGAAAAGAAAACGGAACGAACGAGCTAGTGATGGAAAAAGTGTAAAAAATAGCCAAAGATTTTAGTTGTAGTTGTCCGATAGAACAAGACCTCGAAACTAGAGACACCCCGTAATTAGGGACAAAGTTCTTAAGTCACTTTTTGTCTCTAATAGGGGGTTTCACTGTATTTGATTGGTATGGCATTTTTGAAATTGTGACTGTGAATGTAATGCAAACTTCAATAAGAGTTGTTATTGCGTGTCGTTTTCTGATATTCTTTGAACGTGAACTCCAAAAAAGCCGTAAATTTGGTAAACCAAGAAATTGACTGTTTTGATATTCAGGTGAAATGTTCACACTGTATACAACTGAACCCAGGGGAAGGAATTATATATATATATATATATATATATTATATATATATATAATGACATATTAGAAACGTTGACCAGATACACGTAGTCACATGACATAAATTTCAAGAATGCATTCCGCTTAGGATAATAAGGAATTTATTCGAAAGTTGGTTAACAGTCTTTCTAATTTATGGCTTGTTTTAAAGTTTTATTTAATGTTCTTTTTTCAATATCAATGCTGGTCACTGTTGTTGAGTACGAGGTCTTCTTTCAATAAGAATAAAAATATTACATTATGTAATAAAAAGAAGATAAGAATGACATTAAGGTAAAAAAACCAGCAAAGAACCCCATGTATTAAATAAAAATCAACACATGTTCTTGTGTAGAACTCTCGGTTCTGTTGTCAGATTTAGTCTAAGCGAAGTCTCACACGGTACAGCTGAGATAATTCCCAGATGTTTTTTTACTCCGCACTTGATACAAATACCAGAAATGGCAAAGAGAAAAAAAAGATTGGTAACAGCATTGGTCCCTGGAATTCTGAGACCACAGATGCCTGCAAAACATATTGTTTAACTTGGTGTATATTGTTAAAATATATAATAATAATAATGATAATGATAACAACAACAACAACAACAACAATAATAATAATAATAATAATAATAATAATAATAATAATAATAATAATAATAATAATAATAATAATAATAATAATTATTATTATTATTATTATTATTATTATTATTATTATTATTATTATTATTATTATGAGACATGTATAATAAAAGTATAATAATAATATAATAATAGTGATAATAATAGCAATACTAATACTAATAATAACAATAATAATAATAATAATTATTATTATTATTGTTATTATTAGTATTAGTATTGCTATTATTATCACTATTATTATATTATTATTATACTATTATTATACATGTCTCATGCAGGGCAGTGTTAGTTAAATTGTTCGCTGCACTTTATAATGCTAATACAACAAAAAAAAGACAAAATAAAATTCACTTTAAAAACATTAATAATCTTTATATATATTTTATGTAACATCTGACGGCTAAAATTTCTACATAAACTCAGAGTAACATTTTTCGAATAGACTGATCTTGAACTGTCGTTTAGCCAACGCAGAAAACTACTACCCTAGGGTAGCGATGTCATTGCGCATTTCGCACTTGCGGAGCCGCTCCTATGGACGTTCGGAGGACCCCGGGGCTGCGTTACCCCCAAACTGAGCATTGGCTCTGACGACTACAGCTTGAAACTCTAAGTTTGCTTTACACCTCGTTTCTTCACGGGTCATTCACAACAGGCTGGCCGTGTTTTGTGAGGAGACCAAATGACGAAGCCAGTGACACAACCCAGTGCACAACAAAATTAAATTTGCTGGAATCGATATAGGTAAACCGACCCTGAGACAGACGTGGTCCCAGCTTGAACTCTTTGCTTTCGCTCCTCTTTCTTCACGGTTCAGTCACAACAGGCTGGTCGTGTTTTGTGAGGAGTCACTTCAGCATGGTACAACTAAGAGCAATTCATCACTTGAGCGAAGACTTCTGGGTGCTTTTCTTACCGTTAATAACTGAGTCAAATACAGGGGTGCCTCTCCATTAAGAGCTTTGGCAAGCTCATAACGGAAGCTTGAAGGCAATTGGCGCACAGAGAGCCAATGAAATTTGCACAGGGTATAAGATGTCTGATGTCGCGAGTTTTGACCTGTGGTGACTCTCGCGGCACTATTTGGAAGACGCTGTAACCTTCGCAGTCTGGTCATTTGAAATCCCAAATGGAAGGGCATTAGCGTATCCAGACAACCGGTTGTAGCTAAGTGAACCAAAGTCTTTGATGCACCTTCTGTTAAAAATCTGCGAATGGACACAATCTGTCGAAAATGGTAATACCCCGAGCGTAGGACTTGTGAAATGAGATGGTCCATACGCAAATGTGATGGTTCACACGCACATGTGATGGTCCATACGCAAATGTGATAGTTCACACGCAAATGTGGTGTCCATACATATATACTGGTCAAATCATGCACCAAAATTTCTGACATATTGTCGAGAATAAATGATGATATAAATAGAATTATACGGCATTTTTTTGCAACTGCTCTCTAGTCCCAAAGATGATAAACTCTATCAGATACTTCATTGATTGCATTTTCAAGTTTAGAACGGTTTTCTATTTGGTTTGAGAGCGAGTTTGGATTAAGACTTCTTTATGGTTGTCATACTGAGAAAATGTGCTCAAATGAATTGAATGTTCTAATGTTAAGTTTCCGAGATTCAATAGACTTTTTAATAAACACCATTGCGAAACCACCACCTACCGTTCTCTTGTTGCAGCACCAGTTGAGTCTGGGCCAAGTTGAGTCATTTTACTGTACATTCCTTTATGATGAGGTCAATGATTCGGAAAATAGGGAGACTCAGTTGGGCCTGGGTTAGTTTATCGAGAAAATGCGAAGTGTTTGCTCTATGGATGTTAAGTTAAGAATAGGGTTGTAAAAACCATAAAAACCCCTTCCTTTAATTGCAATTATATGGAATCACATGTACATCAACTGAATAATGTAGCACTTCTTATCTCAGTTATGCTGGAGTAGAAACAGTAATTGCAATTACAAATAAATATTCTTAAACATGACTTAATCGAGTTCAAGTGTGATATCGAAGCAAGCACCTAATTAGAAAAATTGTCACAGTTAATTAAATTTTAAGGACGAATTCAGTTCCCTTTGAGTAACTTTGGAAACAACAAGACGCAAAATGAAATAAAACAATGGAGGAATCTGAGAATGCTGAATCAAATTCTCCAGTTCAGGAGACGAAAGGGATAGATATTATTCACTGTGTTAAGTATGTATACGTGAACATTTTTTTGCTTAATACAATTAATTGTATTTAAATATATGAGATTAGACCAGATAAAATAAAATGTGACGTTCTTAAATGACCATTTTACACCTTTCATTATTAATATTAGACGAAAAGGCAATTTGGTTAACAGATAACCACCTACTTACACACAACACACACACACACACACAAACGCGCGCGCATACACACACACACACACACATGATCGCCAGAACAAACAAAAGGTCTCGGCGGTTATGTATTCAAGGGATTAAGAGACTCATCCTGGCCCGGAACTCAATCCAAACTGTGCCAGGTGCAGTCCAAAATGAGTGGACTCATCTCAGCCCGAGACTCATTTGAGATCCCAAACACCCTCCCTCCCCTCGTGCTTAGTGCGCTATCCCTTGGGGATCAAAAGGGTACACCATCCTTGTTTCTGTTGTGGCGCAGATAGCCAGTGATTTCCAAACAAAGTGACCTTGGAGGAACACACTTGATCACATCAGAATTGAGAAATTTATCCCTGGAACTACCTTATGATATTTGAGGTAAATCCGATTTTGTATCAAATATTGTTTTCCTTTTTTGACATGAGACTTTAGTACTAAAAGATCATTTCTTGTTACTGTAGTTTCTATTTCAAACACTTACTAAATACCAAAAATTTACGCTATTTTCATCTGCATTTAATAACTGCCAGAACCATGAACCAGTTTTGCCTTGCCTTTTTCCTCTTGTTTACTGAAGGCCACATTCATCAGTATCTTTAACTGTATTAGGTGATAAACTTGATTGTTTTGATCTACCTTGTTGCCCTTTTTAGACTAGATCACTCTTACAATAGTTAATTGTGTCATTTTGAATAGGTCTTTTAAGCGAAACACTTGCGTTAAAACACATAATGACCAGCACTCTAAAACAAAGAGATCTATAGATAATAATTTGAATTCCTGTGACTTTATATATCATCCAGTTATTTGATAATTCCAGTTATTTAGCCACCTAACATGACTTCATTTCAGAATCCATAAAACTGTGTTTACATGCCACAGGCTAATGCCACCACTAGGCGGATACTCAACCAAATGAATAATTTTATACTCAGAAATTGAAATTTATCAACGCAGTCGTGTTCTTGTTAAAGCACATAAAGAAAACACAGGAAGATGGCTTGATATTCTTATGTCACACATTGTGTACAAATTATTATTTTACAATTTACTGAATGTAGCAAACAGAATCTAATGCAAAATATAAATATCATCAAACAAATTAGTTCTTGACAAACATTTTGAATGAATAAATGGGTCTGTGACAAAATGAATGGAGCATGGTGACAGAAGTAAATAAGCATATCGAGGAGTTCAACATCATAAACTGCACTACCCCGTAAACAATAGTATGTCGTACAGGGTCGACTTGAGGGTGGCACCTCGATCCGATCAAACCACACCATGAACTCTGGTTGTTCTTTTCTTGTGATTGTCCATACCACAGATCAACGTCTAACCGACATCTTTGACACAAAGCTGAATAGATAATTTTATACTCAGAAATTGAAATTTATCAACGCAGTCGTGTTCTTGTTAAAGCACATAAAGAAAACACAGGAAGATGGCTTGATATTCTTATGTCACACATTGTGTACAAATTATTATTTTACAATTTACTGAATGTAGCAAACAGAATCTAATGCAAAATATAAATATCATCAAACAAATTAGTTCTTGACAAACATTTTGAATGAATAAATGGGTCTGTGACAAAATGAATGGAGCATGGTGCACACAAAAACCGTAATTACAAAATAAAAGAAACTACACTGTTTTTGCTACCGAGTAGCACTTGAGACACTTAGGATCTTAACAATTAGGATACTGAAGACTTAAAATTTAGACATTTGTTAATAGCAATGCCACGACGCCAGTGTCAATCTACAAAACACAAACTTTGACATGTTGTATCCCAGTGAACATTTTGGCGTCCATATAATGTAGATTTCAGGTAACGACGTCGATTCTACCAAATCGCAACATTAAATCTGGTTGTAATTTTGGTTATGATTGTTTACGATCATACATCAACGTCTGCTAAAAGTCTAGTAAAAGTCTAATCAACGTGTATGCTGCAAAGCTGAGTTCTAAAGGTGTCGAAAATTCGACGTGGTAAAGACTTTGAGGAAACAACTAAAGGTGGGGTCCCTTGACGGAGCAGTCACAGCTTATAATTGAACGGCAGTTCTAATTATTTTTTCTACATCGGTTGTAATCTCCAATAAACCCCCTTGAGGGAACACAAAACTTAGCCAAACTGGGTCCAGATCAGTGCAATTAGTGTGTTTAAGCTGCGGTTTGTCTTTACGTCTGGACCCTGAGAATATATAGAGGTGCTGAGATGTTGTTCATCAGTGTCACCTGCTCAGCATAAGACAACAGATAAGCATGCGCTAGCAAAGGATAAACTCACCGAGATGTGAAACAATAGAAGTGCAGTAGTAGTGGTTCGACTCTTATGGATCAGTTTGAGGCTAGAGAGGCAACATTTCGGTAAGTCGAAGTGGTGTTATTTATTAACGACGGCGTAACTTATGCCTCAGTAAATTATGTCTGTGCGCTTAAAATATCACGTTTAATATTTGAACTTGTTATTGTTATTGTGTTGAGCGGCGATTTAATGCTGAATTGAAAATTACGTAGTTTCGCTTCAGCACCACGTTTATAAATAAGTAAAATTCAAATGGTAAAACTGTTCACTTTCTTATGGAAAACGCATTCTTAGGGATGCTTTTAATGCGCATTTATTGCTGTGGCGATAGCTTACGTGGTATTTTTGATTCTGTATGTTTGAACATAGAACATCGCCTTCGTCATGACTGCAATAAACTGATGCGTGCTCGATCTGTGTCTTATTTATTGTGATCGCCCGACTGATCCACAGCGAAAGCAGCTTTTCGAAAAAAACATAGCAGTTGTACAGCAAAAGTAATATGTCCCACAGCTGGAAAGTATCAGCGCGCCAGATCAAACAGATTTCTGGGTTCACTCGTAAAATAGGAAATGATCTCGGCAATTATGATTACTGCTTCTACCAAGAGGTTTGGTGTGATTAAACATTCATAAATTTGCAAATATACTGTGAAGACAAGGATATCGTTTCTATGGATTGAAAAGCAGACCCAAAGCAACAAGAGTAAATTAATTAATATTTCAAAACAGTGTCATAGCATAGAAGGTAGCGACCCTCGACGAATTAAATATTTACATTAGCGTTTGATGACAGAAGTAAATAAGCATATCGAGGAGTTCAACATCATAAACTGCACTACCCCGTAAACAATAGTATGTCGTACAGGGTCGACTTGAGGGTGGCACCTCGATCCGATCAAACCACACCATGAACTCTGGTTGTTCTTTTCTTGTGATTGTCCATACCACAGATCAACGTCTAACCGACATCTTTGACACAAAGCTGAATAGACGGTGATTAGACGTTGCTTTTGGTACAACATTGAATAGACGTCTGAAAATCAACATTGTTTGCTATCTCAATGAAAATGATAGTCATGACAAGTCACTTTAAAACAGACCAAAACAAAGACATAAAATAAAGGGAGTTTTTAAGAGCAGCCAAGTTTGGTCCCACCTACTTTTGAAAAATATTCATTGGAATCGAATTCATATATATTCTGCTTGACTAGATGACCCAATGGTGGCGGTACTATTACGGAGGGTGACCACACCATGATTGTTGCTGTCATGATGGAGATTCTAGATTAATATCGTCCAGGCATCTATATATATACAAAGTAGCTTTTCCAACGCTTATGCAACGTCGGCAAATAGACGTGTTTTCGACTTCTATTTGCAACCTTTACGCAGCGCTTATTAGACTTCGGATAATCGAACATCAACATCCAACATCAGAAGGTGGACGTCTCAACTTCCAGAAACAACCAAAACCTGTCAATCCAACTTTGGGTGCGACGTCTATCCAACTTTTACGCGACCTCGCAATTTCCAATGGGTAGGGAAGAAATATATGGCGCCCAGTGAGCCTTCTGGTCCAACAGCCGCCCTCTATTGCAGTATCTGTGTGTTAGCACATTTTTTTGTGTGCTGTGTACTAGACCTTTGGTTTTGGCGGCGCTGAGGGATTCCGTGAAAATAGTACTCATGCACAGAGGGAGAAAATTTTATAAAAATCCATCCGGTGTAATGCAACAGACAAATCTTTCCATGGTGGGGGCACTCTCGTACAGACGAGTTACCATGCTTGTCCGTGATATTTTGAAACGGGGAGTGCCAGGCTTCAAAATTAAAACAGGGTTCGCGTTGGCGGGGTTTTTGTCCAGTTTTTGGCATTTTTCACGAAATGAGTCACTTTTTCGGAACCCACTGAGTCTTTCTGGACCCAACTGAGTCACACTTTCCTTTTTTGACTCACTTTCCTGAGAAACCAGCGCGAACCCTGTTAAAACTTTTATAAAAAGAAAGCACCCTTGTGAACCCCCCAATGCAGAGTTTCATATTTGATGGTAAAAAGACAACGTCTCATCATTCTATATTTATGAGTACATGCCAGCTAGAACGAATAGAGGGACAGATAGACAGACACTTCGCAAAGTGTGTGGTGTGCAATTTTTATGCCCAAGTTTTTGCTGAAATCATAGTGCAGTTCCGAAAGAACCCCCCTCTTTGTGGGAAACAGATTTCTGAATGAAAATTGCCTACTGTTTAAACGAAATTGGCACTGCACGCGGAACGCGTCTGTGCCCAAAATTACCCCTTTCTTAGATAACGTTTTCGTAAAAAATTATTAGGTTCAATTATATCTAATGCAAATAAATGTCACAGGCAAACTGCAAAATCAGACAGTTTACAAAGTGCCAGAAAATTTTAGGCACTATGTTAGCTGTCAAAGTGCAGTCAAATACTTTTTAAACTGCCTAAAATTTCTGCCACCTTGTAAGCCGCCTGGTTTTAAGGCTCCAAAATTTGACAGTTTGCCTTAAATGTGTTATACAAAGCTTGCAAAAATTGTTTAGTTTAGGTCACCGAAGGTTTAGAGTTTTTTTTATAAAAATTAAAGCATAGAGTGATTACATCAGATTCTTCGGAACGAAACAACAAGCGATACAGAAGCTTTGCAGTTCTTTTCAAATATGAACCTGGATTAATTTGGAACCTATATTTTGGCTGTTCATGAAATTGTAATGTAGCAGGCACTTGCTCAGTGGTGGGTACGTAAGCCGTTAGCTTGGCGTAGTTAGCTTGAATCCGACGATGCTTCGACGTTATCAATCTATTGAGAATATCTGTGCCATTCCTCGATTAACGCCTGTCACAACTGGGCCTGATTTTGTGGTGCCTGAACCCTGGTGCGCAGCCTTCTGTCAAGATAGTCCCATAAGGGTTCTGTGGGGTTCGTATCGAGGCTGTACACCGGCCATTCCAAAACTTGAATATTGCTCGCTTGTAAGTTATCCTGGCAAATGTGCGTAACATGTGGCTGTGCAGAATGCCGGTCACTTGCCCCCTGACACCTCCCCACCTAGGACAACTGTTCCAGCGATTGAGGTTGGCTTTTTCATCTTTTTCAAATATAAACTTGACAGGGCTTATGATCCCATTCATCTGATTAAAAACACAATCTGGATGACTCTTGTGAGCTCGTCTCATCTTATTCATACAAGAACTTAAGAGAGCTTACGATTTTATGTATGTGATTGAAAATGCAATCTGGATTGAACTTGTGGGGCCGTATCAACTCTTTCAAATTCAAACTTGGCAGCATTCGTAACTGCAATTTTAATTGCAATTAGACGTAATTACACTTAAAAATGAGCATAAAATTCGTAAGTTTTATGGATATTCATTAATTTTTGAATGCCAAAGGTAAGCTAAGGAAGTGATAAAAAATATTAGAGGTGGCGAAAAGCTTTGCCATGCTGGCTATACTTACACAAAAAGAATGCAAAAAAATCTATCATCTGCTTAGAATGTTCCCAAAGGCGGCTTCATAAATGTGAAGGTGCTTTGATCACTGACCTTATGGTCAACGAAATCAAATCACAAAAAGAGCATACACAAAAAGAACCTGAAAACGTTGAGGTAGCAAAGGTCACGGAGAACCTCCGAGAGCGTGCTACTGAGAGCGGAGAGAAGATGTGTACCCTCCTGAGCCAGATCTTAATCAATGTGTCTGAAAATGTCCTGTCGACCTCCCCAAATATCGAAGCGCTACGTCGGAACATTCGTCGTTATAAACGAGGGGCAGTCCCAAAGAAGCCGACAACCGCGCGTGATGTCGAACTGTCGCCGGAATTCGAATCTACTGGAGGCCAAGACCCGCAACCATCTCTGATCTATGACAAGGAACACACACCACGGATACTAATTTATGCGACACAGCAAGGATTGCAATTGTGAAAGGCAAGGAGAGGGTTCATGGACGGCACAGTCTCTGTTTGCCCCCCCCCCCCCGACTCAGTTCGACCAGATATACATTATATGTGTGCCCGAAGGGGGAAGGTGCAGTAACCGTGGTGTACGGATATCTACCAGGGAGGTAACAGGCCCTCTACGACGAATAGTCGAGTCTTGCGCAATTCACGGATATAAACGAGACCTGAATACTGTCATCATTGACTTCGGACAAGTCATATCAAACCCAGTTCACTTGGTTCTCGGTCACCACATTCGAATTCAGCGTTGTTACTATCATCTTTGCCAATCAACGTGGCGGAAAATTCAAGAACTGGGCCCCTCTCTAACGAGTACAGTGAAAACGAACAATTTCGCCATTTGTCTAATAACCGTTTTCGCACTTTTTCGGTTATTGGCGCGCCCAGGTGTCCCCGCTGCAGTCCTTGTGGCAGTCCGAAAGCGATCATGGAGGTGAGCTAAGCGAATGCGACAGTCCTGGACTTCCGCACACTGCTACGTCCACATGCGCAGCTGAGCTTCAACTATACGTGTGAGATTACAAAATGTTTAAATGACCCAAATATAACGATTCAGATGGATTAATATGCCACGTGACAAAACCCAATGAACACCTTGAAAGCATGCCGGAGTACACAAACAAAGCTAAGTTGTAAAATCAGGGTAGAATCTATGGCTAAAAATACTTGTACAGTTTGAACAAAAACTAATTTACTTTCTTTATCCCCCAATGCAGCATTTACACTATAGCGTTAACAGAAAGAACTACTTTTCTTCCAATTGTTCATCTCTTTTTAGCTGATTAACATCCTATGTGTGTACTTACGCTTCATAACAAGGAAGCAAAGAATAAGCTTTTTAGCTTGGATTACAATGTGATGTATTAAAACGCCTGTAGCAATTACAGTGGAACCCACTTATCTCGAACTCGGATATCTCGAACACTCGGATATCTCGAACAAATTTCGAAGTCCCGATGTTTTTTCCTTATATAAGTCTTATAAAATATCGGTTATTTCGAATTTTTTTATCTCGAACATATTTTGGGCTGAAAAATTTTCATATTTTTGTCAGATTTCGACCGAGGAGCCAGATCCTATTCGCGAACCAAGATCAACAAACGCAATCATCGAGAGTCTCGAACAATTACGCTTTGACGCCAGTACTTTCAAAAATGCAGATCCTGCGTTCGACAAAATTAACTGGCTTCTGGACTGGTTTGGGGCCCAACGTTACCAAAAAAGTGCACAGACATCAATAAAGGACTTTTTTCAGCCTCGAAATTAATGTTGACAAGACATATAGTGTTATTTTAGACTGTGATTTTATTAAATAAGAGTTTTTTTGAGTTTATTTATGTATTGTGTGAATACATTTTATACCCTTGTATTTAACCAAGTTTATTTATTTTATCAATAAAATATGAAATGAAATTGTTTTTCTTTTTCTATTTTATAAAGCTGTCTTTGTAAAAGAAAATTAAAGTTATTAGCATTTTATTAAACATATTTTTAGCACTTACAACAAAACACACAACTTAAATATTAGTAAACACATATAATATAATGTGCCTTTTCAAATATCCAGGCTAAGACAATCATCTCGAATTCAAATTAGCTCTATCGGATATCTCGAACTTCGGATATCTCGAACAAATGTGACTGGTCCCAGCGACTTCGAGATAAGCGGGTTCCACTGTAGTTGTCAATTGAATAAAACATAGATGAATAGAACATCACAATTAACTGTCAGCAATGCTAAAATCATGCGGCGTCAAAGTCAAAGTGGCCAAGTCTCACCCATCAGTCCCACCGATATTATAAATGGTTAAAACTTATTTTGCGGTGAATATTTTATTTTGCTTTATTAGAACAATTGAATGGTGAAATAGTCTTTGAACAAGCTAATTACGTACGCAGAAGTCTGTAATTCCGGGGGGGGGGGACGGGTTGGGACAATTTCTTGCCTATTCTGGAGTACGAGCTATTCAATCAGGATCTCAATTACATACTCCTGACCTTCTCTGATCATAGTACAAAGTTTTCATAAAGGTTTGAGTTGATCTAACTTGGACTCGCGGAGAAAAGTGCATGGTTAACGAAGTAAAGAATAATTTTTGAACACACTCTTTACAAAATCATTAAAGATTTTCATATAACAGGCAAAACTCAGTGTTTTATCGCCGCACATTGCGATTTACGTCGAAAGTGTCCTTTGAATTAGAAACAAAATGTGTTTTCAAACAGATATTTTCAATTGCAATCTAGAACAAACGAATGCTAAATTGCAACTGCAATAGGAGTTCTAAGCCGAGATCACTTTAAATAATAGCAATCTACATTTTCACACACGGTTATCCGAATTGAAGATCTCTCTCTCTCTCTCTCTCCGAAATTGACACATGCCATTGTTACCAAGACTTAGAAAACCTGTAGGATTGTATTCACTTATTATAATGAGCAATCAAAAGCAAATTAGCTCTTTTTGTTAACAATACACAATAAATACCATTTCAGACAAACTGTAAAAAAAAAAACATTTGGAGCCTTAAAATCAGGCAGTTTACAAAATAGCTGAAAATTTTAGTGGCTAACTGACTCAGGCAGTTTGACTTTGACATATATACCGTGTTACATTTGAGGCATTACCAGAACAAAAGAATTCATATGGATTCTGATAATGGCTCATTATTTATTTATCACTGAGAAGTTGATTGCACCCGCAATTAAAAGGAGTATAAATAATAGATAAGGCACTTGAAGGTGGGCTACCTTGAAAGGAATGGCTTTGCCATGTAAATGGTGATTTCGTATAATGATAATGTTTAAGGAAAAGACCTGTTTCTGACACACAGGCCTTATTCCTTGAAGCCAGAAAGTCTTGAACTACAAATACTCAGCTAAAAGAGGAATTTAAAAAATACATAAATGAAGTGCATATTTTACTTACTTTGTGGTTGTAGATAATTTCATAGATGGATCACTGGGTTCTGGGCGCATTGTGAATTTTTAAAGATTAGAGCATTGTTAATTTATTCATTATAATATCCTGGCTGTGATACTACACCTGTGATCTAAGGAACAGGTGAATGGCATGCCATAAGGTAGAGTATATGGCTTTCATAAATATGGGACATTAATATATATTGGGAATTAAATGCCATAAAAAAGGAAGAAATGGACGCTTCAAACACAAAGAAACAAGCGGACCTCTGCATATTGTTCTGGAGTTTATTGGTGACGTGCTGTGGATTAGGCCGCAGTCAAGTATGTCAGGAGAATACTCGCAAAACCCTCATAAAGGCGTCTGAAGTGTTGGACAGGACATTACAGATTTGTCACCCAAATGCGGATATTTCGACACATCTTCCAAACTTTCTTAATCAGTGTAGCTTTTCACCTGTCAGTTCTGCCCAGACTTTTGCAAGCTGTAGTGCTGCTTGTGTTTCACAAACTGCATGTTATGGAGACACTTTTTCGACAGAGAGCAATTCATGTCAGCTCTGCTTGGAGTCCCACACAGTGGATAATGCTGGTTCATATTTGCTGCAGGATGTTTTTGTGGTTCTTGAGTCACTAGAAGACTATATAGACGGTAAGCCGTGTCATGTGGAATTATATCCATTTATGTCAATTACATGTGTAATTCAATATCAGTCTTATGTGGTATTGTGTCAGATGTGCCCACAAGCATAGGACGTAAACATTGTTTCACTTACAACCCTTGTATGTGTTCCGTGTTGGCCGGGTAGCCAGGTCCAAGAACTGGGCCAAACTAGGTAGATTTGAAAGAAACACATCATATGACCTAAATTTCATGATCATTATTAAGAATGACAAGCAGTTGTCACCATATAGGAAAACACTGAAATGCTCAAATCAAGAATAAAAATTATGCTGAATATGCATCAGAAATACAGGAAATGAAATTTGTAAACCAGCGAGTACCTGAAATGAATAAAGCGATATCACGAAAGCACCATATTTTAGCTTGCAAAACAACGCCGACTCTAAATTTTGGATAAGCATAATTATTTTTGGTGGAACATTTTCGCACATTTGCATGGCATTACTTTACCAGTCTGTGAAAAACTCAAGTTTTTGCGGCGAATTCTCGAAGCCCGTTTCAATGGGAAATATTTTGTGGGGATATTGTCCTGGGAACGTGTCGACTGAGATGTTTAATTTAGCATCAAATTTAAGTAATACTGGTTACATATGCTTGTAATACTGGTTGAGGCACAATCATAAAAAAAAAAATCGACAACCAGTTGTTTTCCAGGGATGCCATTAGTGAACACTAAATTGGAAAACAAAATAAGTAAACCCAGCTTTCACCTGCCTATGAATGGAATAGAACAATTGCCATATATCATTTTATTTATTTATTTATTTTTTCAAAATGAAGATATATTTGGGCACCTCAAACTTTTGCAGCCCGCCGTTCTTCTGCCTACAATTTCTTAAGCCAGCTGACATCATGCAGTCAATTATGGTCTTATGTCGGTTAATATCCCGCAGTCAAGTGTATTAAACCCTGTGAGGTCACGCAGTCAGTTGCCCTAAGTCGGTTAATATCCCGCAGTAAAGTGCATTAAGCCCGCTGATTTCACAGTCAATTGTCCGCATGCAGTTGTCATTTTAGTTACGACATAGAGAGGCTTCCATTTAATATAGGAGAACAGTAAAACCTCAGGTACAGACGCCCTCGATAAACCGGATAATTCGCTAATCCAGACACATTTTTCAGCTCCTTTTTATTTTCTATTCATTTCTATAATAAAGAAACCTCAATATTCCGAACACTAGAATCCCAGTGTGGTATCAAATACAAGGTTTACTGTATAAAGAACCCTAATATACTGGACGCTTAAGACCCTGATATTTGTGCACCTGAACATGCATTGTTTGTTGTTTTCAGTGGGAGCAGCATGCATGCATTGTATAACCCCATTTTTTAGGGTATCGGCATTCAGTTAAGAATCACAAGGCAAGCCTCTTGGGACCTCTACCGCAGAAAAATACAAAAGAATTTGTGATAGAATTGGGACTTGATGATTTGGAGGTATCTAATGTGTGGTTTGAAAATGCAATAACATTAGACGTCACTCAATCTGTGATGAGCAGGCATTCATCAGTGGCAGACGGGCATATCTCTGTATAGATTGCATTTTAACGGTTTTCCTGAGTATGGTAAAACTCGAGGGGAGGGGAGGTTCTCTACAGTTGCCTAACGGGGTGGATTTTCCCATCGGGCGTTTTTATCCTATGGGAAGGGGGGCATTTTTCTCTACCTTTCCCAAAAAATTGATGTGTGAAATGCGTAAATTCTTTGTCAGCGAAAATGTTGTGGTGTTTATCGTTAAAATGTAGAAAATTGAAGACTGTCAATATCCCTGACACCTCTCTAAACTGGACAGATAAGATCATTCCCGTTGGTGTCCGGTTTATTGAGATTTTACTGTCATTAAATGGTGGCCATGCATATTGTGTTGCTCTCCACACAGATGCGACTAGCCCGTGTGTAGCAGAACCGTGCGAGTATGGCGGCACGTGCGTGTATGACAACTGCCTCATGTCCTGTGTCTGTACCTCTTACCGAACAGGCCCCACATGTAATGGTGAGCACATTGCCTTGTTCAGAGGCATAAAAATAGCGCAAAAATAAGAGGATAATGGATATTTACAACATAGTTTTCAAAGAGCACTTTCAGATTGTCTACCTATAGAGTCATATCTCACCTTTGTACCTTTAAAAAATTCTGTTCATGGGAAATTAGGATTTACAATACATGTATAGAAATATCACATACAGTTTTCATGAATCAATATAAAATATAGCAAATTGAACTAGCAATATAAATAGTTAATTTTTTTATTACAAAACCTATTGAAAACAATTTGAAATTCCATGTTCTTTCTTCGTGCATGCTTTAGGTCCGCTTTTCAACGATGCTTCATGATGGTTTAAATTGAGGCTTACACACTGATCTTACCGGTCACCATCCTCCTACCCCATGCTTGTCTCTATCAAATCTAAACCCTGTCCCCCTACCCCGTCTTTTTGTTTTTATAGCCAAAACCGAGGACAAATTGGAAGCTTATTTTTTTGTATCAACAGTTGACATCGACGAATGCTTGAGTTCGCCTTGTGCGAATGGCGGGCAGTGCAATGACGCAGTCAATATGTACACATGCGCATGCGTGGCCGGCTACGAGGGCACACACTGTGAAGGTAACACAATAGTGGGTCCTAACGGGGGAGAGGGGGAAGGGAGGGGTTGGGAGAAGGGGCACTCACGCACCACGTTAGCATACATCTCCGTGACTTTTAAAGCCGAACCCTAAACGCAGAGTGCCAAGCTCGCGAAATACGCCCTTTCTAAAAGAACACACGGACCTCCCTCCCTAACCTCTCCCCACACACAGAGCGTCAAATTTAACAATTAAAACACCCCCACCTCATAATGCGTATTTTTCAGTTCAGATGCAGCTAGAGGACCACTAAAACTAACCGATAATATTTTTTTAGAAGTGTGTGTACACAATTATTTGGTCACCCTTTTATGCTGGACACGGAGGACAGTTCCGAAATTCCTCCCCCCCTTTTGTGGGTAACGCTGAAAATCATCCTCCCCCTTTTGGAGAAGTTGGCACTCCGCGCGGACCGCGTCTGGTCCTGAAATTACCAGGCGCGGTGTTTTTAGACACGCATGGTAGCACATATATGGAATATCGTTTTAATATTTAATGCTTATTTTTTTACATCAAAATATGATTAAAGATATCAGTAAATCAATGTAGATCTCATTAATTTATATATTGCTATCAGAAAATGAATTTTAGATAGCAAACTTAAAAAATCTTAAGGGAGACACACATTCCTGTAAAATTTAACAAATCATCAATAACATTTTGAAGATGAAAACTTGAATTATTGATATCAATAATGACAACATAGTTTTTGAGCTCAAAAATTGCTTCTTTCTGTCTAAAATTAATAGAAAGATTCTGTATACAGGGACCAGTCATTATTTTATTCACAGATGGTTGCTTCTAAATTTCTTACTCAAAAAAGTACACATATTGATATCAAGAATTAATTTTTGAAATTAGGAATACATTTAGAGATATCAAAAATGTAATTATAGAAGACAAAAATTCATTCTTGATATCAAAATATGCTTTTTTAGATCAAAAATTAATTCTTGATGTCAAAAAATCACTTTTTGCGATCAAAAATCAATCCTTGATATCAATTATTTCCTAATAAATGTGAAAATGGCATTCTATATATATATATATATATATATATATATATATATATATATATATATATGTATATATATATATATATATATATATATATATATATATATATATATATATATATATATATATATATATATATATATATATGATTCCAAGCGGCCCTTCTCGGGTTGGTCAAGGGGCTGGGACGGAGATGGGGGAAGATTGCAACTCCCTTGCCTTGGCGAATACTTGATGAAAAGTAGCAACAATCATATCTGACTCCTTTAGAAACTTCCTTGTTCTGCGCATGCAATCCACTAGCAATATAGTAAATTCCTAAACAACACCTGTTAGAAATGAATTTATACACCTAGGATATTTCACACGTCCCAAACTGTACCACAGGTATTCCTACTTTGTTCACACTGATGTGTGGTATAAATTAATATCGATGAAACACAACATCTAAAGCATTTTTCACCTCAAAATTTTACACAGCTCCAGGATGGATGATCACCGACACTCCTGTATAATTTCGATTCTCTAGCTGCTCGCTTTTTTTTGACAAAATCCGCGGAAACCATTTGCAAGGAAGAAAAAAGAGAAAAATCTCTTTTCAATACGAACTTAATGCAAAAGGAAAGTGAAACTTTCCAAGCGTAATAAATGAAACTGAAATTTGTTTTAACACACCCCGAGCAAAAATAATGAAAAATACGCATAGAGGTGTAACCTGTGGCCGATCAGAGTTCGAACTTCGGTGGATTTATTTTGCAAAAGAAAGGAAAGATAAAAAGTAGCCCAAATGTCTCTTTTCTTTGTCCGTCGTTATTGTACCTCTGAATCCTGGTTTTACTCCGTCCTTTTCTAAACGTTATCCATTTTAGGCGAGGTTGATGAATGCGCCTCTTCTCCCTGTCAAAACTCTGGCGTATGTACGGAACTATTCAACGGTTATGAATGTGTTTGCACTCCTGGTTTTGACGGTTCCGAATGCCAAGGTAAGTTATATGAAAGTCAGTTAAGTGTTAATTGTTAAGCAATTTTGAACGTGGTCAGTGAGATCAGAAACCAAGATAAGTTAAGCAAAAGTTGACATCTTGTGAATGGCATTAATTACACACTGAATAAGAAGTCTATTAAATTTAATCAGACGCACTCTTTATCGGGATGGTAAAAACACTTAAATGACTGAACAAGAGAAACATGTAAAATCATGAAATCTCAAATGTGCCCCGGATGTGCCCCGTATGTGCGCCGGATGTGCCCCGGATGTGTCCCGGATCAAGCAGAAGTGCCTTGCGTAAGACGCTGGACTATTGATTTTCTAATGGTGATGTGTAACCGTATGTTTGTACACCAACAATCTTCACATATGTTAACCAAGAGTAACGCACAGCTTAATCGCTCCATGATTGAACGGCTCGCAAAGATGTTCAAAACCGATCAACCTGCGTGAAAATAGAAGCCAGTTATAAAATGGCCTACCTTAGAAATAAAACCACTTTCTAACAGTCCCGTTCTAGGAGCCTCACATGGTGAAGCATCCCACAACAAACAGGTCCTGAAATCGGGCCACTTTAGTTCAGTCTAACTAACTGTCCTTTGTGAGGTTCCACTGTACTTTATAACCAACACAATTTTTGCCACAAAAACAGTTCCACTATTGGACCGCGTTGAGTCGACGGCGCAATGTTTCATGATTTGCTGGGTCATGTTTGAAGCTCATATTGCCATTTAAGATGTTAAATAATTAGGGAAACGGTTTAAAACGGTTAACCGTTCACAAGTTAAACGGATAAACGGGTTTCCTTTGGAACAGCTCCCCACCACTAATACACAGGTTTTACCACATGGTATTAAGCCGGTATTTGTGAATATTTCACGATATGGGCATCAAATGTGACGTATACAGGTTTCCTCAATTCAGAAAAGATATATGTGAACAAAATGTTTACATCGAATCCGAAGTATGTGGTTACATCTTAGTTCACATGATTGTGGTAACCAGAATTAATATGATGCAGCTGTGTTGACCATAAGTCGAATATGTGGTGATAGACATGGTGTTGTAGACATAGGCTTTTCTATATAGGATCAGAGACTTCAATATATGTGAACTACAGAAATGGACAGTATGTCGGTACTGCAAACTATGTGGTAAACATATGTTGATATGTGACACATATCCTTCTATGTAGTCGTAAACATACGGCCAAACGCATGAAAATCGGCGAATGGGCGAATTTTAATGATATATGATGCCCATATTGTCAACATAGGGTTACCACATTGTAGACACATGCAAGACTGTTATATCACAATTTTTTCCAGCTTTCAAGACCTTTTTTTATTAATTGTTGTGGAATTTTTTACTTTAAGGTGGAAAATTATTAACGTCTAAAGAAATATTCATGATGACATCATGTACATGAATTTAAGTAAATTCTATTATTTTTTTCATATTTTAGAAAACATAAATGAATGTGCAAGCGCCCCTTGTCTACACGGCACATGCGTGGATGGAGTAAATGGATTTACATGCATTTGTAATAGCGGATATGAAGGAACACTTTGTAATGGTAAAACCTTCGCAGTTTCTTGGCCTCAAAAAACAATTAATTTATTAACACTTGTCAAGCCTTTTGCATGCAAGGGTTATATGAATTTGTGCGAGCAGCCGTTCGTCTTTTTTTTCTTCTTGACAGTTTTCCCATTTTTGTGTCTTCTTCTCTGACACTATGGGCCCTAGAACCATGAAACTTGGGACTTATGAAGAGCTTGATCTGAACATGTGCATGTCACTTTTTTGTCTTCGATTTCGTTTTCTTTGTTAAAACGCCACCTAAAAAGAGTGTATTTTTTGGAAGTAAATGCGGAGCATTTTACGTACAGCACAAAACACACAGTTGCTTAGCTTTGTGCGAGCTCTCATTGCGTAAATAGATAACAAGGCGTATGCCTGATCAGTCAATAAAACCTTAAGTCAGCAAAACCAAACACTACTCAGCTTATAAGACGTATTCAAGCTGTGTTGTTTGCTAATATATTCAGCTGGTATTAAGTTATCAACCTATCGAGTTTTTTCTTGACAGTGGTCCGAGTTTTTAGAATATTGTAAGCCGCATACATGCTGTGCCATAAGCTCTGTACATAGTTGTATAACACACTGTATGCATGCTGTAAAATACTTTATATTATTCAAGAAATAACCCAATGAAGAAAGTATTTTTGCGTTTTCATTTTTGTCAAGTGTTTAACATTTCGCTAGCGAAACGTGGTTCTAGTTTATATGTTTGTTCAGCTAAAACCACGTTTTTCTATCGTATCAGGCCTCAAAACTACCATGTAAAGACTTCTTCTACAAGTATGAAAACACGATCCAAAAAAGGGCAAGCCCGGTTTTTTCACTTCGTCTAACGTTCACTTATCTCCATCTTTAGACGGGATTTCCCTCCTTATTTGCGGTATCGACGCATAAATTGTGAATTGACCTTTTCTACAGGTGGAGGCGTACCATATAAATAAACATTGCCAAAGATTATCTTATATGGTCAACAGTCGATTGTTTGGAGCTGCTTGACATCAAATCACCCATATCCATTTTTAGCGCGGTACTATGAAGACGTATTTATTGGAAAAAGAATCATTAATTATTTTTCCAGGATTAAAGGTGCTAATTTGGTTTTTGAATACATTTTGGGAGTAACGACTAGTAGCGAGTTATATATTACGACGGGAGTTGCAAAGTGTTTTGAATGCATTTTTAGCGCGGTACTATGAAGACGTATTTATTGGAAAAAGAATCATTAAAGATTTTTCCAGGATTTAAGGTGCTAATTTGGTTTTTGAATACATTTGGGGAGCAACGAGGAGTAACGAGTTATATATTACGACGGGAGTTGCAAAGTGTTTTGAATGCAGAGCTAAATTGCACCAGGAATCGTACTTTTGGCCTTCGAGTAAACAAGCTCAGTCTTTGTCACTGTATCATGTTTCTCTGATTTCTCCACAGGCCAGGTGAAAATTAGCAGATGTGTTAATCCGACGGTCTGTTGGAACGCTGTGTCAGATTAGGTGTTTGAGAGGCACCGACACAGGCAGTGGCGCTGGGAAGTTCTCTCGTTGCCTTTCTTCACACCGCTCCACGTTACCACAGCGCCTTTGGCTTGCCAGGGTTTCTTTGTATGAATTAGCACTGCTTTGATTGGGCTTATACGTTTCTAGCTAGGTTCACGAGGTTACAGCCACTCACCCTGCCCTAGTGGGCTTGTCGGGGCTCTAAGTGGCACTACCCATTTGAGTACAGGCACCGATTTAACAGAGTAGAGCCAAGTGGCTTTACCCACTTCGGTAGCAGGGTTAACAAGAATGGGCATTCCCTGTTGCTTCCAACCACGTGGCTCTACCCGCTTGGCGCTACCCACATGGATCACCCCTCTTGCCGGTAGCCCTCTCAAGATTGTTCCTACTCCCCCTATGTAGGTGTGGATAGGAGAGAGGATAGATTAGGGTTTTCTTTCATGATTACTCACCAAGAATGTCGCAGGCACGGCAGAGACAAAAACGTCAGTACACAAGGCGGCGTGTGGTCATCCATCGTTTGCCAGCAATCCCCACTTCCTCTGTCACAAGCGTAGATTCGCGGAAGGACGGTTCTATGTGGGGAACAGAACACATGGAAGGCGAACGAGGTAAACCGCATTAAGAATCAGAGGCACAAAGAACTGCGAGAAGAATGCAGGAAACAGAAGGCCTCGCCCACACCTGCCTCGCAAGATACGAAGCAGGACGAGCCCCCACTAGGCGAAAGCCGAAAAAACACTAAATTTAACCGCTCTGTGTCTTCAGAGACTGTGCAGAAATACACGCAGAAGATAAAGAGGGTGTGAGAGAGGCCGGTATCTCACAACGTCACCCATCCACGAGGAGAGCAACGCTTAAAAGGGGAACTGTATCTGTGAGAAGCGTTAGTAGAGCAGCTCGCCAGTGCTACTTATACAGGGGGAGAGTTAAGCACTCCCAGTCTTAAAATCTGGCGCCACACAGGCCTGCCCCATCGAGCAGTGTCACCTTCTAAACCACCGCCCTGTAAGATGCCAGCCAGTGATAAAGGATCGATGGGTCTTTCTCTATAAAGGCATATTTCAGTGCTGCATCCTAGAAATATTGAAACTCAGTCGAGAGCCAGCTCCCTCTCCTGGTCACCCCCAGAGACACGGATAAAATTTACCAATGGCACGGATGAGGATAAAAAGTCATCACATCCGGCCTCGGGGGTAGAGGATATAGGCTCTAACGAGGAATTTCAGCAAGAAGAAGTAAAGGCTCTAACCTAACCCATTAGGCTGCCAACACGGACTGTTTCACCCAGAAAGGGACAGGAATATTGGAGGGATCCAGCGGCGGCTGGCTATTTTTACGACGTATGGGTAGAAATGGTGGTACCTTGCTGGGTAATCAAGTGGCTCCGGCAAGACTATTTCCTCTCCTTCAAAAGAGACAACAGGGGCAGGTGCCTTGCAGTACCTCTGCATCACATGGCACCAAAACACATAGCCACCTCCAACAGCCTGGACTCCAAGCAGAATCAGGCTCTACACAAAATGATAAAAGAGCTACTAATTAAAAGGACTAGGCTATTTTATCCGGTTGTTTCTAGCACCGACAGGGAGTTAGAGATTGGTCATAGACTTCTCCGAACTAAACCAATTTCTCCACAAGGTCACCTTTCAGATGGACACTGTCCAAGTAATGAGAGAGATGTTGCAGGGGTTTATTTGATGACGTCTATTGATCTATCAGACGCCTGCCTACGCATCCCAATAAATTTGAAAAGCAGCATATACCTAAAATTAGCAGTAGCTCGGGAAAGGAGTCACCACAGATTAGTGGTCATTCCCTCAAGATCTTCAGTGATGGGTATCTCCAGAAAGCCTATCCCGGGTCTACCTGTTCAAACCCCTACTCCGTCTTATCAATTCAGAAAGACGCCTCATCCAAAGATTGGGGTTTCCATTTCAACGAGAAACTGATCCTCTGTCTGTTATAGCAGAAACTACAACCAGAGTCAGACAGGAGCCACATCAAGCAAACGAGGTCGAGGCGCCAAGCTATCTTCCACATCCACGACCAGAAGGGAAAACAGCCCTAAAACTACTAACGCACATAGACTTTAGGATTGCTACTTACCTGGCCCCGTACCTGCAAGCCGTCGGTCAGCCTAAGGAAGTGGGTAGAGGCATTTCCCCATGCTTTTCATGTATTGTCGTAGAGTGATGATTTAAATAAACTATTCTCACCGCAGAACGTGTCAATTTGAGTGAGAATGAATTTGTGATGCATTTATGTTCAAATTGATAATTAATTTTAATTCATCAATTGCTACTTTTAAGTTGGTCTGCAGCATTAATTGTTGTTTACTTCTATAGACACTGTGTATCACTTTCAATAAAAGATGATTAACTCTGTGCATCAGTCAGTCCGTATGTATGTCACCTGACATCGGGTGGGCATACCATCCAATGGAGGGTGGAGGGGATGGTAGTAAGATACTTGTGTACTTCTGGTCATAGCAGTGTCCTTACTTCATTGTTTTAAGTAGGGTCCTCCTTTTTGAATGTGATTGTGCATCCATATACATGTATTTTCTCGAGGTTCCATTTCACCCCTCTCTTAGAAAAAGGGGGAGAACCGAGTAGGCAAATGGGTAGAGCCATCTTAGATAATGGTTCTTCCCAGTGGCTATACCCATTAATCACTTGGTCCCTTATGGGTAGGGCCATTTCAATTAAATGTCTCAAAAAAGGGGCTCTTTCCGATATGACCAATATGAGGCAATCTTTGGCAATGATTATTTACATTGTAGGCCTCCACGTGTAGAAAAGTTCAATTCACAATTTATGTGTCGATATGGCATATAAGGCAGGTGGAGAACGCGAACTACCCTGTTTCTCGTGAAAAAGCGGTTTACGAAAGAAAAAGGATATTTTTTGTCTTATGTCAGAGGTGGGTACTGACTTCTTGACCAAAACAAACACACGACATGCTGATCTTTAACCTCAATTTTTCTTACAACACACAAATAGTAATTAATTACCTTTAAAGTGATCGTTATTACTGTTCTTCTACCCACTGTGTCAGTTACCACACTGCAATTTATCAAGGAACTATTTTGCCTGGTGAACCAGAAAGTAAGCAACTGCGGCCTGGTTCCCTCTTTCTGGCTTTGTGTATGTTGTAATGGCCATATTGCAGTTTGTTATGTAGTTATCTGAGCCATTCTGGCACATGCATTGCTGGTCTTGTAGCTTTCTTTCTTTAGATTTTTTTACACCATTGCTCAACTCAGCGACATGTGGAAATTAATTTTCTGCTTGAGTATGAATAAATATAAAACTGTGATACAGTTATCTTTTTATTTTTTCTCTCAAAAGTAACTGGTAAAAAGAGCGTTTTTATAGAATTGTATATTTTATTTTATATGTAAAATGTTAAAGTGAGTTAGGAGCATTTACTTGCCGTAGAAATAAGTTTACGTTTGAAATGTCCTTTTTTGGTGAACATTGCATTTGTAGGATTGCTTTTAAACGTTTTTCATAATTGTGTAGCAAATTTCATGCCCAATAAACGTTTTTTCTGAAGAGGAAATTATTAAAGGTATTTGTGTCGGAAGCAAAAATGTGCAAGAGAGGAAGATGGGAACTTCATTGCGAGTTAATGATAGCATTAAACCAAATAGAACGATACTTCTGTTTTAGAAAATATAAATGAGTGTACAAGTGCCCCCTGTGTACACGGAACATGTACGGATGGTGTAAATGAATTTACGTGCACGTGCAATGCTGGTTATGAAGGGACCCTTTGCGATGGTAAAATCACGTTCATTTCTCGTGTTTTAATTTGTCTTTGGATCAGCAGTTTGCTATATGCAATATGCAATTTAAGTTTGAAGTTAGAGTACTAGAGTACTAAAGTACAAAATACAAAGGAAAAGAACAAGTGGTTTAGTGGTCGACCAATGCACTTAACTATAAAATTGTTTCACTAATTACGCCACAGAAATCTGCACAAGTATTTTCAATATCTTTTTCTTTAATGTCGTTAGTAAATTCCAATGAATCTGTCAATGTGTGTATTGTAGTTGATATAATATCAAAGATTTCCTTATATTAGAAAATTCCAATGAGTGCGCCAGTGATCCGTGTGTCCACGGCTCGTGTGTAGACGGCGTGGATGGATTTACATGCACATGTTCCAGTGGATACGAAGGAACACTTTGTAACGGTAAAGCTTGTTTTTGTTCTCTTTGGAAAAGAAAATATCAGACAGCATTTAAAGTTGAGTCAACAACTCTGGCTACCTATCCCACGTGTTTTTTTCTTACTTTACCCTTAGGTGCGTTAAAAATAACAGAATAATAACTGATTATAATAACAACGTTATTACAATTACAATTGTAGAAAATTCCAACGAGTGTGCGAGTAATCCGTGTGTGCAGGGGACATGCACGGACGGCGTAAATGAATTTACTTGCACATGCAGCGCTGGATATGAAGGCACACTTTGCAATGGTAATCATTTTATTGATGTTTCCTGTTACCGTTCTTTGTTCTGGCTCTGATCCCTTGACCCTGATCAGAATACTGGTTCTACAATCTGCATGGACAGAATAAAATCCAGGTGTTTTCAAACACAAAATTTGAAAGCGTTTGAAGAAAATACTACTGATTGCGCCAGTAATCGTTGTGTACACGGGGCATGCACAGACGGAGGAATGGGTTTACATGCACTTGTAGCGCTAGATATGGGGAAACATTATGCAGTGGCAACGCTGATGTTTCTTCTGGCTCTTAAACTTACAGTTTGCGTATATTGGGTGTAAATTGACTTTTTATCAAGAAACGTAAGCTGTTTAATTTAGTCGGTTATTGCTGTATCATTTTAAAAACATGTATTGTGAAATACCCACGTATCTTTAATAAAAGTATAAAATATAAGATATTTGTGGAATGGGCATTTTAATAGGAAAATTGTTCTAAATACCATAGTTATTGAAAGATTTAACTGAAGGCAGATTCAAAATAGTAAAAAATAACACCAAACTAACAAAATAAAACTTTAGACAAAAGAGCTTTTGTCGTTTTTAAAGAAAATTGATGTTTTACAAAGCTAAATTCATTTTCCCAGTTGGAATAGGGACATCCGTTTGGATGGCTATTCTAAATAGCTTAAACCATCTGGAAAAGCGGACCTAAGTCGATTGATCCATCTCGATTCGGTCTTCAAATGAAGCGGATGTTCAATAACAATAGCTTCGTAAATCATATTAATTTCTCCATAGACACTATAGGCACCAATCTCTAACGAGTAACAAGTTCTGCCTTCTTTGTAGACACCTAGCTTTTCAGTTACCAACCCCCAAACGGTGGTTTTAGGCAAATTGTGACCAGTTATGCGGGGTAAACTGCCTGCCGTTATATTAAATGGCCCGTTTAATCCACTCTGAGTGATTTGGCTCTATGGGCCAAGACCGCACTATACATACATTTGGGCCTGATGAGTACCAGATGGTACGAACCGCTTTCAACCTTTGGCGTTTGTTTTATCATTGTTTACTACTAATAATCAAGGCTTATCGCCTCAGTCCCACCACTTACAGGGTGTGTTGGTGAAAATCGGGAAGTCTGAGATAAAGTTTCGCCACCTCCGATGGTGAATGGGGTATTACGCGAATTAAGAAATGTGTTTCACGTGTTAACACACGGGGAATTGCTAGGTAACTTGCCTACAACAGACAATTTGAAACTTGTCTAGCGTTCGTCGTATTGGAATTCTCGATTTCTCTTACCATTCTTAGCATTCGTAAACATGACATTTTCAAACAAAATTACAATGAGTTTTCAAGCAGTCCTTGTGTTCAAAGAACACGTACGGACGGTGTAAATGGATTTACTTGTACCTGCTAAAGTGGATATGGAGAAGCATGTTGTGATGGTAAAATAATGTTTGCATTTTGTTTAATGCCTGATTTTCTTAGATTTTATTGATTCGTGGTACCTCCTTTCATGTGGCAATTCCACATATTACATGAAAAGTTCGTTTGCTTACTTACAGCAAATACAAATGAATGTGCTAGTAATCCCTGTGTGCATGGGGCATGCGTTGATGGCATAGATGGATTCACGTGCACCTGCAACGCGGGATACGAGGGGACACTTTGTAATGGTAAACCCATCGATAACTTCCATATCACTGCGAAAACCTACAATCTGTAGTTTTGTTTATGAATGTTTTTCATAACTCTCAATTGCATCTTCCTCGTATACATTCAATTCAGACGTACGGCATTTCATGGTGTACAGTAGAAACTCAACTATGCATTAAAACTATATAGCAGTTTTGAAAGAAGGGCGGCTATGCTAAATCCCCACATGACGACCGATCCGATTTCAAAAGTCTTTGTTCTCAGACCCCTGCAATTAGTTTGTTCTTGAAAATGCAGGGTAATTAACTAAAAAAACGATAAAATTATTCAAGCTTAAACTATCGCTATATCGTTTAAACTATATCCCTTAATAAAAGCATGAAATATAAGAGGTTTGTGAATTGGCATTTTAATAGGAAAATTGTTGTAATTACGATCGTTATTGAAAGATGTAACTGAAGACAGATTCAAAATATTAAATAAATAACAACGAACTAACAACATAAAACTTTATACAAAAGAGCTTCTGTCATCCTTTAAAGAAAATTCAAATGATTGTGAAAGCATATTACATGAAAAGTTCATTTGCTTACTTACAGAAAATACAAATGAATGTTCAAGTAATCCCTGTGTGCATGGGACATGCGTTGATGGCGTAAATGGATTCACGTGCACCTGCAATGCGGGATACGAGGGGACACTTTGTAATGGTAAACCCATCGATAACTTCCATGTCACTGAAAAAGACCGTATAATCTGTAGTTTTATTGAGAGTGTATGAAGGTTTTTCATAACCCTTGGCTGTTAACGAGTACCTTAACTTAACTTTCAAATTGGAATTTATCAAACTAGGCTATGCCATGAAGGATCAAACCCACACCGAAACTTATCATTTTAAAACAATGTCATCTTCCCCGTGTACATTCAGTTCAGACGTACGACATTTCATGATCTACAGTAGAAACTCAACCATAAATAAAACTATAGAGCAGTTTAGAAAGGCGGCTATGATAAAACCTGTTCACATAAAGACCGATCTGATTTGAAAAGGCTTAGTTCTCATACCTTTCTAGTTAGTTTTCTTTCTAAAAAATATAGGGTAATTAACATTTAAAATAACGATAAAATGATTCAAGTTTAAAATATATCGCTATATTGTTTAAACTATATCTCTTAAAAGCATGAAATATAAGATAGTTGTGGAAAGGGCGTTTTAATAGGAAAATTGTTGTAATTACAATCGTTATTGAAAGATTTAGCTGAAGGTTGACTCAAACTATTAAATAAGCAATATCAAACTAACAGCATAGAACTTAAGACGAAAGAGCTTCTGTCATTTTTAAAGAAAATTCAAATTATGTGCCAGCAGTCCTTGTGATCAAGGAAAATGAACCGATGGTGTAATTGAATTCACTTGCACGTGCCATAGGGGATATAAAGGGACGCTTTGTGATTGTAAAATAATTTCTGCATTTTGTTTAAAGCCTAACTTTTTTAGTTGTTATTGCTTCACGATACCTCCTTTCATGTGGCAATTCCACATATTACATAAAAAGTTCGTTTGCTTACTTACAGGAAATACAAATGAATGTTCAAGTAATCCCTGTGTGCATGGGACATGCGTTGATGGCGTAAATGGATTCACGTGCACCTGCAATGCGGGATACGAGGGGACACTTTGTAATGGTAAACCCATCGATAACTTCCATGTCACTGAAAAAGACCGTATAATCTGTAGTTTTATTGAGAGTGTATGAAGGTTTTTCATAACCCTTGGCTGTTAACGAGTACCTTAACTTGACTTTCAAATTGGAATTTATCAAACTAGGCTATGCCATGAAGGATCAAACCCACACCGAAACTTATCATTTTAAAACAATGTCATCTTCCCCGTGTACATTCAGTTCAGACGTACGACATTTCATGATCTACAGTAGAAACTCAACCATAAATAAAACTATAGAGCAGTTTAGAAAGGCGGCTATGATAAAACCTGTTCACATAAAGACCGATCTGATTTGAAAAGTCTTAGTTCTCATACCTTTCTAGTTAGTTTTCTTTCTAAAAAATGTAGGGTAATTAACATTTAAAATAACGATAAAATGATTCAAGTTTAAAATATATCGCTATATTGTTTAAACTATATCTCTTAAAAGCATGAAATATAAGATAGTTGTGGAAAGGGCATTTTAATAGGAAAATTGTTGTAATTACAATCGTTATTGAAAGATTTAGCTGAAGGTTGACTCAAACTATTAAATAAGACATACCACACTAACAACATAACCTTTTAGACAAAAGAGCTTCTGTTATTTTTAAAGAAAAATCAAATAGTGTGCCAGCAGTCCTTGTGATCAAGGAAAATGAACCGATGGTGTAAATGGATTCACTTGCACGTGCCATAGGGGATATGAAGGGACGCTTTGTGATTGTAAAATAATTTCTGCATTTTGTTTAAAGCCTAACTTTCTTAGCTTTTATTGCTTTACGATACCTCCTTTCATGTGGCAATTCTACATATTACATGAAAAGTTCAATTGCTTACTTACAGGAAATACAAATGAATGTTCAAGTAATCCCTGTGTGCATGGGACATGCGTTGATGGCGTAAATGGATTCACGTGCACTTGCAATGCGGGATACGAAGGGACACTTTGTAATGGTAAACCCATCGATCACTGCAAAAACCGTATAATCTGTAGTTTTGTTGAGAGTTTATGAAGGTTTTTCATAACCTTAGCTGTTGACAAGTACTTTAGTGTGACCTTTAAATTGGGATTTATCAAACAAGACCATGCCATGAAGGATCAAACCCACACCAAAACTTACCATTTTAAAACAACTGCATCATCCTCGTATACATTCAGTTTAGACATACGACATTTCATGATGTACAGCAGGAACTCAACTATGCAAAAAGCTAAAAAGCATTTTTGAAAGAAAAGCGGCTATGATAAAACCTGTTCACATGACGATCGATCCGATTTGAAAAGTCTTAGTTCTCAGACCCCTCTAGTTAGTTTGTTCTTGAAAATGCAGTGTAACTAACATTTAAAGTAATAATAAAGTGATTCAAGTTAAAACTTTATCGCTGATTTATTTACAGTTTTTTCGATGAACTTAATAATTTTTTAACTGAATTTCACAAGTCTTCTCTAAAGCCGTTACAAGGGAATATTAGAACTGATGTTATATAATCTCCGTTTTTCAAATGAGTCAAATGTGCAGTTTAGAGCAAAATGATTTAAAGGCATCCTCTCATATAGTTTGCCCGTTGCAATGCTCATATGGGTCTCCATTACAAATACTATGTCCATCAAGTAGTGACAACTATTGCTGTGCTTTACTAGACTATTTGCCTGAATAGTGTTTTATTAAACCTGTTGAACGGCATTGGAGAACATGTTAATCGTTCTATTTGGTGGGGCAGATACAGTAACAACCGTCTCTTGGGTGATTCCTACACTTCTGATTTGATCCAACTGATCTCAGTTTATAATCTATTTACTTTTTATAGTACGTTATCGTTTATCAGTCATTTTATTAAAACCTTATCACTTATATATTAAGTATAAATTTAAGTTGAACATCCTGTTTTGCTTAGCAATATTACGAGGTCTTTTGCTATTTTTTGCGTGTTTCTCATTGGGCTATTTTCTCTCAGTAGTCATTAAGTTAACAGGAAAAGCAATTACATTGAATAACTTCTTTGTTGGGGATATAAATTCAACTGGATATTGTCCACAACGTTTTGCTGCAAAGCTTACAAGGAGTTTATATGTACACGACTCTTCATTGAACATTTATTGGCTTATTCTTTTTATACTTATATCACCAAATCTTGCAGAAAGTTGAAGTTATGAATTTGGAAAATATTCCTTGCTGTTTTAAATAAAAATTTTAAGCATTTTACATATCTAGTCCTTGGGTAAGTTTTTGTGAGATGGCAAAAATGCGGTCATGAAAGGCAGCCACTTTTTGCTTTAAAATACTATTAAACTAAAAAGACTATTCAACGTGTAACCGTTAACATAAATCGATTCATGACTTCCAGGGCGCAAATGATAAAAATTTCGGAAATGCAACTTTTCACTTAAGTGTCACATCAATATAACTGAGAAAGAGTTTGGCAGATAAAAACCAATTTTTATTTCAGTTGAGAGTCCAGTATCGGTGTCCCTGTCTTACGGCCATTATGGAATATTAACTGTACAGTATAGTGGCACCTGGGGTACTGTGTGTGATGATTACTTTGACGCAAACAGCAATGGATGCACAGTCGTTTGTCGACAGCTCGGATACACGTAAGTATGATTCTTGCTGCCATAGGAAGTGTAAGGGCGTTGGTGGCCGAGTGGTTAGCGCGTCTGACCGGTGGCAAGAATGACGTGAGTTCGATCCCCCCTGTAACGGTACTCATGGTATGCTCAATACCTAGGAGTGTGCGCATACAATTGGATACTTGGCTTCAACCAATAATGCATGTCACAAGATGGAGTTTGAGCGCCAATTGTAATTAGTAGGCAGACCACCAGTTGAACAGGTGTACACGTGCAATTGAAGGGCCAAGAATAATAATATGTGAACCACTTGAGCATCAAATAGAGAAGATAGATAAAAATGATCTCATTATTATTATTTTTATTATTATTATTATTATTATTATTATTATTATTATTATTATTATTATTATTATTAAGCAATAAATTTATGCCTATAAAATGTAGACTATAAAGGGGTCAGCTAGATATTGTTCGATAGATAGACAGATCGATCATAGAATGCGCACTTTAGAAGATCATTGTTATACATATTTCATCATATTAGAAATTTTATGAAACATTTGAAATAAGAACAAAGATAAACGTAAAGTGAAAATTTAAAATAATATCATAACATCCCTGTTAATAACATAATCTAATTGGTGTGATCTAGCTGATTGAGATGTTTAACTTTGAAAGTAATCTGTAATGAATCATTTTGGGGTTTGAGAACTATTATTTCATATCAGCCTGATTGATTTAAAGCGTGTTGAACTAATACGAAAGGTCTGTGCATACACGAATATTTCTGCTGTCGAAAAGCATTAAAGCGGAGCAATATTACGGCGTCATCAGGGTTACGAGAACGAATTTTTTTGTTATGCTCACAGTATCTGAATAACCAAATTTCTAATTGCCTAAAAGGGCAATTAGAAATTGCCTATTGCCTAAAGGCAATTGCCTAAAAAGGCCTTAACAAGACCTTAAACAGCTATACAATTCTTCATTTCCAAATGTGAAAACATAAATCTGGCAAAAAGAGTGCTAAAAAGGAGTTTCTTTTGTCTTGTTCTGAATAAAATCACCATACCGTTTTTTTCTCAACTTTATTTTTCCATTTCACGGCATGGGTAAATAATAATTTCAACATATCCAATTTGTTTTTTTTTATTACACTAAAAGTGACATTTGCTTCTAGAGAAGTACACATAACATATAAAAGAAAACAGTTTACTCTGAGGATTTGCTACGGTGCAGCTACATAAGAATCTGTGTTGCAGGTATGGTATTCACACCGAGTGCGGGGCTGGTACGGGTACAATATGGCTGGATGACGTGCAGTGTACAGGCACGGAGAACAGCATTTCTCAGTGTCCGCATCTCCCTTGGGGTAGCCACAACTGTGCGCATGGCGAAGACTCGGGCTGTCGGTGCTGTAACAGCAACGCTCATTGCGACAACAGAGCGTGTCCAGGTGAGGGATTGTGGCTCTGTCTACGAAATAAAACATTATCATTGATATGCGATATTCCGGAAGCAGTATAACGTTACATTATCACCATATCGATGTCTCAGCCCTGAATTTTTTAGGCAACAAGATGTCTTCTGATTTATTTATTTATCTTTTTTTTGCTGCCCATAATTAGGAAGATATATATATATATATATATATATATATATATATATATATATATATATATATATATATATATATATATATATATATATATATATATATATATATCGACAAAAGTGAAGTTACAGCTAAGTTTTCAAAAAGTTTTCTCGAAAATAAAAATGTTTATGTTGTCCAGTTTCCGGGGTGGTCCCTTTTATAGGTCTCATCCATAATATTTTATTTACTGATATATAGTTGCACCTTAATTTTAATTTAAAACTTAGAGTTTTAAGCGGCTGCTTCCATTCAGCCATGATGTCCGAATAACTTAATCGCGTCTCTGGTATAGACAATAAAGTATGGTCAAACGAATCTGAATAAAAATCGGAACGTACTGGGTAAACTGTATTTTCCGCTGCAATATTATCAAAACTACAATAAAGAAGTAACTACTACATTATCAGCACGATATGAAAAGGGATCGGAATGGGGGTCAACAAAGAGAAAATATAATATATATATACCTTCTACACATTTATTGGGACAAAGGAGGGATAGAGGCACTGGGGCTGGCAAGGATGATGGTAATACTGGTGTTGCTGTTCCATATGCTGCATGCCTGTAGTGCTGAATAAACCGTAAAAAGGGGCGATTTATGTATAGCAGCAACTCCCATGAGAGTTGGCACTTGGCCAATGAGCACATAGCAGGATGGCGAAATGGTGACAAGATGTCTGGGGTGGACATCGTGTGTTTTCACTGTCAAGAATCTAGGGTGTGGAAAGTTTGCCTATCACAGGCCGAGTTCAAAAAGGGTTGTTTCAACCAGTTACAAGCCTAGAAAAACTTCGTTCTCTGTTTCTTAGAAAGTGAACGTGCCATAAAGCATACACCCGCATAACCGTTTTGAACGAAAATAAACAAATTTTATTTTGTTCAATAATTAGCACATAATCGCCATTGCAACCTACAACATCTTTTTGTAAGATTACCGCTATTTGTATTATTGCAGTCTTCAAACCAATTTTATACATTCGCGCCAACTGTAGTTAAACAACTTTGTTTGTGCTTGAATGGGCAATACTATTTTTTCTGAGAATGTAAGGTTGAAGAGTTATTTGTGGGATGGCTATTTTTGTCAATGATACCACCTAGAAGAGTTAAATACAAAACTTGCAGAAAGTTGCTTTGGTCAAACAACCAAGCTTTCCTTATCGCATATGCCTTTCTGAGCTTTCATGTGTTGCTAAGACATGATTACACGAATAAGAGAGAACATACGCCGTTCCTGTGGTTTGGCCAAAACATCAAACATATAAAGACCGTTATGTCCTGGGTCCTTGTTTCTCGGGTTGTTCGGTCTGGTGTCCCCATGTCCAAGACCCTCATGTCCCCCGGCCCTTTCGTCTAGATATTATCCTTTATCGTTACTAACAAGTTGACCCAGTTAGCTTGCGATCAAATTAATATTAGTGTCAGTGTTTCAGTCATCCTTTTTTTTTTGACAACTAAGATGAATTTAATGCATTAAAACTATTGGAACAGTTCTGATTAGTTTTTGTAAATATAGTATAGTCTGCAGTTTTTAGCACTACTTTATAAGATGTATAAATAATTTTCCACACAGTTCCATCAGTGGGATCCGTAGATCTGACGCATGGTTGGTACGGCATTTTGTACATATACTCAGGAAGCGAGTGGGGGACAGTATGTGATGACATTTTCGACGAAAATGCCAACGGCTGTGTTGTTGTTTGTAGACAACTGGGTTATACGTAAGTTTTTTGTCTGAAACAAAAATATACACATAATTCTTCCTTTCTGTTAAAGAATTGAATTATTGTTGTCAAAAAACTCATTCCAGTTAACGTTAGACAGTTATGGATAGACGTCACATCCGAGGTAGAATCAATGTCGGGCTTGGTTGTTTATGGACGCGGAAACAACTTCTACCTTCCGACATTGGATAGGGGTCGATTATTCGACGTCTAATAAACGACGCCTAATGAGGTTGCAAATAGAAGTCGGAACCCGTTATGTAGGCGTTGGAAAAGCAACATCGTATAGACATCAGGAAAATGTTAATCTAGAATCGCCGTCAAGGCAGCAACAATTATAGTGCGGTCACCCCTCCGTCACAGTACCCCATCCTTGAGTTGTAACGTCTCACAAGATATGGATGAAGTCGTTTTCTATGAATATTTGTCAAAAGGAAGTGGGTGGGAAAAACTTGCGCTCTCCTGAAACTCTGGTAGTGTACATCCTCGACTTGATATATTTTCAAAGTAACCTTGCATGCTATCATTTCCGGTGAGCGATAACACCGGGACTTCACTGATTGGTTGTGAGTCAGACGTCTATCCAACTTTGATTTTATGACGTCTATCAAACGATGCGCCAAAGACGTTGCGACCAAAAGCTATGTTGCTTACCCAAAGTCTATTTAACGTCATGTGAAATATGTTGGCAAGACATTGATCTGTGGTCATGACCATTCACAACCGAAGTAGAACGTGAATTAATATTGCGGTTTGCTTCTGTCGACGTCGCAACCTCAAAACGACGTTGAATCGAGCTTACTGGGATACATCCATTTTTCAAAGAATAAAATAGGTTATTTATGTGAACATTTGCTATATTCAAAAGGACTGATTTTTGTGCCACAGGAGGCAAAATTATATATGCTGATAGAAAACACTAATTTAAAGGCATAGTTTTGCAATAAAATCTAGGAATAGGAAAAAGTATGGGACCACTGAAAGTGACTTTTTTCCGGGATGGTTCGAAAACGAGATTTCACTGCACCAACTCTAATGAACCTAGTTCTCTCTAATCACGTTGAAAGTCAAGTCTTTCTTTCTTTCATTTCTTTTTTCTTTTCTTTCTTTCTTTCATTTTTTTTCTTTCTTTCAGTTATGGCATACACGTTGAGTGCGGAAGTGGCACTGGACCGATTCACCTAGACAATGTGCAGTGCAATGGTGGAGAAGGTAACCTGGACCAGTGTGCGCACCACGCGTGGGGAAGCCATAACTGTAATCATCACGAGGACGTCGGCTGTCGGTGCTGTAACCACAACAGTTACTGTGATAACATGGGCTGCTGAAATACGCTCATTTCCCTGGAATGGGGACATCTTTTGCATGTAGTCAAGTAACTGCAGACAGGATTTACAAGGAAAACAACAGGCATTTTTAACAATTATGTTCGAAAGAAAAAAAGACGATTTGCAAAATTCAAAACTTCACCAGAAATGACATGTTAAGGGTGATAATTGGGAGCGGTGTAGAATGATGAAACCCTCAAAATATATCAGTTATGGCTCAGTGTACTTTAAAAAAAAAAAAAGATGAAGCAGGAATGATAGTGCATGGCAAACAGTACGCGGCAAATGATAGTACATGGCAAACAGTACATGACAAATGTTAGTACATGGCAAGCAGTACAGTCTTTTTTTATATTTCTGTAACATTTGTCAAACCTACTTGTCCTTTTGGAGACGGTTGGTCTTTGAGTAAAGAAAACAATGATCAAATTTTACGGTCTAATTTCTTAAACTTAAACATTGGATGTTGTCCCGTAGGGTAATTCCCATGTGGGCATTTTTCAGTTAGCTATTGTCCTGTCAGGTATTTTCCAGATATTGCGATATGTTGACAACAGGAACAGAAGTTTGCCGTATATTGTTGGCATGTATAAAACATACATGGTTATTAACACTTGACAAGCCTTTGGCTTGCAAGAGTTATATGAATTTGTGCGAGCAAAATTCGTCCTTTTTTTTTTCTTCTTGACAGTTTTTCCGATTTTTTGTGTCTTCTTCTTCTCTGACACTATGGGCCCTAGGACCATGAAACTTGGGACTTATGAAGAGCTTGATATGAACATGTGCATGTCACTTTTTATTTTCGTCTTTGATTTCGTTTTCTTTGTTAAAACGCCATGTGAAAAGAGTGTATTTTTTGCAAGTAAATGCGTAGCATTTAATGCACAACACAGAACACAGTTGCTGAGCTTTGTGCGAGCTCTCACTGCGCAAATAGATAACACTGCCTGGTCAGTCAATAAAACCTTAAGTCAACAGGAACCAAACACTACTCGGCTTATTCAAGCTGTGTTGTTTGCAATATATTATTCAAGAAATAACCCATTGAAGGAAGTATTTTTGCGTTTTAATTTTTGTCAAGTGTTTAACATTTCGCTAGCGGAATGAGCCTCTAGTTTTTTATCTAAAAATACTAAAATTATTTTCTTTTAATGTAGATGCAGTATAGTAATCATTTTCGAAACAACAGTCAAAAGTTTTCTGAAGTGTTGTTCAATTATGTGACCAAGTTACCGTGTTAAACTGCATGGTTAATATACGTCTAAGGTATGCCGTACTTATCATCTCATAAACATCTTGACTCGGCTTAAGTCTGGCATTCAGCCGAGAGATGCTTAGTTGAGCAATATTTAGCTGAGCGACATTGAAAAAAATAGTGATATACCACATGTGGTCTAAAATTGTAATTGCAAATCTGGTTGTTCGATTCTTAAAAAAGTAAAAGATTGTTTTCCTTGAATGATCTAACGACAGGTAAGACAGCCCTTGGCATTAAAAGGATTTAGCTGTGTGCAGGGCAGTGCAGGTATTGCCACTTCTGCAACCCCGACAGATAAAACAACCATTTGCATAAAAAGAAATTTAGGGGTTTATCCTTCTTGAAGGAAATAGATCCTTCTTGGAGGAAATAGATCCTTATTTGAGGAAATAGATCAGTGGTTGTATTCTGTCTATTTAGATCAACTGTCTCTGGTTCAGTTCTGGCCAAGAAGGCATATAATTATAAATTTTGACTGAATGTCGCAGATGAAAATTTCGGCTAAATGTCGCTCGGTTAAATATCTGGATACCAGTGTGAGCGTCATTTCCAACAACATTATAGACTCAAGTGAAAAACACGGCTTCTACCATTGGATGATTTATCAAATAATTTTTTGTCTTACAAAAGCATTTATCGTCTTTGTGTGATTTGAAGTTTTACCACTGTTGATCCCTTTTTACATTTTAAGTTTTTTTTTTAATTTTCCGCATTTAATTATTGCAGCTGGCGAGAAAAATTTAGATGTATCCAAAATGAAGCAGAAACAAACCTACCTTCACCATATCATTAAGCCTTGTGCCCTTAATGGAATCTGTATCTTTCGGCAGTTTGGGCTTCAGTATCGAATTTACTTAGTGGGATGAGATTTTGCATATTTCATTCAACCGTGGTTCATTTCATGTAATTATCAGGTTATACCTTGTGCAGCATGAAATTAACATAGCGGGAAGAAGCACGGCAGCACTTAGCTTTTCTGGTCGAAGTCATACACTTCGAAATGAATAAAATTTTCTCTCTCTATTTATATATATTCACTTTGCAAGGTTGCATATGCCCATGGTAAATAGTTTCGGAGAACTATTCCGAAACAAAACAGCATCCAAATTTGACATACAGACGGACGGACAGACAAACGGACAGAGGACAATCCAATAGAACCTCCCCCGGTGTAACGAAACGTTTTGACCCCCAAACAAATCGACCCCCGGTCGATTTTTTTTAAAAACAAACAGACGATTTGTTTTAGGAAAGCCCGCCATAACAAATAGACCTCCCCTATAATAAAATGACCCCCCTCCAAAAAATCATGTTTAAATATAAAATGGAAGTAAAAAAGTGCATATGGTTTTTGAATACTATTTTAAGTATTTTCTACCTCTTGATGTAGAAAATTATTATTTTGAGCCATTGAAATGCCATTATTGAGCTTGGACAGATTTGTTTGGTCACTATGTTAGTGGTGTTGGAAGTGTTTTCGGGTTTGAAAATGTAGATGTTAGTTGCTAAATAAATTGTTATTCATGGATATAGTTTTTATTTTAATTAAAGAAACTAATAAGGTGGCCATATATGGAAAGAAATAAATAACTCAACAAAAAAATAAGAAGGATAAAACATTTCAGGGGGGGGGGGGGGGGTCTGTTTGTTTTAAAACAAATCGACCGGGGGTTTCCTTACACCGGGCTCGCCCGGTTGGGGTCTAAAAATTATAAAATTCAGGAAAAATGACAAGTTGATGAGATGGTCGGGTTTTTTTTATTTCGCTGGTGGTCACATGACCGGGGTAATTTGGTAGGGACGCCATTTTTGCCACACACGGATTTTTGCCATGTATGCCATGTAACCGAAACGCATCTCCGACGTCTAATAAACGTCTCTGGTGTGACATGAATAAATTGACGTTGGATGGACTCGAAAAAATGGACGTCGACCACTGGAAATCGACATTATACGTATCCTGCATAAGCGGACGACCCAGCGGAAGAAGTACTGTGACGGAGGGTACCACTCTATGACTGTTGCTGTATTGATGTTGATTCCAGCATCTATACAACGCCGGGAGCTAGGCCTTGTTTCGACTTCCGTTTGCAAGTTTTATGCAACGTTGTTTGAACTTCGGATAAACAATTTACACCCACCATGAACTGAATGGTTGATTTCCATACCCAGGCACTGAAGGAGTCGGTGTGCAAACCGTAAACACATTTGTGAAATTTGCAGAAATGTCAAGCAGCGTCAATTTAAAAAAAAAAAAGAGTTTGCATGAGCTTGTTATTGTTGACACGCAAAAGATGGTCGTGCCAATTAAAGGGGTCAATGCACAATTCTGTTTGAAAAGAAATGACACATCTTTGCACATGCCTCGACACAGACGGCTTGCGAAGACGTCCGGGCTTACCCTTCTATTTACACGACACACAGTTCTTCATGCGAACTGCTATTTTCCTTCTTTTTTTATTGGCCATTTTCAAGAGTTAATGTTTGGCAGTTTATGAATATAATCTATACAGCCCCCCCCTAAATCACCCCCTTTTGAAAATCATGTGAATTTAGATATGCCAACATTGTGCATATTGTCGACCAAATAACCCAGATGACATAACAAAAAGGTGGAACTCTGTTTCATTCATCTATTTCAACACACAAGGAAGCGCTTATTTTCAGAGATCCCAGGTTGCAAATGTAAACAAAGATCGCTAAACTTATTACAACTGTGGTTTTTTTGCATGAAATACTGCAAGAATAAAATAATTTTTGTCAACTGAACACGATATTTGTCTCAATAGAACCGGTGTAAGGAAACGTTTAGACCCCCAAAATAAATCGACCCCCTGGTCGATTTGTTTTACAACAAACAGACCCGCCGGTCGATTTGTTTTAAAACAAACAGACCTCCAATGAAATGTTTTAACCCTCTTTATTTTTTGTTGATTTTTTTATTTCTTTCCACATATGGCCACCTTATTACTTTCTTTATTTGAAATAAAAACTATATCCATGAATAACAATTTATTTAGCAACTAACATCTACATTTTCAAACACGAAAACACTTCCAACACCAAAAAAAAATCTGTCCAAGCTCAATAATGGCATTTCAATGGCTCAGAATAATAATTTTCTACATCAAGAGGTAGAAAATACTTAAAATAGTATTTAAAAACCATATGCACCTTTTTTACTTCCATTTTATATTTAAACATGATTTTTTTGAGGGGGTCATTTTATTATAGGGGAGGTCTGTTTGTTATGGCGGGCTTTCCTAAAACAAATCGACCGGGGGGTCTGTTTGTTTTAAAACATATCGACCGGGAGTCGATTTGTTTGGGGGTCAAAACGTTTCATCAACCGGAAGTATTTGCTGGTAAGTCCATGAATGTCCTGGGACATTGTGACCAGCGGAGATCTAGTTAATGAAGTATCAAAATGCTTGTGGGATCTCCACAAAATAATCAACGCACCAGAAAATGCCAGATTTATAGGCTGTCAATTTCCTTGTTGTGCCTCAAGATGATTAAAAGTATGTCCAAGGAGACTGCACCAAGCAATTTTAGATAAAAAGCCCCCCCCCCCCCCTTTGTGTTAAAGTTTTTGGATTTATTATATGCGAGGAAGGAAGTGATGCGTGGGTGATTGGAAATTTAAGACCTAGCGTAACATGCTCCATTAATATGGGGACTAGCTAACTTCGGTTATACTTAAGTAAAATAGAGCAGTTGAACATTTTGATACGTTATTGTAATTGGGTTATGATTCAATTGTTAACTAGTTCTTAAGAAAATGCAATCTCAACAAAACTCATTAGAAAATTAAAAATCTGTGATAAAGAAACATCTAAAGAAGATGTAAAAACATCATAAGTTCTTTCATACCCTTACAAACACTAAATGGAAGGGGGGGGGGGGGGCTTTTTGCCAGGTATGCAAAACTGGGTGGGTGGGAGGGGCTTTATACCGTTTACCGCATCCCAGCTACCTCAAAGGAGACATCATTCTAAAGTGTAACATTCGCCTGATACAAACTTCCTGACGCCTAACAGAATGGACAGCTATCAATCCGAACAAATTTAGTCGTTTGGTTTGAAGCGAATATCAAATTAAAATACCGGTATTTCACGATTATTTGGCCAAATTTTGGACGATTTAAAAATACGAAGTGGCGCATATGGAAAATTTCTTTATTTTGTTTAAAGATATCGGTTTAAAAAATTTAAAGAATTTTTGTTGCTAAATTACCTAACATGGTGAGGAATCAATGCCCACGGTCATCAATCGGCATCATACAATGGTAGGCGCTGATCATTGAATTAATAGGCAGCATTCTAAGCCCATGAACAAGACGCCGTGAGTATCCCCGGTGAAAGAACTCCGAAGTTACACACGTTCCAGCGAGGTCCCAGCCCATTACAGCATACGCAGTGTTGCCACGCCCTTTTAAGCTAAAAGCAGGACGCTGTCCTACCAAAAGCAGGACGATTTTTTCAAAAAGCAGGACAAAAGCAGGACGTAATATTTTAGTTTAAAAAGTGACTTAACTCGATATAACCACGTATGGGCAGCGCCAGAACATGAAGGAAAACTGCATTTAATTCTGGAGTTCAAAAATTAAAACTTTACTTACAATTTTCATGACGAGGGGAATGCAAAGGTCAAAAATAGTAAAAATCGCTAACCATAAAAATTTCTTTGGTTTTCTGCCCAAAAAATTCGCCGATTTTTTGCCAATCACTAAAAGTTCATATTCAGTTAAGTAATATTGACTACTACCGTTACTTAAAATTTCAAGACAGTAATACTATTTTAGTGGGTTAGCTCAGAATTTATGGAATTTCTTCTTTTTTTTTTTAGATTTTAGCCAAAATTTTCGCAAATTTTTAGCCAATCACCCAAAATTGTACCGTCAAGATTTTACCGAAAATTTGTTGGGTTTTCGCCAATTTTTGGCGAATCGCCAAAATAAGTAATAGTCAGATAGGTAGTAACGCCTCCTAACTTCATCTAAAATTTCAAGACAGTATGATTATTTTCCAGCAGTTAGTTTTACTGAAAAATTTTGGTTTTTTGCCAGAACTTTCGCCAATTTTTTTACCAATCACCAAAAAAAAGTAACAGCCAGATAGGTAGAAACGCTTACTATTCTCACTTAAAATTTCAAGACAGTGAAATTACTTTCCTAGAAGTAAAGATTTTAAGACAAAATTTCGTTTTTCGCCAATATTAGGTTTCCTGCAACCTTACTTAAAATCTGAAGACAGTACTTATATTTTTGGCTTTTCGCCAAAATCTGCACCCAGTTTTGGCCACTCACCAAAAAAGTAATAGCCAGGTAGGTAGTAAAGCCTGGTACCTTCACTTAAAATTTCAAGACAGTAAGATTACGTTCCTGGAAATGGTTAAGACGGTACGAAAATATTCGCCAATATTTTCGACAATATTTGGCGAATCGCTAAAACAAGTTACAGCCAGGTAGGTGGTAACTCCTGCTACTTTCACTTTAAATTCCAACACGGTAAGACTATTTTTCAGCAGTTAGTAAAGATTTTACAAAAAATTTTCGCCAGTTATTGGCCAATTACCGAAAAAAGTAATAGCTAGGTAGCAGTAAAGCCTGCTAACTTATCTGAAACTTTCAAAACAGTAAGATTAATTTCCTAGAAGTAGTTAAGACTTTACGAAAAAAATTGGTTTTTCACTAATGTTTTCGCCAATTTTTGGCGAATCGCCAACAAAGAAATAGCCAGGTGGACACTTATGCGCCCTATCTTATACCAAAAATTCAAGACATTCAGGCTAAAATCCTGGGAGAATACGCGTTTTTAACTTAAAAGCGCTCATCGCACATACTTTCAACGACTGTTATAACCCCTGCTTCTAAAAAAAGAACAATAAAGAACGCTTGTAGAAAAAAAGTACGTTTTGAGGCAAAAAAAAGAACGATCCGAAAACAAAGACTAAATCTTAAAAAAAAAGAACGATCCGGCAAACCCGCTAAGTCACATTCTGAACAAACACCGAAAAATCTAGGTAGAGGCGCCGAAGGCGCCAAAAAATCTGATCTTGAACTAAATAATGAATTATTCGGTTATAAAAGCAGGACAAAAGCTGGACGAGATTTCACAATTTTGCTAAAAGCAGGACAAAAGCAGGACGTTTTCCAAAAATGCGAAAAAAGCAGGACATCTGCAAAAAACAGGACGGTGTGGCAACACTGCATACGCCTCGCGTCACCTAAAGGGGAATTCATAAAGGTCTGTTTGTTCTAAACTTCATATAAAAATATAACTATTAATAAAACACGGGAATAAATCACGCATATTTCCAGTGACACAATGAGTCATAGATCGTAAACACTCATTATTGGCTTCGACGAAACTTATGAATAGTGCATAATAGCAAGTGAGGTAACTTTGAACACGAGTATTTTACTGACTTGTGGCGTTGCTGACTACTATTTTCTTAATTTATTTTCATGATCTAACTGGCTTTAGGTTTTTTCAAAAGTCAGTTTAAGACTAACGGAACACAAGTGGGACGGACCCTTGAAAATGGTCCTTGATTTTAGGTCACAGATCTATCGGGACTATGAAGGTCAAAAGGGAGGATGACTCACAATAATATATCTTAAGAGTAAGCTTCAAGCTTATTAATTTTAAAACACGGGGTTTCTTTTTCTTTCTTTTTTTTTTTTTTTTTTTTGGTTGTTGTATACTCGTTAACAATAGCAAAAATTAAAATCAGACACTTTTAAAGCACATTCCTCTCGTCTCACACATGATTTCGTAGCGCATGATTACCTCAAGGAAGGCAGAACTAAAACTTACGGCAAAGACGCCGACCTTCTCTGAACAGCTATAGCAGTTAATTTAAAGTGAATTTTAAACTTCAAATTAAATGTCAATTAAAAGTGGAATTGCAGATTAAATTAGAGTGAGCATTAAAATGAGATTTTCAATTCAGAGTAAAACTAGAGCGGCCAGTGCACACAAAACACAAGAGTGCAGGCTTATATTACATACTTTCAATCGATACCTACTTAGTTTCTTGTTTTTGTGAACAAAAACAAATGTCTCCCCGACTAAACCCATGACCCCCCCCCCCCCCCCCCCCCACCCTAAACTGAAAAAAAAAATATTCATTTCTGCAAACATAACCTTCATTCATTGTAAAAAAAAACTCAAAATAAACCACAGAGACGGTGGTCACTGAAACAAATATAAATGAGCATCTTTTTTCATCGGAATCTGGAAGGTGGTCGCTAAAACGGGTTTTACTGTAGGCCCCTCTTTTCCCGATCTGAGGTTGGTCACTAAAGCAGTTTTACTGTACGTTACATTTTTATCCGGGTCTGAAAGGTGGTCAAGACAGGCAGGTTTTACCGTACGTCTTTTTACCTGAATGTGGAAGGGGTCACAACAAACGGTTCTTACTTTACATCTTTTTATCCAGGTCTTGAAGGCGGTCGGGATTTTTTTGCTAACCAACAACCTCCACACGCCCCCCCCCCCCCCCCCAGCTATTTACTGTACGTCCGACTATAAACACAACTCTAACCCTTTTACCCAAGGCAACGGTAACAGTCTGTACCCAAAGTGTAGCTATAGCCATGATAGACTACCTTGTCTTCGCACATTCCCATCGGCCAAATAGCACTAGGAAGGCATTCTTCATAACTGCGCATCAGATGACGCACCTCGGTGATAGAAGGGGGAGGCATTTCGTTGGCAAAATGGTGAGCTGCTCCTCATAACACAAGATATCGGACGACCCAATTTAATAGCGAAAAATGCTTCAGCAAACAATGCTAATCGATACAACATGGCTCCTATATATAGCACATCTTGGCAACCTAATCAAGTATGCGGCGAAAAAAAATCAATAGCTAGAGCTGCTTAGAGCTATAATACGACAATAGCATTCCATGACCTCGTAGATAACGACTCCATCATGCACCGCAACTGACACTGACCCCTGACTGAGTGGCACGTTACGTAACAGCCATAGATGAGAAATGCACAAAAAGCTCAATTTCAGGCAATAACAAATAGCAATGGACCGACAATAATGCTGTTACTGTTTTGAAGCTTTCTAAAGAATGCAGGAACACTAGATTGATTGATTGATTGGTTTAACGACACTAGCAACCCGTTAGGGTCATATTGTGTCAGGTATATGTTATTGAGAAGGTATATATTAGGTATATATTATAGGAAAGGTGGTGGAGGGGCGAGATGGTGAAAGGAAAGGTAATTACTGAAGTGTTTATTATAGATAAACGTTATTGCCGAGGTATATATTATAGGTAAGGTGAGGGGGACGGGGCGAGATACCAGTAGAACTGAGAAAAACCCAGTAAGACTGGTACCCCGAGGGGGGTCGGAATATCGACTCCGGCCCCCCTTTGGGTCAAGGGGCTCCTTTAAAAATAAAGGGTCGGACCCAAGAGAGGCAGTTTAACGTCATGCCCGGGACGAGGAACACTAGAGAATCTTCCGGAAAATCTTCCGAAATCCCCAGCGCAGTTAACACCCATGCATAGATAACATAGCAGCCAAAAATGGGGAGGCTAGGGTGGGGGGGGGGGTGTTGACGTTATGCACCTTTCTTGATTTTCTATACGAGTTTAATAATCTTGAACAAAACCGTTTGATTTATCCGAGGAATAACTACACCAAATTTAAAGTCGATCCGACTTTCCGATGTCGAGATATTTTTTTAAGAATAGATAACTTTTTACCCGTCAAAAGTTGAAACAGTCGTCTGACTGAACCAAGGAATATCCATATAAAATTTTAAGTCGATAGGACTTTCCGTTATCGAGATATTACGCATAAAAGATCTGGTTCAAAATATACATGTTTTACGCGATGACGTCATACGCCGCTTTCGTTCGTTCTACTTGCGAAAAATATTTAAAGTTTCTTTCGGAACTACCAAGCAATAATCCAATCAATTTCAGCTTTCTCCGGCGTCCAGCAGCTGAGAAATTTCGCACACAAGATTTTTACGCAATGACGTCATACACCTGCCCTAATCACGTGACACGCCAAAAATTGATAGAACAATCCGGCTGACCAAAGGAATAATTATATAAAATTTGAAGTCGATAGGACTTTCCGTTTTCGAGATATTTTGCACACAAGACCTTGTTTATAATATATACATATTTTACGTGATGACGTCATACGCCGTACTCGTTCGTTCTACTCGCGAAAAAAATACACAGGGTCTTTCGGACCAACCAAGCAACAATCCGACCAAGTTTCAACATTCTCTGATGTTCAGCGGCTGAGAAATTTCGCACACAAGATTTTTACGTAATGACGTCATACGCCTCCCTTAATCACCTGACATGCGCCAAAAATTGATAGAACCCGCCGACTGACCCAAGGAATACTGGTATAAAATTTGAAGTCGATAGAACTTTATGTTATCGAGATATTTTGCACACAAGATCTTGTTCAAAATATATACATATTTTACGTGATGACGTCATACGCCGTATTCGTTCGTTCTACTCGCGAAAAAATTCTACAGCGTCTTTCGGACCAATCAAGCAACAATCCCACCAAGTTTGAACTTTCTCCGATGTTCAGCGGCTGAGAAATTTCGCACACAATATTTTTACGTAATGACGTCATACGCTTGCCCTAATCATGTGACATGCGTCAAAAGTTGATAGAACCGTCAGACCTTACCAAGGAATAATTCGATCAAGTTTGAAGTTGATCCGACGTTTCGTTCTCGAGATATCTTGCACACAACACTTTGTTCACAACAGACTGACACACACACACACACACACACACACAGACACACACACACACGTACACACATACACACACACAGAACGTACAAACACTATATGTCTCCCCTTGGTCGGGGAGACATAATAAGAGAGAAAAAAAATTAAATTGAACCCTACTCGACACTGTTTGTCCTTTATCACTACAAAGCAACAGAGGAATACAAAATGAATATTTACAACGAAATTAAGATCGAAGTTTTCAAAGCTCTTTAGTTCTGAAAACAGGATTTTAGATAATTGCGTATAATTGATATTTTTACACTTGCATAAATCGAGAAAAAGACTATCGCTGAAATGGAAAAGCTATCATAAAGTATCCAGTAACCCGAAAGTTTCCACCAAAAGCTACTATGTCAATCAATGCTAAAAACATCGGGGACTTCTGTCATTTCGATATTTTTGGGCATAGCCAACTATTGAAATGATCAAGGCTGTAAATGCACACTGTGTTGAAAACACAGCCTGGGGCGATCTAATGCAGTGTATATTCAGTAAGATCTCAACCAGGTGGTTTTTACACTGCTAGCCTGTTATAAACAATGTTGGAAGCAGCCCCTTTTTTTAACTGAAACGAAAAGCCGGCAACATGGCAACAAAAACTGAATTGCGATAAACACATTTTTAAGACCGTTTGTCTCTCATCTCTCTCCCCCCCCCATCCCTACCCTCCCCCCCCCCCCCCGAAAAAAAACCATCTTCCACGACAGACCAACGGTCAAATGACGATACATGTTGATACAAAAGAACACATATTGCACCATCACAGCATTAACATTACAGGCGAATTTCTCAACCCAAGTCCAGGTCTTGTTTCAGCAAGCTTAACAATGGGGAAACAAGTGTTAGACCCAGGGTGCGAAATTTACCTACAAGTTTAACCAATAGCAATAATCTCGAAAGGTCGAAACATGAAGGTCCGTGTACATTGTGCCCAGCCGTAAAAAGCGAAGACATTACAAAGCTGAAAGGAGAAACCGACCAATTTTGACACAATTTTGATTTGGTAGAAGACCTTATGGGCAACCCTGCTGTCAAAAGAAATCGGACTAAATCTGTGGGACAAACAGCTTATTTTCTGTTTCTTGCAAAGCTATACGTTTATTTGGCCAGTTTCTGACGAACCCATAACAAAAATTCCTCAATTCCACTGAAGTTCTGTCTGAGATCACTGACGGAAACGAGCGGATCAGGGAAGGGAGGGAAGGAAGAAAGAACAAATGAAAGAAAGAGGAAAAGGAAGAAAGAAAGAAAGAGTTTTTATATACTGATTTTGTCATATTACTTTGTAAAGCCGGTTTGCAATGTGCCCTTATATAGACATCATTGATTATTTTTTATAATTTTGCATATAGATCTTGCAATTCTGAATCACCGACATGAATTGATATAGCATTGCCTATATAGTTTTCTGTGAGAAGCAGAACTATAAACATAGCCTGCAAACCTATGAAGGGAAAGAACGCCTTGAGCGGGACTTGAACTCACGACCTCTTGCATCGCCGGCGACAATGCTAACCGCTAGACCAATACGGCCTCCACACCTTACGGCTGGTGAAGAAGCGTTTGTTTTTCTGCAATTTCCGACACATATTTTAGCCAAATCGCCAAACAAAATAAGAGCCTGGTGCAGGACTTGAAGGGAACATCCCTGTAAAATTTCAACGTAATCGGACCTGATTTGTAGGACGGAGTAGCATTTCTGTGTTTTCTCGAATCTGGCCAATATTTGGGCAAAACCGTAAAAAAACACTGGGTGGAGGATTATCCAGTGAACAGTCCTGCTAAATTTCAAAGGAATCGAACCAGATAAGCAGGCAGAGAAACATTTTGAAAAATTGTTTATACATTTATAACTGACGACGGTTACCACACAAAGTGATGGTTATAGCAGATTGGCTGGGCTAAAAAAAACGGTATTAAGCTGCTGTTTCATGGCTCTGCCAACCGTTCTGCATTGACTTTTTAACTATAGGATTTGCAAAGTAAAGCACATCACAACAAAGAGGCTATTTGGGGGATCCTAGGAAGAGCTTGTGTTGTTTCGACGAACCTCAGGCAACAGCAAATACTGCTGAAGACGTGAGGGGACAGGCAAGAGTATTGAGCCGTACAAGACATTCGGCCTGATTGATTTGCGGATGGCCAGTCTGGATAAATGCTGAAGGGATGGCACAGTTCTTGTGCAGGTTTGCAGCCAGTGATACAGCTCATTGTTTGGAACCTGCTGTACATCAACCAACAAACAACGCATTTCATCGTTATTTAATCTGTTCCCAGATAAGAAAAAAATTTTAATCAATTCAGGAGATTTCATGGTCCTTAGAAATGTTTCATACAGTACACGGGTAGGTCTATTCCCGTGCTGGCTGAAGTCAGGTGTGGCGACAAGTAAGATCTGCAGAACATCCGGTGAATAGCCAATCCATGTGTACAGCTGATCCATTTGCTCCGACAGCCAGATGAAAGACGGGTCACTGAAGACGCTTCCGGTCTGTAGCAGCAGCTCAACGCATGCGCAGTGTCCGTTACGAAGCGCCATGGCTACTGGCGTTAGGCCGAAGTCATTAGGAATGTCTGGGTTAGCTCCTTTCTCCAGAAGGATCTTCATGCAGTTTTGAAATCCCTTCTGTGAGCAGATATGCAGAGCTGTGTTTCCGTTTTGCTCCTGTCAAAAATATCAATATTCAGTTCGTCAACGGAAGTGACCAGATCTGTCAACCACTAAAATTTTTACCAATGGCCCGGATAAGAACTGCCCAGCACATAGCAATTACTTTTTTATCGGTTACATGATAATTCGGAGGCAAAACTTATTACCATTAGTTAATACAACCATTATTACAAATAACATCTACTTGAAATAAGAAATAAAATTTGACAAGTTGGTCAGTGAAACTGACTATGTCCCCCGCCGGCGTACAATCCCGGTATTTGATTTTGTTAGGTTGGACTACAACCCTTCGTATCATATTCGTGAATTTTAAAATTCCAGCTGGGCCAATGTCCTTGGACCAACATGGCTCATTTACAATAACAATTCTTGTTACCACCCATGCTACCTATGTGTATAACATTTTGCCAATTGTTTCAAAAAATGTAGGCTTGAGTGTGTTAACAAACTCATTCCAGTATGTAAGGGTTCTGAAAATTTCTGAAGTTCAGCTGGACCAATGTCCTTGGGCCGATAGGGCTCATTTACAATACCGCCCTTTGTTGGTTCTAATACTTCCTATTCTAAAAGATTTCAACAATCGATCCAGAATTGTAGGCTTGAGTGTGTTAACAAACTCATTCAACTCATTAAGGATTGGGAAAATTTGTAAAGTTCAGCTGGGCCAATGTCCTTGGGCCGACAGAGCTCACTTACAATACCGATCCTTGTTCGTTCCAGTACTACCCATATATACAATATCTTAACAATCAGTGGAAAAATGTAGGCTTGAGTGTCTTAACAAACTCATTCGACTGAGGATTGGGAAAATTTGTGAAATTCAGCTGGGCCGATGTCCTTGGGCCGATAGAGCTCATTTACAACACCGATCCTTGTTCGTTTCAGTACTACCCATATGTACAATATCTTAACAATCGGTGGAAAAATGTAGGCTTGAGTGTGTTAACAAACTCATTCAACTGAGTAAGGATTGGGAAAATTTGTGAAGTTCAGCTGGGCCAATGTCCTTGGGCCGACAGAGCTCACTTACAATACCGATCCTTGTTCGTTCCAGTACTACCCATATATACAATATCTTAACAATCGGTGGAAAAATGTAGGCTTGAGTGTGTTAACAAACTCATTCGACTGAGTAAGGATTGGGAAAATTTGTGAAGTTCAGCTGGGCCAATGTCTTTGGACCGACATGGCTCATTTACAATACCGATCCTTGTTCGTTCCAGTACTACCCACATATACAATATCTTAACAATCGGTGGAAAAATGTAGGCTTGAGTGTGTTAACAAAAAGGTGTCGACAGACGGACAGACGGACGGACAGACGGACAGACAAACCCGAAAACTATAGTCCCCCGGCGGGGGACTAATAACGCAAAGGAAAAACACTAATCTTGTTTCGTATTCAGAAAAATTTTAACGAAACTGACTGTTTCTTTCACAGGCATTTCAAGTGTATTTTTACTAAGAGCAACATAACTTTTCATCAGGGATTTCATTTTCACAGGATTTCTTCTACAATGCAAGAACCAGAAAAGCATGTACCTGTAATTTGCTATCAATATCGACCTTCTTATCGTCTAGTAGCCTACTCATTGAGTCAATCATATTGCAGCTGACAGCAGTTAGCAGCTGCTTAGTCGGGTGTAACCCTTTGTATAACATTCCAAATAAATCATCCATTTTGCCTCTTTCTTCAAAGACCATTCACCTGGAAAAAACAACAAAGAGGATCCATGGCGAAATCTTTCTGTATACCGTACGCAGAATATTCTTCATGAAATTCATGATATATTTTTGAATTAACGTGTGTGGAGAAATTAATAACCATTTTCCACAGACCCATTCTCTACTACAATATCAAGAAGATGACTTCTCTGTAACTCCTACCCGTGCTGTTAATCGCTACCTACCCGTTGCTAGTCTCACTTCTCTTTTAAACTACCACAACCCTTTCTTCACTGTGTAATACTCCCGATCCACCCACTCCTCTCATACACCCCTCATCCCGACAATAACTTGACATCAAGCTTCCTGTTTAACTTCAGCATCAAAACTGTGTAATATAGGAATTACAATTTTTATCCTGTGTACCAGTGGGGCATATCAATAGCCCACACAATCACTTTCCCCTATGCAGTTCGACATGCACACGTACCTCTGTACATTCAGCGGCATCTTACGTGGAATCCTACCGCATCTTCTGACGTTTCATTTTCGTAAAACGCTCTTTTACGAGTAAAACCGTACTTGGCATTCTCCACATTTATACGGGTTTCTCGAAAACTCTAAAAATCAAGCAACTTTGGAGCAAGAATTTTTCTTAAGGGTGCGCATAGTCCCGGTCTAGGCATTAGCCAATCAGCTTCGTTGGTACCTCGGTACCAAACTTCATTCTCGTATTGCTCCCAAGCACCAACCACACCTAGGTCCGAGGGGTGGCTGGGAGGGAGGATTTGATAAAAGTGGAGAACGCGAATTACGCTTTTACTCGTAAAAGATCATTTTACGAAAATAAAACGTCAGTTTTGCTTCGTAAAAGCTTCGAATTCGCTTATCTCTACTTTTATACGGGACTAACACAGAAGTCGGGGAGACCTGCGTTGCGAGCCAAGTTGAGAAAAATTGTCTCCAATAACTTAGCTTTTACTCCGTAAGAACGTGTCGAGTTCCGTGCGAACGACCAGTGGCTTAAATAAAACACCAATGAAAACAGTTCATGTGTTTAATGTGCCTAACTTCAAAATATAATCGAGTTGGTGAACAACTCTCGCACACGGAAGGACGCAAAAACAAGAGAGACAGAGAGAGAGAGAGAGAGAGTGAGAGAGAGAGAGAGCGAGCGAGGGAGAGAGAGAGAGAGAGAGAGAGAGCGATAGAGAGAGAGAGAGAACGTACCGACAACCAAGCGCTTCTCACTTGCGACCCTTGTAGCACCATCTCCCTCCGTCCGCCAACGAGATGGTAGCCCGACCTTATAGCAAGGGCCGAACTAAGAATACATTCCATAATCCTCGTTTATTTTAACTTCACAAACATGATCGTGGCGCTGAGCCCACGTAAATAAACCTTGTGACCAAGCCAATCGTGATCTGAGTATCAGATTGGACACTTACATAAATACAGATAGCAATTCATAGTAAAACCAAGTACATAAATTTAATCGGTTTACATAATTGGGACTAGGAGTGCTTGCTCCTCACGTAACCAGAAATCAAAATAAGTCTTAACGTGCTGTCACTTCGATGGGGTATTGTAGTAATCGATCAGTAACACGAAGAACTCATATAAGACAGGTGAACGCACTATCATGTGCTCCTACATAACTTAGCCTTATGGAGTGACTCCTATTACACGCACTATCTATCATGCACCCATCTAATACTTCAGTGACTGGTAGTGTGTGGTATTCGTATAGACAGAGGGACGCACTAGAATGCGCCCATCTAGTACATGACCAAACATTATTACAACGCTGTGAATGCACTATAACGTGCTATGTAAGACCTTGGTAGGTACCGCCAAGTAACCTGGGCTAGTCTCGGTGCCTGATCCCCATGAGTCCGACTCTAGTGGCCGCGAAGGACGAACCGAGGAGGATGTGTTTGTGTACTGAGTACGCACCCACACCACCCCCTTTTGCCAAGGGTAAGATGGAGTACCAGCTTTGCAGGGGTGAAGCACCGAGACTAGGCCACACTAACGCGCAACAGCAGCTCTGTCCCTTGGATACTGCGCCACAACTAGAGTGTCCGGTGCCCCTATCATATAAGTGCGGAAGGGGATCTGCGGATCGCCGTTACTGACGACCTTGGTTCTTGTATTTGCCCGCGCCGTTGCCACAACGTTGGAAGGTTTCCTTGGGCTTGGGCTTGCCTTTGCCCTTGGTCTTCGGTTCACTGCAACAGACCAGGGTTAGTCAGAGACTACTGCCTCCGCTGCTACGAAGGGGCCCAATGAGCATAAGCCCGATAGTTCGCATTGAGAGTAGTCTTTTAAGTAATATTCAACGAACGAGTTAGGAGATGACCAACAACCCTTCTTTAATATGTCGATTGAGGACACACTACGCAGGGCCCTAATTGAGTTAGCTACTTGTCTTACTTGATGGGCTTTAACGTGACATAGGTCTCTGAACTCTGATTGTGTCTGGGCTTTACTGTAAGCTTCTAAAATGACATTTGTCATGTATTAGGAAATAGCCTGTTTTGACAAATCTTTTTTGAACTTGGGCATAAAGAAAATGATTAAGGCTTGTTGCCCGTCTTTCCTACAGTTCTCTGGCACCTGGAGAAAATTACGCAATCCCTATACTGGGCAGGGGGAGACCAAATCTGACTCTTCGACCCTTTCCGTCAAGGCTGCCAGCGTTATCTACTCAAAGTTGCCAAGGCCCGCGGTCTCAATGTGGGTCTTACCCATGAACCCTGCTCTCGGTCTAAGATAGACGTTTTCCAATCACCGTTCTCTTTCATGATTGGACGGTCCAAGGCGTGGATTTCCCCTCTTCTCTTGCCTGAAGCCAATGCTAACAGGAACGTGAACCTTACCGTTGCATTTTTGGGGGTAATCACGCTGTCCCCAAAGATGTCACTCCCCTGGAGGTAGCGTAGGACCAAAGGCTTCTTACCTGCTTTGACCATGGGCCCTCGCACATCTTGCCCTGGAAGTGAACCCCCAGCCCCACAGAGACGTGTCGGTTTGTACCTTCAGTTCCGGCGGCGGCATCGAAAGGGGGATCCTTGACTCATGACCTGCCTGTCGCACCACCATGACAACGCCGTCAACACCATTACCTGTTTTGGTACCAGTTCGGACTTGATGAGGCTCACTAAGAGGCGTACCTTTGCTGCTTGATCGACCCAGGCCTGTGTTTGCTGCCTTACCGTGTCTTGGCCGCGATGTATTAGGAACCAGTCATCCAGGTACTGGAAGACAACATACCTTGGACTAGGGCCCACCTCTTTAACACTTTCATGATTTGGAGAGACCGAACGGGAGAGCCCGAAACCAAAATTTCTTTTCCCTTATTGAAGCATAGGTACTTTCTGGCCGAAACCAAAATTTCTTTTCCCTTATTGAAGCATAGGTACTTTCATCCCTCTGGCTACCCCCTTATCACTCCCTTGTGAACAAAGTTCTCGGTCATGCTCTGTAGGGCTCGATGCTTTATCGGGTCTTGGTCGTAGGACGCAATTAGGCTGCCTTTAGCTTGGTCGCGCAGAGGTATTGGTGGATTGTGACCCCGTTGGTCCCGTATGAACGGCAGTGCTTAGCCAACGCACTACTCTTTTCGGAGCACCCATCTCTCGCCAAGCCTGCCAGAACCTGCCTAGCCTGCCTCCTACGAGCAAACAGTTCTCGGAGGGCTGAGAGCCCCCTCCCCTCCCCTCCCCTCCCCCCCCCCCCTGCTTTCTGACCTTATACAAGTATCTCTTAGAGACCAGGCGTTCCCCTCTGAGAGATACTTCGGCTGATTGTTACCTGCACTGCTGCGAGGCCCGAGGAGTCTTGCCACTGTCCTGCAGTCTCGACTTCTTCTTCGGACAAGCCCTAGTCTTACTACTCGATGTCGACCTATCGTGCCGAGGGGGCTGTGAGTATTGGCGCTTCTGTGGACGTGAGAACTGTCTACTCGCCCTTGCCATGAGTGCCAAGTCTTGCGAGAGGCATCTGCTTTCTTGGTGCACTCTCTCTATCTCTTCTGGGGGAAACAGTTCCTTCTGTCCTAGTATAGGGGCGTGACGTAGGTCGCGGAGGCCTTTGATGCTCGACCAGCAGTGCTGCAGGAAGGCGTCACGTCTCAGGTATACTATTGAGGTGGTTAAATAGGTTGCCAGTTTCACCACATCCCTGGTAGCCAAGGCCAAGCACTCCAGCAGTTTGAGTGCCACCGGGTCGGACAGTTGCAAATCATTCACACGTTTCTTAAGCGCACTCAGAGTGTGATCCTGGAAGGACATAATGTTTAGAATATGCCTTGCTGAGCTCTCTATGGATTTAGCGTCCTTCTCCACTAGTGGGATATCTGAGTCCTGGCGGACCGACGGCATCCAAACTGTCCGCTTGGTGGGTTGTTCCAAAGCTTCCAGCGGTATGAGGTTGTCTGAGGAGCGGTATGGGTCTTGTTTCACCGTGCAGTGTTTGGAGGCGTGAAAACGCGACAGTATCCGTCCTTCGGCCGCGTCTAAGCGTTTGAACTCTCGGCACCGCACTGACAGAGCGTTGGCTACTCCCTCACTGGTCTTCAGCGCAACGAAAGCCTCTGGTTGGGGGAGGATCGCTTGTGACGTCATTCGGATGGGAGGATCTTCTCTGTCTGACACTGGGCGTCCGCACTCTATACCCGCTAGCCTGGCGATCTCTTGGACGACGTCCCGAAATGGTAGGTCTTCGGGGGCCATTGAGTCTGCTGACGGAGTAGGTGCCTTGGGCTCAGGGGAGAAATCCGGGGGGGACGGGGTACGAATCGGTCGCCTACCTGCAGCTGCTGGGTCCTTCCACAAACGTTGTCCTTTGCCTGGGGAAAGTATGGGGTCTGTACAGCGGAGAGAAAACTGCATTGGGGGAGAAAATCCGCTAGAAGGGTCACCTTCAGCGTCTTCTTCCGGACCAGAGTCCTCCGAACTCAGTTCCTCTGGAGAAGCTAGGTATGGTTCCTCTTTTTCAATTAAGCCTAAGACTGGAGTGTTGATGGCCCTCTCCCAGTCCTTAGGAATCGCAGCTAGAGGTGACGTATTCAGTGGGGCGAGGTCTTCGTCCTCCTCGACGCGCTGTGTCAAGGAGATTTGGGCCGACAGGGCTAAGACGCCGGACTCACTCTCGCCCAGAATGATGGCTTCTGGGGTGTCCTTGATGTCTAGATCCCCCGGTTGATGTGTAGAGGCAGGGGTAGACGCCGAGGCAGGGGTAGAGGCCGAGGCAGGTGTGGACACTGCCAGCACCGGAGGGTCGTCCGGCGGGCGAGAGATGGTCGCGGTCGGTGCGTGTCTGCGTCTCGATTCTGTCCTCGAGAGCAGAGTTTCATGAAGGTCCTGGATCTGCCGTTGGAGCTGGGACTGCATTGCTAGGAACGAGGAAATGTTCAACGCTTTCGATTGAGGCAGCAGGGGGGTATCCAGAGATTGTGACGGAGCAGAATCCAGGCGTGGGGGGATGCCCAACTCTCCCACCGGGCTGGTAAAGCACGAGCCTGACTTGGCATGCGTGACTGTCGCACTCTCCTTCGAGGCGGGAACGGACGGTGGTGATGTGAGGTTTGAGTCCTCCGAAATGGCTTTTTCCGTTTCTTGGCGGGCTGACCAGGCTCTATCCAAAACAGCCCTCTCATCCACCTCAGGTAAGTCTAACTCCGATACTGTTTCCGACGTTGCTGTAAACTTAAATCTTTCACGTTTTTTGGGCAAGTCAAAGTCTGATTCCGTGTCCCTGTCTGCGCAAACCGGGGAGGACACCTGCCCAAGCACTAGCGAACTGGCTCTTGGCATATCCAACGACAGGGATTGAACCTTACGACGCATTCTCCGTTTCACGTTCTTTGTGCGTATCTTCTCCAGTGCGTCCCAGTCCTGAGGGGATAAATGAGCACACTCTTCGCAGGTGTGTAGCGCGTCGCACAGGGGTATGTCTCTATCCCTCCTGCACCGATCACAAAGTGAGTGTGGGTTAGCCGCTGAGGCTGGGTGCACGCAGGAGATCATCACCTTGCTGAGGTGTAGGCTACCGTCTGTCATGTCTGGAACAAAGCAAAAGATAAGAGTGTATAAGTAACTTGTCTGAAAAATTACTACACTCATTCCAGAACACTGTAGTCTGTACTGAACCAAGCTATTTACCACAGTAATGATCGCATAGGTGAATCCCAGCAGGGTGATGCAGCACACAACCAAGACGCACCCCGGCTTGGTCATGAACCAAGAACCCTGATGGTGCTTGGTCCTCGGTGCACCTGACCACGACATACGAAGCCTTGGTGACACACCAAGGCCGTGGTACCACGCTCGTACTTGGTAGCTACCAAGCCCTTAGGTGTGCCTTGGTATCCAGCCCTCTTGCTCAGAACCAAGTACCTAGTTGGTACTCCGTACTTAACTTAACCCGGACGCAAAGCGTGCTCGGTATGTTGTAAGTACTGGTGTTTGCAGAGCAAGTAGGCGACCCAGACGGTTGAAAAATCAACCCTCTGCGTTTACACGGTTCGAAGCAACCCCGCACTGCTCTGGAGTTACTGGCAGCCTGCTAGGAAGCACCAAACTACGCAGCTCGGCCTGTGTGACCAAGATGCAGCAAGTAGCTTGAGATCAGAACAGCAATCTGAAATGACCTGTGCTCCTCTATGGGTCGTGAGGGGGTACACCCATACTAGAAAACGGTGGATACCTACGAGTAACACTTTTCGGTGAAAGACAACACCCCCGTGATGCAAACAGAATACTAGCAGAGAGCGTACGAATGCAAAATCTCCGAATTACGCCAGCCAAAATCCTTCACCTCGAAATAACCTATTAAAGCACATAAAATGCAACAAATGACAGTATATTTGAAGAAATTCACCTCAAACTGACGGTAGCAAAACAAACAAGAGCCATCAGTGAGGGCAATACCCCTCTGCCCACGTACAGATCTGCTCAAGGGTATATTTTGACCGGTAAATGCGTATATAAAAATTTCGTGATGATCGGCCAAGTACTTTTTCACTTATCGCGTTTACAAGAAATGTTAACGAAAAATTCAATATGGCGACCGACAGCCATTTTGAATTTTTCATTCGGGCCCAAAATCAATAGAAGCCAAGAATTAGATCTGGTAAATGTGTGTATAAAATTTGGTGATGATCTACGTAGTTTTTCATTTATCGTGTTTACACGAAAAATTCAAGATGGCGGCCGGCAGCCATTTTGAATTTGACATCGGGCCCAAAATCAATACCAGCCTAGTTCTTTACCTGATTAGTTCCTGCACAAAATTTCGTGATGATCGACCAAGTACTTTTCAAGCTATCGGTTTTACGAGATTAGCGTGACGGACAGACGAACAGACAGACCCCACGACGATGACAATACCCCTTCGGCCAATTTTGGCCGATGGGTAAAAATTTTGCTCCTGCCTAGAAACGTGTGGTGCCGCACGCAATACGCGAATGAGGCTTAATAACGACCAACAACGAAGCTGATTGGCTAATGTCTAAACCGGGACTATGCGAACCCATCAGAAGAATTTTAGTTCCAAAGTTGCGTGATTTTTAGAGTTTACGAGAAACCCGCATAAAGTGGAGAATGCGAATTACACTTTTACTCGTAAAAGAGTGCTTTACGAAAACAAAACGTCAGAAGACGCGGTACTGAGACGTAAAATGTCGCTGAATGTACAGAGGTACGTGTACATGTCGAAACACAGTAGGGGACAGTGACTGTGTGGGCTACTGATATGCCCCACTGGTACACAGGATAAAAATTGTACTTTCCATATTACAGTTTTGATGCTAAAGTTAAACAGGAAGCTTGATGTCAAGTTGTTGTCGGGGGGTTGAGAAGAGTGGGTGAGTATTACAGGTTGAAGAGAGGGTTGTGGTAATTTAAAAGAGACGTGAGACTAGCAACGGGAAGGTGGCGATTAACAGCATCGCGGCCGGTAGCTCGGCTACTTCCAGGCAGGTGTTCCTCTCCATTTGGTCGGTGTAGGACATTGCCGCGATGAGGCAGCGCCACCAGTGGAGAGCCACTGCTGGCCGAGGTACCAAGCCTCGTCATGAGTGAGTGAGTGACGGAAATCAGTTTTGTAGACATAGCCTGGAAGACAGATTCTTTTCGCAGACCAAATTATGTCAAAACAAAAGTTTTAAATTTAAAAAAACTGTCATTTTTACCATTTTTCATGAATCCGAAGAGAAATCGACGTAGCACACCTGCAATATGTGCTCTATCCATATGTGTGAGATTTTACAACAATAAAAAAAATCATCACTTTTGTCACTATTTGATGAATCGGAATAAAAATGCGACCTTAAAATCAGGGATGCCACACAATTTTACCAACCATTTTTCCTGACTTTTTCCGGACCTTTTCATGACTTTTTCCTGGTTTTTTTCTACATACATTTTTTTTCTGTTTCCCGTATTCCATAAGGCTTATACTCAAATAGATACATATGATGTAATAAATCTACATATTTCAATTAAATTACGTGAGATAACCTCAGATATGTCTGAAAGCCTTAATATTTCCTAACCAAAGTGCTTATAATCATAAGATTATCTTCCAATCAATTAACGTTCGAACAATAGAAAGCTAATTGTTGTTACTTTTATTATTATTATTATTATTATTATTGATTATTTTCTATTAGCATTTTTTTCTTTTTTGCTTAACTCTATTTAAACAATTCTTAAGCTACAAGTAAGTATTTGTGAAACGCAAGCAGGCCCCAACCGCCCCCCCCCCAAATTCATAGGGGTATAAAGCGATGACGGACGGCAAGACGGACACCCCAAACCTATAGACACCAATCCGAAGGGTTGGGGCCTAAAAATATGATTCATACCTATACGGGTGAACCTAGGTTTGCCGGGGAGCCTAGGTTATTTTTATCAAGAAGATACTCGACTTCATAATATAATCACAAGCAAATCATAGGTTAACCATTAGGCTACGCATAGCGTTGGTATAACAAAACATAACAGAATTTATTGGCAAGTTGGCCGACTTATGTTACTACCCAACTTGGGTTCAACCGTGTATGCTTGTAGAAAAAAAAACATTACAATGATTCTACTGAACGAAAATGAATTACACAAAAGTCAAAAGTTTCGATCACATTTAGTCACAAATGCCGCTTTGAATAAGACTAATAGGGTAAAAATGAAGATGCCTGAAACCCTTTCATAACGAAGACAATTTTGTTTTGAAGTGTTTTCTTACATCATTTCAGCTCACCCAGGAAACAGCCTAGGTGTAAAACGAAAAAGGCAGTTCCCTTAAAGCATCAGGTAAACAATCCTTAACAAGTGATTGTAATATTATGTGGCAGTTTTCAAGCGAATCTTGATACAACAAAACATAAAATATTAATACAATATAAAGTAAAAGCAAACTGGTAACTAATAACAATTATACATATAGCATGTGAGTACTATTCACAATCTTAATTTAACCAAATATTGACAGGTAAAATTTCCATTAATGACGTAGCAGATCGGAGAACATCTTTTTTTTCTAACGTTTGGTTCATCACTGCCCACCTGTAAGAGCAAATGTGATGGCAAGGCTTTTGTCGCATCGTTGAAGTTATTGAGGAGATCTTTGGCTGTTGTATGACCCAGGAACTTTGAATCAAGATATTGTGTGACAGCTTCCGAATTTGCCCAGAGTCTGACCATTACATCCATTTGCTCTTCTTTTGTAACCTGTTTCTTGATTCGTCATACAGAAGTACATAAGCATTACTTGAACAAACGCTTTTAATTAACTTGTCCTTGAAATATGGGGCGAGCCCATGGACAACGATATAGGGTTTTGTACCTTGCATATTGAATTTTGAGGCTATGTCACTATCTGGGAACATTTTGCGGAATATGTCTCCAACATCGATTGACAAATTGAAACTAGAGTTGTCCTCTACTTTTTTCAAAGAAAAAGTATAATCTCGGCTCGAACAACCTCCTCGCGGCTTACAAACGGAGAGAACGATGAGGTACGTGTGGTAGATTGTTCTTGTCTAGAAGTGGATGGGCTAGATTCTTCAGAAACTTTTTCGTTAGGTTTATTGTCTGTTGATTGTGATACAGCTGTTTTAGGGCTGAAGATATTCAAATTCTGGCGTGCATGCTCGGCATTTACATGTTATACCCCTTTACAATGTTTCGTAAATGCTCCTCTCCCATATTGCCAAGACGAAAGGAAACATGACAAAGTTTACAATGCGCCTTTTTCCTGTCACCTGGTACTTCGGCGGCCCATGATTCAAATTTACTGTCTTTTAACCATCCTCTCAAAAATACGTTTGTTTGCTTGACATTTCGATATTTTTCAGTTCACAAATTTACTTCAACCTCTCTTTTTCTTCAGTCTGAAAAATAGTTATCTTGCTGCTTAACGAATATCTTCAATGACACAAACACTCGTCCAAAAAGATAAACGTTCAGCAGCAATAGAAGAAAACCTTTTTCTGCATTTCTGCAGTATGTACAGACATAGTCAACATGTGATAAAAGAGGTCTTCCCACTCAGCTTATTGCTTAAAATCACACATAATGCGAGGCATTCATTAATACTGTAAAACACCAGTGCAGGTTACTGAACAGATACAGGTATTCTGTTAAAATATTTCATGGGATACGGCCTTCCGCAGCGCGCAACTTATATAGGCTTGACGGGTGCTTTAGACCACTCTTCCACACCGTCCCTCATCCCGACGTCAAGTCTTTTACTTTTTCCGCGTTCAAACTTGAAAGGATCCTCTTTGTGAAAGAAGAGACACAGAGGATGTAAATAACTAGTTAAATGATATATCTTTGCTTGGATAAAATATCGCAATTTCGCAACAAGGCTTTAGATTCTATGTGCCCCTTACTATCAAGCAACGGACAACACGCGCACTCAGCCCTGGTGCTTTGGTTATCTAAAGCTTTGATATGTTTTTCGTGCTGGTATCAGGCTACAGAATCAATGTAGATGTCTAGAAAGTGTGGTGTAGGAAACCAATGTGTTTGATTTGAACAAATCATCATTGTTAGGATGAAACAATCCACAAGCTGACTATTACTTGAAAAAATAAAGAAAATAAAAAATAACATGAGTTTCCTGACTTTTCCTGACTTTTCAGAATTTTTTCCTGACTTTTCCTGACTCAGAACAGATTTTCCTGACTAAATTTTTTCTTCCTGACTTTTTCCTGACTGTGGCAACCCTGAAACTGACCTTGCACACATTGTCATGTGTTTTATCCGAGTGTGAAAATTCAAAACAATTAGCAAACTTTTTCTTGCAAAGCACACTGAGAAGTATCCTGGCGCATTATTTTCGACCTCGGCAAAACTACCAAGCTTGAGTAAAGAGTGGTTTTGCAACTGTAGATTCGATCATTGTTGTTTTGGTGCGACAATGGGGGACTCTGTATCCTGATCTAAAGAAAACATCTATTTTTCTCAGTACAAAATTGTTACTTGACCATAACAATTGTGCACCATAATTTATAATTGGACCATTGTGTAATGCAACCTTTTTAAAAGAACGCCATTGGCCCCAGTTGTGAGCCGAGATTGGCAAAATTGAGATCAATGTCATGTTGTATATGGCTCAAGGAAGCAAGAGTCATCAATTGGTAGGACTAATGGAGTTTTTTTCGGGACTCTAAGAATATACGAGTAACAACAGTCCTAGCTCCAAGAAACGGCGCTAAAAAGTTTCCAGGCACCGCTTCGAAGCCTCGCTATATAACGATAAGCAAGTCAACTGCGCTCGCTTTGAAACACCCCTGTGGCTACTTTGTGCGAGATTCAACGATCCATAAGTTTTTATTGCCATTTTCTAAAGGCCCTTAAAGTACAACGGTAATCATATACAACTCCTGTGTTACGCTTTCTTAAAAAGAAAATAATACGGAAACAACCCCAAATCTCCCATATTAATTGACACCTGTTTGTATACAGGGAGCATACTTTATTACGTGAAAAAGTAACAATAACTTTTGCAATTATCCACTAAAAAACTTTTAAATTGATATTTCAAAAAGAACGTAAAAAATAAAAAGTCAAATACTGTGGGTGTTCAAAATAAATTTATACGTAATTCTGCGTCTATCAACTATTTTACCAGTAACCTTGATGGAACCCAACTGTGCCTGTAGCATCGCCACCTCCCGAAAACAAAAATTATCCCGGAAACAATATTTTTTGCCGAACCTCCAGACAACTGCCACTAGTTCTCGAATGCAAAATACTGAGCTGCTATAAGAAAACTGTTAGTATACACATATGAAGTCAGGTTTATGCTCACATGTAATCCTTATGGCTCTTAGCAGTCATTTTAAAAAGCGAATTGATAGTCTTACAGTTTGTACTTAAAATTTATATTTCGGGATGAAAGAATAAAGTGGCGAGTTACAGCTCGAAAATCCTGCCCGAAAACAACACATCGGACTGGCATTTTCTTAAATCATGACATTTTACTTCGCGCATAACAGAAAACTTGTGTAAAATCCTGTATTTGCTACATACAAAAGCATATCCGGATCGCGTCTAAGACACCAAAGTTATTACGCAAAAACCACTGAAAAGTGGCGAACGGTCCTATGTTACTGGTAGTATATATTTTACAAATAAACTATAACCCCTTTATTTAAATTTTCGGTCCCTTGGCTTTGGTCACGTGACATTTAAAGGCCAGAATGTAAACAAACATTTGACAGGTGCGGAAGCTAACTTTTCTGCACTTTTATGAAGAAATAAAAGATATACAGCTCACAAAAAACTTGCCTGTTTTACAAAAAGGGCATATTGGGCATAAACTTTCTGTAAATGTTTTAGTCCCAGTGGACCCTTTCTGTCTTCCTAGGTCAGAAAGGGTCACAGTTCCTGCAATAGAAATCACCATTGATCTCAATTTTCGCGGCTCTACGATCTTTCGGTGCATGTTCCAGGACACCGAGGTTCGGAGTGGCAGGCCTTTTCTTAAAAAGCACACTGAGAAGTATCCTGGCGCACTATTTTCGACCTCGTCCAAACTACCAACGTGGAGTAAAGAGTGGTTTTACAACTGCAAATTCATTGTTGTTGTGGGCGATAGTGGGAGATTCTTTATTCTGATCTGAAGAAAACATATATTTTTCTCATTAAAAAATTGTTATTTGACCATAAAATTGTGCGCCATAATTTATAATTGGGTTATTTATGTGATGCACCCTTTCTAAAATAACGCCATTAGCCCCAGTCGTGCGCCGAGATTGAAAAATTGAGATCAATGACAAGTTATGTTATAGGAACTATGACTCTTGCTGGGAAGCAAGAGTCATCTAGGACTATAAATGTTTGAATAATAGGGGCTGGTATGCAGGATTCGTGCCTCAGAACATGTGAAGTCGACCCCTATTAGTGGAGCAATGGAAGGCTTCGTAGCTCTGACAGACAGATGTACGATGTTATATAAGTCAGAGCTGACTCGGAGCTACAACAGTCCCTTTACGAGTACGAGTACTCGTAGCTGTTGATCACACCGAATGTTTCCAATTTACTTGGTTGAAGATATGCTTACTTATAGCTTGCGAATTTTTCCAAGCAGAGGATTAACTCATATACTGAATGAACTCCTCGCAGATGCTACGTTAAGTGTTTTCAGAGTTCCCTAATATTGGTTTTTTTCCTCTCCATTTTTTGACAGTTAGCCGGAAGTAAAAAAAAGAAATTCTGTTTTGCCGTTGTTGTTCAACAGCCAGCCTCTTCGGCGGTTCGATCTGTGGTGTAACACTTTTTACTGCGTGGTCCCGTTAGGGATTCCGCATAAATACTACTCACAAAAGTGAGGAAGCACTTTCTTTTAAAATATCCATCCGCTTTGTGTTTATGCACAACATATAGGTTCTATCAGAGTCCGCTGTTTTATAAAAACGCTATTTCGCTGATGACTTCACTGAAGTTCCTACACAGTTGAACGCAATCAGTGAATATTTAACTCTTTCAAAGATCGCATTTGTTGAAACTTATTTCCAATATGCTCGGGATAAATAATCTCCATTTCACAAACCGAGAGTTTTTGAATTGGGGACGTTTTTCTGTATATTCAAAATCTTAAGCCAGTCATAGTTTACTTTGCTAGTTACTTTCTGAAAAAGTAAGCTATTAAAATTAATATACAATTTCATGTTTAAGAACAAGGATCTTTCTTATTAGATAAAAAAGAATCAACACTAATATTTTTATTGTTCCCTTCATAAATGAGGTGATACCAAACTTTTTTTAAATCTCACAAATAAATATCACCAAACTTCATTTTATGTGTATCAACAGATCAACAGGACAGCAAATAGTTGTATTGCGGTCTATGCACACATGAAAAGAAAAAAATGCGGAAGAAAAGTGAGAGAAAAATTAAAACACATTTTTCCTTTTTTCGCGAATAATTTACAACCATTTGCTTACTTGTTGGTGTGTGATTGAGATAAAGGATTTCAAGCTACACGGAGGATTGCAAGCTAGGTTCTCGCTCATTAGTCCTGACTTACACAACTTTTTATGTGTTGATCAATTATTATCAGCTTATATCAGCACATTTTTTCATACATGCATGATATTATCACAATTCGTAAATTTTGAACTTGATTCAATTCTAAATGATAGGAATTTAAACTTGCTATAGCAGCATCATTGCGCTTTATGTCACTAATATCGATTACTTCTACTATAACACCCAGTCGTCATCAATAACCATCATCTTACAACTGGCAAAATTTATTGAATACGATTCTTTTAACCAAATATGAGGTCGAAATTTTTAGATTTTTAATGTGCCGTTTTAATTTCGAAATATTTGTTTGCAGACTACAAACCAACGGCATGCCATTGACATATTAGTACTGGTTCCATAAATAAGATTGTCCGCAATAATATACCGAAAAAGAGATGCACAAGATAGTTGTTACTGTTTATCTCGTCATTGGCAACTAAGTTGCAAGGAACTGTCTGGCTTATTCTAGGAGTTCTTCTCATTTTTGTTCTTTACCCTTCTGCCCCACCAATGCATTGGTGTAGAATGATTGATGTAGAACAGGCAATCTTGTTTGTTCACTATGTCTACATTATTGAAGACCACACGTATCTCAATGAATGCCACAGCTTTGCTCTCGAGCACCGTCCTATTGTTACATGCCTCCGTAACAGAGTCCGTTTAACCATATACAGTGACAAACCTACATCTATTTCTCGGTTGTTTTTTCTTTGAGACTGCATGCGCGTTAGAACCCCCTGTATAAGTGTTCTGTTTGTTTTAATACCATGTTCTAACCGCTTCCTGGCATGTTTTGCACGCATTACTTATTATTTACGTCGTAGCATCAAGTACGTGGCGAATTGTATGCCCATCACATGATAGGGTTTATTCAAATCACATGCTTTTACCTTTAAGTTCGCCTTAAGACGGTCTCATGATTGCCTTATGAATATTGCCTCGTGGTTTTCTCATTAAAATTTCCAATCTGGCGTCGAGTAAAAATCCTTCACACGGACTTTGAATATTTTTAGAAGATTTTTGACAAAAACTATGCGATGCAACGACTCGCCTCGGGTTGCATTAAGTCCTGTCACTGCAGGTAATGCTGCTTATATGTGTTTTGGTCTCATTAATTATTATCTAACTCATTTTATTTTGCACAGGGTGGTGTCAGGTTGAATCATGTTTCAATACGTCTCAATACGCCTCACATCATATCATGTCGTCTGATATTGCCTCATGTCGGATTACGTCATTTTATACACCGTGTCACCAAGCTTTATGTTGTGTCTCGTGGCCCATCACGTCGTATCACATGTCGTCTCATGTCGCTTCGTGCGACACTGCCTTACATGGTCTTTTGCGTATCATTTATACGTATTTATGTTTTCATTAGCAGCTCTTGTCATGCATTTAATAACATGCACTTTGCCTACGGTCCGTTGTTTCTGTTATCAGAGAGAGAGAGAGCAAATATGCCGGAGGCATGCAGCCATATCAAGAAGGAAAATGATCCACACAGCAGCTGACCGCCTTTTGACCGGGGATGGCCTACCCGTGTGTTTTACTGACTGTTGATGCCGCTAGTGTACTTGCTTTAAGTGCATGAGACCGGTTCACACTCCAACATCACCAATTACGGAGGAACTCATGGAAGAACGAAACCAATCTCTGTTTGAATTTGACAAGTCAAACTTTATGTTTCGAGACATCATCCAATTTATAGCTGATTATTCTTGTGCTGTACTTGGCACACTTCCACAGCTCACTGAATGTACAACTAAAGCCAGAGGTTAAGAAACAAGTAATTGGTCTTTCCATGAAGAATTGCACTATTAACGCGATGTCAAGAAACAGCCCTTGTGTAGAACACTATACTGATCCCTGTGTGTGAGTTCAGCTCCCTTGCTACAGCATTGCTTGTAGACTTGTAAAACGCACTTCAAAACTGCATCAAAATTTTATTATATCCAATATTTACAGTTCACAGTATTTCGAGTCTAATCCGTAACTGATAAAATTTATCCAGATTTCATAAATGAACGATATGTTATCAACTTATATTATATCCGATAAATTCTCAGACTCGATTAATCTCTAATCAGTCAATTTATCCGTCATTTGCATATCCACCTTGTAAGAATCCTTGTCAGTTCAAAATCGCCAAAGCCCATAAATTCAGCTTGAGCGCAATTTATACTGAAGTCGGATTTCGTTCCAGAACTGTCTAGTATGTTCTAGTACATTTTAAATAAACAACACACAACCAGACAGATTTAGAACATTCGAGAAAATATTACGTAAATAACAAACATGTACTTTGGCCCACATACGCAGTACGTTTTAACACTTATGTAAATAAAAACAACAAAACTGGGTCAACGATCAAAAATTGAAAATCATATTTCAACAATTAACCCCCTTCTTAAGAAAACATTACCATGATTTTCTAAAAAGAATATGATTTTCTATTTAAACGCAATACATTAAGTGTCATACGTTCAGCGTTCATATACGACTGAGGTAGTCCGCTGCTACATTCTTGGATTCCTTGATTGACTCGATCCGGAAGTTGTAGTTCTGCAGAAACAATGGCCACCTCATTATCCTGGCACTGTCCGTCTTGCACTTCCTGATGTAGGTGAGCGGCATTTGTTTCGTATGTATAACGAACCCGGTTCCATACAGATACTTCTGAAACTTCTGTATCGCGAACACGATGGCCAGACATTCGCGCTCAGTGGTCGAATAGTTTCTTTCCCTCGGAAGTAGCTTCTTACTAGCATATGAACCAGGAGACCATCCATCATCAAAGTCTTGTACTAGCGCGGTGCCGACTCCTGAATCGGAGGCATCAGTCTGTACGATGAATAGTCGTTTGTAGTCCGGTAACCGCAAGATTGGTGCTTGGACCAGCAGTGACTTCAGCGTATCGAACGATTTCTGTTGCTGTGCACCCCACTGGACTCTTCTAGGTTGTTCGCCCTTCGTTAAATCGGTCAGTGGTACGGCAATCTCAGAGAAGTTTGGAATGAGCTTTCTGTAGTACCTGCTACACCCAAAAATGATCGCACTTCCTTCTTCGTCATCGGTTGCTGGGCGTTATTGATTTTGTCCAGTTTGCTTGAACCCACCTTTACCTGCCCTTGGCTGATCTTGTGCCCGACGAAATCAACCTCGCTGCATCCTATCGTGCACTTTGATGGTCGAAGCGTAAATTCGAATTCTCTCAAACACATCACGGAGCATCTTCATATGCACTAGCCAGTCAACTGTGTGTCCGAGGACATCATCAGCATAGTTATCCGCATTCTTTGCACCCTTTAACAACTTTCTCGTGTCTCGGTTGAATGTCGACTCAGAGTTGATCAATGCGAATGGTAACTTTCTGAATTGGAAGCATCCATCCGGAGTGGTGAATGCGGTCAGGACTCTTGATGATTCGGCTACGGCCAATAACCTTTGCTGAGATCCAGTTTTGTGAAGTACTTATCGCCACAAAACTTGGCGATCAGATCTTCTTGATTTCCCATTGGTCGAACTTGGTAACGGCATTAAGTCGCCTAGAGTCAATGCAGAATCGGTGTGTATTTTTTTCTTACTAAAACCACAGGTGAGTTATACGGTGACGTTGAAGGTTCAATTACTCTGTACTTCAACATGCTCTGCACTTCATCCTTGACTGCCTGTCTCGTTGCATAAGGCAGAGGATACGGCCTTACACGGATGGGTTCTTGTGTTGTGACATATCTTGAATGTTCATCAAGATCCCAAGTACTTGGCATTTCAGTAAATATGTCTTTATACTCATACAACAAATCTTCGACTTGCTTCGTCTGCTCAGCTGTCAGGTTGCCACCAATCTTGACATCCTTGTAGCTTTTTTGCTCCCTGTTAGAGGGAACTGCAACAGATTGTCATCTTCTTCGACGCCATCCTTAATAGCATCATCGGCGTCAGCAGCCTTAGTGTTGTCATCATCCCGTTCGTAATATGTTCGGAGTAGGTTGACGTGAAACATCTTGTCCTTGCCCTCGACGTTGACTTTGTAATCCATCTTGTTCATGACCTCCACTACCTCGTGAGGTCCTCGCCACTGAAGAAGTAGCGTGTTGTTGTCTGTTGGCAGCAGGACGACTACTTTCTGACCAACTTCGAAGCTGTTATCTTCAATCTTCTAATCGTAGTGATGCTTTATTTCACCTTGCGCCTCGCGCAGGTTATCACGGGCAAGTTCTAATTTGGTGCGTAGATCGAAGATGTACTGATATGTGTTGCGGACTTGGGGGGTGTTAGACTGGGTCCACAGCTCCTTTAGTACTGTTCTGTCGTATAGAAGTTCGAACGGTGAGAACCCGGTACTTGCTTGAGGAACTTCGCGATATGCAAGCAGGACTGGAGGTAAGTATCGATCCCAGTCCTTTGGTCGCTCTTTATACATCTTTTTAAGCATACTCTTAAGAACGTTCATTCTTTCACACAACCCGTTGCGGAGTGGATTGTATGGCGTTCTGTAGAGTTGCTTGACAGATGTAAGTCGGGATAATTCCCTCATCATGTCTGTGGTGAACTGTGACCCACGATCGCTGAGTATCTCCTTCGGGAAACCAACTGTACAGAAGATGTCTACTAGAGCCTCTGCTACCCGCTCCGTCTCTATCTTTGGTAGAGGTATAGTCGCATAATCCACCACCGTAAGTATTTGTCGGTTCTTGTTTTCAGACACCGGATAGATAGGTCCAATGAGGTCGACAGCGACACGTTGAAAAGGTTCTCCCATCAGCGGCATTTCTCCCAGTGGAACTTTCGTCATTCTACTCTTAGATATTGTCTTCTGGAAGATATCGCAGGACCTACAGAATCTTGTCACATCACTAGTTATTCCAGGGCAGTGGAAGTTTGATGTAACTCTGTCCATGGTTTTCTTCATCGCAAGATGACCTACCACAGCTTCATGCGCGAGTGCCATCACTTGCTTACGCTATAGGATAGGAACCACTATCTGTTTCGTCTCTACTGCAGATCACCCTTTCTTTTCCGTAAATATTCTATAGAGTACACCGTCATGCATCCTGTAAATATAGCTTTGGTTACCTCTCGTTGTGAGAACCTTCTGTTGCTCTGCGTATGCGCGTAGCTTATCGAGTGATGCATCACCCTTCTGTGCGGCTTGAAGTTTGTTTACGTCAACATCAGCTGCCTTGACATCAACTACTTTCAAAGGCTTGGGGGGTCTCTTCTCTCGCTGACGTTGTGCCCCAGTCGTCACTGCAAGTGCCGCAGAATCTCTTCGCTTCCAAGATGGATCTTTCTCTTGCCCCGGGAAGGTTTCCGATAGTTAAGTCATTGATCGGCGTCTCCATACACATCGCTTCTATGTAGCCAGTGTAATAAGGCCTATCAACTTCGATTTTCGCTAAGGGAAATAGCTTGATTGACCCATCAGCCAGCGCACAGTACATGTGTTTTCCCGAGGCGCCAGCTTTATCGCGCAGATGGGCCCAACGCGTATACAGACGCGTTAGTGAACGTTAGGCCCCACTTGTGTTAGCTAGATATATCGCTTTGATGCTGGAGGTGTTATTATTTGGGGCCCTAAACGATTGGGATGGTACTCACAACTGCTTATTATCGATAAAATAGTGTTTCAGCAATGAAGAGGCCCGCACACACATTACTGAGTGAAACCCTATGACACCAAAATTCTGTGAACGTTAAAAAAGCGACCACCGTTTGTTTCAGTTGCATTTTTGTTGAGCTGCAGAAAAGAAGGTGTCATAGATTTGCTTTAGGTGAAAGTGATTAAATTTAGCTGCTGAAATTTTCAAAAGAAGTGATCAATTTGGTAACTAACAAGTAAAACTTGGGTGTAAACTTTCTTTTGTCCTTCAGTATATTATACTCTATGATATAGAATTGTTATACGCTACCTATTTATATCAATATATCAATGGTTGGGACTCTGTTAGGATTGTTTCACTTTCACTGACAAACATGAACTACTTTTTACTCATACGCTTATGGATTAAAGCAGGTATATCAGTGAAACTTATCATAGTCCCCCGCTGAAAGATATATGAATGGGGAGAAGTACAACGGATCACATCGCATGTAAAAAATAGGGGGTGATGGGCGGAATTTTGGTCAGCAAACAAAAGTGGAAATATCGTGCCTCCACAAACAAAAATTTTGGTCATGTTGGAAGTTTCATTGTTTCGTCAATTTTTGGTCGAATCCAAAGACAATCCCACGTCGCACAATCGCAATATATAGTGCCCCTACAGTATCCCTCCCCCCCCCCCCCACAAACAAAAATTTGGTCAAGTTTGAAGTTTCACAGTTTCGTCAATTTTTGGTAAAATTAAAAAATAACCGAGGTCGCACAACTGCAACATATGTTATTACTTCCCACAAAAAAAAACCAAAAGCCTGCGATTAAAGGTGGCCGAGAAGCCGCGAGTACAAAAGGGGGCACCGTGTGCGCCCCAGCAAACAAAAAAAATTGGTTAAGTTTGAAGTTTCGCTGTTTCGTCAATTTTTGGTCAAATTAAAAAATAATCCCAGGTCGCACAACTCCAAGATATGTTGTTACTTCCCACAAAAATCAAAAGCCTGCTGTGAAACGTGAGTGAGTAATCGTGCGTACAAAAGTGGGGGCACTGGTGGGGGGACAGACGGACGGACAGACAGGTGGACAGACGGACATCGAGCCGTTTATAAGTCAGCGGCGGCGGGGGACTAGTAACAGTTTGACCTTTCCAGAGGTTAGTTGTTAAATCACAAGGCACAAATCTAGACATGCGAGTGCAGAGAAGCCCTCCCACTTTCTCGGGCTTTGCTTGCACGTGCGCCACCTTTTTAACAGGATGAATGACTCTCAGGTTGAAGGCCAGGAAGAACAATAACCTTGTTTCTCATCCAAATTATGAAGAAAATTGACCTGGATGGCCAGTTTTTTCTCAAACTTTCTTGTTTCGTTTGTTTTTTTCTTGCAAAATAAGGTTTGATGGCTTACCAAAAATCAATCCCAATAAACATTGCAAGGTTGAGCCAACGTCGATTTGAAGTTGCGAGGTCGACCCGACCAAACCACAATATTAACTCTAGTTGTACTTTGGTCGTGACCAAAGCCCAATGTCTTACCAACGACTTTGATACAACGTTGAATAGACGTTGGGAAAGCAACGTTTTCAGACGCTGCTTTTGGTCGCACCCAAAACGCCACTTTCTTCGACATCTAAGCAACAACTTTGGTGCAACGTTCAATTAACGCTGGACTTACAACCAAAAAAAAAAAAACAATTTCCTTGCGTTATCGCTTCCCTGAAATGTCTTCAAACCCGGCGCTGATCTAACGTGAGATGCGATGATTATCCAGCGTCTATCCAGTGCTTACTGTTATCTTACATAAAACAGTTATATATGAGCTGGTTAATTGCTATTTAAGTGAACTGTTTGAATGTTTCTGATTTAAAAAATGCGAACTCTGAAGGGCGAAATTGAAAATAAATTTGCCCTCATAAATATCAATTTCGGCACTTGCAAGTTCTTTCCTTTTTTAACCAGCAATTGTTATTGACACCACTTTTATTTGGAATGAGAAACAAGGCTATTCTTTTTGGCCTTTTAATGACTTAGGCAATGTTAAATGACTAAGAGGTGTGAGCACAAAATGGTCCATGATTAGTGGTGCAAAATAGATGCTCTTGTGAAATGAGCTCAGTTTTTTTGTTTTTTTCCGATCAGCTCTTAAATTTCAACTGAGCTACGGGAGCATGAACGATACTAACATCGGCTCCATATAGAACTTATGTAAGTAATTTCGTTAAGAGGTTCCGTGGGACGTTGCTTGCACGTGGACAGTTTTTTAAAGGACGGCTGTCTGACGAGTCATCCATACGCAACCATGTCAACCCAGCGTCCGTGACACTTGAGATGTTTGCTGGGTAAACTTAATCTCTCTCGCCTCTTGCCTCCCTCGCCACCCTTCTGCCATCCCACCCCCTCCCCCCCTCTCCTCCACAAGCAGACTGTAAATTTCGCTTTTTTTCCTTCTGTATATTTTCAGATAGTAAAATTGAAACCTTGACAGACCAGGGGGGAATTTAATCGGCGTTTCTATTACTTTTTCTTCTTTCTCTTTCAATGGCTGCGCGTGTGTGCAATGCGATACTCTTCGTTTTGTAGGTGATCTTATAAAAGGACGTGTCATTTAACATATAACATTATTTAACAGCATGGTCGATTTTTACTTATGGTGACTGAAAATGGAAGAACTCCTTGTGTCGTCTTTTTAAGACATTAATTAGAACTACTTGCCACAAAGGGAAAGAGTCATATTTAACACTTGGCAAGTGTCAGACTTGGAAAGACCACATTGAAGTTGTACGTGGCCAATGTTTCGGAGCTTTTTTTTTTTTTTACTTTTTTACTAGTCCGTCATTTTGCCATAACTACTCCGAAGACCATACTGACCCTAGGACTGCCGTGTGTTCTTTATTTACATAGTCTAAGTACGCTGAACACTGGCATGCTCGTTTTGGTTTTACAAGAAAGACGCGTGGATGCAAGATAAGCTTCACTTACGTGCAGTTCTTGGTGAGGGTCGTGGGGGGAGGGATGCTGTTTCATATGGTGAGTACTAAAACTGTTTTTAGAAAGGTTTAGAACTGACAAAATGTTTCTTAGAAAGGTTGTGGAATCTGGAAAAACATCTGCAGAGGGAAAACAAACCAAAATTACCCTGGAAACTTTTAAAATGCTATTCAAAAGGAGAAAGTGATTTTAAAAATATTATATTTTTTGGCCAAAGTCCCGGTTTTTACATAGTGTTTCAGCATTCGGCCAATTCATCTCTGTGACATCCAAGAAAACTCAGGAATAAAGAAAATGTTCCTAACTAAACTGACAGCTTGTACAGGGAACTTGTATGTAAAACATGATTCGAAAGGATTCCGTGCAGTTCTAGGAATTACAGTTACCAGATACATTGTCAGCCGTTTT